>OY776127.1:64203696-65481013 GCA_963675135.1 Galeopsis tetrahit
CCTTTTCTTTTTAGCTTCATCGATAGCTTTGTGAGCCACAAGGATCCCATCCAAAATCTGACGACCCCCAATAAAGGTTGATTGGCAATCGGATATGACCAATTCCAACACTTTGGCCAATCTTCTTGCAAGTAGCTTAGCAATAATTTTGTACAAGCTGCCAATTAGGGAGATAGGTCTAAAATCCTCCAAATTTTGACCTCCTTCTTTCTTCGGAATGAGTACAATAAATGATGGGTTAATGCCTCTAGTAAGTTTCCCATTCTGGTGGAATTCTCTTGTCATGGATAGAATTTCCGATCTTAACAAATCCCAGTTTTCTTTAAAGAACCCGAGAGAGTATCCGTCCGGGCCTGGGCTTTTGCTTGCTTCACAGTCCCAGATTGCTGCCTTCACCTCCTCCTCTGAAAATTCTGCTATGAGAACCTGGTTATCGCATTCCTCCAGTTTTCTATGTATCAGCTCACATGGGATCCTTGGTCTAGGGATTCCATCTGATTTGAAGTGATTACTAAAATGTTGGTGTACTCCCGCCTTCACTTCTTGCACGTCCTCTGTCCAGTGGCCATTAACAATGAGCCCTGTAATTGCATTCCTTTTTCGTCTACCATTAATCGCCTTATGAAATATTCTCGTATTCAGGTCACCCTCCTTAAACCAATTCAACTTTGCCCTTTGATGTAGCTGCTCTTCCCTCGATCTCATATCGCTTTGAAGGCTAGCGAAGAGTTCTCTCCGCTGTTCTTCTTCACTCTCTTCAAGTCCGAAAGTGTCGTCCAGCAGATCTAGCCGCTGAATTTCTTTTCTGCTTTCTTCTATTCTCAGCTCGACATTCCCAAACACTGTTCGATTCCATTCCCGTAAATCCCCCTTGAGCAATTTAAGCTTCTCTTTCAGAATATATACGCTCCATCCCCGAATGTCATAGGCCCTCCATTTATTCGTCACGAAATCTTTAAAGTTCGGATGCTTCATCCAATTGTTGAAGAAGCGGAAGGGTTTTGGACCCCAATCTTTTCGCTGTGACATCATAATTATTGGGCAGTGGTCCGATATAGACCGTCCCAATCCCTTAAGGGTTGCATCAGGCCATTTATCTAGCCACTCATCATTAACCAGGACCCTGTCGAGGCGACTTTTGCATGAGCCTTCGGGTCTGTACCAAGTGAATT
The DNA here is from genome assembly GCA_963675135.1 of Galeopsis tetrahit. NCBI lineage: Eukaryota > Viridiplantae > Streptophyta > Magnoliopsida > Lamiales > Lamiaceae > Galeopsis > Galeopsis tetrahit. The sequence continues at coordinate 64,204,869 of OY776127.1, forward strand.
TCCTGCCAATTAAGGGTATGTCAACCAGATTATTGTGTGTGATGAAATCGTTAAAGGCCTCCATATCCCTTCTATCTTCTATGTCTACTCTCCCAATTCTCTCGTCCGCTGTTCTGATGGCATTGAAGTCCCCTGCGATACAAATGTAAGCTTCCCTGTTCTGCTCTATGACTGTCTTCAGAGATGCCCAAAGTTCTCTTTTCCCGCCCCCATTGCACGAGGCATACACGTTGATCAAGCAGCAACGTTTAAGGTCTTGTTTCCACACACCGTTCACCACCAGGAAGCCACTTCCTTTATGCGTGCTGCTTTTGTGGAACAAATCTTCTTTCCAGATTGTCAAAATTCCGCCGGCTCTCCCTACTGCGTCTCTGCACTCCCACCCAAAATCAGAGCTCCCCCATATAGATTTACATATGAAGTTATCCATCCTTTCCACTTTAGTTTCCTGGATAAAACAAATTTCAATATTATTTTGTACTAGCATTCCTTTTATCTCCTTACGTTTATCCCTTCCACCCATGCCTCTGACATTGAAACTGAGGAGCTTCAGCTAACGGTGTTTTTACCTCTGTTCTTTGTTTTCTCTGCCTCTTTGGTTACTTTCTTTTTGGCCCGTCTATCTATATTCTCTTGTCTTTTTATGGTATTTTCATCTGATTCTTGGTCAAGAACCCCCAATTTCTTCCCCAATTCCCAAGTACTCTCTGCCTCCCCAACAATCTTGTCTTCTTCCGGAAGTCCTGTTTTATGTCTTCTTGCCTCCTCAATCACATATTAGTATATTACTATATGAACAAAACATATGAACATGAATAAAATATTCAAGATAAAAGAGATAGAAATAAAATAAATTTGAAGAACATTTAACTGATTTAAGAAAAGAAAAAAAATTAATTAAAATAATATATTATCTAGTATTATGTGTTCTTATCTCTTTTATCATTTACATTAACACATTTAATTAAAATAATATATTACCCAAATCTCTTGTTTGCGTCCGTCCAAAAGTTGGTCGATCCAATAAAACTATTTTAATTAAATATATTTATTTTATATGTAAAATATTTTACACAAATATTATTCTATATATTTTTCTTTATTTTTTTTTAATGTTGAAACATATCTAGTAAGTGTCGCACAATATAAAAAAATAAAACGAAAACTTATATGCAATATTGCATGTATGCAATATTGCTAATTAAGGTAAATTAGGTCAAAATTCGTGGGTTAACGCGGGTCAATGCGGGTCAACATGAGTCAAAGCTGGTCAACCTTAATTATAATATTTTTTTTAACTTTAAAATATTATTTTACTACATGACCAAAACTATTTTACTACATGACCAAAACTATGTTACTTCAAGGTCAAAAGTGTATTACTACAAGTCCAAAATATTCTGGACACTTATTTTTTTGGGTAAAATTACTAAAATAATTTTGACTTACTCGACTACTACATGAATAAAAAAATATTACTACAAGACCAAAATTTTATCACTACAAGATCAAAAATCTATTACTACATGTTTAAAAATATTTGGGTTATAAACTAATAAGGTCATTTCACTACTAGTTTTTTCTAATAAAACCTACACCATAAATTCTTGTCTAATAGAGTCAAAATTTGAATTTTTTGTCAATTATGCCCTTCCACCATATTTTGAAATTTTGAATTTATAAAATAGACAATTATTAGTCAACTAAACATCCAATCAATTATTAAATGCAATTTTTCGAATTCCCGAAAATCTATTACTTTCTAAAATTTAAAAACTTTTCTAAAAGGTAGGTCTCTCCATTTATTTCGTTTAATTTTGTTAAGTTAAGGGATTCTGGAAATCTGCATTTCAACCCACGTATATGCAGTGTCGAATGCATATTCATATGAACTTGTAACCTTTTAACTAGACACGTGCAGCGGTTGAAAACCGCCGGTTTCGGTTAGAAACCGGCGGTTACGGTTTTCGGTTTTCGCCAACCGTAACCGAACCGCGAACCGCCGGTTACGGTTACGGTTTTTGAACCGGCGGTTCGGTTCGGAAACCGGCGGTTCGCCGGTTAATTTCTTTTTTTTTTTTTTTTTTTTTTAAGCTCGTTTTCGCCTCTTTTTTCGATCGTTTTCGCCTCTTTTTTCGATCGTTTTCGCCTCTTTTTTCGATCGTTTTAAGTTAAAATTATTTGTACAACTTAAAATTAAAATTATACTCGTTTTAACTTTTGTTTATCGTTTTTTTTATAAATTATTATATTATAACTTTAAGTCGATAACTTATATTCTTATAACTTTAACTTATAACTTATTAAATATTAAGAGAATAAATTTAAATTATTTAATGTAACTTAGGCCTATTTCTTAAAAAAATAAATTAATTATAATTTACATTAGAAAACTTACAACTTACAACTTATAAAAACTAAATCAAACTTATATAAATTAAAAACTTTAGAATTACAACTTACAACTTACAATCAATTTGGAATTTTGGGGAGGGGAGGGGTTAAAAGAAATTGGACTTGAGCTTAATTTAAAAAATTAAACTTAGAAATTCTAAGTTCAAAAATTTTAAATTAAGTTGCCTACGTATCCAAATTCAACGGAAATTGGAATCAAAGTCCACGTAGTTCTCTTACCTCAACTTACCTCGTTGTTGTTGAACTTGAAGGAGGTTCTTCATTCTTCACTTCCGCCCGTAGAGGTCCATTCCTCGTCTTCTTCATTATCTTCTTCTAACGATTGGGCTCTTTTTTCGGCTCTTATCCAATCATCAAGTAAACATTGGTTCTCTACGTTTTCAACGGTCATATTGGATCTTGTTGCATCCAAAGTATAACCTCCTACACTAAATGCTTGCTCAACGGCAACGGTTGAGGCGGGAGCCGCTAAAATTTCTCTTGCAAGCATTGACATTGCCGGAAATACTTGAGTCACCGTCGACCAACACCTTAGTATATCAAAGTCTCCTTCCATATTTTCCATGGATGTATTCGCTTCATAGCTTTCATATTCTTGAGTATAAGTAAATTTTGATTTTTTACAATTACGTTGAAAAAGAAAGCTATCAACATCATCATCATCCATGTCGTCATAATCATTTTGTACGTTAAAACTAGCACTAGAACTAGAAGAAGAACTATGACTAGGGTTGGATAAACCATGTGTATCCATATACTCCTTAATTAATGATAATATAAGTTGTTGAACTTCAAATATGAAATGATCGGTGTTCGGTTGATCATTCGGAAATTCGGCAATAGGATATAATTTTTTATAATACAAGGCTAACATAGCTTTAACACCATCTAACTTATATTTAGGATCAAAAACTTTAGCAACTAAAAATATAGGGGGAATTATAGCAAAATATTTTTTCCATTTTTCCAACATAGGAGCAATAGCAAGATATAATATTGGATCGTTTTTGTAACGTGCTAAAACGTTGACAATTTTTAGACAATGTTCAAGTGCCAAATGAGAAGTAGGTTCGTAAACTTTAGACATAGCAAAAGTAGCATTATTAAAAGTTTCCAAAACCTTAATTATGTTTATGCAATGATTCCAATCTTCAGGAAGTAAACCAAAACCACATTTTTCTTCTTAAAAAAAATCACATAAAGTCTCTTTATAATCAACCGACTCTTTTAACAACTTATAAGTAGAATTCCACCTTGTTGACACATCAAGAGAAAATTTTTTTGGATGCACATTCCTACTTCTACAAAAATGTTTCCATTTTTTCATCAAATTACTACGCCTCGTCAAATAAGTAATAGCATCTTTAATAGGAGAAATATAAATTCTCAAAGCATTTAAACCATCTTGAACACATAAATTTAAAATATGACACATGCATCTAATATGAAAAAAATTTCCACCAACATACGGTTGACATGCAATGCGAAGTTGTTCGATACTAGCATTATTAGCACTAGCATTATCAAAACCAATTGAAAATATTTTGTTAATTAAACCATAAGATTTTAAAATTTCAACAATTTTCTTTTTAATAGCATCGGCCGAGTGCACACAATCAAAATCCCTATAAGCAATTAATCTTTTGTTTAATGTCCAAGAATCATCAATCCAATGACAAGTAACTCCCATATATGAATGTTTTTGAAAATTATCACTCCAAATATCGGAACAAATAGAAACTTTACTCTTAAGTGAACGAAAAGTATTGATCAAAGCAAGTTTATATTCACCAACAATATTAGCAATATCACGAGTAACCGTAGAACGAGAAATTTTTTTCATGCTTGGTTGTAGTGAAAGTTGTACCAAATCATTAAAAGCAAAATTTTCAACAAAACTATAAGAAAGATGTTGAACACTTATCATTTTAGCTAACATTTTTCTAAAATATGCTTGATCATATTTAAAAAGAGAAGTCGGATTACTTACCTCACCTTGAACTCCTCCTCCGGAGGACCCGGTAAATCCTCGTAGTTGCGTTTGGCTCGTTGTAATTCCCATTTTATCCGGATGGTGGTTTTCGAGGTGGAGCTTGAAGGTACCATATCCTCCTCCTTTTTTAAATTTATACTCCTTTGGACAATAATTACAATGAATTATAAATCTATCGACCTCACCGGTTGGAACTTTTTGAAAGTGACGTGCAAAAATTTCGGATTTAAATGTTCGAGCTTGTGAAGAAGAAGTAGGAGGTGGAATTTCGGTTGAGGGCGCCGAAGCCGAAGGTGGTGGATACTCGGTTGCACTTTCTTGAGTTGGACCACGTTCAACCTCTTCGTCATCATCATCATCGGTGGCAATTTCGTTCATGTGGTCGATGATATCGTCACCAAGAATTCTACGCATATGTTGATCTTCTTCATCGGTGGCGTTGAACAATGGAACGCGTCTTCGTCGAGGTTGTTGTGAAGAAGATACGATAGCCTTTCCTCTTGAAGAAGACATATTACTATATTAGTAAATTGAGATTTGAGAGAATTAGAGAAAAGAAAATAAAAATTAAGAGATGAGATTGAGAGTTGAGTTGAGGACTTGTGTTGAGAGAATTGAGAATTTGAGATAATAAGAATTAAGAGAGAATAGAGAATTGAGATAAGAGATGAGATTGAGAGTTGAGGACTTGAGGTGTGAAAAATGAGAAGAGAAAATGGGGTATTTATAGGTGAAAAATGGGATATTTTCGGATTTAAAAAAAAAAAAAAAAAAAAAAAAAAATTCCGGCCAAACCGCCGGTTACAACCGGACCGGCGGTTAACCGACTGCCAGATCAATCGTAGCCGTTGAGATTCAACGGTCAGATGATCTGGACCGTTGATCTCCAACGGCTAGAAAATTCAAAATTGGGGAAACCGGGCCAAACCGGCGGTTTAATCGAACCGACGGTTAACCGCCGGTTTTACCGTTGTAAATTTTTTTTTTTTTAATTTAAAAACGCTTTTAATCTGGACCGTTGAGATTCAAACGGTCAGATGATCTGGACCGTTGAATCGCCAACGGTCAGATTTTTGAATAATTAACCGCCGGTTAACCGGACCGGTGGTTTAACCGCCGGTTTGGCCGGAATTTTTTTTTTTTTTTTTTTAAATCCGAAAAAATCCAATTTTTCACCTATAAATACCCCATTTTCTCTTCTCATTTTTCACACCTCAACTCTCTTATAAGATATAAGTTATAACTTATATCAATTATCTATTTCTCTCTTATTCTCTCAAAAGACTCTCTTTCAAATGGCAACCCAAGGATCATCCGGAGTTACAAACGGTCAACGTGAGTTACGTGATGAAGAAGAAGTCAATCAACCGCCGGCGCCGCCTCGAATTCAACCAAACTTTCACCCTCCTCACTCCAATTTGCTAAATCACTTTCACGTGAGTGATACAAATCCAATAGACAATTCACGTGAAGTTTGTTGCAAGTATTGCCAAAAAAAATATAAATTTAAGCGCGGTGGAGGATACGGAGTTTTCAAGTCACACATTGAAAAAGTTCATCCGGAGGCATTGGGTCAATTGGGACTTCCCCCTCGATTCTACTAATTAAGTATTAGTAATTTTACTAATTAAGTATTTGAACTTTGAAGTGTTTTAGTTTATTTTTATCTTGTAAGTTGTATTTTGTAAGTTGTAACTTTGTTGAGTTTGTTTTTTAAGAATTAAGAGTTTAAGACTTAAGTTTAGCCTAAAGTCCTAAACCTAAATGGCTAAATGTTATTTTTTTTAAGTGTATTAAGTTAAGATTTAAGTGAAATGTTAAGTATTTAATTTATATGTATCTAATTTCAGTATTAAATTTAAATATTTGTATATAAAAATATTAAAAAAAATTTTAAAAATAATTAAATAACCGCCGGTTTCCCGGTTAACCGCCGGTTAACCGGGAAACCGGCGGTTCCACTTTGGGGGAACCGTAACCGAACCGTAAATTTACGGTTACGGTGCGGTTTCAAAACCGAAACCGCCGGTTAGCCAAACCGCCGGTTTAAAACCGCCGGTTTCGGCGGTTCGGCGGTTCGCCGGTTAGAAACCGCCCGTGTCTACTTTTAACTATAGAACCACGTAAACTATCAACAACTAAGAAATTGCATATCCGTATGACATATATCATGTGCATACATAATAATATGCGTGAGTAGGTGCATATCATTTATGTTTGTGCACAGGAGTCGACATGTCTGTACATGTTTCAAATGCAGAAGTTAATGTATATCATTTAAACACTTATGCATAATTCAAAATAATTTCTTCCAATTTAATTAGAATCTGATGATTATTTTGCATATAACATTATGTATAATTCAAAATATGATGATTATATTGCATATCACGTTATGCATAATGCATAATGCTTTCGATTGAAATATGATAACAATTTTGCATATCACATTATGCATAATTCATATCATTTCCTAAAATTAGATTGAAATATGATGATTATTTTGCATATTACATTTACTAAAGTAATATGATGAAAATTTTGCATAACCTAAAAAAATACTTAAATATAATTGCATAAACGATCAACTAATAACAAAATTTCATAACACTACATAACCTAAAAAGCAATTGCACCTGAAATGATTGGAGAGTGAAGGTAAAAATTGATAGGTATAATTTACTTTTAATGTGACAGTTGTATACCATTGGAGATGCTCTAATTAAAAAAGAAGAGCATACTTTAGAAAAGCATAAATTATTATTTGCATCAGAATCTTTCCATTCACCTTCATTCAACACCTCCATCGTCATTGCAGCTCATCTTCATTTCGCGCTTCTCTTATTTTGAACTTATTATTAACTAAATTGATTCTGCATTCAACTAAATCCATGGATGCTGCGGCCACTTCTTCATCTCCTTTCCATGTTCGCCGCGTGCTGCTAACGAACCTCATCGTCAATAGGGCTCCACATGCTCTTCAATGGAGTTGCTATACTCTCTGTTTTCTACTACAGATTCACTACTCTTTTCCGCATATTTCACACCGGAGAGATTCCGGTTTTGCCCTATCTAATCGTTATTATCTCTGAGATTATACTCACCTTTCTCTGGATTCTTCACCAAGCCTATCGATGGATGCCCGTTCAACGAACTGCCTATCCCGAAAAGTTGCCGAAAGACGAGAAGCTTCCTCCGATCGACGTCTTCTTCTGTACGGCGGATCCGAGCAAAGAGCCCCATCTCGGGGTCATGAACACCGTTATATCGGCGATGGCGATGGCTCTCTAAAAAAAAATTATTGACGCAACAAAATTAATTGAAGAGATGCAAATAATACACTTCTTCGACGGCCAATAGATCGGCGCATCGGAGTCGAGGGGGTTGCAGATCGGCGGCTGCTTCGTCTTCGACGGCCAGACGGCGGTGGCCACGAGGCTTTCTTCTTCGGCCACTTCGTCTTCTCCAGTCAGTGCGGCGGCAAAGCAACGGCGACGGTCAAGGTGCTGCTTCGTCTTGGTTTGGGAGGCGACGGTCGTGAGGAGGGCGGCGGTCGTGTTGGTGGGCGGCGGCCATGGTTCAGCTTCGAAATCGAGGGGGGCGGGTGCAAGAGAGGGAGGCGGTGGGAAAAGGGGCGGCGGCGGCAGAGGGGATGTTGGGGAGGGGCTAGGGTTTTAATTTTGGTTTTTGGTGAATGTGGAGAATGAATTAAATGAGTATAGGATTCTTATTTATTTATATAAGGGTATTCTTGTATTTTTAACTCTATTTTGACTCTATTAGAAAATTATACATCTTGGTGTTTCTATTAGTTTAATGAGTTATAATAGTGGACTTATTAGGCAATAATCTCAAAATATTTTGGAGACTTGATTTTTTGGTGAATTTATCCGAATGTTATGACATGTAGTATTAAATTTTTTGCCTTATAGTGGTAATATTTTGGCCTTGTAGTAACAATATTTTGGTCATATAGTAAACCACCTGTTTGCAACCTGCGAATTTTCTGGACAATCCGGATCTAGGCTTATGACCCGCGAATTTTTTTAAATTGACTTAATTTGACTTTTGAACTTAGGGTTTTGACTTGCCTAATTTAGATGAAATGCATGTATGCAATATTTCACATAAGACTAACCCAAAAAATAAAGGGTTGATCTCCTATGAAATCAATTCTATATAAAAAAAATTGGGTTGATCATGTCAACGGTCAACTATTGACCATTCACTTTTTCATTTTTTTTTAAAACTTTTTTGTGTTACACTTTTCAAAATAATATTTTCAGTATGTACACTTTTTTGTAATGTTATATTACACATTTTAATTATATAAACATGCAATTTTCAATAAAATTGTGTTGCAATTTTCAATTATAGTAACTTACACTTTTAATTAAATATTGTGTTGCATTTTTTAGTTATAATAACTTACCTTTTTCATTAAAATGTGTGCACTTTTCAATTATAGTGAATTACACTTTTTAATAAAAGAATGTGTTACACTTTTCAATAATATTGTGTTGCACTTTTTTGTTATAATTCTTATATTTTCAATATACACTTTTCTAAAGAAATAATTACCAAAAAAAAAAAAAAAAGAACAACCAAAGATTAATGGTTGACGTTAAGTTGATCAACTCAATTTCTTGTATTGAATTGATTTTATATAAGATTTTGACCTAAATAAAAATACAATACAAAATGTGTATGTTTAGTTGGTGAACCAATTTTATTAATATTTTATAGTAATACTTATACCACTAATATATTTCTAATGAAACAGCTATGTGGACACACGGTAAAATGTAGCACTAAATTTGATGAAAATATGACATTAGTTTTAAATTAATATAAATTGGACATTATTATTCGTATAAAAATTTACAGATTTAAGATCTATGCACCAAGTAAATATAAAACTCTATCCTTAACGAAACAAGTAAATATAGGGTGTCTTTGGAAACAATAGTGATTGATTCAAAATGATTAAAATTGATTTTTGAAATAAGATAAAGTCTAGTATGCACTCGAGTCCATGTTGTGCACCTAGTCCATGTTGCACTTTTAGTTTACTGACTTACATTTATTGGTAAATGGTGTTACACTTTTCAATTATTACTAAAAATATTACTCCGTATTATACAGTTTAATAATTGAAAAATGCAACCCCATTACCAAAGAGTGTAAGTCAGTAAACTGAAAAGTGCAACATGGACTAGGGTGCACAACATGCACTCGAGTCCATAGCAGACCAACCCTTGAAATAAATTTGAAAGTGGATAGTGTTTTAAAATTAAACATTTTTAATCAATTTTGTATATGTTGTGATGTTTGCAAAACAAATATAGCTTCTTTATAATTTTACATAAATACTCTTATTACATTTGAATAAGTAATGAGTAAACATAAAATATTATTTAAATTGTGAGGGCAAAAATGTAAAATTGTTTCATTAAAATCACTTTAAACTACTTAATTTAATCACTTAATTGTATTGTCAAACACTTTAAAAGTGATTATATTTTAAAAATGAAGTGTTTTTAAACACATACGAGTACTTGCAAAAACACCCACATAAAAATGCACGCAAACTGCGAATTAATTCCATCACGAAAGACTTTGTTATTGTGTGGCAAGAATCCCATTCGTAAGGTGATAGACTGATAGTATTTGAGAAGGGAACCGTGTTTCCCATTCCAGCCGCCCCGCGTGATATTATACTCTTCAGTGGGACCCACTTTTTACAAACAATAATCTGGTCAGCAGAATACTAGTTAAATCGCTGATTTGGACATAGTCACCAAACTCAGCATCAAAATGCAATTGTAAAACGTTGATTTATTACTGTTTAATCTAATAAAATATAGTAAATGAAACGTACCGGGGACTATTGGCAATTTATTTACAAACCATTTTCCGTTGGAAACATTTCTAGAGCGAGAAAGATAGATTCTAGAAAGAGAAAAGCATAGATACAACAAAAACTTATTCCATTTCATACTCCGCAAACCCAAGCACTCAAAAACCTAAATGGTCTATGAATTGGGACTCGATTTAATTACATAATGGCGTGCACAGTTCACATCGAATCATCTGCTCAGCTATATCGTTCATCGATTTGTTGACTCTACTTTTGTAGTGATCGCGTGAAGAAAGGAGAATGCTGTATTTGGATTGCGAATTTGGAGAATTTGATTGCGAATTTGAATACTTTTTCTTATTTACTGAATAACTTTCTTTGCCCTTCCTTCTCCTTTGTGTTGATTGAGTTTTGGATGAGTGCTTGAGGTGGTGTGAAAAAGGTGAAGTTGTAACTACTGGAGGTCCTGAACAATGAGCAGCAACGAGAGGAAAAACGTGAGTGTTCGGGACCTAGTGGAGGAAGCTAAGAAGCGGATTGTTTTGCTGGTCGTATGTATTGTTGGATTGTCTTACATCATGTCATGTAAGTGTTTGCTTGTTCATCCCTATCCTACTCATTTCTATTTCTGCTAATCTGGTGTTGAATCGTGGTTCACTTGTTTCTATTTATGTTGAATTTGGGAAATGAAAATGCGTGAAATTGGTATGCGTCTGCGAAGGGTAAAATGTAGGAGCAAACTAGATTTCTACTATTGATAAGCTCTTTTTAGAGAATTTCTGTTTGTTTGTTTTTAATTCCGGATAGGCTCTGCACTCTCATTTTCCTCTTTTCTCCCTTTCCTGGTCTCCCAGATTTGGAATGAAAATAAGCAAATTGATTGTAGATGGGAATATAATACACTTAGTGATGAACCAATAAGTTGCTGAAATTTGAGGACTCATGGAACTATATTGCAAGGATAGGAGAGTTTGGATTGGTATAATTTTAGCTAGTCTATAAGAGAACATTTTGCAGCTCAATAAGATTTTGGTGATAACTGTATGTTTGTACACACCTTTATTTTATTACTCTTCAACCTTCATTCACATTTGCTTCCTCAACATTGGTGGTAGTAGTTACAATTTTTTTCATCATCCCCGGTATTAGTATGATGTAATTATGTTTCACATTCAGTTATTTATGGGTCAGAGAACTAATATCGTTTATACGCTCTTTTTCTTTGTTTCTCAAACTGCATGCCTGTGAAACTTGTCTGGCTTGAGGCTATTATTTATAATTGCAGAACTTCATTCTTGCTCAGTCTCAGGTCTTCCTGTTTTTTCTACACTGTTTAAATTAAATTCTGTATCAGAAACTGGGAATCCAAAAAATTTCATCCATTACATCATGCCTCCATTTACTCTCTCTGCTCTATCTAATTGCTTTAGTTATTATATATAGCATATATGGGGAGCTAACTTTACCTGGCCTACTCATAGGATTCTGGAATTTTGTGACTTCACTGTAAGAAAAAGGTTCCTATTTTCCTTGCCATGTAAATGGTTACGTTATACATGATTTCTAAACAAATAAGATAGTTAGATATATACGAAGATAGTGTAAAATGATGGAGGTAGGTATGCTGTAGTGGATGAATGTTGTTTATATTTTAGTCTAACTTTGGCAACAAAGGTGGAATAGCATCTTTGATATGAATGGTACACATGTATAAGCCCTTGATTTGCATTCATAGTGTGAATTGTTAGAAATGGGAAGAACTCTGTTTTATTATTTGCATTTGGAGTTTTGGACTCCTCCGTCTTTCCTTTGCTCTTATATGTGGTATCAGATATAATATTTGTGCTGTCATGTGACTCATGCCATTAGTCATGTACATCATTTCTATTTAATGGCTGAAATACTAATTGACTTGGAAGGCACTTAATTTTATTTTGAATCTATCTAAAGGTTCAAATATGGTCTTGGAAGTTATTCAATAAAAGTTTGTGCAATCTAAAGTAACTAGATAGACATTAATACAACTTATCAGAACCAACAATATTTACCCTAAGTCTCATTATTCAAATTTTGTTTACCAGTCTCAATTTCTAATGATCATGTCTCTCAACATTTTTGTTTTCCATCCACTCCCTAGAGTTTAATATTTTTTCTCTTTCAGTAACAAGTCAGTCAGTTCTAGTCAACTTGCCTGGTGCCCTACTGTTGATAATCTTACTTCGCTATTGGTCTCTGGACTTTGATATGCGGCGCAAAGCTGCAACCTACAAAAGCAAACAAACATCAGCAAACAATTCTTTCAACAAAATTCCTTTTGACGGCAACAAAGTTCGGATTGAACGGTCTGACTGGAAGCTTAAGGTGAACTCCCCTGTTGTTGAGGATGCGATTGACCAATTCACTAGACATATTGTCTCTGAGTGGGTCACGGGTCTGTGGTACTCACGCATAACGCCTGATACACAAAGTCCAGAAGAGCTTGTGCTGATTATGAATGGTGCACTTGGAGAAATTTCAAGTCGCATGAGAAATATAAATCTGATAGATCTTTTAACAAGGTTGTCTCTTCCGATAATTTTTCAGATAAATTTCTATCAATGTAGGCTCTGATTTGCGTTCTGAAGGGGTGGTTGCTTGGCTTTTTGCAGGGAGATAATCAATATTGTATGTCATAGACTGGAGCTCTTTCGTGAAAGTAAGACAAAGATTGAGAAGCACCAGTCAAGATTTTTGACTGTTGAAGAGCGAGACAGAGAATTAAAATCTGTTCTGGCTGCTGAGAACAAATTGCATCCCATTTTGTTTTCTGCTAAAGCTGAGCATAAGGTTGTCTTTCTTTCGGTATACCTCCTTGAAGTCAAACAACTATTATCATAGAGTTGTATGGTTTCCCTGATTGACAAAATTCTCTTTTAATTAATTCTGGAGTATGGCAGGTTCTCCAGCATGTTATGGATGGACTTATCGTACTTACATTTAAGCCAGAGGATCTGCAGTGCTCTTTATTTCACTGTATTATCAGGGAACTCCTCGCTTGTGTTGTAATGAGACCGGTGCTAAATCTTGCTAACCCAAGGTAAGTATATTATTTGTCATGATCTCTTAACACATGCATTCTTTCTGTTCTTTATGCCCTGTCAAATTTGGTGTCAGGTTTATTAATGAAAGAATAGAGTCTTTGGTTATATCTGCTAGAAAAGTTGATAAAGAAAATAAGACGACAGATACAGCTTCAGAATCTAGAACAAATACGCCTTCAAGGATTTTGTCTGATCATACCACACAGTTAACAGGTCCTTCCTTTAAGGGTGTTGAACTTGTACAATTGAAGAAGGATCAGAATAACAAAGAGTCCAAGAAACATACGTCAGATGCCATGAATGGAACATTTTTCTCTAAGGATCCATTGCTTTCCATGGACACACGGACCACCCGTTCTTGGGGTTCTTTGCCAGACACTCATGGTGATGAGGGTAGAGATCTCCTGCGACATGTTTCTGGAGGAAAATGGGGTGATAAGCTAGATGAGTTCTCTCGCAGAAAAACTGAAGCCCTGGCTCCAGAACATTTTGATAATATGTGGACGAAAGGAAGAGACTATAAAAGGATGGAAGATACAAATCCTGCACAGCAGAACTCTTTAGTGGGGGCGTCTAATTCAGCAGACCAGTCAACGGTTGTCCGTGAGAAGGAGCGGAATACGACAACTCTACGGAACGATTTATCCAATTCTGGATGTTATAAAGGCATTGGGGAAGATAATACTGCAGTGCGTGAAGATTTATCAAATGAAAGTGTGCCTTCTGATGAGGACGAATCCTGGAGCAGTAGCTATACTGAGGATGAAGATACAAGCAGTGTCATGGGTCTCGACTCTCCTGGTGTTAAAGTCTGGGATGGTAAAAATAAAAGAAATTTCAGCCACATTCATCATCCACTTGAAACTCTTGACAGACATAAGAGCACAAGGACCAGCAAGGATCTGATTCATTCTAAGAAATTGCACAGAACCAAGTCTGCGAAGAAAAGATCTAGATCTAGTGTTCATAATGGACAGGTCTGGCAAGAGGTTGAAAGAACAAGCTTTTTATTAGGAGAAGGGAAGGATGTGTTAAATTACTCCAAGCCTGGAGACTCAAGTGAGGACTCTGAGGAAGAGCTGTTGGGTAGAATTTATAGCGGAGCCACAACCTCATCATCTATGTCCTTTTCTTCTTTACCTGGAAGTCAAAGTCTTGCTGCTAATTCGGCGAAAAATTCTGTAATTGGTGATCCATTTTTTAAATTAAGATGTGAGGTACTCCAATTACACCCTTATGTTCTGCTAATTCAACTTTTCTTGATTGCATGTTTTATGCCTCAAGATGTGATGAATAGTAAATAATTTCTTTTTGCAGGTATTGGGTGCTAATATTGTGAAGAGTGGGTCTAGGACATTCGCTGTATATTGTATATCTGTTACTGATCTAAATAGTCATAGTTGGTCTATCAAAAGAAGGTACCCAGATTTCTATGAAGTTTTAAATTTGTAGTATCTTGTACTCCTGCTAAGATGCTTCTCTATATGATTTTTCAATGTAATTTGACTTGATAAGGTCTTTCGTGGCATCTGATTTCCTCATTTAAATAGACAGTTTTACTGTTTTAGAGAGGGTTAAAAAATGAGCATTTGATGTAATTTTTCTTTATCCCATTCAAATTAGTGGTTGCAAATCATTGGGTCAAAAAAAGAAAAAGAAAAAAAACTGATTCTGGAAAGCAATAACAGTATGAGTTATGGAGATGCTGGGTCCTGAACATTGGGAATACCATGTCATTGAGAAAGGTGAAATTCTCTTGAAGCTAATCTTGTTTCTCATGCTGACAGATATCAACATTTTGAGGAGTTACATAGGCGTCTTAAAGAGTTCCCCGAATATAATCTCCATTTGCCGCCAAAGCATTTCCTGTCAACTGGGCTTGATGTATACGTCATTCAAGAGCGATGTAAATTGCTTGACCAGTATTTAAAGGTCATACTTTACTTCCACTTGATATTGATGTCTTCTCCCTATATCGTGTAGTCTGCCATTTGACATTTTATATACACGTCTCTCCACCGTGCATATAATATTTTTATCTTAAAAACTTGCTATAAAATAGAGAACCAAAAGTACAATTACCATCCTTTTGAGGATTTTAAAAATCATAAACACGTCTTTTGAGATGTTAGAGCTCTTCATTTATTCTTTAATTGGGGTTGTTGTAGGCTTCAGAACTGTAATAATTTTTATGGCACTTTGGTCAATCCGGAAAAATTAGTACGTCCTTGTCATTTGGT
Source organism: Galeopsis tetrahit (assembly GCA_963675135.1). Taxonomy (NCBI): domain Eukaryota; kingdom Viridiplantae; phylum Streptophyta; class Magnoliopsida; order Lamiales; family Lamiaceae; genus Galeopsis; species Galeopsis tetrahit. The sequence goes on from OY776127.1 coordinate 64,220,457, forward strand.
TGTTCTAGGACTAGAGAGGCTTTTCATTCTTGGGTACAATATTTAGTTGCTCATTTTAAGAATGGCCTTATAAGCTGTTGACACCTTATAAGCTCTACTCTTTTAAGATAATGTCATACACATTTTAATACCCGAAAATTTGTGAAACATGTTGCATTTTGTAACCAAAATTAAACTTTCTCAAACACTTCGAGTTCATTTGTTTAATCTATTCTCCTCTATGATAACATTAACTGCTTTATGTTAATGCTCTCCCTGGCGCGGACACCAGTTGCTAAAATTGTCATTGTTATTCCTTCTATGAGTTTTTCTGACCCTTGGCCTTAATTAGTATCTATTGGAATATGGAGTGGCTGGACTATAAGTAGACACATTAAAATATTTGGAAGGGTTTTTATAAGCTGATCTGGTTATCCTCCATCGCACATGAATGGGTTTAATTATTTTATACATCATTGCTTGGTCCTTGGACGACAAATGGTTCGGGGCTGTGCAAAAATTTCCATATGTGCTTGCTGTTTTAATGTGACTAGAATTGTCTATTTGTAAGTTTGACCCTTAAACTTTATGACTTTCCACTGCTCTGCAGAAACTTATGCAGCTTCCAACTGTCTCTTGCTCCATCGAAGTTTGGGATTTTCTTAGTGTCGATTCTCAGGTTTGAAATGCTTCCCTTACATTTTGAGCATGCTACTAATTAATCTTCTCCTAGACTTCTAATTTTTCATATCCGAAACTGCAGATGTATATATTCTCAGATTCATTATCCATAATCGAAACTCTTTCAGGTGAATCTCTGAACAACAGTTTTTTCTTTCCATCTTCACGTACATTTTTCATAGTTTCAAAGTGGTTTTGCATTTCAGTTGGCCTAAATGAAACAGTCCGTTCAAAGAGCAAGGAATATAGGGATAATGTAGGGCCATTACATAATCAGCCATCGTCCAAAAAAGAGAATTTCATGTTCGGAAATCTAGATTCTGCTTCACGAATCAAAGGTGACCATGTTTCTGATGGGTCTGGATTGAAAGCAAAAAGTCAACCTCTTTCTTCAGCAAAACAGCCTGAAAAGGAATCCAAAAATGCTTTTGAGAAAAACAGTGGCTCAGTAAACAAAGAGCAAAACAACTCGGAAAGGAATGTAAATAGAGACCAAGAATCAGATTCTGTTGCCACTGATGAAGCCTCTGATCCACCTCTTCCGAGTGAGGTCATTCACATTTATTCTTTGATTCCCCTACTCTTTTACTGGATCAAACTCTTCGAATAGTATCTTCTCATTGCTTTTATGTTGTGCACAATGTTTTTTTTTCAAGTGTAAACTATATCTATGCATGGTCTTGACATTATTGTGGTTTCTCCATGATTTTCTTGTTAATCTTTTTTGGTTACTTCTCTTCTTTCTCTCACAGTGGGTGCCGCCAAACCTTAGTGTTCCCATATTGGATTTGGTTGATGTAGTCTTACAGCTTAAAGATGGTGGATGGATCAGGTATTATTTAAGTAAAAAATGAACACGTTTTGATAGGGCTTGTTTTATAAGTTTTCCCTCAAAGTGCCTTTCTTGGTTTGTGCTCATTTGGAGTTGTTTACAGGAGAAAAGCTTTCTGGGTAGCCAAACAAGTTTTACAATTGGGAATGGGTGATGCTTTTGATGATTGGTTGATTGAGAAAATCCAGCTTCTTAGAAGAGGATCAGTTGTTGCTTCTGGAATCAAACGGTTGGAGCAGGTAATTTCATACTCGACCAAATTTTATGCATTCTGCCAAGTTTGCTACTTTGCTGGTTACACATTTTGCGAGCAACTTGTGACTTTTCACTAGCGAATTGCCAAATGCTGCATATGTTTGCTGTGACCAATTCTTCCAAGGCAAAATGGGCTCTAATTAACATCATTTAATAACTGATATACTTAGATACTATGGCCGGATGGAATATTCATAACAAAGCACCCACGGAGGCAGCAACCTCCACCTAATATGCAATCAGACAATTTTGTTGATGGCCAACAAGCCACTCCAGATTCTTCGACGCTGGAGGAGATGCAACAAAGGGAAGCTGAACGGCGGGCTAAACTAGTATATGAACTCATGATTGGTAACATTTAGTTGTAGCTTATCTGGTGATAATCTCATTTATAGTAGTTCAGACTTGGATGTGAGTTACTTGATACATTTTCTGCAGATAAGGCACCAGCTGCTGTTGTAGGCCTTGTTGGACGTAAGGAATATGAGCAATGTGCTAAGGATCTCTATTACTTCATTCAGGTTATCTCCATTCTTGAACCTTCTTTTAAATTCCCAATGCAAAGCGATTACTGTGATTAAACCATCTATTGTTATTAACTTTTCTGCATTTTATGGTTACTATTTGGAATCACAATTAATAAGGTTAGTGTTGGTTTGCATGTACAGTCGTCTGTTTTCATGAAGCAGCTAGCTTTTGATATTCTAGAACTGCTGCTTTCGTCTTCATTTCCGGAGCTTGATTCAGTTTTTAGAGAGTTGGATCAAGACAAACAGAAGTTCGGTGAACTCGAGTTGAGTTAGGGTAAATTGAAAAGTAGGAAAAAGACAAAAAGTAGAGAAAGAAAAGAAAAACAGGGATTCCTCGCTTGAAGAAGGAATTGGAATTGGAGTTGCCAAGTCGGCATGTATAGTATATATACTATAGCCTTTACGTTGAAAAGAAACCAATTTTGAAGCCAGCCATTTTGTGTGTTGGAAAGTGTGCATTTTGAATCACAAACTCAATATTTTTATGTCAACTGATTGGTTAGCGTATAAAAAGTGGCCATTTTTTATTTAAAATCCACTGTATTGCTACTTCCTAATCCTGATTGGTTGTGTTTCTTTTTGGTATTCTTATGAATAAATTTATTTTTATCTTATGGCTATCACGAATAGTACACACTATATTTGAGTAACATTGTTAATAAGTACATTAAAATTAATTCTTCAAAAAATTAACAAAAAACAACCCGTGTTGATTACCTGTTGGGCGGTCATGTTGGAATTAATATACTACCTAAACGGTAGATTTTACTCAAACATTCAAGTTTCCCTATAAAAACACGTATTATAAGTTATAAAACCCTGCTATTATCTCGCAAGTCCTTGGGACACTTTAATATGCAGATTCAGTGTGATCCATATAGTTGTGGTTCTCTACCAAGGGAAAACGAGTTGTCGCCACATATACTAATCAGTTAAAAGTTTAAACAATCAGCCCAATCGCCAAATATAACTGGTAATAAGTATTGTAAGAAATCTAATTAGATGGTCACATTCAAGGATGAAAATATCGATATCGGTGGAAATGTCGGTACCTTAAATTTACAGATATATCGATGGAAATATCGATATCGGTAAAATATAGAAAATTGACGAAAATCTTATTAAAATGATGAAAATTTAAGATGAAATTTTAGAAAATATTATAACTAACTAACATTAATACGTAAATTTAGCCTAAAATCACTACAAAATGATTTTTTATGACAAACATATTAGTAAAAAAAAATACAAAATCAGTCTAAAGTGATACAATATCTGTTCATAATTATTTCACACTAGACAATTAATACCAAAATGATAGACAAGACACAAGATACTTGCTTGTTCCGAAAAAAAAAAGGAACAGAACAATTAAAACTCTGAAAAAACGGAATAAAACAATTAAAACCGATATTACCGATTTTTTTCGATATTTTCCGATTTTTCAGCGATATCAAGGAAAATATGTACTAAACATAACCGATACCGAAATATCGCCGAAATATCCCGATTTTTTCATCCTTGGTCACATTAAGCCAGGTACATACTAAAATAAGTACTCCGTGGCATTTACGAGCAAATCCTAAACCTTTCATCAGCTAATCAGAAAAACAGCGAGGGGGGTTGGGTCCAAGAAAGACATCAAACAGAAACCAACAAACTTCGGATCATACTAGATACAGTACAAGATAAGTAAGTCAGAAAAAGATTCCAGACAGTTAAATAAATATACGGGGCTTTCAAGCAAGGAAGAACAAGTGAGAAACAAACTTGGAAATAAAAACCATGACCTAAAAGCCTACAAAATCAAAATGACCAGACTCAAGAGTTGAAAACGGTGGATTGCAACTGCAAGAAAAGGAAAGAGTGATCCCCAACTGTTGTGTAGATAATGAAGCTTTCAAAGAAGGAAGAATGAAGATTAAGGGAAAACAAATTTGCACATCAAAATCATGTGACCTTAACGGCCACCAAAACCAAAATGAACTCACACAGTTGTTTCTTACAAGATTCGAGAAATCTACACCAGTATTAGACATTCCACAATTGGCTACTATGCCCAACACCAAGGTGAAATAGAAGCTAATTCCTAAACAGATGAATTTATGCTGAGCCATGCTGAGCTACCTGACAAGACTATGTCCAACAACCGGGTGAAACAGAAAATAATTCCTAAACAGGTGAATTTGTCCTGAGCAATGCTAAACAACCACATACATATATCAATGAGTTATCCTAATTCCTAACACATATCACCAGTTAATAATATCTTTGCTTTATAAACAGAACATCAATCCATCTACACAATGAGATCAGAGGATAAAATCAAGTATTTAAAATAAAACCAAAAAAGAAGCTCGTACAAGAACAAATAATGGTCTTCCAGAATCTGCTTAAATGAAAAACAAAGTACATCAACAAAATTGGGATCAAAACTAAGGTATAAAATTGCCCTTCAAATGGCATTCCAGATTCACTTGCTCACTAATACGTTAAAAAAACAAGGAAAAATACATTCATGAACGAACACTCATTAGTGCCTTAGGTCGAAGCAGCAACTGCCTTCTTCCTGGGTGCAGCTTCAGTGCCTACAATTATCATACAAAATTCCATATCAATAATCAATATAAAGCCAAAAATTAATGGAATATCAAAACTGGACATTATTATTTAAAAAACAAGCTACAAACCTTCTCTAAAGTTGGTCTTGAATCTGCGGGGCACATTGCGGAGATACCTCATGCGTCCACTTCCAGTGGTCTTTCGGCGGATAGCCTTAACACTCCAGTTGTCTAAAAAAGAACAGGTTTTGCAAAACACATTACTTAATTCATTCTTTTATTGGATAAATGAAAATCACAATAAAAATAATCTATAGAGAACACAATTTGAAGAATGGTCAAATCCACATCAATCAATTAAAGCATTAAATGAAGGAAAGTATGCGTAACAAGCAGATGAATATACAGAATATAATGGAGTAGGCTCAATCTTCTAAATCTGTACGAAGAACCTTACTAAAAAGGCACACGTAGCCAATCACGAGGAGAAAATCAAATTTACACCAACAGATTAAAAACGGAATATCTATACAAAGGGATGGATAACGTACATGTCCTCTTGCGAGCAGCAGGGTACGCACAGGCGGAACAACGGCTCTTCTGCAGATGGAAACTGCGACGGCCACACCTCACACAAAGTGTGTGTGTCTTGTTTCTCCTCTTACCAAAACTCCCTGTTCCCTTCCCCTGCAAATTACACAATAACGTATTACAATTTGGTTGAATAGATATTCTTCCAAAAATTAACAGCATACATTGATCGGATTATCTATCGAGCGGAATTGAACATACCATCGGTGTGCAGTAACAAACCCTAGTCTGAGAGAAATGAGAGCGCCGTTTAATGGAGAGCGATTGAAAAGAAAGAAAGCAGGGTTTTTATTAGGGTTGAGTCATTTACACATATGGGTTCGAAATGGGCCTTATGAGCGTATTATTGGGCTCGTAATAGGCCTCGTGAATTCAGGCCGAAGCTAAATATCCAGGCTATATACCCCTCCAACTTTGTTAAATATACTCTCCCTCCCAATTAATAAATATAATAATCATATAAAATACTTAATTTACCCTTTTAGTAAAATAACTCGGAATAGATACACCTCCTAAAATTCATACACTCTAAACCCTAACCCTAATTGTAGGGGAGCCGCCGCCATTCCCCGCTGCTAGTCTTCACTCTATCTCCGGCGGCCGCCGTTCCAAACAAATTCAAAAAAAAAAAAAAGGTTAGAATGCTTGAAAAAAATTTATATTTTTTCGATAAATAAATGTCGATCGACATTGGTTTGTCAACCATAGAGTATACTGTCGTCGACTATAATTTGTCGATGAAAAACACCCTTATCGACAACATTTTACCGGGAAAAAAAAAATTAGAATTTTCAATAAGAGATTGTCGAAAATAAACATTATGGTCGAAAAATTGTTGCCGACCATAGTGTTTATTTTCAAAAAGAAATTGTCGAAAAAAAAAAAAGAGAGTGAGAAACCCACTTGTACTACCTCCGTTTATCACCCAACCCAAAAAATACAAAGATAGAAACTTTTCTGTATTTCCTTGTACCTTCCAAAATTTTGTCCAAAATAAAAAATCAAAACTCTAAAAGAACTTGATTATAAACAAGGATGGATCCGTTTTAGGTTTTAATGATTCAAAAACAGAGTTTTCGATACACATATGTAAGTAAGGACGGACCCAAAATTCGAGATTATGGAGGGTCAAAAAAATTAATGATCCAAAACACTAGTATATATATATACTAGTGTAGAACCCGTGTATTACACGAAATTTTAAATATGTTTTTAAATATTTAATAATAAATTTTTATTTATTTACTTAATTTAATTTTTCATATTTTTATAATTATATTTTTTAAAAAATAATTTCACATATTGTTGAAAAAATTTAACATTTTTTTTCAATTATATTTATTATAACGTTGTATTATAATATAAAAGTTTAACTAACATAATATTTTGAATTTTACAAAATAATGACACTTATGTTAGTTAATTTTATAAAGCAAATTTCAAAGAATTTTGTAAGAATCAAAATAATATTAAAATAACTCTTAATAAATTGTAAGAAAACCTTCAATATCAACCACAACACTAAATAAATAAATATTTTAGTTAATTACAAATTAAATCATGACATTTTCCTCATTTGCAATCTAATCTAAACTTTAAGATAATTGCAAATAAATCATAAACTTTAAATATAGTTGCAATTTAGTATTTTTGACAACTTTAATTGTGTTCGAATCTAACATAATTTAGACTTTTTAATGACATAATAACACCTTAATAAAACAATATTGTTTTTCAATCAAATCAAATATCAAAAGGTATGATTTAGGGACAAAGTAAACTTGTAAGAAGTCTAATTTGCAATAATATTTAAAGTTATGATTTATTTACAATTCTTTTAAGGTTTAGATTAGATTGCAAATGACCGAAAGGTCGTGATTTAATTTGCAATTACCTCTTTTTAAAATTTACAATTTCATTAAATTATGACACATAAGTCAAATCAACCGCAAAATGACACATAAACAAATTAACCACAAAATGACACATCATCAATTTAAACTCTCTATTAGTATATAAGGGGATATGCATGCAGATACACACGTATTTATTAGAAATGATGATGTTGAGTTGCAAGAAAAAATATTGTTGCATTGTATTGTCTAAGTATTGATAATTGAAAAAATAAACACTTAAATTATTAAACAATGAAGACATTTGTCCTTTATTGTTTATTATTATTTAAATTAAAAAATTAACAAATTAAACTATTAATCATATTTTATTTCATAAATTTATTTTTTAATGGGTAAGTTCTTTTCTTAAAAAAATTTTGTATGATACTACTACAATGGTCAATTGTAAACACATGTTAAAATAATACAAAAGTGATCATTTTTATATTAATAATAGTATCGAACATATAAAATATAATTGTGTTGAAATTAGTTTTGCTATTTTAATAAATAAATTACTTTAGGAATCACTTTTGCAATAAAATGAGTACTAAAAATGACTTTAATCTACCACTAATTTTATTATTAATTTAACTTAATTTAAAAAAAATACTTAAAAAATAAAATTACTCTATATAATATATATATGGACGGGTTGGGTGGGGCCTCCCTTGGGTTGGTTGTAGTTCTATTGTAAGTGTTCTTTATAATTTAAAAAAACAACAGTGAAACTATAAACTCGGCTCTAGAGTTTTTCAAAAAAATCTTTCAGATAAACTTTTTTAAAAAAATTGAGTTTTGACAAAAAAAAATTAGAGTTTTTTAATGAGTTTTTGATAGAAAACTTTGAATTTTATTTTATTTTATTTTGACAAAACTCAACATCTTTTGACTAGAATTTTAAAAAACGTGGAAAAAAATTCTCTTACAGGTGCATGGTGCATATCTCCTCAATTTCATTTTTTTTTTAATTCAAATTATTTGCACTCATTCATTTAATTAGTTCACCTTCTAAATTATTTTTTATTATAATTATTTGCACTTACGCATTTAATGAGTTCACCCCCAAATCATTTTTTACCCAGTTATATGTACTCACTCATTTTATGAGTCCACTCCCAAATCATTTTTTACCACGGTTATCTGCACCCGCTCATTTTATGAGTTCACTCCCAAATTATTATTTTATCACGATTATCTGTACCCACTCATTTTATGAGTTCACCCCAAAATAATTTTTTTAAAATAATCACATTTAAAAAAATTATATTATCTTTTTATTAATTTACACAAAATATAATAAAATAAACTCTATTTTATATATTTACAATATACAGACGAGTTATTGTCGAGTTACCGCTGATTCACCACCAAGTAACTCATACTTTTTTTTTAAAAGTGTTAATTCTAAATAAATACACAACCTTTAGTCTCAATATCAATTTAATCACGACCTCTACGATTATGGTAAAAAATCACAACCTTTCATTGTGTTGCAAATATATACACATTTTTTTTACTCCGATCAACAATTGATGATGTGGTTTGCCGGAACTTGCCACGTCAGATTACTCATATTCTTTTTTATTTTTTTATTTTCCACATCAGATTACATTTTATATAAATAAAAATAAAATTTTATAAAAATAAAAATAAAACTTCTCCTTATTCTGCGTCTTTCTCAACTTCTCAAACTCAATATAATTTTTCTTCTACGTCTTTCTCACTCCTCAAACTCAATCAATCAAATTCTTCCCTTCTAACCCTAAAAATAAAAATCATAGAACCTAACACTTGCAAAAAAAAAAAAAAAAAATTGTAAAAAATCCTTAAAAAAAATAATTCTAGGTACTACACTGTCGAGCATATGCATTCAACCTTGAGGGTTGAATGGTAGAAGGGTGTGGAAGATGAGTAAGAGAGGTAATGAGAAAAATCCTAAAAATTCTACAAAATTGACAAGACATGGGATACAAATGACTTGTTGAGCATATGGCATTCAACTCTTGAATGGTAGAAGGGTGTGGAAGATGAGTAAGAGAGGTCATGAGGAAAATCCTAGAAATTCTACAAAATTGACAAGACATGTGATACAAATGACTTGCTTTGTATATAATATAGTGGGCCACAAAAAAAAAAAAAAAAAGTTGTCCTCGTCCAAAAGGACTTCAAAACACAAGAGAAATTGCATCTAAGATTGTGTTTATGGTCATGTGACTTTAAAATGTCATGTTATATTCATTCTTCCAGGCGCCTCCAGTGAGGGGTAGAATAAGAGGTGGAAGGAGTGGTAGTGGAAGTGACTTGGATACTTATAACCTACAATTGTAAATGTTTTGTACATTAGACGATCTAACTATGACTTATTTTTTCAGAATATTTTCTAGAATATTTTTGTTGCAGTAATCATTAATGTTAAACACATTAATTACTAGAATATTTTTTAAGAATATTTTCCTCTCCCGTAAAATATATAAATTGTAGTCCTCAAACTAGTTGAACAAAATAACAAAATTATTCAATAGTTGAAAAATTTCTGAAAGATGAAGAAGAACTGATTTTGAAAAGGGGAGAAGAAGAACTTGATTGAGTTTGAAAATAAAAAAATTTGAGTTTGAGAAGTAGGAGAAGACGCAGAAGAGGCGGGAGTTTTATTTTTATTTTTTATAAAGTTTTATTTTTATTTTGAGTGTAATCTGGAAAATAAAAAAATAAAAAAAGAATATGTGTAATCTGATGTGGCAAGCTCCGGCAAACCACATCATCAATTGTTGACCGGAGAAAAAAAATATGTATCTAATTGCAACACAATGAAATGAAAGGTTGGAGTTTTTTACAATAATCGTAAAGGTCGTGATTAAATTGATATTGAGACTAAAGGTGGTGTATTTTTTTAGAATTAACCCTTTAAAAAATTGTAAAAATTTAATTAATAAAAAACTATCGAAATTAGCCACAAATCTCGATTTTTTTCTTTTTAATTTTTTTTCCTCCTCTTTTCCTTTTTTCTTCCCATTTTCAATTTTTTTTCCAAATTTTTTATTTCTTTGTTTTTTTTTCTTTTACTTTTTTTTCCGTCCTTTCTTTTTCATGTGTATTTTTTTAATTTTAATACAAAATAATATTATAGGTATGATTTTATTATAGTCGATCGGCGGTGCACCTGAATTTCAATTTTAATTTGATGAGTAGAGGACCTGTCGAAAATCCATGTCGATCGGTGGGTGACCCAGCCACCACCATATCCGACCACCCCTTCGACGGCGACGGCGGCGCTTCCGTCCCGGCCGCTTAAGCCTGAGACCCCTCCTCAAATCGCAATCATAATTCTTCAATTCCATGACAATCGACATCATCTTCCATCTCGGCCACGATCCACGGCGGTAAAAAACATTTGCTCATTTCGACCACCGACGCGACTACTTCGATCAATCTCCTTTGTGTTCGCGATCCAGGAGCTTCTCCGGCATCAATGGCGCTCGCCTGCAACACTCACTTCGCTCTCGTTGTTCATATTTGTCCAAATCGAAGCTACATTGCTTCGTCTTCTTCACCATGCTCCTGCGCAGCCTCTTCTTTCGGTTGACGACGGTCCGACGGAGAACTGTGAGTATGTTGTCCATGGATCTCTGATCAGTCGGCACTCGGAGCCGGTGAGCTTGTCGATGAAATCTCAGGCGGCGACTGCTGACCTAGGGTGCCCTTCTATTTGGCTAAGGTTCTCTTCAATTGGGCTTGGTAATGTGCACTCCCTATTTTCTTCAGTACACCCCGATCTGCACTCCCTCCACTTTTTTATGGTATTATTGTTAGTGGTATTGGTATTACTAGTTATTGATTGTGGTATTACTATTAATACACTATTGAATTAATATTAATGATTATTGATTACGGTATTATTGATTATTAGTTGTGGTATTATTGGTTATTGTTTGTGGTATTACTGATTTTGTGGAATTATTTATTATTAATTAAGGCATTACTGATTATTATTATTGTTTATGGTATTATATATTACTGTTTATAGTATTACTGATAATTGTTTTTGGTATTACTAAATATAATTTGATTTGTGAAATTATTTGTTATTGTATAAGATATTAATGATCAATGTTTATGTTATTACTAATTACTGTTCATTCCTTTATGGTATTACTGATAATTATTTTTTGGTATTACTTTATATAATTAGATGTGTGAATTTTTTGTTATTGTATAAAATTTTACTAATTAATATTAATGGTATTACATATTACTGTTCGTGCTATTACTAATAATTGTTCTTGATATTATTGAATATAATTAGATGTGTGCAATTATTTGTTATTGTATAAGATATTGCTGATTATTATTAATGGTATTACTGATTATGGTTTATGGTGTTACTGGTTATTACTTATTGTACTAGCGACTATAATAAAATTATACATATAATATTATTTTATATTAAAATTTTTAAAAATACTAAACAAAAAAAAAAGAAAAAAAAAGTTGGAAAAAAAATGAAGAAATAAAAAGTTTGAAATAAAAACTGAAAATTGAAAAAAAAAATTAAAAAAAAAATTAAGATTTGTGACTAATTTCGATAGTTTTTTTTAATTATGTTTTTACGATTTAATTTTTTAAAATATGAGTGATTTAGTGATGAATCGACGATAACTCGACTGCAAATTGTAAATGTATAAATTAAGGTTGATTTTATTATATTTTGTGTAAATCAATAAAAAGATAATATAGTTTTTTTAAAAAATATTTGGGGGTGAACTCATAAAATGAGCGGGTGCAGATAATTGTGGTAAAATAATAATTTGGGGGTGAACTCATAAAATGAGCGGGTGTAGTTATAAAAAAAATGATTTAGAGGTGAATTCATAAAATTTGGAGATGAATTCATAAAATGAGTGGGTATAACTTTAATAAAAATATAATTTAAGGGTGAACTCATTAAATTAGTGGATATAGATAAAATATAAATAAAAAATTAAAATTAAAATTAGGGGAACGGTGGATGCACACAATTACCCATTCATTTAAGCTCTCCTGGATAAGATTAACTAGTACTCCGTATTTGATTTCTATTATTCAACAATAAAAAATATTGAAATAGATGGAGTAACAAACACAAAAGAGAGGGGATGAAAAACGTGATCGTAGAAGTTGGGAATCGGTACTCAAGTGTGGATTGGTACTGCTTAGCGTTTAAACCGCCTAATAAAGTAATAAATAAATATAACCCTAATAAACAAAATTTTTGCTTAGATTTTACTTTTTAATTAGTTTATCTTATAATTTTCAAGCAATAAATACAACCCTAATAAACAAAAATATAAAATTGCAAAGGAGACCCTAAATAAATTAAAACTTGTAAAAATGATGTCATAATAATAGCAATGCAGTTTTCACTTTAGACAATAAAACTCATGTGTTCTGCTCGGAGCGTCGATTCCATTTAAAAATGTGAAGTCGGTCGCTTGAACCGGACTTCGACTCTGAAAAGTCCAATTAAAAAAAAAACATAGTCGAAAGTTGCTAAACTGGCGGTAGATCGGGGACTCGCGCCGACTTTTACAACTGAGAGAAAAAGACAGTAATTTCTAGAAGTTCATTAAAAATTATGGATAGACTGTTATTTTTTTTTTTTTTGGTTAATTGCAAATTAAATCACCACCTTTCTCTGAATTGCAATTTAATCTAAATTTTTGAATAATTGCAAATAAAATCACCACCTTTTAATATTGTTGCAATTTAAACTTCTTGATAGTTTCATTTGTGCCATAATCTAACGTATCTAGGTTATGTGACACCTCCTTAATGATACAACATTGTTTTTTATTTCGATATAATCTCGAAACGTTAAATTCGGACACAAATGGTATTGTCTAGAAGTTTAAATTGCAACAATATTGAAAGGTGGTGATTTTATTTACAATTATTCAAAAGTTTAGATTAAATTGCAATTCAGAGAAATGTGGTGATTTAATTTGCAATTAACCCTTTTTTTTCATGTCTTTTCCATTTTGGTAGAAAAAAATAAGAATGCAATTTAACATCTAAAAAAGTGTAATTGTAATTGTGATTTACTTAGTTTTTTTTGGAGTGTAATACTTTTTATATATAATTGTATATTAGATATCTTTTTATTAATTTGTCATTGAAATTGGGACGAGAAGTGATTAAATTCAAAACAAATTAATTATTCATTGTTTAAAAAAATGGAATTCCATGAATTAAGAGTGCCATATGTCAATGTTACTCCAACACAAATAAGCTTACAAGGAGTGTTCTTAAGAAACAAACTAAGAGAATTCTAGAAAGAAAATCACAATAACCAATGTCCAAAAGTGTTTTTTTTTCCTACTATATATATATATATATCCTACACTTAGATAGTGCATTAGATAATAAGTACTCACTCGTCCCTGAAAAGTTTTCATACTTTCCTTTTTTGTTTGTCCCCGAAAAGTTTGCATACCCCAAAATAGAAATAATCGTCACAATCCCCACCCTCACAATATACAAATATTTACCCTTTATGCCATTATTTTTGGGACCCACCATACACTCAACGCACCTACTTTATTTACTTTATATATAAAACTTTACAAAATTACCCCTCACACTCTCAACATTACACTTTTTTCTTAAACCATGTGTCCAAGATTCCCCGCAAACTTTTCGGGGACGGAGGGAGTACTAATTATATAAGACAAGGGTGTTTTTTTACTTAATTTTATGAATGATTGACCATTTTGACCTCTTACTATTATTGGAATCCCAATTTTACCCCACCCAAAAAATCCAGAATCAAATTGTTTTTGAAAATCTGTTTTGGATTTAGAATCTTTTTTCTTTGCTGCGTACTTTCTTCATCTCCAAAAATCAATGATGTCCTGAAAATTTGGGTGAAACATAAGTAAAAATATATTATTTGAAAAAAACTAGGAAAATTGCATTTTTAGTCCTGTAAGAATATTTCTAAATCACTTTTAGTCCTGATATTTGAAAGTGGTCCTTTTTTATATCATATTGGTCCTGTAAGTTAAATTTAGGATGGAACCGTTAGTTTAAAAAATAATATTAAAATAAAAAAATTATAAATAATCAAATATATTCTTAAATTATAATTTAATTGGAAAAAAATATATAGAATTTGATATAATATGAAAATACAAAAAAATATTTTTTTCCAAAATTAAATAATAATTCATGTAGAATCTGATTTTTTTATATAGAATTTGGAATATAATTTAAAAATTACAAGTAAAATTTTCAAACCAAATAATAATTTAATTTAAATTATGAAATTACTCTAGATAATTTTGAATAAAAATCAATAAAACAAAAAAAATAAAAACAGTTATATAGAATATGGAGTATAATTTAAAGATAAATGGACTATAATTTATATAAAATCTGAATATTAAATTATTATCAAATAGAATTAAAAAATATTGATTACAAATATTTAAAATGTAAATTCAGGAAAAAAAAAATTAAAAAACTAAAGATTATACAATAATAAATACTCTACTGTAAAGCAAAAAATATATACACAGAAGTTATATGTATGTATATATCTTGATTCCCCCAGTACGTGTACCGTGTACGTGGAACCCCATATTCTTCCGAAATCACATAAAAATCTGGCTACAAAAAATTCGAATCCGGTCACGAAATTCATAGAGGCTACCCTCTCTAGTCTCGTGTCAATGCTAAGAATCAAAGCCGCTTGTCAATTTTAAATTTCGATCTCTCGTTCATCCCCAATTTGTAAAGTTTAATCGTAATTTTTTGCAAATTTTAACTGTTTTTTTAACTACGTTTTTTCTGATTTTTTATATTTGTCTTGATGTTTGGGATTTGGCCTTGTGGGACATTGAATGGTGCTTCTGGCGACGGGTGTGCGAGGGTGGCCGTGAGACTTGAGATTTTGGTCCGATGATATGGCTTGTGAGTGTTTTTCTATCTTTGGGAATTTCCGATGGAGTAGGGGGATGATGGTTTGGAACAGCGTACATGGTACATGTGAGTAGCTGTGGTGATTGGAGTAGGGGGATGTCGCCCGAAATTTCTGTCGAGAGGGAGACGCCGGAAAGTTCGAAAGGGGAGAGGGCTAAATTTTTAATAATTTAAACATTTGTATTATAATTATAAATTATCTAATTGATTTTATAAAAAAAAAAATACTATTGCTGTTGACGAATGTTAGGCTGACTCATCATTTATGTTAACAATTAACGGAAGTATTTTATATAGGATCAAAAGTGTAGGGAAAAGGACCAGAAGTGATTTGAACCTATTCTTACCGGACTAAAAGTACAAAGTATATAATTGTTATGCATCAATTTTCGATTTTAAGATGGGTAGCGAAATACTTCTTCCGTCCCACTATAAATTCTCAATTTTTCCTGAAATAAGTTTTTCATTTCATTTTTAGTAAATTATTTTTTCTCTCTAAATCATATCACTTATATGAATCATATCACTTATATTTTATCTATTATTTTATCCTACTTCATTTCATACTAATTATTATTTCATCTCTTATCATCATATCATTTGTACTACATCTATTATTTTATCATATTTCCTAATCTAAACACCAAAAAAAAAATGGGAAACTTATTCCGAGACCGAAGGGAGTATATAGAATGTTTATATTTGTTGGTCATATTAAGTAAAATAGATTTACAAAAAAGATAGGTACATATAAATTTTTAAAAACTGATATGCATAAACATAATTGTGATATGCAAAAAAGTTATCTATTTTGAAAAAAAAATTATTAACATTATTCTGAATACATGAGAATGGTAAGTAACTACATGAGAATTGTAAATAACTGTTTTGAAAAAAACATTATTAACATTATTCTGAATACATGAGAATTGTAAGTAACTGTTATAAGCATAATGTGATATGCAAAATAATTATCATATTTCAAATACTCCATAGAAACATTTTTAATTATTCGAGATCCTCTGATTTTATGAAATTATTCAAATTTTGGAAAGTTAATTAATAGGCATGATTCTCGATATTAGGTACTATAAAATTTGATATAATAATAGTTAACCTATTCAATATATTTCAACATCTATTTAATTAAAAGGGGCACAATGGTACATTTAGGTCCAATTTTAAACTTAATAGTAACTAAAAAACGTTTATTTGTATAAACTATAGGGGGTGTTTGCTTTGGGGTTACGTAGGATGAGGGAGATTTTGGATGGAGAAATTTTGATTAATAGTGTTTGTGTATGTTTGTTTTGGGATGTTGAGTATAATGTGATATAACTTTATTTTAAATCAATTGTGTAAAATTGTGTGATGAATTATAAAATTTAATTTTATGTCAAATCAATTTGGTAAGATTGTATGATGTTGTATTATTATAATATAGTAGAATATATTGTATTTTTAAGGGTAAAAATCGAATGTGAAATTGCGAATTAAAACAAGACGGGAATGTGATAGTTTCAAAACAAACATACAACAGGTGAAATGGACTTCCATAAATAAGAGTACAAGAGTGCTCCTAAAAAGTTACAGAAAAACATAAGAAATAAAGTAGGGAACTAAAAAAATAAAAAATTCCATAAATAAGAGTACAAGAGTGCTCGGCTTTTTTAATTAAATCTTAATATTTTAAAAATCATTTAATAAAATATAGGGCTAGTCTTGTATGAAATATTTGCATTTCAATTATTCACACACATGTTCTTTATAAATACACCCACAAGCTTAATTCACACACACATTTTTTTATAAATACACCCACAAACTTAATTCACACACAAATTTTTTATAAATACACCCACAAACTTAATTCACAAACACATTTTTTATAAATACACCCACTGACAGCTTAATGCGAAATTTTTAATCCGTTTATTTTACTCATTTCTGTGATTTTTTTATCTTTTATTTTATTATCGACCGCGGGATATTAAATGTAGTAATTCAAATTGTAATATGTAGTAATACACATTATTTTATGTAGTAATAACACAAACTATTTATATAATAATACAAATTCTTTTATTTAGTAACACGTTTTTTCTAGTGTTTTATTGATGTAGTAACTCACATTATAATATGTAGTAACATATATTATCGAATGTAGTAAACACAATAATCATGTTGTAATACAAAATGTTTTATTGCAGGATGATGCGAAAAATATTAGATCAATTGATAAAGTTACATATAGTAACAAACGTCTATTCAATGTAGTAATTCAAACTGTAGTATGTAGTAACATATAATTTTTTATGTAGTAAAACAAATTATTATATGTAGTAATAACACAATTTTATATAGTAATACTGATTCTTTTTTTATTGATTAAGTAACCCACATTATAATATATAGTAACATATATTATTGCATGTAGTAAGATATATTATTGCACGTAATACAAAATAATATTGACCCATAATAATTAGTATTAAAGAATATTTAAAGAAATATAAAATATTTAAGGATTAAGGTCATCGTAAATTGCAGCGTCCGACCGCGGCCTGAGGTGACCGAAAACTGCTCGGAGAAGACGACCATATTCAATTTATGTCAGTGGGTGCATTTATAAAAAATGTGGGTGTGAATTGAGTTGTCAATGGGTGTATTTATAAAAAATGTGTGTGTGAATTAAGCTTGTGGGTGTATTTATAAAAAATGTGTGTGTGAATTAAGCTTGTGGGTGTATTTATAAAAAATGTGTGTGAATTAAGTTTGTGGGTGTATTTATAAAGAACATGGGTGTGAATGATTGAAATGCATATATGCAATATTGCATATAAATTTTTGTGTAAAATATATGTGTTTCGAGTAGACCTGTCAAGACGGGCCGGCGGGGCGGGACGGGCCAAAACCGCAAAAGCCCGCCATTTGGCGGGGCGGGGCGGGCCAGACCGTTTGTTAAGCGGGCTGCAAAAACCTCAACCCAACCCAAAAATGGGCGGGCCGCGGGTTTAGGCGGGCCAACTTTTTTTTTTTTTTTTTTACAAAAGTATTTATTAAATTTATTAAGAAACACAAAAATTACAGTATATATCAAGAATTATAGTGTTAATAATTAACAACAAAAAAACTAATTAGAAACATTGTCATTATTAATTGTACAATACACTATAAATTACAATAATATTATTTATATATATCAGAAAATGAAGAAAGAAGGAAAAAAAATGGAGCTGCTTCTATAATCTGTCATTTACTAGAGTTTTTTCTTTTAGTTAGATTTATTGTATATTTTTTTAAAACAAAGTTGGATAGTTCAAATGGTTAGAGCATCATTACCTAGACAGGTCCTGAGTTCAACCCCTACAAACGGTATAAAATACATTTTTTTTATATTTTTTAAGTAAATATAATATTTTTTAAAAAAAGGCGGGCCAGCCCGCCAAAGCCCGCACCAACCCGCCAAAGACCGCGAACCAAACGGTCCGGCCCGCCTGGGCCCGCTTCCTGGCGGGCTTGGAAAAGCTTAGCCCAACCCACTATTTTAAGTGGCGGGACGGGCTGACCCAACGGGCCCAGCCCGTTTTGACGGCTCTAGTTTCGAGAGGTAGTTTAATAAAATAAATTAGAACTACATTGAAACAAATTTTAATATAAAATCTATAGTTTTAAATAATAATATTTTTTAAATAATAATATAGTTATATTTTTTTTAATAGATATGTACAAATTTTTATATAACAATAGATTGATACAGATTTTAACAATAGATATGTACGTAGAGCCCACCAATTGTGCCCACCAGTTTTGCTCACCGCCTATGTGGCATTACCACGTCAATAAATTCTTATTTATATTTAATTTAAACTTATTCTAATATTAATATTTTATTTTTTTATCCATATCAATATTTTAAAAATCTTTTTTTATATTTAATTTAATATTATCTCTATCAAATTACAATGCCGTCAATCTTTTCTCAAATCTTTCCATCATCATTAATTTTTCTCCACAAAAAAAATTAAAGAAAATAAAAAACAATCTCATTGTCATAACAAAAATTAACTAAATGTCAACCAATGAAAGAAATATAAAAATTCAGCAACATGCAAAAGAAACACAAATAATAAAAAAACTCAGGAAACCTAAAAAAATTGATGGTAATGTGTAAGATGCTCCCGTAAAAGTTATACTTGTTCATTAGTTCCCTTGCATACATTGTTCTTCTATTTGTGACCTATTACCAATCATCATGAAATAGTCGTGTTAGCTTAAAAAAAAGTAAAAAAAAAAAAGCGGATTCGTTTATCATGGCCGCTTCGACTGCAAACACGGCATGTCCTACTGCTTTGTGCCATTAGTGGTGATGGAAAGATTTGAGAAAAGATTGATGATGTTAGTTAGCGTAATTTGATAGAGATAATATTAAATTAAATATAAAAAAGGATTTTTTTTAAAATATTGATATGGATAAAAAAAATAAAATATTAATATTAGATTAAGTTTAAATTAAATATAAATAAGAATTTATTGACGTGTAATGCCACATGGAAAATAAAATAAGAATTGCTCTATATCATTTCCGTTAAATTAAATATAAATAAGAATTTATTGACGTGTAATGCCACATAGGCGGTGGGCAAAATTGGTGGGCACAATTGGTGGGCTCTATATCATTTCCGAACACCCGACATGTTAGAATAAATATTTTATTTATATTTTTCATGCGTGAGACCACTAATTTAAATAAATCTATTTGTTTGGCATAAAAAGTTTAGAATTTAATATATATGGTTTAAAAAATAATTAATTTAGATGACTCTAAATATTATTTTCGGATGCACCATAGCCGGCCTCTAGTTCGATTTCGATTTGTGAATTTATGACATTTATCTTTTCTGTCTTCGTTTTGATTCAAAACCCTTTTATTTTCTCTTATTTTTACTCCACATCACAATATTATTGTATTATTTAATTAATAAAAAAAATTATAAAAAAATTGTATGTTAAAAAAATATAATTGTATTATTATATTAAACAAATATTATTATATAAAGTTATAGGTTTTTTTAATAAAATACCTTGCTTTTGCAATAAAGAAAGCTAATTCTCTTAATTTAAAAAAAAAAGGTGTAGCTCACAAATTAACACAGATGGCTCGGAACGCTTTAATACCCACTATTAGTTTGGAGATGATTTTCTTTAATGGTTCAAGGAGAGTGAATTGTTTTAGTTTACGTTTTTGCAATGAAAAAGAAAAATCAATAGAGAGAGTAAAAAGGAGAAAAATATAAAAGAAATGGGAACGAGATAATATAAAAAGTGAGATATAAATAAAAAATGTATAAAAAGAAGATGAAGAGCAGGAAAATGTATTTTAAAGTGAGGGACATTTGTGTGAAATATTTCACATAAAATATTAGTATTTTTAAAAAAAGTATATAAAATTAGCGAATCTTTTGCGAATTATACGGATCTTATAAAAAAAAGTTGCACAAAAATTGTGCAGATTAACAAAAAAATGAGTTTCAAATTGCGTTACTATGAAAGAAGGTAGTTATATGTTATTATAAGGACATATAAGTATTTGTATAATATATAAATTGACTTTTCAAATAAAATATTATTACAATTAATTTAAGTAAGGATAAAAAACTCACATATCTTTTGCAAGTTATACCAAATCAAACAATCAAACCTATCTTTCAAAAAAAATTATGCAAAAATCAGATAGGAAAACTTATTTTTAACCTATATTACTATAAATATAATTATATGTTACTATATGGACAAATGTAAAGACAAGTACATATAATTAACTTTTAAGTAACACATATTATATACTTGGGCAATTTTTACCATAGTCACATTTTACAAAGTGACTACATAGTCACTTTGTCGAATCGCGCCACGTGACGTCGTAACGACCTGCTAACTGTTATACAGGTTTAAGTTATTTATATCATTTTTTAAATTGTATTTTGTTATTTACTATATTACCCTTCTTTTATTTAAATTATTTTTTAAAATATATACATATATATATATATATATTAGGTAAAATTATTGTTCTAATATTTTGTAATACAATTATTCTTATTTTAAAAATTAATGAAATCAATCCAAATAATAATTAAAAAATAGATTTGTTAAATTAGTAATTAGGTCTTTTGTCTTCCTCAATTCAGTCCGCACATTCTTAAGAGTTTTAACAAATTCGTGATCCTTGTCCCTTGATTTGCCATTAACAAGCAGATTTGAAGCATTAGGTTGGAAGCAAGAATGAATCTTTCTCATTGATTCTAATTCTCCACTCTACAATCGATCTCGCTCACGAAGGGGCTTTTCTTCGAGGGTCGCTCAATTAAATCCGTCTGATCCTTGATTCAATCCATTATCAGGTTTGAAGCAAGAAGGGTAAATAATTAATAAGGTCATTTCACTACTAGTTTTGTCTAATAAAACCTACAACATAATTTCTTGTCTAATAACATCAAATTGAAAATTTTAAGACAGTTATACCCTTTTACTAATTTCAAACAATTCAGATTTTTTAATTCAAATTCACAAGTCAACTAAATACCATAATTATAGATTAAGGGAGAATTTCGAAAACGCGAAATTTCAGCACCTTCCAAAAATTTAAAATCCTTCTAAAAAGTAGGTATACACATTAATTCGTTTCACTTGCAGCTTCGAGATTTCTGCACTCGGCATAATTCAAATTCATAAGTCAACTAAATACCATAATTATAGATTAAGGGAGAATTTCGAAAAACGCGAAATTTCAGCACCTTACAAAAATTTAAAATTCTCCTAAAAAGTAGGTATACACATTAATTGGTTTCACTTGCAGCTTCGAGATTTCTGCACTCTGCATATACACGGAAATGTACATAACAAGTTGTGCATACATTTGATAAGATATAGCATTGCCTTAATCTTACATGAGATTCTCCATCAATCCAAACTTCTCTACCCCAATTCATTTGATGCCAGTTGCATGTAGGTATGCACATTATAATGTGCACTAAAAGATGCATAAAAATAAGACATGGACTACATCTAATGAATTGCATAGTGCATATGACAATGAAGTTGCAGGATACAATACACCGTGTCAAACATAATATGCATCGTAGTATGCAATTGCAAGATACAGTACATGTGTGTATGCAAAGTAAAAATCATTTGCACAATCGTCACCGTTACATTCACCATCACACAAATTATTTCAATGCTTCACCTCACAAACATCTCTCAATCAAAAATTTCTCCACCCAAATCAAAAATCTGTAACAGAATCGGCGAATTCGGGGAAAAGGTGATGAAAATGTTACATGCAGATCTGGCCTTTACTCTGTTCCTTCCATCGGAAGAAGCGATTCGACGCGAGTTGAGATTGGATCGGAACGACAGAAACTCGTATGCGATATTGGGATTCGCAGCTGTGCCGAGATGGATTTCGTCGGCGGAATTGGAGATTGGGAAGGAGAAGATGTACAATTCAGTGAGATATTGATGCGGATATTGGGATTCGCAGCTGTGCCGAGATGGATTTCGTCGGCGGAATTGGAGATTGGGAAGGAGAAGATGTACGATTCGGTTTCGGGATTTAGTTTGTATGTTTGTATGAATTTGTATGAATAAGGGTAATTATGGTTTTTTGTATTCAAAATGAAGCAATTAGACAAAATTTGAAGTAGGCGTTGCAATTAGTTGAATGTGTGGTGATAATGACTCTATTAGTAAAAAATCTCAAGCAAGAATGAGTTCTTCTCACTGATTATGCAATTTATGCTTCTCCAATCTACAATCTCGACTCGCTCACTCCAAGAAGCAACAAGGGGCTTTTAGAATGTAGTCATTTCAAATTATTCTTTTTGAATAAAAACAACGTGAAATACATCTCTTGAAATTTAGAAAAAAAGAATAATAATACCCCGTTCAAATATTGCGGCCTAAAAACAACATAAAATACATGTTTTAAAATTTAGATAAAAACATGTTAGGTTGTAAAATTTTCGAACACGTTAAATTTGGGGTTAACCATGTTGTTCTATTTTTAAAAACATGTTTAGGTTGTAAAATGATATCGGGAAACTTAAGTTTCATATTTGACACACGAAAACGAGATAACGACCCGTGTGACATTATAACGGAACGAAGGTCGTTACCGTCACTAACGACACCTTACCGACCATTCTCCTAGGTCCATGTGATATTTTATACGAGTATTGTGTAGAACATGGATATCAACGTATAACATGTGTTGAATACTCCGATAAACGAGAGAACGACCCATATCGACTTCTAGACCGTGCACAACTAAATTTTGGAAATAATTGTAATTCTTACAAATAATTATAAATATCAATTATATATGATAAATTATTGGTAATGCACGGCTTCTACACCGTGCACACTCTAATTTTGGAAATAATTGTAATTCATACAAATAATTATAAATATCAATTATTTATGATAATTTATGGGTAATGCACGAATTCTAGACCGTGCACACTCTAATTTTGGAAATAATTATAAATATAAATTATTTATGGTAAATTATTGATAATTATAAATTGATAAATCATATCCTTATTTACAAAACAAAAACTTACATGTTTGACACGTTCTCTTTAACAGAAAATACAAATTTATGACACATTACGACAATACATACCGTAAAATTTACAAAATGTAACATGTCATCAAATTTAAGCCTTTAGATTAGATTTTTAATGGATTAGATTAATTGACTACGATAGTCATTACGACACTCTGACTACATGTAGAAGGTCCCTATATACTACTTTTATAACATAAAAGTATGTTACTTTATTTGAGAAATATGTGTTACCCTTTGATAATATATATTGGATCAAATTTATTTCACATATCCTTTAAATATTGTATAAAAGTTTTTGCCAATTAAAGTATTAAAAAAAATAAAAAAATTGAACTTTGTTTTGCGCAATGGTTCTTATTTTAGCGCGGGAAAATTGAAGCTAACCGGGAACCTTCGATTTTCGCCGAATAATTTTGTCCCTCTCGCGACCAGCTGCAGTGAGCAAATGGAGAAGAACGGCGAAATGGAGTTTCCGGCGTTCCCCTACGAACCCTACTCCATTCAGCTTGATTTCATGAAATTTCTTTACCAGTCACTCGACAGAGGCGGCATTTCTATGCTCGAAAGCCCTACTGGTACATGTTTAATCACAAATTATCTTCATTATTCTCGCTTTTTTTTTTTGCAATTTTTATGTTAGAAGTTGATTTTGATCCCCACCCCCATCTCTGTGCGTCTGTTTCTTTTTAATTTTTTTTTTTGTTGATGTTATTTCGATTGTTAATCGGGCTATTGCAGGGACTGGAAAAACCCTAAGCATGATATGCAGTGCACTGCAATGGCTTGTCGATAGGAAGAAATTGGAGAATAACGGGAAGGATAAGTTGGGCGAGGGTGAGGATGATGATGATGAGCCTGATTGGATAAGAAATTTTGTACCAAATAAAGAACCTGATCATGTTGAGAGGAAAAGTTTAGTAAAAAAGAAAAGAGATGGGTTTGGTTTGAATAAAAATAGGGAAACTGTTAGAGATTTATTTAATCCTAGTGAAAGAGAAGGTGAAAAGGTTAAGGCGAATAACAAGGAGGTGAGGAGTGTGAAGGGGAACAATGGGGTTGATGAGGAAGGTGATGAGGATTTTATGCTTGAAGAATACGACAGTGAATCCGAAGATGGGAAATCGAAAAGAAAGAATGTTGGAGACGATATGTTCTCGAGTGAGGAAGAAGATGAGGTGGATGGGTTGGTTGACAAAGAAGAGGAGTCTCGATTGAAGGTTTATTTTTGTAGCCGGACACACTCACAGCTTTCACAGTTTATGAAAGAGCTGAGAAAGACTAAATTTGCTAGCGAGTTGAAGGTTGTTTGCTTGGGTTCCAGGAAGAATTTCTGCATCAATGAAGGTATGATAATGCACTATTTCACGTTAGTGTTACAGCTTGAAGTGCAGTAGGGAATGTTAAATTTCAGAATGTCGAACCTTTTTCTTTTAGATGTGCTGAAGCTGGGGAGCTCCAATCGTATAAATGAGAGGTGCTTGGAGCTCCAAAAGAATAAGAAAAAAGAAGCTTCCAAAATGAAGGTAATTAGAAGTTTTATCCCGTATGCTATATTTTGGAATTAATGTGTATTATGAGCTTTTCCTTTTCACCTATGCTTTCCCTCTCCTTCAATGATTACACAATAAAATGGTGCATCAGTGGTTTCATTTTTATGTGATAGTATGCATTGGCTGCTTCATGTAAAGCCTTCCTGGCAACAGGGCAATTGCTATCATCAATGATCAATTCATCTTATGTGATATATAAATCTCCTATTTGTAATGATCTGATACTTATTCTCAAATTGCATGATTAGTGTGCTTTTTCATCCACAAATAGTCCAATTATATCACATTAGATGTCATTTGTGTTCTGAACATGAGTTGTTCATTGATGCTTACAAGTTACAAGCCTTGTTATTACCTTGGGGTAAAAGTTGAACCTAACACCCAGCCAAAGTTGGGCTGCATCTTATTGGTTTTGGAATTGGGAAACCATTAACTGTTATAAGAACTATCTGAAATTGGGGGTTATGTATATCTTTAACGTGTAGGGAAAAAGTTTCCCGTGAAAATAATATACTGTTTTATTGAAGTCTTCATGTTTATCTGCAGAAGGTGGGTTCTGGAAAAAGGATTAATTGCAACAAATCTTCGTCTGGATGTTCAATGCTAAGAAGAAAGAAAATACGGGAATTCACAGATGAGGTTCTTCAACTGGAAGCTTTAGATATTGAAGATCTTGTTCATATTGGACACAATGTAGGAGGTTGCCCATATTATGGTTCAAGAAGAATGATGCCTGCAGCTGATCTCGTTGTTCTTCCATATCAGTCTCTTCTATCGAAATCATCGCGTGAATCCCTAGGTTTGAATTTAAAAGACAGTGTTATCATCATAGATGAAGCTCATAATCTAGCTGACACTCTGATCAATATGTATGATGCCAAAATCTCGTTGCCCCAGGTTAGTAGTAGTTTGCATTTTTCTATCATTGACTATAAGAGTCTCTTAAGAAGTTCTCCAATGTATTGCAAGATGGGTGGTTAACTCACGCGTATTACAAGATTGTGTCAGTTCCCAATTAATTTCTCTTTGAACCATTAGCTGCTTATAATTTGATTTTCTCTCCTTTTCAGTTGAAAAAATTGCAGACTCACTTCGATGGATATTTCCAACGATTTCGTAATCTTTTAGGACCAGGAAACCGGAGATATATTCAGACTTTGATGGTCCTTATCAGGGCCTTCTTACAAGTACTGTCTGATGATTGGAAAGTTATGAACCACAGTGCTCCGCCATGTGATGCTGAGGAGACTAAAAATGCCTCCGATTCTACAATGACAATCAATGAATTTTTATTTGCTCTAAATATTGATAACATAAACCTGGTCAAATTGTTGCAGTACATGAAAGAAAGCAACATAATTCACAAGGTAATGTTTTTCCTAAGCCTTATTTACACTAATTTCACAGCCACTCTTTTTAATGAAAATTGAAATTAGTGTGTCCTTGTATTTATTAGGTTAGTGGGTATGGAGATAAAGTGGCCATTTCTCAAACCATTGGCAATGTTGGAGACAATGAAGTACACAGTGAAGAGGAAAGTGCAATATCTGGTTTTAGGGCATTAACTGATATTCTTTCCTCCTTAATTAATAAGGACAGCGATGGAAAAGTTATAGTCTCAAGACCAACTCAAACATGTGAAGGTCTAGAAGGAGGATATATAAAGTATGTTATGCTGACTGGAGAGAAAATATTTTCTAAGGTTTGCCTCATCGCCACAACTTTTATATTATAATTTTTTTTTTTGAGAAAATTTTCATTTCAATCATAAAATAAATTTCTTATAAATAGGTATTAGATCAAGCTCATGCTGTCATTTTAGCCGGAGGAACTTTGCAACCTATAGAGGAAACAAAAGAAAGACTTTTCCGATCACTTCAGTTAGATCAGTTACCCTTCTTTTCATGTGGTCACATAATTCCTTCTGAAAATATTTTGCCAGTTGCTGTAAAGCAAGGACCTTCTGGTCAGCCCTTTGATTTTAGCTACAAAGGCAGAAGCTCATCAACCATGGTAAGTTTAACTAACCATGGCTGATTTAACACTGTTTCTCAATTTCTTCTGCTATGCTGATGATTAACTGCTACATATTGTACATAATCACAGATTGAGGAGCTAGGTCTTCTGCTATCTAATCTAGTGTCGGTTGTTCCAGAAGGCGTTGTTGTATTTTTCTCATCATTTGATTATGAAAGCCAGGTGTATGATGCATGGAAGGCATCAGGAATCCTTTCAAGGATTTCAAAGAAAAAACACATTTTTAGAGAGCCCAGAAAGAATACAGATGTTGAAGCTGTTCTGAGAGACTATAAAAAGACAATTGATGCAATTTCCGTTTCTGACCCCACATCTTGCAACGGGGCAATTCTCTTTGCTATAGTTGGGGGAAA
Organism: Galeopsis tetrahit; assembly: GCA_963675135.1. Classification (NCBI taxonomy): domain Eukaryota; kingdom Viridiplantae; phylum Streptophyta; class Magnoliopsida; order Lamiales; family Lamiaceae; genus Galeopsis; species Galeopsis tetrahit. The sequence goes on from OY776127.1 coordinate 64,248,315, forward strand.
GATATCAGAAGGTATTAATTTTAGTGATGGGGCGGGTCGGTGCATAGTAATGGTTGGATTACCGTATCCTAGCCCATCAGACGTTGAGTTGATAGAGAGAGTGAAGCATATCGAAGGTCTTGAGAAGACTGTTGGTGAATGCCACAATGGGGATGCTGAAAGTGGGTTTCAGATCCTTAAAAGGTGTAAAGGCAGAGGAAAAGAGTACTATGAAAATCTTTGCATGAAAGCTGTAAATCAATCTATTGGTAAGTGCTATATCAGAAACTGAAGATCATGCACATTGCTATATATTCTCTCTTAACATTTTTTAACTCGTTTTTTATACTAGCGTAGTCCATATATATCACATTGGCTTGAAAATAATTTCAAAATTTGTTGATTTCATTGTGTTATTCTTGTATTGCAGGCAGAGCTATTCGGCATGTAAATGATTATGCAGCGATATTGTTGGTCGATTCACGTTATGCTTCTGATTCGAGGAAAAGAAGCTTTTCTCACCCAACGGAGAAGCTCCCACAATGGATAAAAAGTCGTTTGGTTACTACAACTACTAACTATGGAGAAGTTCAAAGATTGCTGCATCAGTTTTTCAAATTCCACAAGAATAAGGTGGTAGTGTGCAAAGAATGAATATAACATGAAAAAATGATTATATTTTATCAGAAATTAATTGTTTGGGTAAACCTTGCCCTCATATAAAAGCTAGTTTTGGATTTGAATATATAACTATCTTTATGGAACAACTGTTCACAAAAAATATGCTCATACTTTTGGACACAAAAATTTTAAGAAAAATTAGATAAAATAAGAGTGTTGTGAGATAAAAATAAAGTGATTCTTTCCATAAAAGAAAATGAACATATTTTTAATTGACAGAAAAAAAAAAAATAAAAAAAAATCATACTTTTAATTATGGAGGGAGTATATAAAAAAAATTAAGGAAAAACTTAAAAAAAGTTCAATTTTGGTGATTGTTGTAAGTAATTGTAAATCCACCCGTTTCGATTAGGTCTTTGTCCCAAAATAATAGTCTTCTTTTATTTTTACTCATGTTAATAAAACATCATTTATTATATCTAAAATTCTGAATTTTACTTATAAGCTTTTAAATATACCTTAATAAATAAAAGAAGACTAAATTTTAGAACAAACAAAAAGAAATAGGGGACATCATTCCTAGATACCATTTTTATTATCACACTGGTTCATCATTTTAACTTTTCTTTATAACCACTTTTGCACGTTCCAATAAAACACACTAAAATTTTGTAAAGGAGGGTGTGATGTATTAGTAAATTATTGTTAATTGTAATCATACCCTATTTAAAATTTAAAAAATCATAAGAAATCTCAAATCAAACATACACAAATAATTTGAAGAAGCTGAGCTGAATCGCTATATACAACAAACCCAAACAGGCAAACACACAGAAACCATCCATGTGAGAAATGCCATTTCTTCAAGGAGACCATCACATTGTAAGGGTATTACAAAGATTAGGTGCTTAATAATTAGCTCCATGATGGCTAACAAATCAACAACATTGTAAAATCAATAGAAGGGATCGCTTGATGCTCTATCGCATCGGGCCAAAGAGGCTGCAACAGATCCTCGAAGACTTGTACAAACGAGATGGATCATGAGACCGTTCATCCACCCCCTCCCCACCCAAATTTCAGCTTATGGAGCTGAAAAGAAAATGCTCACAACTTTCATCCACAAAGCTGCATCAATCACAACTGTCTACATATGCAATACCTGTACTGTATGCTGTACTTAATAGCCAGAAGAAACGAGGACGTTTTGTTCCTTCAAGAGTTTTTGAAAATGAGCTAAGCGATTTTGTAACTCTAAGATACCAGCAGCTTTCTTGGATAGAATCGAGTTCAATCTGATGACGTAATCATCTAACTGATTACCCGGTTGATCTGCCTCGACCAATAAGTTCATCTCCTGGTAATCATCGGGATATAAATCAACCAACGTGACAACATTTTAAGAAAATAACTAAAAATCGATTTTATAAAACACACAAGGAAAATAGAAAGCAAGTGATTGTAAATTTGTAACAAACCTCACGAACAATGTCCATTGTCTCCTCCACTAGCTTCCTGTGAGCGTTGACAAGATCTTCCTCTTCCTAAAAAAAGTTCAACTGAAACAAATCAATATTGACACCTAAAAGGGCCTGGAAGTTAAAATCTGGTTAAACTTAAATCCTTTTTGATTATTTAACCTTCAATAAAGCATTCAAATCATCATCTGAATTTGAATGTTTCATTTCTGCTCTAGAAGGCTCCATCAACTTTGACTGGCTATTGACTTTCTTCAGTTTATCATCCATATTTACAAAGCTGTACGGTTCAGCTTTCGTGTTCTTCTTCCATGACGGTTTCTCTGTCTCATAGAAACCTTCATCAAATTCTTCCCTATCAGTTTTTTCAGACCATAAATCGCCTGTATCATCTTCAAAAGTCGTTGCTGGATGCAGGACAGAAGACAAAGGTTGTGTCATTGACTCCTTCAGGTTTGAGGTAGAAGACAAAACATCCTTTTTGGAGTTGTTTCCTTTTGAAAGGCTCTTTACTCTAGAATGGCAACAAGTGGCAAGAGTTAAGTCCTAATAGGACAGAAGACATGTCTACTGGAAATAAACCAATCAAAAGATCTAACTCACCTGTCAGCATATCTTAATGTGTTCAAGCTATGCTCACAAGATCCTGCGTTTGGGGAAATGCATGATACCATTACCGTACGAGAATTTCCAACAAATGAATCCCTCAAAACTTCTGTTAGTTTACTGCCTCTAAATGGAATGTGTCCTTGATCGTTGTCAAGTGCTCTAATACACTCTTTTAGTGCAAGCAAACTTTTATTTATCTCAGCTCCTTCCATTCTGCATATTAAGAACATTAGATAGGGGCTTAGAGGGAAGGCATACAGATTATGCTTTCTATATAATATGACAGATAAAAGCTAGTTAACTTCAAAAGAAGCTACTAAGTAGTATACCTGGTTTGTTTATCATTGTCAGTGGTATCTGCACCACGCTCACTTCCTGCGAGGTCTATGAAGGAAAGCTTGCCAACAACTCGTGCAGGTTTAGATTCAGAGCCATCAGCTGACCTCTTAATGGAAAGCTGAAGAATAGCATGGGAACGAGATGATTCCTCATTTGCCCCTGTGGTGCCGGTACTTCTTGTTGCACTTCCTTTCTCAATGATTTCCTTAATCGTCTCCACATCTGTTACTCGGTACTCTTGCAAGCCCACAATACAAACTTGTTGTTTGCCATCTTCTCTCATGCAAAGCTTTCTGCAAGAGCAGCAGTTAGAAATATAATTGAAATTAAAATTATGTATCCAAAAGTAAACAGCTTACTTCCTATCGTTGAGCAGATCAAAAAGCTTTCCTCCATATATCTCAAAGAAACTAACAAACAACTGAAAGCCTTGGTTCCTGTACGTATGTTGCATAAGTCTCAAAATATCCCTAACTGCTTTCAGGGGCAGAGGTTTCATGGTATAAGTTTTGCCACTTCCTGAGAATTTTAAGATTAGAAATGTTAGAAATGTAATGATGATTGAAATAGACCCTCTACATAGTGATATTAAAACCAAAATAGCAAGATTATAGAATATAAAATGCAACCCATAACCTGTCTGGCCATAAGCAAAGCAAGTTGCTTTTGTACGCTGGAAAATTATAGGAACAATAGGCTCTACAGTCTCACGATACACCTACAAAAGCCAATTTGAACCAAAATTAAGAAGAGAAAAAAAAAAAAAACAAGAATTCCACAAGACAACAAACAATTGACCTCAATATCAGGTTCAGATCTACTCGGAAATTACCTCATCATTTGAAACTTCTTCATTCAACACTGCATCAAAAACAAATTCATGTTTCTCCACATATGCTGTCAGGTCAACCTGGTAAGATACAAGAAAACTGAGATTCTAATCTGAGACAACTAAAAATGAGAACCGGATGGACTAGTAATTTTTTATGTGGGAATAATATTATTATAGAGTGAGATTCGCAAAAGACAATTTTAGAGATAGCTTGATAAAGCACAATAATAACTTAATAAGAAAATTTTAGAACTACCAACAAGTGTTTCTTATGGTATTACTCCAAGAATCACAAAGCTTTGCATAAAATAAACGATACGGCAACAAACAAAGGGAAACATAACAATTGTTACAACAACTCTTACAATGCAGAGAATTTTTCAACCTTAAGTTTTGTCTCATGGACCACTAGAGAATTTGAATAGGTTTCTATGATATCCTCCTCATTCTTCGCTAGTTCCTTCTTGTTGAGTGGTCTTTTTCGTACCTGCATTAGATTAATTACTATATCAAATTACTTTATCAACATCAACAGCATATCAACCATCATTTGATTTATCTAATCTAAGCAGGAAATTGATTGGGGAGAAAAGGACTTTTCCCTTGCTAGTTGCTGCACATGAGTACATAAGTTTTCAAATAATAAAATGGCATCACTAAAATTGTTTCAATCAGACTATACAAGTAATGAAGCGAATTAATTATAATATCAGTCACAGGGCGAACTGCCAACCAGCCAAAAGAAGAGCTAAGAACACAAATCAACATAGACAAAGTAGAACATACATACCACTACTTTGATCTTGGCGACATTACTGGCTCTCACATTATCAGCAGCTAAGCTTTTCAAGACATTGCTTTCAGGCAAGGCACGACCCTTGCCAGCTTGCTTATTGTTACCAAAGTATGGTTCTGCGTCGTCAAAACTTCTTCCCCGTGAAAAATGATTCATCGAAGGACCATCATAATGACCAGGTGCTGACATCTATACTCAGCATTGACACCCAAAGGGAAAGAATAGAGCATATAATTAGGTAATAAAATCATATGCATAAATGCTATCTGTGTAGTAAGTAGAAAGACAGAGAAGTATGAGCTAAACTAGCAGACAATAATGTCTCTTTCAGTCCAGATTACAAGATTAAAATATGGAGAGATATGTGTTTCATTGATCAGGGTATGAAAGAGAACCCTAGCTGCCCTTCGCCAACAAAAAATGGAAAACAGAAAATCTACTGATTGGAGGCAATGTAACACTCAGACTATTTAACAAAATATGGATCAGAAAGCCATAAAATGAAATTACTATCTTTTCAAGGGGGTAACTACTAACACAGAACTACAAATTTCTATAAAAACTAGAGTTCTAAACTCACTTCACCAAGTTATAATTGGCAAGAATGGTATCATACACCAATTGGTGTCTTTTTACATACCCAACTATAAAATATACCAACAATCAAAGCTCACAAACTCAACCACCATTCCTCCTAATTAACAACAAAGTACTCTGCAGATTTTGAGTAAAGAACATACCTCAGGAAGTAGCTCGGTATCAAATGAATGGAGATCCAAGAGCCCCGGGCTAAACTCATTAGGAGAAGCTTGTTCCTCCTTGTGTGAATTCCCCTGCGGCGTTAATGGCTCAGAAAACAAGTCACTGCTTCCACTATTAGTTCTCTGCACCTGCATACTCCTATACATTCTCGAACCCTGACCCCCACCCCCACCATTATAGTACCCAAAATCCTAATTAATTTAAAAAACAAAAAGAATGTTAGAAATCCAGGGTTTTAAATTGCATAATCAGATCTTGATGAGTGCCATTCAATCATTTCAAATTTTACAAATTCGCACCTGAACTTGAGGAGCGGCATTGTTTGAAGTCTGTAGATGCTGCAGACCAGCTGACTGCAGCCATCGGCCGTTCGATGACGTTTCTAGAAAATTATCGGAGTACTGCCGCTGATGGTGCGGCGGCGGCGCACCGGATCTTTGCCTTCCCACCGTGTTCATTTCTTCTCCGATAAAACAAAACAAAATCACCGTATTCCCGCAGATGTTCAAACTTCAATCCTCAATCGATTTTCTCTTGGCCAAAGTTGCAATGTATAATGAATATTTGAGATAGAAAAATGGAGTATTATTATTGAAGATGAAATGTTATATGGAAGACTTGGTCGGAAAGAAGCTTTGAAATTCAACGGCTGTGATTCGCCCTCGCTTCAGTTATGAGGTAAAAAGAGAAGATTTAACAGTGGAAAAGGAGAGGGTTTTCAAATTTTTAATTATTCACTGTGGTAATTAATTAGTGGAATTATTTGATTAGATAAAAAAAGGGCCCTCTTAAGTTTGAATTTTGAACATGTAGGACTGGCACGTATAATGAGTTTGTATGCGTGTGATGGATGTGATTGGCTGGAACCTAGTGGGTCCCGCTTAAATTTGAATTGGAGGATGTTGTTCGGCTTTCGATGTCGTTTCACATGTCGAGTTTCGTCGTTTAGTGACTCTTACACCCCCTCGTCTTATAATAATTATATCCACTTTTTTTTTTTGGGGCCAAATTACATCCACTTATATATGTCATGTTTTTTTTTACAGGGTACTTATGTCATGCTTTACGTACCATGTATAAATATATATTTTCAAGGGATTTACAAAATAAATCCAAATAGATTAATACATTTTTAGCACTAGTAGTCTAGTACTTTAATTCGAAACAAATCAATTGGCATAGCTATCGCCTTCTATTGTGGGGGAGTGAAAAAATAAATGTACTTTTTACTTACAAATATATCTAGATTTTTATTCTTAATACGAGATAGATACTCCACACTAAAGTATTAATGTGTCAAGAAAAAAAAAACGAAGATTCACTAAGATTCAAATGACAATCAAACACAAACGAGAGGAGGAAAGACCATGTAAAAAAGTCAACAACAAGAAAATTGAAAAAAAAAAGACTACAAATTGAGAATAAAAAAAAAATCAATAGATCACACACCGAATCGATCACCGTTGTGTTGTTAGGGAGGATGATCCCAATAACAACAAAAAGAAGAACATACTATGCTCGAGCGTGGTTGTGGAACAAGAAGAGTTGTCGTACCAAAGGTAGCAAAGATGGTGACGACGAGCGACGTCGATGATGGATTTGTGAAAACGGGATGATAAGATGGTGGTTGGTGAGTGGTGATGTATGAAGGCAGAAGAGGAGGTGGTGGTCTATGAGGAGATTTTTTATAGAGATGGGGGCCAATTTTTCTCACGTTTGATTGAGAGCAATTGTGGGGTGTTTGTTTTGGGATTATGTAGGATGAGGGAAATTTCGGATGGAGAATTTCTTGGAAGGGGAAATCTTGATGAATAATGATTGTGTATGTTTATTTTGGGATGTTAAGTAGGATAATATGTAATTTTATGTCAAATCAATTAGTAAGAGTGAGTGATGTTGTATTATTATAATAGTAAAATATATAGATATTTTTAGGGGTGAATGTAATTGGATGTTGAAATCCGGATGTGAAATCCCGAACTAGAACAAGACGAGGACGTTACGACCCTTTTCCGAGCGTTCCAGGCGTTCTCCGGTGAGGCATTTTAATAATCCCAGCCATAGAAACTCCCTGACCCGTAGCTATCCCAATAGGACTGGTAGAAAAACGGGAATTGAAGAGATTAACTAGAGGAGAAACCGTGGGAATGCCGCCTGGAAGGAGAAACTTGCCGCCCTAAAAACAAGCAACGCCACCACCTTCTTCTTTAGAAATTTTCCGGCCGAATGCACCATTGAAGATCTAAAATATAGTTTCAACAAAGTTGGGAAGGTGGTTGACATTTTCCGGCCACACAAATACGACAAAGGGGGAAAACCATTCGGCTTTGTCAGATTTGACAATGGGTCAGACGAGGAAAGAACGCTCCAAGCACTCAATGAAGTATGGGTGGGGAGCTACAAAATCAGGGCCTATGTACCGCGATACACCAGGACACCGGAAGCGCCAAAGAAGGTTGAGCCAAGAATCTTCAAGTTTGAAGCCAACAGAAATATCAGGACAAAAGAGATGTCCTTCTCGAAGGCAGTAACTCATACGGGCTGTAACACGAGAGCCGTCACCCACGAACCAGAAACTATCGAAGAAGAGGCCAATCCTATCCAAATACCAAAGGAGGTGCTATCAATCAAATTCACCACACAGGGAGAGGAAACTGGATGGTTGAGTTCATGCATTACAGGAGTCCTGAGAAAAGGATTCTCATGGGAGGATCATGGAGAAGAAATACAGCAGGAGTGCGTGAACATCTTTCACTTACGAACTCTCGGGGACGACGCGGTGCTAATCGAAAATATCTCCGGTAAATGCCTCGAGGAAATTACATGTTCCATGGAAGAATGGTTTAGGCACTGGTTCGAATGGCATAGGGAGTGGCGACCCATCGATGTTTGTCACAGAAGATTGGTGTGGATAAGATGGATCGGAGTCCCTGTACATGTATGGAATGCACGATTCTTCGAAACGGCGTGCACTACCATTGGAAAACTGGTGAAGATTGACGCTCAAACGTTAAGTAAATCACGATTCGACTACGCCAGGGTCCTCGTCTCAGTCTCCTACCTCAAAGACGTCAACCAAACTGCCCTTCTGGATATTGATGGAGCAATCTTCAAATGCCGGATAATGGAGGAGATCGAACCACCGAAGCAGCAGACAAACCAAACTGGTTATGAATCGGATTCTGGCTTCGATGACGATTCTGAGTGGTCAATGGAGGATGATGACCGCAACATCCCTATCTCGTGTGACCAGGCGGCTGCGACAATACGCGACAGAGGAGGGGCAGAATTTTACGGCGAGGAAGCTGAATCGGTTTCTGTATGCCAAGAGACTAATTTGCAGACTGATGTGGAGGGCCCTGAATCCCAAATTGATGGCTTTGGGCGCAAGATTGTGATCGAAGAAGAAGCCATAAATCTCCAGATCGACGGCGCCGGGCGAAATTCGGAAATTGAGGACGCCGGATATAATATTCAGAATGAAGATGCCGGGCGAAATCCGGAAATTGAGGACGCCGGAGAAAATATTCAGATCGAGCGTGAACGGCAGATCAACGATCCCAGGCTGGTTTTGCAGATTGATTTAACCAGCCACAAATTGTAGATCACGAACGCCGGTCGAATTCAACTGTCCGACGACGCCGGCCAAAAATTTCAGAACGCGATCGCCGGCCGAAATCAACAATCAGACGACGCCGGCCAAGAATCCAGAAATGTCGGCAGCGGCCAAGGGCCTCTGCCCGACGAGATCGCCAAAGACAGCCCGATACCGCGAACGCCGGCGGCGGCGACGTTCCAGGCGTATCCAGATGGCGGCGGCGGATCCGGTAAATCGCTTGTAAAGATTTATCCGGAACAGTTTTCGAAAAATCGGGTAGTACACAGTGCAGATCAGAACGGGCCCCGAGGAGACAATGGCGTAAATGCAGTTAATGAAATCTCGAAACAAGAAACGCATGATAAAGCATGGAAACCGCGTGAGTCGAATCCAATCATGGCGCCGTCATCCAAAATCGAGGAGGGGCCCCACAAAATTGATTCTGATCAGAAGGGATCCGTGTCCGTTAAAGCTGCTTGTACTTTGGCCGCTCAAACTGATTGTACCCAGTCAAAGGGGACCACCTGTCCCATTGAATACGGCAAAGAGGTACCTGACACTAATTGTACTCTTAATTTTCCCCCACCCACTCCTTTGACCTACTCTACGCTTGAAACCAAGAATTTTGGTTTTGGGCCCAAATCCAATGATAAATCCCATTCTCCCCCCAAAGCCTCAGTAAACGCACCTCACATAACACTGGATACACCCCTCCTCGAATCCCAAACCCATGAACCCACCATTACACCTATCTTATCCCCCAACAAAACTGATACACTTCCTTTTTACCCTCCAACGGCGGAAACCCCCACCAAAGCCTCACTCGCTTCACTCCCACCCAAACCCATAACCATATCGCCCCCTCCCCATCCCCAATCCCTTGAGCCCACGGACTGTGGACTCACCATACCCGACGCTCAACCCACCCCTACAAACAATTTTACCAAACCCACTTATAAACCCCGCAAAAACCCCCCAAAAAAGAAAATCACCAAAATGGAAATGTGGCAAATGGAGACAAAAAGATGGACGGAATTCTCAAAAGGTTTTGAATCTAGAGAGAGTGGGGGAGGAGAGTGGGTGAGAGTTAGCCATAGGAACAACCGACCCTTTTCCGAGCGTTCTCCGGTGAGGCATTTTAATAATCCCAGCCATAGAAACTCCCTAACCCGTAGCTATCCCAATAGGACTGGTAGAAAAACGGGAATTGAAGAAATTAACTGGAGCAGAAACCGTGGGAATGCTGCCTGGAAGGAGAAACTTGCCGCCCTAAAAACAAGCAACGCCACCACCTTCTTCTTTAGAAATTTTCCGGCCGAATGCACCATTGAAGATCTAAAATATAGTTTCAACAAAGTTGGGAAGGTGGTTGACATTTTCCGGCCACACAAATACGACAAAGGGGGAAAACCATTCGGCTTTGTCAGATTTGACAATGGGTCGGACGAGGAAAGAACGCTCCAAGCACTCAATGAAGTATGGATGGGGAGCTACAAAATCAGGGCCTATGTACCGCGATACACCAGGACACCGGAAGCGCCAAAGAAGGTTGAGCCAAGAATCTTCAAGTTTGAAGCCAACAGAAATATCAGGACAAAAGAGATGTCCTTCTCGAAGGCAGTAACTCATACGGGCTGTAACACGAGAGCCGTCACCCACGAACCAGAAACTATCGAAGAAGAGGCCAATCCTATCCAAATACCAAAGGAGGTGCTATCAATCAAATTCACCACACAGGGAGAGGAAACTGGATGGTTGAGTTCATGCATTACAGGAGTCCTGAGAAAAGGATTCTCATGGGAGGATCATGGAGAAGAAATACAGCAGGAGTGCGTGAACATCTTTCACTTACGAACTCTCGGGGACGACGCGGTGCTAATCGAAAATATCTCCGGTAAATGCCTCGAGGAAATTACATGTTCCATGGAAGAATGGTTTAGGCACTGGTTCGAATGGCATAGGGAGTGGCGACCCATCAATGTTTGTCACAGAAGATTGGTGTGGATAAGATGGATCGGAGTCCCTGTACATGTATGGAATGCACGATTCTTCGAAACGGCGTGCACTACCATTGGAAAACTGGTGAAGATTGACGCTCAAACGTTAAGTAAATCACGATTCGACTACGCCAGGGTCCTCGTCTCAGTCTCCTACCTCAAAGACATCAACCAAACTGCCCTTCTGGATATTGATGGAGCAATCTTCAAATGCCGGATAATGGAGGAGATCGAACCACCGAAGCAGCAGACAAACCAAACTGGTTATGAATCGGATTCTGGCTTCGATGACGATTCTGAGTGGTCAATGGAGGATGATGACCGCAACATTTTGTAGCTCCCCATCCATACTTCATTGAGTGCTTGGAGCGTTCTTTCCTCGTCCGACCCATTGTCAAATCTGACAAAGCCGAATGGTTTTCCCCCTTTGTCGTATTTGTGTGGCCGGAAAATGTCAACCACCTTCCCAACTTTGTTGAAACTATATTTTAGATCTTCAATGGTGCATTCGGCCGGAAAATTTCTAAAGAAGAAGGTGGTGGCGTTGCTTGTTTTTAGGGCGGCAAGTTTCTCCTTCCAGGCGGCATTCCCACGGTTTCTCCTCCAGTTAATCTCTTCAATTCCCGTTTTTCTACGAGTCCTATTGGGATAGCTACGAGTCAGGGAGTTTCTATGGCTGGGATTATTAAAATGCTTCACCGGAGAACGCTCGGAAAAGGGTCGGTTGTTCCTATGGCTAACTCTCACCCACTCTCCTCCCCCACTCTCTCTCTCACTACCCCCTCTCTCTCTAACCCTAAAATGCCTCTCTCTCACAACAATCAGACGACGCCGGCCAAGAATCCAGAAATGTCGGCAGCGGCCAAGGGCCTCTGCCCGACGAGATCGCCAAAGACAGCCCGATACCGCGAACGCCGGCGGCGGCGACGTTCCAGGCGTATCCAGATGGCGGCGGCGGATCCGGTAAATCGCCGGTAAAGATTTATCCGGAACAGTTTTCGAAAAATTGGGTAGTACACAGTGCAGATCAGAACGGGCCCCGAGGAGACAATGGCGTAAATGCAGTTAATGAAATCTCGAAACAAGAAACGCATGATAAAGCATGGAAACCGCGTGAGTCGAATCCAATCATGGCGCCGTCATCCAAAATCGAGGAGGGGCCCCACAAAATTGATTCTGATCAGAAGGGATCAGTGTCCGTTAAAGCTGCTTGTACCTTGGCCGCTCAAACTGATTGTACCCAGTCAAAGGGGACCACCTGTCCCATTGAATACGGCAAAGAGGTACCTGACACTAATTGTACTCTTAATTTTCCCCCACCCACTCCTTTGACCTACTCTACGCTTGAAACCAAGAATTTTGGTTTTGGGCCCAAATCCAATGATAAATCCCATTCTCCCCCCAAAGCCTCAGTAAACGCACCTCACATAACACTGGATACACCCCTCCTCGAATCCCAAACCCATGAACCCACCATTACACCTATCTTATCCCCCAACAAAACTGATACACTTCCTTTTTACCCTCCAACGGCGAAAACCCCCACCAAAGCCTCACTCGCTTCACTCCCACCCAAACCCTTAACCATATCGCCCCCTCCCCATCCCCAATCCCTTGAGCCCACGGACTGTGGACTCACCCTACCCGACGCTCAACCCACCCCTACAAACAATTTTACCAAACCCACTTATAAACCCCGCAAAAACCCCCCAAAAAAGAAAATCACCAAAATGGAAATGTGGCAAATGGAGACAAAAAGATGGACGAAATTCTCAAAAGGTTTTGAATCTGAGAGTGACAAGCCTGCTGAGCTAAACAAACAACCAAACAAGGGGAAAGGGAAACGACGAACGCCTACCCAGTCGTTGATCGAAGTGGAACGAGAAGCTTCAGAAACATGGAAGCTAGGGAAGAACCTAGGCATACAATCCACAACTTCGGATGCACAGGTAATCAGCAAACTTGTTGAGATTGAGAAAAATGCCAAATCAAAGGGAACTAAGGCAGAAGGTGAGGCAAATGAGAGTTGTCCATGAAGATTCTATCCATGAACATTCGTGGCTTGGGGAATAGAATAAAGAAAGATGAGTTACAGAATCTCATTAAGTCCCAGGGAGTGGAGTTGTGCTGCATCCAAGAATCAAAACTAGAAAGTGCAGATGAAACAACGTGTCGCGCAATATGGGGCGAAGGAAAGATGGACTGGTATTCAAGGGAAGCTGTAGGGAGATCCGGGGGAATCATATCCATATGGAATTCAGAGGTTTTCAGATGTTCCAGCTCCTGGCACATGGTGGGTGGAGTCATACTAAATGGCTACTGGGGGCAGGATAATATACAATGCTGCATCATCAACATCTACGCCCCATGTATTCTATCTGAAAAATTAGAATTGTGGGACCGTGTAAGCACAATTGTGAGCCAAAACCCAACAGCATGCATCTGTATCATAGGAGACTTTAATGCAATACGGTGTGGGACGGAGAGGGACGGAAGAGGGGTACAACAACACAACCACATGGACACATTGGCCTTCGATAACTTCATCACAGCTGCAAACCTGGTTGACCTCCCACTTCACGGAAGGAAATTTACCTGGTACAAACCTGACGGATCGTGCAAAAGCAAGCTTGATAGAGCCCTGATCAACCACCACTGGCTAAACCAATGGCCCAACACTCAACTTAGGGGCCTGCGGCGCTCGGTATCGGATCACTGCCCTATCCTCTTGGGGATCAAGGTAACAGACTGGGGACCAAAACCATTCAGAAGCCTCAACGCCTGGCTAACCCACCCGGAGTTCAAGAGTTTTGTTAAAGAAAAATGGGAAAGCTATCAAGTACAGGGTTGGAGCGGATACGTTGTCAAGGAAAAGTTGAAGAGACTCAAGGCAGATTTAAAGGTGTGGAATACAAATACATTCGGAATCATCGAACACAATATAGAAACACAAAGGGCGGAAATCCAGAAGATGGATATACTTGATGAAGTCTTCGGGCTGGACGACACTGAGGTGATAAACAGAAATAAGGCAGCCGCCCTCCTGATCCGAGAGCTGAAGAAGAAGAGCATGACAAACTACCAAAAATCAAGATGCAAATGGCTAAAGGAGGGAGATTGCAATACTCGCTTCTTCCATAACTACATCAACAGGAGAAGGAAAAGAAACGAAATACTTGGATTAATGGTGGGAGGCGAATGGAGTGAAGAAGTCGCAACAGTGAAAAAAGGGGTTTTTGAACACTTCCAAAACCACTTTAAAAAACAAGGGACCAAAAGACCAATCCCTACAGTAGACTTCGCAAGAAGACAGATAACGATCACAGACAATGACATGCTTACAGCCCCATTCTCAAGAGAAGAAATTCGTGAAGCTCTAGAGGCATGCGATAATTCAAAAAGCCCTGGACCGGATGGATTCAACTTTGGATTCCTCAAGGAGTTTTGGCATCTTTTGGAACCCGAATTTTTAAGGCTTATGGAGGAATTCCACACCCACGGAAGACTGGTGAAAGACCTCAACCCAACATTCATTGTGCTCATCCCTAAAAAAGAGGTTAGTACGGATTTAAACGATTTCAGGCCAATCTCCCTTGTTGGGGGTATCTACAAGATCATAGCAAAAATCCTGGCACAAAGACTTGGCAAAGTATTACCCTCCATCATCTCGGATGCCCAAACGGCCTTCGTTGGGGAGAGGAATATCCTGGATAGTGTGGTCGTGTTAAATGTAGCTATCGATGAAGCAAAACGGGAGAGATTGGTACGTGCCTTCCTAAAAATCGACTTTGCAAAAGCCTACTATTCGGTCGACTGGGACTACCTGGATATCATGATGGAGAGATTCAATTTCAACCCCAAATGGAGGAAGTGGGTAATGGAATGTGTGTCGACAGCCTCAGCCACGGTCCTGGTCAACGAAAGTCCATCTGGAGAATTCAAGTTGGAGAGGGGACTAAGGCAAGGGGACCCCCTATCCCCTTTCCTTTTCCTGATCGCTGCAGAAGGACTGAGTATCCTCATGGAGAGAGCAACTGAAGAAGGCCTGTACAAAGCAGCAGAAATTGGGAGGGAAAAAATTAAAGTATCACATCTACAGTTTGCAGACGACACAATCCTAATGGGGGAAGCCAGTCTGGAGAATGCCTGGGTAATGCGGCGACTGCTGAGAAACATGGAACTGATGTCCGGATTGAAAATCAATTTCAACAAATGCTCGATTATGGGAGTGAATATGGAAGACAACACTCTTAGTGAAATGGCGGAAATCCTTGGATGCAAAGTGGATACCATTCCCTTCACATATTTGGGAATGAAAGTGGGGGCAAACCACAGGAAAGCAATGGAATGGGTTCCGATTGTGGAGAAAGTAAGAAACAGGTTAGCAAGATGGGACGACAAGAAGTTCTCGATGGGGGGCAGAATCACGTTATTGAATTCGGTTATCTCTTCTCTTCCGACATACTACCTGTCTTTTTACCGAATACCAAAGAAAACCTTGAGTGAGATTGTGAGCCTACAACGTAATTTTCTCTGGGGGGTGGGAGCAATGGGAAAAGAGTGGCATGGATCGACTGGAAAAGAATATGCAACATGAAACATCTAGGAGGGCTAGGGGTAAGAGATATCAGGGTATTCAATGAAACATTATTGGGGAAATGGGGCTGGAAATTCTTAAATGAGAGGAACAGTTTGTGGGTGAGGGTTCTACGGTCTAGATATGGGGCAGTCTGGGGAGATGGTTTCGGCCTTTTCCCAACGGGGAGGGAGGGGAGGGTGTCTCTATGGTGGAGGGATGTCTTAAAAGTGTTAGGTGGGAGTAACGGGGATTGGTTCCACGAAAATTTGACTAGGGTCTTAGGGGATGGGAAGAGTACATACTTTTGGGAGGAAAACTGGACGGGTGAGGGTAAACTTAAGGATAAGTTCAAGAGATTATACTTAATTAGCTTAGACAAGGAGAAAACCGTAGGGGAAATGGGTATATGGGAAGGGAATAAGTGGAGGTGGACTTGGGGATGGAGAAGACCACTGTTTGACAGGGAACAATTATCTCTTAATAATCTCTTATCTGTGATGGACAGGTTCAAACTAAAAGCAGGAACTGTAGACTCATGGAAATGGAAAGCATCAAAGACAGGGGAATTCTCCACAAAAGAGACGTACTCAACCTTATTCAACCAAAACCAAGACACTCAACCAGAAGACAAGCTGCTGCAAGGGTTTAAGCTCATATGGAAGAATTTCGCACCATCGAAAGTCAAGGCTCATGCATGGAGGCTGTTATGGGGAAGACTACCGACTCGGTCCAACCTAAGAAAAAGAAACATTCTCAAACATAATGACGATTTAAGGTGCATACTCTGTGGAAACAGTGAGGAAACCGAAAGACACGTTTTTCTGGAATGCCCCCAATCATACCAAGTCTGGATGGAATGTCTGTCGTGGCTCAAATCCCCGTCAGCACTCCCATCAAACATCCTGGACAACTTCCTAGGATTTGGGGGTATACTGAGATGCAGAAACGGAAAAAAGATTGCGACCTGTATATGGCTTTGTGTGGTTTGGCTGATATGGAAATGGAGGAACGCAGTACTCTTCAAGAATGAAATTTTCTCGATCACAAAAGTCAAGGAGGAGATGAGAGCTAGATTATGGAGTTGGTTTACGATCAAACACCCCAACCGGAACAACCTATCATTTAGGTCATGGGTGTTAGACCCAATTCAGTGTATGAAATGAAAGCAGTGTAGTGTGAAAGCCTTTACTGTTTTCCCTCTGTTGTTACATCCTGTACAATGAGTTTCTCGGGTATCCCTTGTACCCAATAATAATAATAACATAATCTTTTATCGATAAAAAAAAGATATAGGAGATTTTCATTTAATTTAATTTGACATTAGAATTAATTCTTCATTTATAGGTAAACACTTGAATAGAATATTGCACAATGTAATATTCTTTTTACAGAAAAAAAGTATATGACATGTCAAACTCATTTTGAATCGGGCCACAAAGATATTACTATTATTTATATGTATTTAGAATATCACATGTTTACACAAAAAAAATCCTACTCCCTCCGTCCCAGGATTTTATGCACACTTTGACTGACACGAAAATTAAGAAAGGGGAATAAAATGATGTGTAAAGTAAAATAAAGAAGATATATTATTGGTAATTTATTGATTAAAGTGGAGGAGATTTGACTAAAGGAAGGAAAGATAAAATAAATGAGGGGTATTATTGGTAAAAATTATGTGAATTGTTTCCTTTTTTTGGAGTGTGCAAAAAATGTTGGGAAGTAAAGTGTGCATAAAATCCTGGGATGGAGGGAGTATATATTTTGATAAAAATACATGTATACTAAATTTTTTATAAAATCAATAATTCAGTATAAAGCAATACTGAAATCATTTTAAACCCAAAATTTCGGTACAATATCCATAAGTACTTTTTATATATCAAAATTTTGATATTGTAACAATATGTAAAACTATTTTTGGTATTTTATATCGAACCACACCTGCAATTAAGTGGGTGGAAATGGTGAAAATTGGAAATAACTATTTTTCTATGATAGTCCATAACCACCCAAATTACAACACTAGATGTTGGCATGTTCTAAACATTCAAATCTAAATATCCTGATACTACACGAGCGTGCAAAATGTTGAGCTTCTATAAAATTAATTTAACGTATTAGTACACTCTAAAGTCTAAAAGTGTCATTTTTCTTGGCCATAATACATGGTGCATTGTACACGCGAGAACATCTAACCATACGTACCATAGATCTTGTATCATTTTTTTTCTTACAACAACAACTACTATACAATTCTTGAATGGACAACCAATTCAATATTCAACTTAATTGAGGACTGTTTTCAAGTTAACCCAGCGCAGGAGTCCTTTTTAAAAAAAAAGTTAAGTGTGATCCAATTTTATTGAAAAAGTACTCGTGTGATTAAGTAGTGGATGTAAACAAAAATTTACTTGATCTAAACAATCTTTCTTGCTATTTATACATACATTGTCCCTTCCGGTACATCTGATAAAATTAAATTAGCATGGTCCCTGTACAAGAATGACACGCATAAATTGAGAAATGATACAATATATTTTTTTTTACTTGTATACACAATTTTATTTGCTTATTTGTACATACATCTCAAAGCCATCTCATACGCTGTAAAGACAACGCTATTAACAACAAACGACCTTGCAACCGTGGTTCCTAAACCTCTCCACAATACACGATGCCCCTCTTCAGCAACGCTTCGTGCAAAGCAATCTACTATCCCATTGTACGAATTAGAACTTGATTGAGCTTGAATCCTAGTTTTTATTACATCTAAAGGGTAGCAAGAAACCCAACTACTAACGCCTGATAAACCTCCGGCTAACAATATCGTTGTCATGTTCTCTTGTCCACTTCTCCTACACCCTGGATGTAGTTGTTCTTTCATGAACTCGTATGTCCAGAAGTAGACTCCGTGTGATGGGGCGTCGCGAAGAATTGTGATGCCTAATCCGCGGTATATTCCTCTCAAACCTTGTGATTTGAAAATGCTTCTCGCAACACATATTGGGCCCTTGTGTTTAGCGTTGTTGTTTGTTTGTAGTTGCAAACGAATTTTTAGTAGCTCGATCGGACTTATTAGGAAGCTTTGTATTACGCCGGCAAAGATTCCTCCTAAAGCAACGGATGTGTAGGGTGGTGGATCATTCTTTGCTAGATTTGTGTTGAATGCTCGTGCTAGCGTTGCGGTGGTTTGGAAAACAATAGCATTCTACGTACAAGAATTACAATATTATAAATACAAATATTAGATTTTTTTTATGTAACATTTTTAGGATATTTCAAATTCAATTTCGTCTTATTAACTTTTAAAATTGAACTATTAAGTAATTTGGTCAGCCATAGACAAATGGCAGACACGGGGACACGCTGAACATTCAAATAGCATAGTGATTGAAACTAAATTTTTTGTATTCAAGATATCAAGTGATCTTTGCTATAAAAATCGACAAAACATATCTGAAACAAATAAATTGATCTTTGACATTTCATTGAACACATTCTCTGCAAATTTAATTTCACTCAATTTTGGAGTGAATTTCATAGTCTGCTAGCTAGATATTAGTTAGAAATAAGAGATGAATTTTCAATCCATACGACCATAACTATGCATTCCAAAATCATTCTTTAACTCTCTCAATTTAAACGTTAAGTTTGAGATATATACAATTTTACATGTCATAAATTAATCACAATTTTACATGTCATAAATTAAAATAAAATTAATATAATAAAAATAAGTTAAGTGTTCATTTACAACAATATAATTTCAATGAAATTAACTTTTAGAAAAATAAGATTATATACCTGAAAAGGGATGGAAACTAAAGGAGCAAACATCCCCCGGTAGAGGCTGTACGGACCATCCTTCACCATAGCGCGACGGAGCGTTTCAAACGCCGATCCTCTACATGAATGCTGCAGCCGGATTCTTATGGTGTCGAGAGGATGGCCGACCAGAACACCGGCGGTGCCGCCTGCTCCTCCGGCCACAAATTCTCTTCCCCAATTGCTTTGAAGAAACTCCGGCCAAAAATCCATTTTTTAGTCTCATTAATAATAAACCCACACGAATATAATGAATCCTAAACCTAATGAGAATGTATTTACTATTATTGATCTTCATGTTTTTAATTTGTGAGAAGCTTGAATTCATACAACACATTGTTAATTTGTGCAAAATTTTGTTTGGTTGCAGAAAGAGTAAGTGCGGGAGTATCGGAACTAACTTATCTTCCTTGAAAATAGTCCATACATGTATTAATATAATTAATTGTGTCATCTAGTATATTATTTTAGGATCAAACTTTTATTATTGGACCAAAAGTTACGTTTGATGATTGAGAGACAATTTTATTTCATAAAAAAAAAATTGAAGAGGAAAGGTAATTAATTACTTGGACCATATTTATCCATCAAAATGCAACAAGTTGCAAGTGTTTAATTATAGTATTTGATAGACTCCATATATAAATAGATAGAAATACAATACTATATTCGGGTGTGAATTTACGTGATATTCGGATGTAAGAGCATTCACATTGTTGAAGAGTTATAGCTCTCTCTCTCATCTACCTTACTCTGTCAAAATTAGATTCAAAGAAAAAACATCAGCACTACAAAATAATATTAATCCTTCCATAGTTATTTAGTTATAGCCTGTTTTAGGAGCCCACTATCCTCCATTTAGTATTTTATTATATACAAATACATAGAATGTAAACAAAGAAAAGAAAAAAGTAAAAAAAGTGGCCCCAGCTTGCAAAATTTTGAGAACTTTATGGGTTTCTCGAAATAGGTTTTTCATAATATTGCTAGTCTACTTGATCCGAACTTGAAACCGATTGTGAATCACTGGTTGCCACTTGATCCGAGATGGTGCAAAGTTAATGTTGATCGATGATAGTGTTCGTACTTCTTTGGGGAAGATGTTTGCTAGAGCGATTTTTAGGAAGATGGGGGTATTGTTTAGAGACTGAGATTGTATCTGGTCTTCTGACGATCAAGAAGTTTTGTTTTTAAGGAAAATTTTCTCTTGAAAGGTTTTAATGTTGCTCCTTTCTTTGAGTTGACTGGTGACCTTTAGCGATGACCGCGTCAAGGGTGGGTGAGTGGAGCTAAGAATAAACAAAATTTAAATAAAGGTATATCTACTAAAGAGATTAATGAGAAAGAGCGAAATATATTGCAAAGGGAGACTTTGCATTGATGAGCAGAATCAACTGAGAGAGTCCATACGAATACGAATAGATGACACTATAGTAGAAAATAAAGGTCTATCAATAGAAAAAGCATAAGAGGCAAGAGAGTTTGTCACTCCATTTCCTTCACTTTTTGTTTAGCAAAAAATGATCTGCTCAATCATTTTACAGACCCGCAAGATGCCCTCAATAATATCATCCATTCTTAACAGATCTTGGAGTCACTCTCCACAATGATGTTCGTCAAACCTTGTGACATTTCATAATTATTTTGAAATAAAAAAACATAAAGAGGAGTGCATCTAACAAAGTTTGAGGGTGTATATAACCATAACCAACCTAAAATTATACCACATGAAAGAAAAAACAATTTAGCTAAGAGTATTTTTGTGTTGGCCCAATAATCACATTATCCAAAACATAAAATTATTATTTTTCTCCCAAAAATCTTATTATCGTCTTCATCAAAAGCTTTCCCACTCTCAGTTTGGGTGATAGCTCAGCACCCGAATGGCGCTCTCAACGGCCAAATTAACCGAACTGCCGCCGCACCTCCTATCAACTTTCTCTTTCCCCCGCCGCAAACCGCCGCATTTTCACCGCCTCCTCTTCAAACCCTTCTATTCTTCTCTCCGCTCCACCAATTTACCCAAAACGCCCTCCGGAAAACCAAATGCACCCGAACCGCCCTCCTCCTGGATAAAAAAGTGGCCTTCCCAACGTCCTCCGCCTCCGCCGAAGCCGTCTCGTGCTCAACCGGGTTCAAAAAAACCGGAACCGAAACCTGAATCAACTAGAGCAGGTACAACGGCAATTGATAGAATTGTTCTTCGGTTGCGGAACTTAGGTTTAGGATCCGATGATGAAGATCAGGAAGGCGAAGGAGAAGATTTAGGTATAGATAATGCTGATTTTAACTTGAATGATTCGACAAAAGTTGAGTTTGGGGATGAAAAGTTGGGGGATTTGTTGAAGAGAGACTGGGTTAGACCGGATACATTTTTAGTCGAAGACGAAGATTCCGATGACGAAGATGCGTTGTTGCCATGGGAGAGGGGTGTGAGTGAGGATGAGGAGACGAATGAGGATAGTGTTGGAGGGAAAAAACGCCCAATGCGGGCCCCTACACTAGCAGAACTGACAATAGAGGATGAAGAACTGAGGAGGTTGCGAACAATGGGGATGACTTTGAGGGAGAGGGTGAATGTGCCTAAAGCCGGAACTACTGGCGTTGTTCTGGAAAAGATTCATCAAAAATGGAGGAAATGTGAATTGGTGAGGCTGAAGTTTCATGAAGAATTGGCGCATGATATGAAGACTGCTCATGAGATAGTTGAGGTTGGTGAGTTCTAGTGTTGGTATAATCTTATGTTTTAATGATTAGTGTGCTTGCCATTTATTGTTGCACAAAATTTTGCTAACTTTAACGATGGAATGCAAAAAAGATAGAAAGGTTCTGTGAATAGAAATGTTAATTTATCCATGTGACCATCCGGTGAAATTTGTCCACTGGAATAATAAATTATATGGAGTACAATATAATTGAAATTTATCATAGTTATCACATTCATTCTATTCTAGTATCAATGGAACATCTTGTTCCATTTGTTAAAAAGAAAGAAGTTGGTTTTAATTTTGTTTTGGCAAAAGTCTAATGTCGTTTCAACTTGCAAGAGACGAAATAGTGTCAAGATGATTGAGATAATAAAGCCAATTATTTAAAAAATAACTTTGTCTTTTAGATTATTCTGATACATATTTGCATAACAGATATTTTATGAATCAGTGAATACTGAAATTTTAGTTTAAAAGATTTTTTGATGTTTTATACAGTATAATAGATACATATTTGCATACAACTGCATAAAATGTAAAACAGTCCTACTGGAATTATAATATGCCTTCAGATACTGAAATGTTTCATTTCAAATTTCAACGACAAATTCAGAATAGTGATCAAAATAAAAGTGACAACCTTGAATATGTTAACATCATAATATTTGTCTTTGTAATATGAAATGATTGCATTGAAGCTTCATTACCATAGTACTATTTGAAAATACATTTACAAGTTACTAGATGATTAGTCTAGATAAGGAAAAAATAGCCTCATTTTAAACTTCAGGGGGGCCAAGTCCCCCACCCCAAGTCCTCATTGCCTCTGTTTCTGTGAACATCCCTTTAAGGAATTAGGAGCACTTTTAAATATATTGCTGTTTCACTTGAGTAAGTAGGACGATGTATCAAGGCAATAAATGCTGAATGCTTTTTATTTATCAGCGCCGAACAGGAGGCCTAGTCATATGGAGGTCTGGAAGTGTTATGGTGGTATATAGAGGAGCTAACTATGAAGGCCCTACTTTACAACCACGAAGACTGAACAGTGAAAATGATGCTCTTTTTGTCCCTAATGTTTCAGTTGCAAAAAGTAGTGATGAAAAAATTGAGGTTCTTCAGAAGGCCAATCCAGTTATATCTAGACGTGAAAAAATCATGACAGAAGCGGAAGCTGAATACAATAGTCTATTAGATGGTTTAGGTCCAAGGTTTGAAGATTGGTGGGGTACTGGAGTGCTTCCCGTTGATGCTGATTTGCTTCCTCAGACGATACCTGGATACAAGACACCGTTTAGGCTTCTTCCTACTGGAATGCGTTCCCGATTAACCAATGCCGAGATGACTAATTTACGGAAAATTGCTAAGTCACTTCCTTCCCATTTTGCTCTCGGTAATTTAGCCCTTCTGTGCTTTTCAAATTTAAATAATGTCTGGTTTAATAAGTTTTTACTGATTGTCTTCCAGGAAGAAATAGGAATCATCAAGGTTTGGCAAAATCCATAGTTAAACTGTGGGAGAATAGTTTAATAGTGAAAATTGCTGTGAAGCGTGGAATCCAGAATACGAATAACAAAATAATGGCTGAGGAACTGAAGGTAAGTAATATTTTTGCACATTGTGTGAGTGTTGAATAACTTATTTCATGATATTAATCTTTTTCTGCTGTTATATACATTCCTGTGCATAAGTGGCCTGGAAAATCTCTTGCGATGAATGTTTCATTTGTTTATACCATGGGAATGTCATGCTGGAAGAACTGGGTTGTCAACATTTTAATACTTATTTTTGTAATTTTATAGTTGTTGCATATTCTGTTTGTCTCAAAACGATTTTCGTGTTCTCTCTGGTAAAAGCTTTTTAGCATACTGATTTCTAGCCTTCACAAAAACCAACTAAGGGAAAGTGGATACCATTCTGTGTGAATTGCCTTTCTCGATTTCCACTATGTGCTGAAACATTTACTAATGCGACGAGAAAGTTGATCAAGGTGTTTTCAGTTTCACTATCCTCAAAATTCTGCACATGAGATGTTTATAATGTTCAGGATTTGCCTGTGACATCACATTTATATTCATAATTATACATCAGATGTGTGTTGTCATTTATTTTCCTTGCTCTTGGTCTGTTGTAGAACTTGACAGGTGGAGTCTTACTCCTAAGGAACAAGTATTACATAGTTATGTACCGCGGAAAGGATTTTCTCCCCCCCACTGTAGCTAGTGCTTTAGCAGAAAGACAGGAAATCACAAAGCAAATACAAGATGTTGAAGAGAAAGTCAGGGGAGGACCAGAAGCAATACCCGTGGTTGAGGAGAAGGAAACAGTAGGAGATAGAGCAGTGCCTGTGGCTGAAGAGAAGGAGGTGGAAGGACCTGGAGCAGCAGTGCCTGTGGCTGAAGAAACGGCGCCATTGGCAGGTTCATTGGCAGAGTTTTATGAAGCCCAGGCTCGATGGGGGATAGACATATCTGCTGAAGAACGTGAAAAGATGATTGAAGAGGCATCAAAAGCCAAACGTGCCAAAGTGATCAGGAGACTTGAACATAAATCAGCAATTGTAAGTACTTGTTTCGTGTATGATAAACTGGAACTAGAGATTCTCCCGTGCGTTATTTTTTTGTGTGAACCGTGAATCCAATCAAATCAATTTTAAATTTGAAAATTTACTAGTATTATATACTCCGTAATACAATATGGATATCAAATATAAGATCGTAAAAAATCATTAATTTGATATATTATATGTTGAAAATGGACTTGAAACAAAAAAGTCATTGCAATTTAAAGTTCAGGTTAATTTTTTTTTTCCTTTCTATTTTTTGGTTTCGGCTGGAAAATTCTGACTTTCCATTTTTAGAAGACTATTGTTTATATATATGTAGCTGTAGATGTCATTTTGGATAATATGATCTTTGTTGCTTTGTTTGACATGTTTGCTAGGCTGTTCATTTGAGTTTCCACATGTGATCTTTCTGCATTATGTTTAATGCTTATTAAGTTTAAAAGTTCAACTGGTGCTTATTGAGTTTTCTGCATTATGTTTGGTTCGCCTTAGTTTTCAAGGTCGTTGACAAAATGCATTTAACAGGCTCAGGCAAAGAAGCTCAAAGCAGAGAAGTTGCTATCTAAAATAGTGGCTTCCTGGGTTCCTGTAGATCCTTCGGATGACCAGGAGACAATTACAGATGAGGAAAGAGTTATGTATCGTAAGGTTGGATTACGGATGAAAGCATATTTGCCACTTGGTGAGTTTTGTTTATCTTAGAGTCCAATTGATCAGATGTAAACTGTTTTAACAAAGTATGTACTCCTATATTCTATAATACAGAAAAAGACTCATGTTTTGTTTGTGGTACAGGCATTCGCGGCGTTTTCGATGGTGTTATTGAAAACATGCATCTGCATTGGAAACATAGAGAACTAGTAAAGTTAATATCAAAAGAAAAGGAACTTGCTTTTGTTGAAGAAACAGCAAGACTTTTGGAATATGAGAGTGATGGAATACTTGTGTCAATTGACCGCGTTCCGAAAGGTCATGCCTTGATTTACTATCGTGGCAAGAATTATCGCAGACCTATCACTATTAGACCTAGAAACCTTCTGACAAAGGCAAAAGCACTGAAGCGTAGGGTGGCCTTGCAGCGATATGAAGTGAGTCCTTCTTTATGGTTCTGTTCAAATGTGAACTTTAATTATTGATCTTGCTTTACTGCGAGATTTTAAATGGATAACTTTGTTGGCTGCTGCTAAATCTGTATGCTAATTTAAGTCTCTCACATTGTTGTATAGGCTCTCAGTCAGCACATATCTGATCTGGAGAATACAATTAAGCAATTCAAGCTGGAAATCGTAAGTTTTACATCTCTACCTGCTTAACAACATTGGATAAAATTTCAATTTGTTTGTGCATTAATTGTGGGAGATGTACGCATGTTTCATTTCAATTCATTTGATGAAAGCATGTTTGCGTTTTATATTTTTTAGGAATTGCACTTTCATTCTCCCACGATGCAGTTTAAAATGTGTCCCAACAATATATTCCAACAGAGTCCCATTCAAATACATTTTTCTTGCCATATTTCTCAATTCCTGTGCCAGAATAAATTCTCCATGGATTACTTTTACTTCTATATTTTCGGAGGCTTTACATTTGTTATTATTCTATTAGGGCGATTCTGAAAATCGGGACTACAGCAAGCTTCCGAAGTCAGAGGTCCATGGCCAGATTAACAATATTTCAGAATTGAGTGAAGTAAGTCGTACTTGGCTTTAGTCTTTGACTAATATATTTGATCTCGATTGATGTCCATTTTTCCACGTGTGCAGAATGAAGATGAAGATTTGGAGATGGATTCTGAAGACGAGGATGAAAATGATGATGAGTGGGATATGGAGGATGATGAAGATTCTGATTCTGATTGAAATTCACTGATCCAGACAACTCTCGATTGGAATCTTTATCTGGAAGAGGAGCTACCTATGCACACGAAGATCGACCCATTCGGAGATGAATGAGTTGTAGTTAGACGAAAAAGAATCTATGATACAATGCAATATGCCTTGTAAAAGCAGAAATTTGTGCTTTCTGGAGGCGTTGTACAGCGATCATCTGAGCATGATTGGAAGTTCAAGGAGTGAGTAACTTCAGACTGAGAAAAGTCATATAAGCTTAAATTATTTTCTGTATATTTAAATATAACTACTTGTAAGTATATCCATGTATGTACAATTATTGTATTTCGTTTGACTTATCAAAAGCTATTACAAGTTTTATTCTCTTGCATAGGATGATTCTACTGTTTTATACCCTTTAAAATATATCCCATAACCAAAACTACTCGGTTTGGGAAATAGTGAAATTGCTATCCAATAATTATGAAATACTCTTGTGATAATTAATCAATTAATGTTGAAATAGATCAAAGTGAATTCAAGAGTAAGTTTAATACGAATTCAAACTTAAAAAAACAACAACAACCAAATTAGAAAAAATGAGGTAAAACTAGAATCTAGTCTATATATCCATTTGTTATCCAATCAAACATGAAGTCAATACAAACTCCGAATACAGGGAAAGACGTATATGGCCACTTTCATCTCAAAAGTAAATGCTAGTGTACATATTAAACAGCTATGTAGATTTCCACAATCCAAGTAAAAAAGACGAACACAACAAAACAGGATCACATCCGTCTCTATCTGCTACGGAAGATTATAAAATCGGCATCAGAAGTGGAGGCAGCACAGAAAATCACAAAACGAGCACACATACAACACAAGATTCATTGACGAAGCACTTGCTGCAACTGTAGAACTTGGTTTCTTTGATCGGGGGGTAGCATATTGATCTGTTCTGGAGTGAGACTCATAACTTGCTGTAGTAGTGCCTTTTCCAACTCAGGAGTCAACTGCACAGTTAAAAAGATTGGATTTATCAAACTTAAGGAGGGAATCCTGCTTCTATTTCATCGATATCAGGACAAGAAGAATGATTACCGATGGTGGTCGCTGAGGCTGAATGCTGGGGCCCGCCTGCCCAGGAAATTGTGGGGGTGGTCCTGAATTTGGACCTATTGTATTATCAGGAAGACCAGGCATCCAATTGGATCCTCTATCTGGTTGCTTGGAACTTCCAACTTGATTGAAATCCATTCCCAAGTGAGGTTTACCTGCCTGGAGCAACGAGAATGCATATATGCTTTTGTTACTAAACCAAAATCAGCATGCAGACACAAGTGCTGAAAAGCTGATCTCAACATCAAAAAGGGCTAATAATATCCTATTCTAAGCATCTGCAAGCGAAGATGTTGGCAACATATTGTTCAAGAGAACAATAGAACCTTACGGCTAAAATTAAATTAAAATTAGAAAACACATGGTCCACACCATCCTACAGCCCTGGGGTGAAAATATACATAGGAGATAATCCTATCATACAAACAATAGATATTAGATGCCATACAACTGTGAGGGGCAAGAACTACAAGCAAAATAGGCACAGTTAGCAAGGATCCATGCCTAGCAATTGGCAATTGGCCGAGAGTATTAGGTTTGTGGGATGGGATCCACAGACAATAACAACAAAAATAGCCAGGTATAAGAGTTCTTATCATAAATACAATGAGAAAGGACTCTTGCAATCTCATACATGACATTAAGCTAATTGCAACATAAAACTGCAAACCTGGTAAACTGATGGAGGCAAATGCTGGTTTGGAAGTGGCATCTGTCCCTGCAGATACGAAGGCCCCGGTCCCGGACCAGCAGGAGAATTTGCACCTGACTGAAATTATACTTTTAAAAATCTAAAGAAAAATAAGATCGGCTGCATTTTGAAAGAAAATTAAAAAAGCACCAACAGTAAGCTCACATGATACATATGTTGTGAATGATGCATCTGTGGTCCAGTAGGATGCTGAAATCCCACATTCGGTCTCATCTGAGCTTGAGCCTGGTGAGGGAAGCCAGACATTGGTGGTCTTGGTTGCAGCGGCAAAGGTGGTTGTAGTGGCAGATACTGATTACCAGAATTCGGCAAAGATGGTTGTGATTGTGTGGAGTGTGAAGACATAGGGGGCTGGTGAAGTGGGGGTGGGCGTGAAGGTGTATGCTGTGGCAACTGAGCCAAATTAGAAGCTTGTGAAGACTGTGCTATAGACATTGGTGCTGACTGAGCACCAAGATGTGCCTTAGGCCTCTGTAGTGGTTGTAAGGGGTGTGATGGCATGTGCTCGGGTTGAGGCTTTGTAGGAGGAATGGGTTGGGCCTTAACATTTGATATCATTGGGTTGGGCTGCTGCTGCTTCCTTATTGGGTTCTGACCAATCGGGCCTGAAATCGGTACTGATGGCTGAATATTAGACTGCTGATTTGGCACGGCAGATGGTTGTGGATTCTGTGGTGCTGTAGATGAAATGGCCAGTGACTAAACAAAGGTCAAACAATCAGAATTTATTTAAAGAATAAATATTCAAGTAAGGTATGAATGGGTGAAGAAAGCATACAGCTTGGGGGGACTGCACCATTCCAAGCATAATTTGTGCCTAATGTAAACAAACAATGAGAAGTATGTCAGAATATAAATGATTTCCTCCCTGCAACTGGTAAAAAATCAGGTGAAAGTTGGAATATGATGTTTACATCCATGAAAATCTAAGTTTCTTATTATGAAACTGACAGCAAGATACTAAAAAACCAGGTGAAGTTAGAATATGATGATTACATCCACAAAAGGACATTGATACCAGGAAGTGACCACTTTTAACCGGCATTCTTATACTTGAAATTAAGAAACTGCATCAGTTCATATGTGAGGAACTTTATATCTCAGATTCCGTTCCTGGGTGTGTTGGAATTTCCAATTTTATTATAGTAATCAATTCAAAAAATGACGTTGTGTTGGCCATCTACGGAAACTAAAATGATAGTATATGTATATCTTTACTTATAGATGATATTAATATTCTATTATCGTTTCTTATATCAGAATGCTAAAGTCAATTATAGACTAAATCCCAACCTAAGCAACTTTAACATGACGTACTTGGAAAGAGATCCATTAAGTT
Source organism: Galeopsis tetrahit (assembly GCA_963675135.1). Lineage (NCBI taxonomy): Eukaryota > Viridiplantae > Streptophyta > Magnoliopsida > Lamiales > Lamiaceae > Galeopsis > Galeopsis tetrahit. Next base: position 64,278,012 of record OY776127.1, read on the forward strand.
ATTACAGTGATTGTGTAGACAATTTGTGCATGAAGAGAAAGGTAAAAACTTTGAGCAGAACCAAAAAAGATAAGGTACGTAATTTAGCACTTGTATCTCAAGAACATGGGAACGAAGGATAAAAAATTGTATAGTGTTTTCCATTTCAAACCATTCTCTTTAGAATAAATAATAACATGACCTACCTCCTTTGCAAAGGACCTTTTAATGCAATATTCTCACAAGCTAGAGCATATACAACTTATATGAGCTTTCTCATAAAACTACCCCTCCTACCCATAGCTAAACACCATCCAACTGAAGCAAATTAAGACTATCTAACCTAAATTTCCCTTTACACACTGAGTATGAAAAGTAATCGCTTGGTTATATAACAATTCAACAACAAATAAAGTATAATGAACATTATCAAAGAGTTAAAACCATTATCAATTAACATTAATGTAACTACCTATATAAAACCCTAACATCAAAGAATAATCGCCATTGCACAAAAGTATAATCTAAAAATAAAACAAATACCGGGGAAAGGAAACCCTAAATCACACATACCTGAAAAAGAGCTCTGGTCAAAGCTGGATTTTGAATTAAAATTTCCTTCGCTTGATGTTTGTTCTGCTCTATCAATGTCTGCATGAAGGAAAATTCAATTTTTACATTCACTTTCTGAATACCGTTTTGCACATAAAGTTAAGGAATTTGATAATGACAAGAATTAATCAATGAGTCCGTGTACATATACGAGCGTTAACATAATAAAATCTGGACCTTCATCTGAGACATGATTTCGTAGAGCTGGTTTTTGGACATTCCGGCGAGGCTGGACGGCAACCCGTCACCGGACATTTGCTTTCCGGCCATTATTTTCCCTACAAAGCCACAAATATTATATTTTGACAGAGCGAGAGCTATGGAGTGCGAATTAGTGAAATTGCCCAATTGTGATTTTCTCTCTAGGGCTTGTTTGGTTGAACAATTTTTATGACAAAAGTCACACACGAAGAAAATCCAACTCGTGAGTTGTGAGTGGGCTTTTACCGACCTTGATTGTATGGGCATTTTCTCTAATTAGGGCCTTATTTTATGGCCCCCTCTTCTCTTTTAATAAGGCCCTGGCTATATACCCCTCCAACTCTGTTAAGTATACTCCCCCTATTTATGTACCCCACCCAATATGATAAATGTTAGATGTACTCCCCTCAAACTACCAAAATTACCCCTTTCTTCTACATTTTCATATGTTAAATATACTCCCCCACTTAAACCCTAATTTCACTTTTCTCATCTTTCTTCTTCTTCCCCCTAAAATAAATCCTATTATTTCCACCAAGCCGCCGCCGTCGGCGACGGCACCGGCTGCACCGCCTCCACACACGTCCGCCTCCAGCAGTGGCGCCCCCGACTGCCCTCACCAATGCGCCGCCTCCACTTCCACAAATGCGCCGCCCCCATCACCTCCCCTGCACCGCCATCCCCTGCGCGGCCGCCTCCCCCTCCCTTCACGAGGTCAGACATGGAGGTCGGCCGCCCGCCTATGCAGCCCCTGTTTTTTTTTTTTTTCATTTTTCTGCAGAAAAATCGCCGCCCCCAACACCTCCCCTACGCGGCCGCCTCCCCCTCCCTCACGAGGTCAGCCATGGCGGTCGCCCGCCCCCACCTCACGGCCGCCTCAGCCCCTGATGTCGATGCCGCCTCACCTCTCCCCCGTCCTTCCTCTTAAAATTTTTTACAGGTAGGGTTTAAAAAAAAAACTTTTTTTGATAAGAATGTGTCGACCATAAACATTATGCTCGATAAATTGTTGTCGACCACCATATTTATGATCGATAAATTCTTGTCGAAATTTCTGATTTTATTTTTTTATTTTCTTTCAATAAAATGTTTTCGATGAATGTGTTTTCGATTGACAATCTATTATCGAAAATATACTATATGGTTGACAAATCAGTGTCGATCAAACCAGTGTTGATCGACACTGGTTTGTGGAAATATTGTTTTTTTTTTTTCTCTCCAGATTTTTAATTTTTTTTTTGTTAATTTCTAAATTTGGAGGAGGAGGGACGGTTGCCGGCGCTGACGGCGGAGAAGGGACGGCTGCCAGCGCCGACGGAGGCGGAGGGACGGCTGCCAGCGCCGACGGAGGCGGAGGGACGGCTGCTACCCTAAAATTAGGGTTAGTGTTAACAAGTTATAGTTTAGGGAGTGTATCTATCTAGTATTATTTTATTAAAAGGGTAAATTGGGTATTTAATATTTTTTTTAATTAATAAATTGAAAAGGGGAGTATATTTAACAAGTGTGGAGGGGTATATAGTCAGCGCCTTTAATAATCTTTAATAATGACTTCACCCTCAAATCTTTTTTTTTTTAAATTACATGTAAAGAGACAACATTATCCTTTTATCAATTACCATTTTTTTTAAAATAAGGCCCAATAAATCCACTATCGATAATAATAAACCCATTTTTCTTATAATAGATTCATATTATTTTTTTGTTGGAAAAATTCATTTTGTAATTAATATGAACATTCATTTTTTTTTTTTTTTTAATGTAAGTGGATTTTAAACTCAGCCCATAAAATAACTCTTTTTTGTAGAGGACATGATTTTTTTTAGATTGCATTTTACTTACAAATTTGAATTGTAGATTTTAAATCGCAATAGTAAGTGCATTCAAGTTTTTTGGACTTTTAATTAACTTAATAGACTATAGAATGAATTTGTCTAATTACTAATACAAAACTTTGATTCTAAGTGGTTTTATGGGCACCAACTCAATTACGCACGAATTTGCTTAAACTTCTTGCTTTCATGAGAATTTCTTTTGTTGGTGGATGAGTTTTATGTAATAAACTGTCGTGTCATTGCATCTAGCTAACTTGCTTGGGTGTTGGAAAGGAAAAATGGTTTTATAGCTGATTTTGGTGAAGTTAATCTACTACACAAATTTCATTTAAATCGTAACTCAAATCTTCTACTCAAACCCCTTATTTTAATTTTAATGCAATTTCTCGTAGATTTGAAGTTCCCACCAAAGTCATAAATTTGTCAAGCTAATGTTGAATATATAGATTTTCAAGCTTGTTTGATAACTAATTATTGAATGAGCTTTAATTGATCCGAATAACTAGAATAGTTTGACAAATTTACACTTATTTTATAATTTTTTACTTATCAAACTCAAAGCTTTAAATTTTGCCGAACATAAAAATATGTTCAAACTTATTTGATATCAATATCAAACCGCCCCGTAAAAATAAAATAAAAATCAATTCGAACTCAAATGAGCTTTTATGTAACAATCTCAAATAACTTGAACCCATAAACCCTTTCTGCTCTCTCAATCTACAAAAAATAAAGAGGAATCCATGAAAGGTTTGACTATTTGCACCTCCATTTCGGTTGGGCATACACCCCCGATTGATGCAACCCCTCAATCTGTGTAGGATAGATGCACTCTCGAATTGTTTTAAATGCTCCTTTTATTAGTCTGATGTCTTTTACAATACAAACCCCCAAATTAGATGCACTTCACCGTAAAACCTAATTTTTTTAATCTAACTTCTCATTTTTTCATCACTTAATTTATACTTCTCACCACGACTGTTGCCGCCGTCCACCCCGCCACCGCCGTGTTGGAGAAATTGAGTTTTTATTCAATTTCTTAATATTTAATTGATTATTGTAGATGTTGTTAATTCTTAAATGTCTTAACATTATCAACAACATCTAAATTTGACCTTCCGAGATTTTTTCTAAGTCTTTTCTGAAATGCTACATTAAATGTTGACCTAAATGTTGTCGCATTTCTGGCAGGATCTAGAAGCTTCTACAAGGATCTGGAACCTGGAAGATTCCAGAACATTGGAGAACATGCTAGAACAGCCTGGATACATTTGGAACGACCTGGAGCATGCTAGAAGGATCTAGAAATATCATGGAAGTTGTGGAAGTTGAGTTTCCTAAAAAATAGGACCTCAATGTGGAAGCCTCTAGAATTTCGTATCCCACACTATAAATACCCATTGAAGGCTTCATAATTCAGTGTGCTCTATTCGATCAATATCCTAGACCGAGCGTTCATCCCTGTTAGGAAATTGTGGCCAATAGTTCTACATTTTAGTTCATACGTTGTATACCACCCGTATGACTGTGTGTCTTCTTATCTATTGAGAGTGTAATCATTAGATAGACTAGGCATTTCGACAGTGTATAATTTATACACTTAGTTCGTTTTCTAGACTTGGCACCTGCCTCGTTTATAGTTTCGTTGTGAAAGTTATTGTTGTAACATTTCACACAACATTTGTACTTGAAGATAAGTATTGATTTTACGCCATAAGGCAGACATAGATTTTTATTTATAAAATCTATGTTAAAAGTATTTCCATTGTGTCTCGTTTGTTTTTAGTGTTTCAAGTCTTCCGCTGTGTATCTTAATTTCTGATATTCTGTTAGAGTCAGTGTTGCACTATTTGTCTCAACATTCTGTGCAACATTTATATACTTATACTTAAACACTTCCATATACACACCCCGCACACTTTCAGTTGGTATCAGAGCCGATACCTGACGACACTAGGTTAGATCTTTGGTCAAGTGTGTTTTTAGTTTAGTTTAGCAATGGAAACACATCACATATCCACTGCACTTAGGCCACCCGTTTTAGATGGTTCGAATTATTCTTATTGGAAGCCTAAGATGCGTATGTACATCAAGTCAATTGATGAACGTGCCTGGAGGACTGTACTTACAGGTAGGGGTGTGCACCGGTCCAGAACCGGACCGGACCGGGACCGGTTTGGACCGGGACCGGAATCTTAAAATTTTACGGACCGAGGACCGGACCGGAATGTAACCGGTCCGGTCCGGGTTTGGACCGTTTCAGACCGGTTTTTATTTTATTTTTTTATTTTTAATTTATTATAATTCCTTAGTGTATGAGAAGAAGTGGAGAGTGGATCACATTTTTTTGAAGATCTAGAAATTTCTTTCATATTTACCTTTATAATAAATTTCTTTTTAATATCCTAAAGAATAAGTTATGCCCTTAAATCAAGTTGATCACAATTGTCCAACAATATATATATACTTGAAAACTTAATTTATAGCAAATGTTCATAGAAATTAAAAGGCAGTAGTCCAAAATAAAAAAACAGTAGTCCAAAAAAATGAAATGATTCACAAATTTAAGGGTCTACAATGTATATAACATTGTCTTCATCGTCCAATGTAGTCTTCATCAAATCTGTAATAACATATAAAGATGTTAAATTTTTTTTAATGGGTACAACTAATAAATAAACATGCTGAAAAATATTTGATAAGTATAAACCATTACCATTCTCAATTTCTTCTAACTCACGCAAATCGCGCAAATTATCTTCCATGTCACGTAAATCCTTGCCCTTAGGTGCTCCTTTTGCACGAAGCCAATCTTGTGTACAAATAAGTGCTTGCACAGTCTATTCTCACATGAAAAAATAAATAAATTAGATATAATAAAACAAAAAAATTTGAATGAAAAGTAAAAAGAAACTAAGTTGAATATATTACCAGTGGATTCAAAGAACTTCTAAATGAATCAAGATGACGACCTCCCGTACTAAACGCAGATTCAGAGGCAACTGTAGATAATGGAATAGCAAGTATATCCCGTGCCATACGTGAAACAATCGGATATCGATGATCATTAATAGCCCACCAAGACAGTGCATCCAACTCATTTTCATCATCCCCTAATATTTCATTCAAATACCTTTCAAATTCACTTCTTACATGTCCACTTGATCCTTTCAACCTTTTAGCTCTGTCTTGTAGACTTCTCACATAGTTTATGTCATCTCCCATTCCATCTCCACTCCCAGTTACATTATCAACACAAATTAAATCAACATTTTGGCCACTTTGAGGAGTCAAATGAGAGTACATATGTCTATACTCATCAAACAAAGCATAAGCATGGTTTTTCACTTTAGCAGTCAATCTCATACCCTCTTCATTTCCATACATGTCCGTGAGAGTCAATTCAACAACATCAAGTTTGGATTGTGGATCAAGAACAACAGCAATATAAACCATTATGTTCATTTTATCAACATCACCCCAATACTTATCATACTTCATCCTCATATTAGCTGCCATATTTTGAAATTCTAACTCAAAGTTCCTCTCCCACTTATTCAACATATCAAGAGTAGCCGCAATTCCAAAAAATCCCTTGTTACTAGTTACATAAGAAGTACCAGAAATACGACGAGTTAATGAATAGAATCCTTTCAAAAACACAACTAACCTCTTCACAGTACACCAATCATCATCATCAGGAGGCTTTTCATCGTTTGGAACATCTCTTCCATCAGGCAAATTCACACCACTAAAAATACGTTGAAATTTACAAGCAGTGTCCAACATAACATAGGTGGAATTCCAACGAGTAGGACAATCAAGGGATAAAAGAGATTTGGAATCTAAATTAGCTTTCTCGACAAGCTCTTTAAATCTATGCAATCTTGCTGGAGAATTCCTAACATATTTCACAGCAGTTCTAACCCTATTAATGGAAACACAGTGCTCTTTAATGCCATCCCAAACAATAAGATTAATGATGTGAGCCATGCATCTAATGTGTAGAAATTTCCCATTACTAATACATCATGTGCGTTGAACCATCCTTCTCAAATAGCCACATGCAACATCATTAGAGCTAGCATTATCAACAGTTACAGTAAAGAGTTTATCTTCAATGCCCCAAGATTCTAAACAGGACTCAACTGCTTTACCTATAACTTCACCCTTATGACTAGAGATTGGACAAAAGTTTATTATTCTCTTTTGAAGTTTCCATTCACTATCAATAAAGTGAGCTGTGAGACACATGTAATTTATTCTTTGAATAGATGTCCAAGTATCCGTTGTTACACATACTCTTTGGCATGAATTTCTAAAAAATCCTTTCAATTCCACTTTTTCATTCTTATAAAGTAGAAGAACATCACGTGCAACAGTAGTGCGTGAGGGAACATGAAATCTAGGAACACAAACTTCCATCATCCTTCTAAAACCAAGCTTCTCAACATGCCTAAAGGGTAATTCATCCACTACAATGTGATAAACAACTGCTTCCCTAACATCTTTTAAATTCACAGTCCCAAATTTTAATTTACCCTCTGTCTCTTCACCATCCCCAGGTTTAAAAACCAACTCAGATTGTTTCCCTTTACCGTTATTAGCAGGATTGCGATTACATTTATTAGAATGCTGCTTCACATTTTTTGTTCCATTTACATTAGAATCAGCAACAAAAGTAGAGTCACAAAACTTACATTCAGCTCGAAGAGCACTTTTATCATCCAAATACTCCATAAAGTTTTGCCAATAAGCTGCTCTTCTTTTGCCCTTTCTATTGATGTACTTTCGTCCCTCTGTTAGTGTCTTACTCGGAGGTAGGGACTTGCGCAACTCTTCGAGTTCTTCATTACTAAGGGCATCAGCCGATTGATCAGAAAATACCGGTATTCTTTTTGATTGAGATTGTGACTGAGTACTATCCATCTAAAATTTTGAAACAAGAAATTAAAAATAATTATTACGATTATAAGCTGTAAAATAGATTAAACCTTCTCAATAACTCAAGAACAAGAAATTAAAAATAATTATTACGATTATAAGCTGTAAAATAGATTAAACCTTCTCAATAACTCAAGAAAACTTACATTGCAAGAAGATTGGGTGGAGTATTCCGTTGCGTCGGCTCTATTACCTTCTCAATAACTCAAGATAAAGGTGTGGAATTAGGTTTAAGAAAGTTGAAGAGCCAGAGGAAGTCGAAGAGCCAGAGGAAGTCTAAGAGCCAGAGGAAGTCGAAGTGTAATTTCTAAAATTCAAATAATAATAATAAAAAAAAAGAAATTGTAAATCCGGGTCTCCGGTCCTGGACCGGTAAATTCCGGTTTTAGACCGGACCGGACCGGAACCCGGAATCTTAAAAAATTTCGGACCGAGGACCGGACCGGAATCTAACCGGTCGGTCCGGTTCCGGACCGGACCGGTCCGGTTCCGGTCTTTTTTCCGGTCCGGTTTTATTTTGCACACTCCTACTTACAGGTTGGGAAGCTCCAAAGAGACCAGCAGACGCAGATGGTGAAGTTCAACTCAAAAGAGAAGTTGATTGGACGGCTGATGAAATAACAACAGCAAGCTACAATTCTAAAGCTTTAAATGCTATTTTTACTTCTGTTGATGTTTCAATGTTTAAAATTATATCTAACTGTTCTACTTCTAAAGATGCATGGGACAGGTTGCAAGAGCATTGTGAGGGTTCAGACAGTGTTCGAAGGACAAAGCTTCGAATGTTGGGGACAAAGTTTGAGAATCTCCGAATGAAGGAAGATGAAACCATTTCAGCCTACAATGAAAGGTTAAGTGAGATAATTAATGAATCACATTCTCTTGGTGACCCTATTTCTAATGTTAGAGTAGTTCATAAGATATTAAGATCTGTTCCTAAAAGATTTGATGCTAAAATTTGTGCTATTGAAGAGGCAAAAAATACAGATACTTTAAGTCAAAATGAGTTAGTGAGTATTCTTAGAACATATGAAATAAACACTAATCAAGTTGATGAAAATGATGCTGATAAAAAAGTTGTAGTTTTTAAAGGAGAAACATCAAACATTTATGAGATTCAACCTATCATTACTGAAGTTGATTCGGATGAAGAATTGCTTGATGAATGTCTCAAGGATCCTAACAACATTGCCTTACTTACTAAGCACTTTAATAAGTTTCTTAAGAAATCTGTGAACAAATCTAGCAACATTCAGCCTAAGATTCAAATCAACACATCAACACCTCAACCAGAAAGGAGGAAATGTCAATTCACACCAAGACTGTCAAAGAGTGAAGGTAAACCAAGGTATGATCCTGAATTTCGAAAATCAGTTCAATGTAATGCTTGTTCTGGTTATGGTCATTATGCAAATGAATGTGCCAATACTAGACTTAAGCAAAAACTGAATTTTAGTGCTACCTTGAGTGATGATTCTGATGATGATCTTGATGAATTAAATCAGAATGAATATTCTAATTTTACCAGAATTGATTATAATTCCTCAGATGATGATCTGGATGAAACATATTCTGATGCTGTACCTGATGTTTCAACATCTACAGCAACATCAGAACAGAGTCACCCAGATTTGAACTGTTTTAATGGTTTAGTTGATGATGCAGGAAAAAGGAATGATGACAATGAATACCAAAAGTTGTTAGATGATTGGAAGAATCAGAAACTCACCCTTGATTCTCTGAATAAAAGGAATGAGGATCTGATAGACACAATCACCAAGCTAGAAGTTATTCTTACCAAAAGAGATCTGGAAATCTGTAACTTAAAGGAGAAACTGATAAATTCTACTTTATGTTTCAAGAAATATTCCAAGAGTGCTTCTGAGGTAAATAATGCTATAGCTACTGGTAAGTCTAACAATCATGGTTTAGGTTATGATGGTACTACTGCTTCTATTTCTGATAAATTTAGAAAACCTGTGAAATTTGTTAAGGCAAATGTTGACACATCTGGGTCAACATCTGCAGAAACAGAGTCTCACAAGGTTAAAAGGAAGTATATCTGTCATTACTGTTTCAAAATTGGTCATATTCGTCCTTACTGTATAAAGATGTTTGAAGAACAGAAAAACTTGAAAATGCTGCATAAGAAACTGTCACATCCTGGTAAACAGTTTTTGAAATCTGCATGGAAACCAAAAGCTACCTGTAATGTTGTTCATACCTCCTTAAAAGCATGTCTACCTGAATTATGGTACTTTGATAGTGGTTGTTCTAGACATATGACAGGCCGTATTGATTTCTTATCTGATTATGTGACTTTGAATAGTGGTAGTGTTACATATGGTGGAGGTTCTAAAGGAAAGATTGTTGGTAAAGGAACTTTGAATGTTGAAGGTTTTCCTAAGCTTAAAAATGTATTACATGTTGATGGCTTACTTGCAAATCTGATTAGCATTAGTCAACTTTGTGATGATAATTTGCATGTGAAATTTGATAAAGATTCATGTTATGTTCTTAATAAAGATGAAGTTTGTGTCATGACTGGTACTAGGTCAGCTGATAATTGCTATCTTATTGGAACAAATATGTGTAACTTGTCAAAACATGATGAAAATGTTCTATGGCATCAAAGATTGGGTCATGCAAATTACAGAGCAATGAAAAAGCTAATCAAAGCAGATGCAGTAAAAGGAATTCCAGAACTGAGGTTTCACAACACCACTGTATGTGGACCATGCCAAAAAGGTAAGCAGGTAAGAATGTCACACAAAATGCTATCACATTGTACTACACATCGATGCTTTGAATTACTGCACATGGATTTGATGGGTCCTATGGAAGCTGAAAGCATTGGGGGAAAGAGGTATTCCTTAGTTGTGGTAGATGATTTTTCTAGATATACCTAGGTAGAGTCTTTGAGAGACAAATCTGAAGCATTTGCTGCATTTAAAATTCTTTATAAGAGGTTCAAAAATGTGTTTAACTTGAAAGTTGGCCGTATTAGAACTGATCATGGTAGGGAATTTGAAAACAGCATGTTTAATGATTTTTGTGATAAAAAGGGTATCTTGCAAGAATATTCATCTCCTAAAACTCCACAACAAAATGGAATTGTTGAAAGAAAGAATAGAACTTTACAAGAAATGGCTAGAGTTATGCTTACATCCAAATGTCTTGCTAAGAAATTTTGGGGAGAAGCATTGAATACTGCATGCCATATTATTAATAGGGTTTTTATTCGTTCTAACACTAATCAAACACCTTATGAGATTTTGAACAACAGAAAACCTAATGTGAAATATTTTCATGTATTTGGTTGTGTGTGTTATATTCTAAATGATAGGGATCAACTTCATAAGTTTGATTCTAAAAGTGATAAAGGTTTCTTTTTAGGCTATTCTAGAAATAGTAAAGCTTATAGAGTTTATAACCTTAGAACTAACACTGTTCAAGAATCTGTTAATGTTGTGTTTGATGATGATAAAGGTCTTACAGATGACAAAGATGAAGAAGATGTATCACAGGTTACTGACACTTCTGAGAATACACTGAAGTCTGAAAATGTTGCACCAAATGTTAACACATCTGGGTCAACATCTACAGAACAGTCAGCTGTAAATTCACAGAATGATCAGTACATTCCCAAAACGAATCCTTCTTCAAGAATAGGCAAAAGTCATCCTTCTGACCAGATCATAGGCGATGCTACAGTTGGAGTGCAAACAAGAGGAAGAGTAAGATCAAACAAGGTAGATGTGGTAAGAACAATATGCATGTCTTCTATGTGTAATGTTGTAAATGCTGAATGCTATTTATCTGAAATTGAACCTAAGAGTGCTAAAGAAGCCTTAACTGATGAAAACTGGATTAATGCTATGCATGAAGAACTTGGTCAGTTTGAAAGAAATGAAGTTTGGACACTTGTTCCTAGACCTAGTCATACTAATGTCATTGGAACAAAGTGGATATTCAAGAATAAAACTGATGAATCTGGTAATATTGTTAGGAACAAGGCTAGGTTAGTAGCACAAGGTTACACCCAAGTTGAAGGAGTCGATTTTGATGAAACTTTTGCACCTGTTGCTAGGATAGAATCTATTAGATTACTGCTAGCTATTGCATGTTTTATTGATATTAAACTTCATCAAATGGATGTAAAGGCTGCATTTCTAAATGGCATATTAAATGAAGAAGCATATGTTGAACAACCTATAGGATTTGAAGATCCACAGTATCCTGATCATGTATATAAACTTAAGAAAGCATTGTATGGCCTTAAACAAGCTCCTAGAGCATGGTATGGTAGGCTTACTGACTTTCTTTCGGAATATGGATTTATTAGAGGAGAGGCAGATAGAACTTTGTTCATTAAACACACTGAAAATGATATACTAATTGCTCAAATATATGTTGATGACATTGTGTTTGGTTCTACTTGTGATAAAATGTTGAGTAAATTTGTTGAGGCAATGACTGCAACATTTGAAATGAGTATGGTTGGAGACTTGAATTATTTTCTAGGTCTTCAAATCAAACAATGCAGCAATGGTATTTTCTTCTCCCAGAGTAAGTATGCTAAGAACTTGGTTAAAAGATTTGGTCTTGAGAATTCAAAACCAATGAAAACTCCTATGGGATCTTCTTTGAAACTTTGCAAAGACAGTGCTGGAACAGATGTTGATCCAACACTTTACAGATCCATGATAGGCAGTTTACTGTATTTAACCTCTAGTAGACCAGATATTATGTACAGTGTGTGTGTTTGTGCTAGGTACCAAGCTAATCCAAAGGAATCTCACCTGAATGCTGTGAAAAGGATTATCAAGTATGTTGCAGGTACAAGTGACCTTGGAATCTGGTATACTAAGGACACCAACAACATTCTGATAGGCTACAGTGATGCTGATTGGGCTGGAGATATAGATGATAGAAAGAGTACGAGTGGAGGATGTTTCTACATGGGAAACAATCTTGTTTCATGGCACAGCAAGAAGCAGAATTGTGTTTCACAATCTACTGCAGAATCTGAGTATATAGCTGCTGGAAGCTGCTGTACACAACTCTTGTGGCTGAGCAAGATGTTCCATGACTATGGTATTGAGAATGGTATACTTACAATCTTTTGTGATAATACTAGTGCTATTAACATTTCTAAGAATCCTGTACAACACTCACTCACAAAGCACATTAGCATAAGACATCACTTTATGAGAGATTTAGTAGAGAAGAATATTGTTAAGTTGGAGTATATACCTACTGAGAAATAAAATGCTGACATTTTTACTAAAGCATTAGACCATGAGAGATTCTCAATCTTGAGGAAATCTCTTGGGATGAGCACTATCTGAAAAATTCGGATGGATGTTGTCACAAATGCGTCAGCATTTGGGACAACATCATGGGTTGCAAAATTTTATAAGTTGAATTTATTTCTTACTTAGTTAAATAATTCCTTTGTAAAATATCTACGAATCTAAAGAACCTTGTAGTGCAAAAATAAACATGTCTTACACCTCTCAAATGCATAAAAATGAGAATGTTATTAGCATACTAAAAGATGTACCAAATCACTGAGTAACTATGGAGCACGGAGTTCACTACTACGATGCCTTTTTTTCAAAAGGTGATTCTCTGGTAAAAACATCAATATATTTGTAATCCATTAAGTAAGTATGGGGCACGGAGTTCGCTACTACGATGTACTCTACAGGAACAATGGATCAATACAAATTAGATGCTATAACACAAAAAAAAAAAAAAAATAAAATTATGGTGCAACACAAATGAAGCAAATTCATGTAAAAACCGTGTTGAGGTGTTTGTAACAGTTTTGAGCACAACATTGCCTGATTCAAATTTATTTTTATTAGTAGTAATTATTTAATTATTTATTGAGATTTATTTTATTTATTCAATTATATAACTAACCCACGTTTTTAATTTTCAGATTATGCTTGGACTAAGTAAAGAATTCTAGAAACTTCTTAATTATTTAATTAATTAGTAAAATTGATTTTTCCCACTAATTAACCATGATCTAGGTTGTGGCTAAAAATGTGGAGCACTATCAAATTATTTCTGGAATAATTCGTTTTAACCTCCAACTACACATACATTCTCTCCATAAAACTCAATTAATTGTGATTTATTTTGCTAATTGTCTTTTTCGAGTTTTTGTTAAGTACTGTATTTGCAGAAACTGTTCTTTGGCCGTGTATTTCCCAAATTTACTACATACACTCTCAAAAAACCTACCTTGGAAATCCAACCGATTCTTCTTAATGGATGGAAACCACCCTCGATCACACTCTCACTCACACTCTTCTCCTGAATCTTCCAAACAAACTGCCCAAAATTCTCTTGAAATTCCTGCTTCAATGGCTTCGCAACAATCCAACTCCTCAAATGCCGACTCCAATGTCTCTGCAACCCCATCAACAACCGCTCCTGTTCCAACGACTACCCAAATCCCACAAGATTCGACCGTTGAACAGTTTACAAAAGCTGTCGAAGAAGTGTCTGCAACTCTTCGAACTACCGGGCATCTACCTGTGATGCAATTCGGAGATATCACTGTGGATATCTCAAGTTATTTGGCCGATCAAACTGCTCAAATGACTGCTGCAACAAAAAGCCCTAATCCTACTGTTCCAGTTTCAACGGAGGAACATGTCGAAACCGGTGTTGAAGGAGAAGCTGCTGCTGCATCCGATTCTGAGGATGAAGAAATGGAGGACGCCCAAGCTTCTGATTCTGGTACAAACTCATCTCTCTCACTTTCTGAAGAGTCTGCTCCTATTCCCTTCAAGAAAAATGCACAGAAAGGAAAAAGACAGAGAAGCCCTGTACAAAGACGGAGATCGTACCGTGTATTCACTCGTGTGGATTACTCTGAATCCATGAGGAAGAAGAAGAAAGTTGGAGCTGATGCTGGTGAACCCATTCAAGTGTTCACTGAATCTGATGAAGAAACCGAAATTGCCACTGTTGCTGCAAAGAAGCCAAAGACTGTTGCTGAGAAACCAAAGAAAGCTGCTGTTGAACGAAGGAAGAAAGCTGCTGCTGATCCCAAAGGCAAAGGGAAGGCCAAGATGATCCCTGAAGAAGAACCTGTTGAATCAGACTCTGATTCTGATTTCAATGTTTGCCTAAGAGACATGCAAGAATCTCTTAAGAAGAATGTTGAGTCATTTGCTGCTGCAAAAGAGTCCACACCAGAACCTGATGATGGTGGAAGTGGAGATAGCTCATCCTCTGAGGCAAAGAGCTCATCTGCTGAAGCAAAGAGCTCATCCAAAAGCTCCTCTGCACTTGATGGAGACACTGATCCTGATGAGGAACTGCCTTCTGAGACAGAAAATGAAGGTACCTCTGATCACTCCACTTATGTTGAGAAAAGGTTAGAAATTTATTCTAAGAGGAAGCTGTTGATTGAGAAAAGAATAAATGTGCCTGATTTTGATAGTAAGGGGATGATTAAGTTTTTAGAGGATAGAAATCTATTGAATGCTGTTACATTTGGTGAAGCTTTTCTTACAAACTGGTCTTATGAATTCTATGCCTGCATGAAGAAAAGTTATGGAAAAAGAAGTTCTAGGTCTTATGGTACTGTTAATTTTAGGGGGAGGGATGTGCCATTCACTCCGGAACTTATTAATGAGTTCTTGCACACTCCTAATGTTGATGAGGATGATGATCCAGATATGAATGTTGTGATTACTGCAATCACAGGGGGTAGAAAGACTAAGTGGACTAGGAAGATGCTAGCTAGACACTTAACCTCCTTACATTCTGTTTTGTATAAGCTGATCATATACAATTGGATTCCCACTACCAACACCACTAAGATCACAAGAGACCAAGCCATTCTTATGTATAGGATTTCTATACTTAAGAAGTTCAATCTGGGACATACTATCTTTCACCATATGAGGAAATTTACTGGGAAAACTACTGGGAAAGGAAATCTGCCCTATCCAGTCTTGATTTCAAACTATCTGAAGCACCATGGCTTCACTGCTAAGAAGACTGATGTCTTGAGGGGGAGAGTGCCACTACTTGCTATTGCTCCTGCCTTATTGATTGGGGACAGAATCATTGATCTGCCCATAGTTGCTCCTGGTTCTGATAGTCCACAGAGATCTTCCAGACCCTCTACTTCTGCTCAACCAGGCCCTTCCAGAACACATCAGAGAAATGCACCCCCAAATGTTGAGAACATTCGTGTCAACATTTCTGGTAATGTGTATCTTTCACAGGAATTCATCAAACTCCAACTCCAACACTTGCAGGAAACAATAGATGAACTCCAGTTCCTGAAGGACAGGTGGACCAACCTCCTTTCACCTACAACAGGGGGAGTACCACCACCATCCAACTCCAATGTGGTCATTGAGGAGATGAATGAAGATGGAGTTCCAGCTGCTGCTGATGCTGGTGTACCTGATGCTGGAGGAGATGCTGCTGTAACTGATGTAGTTGCACATCTTGCATCTATTTACTTTGTGGATGAAGTTGATGAACAGGAACATTGATGAACAGGAACAAGCTACAAGACAGGGGGAGATCTGATTTCATAATGGCTGCTGTTTATGCCATTTATTCAGTTCAATCTCTGTAATTAATGTTTAAGTATTCTGAAATTCTGATACACTTGTTATTTATTTTTTCTAGATGATAGGATGTTTATTACTGCAACTTGCTTAATGGTTCCACTTGATATTTGTTTACTGCCTTGCTTAATTTGTTTGCAGATTATCATGTGTCTAATATTGCAGGTTGTGTATAGTATTAGTGTCTGTTTTTGTTTTTACATTATGTTTTTGCTCTGATTTTTTATTTTGTTTTTGTTAGTGTCATACTTAGATTCTAAGTGAATTTCTTCCAGATCAACTTATTATCTTAGTATAGTTACTTATGTTGTGAGTAAGTGTATAGTTTATACTTATTCTATTTTGGATAAAATAGTTTTGATCTTTTGGCACGGATCATTATGAAATTATCCTTGATCTTCAGTTGATTTGATCCAACGATTACAACAGGTATTGTCTTGACTAGTGCTTAGCAATGATGTCAACCTCAACTAAGTACATAAAACTGAGTATGTATAGAAGTATATGTGCATCAGGTGTGTTGTAGTCGAAAGGTCAAATTGGGGGAGATTGTAGATGTTGTTAATTCTTAAATGTCTTAACATTATCAACAACATCTAAATTTGACCTTCCGAGATTTTTTCTAAGTCTTTTCTGAAATGCTACATTAAATGTTGACCTAAATGTTGTCGCATTTCTGGCAGGATCTAGAAGCTTCTACAAGGATCTGGAACCTGGAAGATTCCAGAACATTGGAGAACATGCTAGAACAGCCTGGATACATTTGGAACGACCTGGAGCATGCTAGAAGGATCTAGAAAGATCATGGAAGTTGTGGAAGTTGAGTTTCCTAAAAAATAGGACCTCAATGTGGAAGCCTCTAGAATTTCGTATCCCACACTATAAATACCCATTGAAGGCTTCATAATTCAGTGTGCTCTATTCGATCAATATCCTAGACCGAGCGTTCATCCCTGTTAGGAAATTGTGGCCAATAGTTCTACATTTTAGTTCATACGTTGTATACCACCCGTATGACTGTGTGTCTTCTTATCTATTGAGAGTGTAATCATTAGATAGACTAGGCATTTCGACAGTGTATAATTTATACACTTAGTTCGTTTTCTAGACTTGGCACCTGCCTCGTTTATAGTTTCGTTGTGAAAGTTATTGTTGTAACATTTCACACAACATTTGTACTTGAAGATAAGTATTGATTTTACGCCATAAGGCAGACATAGATTTTTATTTATAAAATCTATGTTAAAAGTATTTCCATTGTGTCTCGTTTGTTTTTAGTGTTTCAAGTCTTCCGCTGTGTATCTTAATTTCTGATATTCTGTTAGAGTCAGTGTTGCACTATTTGTCTCAACATTTTGTGCAACATTTATCTACTTATACTTAAACACTTCCATATACACACCCCGCACACTTTCAATTATTAATTAATCAATTATTTGAGGGTATGAATATTTAATTTTCGAGGAATTAAATGTTATAGGATCGTTCTAATCTCGGAGTAGATTATCGTAGTATATTTAAAATCTCAATACTGAATTTCGGTGAGTGAGAAATTAATGTACGAAGATTAAGACGAAGTGATGCATTGGGATTAGTGTTAATAACTATCCCAATAAATGTGAGAATTAATCTCCTCCTTATTAATAGGAGTTAGTTAAGAGAGTTCAAATTGTAGTGACTATTGAACCATTCAATTAGACACACACGCGCGCGCCGCCCGCCCGTCCGACCTTAGATCTTGGCAATTGGACTTTGGGCTTGGGCCTGGGGGCCATCTATCTTTTTAAGGCTCTAAAAACGTGGGCCTTGACCCACACGAATTTAGGGCAGTCCAAGTCCGTGGAAGTTAAGCTGATTAGTTGACTTCTGGAATTTGAATTGAAACTGAAAAACTGCTATATTAATGTGCTGGAGGTTACAAGAATGGAAGTTACCATTCCGGGAATAATGCTATAAATTGGAGTGCATGATTTTGGAAAACTCACTTTTTGCAAAACACATAAGCATTTGAAATTTTCCAGCAAACCTGCATTCCGTTTTCAGCATTCTGCATTACATTTAGAGTGCAGTCCAGTTCTAACGTGTATTCAGTTCGTCGGAGCTTTGTACGCTGCGGTGTTGCTCGTGCAAAGACGAAGCCGTTTTACCTTTCGAAGCAACTCGTCACTCTGTGAACACTAGCCGGGACGTGTTTGTTTTACGGGAAAAGGTATCACCTTGACTCGACTCTTTTCCCTAACTTTTCTGTCTCTCTACAGTGTTGTTTCTTCTCTTTCTGGACCTGCCATTCTAAGAAGTTGCTCAAAGAAGGAAGCTGCCTCTTTTGGAAAGTTGAAGATTTCGAAGACATTGTAATTTTATTTACTGTCTTTATTTTTTCGTCTAAATTACTTTGTAAGCCATTGTTGGTAATCTATAATCCAACAATCGTAAAACAAACAAGAAAAAAAAAACCACAATGGCATCTGACGGAAACGCTCCCCAAAACACCATTCTTCGGGCCCCCTGCTCTTACCCCCTATGTACTTTCCACCACCTAAAACTCGTGGTTTCATGGTGCATGGTGAAAAACCCGAGAAATTCTCGGGTACTGATTTTAAGAGGTGGCAATAAAAAATGTTGTTTTACCTCACGACACTTCACCTAGCAAGGTTCCTCTGGGAGGATCCACCCGTAGTCGATGAAAACGATACGGACAATGCTAGGAGGGTTGCATATGACCAATGGTGTCATAGTGACTTTTTGTGTCGCAACTATGTCATTGGAGGACTAGTTGATGCGTTGTATAACGTGTATCAGTCGGTTCGTACTGCCAAAGAATTGTGGGAATCTTTGGAACGAAAGTACAAAACCGAGGATGCCGGAACTAAAAAGTTCGTGGTGGCGAAATTTTTGGAATTTAAAATGGTAGATGGTAAATCTGTCATTGAACAAGTTCAAAAATTTCAGTTAATCCTACATGATATCCTCGCGGAGGGTATGGTCCTTCCGGACGCTTTCCAAGTAGCCGCTGTGATTGAGAAACTACCACCCAGTTGGAGGGAGTTTAAAAGTTATCTCAAACACAAGCGAAAGGAAATGAGCCTAGAAAAATTGAACGTCAAACTTTGAATTGAAGAAGATAATAAAAGAATGGACGGAAAATCAATTCAAGTCTCGGATGAGGCAAAGGCTAACTTAATGGAACGTGGAGAATCGTCTAAAAAACGTAAAAGACCTAATGATAAAGGTAAAGCTCCTGTTCCTGTAAAACCCAAATTTACGGGTGATTGCTACAAGTGTGGAAAACCGGGCCACAAAGCAACTGATTGTCGCGTCCCTAAGAAATTTGACAAAAACAAAGGCAAAGAAGGACAATCGAGTGCCAATATGGCACAACACAACCTCACTGACATGGATATGTCCGCTGTTGTGTTTGAAACTAACATGGTTGACAATCCAAATGAGTGGTTCGTGGATATCGGCGCCACCTGCCATGTTTGCTCCGAGAAGGGTGCCTTCTTGACTTATGCTCCTGCTGATGGGAGAAAGCTCCATATGGGAAACCATTCCTCGTCTGATGTGGCTGGTGTTGGAACTGTTGTGCTTAAGCTTACGTCCGGCAAAGAGCTCAAGTTGAAGGATGTGCTGCATGTCCCGGACATCCGCAAGAATCTGATCTCCGGCTCTCTTCTAGTTAGTCATCAGTTTAAACTAGTTTTTGAGTCTGACAAAGTTGTACTTAGCAAGTTTGGACAGTTCCTTGGTCGAGGTTATCTCGAGAAGGGTCTGTTCAAAATGAGTGTAATGGTTGTAAGCCGTAAAGGCAATAAAGTTATCAATGAAAACGTTTCTACTTCCTCTTACATCGTGGAGTGTTCCTCTTTATGGCATTTGAGATTAGGACATGTAAATCTAAAATCTATAAAGTGCTTAGTAAATCTCGATTTACTTAAAATGAATAATATTGAAACACCTAAAAAGTGTGAGATATGTGTTGAAGCAAAAATGACAAAATTGTTATTTACTTTTGTGGAAAGGGACACTGCTCCTCTAGATTTAATTCATACGGATGTGTGTGATTTGATGATTTTGCACAAGATTTTGCACAAGTTGTTAGTTCTTCAACTCAAGAGATTCTTCTACTCAAGAGATCTCACATCGAAACAGAAGTTGTTAGTTCTTCAACTAGAGGTGGCAAAAAGTATTTAATTACTTTTATTGATGATTGCACAAGATTTTGCTACGTTTATCTCTTGCGAAGTAAAGATGAAGCTATTCAAGCTTTTAAACTTTACAAGAATGAAGTAGAAAATCAACTTAGCACTCGAATCAAAGTAATTCGAAGTGATAGAGGAGGAGAATATGTAGCACCTTTTGAACAGTTATGTGTTGAGTCTGGCATCATACATCAAACTACAGCTCCTTACTCACCTCAGTCTAATGGTGTTGCGGAGAGAAAGAACCAAACATTAAAGGAGATGATGAACGCAATGTTAATCAGCTTGGGTTTACCGCAGAATCTGTGGGGGAAAGCCATATTATCGGCTAACCACATTTTAAACAAAATTCCACACAAAACAAAGGATTTGACACCTTATGAAATGTGGAAAAAGCGGAAACCATCCTACAAATACCTTAAAGTGTGGGGGTGTTTAGCAAAGGTTGAAGTGCCTGCTCCTAAACAAGTTAGAATTAGCCCTAAAATAGTCGATTGTATCTTTGTAGGATATGCACTTAACAGTAGTGCTTATAGGTTTCTGATTCATAAATTAGAAATACCTGACATGTTAGAAGGCACTATGATAGAATCAAGGAATGCAGTATTCTTTGAAAATGTTTTTCCTAATAGAGAGAAAGATGATGTGAGATATGAAAATAAGAGATCTCACATCGAAACAGAAGCTAAGTCCTGACTTTATTACTTATGTAATTGAAGATGAACCTAAGTCTATCAAGGATGCTCTGTCAAGACCAGATGCATCATTCTGACAAGAAGCTATTAATAGCGAAATTGATTCTATTCTACAGAACAATATGTGGGATTTGGTTGATCTCCCTAGAGGTTGCAAGACCTTAGGATGCAAGTGGATCCTTAGAAGAAAATACAAAGCAGATGGATCAATTGACAAGTATAAAGCTCGTTTGGTAGCAAAGGGCTTTAGAAAAAAAAAAGGGTATGATTTCTTTGATACCTATTCCCCAGTTACGAGGATTACATCCATTCGTGTGTTAATTGCGATTGCTGCCTTGCACAATCTCGAGATTCATCAAATGGATGTTAAGACTGCGTTCCTAAATGGGGAATTAGTTGAAGAAATATATATGGATCAACCTGAAGGGTTTATAGCACCTGGCAACGAGAAAAAGGTGTGTAGACTTGTACGATCACTGTATGGACTTAAGCAAGCTCCAAAGCAGTGGCATCTGAAGTTTGATGAAACCATGTTGTCCAATGGTTTCAAGATAAATGAATGTGACAAATGTGTGTATGTGAAAAATACACCAAAATGATTTGTCATTATGTGTCTTTATGTGGACGACATGCTGATCGTGGGCAGTAGCAATGCCATGATCATGGAAACAAAGACCATGTTAAAACACAGTTTTGATATGAAAGACATGGGATTGGCTGATGTGATTCTAGGAATCAAGATCGAGAGAAAGACTAATGGAATCTCCTTGACACAATCTCACTGCGTTGAGAGTGTGCTAAAGAAGTTCAATGCCTTTAATGATCCACCTGCCAAGACGCCCATGGAGCTCAATGTACACTTGAGCAAGAATCGAGGCGATCCGATTGCACAACTTGAATATGCAAGAATCATAGGAAGTGTGATGTATATTACAAATTGTACACGCCCAGATCTTACCTGTTCAGTGAACAAGTTGAGTAGATTCACTAGCAATCCAAATAAAGAGCATTGGAAGGCTCTTAGAAGGGTCCTTAGGTACTTAAAGTACACTATTGACTACGGGCTTCACTACACAAGGTTTCCGGCGGTACTTGAAGGGTACAGTGACGCTAATTGGATCTTTGACACGAATGAGTCATTTTCCACTAGTGGATATGTGTTTACAATTGGAGGTGCTGCCGTATTGTGAAGATCAACGAAACAGACTTGTATTGCCCGGTCCACGATGGAATCAGAATTCATAGCTTTGGATAAAGCTGGTGAAGAAGCCGAGTGGCTTCGAAACTTCCTCGAGGACATTCCATGTTGGAACAAACCCGTGCCTACTGTGATGGTACACTGTGACTGTCAAGCCACTATTGGCAGGGCTTTGAACGACATGTATAACGGAAAGTCGAGACACATACGTCGTCGACATAATTCTGTTAGACATTTGATCTCGAGTGGTGTGATATCAATTGACTATGTAAGGTCAAAAGACAATATAGCGTATCCGCTTACGAAAGGAATAAACCATTATCAGATGAATAAGTTGCTAGAAGGAATGGGTTTAAAATCCACAAAGTAACAGCTGAAACAGTGGTAAACCAACCATGTTAACTGGAGATCCCAAGAACTTGGTTCAATGGGAAAACTAAGTTGTGAATGTTGAGTTGGAACACTTCGTCATTCAAACCATTCCTTAGAAAAGCACAACACCAAGTGTTGTCCCGTAAGATTTGTGGTAAGGCTAAGTCTATGACTTTTAATGGTTCCCAAAGACCTCCGGGAGGTAGAGTATTGCGGGATACTCAATATGGGAATCCACCTATATAAGTGAGAAGTGGGGCCGCTTCACCAATATCACTTATGAACTCAAAGGGTGTCCATGGCCGAAATGGACAAAAACGTGAGAACGAAACATGTTTGAGACGTTGTTGTGTCAGAACCTTTGTTTAAGTGCACACTAAGGAGTAGTAGTTCAAGGCATCAAGTCCACTAAGCCGCCAGTGTACTCGATAGTGTTTGACTACGGAAGGTTCAAGGTCACAAGCCACCTTTCCGGATGCAATAGTGTCTCAATTGAACTGGATTGCGAGTCTGCATGATTATATGATCGTTCTACTCTCGGATTAGATGATCGTAGTATATTTAAAATCTCAAAACCGAATTTGGGTGAGTGAGAAATTAATGTACGAAGATTAAGACGAAGTGATGCATTGGGATTAGTGTTAATAACTATCCCACATTGATAAATGTGAGAATTAATCTCCTCCTTATTAATAAAAGTTAGTTAAGAGAGTTCAAATTGTAGTGACTATTGAACCATTCAATTAGCCACACGCGCGCCGCCCGCTCGTCCGGTCGTGCCGAGCCGGGTCCGTGGGCTTGGGTCTTGGATCTTGGCAATTGGACTTTGGGTGGACTTTGGGCCTGGGGCCCATCTATCTTTTTTAGGCTCTAAAAACGTGGGCCTTGACCCACACGAATTTAGGGCAGCCCAAGTCCGTGGAAGTTAAGCTGATTAGTTGACTTCTGGAATTTGAATTGAAACTGAAATTGCAATGTCTTAATGCGTGGAGGTTTTAGAATGGAAGTTACCATTCCTGAAACTGCTATATTAATGTGCTGGAGGTTACAAGAATGGAAGTTACCATTCCGGGAATAATGACCAGTCGTTACTGCCATAAATACCTGCCTGCTCCCTACCTGAGTGGCACTGTCTATAAATAGGAGTGCATTTGCAAAACACATAAGCATTTGAAATTTTCCAGCAAACCTGCATTCCGTTTTCAGCATTCTGCATTACATTTAGAGTGTAGTCCAGTTCTAATGTGTATTCAGTTCGTCGGAGCTTTGTACGCTGCGGTGTTGCTCGTGCAAAGACGAAGCCGTTTTACCTTTCGAAGCAACTCGTCACTCCGTGAACACTAGCCGGGACGTGTTTGTTTTACGGGAAAAGATATCACCTTGACTCGGCTCTTTTCCCTAACTTTTATGTCTCTCTACAATGCTGTTTCTTCTCTTTCTGGACCTGTCATTCTAAGAAGTTGCTCAAAGAAGGAAGCTGCCTCTTTTGGAAAGTTGAAGATTTCGAAGACATTGTAATTTCATTTACTGTCTTTATTTTTTCGTCTAAAGTACTTTGTAAGCCATTGTTGGTAATCTATAATCCAACACGCCGCCCCTCCCTTCCTCTCCCCCTCCCAAATATGGGAGAATACACGCATGAAAGAAGAAAAAAAAACTCCCTTCCCCCCACCGTTTACTGGCTCTCTCTTCTCCCATTCTTTTCTTCTTCTGCTTTTTTTTTTCTATTTTTTTCTCTGTTATTCTCCCACCCCCAAGTCCTTCCCCTCTCTCTCTCTACACACGTTCGGAGCAGAACACGGGTTTGTCGATTATATACCCTCTCATCGATAAAATGTTGTTGATGAGAGTCTATAGGATCGACCCTGGTGTGTAAAAAATTAAAAAATATTTTTTTCGATATACAAGGGTCGACCATATAAACTCTCGTCGACAATAATTTGTCGACAAAAATTTATATGGTCGACCTTGGTGTGTCGAAAATTATAAAAAAAAGAGATTTTGAAGTTTTTTTTTTGGATAATGTTGGATACCGGAAGTAGTGAGAGTTAGAGTTAATGTTTAAATCTTGAAGGGGATGTAGATATTATTAGGGGTGCATTTAGTAGTAGTGACATATTTTAGATTTTTTATGCTATTATTAAATTAATAAATTAAAAGGGAAAGGGCGCCCAACCTAAATGGAGGTGCAAATAGTCAGGCCCATCCGTGAATCCAAAAGCGCAACCCAATAGTTCTTTTAAAATTGGGCCGAAAGAAGTCCATTACGGCTCAGACCCAGGCCCGTATAACGTCTGTAATTTGGAGTTTGGACTCCTCTCCCTCTCTCTCTCTCTGCGGAGCGAGTGGATATTTGGTGGACATCAGGAGTAGGAGGTGAAATATAGTACGCTCCGAAGCTTCACGCGCCGCCGCGTATGGCCTATTTGTCCTTCTCCCTCTGTCTATCGGGTTCTACTCCGAAAGCGGAGCTGTTCCTAGCCCCCTCCTCTTCAGCTGCAACATCCTCTACATCATTTACCACCTCTTCTGCAAACACCCTTTCTCTGTTGCCGCCTCTGAATTGCTTCCTCAGAACCCGAAGCTTAAACTCCAAATGCGGCCGCCGGAGATCGTGGATTGTGGGTATGGCTCCCGATGAAGAGAAGATGACTCGCCGCTCCCCTCTTGATTTTCCCATCGTAAGTTTTTCTTTTCTCCCCCTTCCCCAAATTTTCCAATTTTTGCTCTGAATTATACCTAGAAAATGGGCAGCTTTGTTGTTAATTTTAGATTAATTTGCCTAAACCTGCTTTGTTTATATTTTTAATTATGCTTTTTGAGCTTTGAGGTCGATGAAGATTACTTATGGAGAGAATAAAGAGGGAATCTGAACTTAAAAGTTTTAGAAATGCTTAATGTGGATTAATGGACCATAAATTGGCATTGTTGTAAGTTCTAACTTCTGGATAACTTGTGATATGTAACTGTGCCCTTGCTGGCCATGCCAAGATGAGATTCAAATAAATGGCTTCACCATGGTGGCCGGATAAGAATAAAAGATGGGCAAATTTTATTTTGTATTTTGGGCACATGTATTTGATGGTAGTGAAATTAGTTTGAATTGTATGTCGACCATTGCTTGCTGATTACTGATATGAGAAGACGATGTTGACTCTATTTTACATCCTAAGAACACAGAATTCTGCTTTGAATCATAGGAAGTAGGATTCTCTAGATAAGATGGTCATTATACAGAAAGGCAGAGTAGAGTTTAAGAGGCCTTGATGAACTTGGCCGCCCTATCTTTTTTGGATTATATTTGCTGCTTTGCAGGTCTTATAAAACACAATTCTTTCTTAGTGTTAGTATCTGAATTGTTAGTTAAGGTTGGCGTCAGTTGCATCTCTTGAATCATGTACCTCTGAAAGCTTGTGCAAAATCTAAGACTTTAAACTCTGAGCTAGCTTGAGATAATCTGCAATTGCAGAAACAGTTGGTAGATTTTTTCCTGATTTTTTTTTTAATTTTATGAAAGAGAAGTGGATTGAATCTTTGTTGCCCGGGGTTCTCTGTTTTGAGAACAGTTAGCCTTACCATTAAATAGGTAGCAGTCGACTTATTGACGTGATGCGTAAAGTGAATTGAGACGGATGATTCTGTCTCGTAATTAGCTATATATCCTGGTGAAGATACTGTAACACAGTCTTTTGTCATGTTTTTTCCTAATTATCTGTGGCATTCCAGACCCAATATGATTCATATACATGAGCTCATAAGAACATCAATAAGTACACTTAATTGCTAAATCCATTTGAAGTTGCTCCAACTGGCGCAATGGATAGTAGAAACAGAAGCTGGACTTTGTGGTGAATGTTGTTTTGACCTTTACAAGCGGTGAAATTCCATTTTTAGGATATTGGGGAGTATGGACTTGGGTAGCATTTGGGATTCATTGTCATTGGTTTGTGGTTATATAGACATTTTCTGCATACTATTTAATTGTTTATTAAAGTTATTAGAATCAAAGAGAAAAATGCTCATTGCACTAGTGTGATTTCTATCTGCCTATTGTTATAAACGCGATACTTTGTAATTGTTTCAGGAGTGGGAGAGGCCGAAGCCTGGAAGGAGACCAGACATCTTTCCCCAGTTCAGCCCTATGAAAACTCCATTACCACCACCGATGCCAGCTGATCCTCCTGAAGAAGATGAAGAAGAGGAGGAAGAGAAAAAAGAGGAAGAGGAGGAAGAAGATCCTGAAAAGGAGGACCCAGACGAGCCCAGTCTTTAACATCGCTCAGTTTTGCTTTTGAAAATGTGCAAGCCATTAAACGTAATCTTGGATGGATGTACTTGATGCAACTGGTTAGGCAACACTGCCTCGCCATATAGCAAGTATTTAACACAATTTGTAGGCATTATACTTCTATCCGATTTTAATGAATAATGAATGAGCTTCTATACTCTTTGTGCCATCTATAAATTGTACTTCAGTCGTTTGACTGCTATTTGTCGACATTCTCATTTGCCATCTTCAATTAAATGATTCAAATTCCATTAGAGTGCATTGTTCTCACTTACAGCCCCCTAGTTCTGAACTGTGTCACATGCAGCCAAATTGCAGTTATTAGAACATAATAACCACATTTGAAGCTATTATCAATCAAATTCCATTAGTGTTAGGGAGCCCTCCAGACCCACACCCTGGGCAGTAACTAGGGCTGTTATTCGAGCCGAGTATTTGAGGTTCGAGCTCGGCTCGATAACATTACCGAGTTAAAAATTGAGCTCGGCTCGACTCGTTAACGAGTCTAACGAGCTTAACGAGCCTATCGAGTCGAGTCGAGCCGAGCCTATCGAGCCTAATTGAATTTTTAATAAAAATTTAGTTATTGAGCCTAATGGAATTTTTAATAAAAATTTAGTTATCGAGTCTAACAAGTCGAGCTCGAGCCGGCTCGTTAGTAAATCGAGTATTTAACGAGCTCGAACTCGGCTCGTTAAGCTAAACGAGTCGAGCCTTATCGAGCCTTAACAAGTCGAGCCGAGCCGAGTCTCGTTAAGGCTCGGTTCGAATAACAGCACTAGCAGTAACTAGACAAGTATTACAAAAGTATACACAACTCAACTCATCCAAGTATTACAAAAGTATACACAACTCAACTCATCCATTAGCTCTATAGTGGCCACCTTGCCTGGAGAGCGTTGGGACGTTGAGTATGAATACAACTATAATATTAAGTTAGTTTTTCCATCGTATGGAAGGAAGGACCGAGCTGATAACCAGATTTTAAAGATACGTAGTTCTAATGTACAGGATCCTCCATAAGAGGCAAGTACAGAGCATACTTTACCCTGTTTCTGATCGTATTAACGTGTCACATGTAGCCAAAATTGCAGCTATTAGAACACAATAACCACATTTAAAACTATTATCACTTTGAACAATCAATATAAATTGTAAGAATTTATCTTTCATAGCAGACGGGGCCAAGTAAAAAAATTCCACTAGCAGGTATGATTATGATTACCCAATCTGTTTTGCAACAAAACTGTCCCAATTATACATATAATATGTACTCTATATATTGAGATTAATTTAACATATTTTAATAAGCATTAGAGAATTTGGATCTCATTAGATACGTTGGAATCAAATCCAATGCACTCTTACAATCATTGGAATCAAATCCAACTGTTGAGGGAATGCATTGGACCATCATAATGGGATCCAATTCCAAAACATCCACCCTTAATTTGTGCACACACAAAGTGTAGAATCTAAAAAACATGATGAATAACAAAGGCTTCACGGGATTTGGAAACAAAACTACGCAGTTGGTGCATTCTTTAGGCAGGTAACCACATAATGTGTAAACAAGCATATCTAATCTCATATCAATTATTTAGATCCAGCCGTTTCAATCTAGATAGGTGTTCTCGTTGTATAACATTGGCTAGATCATCTGCACTACAGTCTTTTGATAGATCAATTAGAAGCAATAGAATATCTCAGAAACTAAATCATGCAGTAGAATACAGTCACACGATGAAACCATTTTAATTAAAACGCTGGATATACGATCTTATATCCATAAGCTCTCACAGTATTAACAACCCATCAATAAGCAAAAGGTAACTGTGTTAAATTGCATGGATGAGAAATCTAAGGACATGACAACATAATAATAATACAATAGTGCAAGCAATAAGCCTTTCTGCCAATTTGGCAGGATTTATTTTTTGCCACTTTTCTTCAGACCGGAACCTCCAAATGACCCCTTCTGCTGGGCCTTTGCCTTAAGCTCCTTAAGAGCCTGCAAGAACATGAAAAACAAATTTATATTTTATACATATAGCATATAGGTTAGATGCAATGCAAGATAGATCAGCTATTTTGTTGGGGTTGGGGTGGGGTGACCTTCAGACAAAAAATAGTTTTACCTTCTCTTCTTCTTTCTTCTTTTGAATGTTAGCTTTGTCGAACTGCAAGGTTGCAATATTTTGTAAGAAAAAAATAAATAGAAACCATAAATGTGTTCTAAAAAAGATCTAAAGAAACCATAAATAGATACAGAAGTATCCCACCTAGTCGCAATTAGTTAACCACAATATAGTTCTCTTCCTAGTTTCATTCTACCCAATATTGAATATTCTAGCCGGTCTTCAATTTCCAATTGTTGAGATTAGCAAGATAAATATTTATATTTGTCTAGTTTTCAAGACAAAAAAATATGATGAGCAGCTCATGTGACTACATATATTATGTTCATTACTTCATTAAGATTCTATTACAGAGGATAAACCACCTTTCAAGCAGGTGTAAGCTCCTGGTAAGAAAGGGAGAAGGATTATAGATGAGGGGAGAATTCTGTGAAGCAGAGAGAGAATAAAGAGAGCAAAGAGGGAGATAAAGAGGAATACCCCTCGCTGTCATAACCTTCTTATTACCGTTGTGGGTTTGGGTTTATGTGCAGTTTTTTTGGTCTTGGACAAAGGGCTTGGGATTGTGTTGTACAGTATATGATTGACCGGTAGACACGAATCACATCCCTTTTCTAGACCTTGAACAACATAAGAAAAAGATGCAAACTTGCAAGAAATTTGTCCCATTCATTCAATTCCCACAATTTCAAACTTCAATTGAGCAAAGTTGATAGGAAGATCGATATGCAGCAAAAATGACAGGTCTAGCCTACCAACGAAGCTAAAATTTAATCCTTCGATATAAGGCGTAACGCAGACCACTCCCACTAATTCACCCCTCCCCAGATACACACACAAACAGAGACTGTAATGACCACAATAACGTATTACTTCTTCAATTCTACACGAAAAAATATAGAAGCGAATAACAAAGCGATGTTGAATATCATGAATCCTAACAAAGATATTCATCATAATACTAAATTGAAATCATTGCTCCCGAATTTCCGAATCTAACATACTAATTGATACCTCATCATACTCTTTCTTTTCAGTCTTAGGTTGCTTCAAAGGCTTCGCTTTTCCTCCTGATTCAAGATCCCAAAACAAAAGACAACACAAATCAACAAATTTTAGCTTTTCTAGGGCACAAATATACTAAAAAAAGAACAATATTCAGATATTAATTGATCTACAAAAATTTCTCCTGTAATTCGTGATGATGGATTACCTTGCTTAGACATGATTAAATCGAGGGTTAGGGTTCCGATTGATCGGAAAATTAATCTTATCAAAGGGAACGGTGAGTTGCCCTAACCCAGCAGCGGAATAATTTAATTGATGAGATGCTTGTCGAAATCATCTGGACTCGGCGTTTATATATCGGCAATAACAGCTGAATTTACGGAATTGTCCACCGCCAATAAACGGAGGTTTTCCGCGTACCATCAACGAATTTCCCCATAACACCCTTGAGTTCATTTTAATTTTCGAATTTTTAAATTATTTTTTTCTTTTTTGACTAAGCAACGTGTTGTAAGTTTAATTAATCAATTGAAAAGAAAAGTACACAAATTCGTGTTAAGTGGCTAATTATTTTACTAATTTATTATTTTTTTTTGCATTTTATTTGTATATTCGCCACTTTAACTGTTTAACATTGACAATTACTAAAAATATCTCGAATAAAATACACTTCGGATATATTTTTACTTATTAAGAACTCTTGCAAGTTTGGTGAACTACTCCTCAAGTCTGTCTTGAACTATCTATCAATACATATTTTTAAGATAATCAACCCCAATACTTAAGTTTAATATCATCCCAATACATTACACAGTACCTCTTCAAACATGATACAAATCAAGCAAATTGCTAATTACAATATTAGGTTGTTTTTGTCCCATCATGTGTTGAATGCACTTACAAAGTAAAAAGAAGGATATAGAGAGTCACCATAATTTAGTAAAACAACCTCAAAATTATGGGAGTACATGTGCGACCTCATCATTTATATCATCAAATTTTGTGTAAAATAATCAAAATTAAATTACATAATTATGAAGACTGAGAAAAAATAAATTATTCAACAACGATCTATATATTTTTTTTTCATACTTTTGATAGACTAATAAAAGACAAAATATATCATCCTTTAAATTCTATAATTATAGAGAATGCGTGGAAGATACTTTATTTACATCATAATATACATATGTGTACAAGTACGACAAGACTAGTAGTTTGATAGAGTTCCTATGAATCAGGACTCAGGAGCATGTTCAATATCAACAACCACACCAATTACGACAAAATCAGTAATGAATATGTAAATAAATGTGAAATAACTATACAAATGAATACTCCCAATAATAAAAACATAAATTCTTTATCATTATTATAAGGTATATTAACTAAAAAAAACTCGTGATCTTGATTTAGAATCTTAGATTTTCAAATTTAAATTTATATATTTATAAATGACAATCTTTTCCGTTAAGAATTATTCCAACTAAAAAGGGTGTTCATTGGGAATATGATTCCGTTCCACGAAGGGGGAAAATGAGGATCCCATTCCAGGCATAATTGGGTACGGATCTGCCAATCCCATCCGAACAATGTTTCATTCCTTTGCGTCATTTTCCATGTTTCATTATCTAGATCTCTACCGCGTGTCGATCAGAATATTATTGGACGTCGACTATTTTTTAACTTTACACTCGTCAATAATTTAACATGAGGTAAAATAACAAAAACAATATATGTAATTTCTTCCATCCAAACAGAGCATCAAGGTGTAGGGGCATATATATAATTTTAACGGAAATTCATCTCCCGCACTGTACTGTACATAACTGCCCGCCTTCACAGATTATTTGAACTTGTGCAACTCACGCAGTGTGAAAGATCAGATGGATTTGGCGAAGAATTTGAGTTTTCTCGTTCTTCTATTGTGCCTTTTGATCACTCTCGAAAATCAGAATTCCGAAACCAGTATAAAGAGTTCGTTTCATAACGCTGATTACTCCTCTGGTTACTCATGTTCACTTCTCAGGGCTCCATCGGTTGAGAGAAAGCTCCAGCAGAGTGCCTATGGCTATGGTGATAATCCAATCAATGAACCGCTTAAATATGATTACTACAGAGAATCCTGCCCGCTAGCCGAGCAAATTATCCGATCTACTGTTCAAAATTTATTTAATGTGCGACCGGATGTAGCTCCTGCTCTGCTAAGGCTTTTCTTCCATGATTGCTTTATCGAGGTGACACTTTCTTCTTCTAATTTATTTTTGTTGTTGTTGATGCTTTTATATTTTTCTCGTGGAGCTGTTTTTCTACATTTTACGGATTTTAAGCGCTCAATTTGATCTATTCTTCTTTTGGATTTCACCAACTGGCTGCTGTTGAACTTTTCTGCTTCCAATCAGTTTTTGCATGGGGCATTTGATTTGATTTGCACTTGGTTGTACTGTATGGTTTATTTTATTTATTTATTTTTCAATTGAAGATGGGGAATCCATGATGTTACTGGATGGAGCTGGGGTTTGTTTCTGGAAGAGAATGTCTAGATTTTAGGGATTTCATGTGGTTTCTCTGAAACAGATTTTAATTATGCAAATCCAACTGGAAGTTTTTGAAAATTGTCTTGTTTTAGGGATGTGATGCCTCAATTTTGTTGGATCCTGCTCCTGGAATTGACAGTGAGAAAGATTCTCCCCCTAATCAATCGTTAAGGGGCTATGATGCAATTGACACTATCAAATCACAACTCGAAGTATCGTGCGCTGGAATTGTTTCTTGTGCTGATACTCTTACTTTGGCTGCAAGAGAAGCTGTCCTCCTGGTCTCTCTCTCTCTCTCTCTCACAGTGCGCGTTTAATAGTATGTGTGCATAGCAAACAGTCTGATAATTGTATGAGTTTCAGGTTGGTGGCCCATTCTATCCTCTGTTGACTGGTAGGAAGGACAGCACAGTTTCTTATAAACTTAATGCAACAAATGAGCTTCCTGGTCCTGATGATGATAATTCTACAGCAATTAATAAATTTGCATCAAAAGGATTTGATGAAAAAGAAACAGTCAGTTTACTAGGTACAGACTACAGTTCTTAATTGATTTATCGTTTCTTTTAGCTAAGGCAGCTTTTCTGTAGCACCATGATAAATTGGTAATTCTGAAAATGCAGAAATACATCTAAGACCAAAATTGTCTGATAGAGTTCTTGCTTTTAGCTGCATTTTAAATCAACTTTTGCAGAGGATAATCATTCCACCTTTGAAACCGAAAGAATCACATATATACATTGCTTTCCAATTCTGTATTAGAGGTTTCCTTTATTGGTTTTGATTGTTAGCATTATCAAGCCATTATGTTGTAAACTTGTAATTCCCCTATTCCAATTGATGTTCATCTAATTGCATGTCAAACATTAATTAGTGGAGTCATTTGATACATATAAAAAGTATTTTCTATGTTTCTCATTTTCTGCAATTCAGGTGCCCATAGCACAGGAACAATTCATTGCAGATTCATGTTGAACCGGCTCCATAACATAACAGGACGAAATGGACCGGACCCTTCCATAGATGCTGGATTTCTTCAAGTCCTGAGATCAAAATGCAACAGCAACCAAAGCCCATCATCACCGTTAGCTTCACCATCATTACCACCTTCATCATCATCATCGTCGTCATCATCATCATCATCAGATGATCCAGGAATGAGAATGGACTACGAGGGACCTGGGAAGGGTTTTGGTACAATATACTATCGTAGTCTCTTGGAAAGAAAGGGATTGTTGTTCGTTGATCAGCAGATGACAGCTGGTGAAGTTACAAACACTTGGGTCGAAGCATTTGAATCAGACGTTAACCTCTTCCACGACCACTTTGGCCTTTCGATGATCAAGCTTTCCAACCTCAAGCCTCTGACTGCACAAATGGCCCAGGTTCGTCTCAATTGTAGAAAGGTGAACTGATAATATCGACCAGCATTGGTTTCTTAATTACACATACTGCTTTATACTCAATGTTGTATTCTCTCTTCACATGATTAGGACAATTGTGCTTCATTTTTTTAAAATAATAGTATTGCACTCTTCTAATCCTCCAAAAAAAGAGAGGGAGGTCACTCTCAAGTCTCAAATATATTAGAAAAT
The DNA here is from genome assembly GCA_963675135.1 of Galeopsis tetrahit. Taxonomy (NCBI): domain Eukaryota; kingdom Viridiplantae; phylum Streptophyta; class Magnoliopsida; order Lamiales; family Lamiaceae; genus Galeopsis; species Galeopsis tetrahit. Next base: position 64,312,228 of record OY776127.1, read on the forward strand.
GATGAATATACTATTATGGATTATGAATCCTTCATATGCAGCCCAAGAGTTTGGCTGAAGTTAAGATGCCGCGTGATTTCAATGAAACGATAATACGAATATGAGGAACAGAGTTTGAGATGGATTTATGCTCATCTATTGAAATAACATACTAATAATATGATTTGAAGGAGGATTCCACGATTATAGTACCTCCTGAGTTTACAAAAAAATAAATAGAGCAAAAATCGAACATTAATAGTTAGAATGATGTAAGATAGCCTTCATCTACCTTCCATTGCTGAAATTGACACACTATTTGTGCAGGGGTTTTCTTCATCCACTTCTTTATCATCTTCTCGTTCGCTCATTTCAATAAAGAATGCCGGTTGTTTTGGTTGTGGCAGTGGGAAATTAAGACTCATTTGTGAGCATGGTAATAACATCTGTCATTTGCATTGTCTTGAACACATAATACGCCAACGTTTTTATGCATTTTATTATTTCACTTTTATGACTAGAATATTCATCTAGTGTTGGATCAATAAACTCAATAGCTAGCCCTTCCTTCAATCTACGACTCCCATGCTTGATGCAGTGTAAATTAAGAATTGCATTAGCATAGCAATCTGAAAAACAGATGAAATTTCATGTCACATAATCGTGTAATGTCTTCTGTTACACTATCCGTCAAGTTTCTCACATTTTAATGTGACAACTATAAGAATAAGAATCCAGTAATGTAAAACAACAAATAAGAAGATGGATATGATCATCAATCTTATAGAAACAGATGTTAAAAATGTAGAAAATGAAATATATGTTGAACATATATAAAAGTTGGAATAGTGGAAACAAATAAAAATGTCATAATTAATCATTACATGACTAATTAGTAACTATTAAAAATGTCCATTACTCTCAACAAGGTTTTCTTAAACCTATGTAAATCAAGACGCAAATCTTGATTACCCAAATAGACGGAATGAAATTCACCATAACTTCTAATCTTAACCGCGTCAGGGTCCCTTATAAAAACACTATCAACAGGATATTTCCCTAACAAGGAGCTTTCATTGAGGGTCACCTTGTACTCTAAGTAGCTCAACTTCATCAACACTCCGGGCCATTCGAAGCAAACTTTAGCTTCCACATCCACCCCGTAAGGCGTGATCTGTACAAGGATCGCGTTTTCCGGGAGGAAAACCATGTTGGTAAGACCCGCCCCATGCACACCAACCATCACGTCCACTGAATTCACGACTTTCGCGGTTAACGACAAATTCCACGTGAATTGTGTCAAAATTACATCAAAGCCTAACCCCCGAGCCAGGTCTCCGATTTCGCGCTCGTTCATCAATTTTCGACCATAATCCCTCGAAATTATTAGCATTCGAGGCTGACGACGAGGAGGACTAGTACTCGTCGTCTCATGCATGAATTCTCTGGGCAAGGAATACACTCGTTGCACGAACTTGGCGAAGCTGGGAAGCATAACCCCTGTTGAGTCATCAGGACTAACGAACAAACTTATGGGGGAGTTGAGGCCTACAATCATTCTTGTAAAGCATAACACCTCATTCTGTTGATCGATGTTTACGAAGTCGAATTTGGACAAGTTTTTAAATATTTGTTCGTAGGCGTAAAGCCAAGGAGGGTATTGATAGGTTAGAAGAAAGATGACATTTCCGTTGAACTGATTTGAAGTCAAGAAGAGTGGAAAGAGGACGTCGGCGAATGTGTGGAAGTGGTTGTCGGCGTGTGCTCTGCCGGAAAACACGATCGCCGGAGTATCGATTTTCCGGCTGCAATGAGGGATTTTATCCGGTGCATCCAATTGGATTGTGAAGGTGGTGATGCTTTTCATGATTGTAACCAATCGTTGGGCGTAGGGTTTTATACTCCAATTTTCCTTTTTGCTTGAACCTACGAAAACGGTGGATGAGTTGCCGTGAATTCTTACGTCGCCGGTTATGTCATACACGTCTGATCGGAAATTCGACCCATTAACAATAATTGGTTCCCTCATTTCCACCCAAGGCTCTGAAAAATAATAGGAAATATCACTTTTTAAATACATAATATAATTATAAATTTTTATATACAAACTAGTTCTGCTATTGAAATGTATTAGTAGTAATCTTTAAGAGTATCCATGCACTTAAATTATTGACATGTTTGTCATAATGTTAAAAGTGAATATCACTTTATAAATTACCGAAAAATATTAATTGTAATGTTAAAAAAGTATCCCTTAAATTACTGAAATGTATTATTCTTAATATAAAAGGTATCACTAAAACAACCGAAAAGGATTAACGGCATGAATCTAATTTTACTGTGAAACTTGTTCACACAATACTAAACTACAGAATTATTTGGTTAATTGATGATGTTATCATGGTAGTGTATAATTATACAAACACTTAATGAAGGATAGAGATGGAAATCATCATTTAAATTTTGTTTTGGTAAACAACTAATTTGATAAATTGAGATAATTAATAAGGAGAATGTCCGAACTTGAGTTCAAGCCATTTTTTTTTTAATATCACTATTTAATATATAAAATATTATTACTCCCTCGTCCAATTTCATTATGCACACTAATTTCCTTTTTTAGTTGTTCAATTTTATTATATTCATTTCATTTTTATAAATGATACTATTCACACTATTTTATCACCACCCTCAAACCATTATTTATTTACTCAAATTGTCACTAACTTTATTACTCCCTCCATCTTTTAATAAGTGTCATTTTGACATTTTTCAACAAATTAAGATTATAAATTGTGGTCGATATTACCCTTCATTAATTATAACTAATTTTAATATATAAATTTTGTTTGATAAAGAATGTAGTTAATATTCATAAACCAAATTAATTTTGGTATAAACAATTTTTGTGGAATTTATTAATGAAAAATATTTATGGTAAATGAATAAGGATAAAATAGTCAAAATTAAAGAAAAAACCCTAAAATGACACTTATTTTAGAATTAGTTTAAAAGCCAAAGTGACACTTATTAAAAAACGGAGGGAGTAATAAACAATAATTTTATCTATAAATGGACCTCACAACATTTCATCATACCCCCCAACTTATCTATTTTATACATAAACTAATCAATATTCATTAAAACCCCGTGCCCGGAGAAATAGGCATAATAAAATTGGACGGAAGGAGTATTATTTACTCCCTCCACTTTTAAATAAGTGTCATTTTAACAATTTTCAACATATTAAGATATATAATCATGGACCATTTTACCCTTCATTAATGATAACTAATTTTAATATTAAATTTATGTTTAGTAATGAATGTGGTCAATATTGTAGATAATATTCATGTATACAATAATTAAGGTTGATGCATGATTTATGTTATAGTACTATATTCAAAAGGGAAAAAAACTTAAATCAAGGTAAATAAAATGGAGGGAGTACAATGTACAAGGGTAAAATTATCAAACTTGAAGAAAAAAAAGTATAGAATGACACTTATTTAAAAAATATTGAAAAAGGCAAAGTGACATTTAATAAAAAATGGAGGGAGTAGTATACAATATTACAAAATTGGTGAATTAGTTACCGTGATTTCTTACGTCGCCGTTTTTGTCATCCACATCTGATCGGAAATTGGAGTCATTGTGAATAATTGACTTTTTCATTTCCACAGAATTGTCTGGAAAATATTATAAGGATAAATTAATCAAGAATTAATATAATTATAATGCATGCATAACATAAGAATTTGTACAATGTATACAAATATCTTAGAAAAATATTTGGTTAATTAATGATGGTATCATGGTACTATAGTTATACAAACACTTAAAAAAATGGACAGGGATGGAAATTATAATAAAAATTTTGTTTTGAATTTAATTTTTTTCAAGTCATTTGATAAATCGAGATAATTAATGATCATGGGAAATTGAATCCTGATATCATCTTTAATATTTTCTAGCTAATTGATAAATTTGATAAATTGAGATAATTAACGAGTCTAACGAATTATCTATGGAGTCGAGCCTAAAGAGATTCATAGAATTAATAAATTTTTTTAGTTATCGAGCCTAATGAATTGAGCTCAAACTGACTCATTAGTAATATCAAGTATGTAGCGAGCTCGACTCATTTACTATACGAGCAAGTCGAGCTCATGAGCATCTCGTTTCGCTCAACTGATATTAATAAAATTTAATATAAAAGGAGAAGTATAAATAATCATTGATTAGAAAGGGAAAAAAAAAGCTCACCGTTGATGAGTCGAATATTGCGAGGGGCAAAATAGGAATTCATAACGGTGGATAGGTTGAAAGCCACGATTAAACAAGCAAGAGATGCTCCTGCTCCGCATGCCAATTTTTTCCACATATCTCTGCATCCACATATTAATTCATTGTAATTAAAATGTAGTATATATTCAAATTAATTTGTTCTCTATATATTCCAATAATCATAACTTTGTATATGCATACCCCAATTCATTAGTTTGGATCGATGGATATGATAAAGTAGGATAAATTAACTCACTCCTCAACTATGATTAATAATTACACATATACATGAAAAATAGTACAAAATTGTCGGACCTTGCATTAATCTCGGGCCATAATCAATCAAACCAAACATTTGATTAGTTGAGAATAAAAAGTCAATTAAGCCTAATCCAACCTAATCAAGAATAGTCTAATTATTCTTAAATTCATCATTCACATTTAATTGTTCAATTATCAATATATGTTGTCGTTAATTAAATTAGTTCTCCTTATGAACATAATAATATCGCATACAATAGAAATTTTCAAAGATATAAAGAGGAAATACTAGAAATCATTCCAAGACGAACACATACGATTATACTACAAATTATTCAAGATAAAAGGAAAATTCAAACTAGCTGACAATATCAAAGCTTGCGATCGAAGAAAATAATAAATAATTAGTAAAACCATTATCTAAAGAACTATGATATAATTCACCACTAACTTAATGATGAATAAAAAGTAGGCCTTCAAAATCACTGGTTAACAGCAACAAATTAAACAATATATATACCATCAAATATGTTTTGCCTTCATATATATATATATATATATATATAGATTGTGTTAAATGTCAACAATAAACACGGTGAATTAATATTTCTCATGAAAAATGAAGTTGTTAATTAACTATTGGCTATCGCGTTTGTTCATTTTACTTGGAAACAAAATAATTAAGAGATCTGGATGAATATGACAATAATGGAAATCCTTAAATTAAAGAATCAAGGCTGATAACATTAGCATATATGTATTATTATTGGTTTTGATATTTCTAATTTCGATTATATATTTATATTTATTGATAAGAGAACCATAAGCAACCACAATATATATGAGGTCACCTTTCCATGGAGAAAGTATTGAATTGAAAGGCCACGGATAAATTAACCCCCACATATTATGTGTTCACCCCCACCCCCCATTTATATTTTGAACTATTACATAAAAAGACTATATTACCCCTATGTGCTGAGTTCACCCACCCATAAAAAAAAACAGGGTTTTGCATTTCTCCCCCACCAAAATATATTATTTTTTTATAATTGATTATATTTCATATTATTGTTTTATTTGACCGTATTGTTGCATGGTTGTGTAGTTGTAATAGATATATGTGTAGTGTATTTCATTTTCGAGTTTTTTTTTACAAAAATCGCGTTTTACAAAAACTCAGCACTGGTTCGCCGAGTTTTGTGAGATTTTTCGAAAAAAAGTTCCACGTTATGAATCAAAACTCGGTCAACTTTTCCACGTTTTGATTCAAAACTCGGCCAACTTTTCCACGTTATGAATCAAAACTCGATCGCTGAGTTTTGAATCAAAACGTGGAAAAGTTGGCCGAGTTTTGATTCATAACGTGAAACTTTTTTTCGAAAAATCTCATAAAACTCGGCGAACCAGTGCTGAGTTTTTGTAAAACACGATTTTTGTAAAAAAAACTCGGAAACGAAATACATTACACATATATTGAACAACTAAAAGTCTAAATCATTTCCAATAACAACGAAAATTGCACGATTTCGCTCCAAGGGGGATTTTTTTTTAATTGTGGGTGAACTCAAAATATTTTGTATTGTATATTAATTGTGGGAGGAGGAGAAAAGGTTATATGTGGTATTTTATTGGGGGTGAAGTCATCTAGAGGGTGAACACATAATAAATAGGGGGCATTTATCCGTGGCCGAATTGAAAACATAAGTGTAAATAAAAAAGCCCTCTGTGGGCCTTAATAGGCCCAAAATATTTATCCTTAATTACAAGGGTGCGGTTATACACACCAACCTATTGAGTACACCCACCAATTTTGTTTTCATCTTTCAAGACATGTGAAATGTCACATATATCCCTCATGTGAAATTTATAAAAAAAAACGAAGATGAGTACACTCACCCATTCCATTTCACGACAAAATCATCCCCACCATCACCACCAAAACAACCACCATACTTCAACAAAAAAAACTCCTAAAAACACAAAATTTCAACAAAATTAAAAACAAAAAATTTCTTAAGGTGTTCGAAAATATTAACTGAACAAAGTTAAGATGTCCGAAAATTTTTACCCAACAAACTCAAGTTGCCTGAAATTTTTTTTCGAACAAACACATATTGTCTGGAAGTTTTTTTCGAACAAGATTTTTTTTTCTTCGAACAAACACAAATTTTCCGGAATTTTTTTTCGAACAAGAATTTTTTTTCGAACAAACACAAATTTTCCGAAAATAATTCCTGAACAACTTTCAATTGTCCGAAAAAAATCAATGAACAAACTCAAAAAACCCTAATACACTTAAATCTGTAAAAAATTCTAATAGTCTAAAAACCTTAATTTTTTCCCAAAAATCTCACATCCTATTCTTTCTAAAGCCTAAACTTACCGTAAGGAGTAGGTTGCGAATGGCGAGCGAGGGGATCGAATGGAGCAGATCTAAAGGTATCAGGTGGTGGTGGCGTGCGAGGCTGGGCGGAGGGTACAAACGACGACGGCGGCGAAACGCAGAGGAGGGGACGAACAGAGCAGCACCTTCTTCTTCTACAAAATCGACGCGACGACCTTTTTGTTATAGAGGGGCGAACGGGTCATCCAGTGGGTGTCCTCAACAGATTGGTGTGTATAACCGCGCCCTAATTACAATACTAGCTCAAGTTCTAATTATCAAAGAAAAAAAAGGGGGCCAGGCTATATACCCCTCCAACTTTGTTAAGTATACTCTCCCTCCCCATTTATTAATTTAATATTCACTTAAAATACTTAATTTGTCTTTTTAATAAAAAATCATTAGATAGATACACCCCTCTAAAATTAAAAACCTAACCTTAATCCTAATTTTTGCAGCCTCCACCAACTTCCACTGTTGTCGCCGCCATCTCCGACAAAATTAAAAGTAGTGTCGAAATTATGAATATTTCTGACATAAATCTCAAAATTTTTTAACAAAAATCTTTTTTATTTTATTTTTAAAAAAGACATATTTCTGACACTAGTTTGTCGACAATAATGTGTCAACGAAAAACATTCTCGTCGAAAGAAAAAATAAAAATAAAATTGAAATGTTTCGACAAAGTGTGTTCCAAAATAAACACTATCGTCGACAACGATAGTGTTTATTTTCGAACACACTTTATCGAATTTAAAAAAAAAACATGTGTGTTTAGGGTTCAGACGGAGGCGGCAGTTAGGCAACGGAGGAGGCAGTGGCGGCAGTGCTTGACAAGGGAGGGGCGGCGGCTACGCCGATAATTACATAAATTAAAAAAAAAATGAAAAAGAGGAACAATGGGACCGCGGGGTAGGCAAACGCCGACGAGGGGGTGGGGCTACGAGGTGGGAGGGGAAGAGGATTTACTGTAAAAAAAAAAAATGTTTGAAAGAGAGGGCAGTCATGTGGGCCGGTTGGTGTGGGGTCGGCAGAGACAGCATGGTGCGACGGCCGACGGGAAAAGGTGGGAGGAATTTTGCAGAAGAAGTTTTGGGGAGGAGACGTCATTTTCGTGTTTGTGAGGGAGAAAAGGAGGGAAGAGAGAGAGAAGGAATTTAGGATTTAATCGGAAGAGTGTATGTATAATATGATTAAAATGTGTAAAATGACATATTAGCCATTTTAAGGGAAGTACATCTAACATAATCCATTTTAAGGAGGGGTGCATGTAACGGGAAGTATATTTAATAAGTATGGAGGGGTATATAGCCTTGCCCAAAAAAAAAAAAAAGAGCCCAGCAGGCTCACAGTTGAATTAAAACTTGGTGCTTGCAAATGCACTTTTTTAAAAACTGATTAATTAATATCTATATTTTATAGATTTTAAAGTATAATTACCCTTAATTTAAATTATTAAACAACATAGTATAATATTTAAAGTATCAAACATGACCCGATGAAACAACTAATCCGACTTTTTTGTGAATGATCAATTATCTTTGATTTATGAGGCAAGTACAATTTCTTAATCGGATCAACAATTCATTATGAGCGGATGTTGCACGAAGCAAATGGTGCTGAATAAAAGTATTGATGCTGTCTCTAGTCCTAGTCATACCCTTTGTATCGTTATTCGAATGTCACAAACCATGACAGTTACTTTAAAAATGTCATAGGCGGTGCGCCATTGTCGTTTATTGATTAAACTATTTAAAATGCAATGCATGATCATTGCCCTTAACCATCCAAACAATTAAAACTATATACTCCCTCGCTCCATAAAAAATAGTCTAATTTGTCTTATATTCTTTGTCAACCAAATGTAGTCCCATACACTTTTTGAAAAATATCACCCTTCAACCATTACTTAATTACTCAATTTACCATCAACTTTATTCACAAATAATCATTTTATTCATCACGGACCTTACAATACTCTTACTTTATCTACTTTATCTACTTTTTTTTTTAAACTTGTGTTCACTCTTCATGGGACTACATTTGGTGGATGGAGGGAGTATAATTCAGTATAAGTGATGTTTGACATCTTCTAATCAATTACTCTCAAGTTAGTATATATTATATTAATAGACGTAAATTAAATTGATTTATATTAATTTTATAATACTCTTCATTATTCGTGGATCGAATTTTTGACTATATACACTTTGAGAAGGGGATCAATCAAGTCTTATTTAAACTCAGGATGTGGGTGGACGTGAGCTTACAAGTTATGGCTCTAATATTATGAAAAAATTATATCTTATTTAAAAGTTTGAATTTATAGATTGATGCAAAATTAATACAATATTTATATTAATTTTTTTAATAAACATAAACAGTTAATTTTCTATTTTTAATTCTTGGCTTATTGATTACATGGAGCAATCCATTGTTGTCCTGACAAAATAGAAGTGAATTTTAAATGTATTGATGGTGAGGTGAGGTTCACCGATTTTAATTAGGACAGCCTACTAATAAAAAGTGTTCATTTTGGAGTGTCCACTAATCAAACAAAAACCAGAAAACATTTACAAATAGGTCTTACGTGCTAAATGAGTAGGAAATGACAGTTGAGTTTTGTATTTTATCATATGATTTTGGTTTTTTTTTTTCTTCTTTTTTCATATGATTTTGGTTTTCGGAGGGGGACAATTCTTTTTTTGGGTGGACAATTTTTTAGGCACACCTAGTGAACATATTCTGAAATGGTAAAAAAATCATTAATTAATAAAAATTATAAAAAAAATAGTGGATAAACAAATATTATTAAAAATTAGTTAATTCTATGAGAATAAACAAAGTCTATTATGCAGATTAGTTTTGTCCACTTCGGTGTATCTGAATATTAATTAATGTTTATTGATATTGACAGAGCATCTTAATACTTTGACTTTAGCCTATTGAGTTGCCGTTTAAATACTTGAGCACAAATATTTGGTTTGACATAATTTTAAATCATTAACTACTCAAAAAATCAAATAATAATTAAAATAAATAAATTACTATTCATTTAAATTAAATTTTTTTTAGAATTTTTAAAACTAATTGAAAGAACAATCAATAGTTAAAGAGTTAGAATTTGTTTGTCAATACCTGGTCAACACTTTGCTCGTTCAAGCCCACAAGGTCGATACTCTATTCATCCAGGCCAACCATTGTGCTTGTCTAAGTTGGCAAGGTCGAAATTCTACACACCTAAGCCAATAAGTTTGACACTTTGCTTGTCCAGGTCAACAAGATCGACACCCTGCTCGTCTAAGTAGGCAAGGTCGACAATCTGCTCGTCAAATACAATGAGCTAGCTCCATGTGGGCATCTACTTGAGACGAACAACCACCTCAATCAGGAAGACATTCCGAGTAAGACACCTTGTTCTACGTATGAGTAGGGTGGTTGAGTCAGCTCGTCCAATAAACATTAAATAGCTAGTTTGGTAGGGTATATTAGTTCGAGATAGGTGGGTAATCAAACTCAAGATAGATGTCTAATCAAACTAAAATAAAATTCTCCAATAACAAAAATACATTCGATTGTGTACATATCAAATGACTAAAAAACGTTCAATTCGAGTCAGTTGAAATATCTAACCGATTCACGTATTCTACAACACTAGAATAAACGACCGCAAGTATACGGTGTCTATCGTAGTGAAGTAAGTACGAGGTCGATCCCACGATGAGGTATAGCGTAAAAGTGTATTTTGTTAACGGAATTCTATTTAGACGCGATCGATTAAGTGAGTGTAGTGAATTACCCTAAGATTGCCTACCAAATTGTCACAAATAAGCAATAAAGAGTAATGAAGAATCGATCAAATAGCATGCAAACTAAGAAAACGAGGTAAAACGAATGAAAACTCAAGTATGAGAAGGTGGGTTCCAAGGCAATTGTAACACTTAGATATCCGTTTATGAATTGTAACTCGTTCAAATGGCCATTAAGGTTGTCTTCATATAGGGTTGATCACAAAAGAAGAATTAATCAATCTCTCGATCTAACTAATCCAAAGGAGCATGCGACATAAGTTCGTATCTCTACCTTACAAACATCACACCACCTAAAATTGCCCCAAAGATCATTCAATTCCCTCTCCGATAACTAGTCCTCTCTCGAGCTCATAATAATATCGGGTTGCATGCTTGCATACGATTAATGGAATAAATCTCTCAATCCTACCCCAATTAACAATGAATTAAGCAAATCATCATGACCAATAACAACATGCTTCCAAGTGAGAATTAAACATGCAAATAAGAGACAAACACCATTTAAAGCAAGAAATTAGTTCATAAACTTCAATCCAAATAATTACAATGCCTTAGAACCACAATTGTTTAGCCAAGAGCTAACATAATCAAATTAAAAAATCCAAATGAAATAGCTAACTAAAAAGAAAGAGAAAGAGAAAGCTTAGTAAAAAATGTGGTAGAGAATGGAATTTCCAAGCTATTGCATCCTTCCTTGCTTGATTTGATGGAGAAATGAAGAAGAAATTGTCTAATCACCTTCAATTGTGTGTAACTATGTGTGGAATTTGAGGAATTGGGGAAGAATGTATTGGGTTTTAAGAATGAGGCCTTATATAGTGTTGGGGATAGGGCTTAAGGATGAAAATTGCACTTAGGTCCTTGGAAATTGGACAAAATATGGAAAAGGCACCGAGAGCAGGGGGGACTCGGCCGAGTTGGGGTGTTCGAATGGGTGAAACGGCCTCTCCAGGAATCGGCCGAGTTGTCTCACTCGGCCGATTGCAATTCATTCCAGGGACCAAACTTCATCCAACGACTCGGCCGAGTTCAGTCAGTCGGCCGAGTGTAGCTCGTTCCAAACTCCAAATTTCGCTCAGCAGCTCGGCCGAGTGGTCTCACTCGGCCGAGTGTAATTTATTCCAGATTCTGACTTCGCCTCTTAGCTCGGCCGAGTCAAGGAGCTCGGCCGGATGACAATTCATTCCAGATTTCAAACTTTGTTCAGCAGCTCGGCCGAGTGGAAGGTTGTTCCAGATTCTGCCTCGATCAGTAGCTCGGCCGAGTCAGGGAGCTCGGCCGAATTGGCTCTCAAAATTTGTCTTCGAACTCGGCCGAATTGGTTAGCTCGGCCGAATGGAAAAACATTCCAGTTTCTGCCTCAATCAGGAGCTCGGCCGAGTCAGGGAACTCAGCCGAGTTGCTGGCCACTCCAAACTTGTTTCGTGCATATCTCTCGCCTCGGTTGTCCGATTGACTCGATTCTTTAGGATATTCCACTCCGTTTTTCGAGACGAATCCAACCGTGCACTCCTCTTCCTGATCTAGTAAATTATGGTTGGTGTTTTGCTCCAAATTTCATCGTATTTCCTACAAAATCGACAAAACACAACCTTTCCCTCATTTTGGCTCAAATCATCATAATCAATGCATAAATCAATGAAATCTCATCAAAAACATGCTTCACACGTGGCTCTAAAATGCATAAATTCCACCCGAATCAAACCCCCCCAAACTTAAAAATGTTGTTTGTCCTCAAACAACTAAGCACTTAAAGCAATGAGGGTGGAATGATCACAATGGAATATTCAATGCAAATCACACATGCAAAGTAAGATGTAGTGATGTCTCTTTCTCAAAGTGCATTTCTCAATGAAGATCATAACATCATTATTGCAATTCACATTCATGAATCAAAGAATGCACAAACACACAACACATTGTGAATGAGAAACACAATCCAAATGCTCAAGTCCTCTACTCACATGACAAAGTGTTTCTCTCAAACACACAAACAAATTGAGGATATTAATGCACTCATCAACCAAGTTATGCTATGCAATCACTATATGCTTGCCCAACTTCTACTTTTTACAACACTCAAATGCTCAACAATGTGATCAATAGGACTTTATCAAGGATGTAACATTGGCTCTTTGGACAAGGTGGCATGAATTTGGGAATTTGTGACTCTTCTAGTGGAGGACAAAGCTTGTTGTTTTACAATGTGTGCTTTCACTTTCAAAGCTTACAAACTTCATCCTCACTTTTCCTTTTTTTTTTTCAAGCATTCATCACCTCATCTTTTTGAATCATTCTTCTTTTCAAGATTTTGGGGCTTTTTGTCCCTTTTTTCTTTTCCATTGATTTTCTTTTCATCTTTCTCTTTTTCTTTCAACTTTTCCAATTTCTCCTTTTACCAAAGTTATTTCAAGCACATGTTTATCCACCTTGTCTTTTATCCCCCACTAGATGTAGGCATCAAAGGCTCAAAAAGGCTAAGTGGTTCACATTGTAGTTTGCCAAGAAAATGAGGAATTAAGCTCAAGGGGCTAACTACAGAAGATTACTTCGGTTTTAGGAAATTTTGGCTAAGTGACTCTTTTAGAACAAGATGGCCTATATCACATCACAAAGTTTCACATAATCATGCTTTCAAACAAGAACTTGGGCAAGTTCTAGAATCACTAGCAATAACCTAGTCCACTCTCAAATGAACTAAACCGGATTATATGCTCGATTCAAGGCTCAATTCTCACCGGTTTATTCAATAGGACTCTCACATTCATCAAATGTTCCCAAACAACAACACATCATGCATCCGTGCTATCAAAGATCAATAAATATGAGCACAAAATGACACTATTCTCCAACACCAATCTTGCATACATTCAAAGCAAATAGACATCACCACAACTACTCAACCATGGATTCCAATGATTATTCATGCCCACATTTCACCAAAGATCCACTACCCAATATATGATCAAAACCAACTCAAACACAATAAGCATATGAAAGCCAAGTGTGCGGCGGTGCAAAATGTGACACAAGTAGAATGACGAACCGGTGCAAGGGTAACAACTAAAAAAAAAAAAAATAACTCCCCCAAACTTAGAATTTTACTATGTATAAATTCTATGTTTGGGGCTACAAGTTGTTACCTCCCTCCTTGCACATCTAATGCTCTTCAAAGATCACCATTGCAACACTTGCTTCCCCTCTCCAAAATTGGTTTTGCTTCCTTCTTCATTCTTCAAGCTATGACATCCAAAATGCTTCTCATCCTCACCTACAAAATAAACCAAGCTATCAAAACTATCAAAGCAATAAAAACATGAAAGCAATAAAACCTTGGGTTGCCTACCAAGAAGCGCTATTTTTAACGTCCTATGCCGGACGGTTTCTTTCTACTTTCAAGCCTCATCCAAGCAAAGTGACTCCACCCTATGAAGTTGCTCATTTCCAAAGTAGTGCTTCACTCTTTGACCATTCACCACAAAAGTTACTCCATCTTTACCAACAAGCTCCACATTTCCCATGGGCGTCACATTCTTAATCACAAAAGGTCCCGACCACTTTGACTTCAACTTGCCCGAAAATAATCTCAACCTTGAGTTGAACAATAGAACTTGTTCTCCCACTTGGAACTCCCTCTTTTCAATCATCTTGTCATGAAACTTCTTGGCCCTTTCTTTGAGAATCTTGGAGTTCTCAAAAGCTACATTCCTAAACTCATCAAGCTCATTTAACATCATCTTTCTTCTCTCTCTGGATGCCTTAAGATCAAGATTTAGCTCCTTAATAGCCCAACGAGTTCTCAACTCCACTTCCACGGGTAGATGACAAGACTTACCATACACAAGTTGGTAAGGAGATGTGCCCAAAGGTGTCTTGTAGGCGGTTCGATATGCCCAAAGAGCATCATCCAACTTAATGGCCCAATCCTTCCTCTTGATCCCAACGGTCTTTTCCAAAATTTGCTTCACTTCTCGATTAGCAAGCTCCGTTTGTCCATTAGCTTGAGGGTGATAAGGTGTGGTCACCCTATGCTTCACTCCATATTTTGTCAAGAGTTGATCTAGCCATCGATTGCAAAAGTGTGAACCACCATCACTCACTAGTGCTCTTGAAGTGCCAAAACGAGTGAAAATGTTCTTCCTCAAAAAGTTGAGGACTACCTTAGCATCATTAGTAGTGGTTGGAATGGCCTCAATCCATCTAGAAACATAGTCAATGGCCAAAAGGATGTAGGAAAATCCATGAGAAGTTGGAAAAGGCCCCATAAAGTCTATTCCCCACACATCAAAGAGCTCCACTTCAATCACATTCTTCATAGGCATCTCATGCCTCTTTGAAATGTTTCCCATCCTTTGACACTTATCACACTTCTTCACAAACACTTCACAATCTCTAAAAATGGATGGCCAATAGAAACCACTTTGAAGAACTTTGTGGGCCGTCCGATTCGCTCCAAAGTGACCTCCATAAGGAGATGAATGACACTCCTCAATCACTTTCTCCCACTCATCTTCCGCTAGGCACCTCCTCATGATCATGTCCGAACACCATCTATAGAGGAATGGATCCTCCCAAACATAGAACTTGACATCATGATATAACTTCTTCTTTTGATGAAATGAGAGGTTTGGTGGGTGTGTTCTGGTGGCTATGTAATTCACAAAGTCGGCAAACCATGGACATGCTTCTTTGATAGCAAGAATTTGCTCATCGGGGAACCACTCCTTGATAGGGACTTGGACATATTTTTCCTCCACATTCTCAAGTCTTGAAAGATGATCCGCCACCACATTCTCACACCCTTTTCTATATCTAATCTCCACATCAAATTCTTGCAAAAGGAGCACCCATCGTATCAACCTTGGTTTAACCTCTTTCTTCTCAATCAAGTACTTAAGAGCCGTGTGATCCGTGTACACTATGGTCTTAGCTCCCACCAAATATGCTCTAAACTTGTCAAAGCTATAGATCACGACTAGCATCTCCTTCTCCGTTGTGGTGTAATTCTTTTGAGTCGGATTCAAGGTCTTGCTTGCATAGTAGATCACACGAAAGAGCTTGTCTCTCTTTTGACCCAAAGCTACTCCAATGGCATAATCACTAGCATCACACATGATCTCAAACGGTTGACTCCAATCGGGTGTCACCAACACGGGAGCTTTAATCAAAGCCTCCTTCAATATCTCAAACAACTTCACACACTCCTCACTAAAGATGAAAGTGGTCCCTTTCTCCAACAATGAACACATGGGCTTGGCTATCTTGGAAAAATCTTTGATGAATCTTCTATAAAATCCGGCATGCCCAAGGAAACTTCTCACCGCCTTATCATTGGTTGGTGGAGGTAACTTCTCAATTGCCACAATCTTTGCTCTATCCACCTCAAGTCCCTTAGCCGAAACCTTGTGCCCAAACACAATTCCTTCCTTCACCACGAAGTGGCATTTCTCCCAATTGAGCACCAAGTTAGTATCTATGCATCTTTGCAAAACACAAGAGAGGTTACGTAGACATGTATCAAAACAATAACCAAATACGGAAAAATCATCCATAAACACCTCCATTATGTTTTCAATCATGCCATGAAAAATAGCCATCATACATCGTTGAAAGGTGGCGGGGGCATTACACAATTCAAATGACATTCTCCTAAAAGCAAAAGTACCATAAGGGCAAGTAAAATTTGATTTCTCTTGGTCCTTGGGATCAATCAAAATTTGATTATATCCCGAGTAACCATCGAGAAAGCAATAATACTCGTATCCCGCCATCCTATCCAACATTTGATCAATAAAAGGCAAAGGAAAATGATCTTTCCTAGTGGCATTATTCAACACACGATAATCAGTGCATACTCTCCACCCCACAATGGTCCTAGTGGCAATTGCCTCTAAAACATCGGTTGTAACAATAGTCATGCCCCCCTTCTTAGGTACCACTTGTGTTGGACTTACCCACTCACTATCACTTATGAGAAAAATTATATCATTATCTAATCACTTCAACACCTCTTTTCTCACTACCTCTTGCATTATGGGATTCAATCTTCTTTGACCTTGGGCTTTAGGCTTAATAGACTCATGTAGTCTAATTTTATGCATGCAAATATGAGCTGGTATACCCTTCAAATTCGAAATATCCCAACCAATAACCGATTTATAAGTTCTAAGCACCCTAAGCAATTTTTCTAATTCAAGCTCATGCAAGTGTGAAGAAACAATAACCGGAAAGAGGTCACCTTGTTCAAGATAAGCATATCTCAAGTGATCAGGAAGTTGTTTCAAGTCTAGCTTCCTCCCTTTCTCTTGAGCTTTTGGTTCCTCTTTAGCTCAATCCTTTGGTGCTTCCAATGAGTAGCATGAGGGCCAAGTGTCAAGATTTTTGTTAGGAAACCTTTGACACTCTTCAAGTAAACCCCCCCCCCCCCAAACTTGGCTTCTTGTCGTATCTCCATGAATTTCTCCTTCTTCTTGATTGGAAGCTCCTTCAAAACATCAAGAGAACACATATATTCAAACAATTCTATATCATCAAGTTCATCATAATTAAAATCAAAAGGGATAAGAGAGGGAGAAGTAAGAGAGTTTCTTATGCAAAAGTCAAGTGGATCCTTTGAGTTTCTCTTCTCCATGTGTATGTCCACACAAGCTTTCACACTATTGATCATATTGCACTCGAAAACCTCATCCTCATCATCTCTAAACTTGATGGCCTTGTAGATGTTGAACAAGACTTTTTCATTGTTCACTTGAAGCTCTAACTCCCATTTCCTCACATTTATAATGGCCCCACCGGTTGCTAAGAATGGCCTTCCCAAGATTAGTGGAATGTACTTATCCTCCTCCATATCCAACACCACAAAGTCCACCGGGAAAATGAATTTATCGACTTTAACCAACACATCTTCTACTATACCCAAAGGGTATGTCATGGATCGATCCGCTAATTGAAGGCTCATTGTGGTTGGTGTAAGCTTCCCCAAACCAAGAGATTTGAATATAGACAAAGACATAAGATTAATATTAGCTCCCAAGTCACACAAGGCTCGAAATGTACCTCCATCCCCGATGACATATGGCAAGGTGAAAGATCCGGGGTCTCTAAGTTTTTGAGGCAACTTGGCTTGAATAATCGAGCTACACTCCTCGGTCAAATGCACCGTTTCGTACTCCACCATCTTCCTCTTGTTTGACATGATTTCCTTTAGGAATTTGGAGTAGTGGGGCATTTTCTCAAGTGCTTCGGCAAATGGGATGTTAATATGAACCTTCTTGAACATTTCCACGAACTTGGCAAATTTGTTGTCCAACCCTTTCTTCTTCAATCTTTGAGGGTATGGAAGAGGTACCTCCTTTTTGCCTTTGTCTTGAGGAGGGATTGCCTCCTCACTCTTCTTTCTCCTCTTCCCTTACTATCTCATCTTACTTTTCTTCCTCATGCCCTTCTTCTTTGTAAACATCCTTGGGTGCACTCAACATTTCTTCCTATTGTGGCATCTTTGGCCCCTCATAACTTGTCCCACTCCTTAGCTTGATAGCCTTGCAATGTTCCTTGGGGTTAAGCTCCGTGTTTGAAGGGAATTGCCCCGGAGTATGTTGACTTCCAATGACATTAGAGAGTTGACTCATTTGCTTTTCCATGGCCTTCATGTTGTTTGCCACATTCTTGATCACTTCCCCTTGTTCATCAAGTCTTTGCCAAGTTTTGGTTGCATTATCCCTAGTCTCTCTCATGAAGTTCTTGGTTTCCCCCATAAATGCTCCAAACATGTCTTCCAACGATAACTTTGATGGGGATTCCACAATTGCACCATCTCTTACGTTGAAATTCGGTGGTGGTTGGATAGCATTCCTCGGATTGGCATAAGAGAAGTTCTCATGATGCCTCAAATTCGGATGATATTGGTTTGGGTTGGGAGGACTCTCACGGGCTTGCCTCTCGTTCCACCCCCTTTCTCTAAAGTTCCTTTGATTGTTCATATAGTGGGCTTCTTCATATTGTTCATCACTAGGCCCCACTAATGCATTTGCCTTCATTAGAGAAGTCAACTTATCCATCTTGTTGGATAAAGTTGCAAAATCTTCCGACTCTTGGGTTGAGGCAACCCTTCGGTTTTGTCTTCTTTCGGAGGGCCATTGATTCCCGTTCTTTGCCATCTCCTCTAAAAGCACATATCCCTCTTCCGCTGTCTTGCCCAACAATGAACCTCCTCCGACCGAAGTATCCACCATACCTCTTGTACGGTGGTCCATCCCGTTGTAGAAGTAACCTATCAATTGGTCTCGTGAAAAACCATGTTGAGGGCAACTCCTTATCAAATCCTTAAAACACTCCCAAGCCTCGGCCAATGACTCGTCGTGGTCTTGCCTAAATGAGGATATCTCCCCTCGGATTTGGATCGTCTTACTCGGAGGGAAGTACTTCATGAGGAATGCATCGACTAAGTCATTCCAATTCTCGATGGTCCTCAAGTCGAGAGAGAGGTACCATTGCTTTGCTCGGTCCCGGAGTGAGAATGGTAAAAGTTGCAATCGGATATAATCTTGAGGAACACGGTTGATCTTAACCGTTCCACTTATCTCGAGGAATTGAGACAAGTGGAGGTTAGGATCCTCCTTAGAGAGCCCACCAAACTGATTGTTTTGCACCATCACGATCAAGGCCGGCTGGAGTTCGAAGTTGTGTGCATCTACGGGTTCCCTACCCGCTCCTCCATATGGTCTTGGGATGGGACGGAAGTGGTCTCTCAAGACTCTTTGATTCCCGTTTTCCTCATTCCCCGTTGCTCTCTATCTCCTCCCATATTGACATTCTCTTCAACCCTCCGGTTGAGGTTATCTCTCACAACCCCTTGTGGTCGGTTACCATTATTTCCATTTGACTCTACTACGCCTCCAACATCCTCTTGGTTCCTTTCCTCTTCCACTATCGGATTTTCCCTTCGATTCATCTCTTCTAATTCAATCCTTCTTCTTTCGGCGTTCCTTCTTCGACAATTGGCTTCGATCTCCGGATCTAAAGGCAACACTTCTTGTTGATTCCTCCTAGATCGTGTGATCATAAACCATATCTATCAAAAGATCAAACGAAAGTGAGAAGTGCAAGTAAGATCAAGTAACAAACACAAATATTTTTTTGGATTTTTGAGAATAAGAAAAACAAGTAAAATGTCTAAACTAAAACTCTATTAACCTACACTCTAGAGCTATAAAAACCTCCCCGGTAACGGCGCCATAAACTTGATTCACGTATTCTACAACACTAGAATAAACGACCGCAAGTATACAGTGTCTATCGTAGAGAAGTAAGTACGAGGTCGATCCCACGAGGAGGTATAGCGTAAAAGTGTATTTTATTAACGGAATTCCATTTAGACGCGATCGATTAAGTGAGTGTAGTGAATTGCCCTAAGATTGCCTACCAAATTGTCACAAATAAGCAATAAAGAGTAATGAAGAATCGATCAAATAGCATGCAAACTAAGAAAACGAGGTAAAACGAATGAAAACTCAAGTATGAGAAGGTGGGTTCCAAGACAATTGTAACACTTAGATATCCGTTTATGAATTGTAACTCGTTCAAATGGCCATTAAGGTTGTCTTCATATAGGGTTGATCACAAAAGAAGAATTAATCAATCTCTCGATCTAACTAATCCAAAGGAGCATGCGACATAAGTTCGTATCTCTACCTTACAAACATCACACCACCTAAAATTGCCCCAAAGATCATTCAATTCCCTCTCCGATAACTAATCCTCTCTCGAGCTCATAATAATATCGGGTTGCATGCTTGCATACGATTAATGGAATAAATCTCTCAATCCTACCCCAATTAACAATGAATTAAGCAAATCATCATGGCCAATAACAACATGCTTCCAAGTGAGAATTAAACATGCAAATAAGTGACAAACACCATTTAAAGCAAGAAATTAGTTCATAAACTTCAATCCAAATAATTACAATGCCTTAGAACCACAATTGTTTAGCCAAGAGCTAACATAATCAAATTACAAAATCCAAATGAAATAGCTAACTAAAAAGAAAGAGAAAGAGAAAGCTTAGTAAAAAATGTGGTAGAGAATGGAATTTCCAAGCTATTGCATCCTTCCTTGCTTGATTTGATGGAGAAATGAAGAAGAAATGGCCCAATCACCTTCAATTGTGTGTAACTATGTGTGGAATTTGAGGAATTGGGGAAGAATGTCTTGGGTTTTAAGAATGGGGCCTTATATAGTGTTGGGGTAGGGCTTAAGGATGAAAATTGCACTTAGGTCCTTGGAAATTGGACAAAATATGGAAAAGGCACCGAGAGCAGGGGGGACTCGGCCGAGTGGGACCACTCGGCCGAGTTGGGGTGTTCGAATGGGTGAAACGGCCTCTTCAGGACTCGGCCGAGTGCAATTCATTCTAGGGACCAAACTTCATCCAACGACTCGGCCGAGTGTAGCTCGTTCCAAACTCCAAATTTCGCTCTGCAGCTCGGCCGAGTGTAATTTGTTCCAGATTCTGAGTTCGCCTCTTAGCTCGACCGAGTCAAGGAGCTCGGCCGGATGACAATCCATTCCAGATTTCAAACTTTGTTTAACAGCTCGGCCGAGTCAGGGAGCTCGGCCGAGTGGAAGGTTGTTCCAGATTCTGCCTCGATCAGTAGCTCGGCCGAATTGGCTCTCAAAATTTGTCTTCGAACTCGGCCAAATTGGTTAGCTGGGCCGAATGGAAAAACATTCCAGTTTCTGCCTCAATCAGGAGCCCGGCCGAGTCAGGGAACTCGGCCGAGTTGCTGGCCACTCCAAACTTGTTTCGTGCATATCTCTCGCCTCGGTTGTCCGATTGACTCGATTCTGTAGGCTATTCCACTCCGTTTTTCGAGACGAATCCAACCGTGCACTCCTCTTCCTGATCTAGTAAATTATGGTTGGTGTTTTGCTCCAAATTTCATCGTATTTCCTACAAAATCGACAAAACACAACCTTTCCCTCATTTTGGCTCAAATCATCATAATCAATGCATAAATCAATGAAATCTCATCAAAAACATGCTTCACATGTGGCTCTAAAATGCGTAAATTCCACCCGAATCACTAACCATAAATATCTAACATATCTACTAAACATGGTCTTAAAAGATAAGGTTTGATAGTTTAGATTAAACCTATATTAACTATATATCATTTTTATTGGTTGTTTGACAACTTAGATTAAGGGTAGATTATGCTTTAAAATGTATAAAGTTTAGATATTATCCTTATATTAACTATATATCATTTTTATTGGTTGTTTGACAACTTAGATTAAGGGTAGATTATGCTTTAAAATGTATAAAGTTTAGATATTATCCTAATCTTAGATATTCCGTATTTGTTATCAAACCTGCCCCAAATAGAATACAAGTTCCCATTTAAAGTTTTAATAAATGATGTTTACAACATATTAAACTTGTAATATGGAGTAAGTATTTTGACCCAAACTACTTCTAGGTTTCAAGCATCACTAACTAAATATTTTCTCTCACTAAAATACTTAGATAAATTTTTTTATTCAATTGAATACATACATACAATAATACAATCGAATTTTAAATAATTATTCAATTAAACTTTTAATTATTATATTAAAATTATAGTTGAATTTCATCAATGCAATTGAATGTACACAAGTGTTACTCAACATATTGAGTGGTATTTATATTTATTAGTTTAAGTATTATAACCACGATCATCTCCGACAAATCGACTAACAACCTAGATATTTTAATGGTGGTTTAGGATTCAATCATTCCTCATTCCAACTTATTTAAAAGATTGAATTTTTGGGGAAAAATAATTCAACACGCACGAAAACGATGGTATACAAGTAATATATAGTCGTATATTATATTTTTTTATTTCAAATTTATCACAACAAATTAAATGTTGTTTAATTCTTTTATTTTGGGTAAATTAATGGTGAATAAACACACATACACTGATACAATCAGTACATATAAAAGATATATTCAAATCTCCAATCAAATACAATCAGAATGAACTTTAAAAAAAATAAAAATTGAATGTGTGTTTTTTCTGAATAAATACCGGCCGGAGAAACCTAAAAATGAATAAATTCAATCTGAAAGAGAATCACACTTTTATATAAAAATACGATTGAGTGAAGGTTCATAAGTCCATATAATATGATAAATGAGTTTGCTTCATACTTCACCCGTCCAACAAAATATCACATTAAATTTTACATTGATTTATAATATATTATTTATTTTTACTTGAAATTCTGATTTTATCTATAAAATTCCTGATATACAACTAGGCTGTGTTCGTTTATAAATTTAAGTGGATTAAAAATTCTGTAGGATTGTAAAATGTGTATTTAAATTTTGTATATGTTTGAGGGTGTGAATTTGATAGGATATAATTTAAAAAAAAGGAGAAAATAGTAAAATTATTATATTATAAAAAGTAGTGTTGAAATAATTGAATAATCGTGGATTGATTGACGAAATTGTATTAGAGTGTACAAAAGAAAGATAGAAAGTGTAAAGTACAGATGAAAAGAGGAGATGTAATATTGGGTTGGATAGAAATATAATGCTCCTTTTTTTTAGCAAAAGATATATAATGCTCCTAACAATTGATAGTGTATTTGAAAATTGTGTTTAAAAAAAAGTAAGATATATATATTGTACTCTCTTGGTCTTAAATAGATAGTCATATTTGAAAAAAATTAAAATAATAATATATTCTTAAATATTGAATAAAAAACAATAATGATAAAAGGAATTTAAGTATTTTAAAATAAATTACACACCGACTATAAAATGGAACACATTATAAAAAAAAATAAAAAAATCATGATTATTTACGTGGTACGGAAGGAATAGGTATTATAGAGGATAATTCTAGAGGATTTGAAATTCCAGTGGTTTCTCATATATAAACAAACATAGCCTATTTATTGAATTCAATTTTAAAATGATAAACATTTTTAGTTTCAATATATATTAAACATGAGTATTTTAAATAATTACACACATTTATTATAGAAGTGACTATAATTCAAGCCTTTCAAGGCAAATTAAAAAAACAGAGTATGATTATTTTTGTGTGATGGAGAGTGTATATGAGAAGTTGAGAACACCTCGTACATATTTTTATTTAAAAACTAAAATTCATTAATTTAAATGAAAAAGGATTTTATTAAAAAAAAAACTTAGATTTCAAATGAAAATTAGAATAATAATAGCCTGCTCATCAAGAAAACAAATTCCAAATTCTCTCGTCTAGGAAAAATCACATGTTAGGTAAGTATATTCTTGGAGATCAAGTCAAGCCAAAGTAAAAAACATGCCTTTTGTGTGTCCTAAAAAATTAATTCAATCACATCTAGAAATCAATTCATAAATAAATTATTCTTTCCTCTCTTACTTAAAAATTCATAGTTTTTTTACACAAATTTTAATGTATAAATTGTTTATTAGTACTATAAAAGATAAAAGTAAGAATAATAAATATTTTTTAACTTTATAATTTATAAAAAAAAAAGTGTAAATAAAGTAATGACATTAGATATAATATTGAGATGTTTTAAGAGGATAATTAAAATATTCTTTTACTATTTTAAGTATGAGTAATTAAGTAAGGGACACAAAAAATGATAAAATGAGTTATTAAGTAGGGAACGGGATGAGTACATCTTTATCGAAAAGTTCAAATTTATAAAGATGTGGAATATTTTGTAATTTTGTTATTAATTTCCAAACTTTTTTTTTTGTTTTTTTGAAAAATTATTAATTTCCTAACATTCGTTTAATCTCATGTGTTGATGTGGTCGATAATTCCGAGGCCATAGCCCAATGTTTTGTTGTTTATTAATTGAATTTGAATGCAAAACCACTTGCCAATTCTCTCTCTACAATCTCGTCACCAATGCACAACTATACACCTGCTAAAAATCTCTGTGTTTGATTCCACCAAATTATTTACTTGGGTTTTAGTGCAATTAAACTCATAAACAAAGTCGAAAGAATTCTCTTTTAACCAAAGTTTCTTGCTCATCTTCTCTTTCTCTCTCTCTCCATCCATGGTATGTATGTGCAACTTTTTATTTTAATTTTTCATTTCAACAAGTACTTATAATAAGGAGTTGTTAGTTAAAAAGTTTTTTTTTTTTTGGTGCAGAGTTTGATGGCTATGATGGTGCAATCTTTGGTGAAAACGACGGCGTTTATGGTGTCTCAACCGGTGGCGACAATGACGACGTTGTTGTACTGCAGTGATCTTCTTCCAAGGAACCTTGATTTGAATCGCTTTGTTCAACAAGACTTGCTTGTCCCTGAAAACTTTATGTTTCATTTTCTTGCTCGTTTCTTGAAATGTTTTTGGTAGTTCATTAATTTCAGACACGACAACGGAATAATGGAATCTTCTAATTGTGATTACCAACTAAACGGTACGACTCCTCTTATTTCAATTTTGCAGTACAATTTTTTTTTTTCCGGTCTAAGGATGGACTAATTCGAGGGGATCAATTTCACCACCCACTTGCAAGGCCCGTTTAAAGTCAGAATTTTGCATTCTGTATGAATATGACCCATAAAAATTGTTTGCAGCTTAGTTTTGAACCTGGGTTTACAGTACAATTGAATCACAATTTTAACTTGATTTTAATACTAGATTAAAAATTCAATTGAAAGGTAAATTCTATGGTATAGATACACTTTAATTTTAATATTTAATTTATTCAATTTAATATTTGATTCAACGTCTGATTTAATTTATTAAATTTTAATTTATTTGTATAAATACAACTGTGTAAGTGTAACCACATACTAATTCATAACCCCAATTTAGTAGTAAATGAGGGGTTTCGTTCCACGTATGATACAAGTACATCTCATACAATTTTTTAGAATAAGTTAATTTTTTTTATTTATTAATTTGAGCTTCATCAAATGGGAAATCTGATATGATGTGGTCTCACATTTTAATATAATTATTATTATGAGCATATTTATTAAATGATAGCATAAATCGATATAAGTGAATAGATTGCATGATAAAATATATAATGATTAAATTAGGGGATGCTATCCTAAATAAAACAAGTTTAATAGTACTAACTATTTTGTCTGTAATGGAAGTGGTTTTATTTTTTATATAGTGCCAAAGTAGGGCTTTCGTTCCATCAGCACCCATGCGTATCACTTATATAGTTATATGCATTTGCATATACAGTAAATCATTAAGGTCAACTATCAAATTAAAAGAGAACTTTAATTAACGGTTCATTAGGCAAGCGCCCCTCCTCAAATAACAAACACTTATTAGAACGGTGACAAATGGGATAGATCAGTCCCCAATCCACCTTGTAGGACAACCCACCCCATTAGCGGTGTAACCCGTCAAAGCCCGTGACCCGCACAATTTGGCCCATCTAAGCTCGTCTTTTAAACAAACTTGTATTCATTCAGCCTAATCTACATTTTTTTTAGACGGTGAACCGGTCCAATGGGTCTCACCCATTTTGACACCCCTACCCATAGTAGCTCCATATTTACAATACGAATATACTCCACTATGCTCACAATCTGCATATTCAGTTCACTATTGCAATTTATCTACATTTTCTTTGATATTGGAAAACTTAGCATTGATTGAAAACTAACTAAATCGTATTTTTCTTACTTAGTCAAATTATACAAATTGACTATAGTAGTCAGTATGTTAAATTGCGCCACGCGACGTTGTATGCGTTTTTTATGAACTTGCTACCTGTTTATACAAGTTTAAATTATTTTTAAAATTGTATTTTATTATTTACTATATTACCTTTCTCTAATATAAATAATTATTTTAATTTTTAATTTATCAAAAATTACTATCCTACCCTTTTAATGCAAATTTCACTAATTATTATTTTAAAATTAAATACATACCATTCCAACAAAAATAAATTAAATAATAATACATTATTCAAATTGAAAATAGAAATAATAATTGAAATTAGATTTCTTCTCATATTTCCCCAATTTCATCGTGTGCGCGTGCAGATTCTCTCTGATCTTTAGGATTGTCAAATGGGCCGGGCCAGTCCAGTACCGATCCACAGGGCCACACATTTTTTTTCGAGCAGAAAAAAAGTAGTGCTCGAAAAATTATATTTAAAAAAAAAAAGTCGGACTGGCCCGAAAAACTGGGCCAAGCCCGGCCTGAGCCCGGTCGACCCACCAGGTTACTTGGGTCGGGCCAAATCGGCCTGGTTGTTTTTCAGGGCACTATAATTACAATCCAGTCCATTAGTCTGATTTTTTTTTAGTTTAATTTGATTTTTTTATTAATTTTATTAATAATATAAGGGTAAATAGGTAATTTTAACATTAAATATTTTAATCAAATTAATAAATATAATAAACTATTTTATTATATAAGGATAAAAATGTAATTTAAAATTATATATTTTAATTATTTAAATTAAATATAAAAATACAAGCGTACGTTGAATACATACATCACATTATACAAAAGGTAATAGGTCATTAAGTTTAAATCTTTAAATTTAAATTTTAATGATTCAAATTTAATTAACTACATAGTTATTACGACACTATATGACACTCTGACTACATGTAGGAGGTCTCAGCTAAATTACACCTTTATTAGCATGAAGAATTTCTCACGTGGGCCCCCAAAAGGGGAAGTAGTAATATCAATTTAACTTTAAAATTAGGAATGAAAATTGACACGTCTAAACACGGGCCGCATTAAACCTGTCCTGCATGGACCCGATCATTAGGCCCCATTTGGTAGAAATTACTAATTATCTAAGATTTGGACCTAAGATTGTACCCAACCTGATTAAATTGAGATTACTAATAAGTTTGTTGTTTGGTATGCACATTTAGTGTGTGGCCGATTGATGCCCTAATAATATTCAATTGACAAAAATGTCCTCAATGAAATATGATTATTTCAATTTTGCCACCATCAAATTGAGTTGCATTCATTCTGGTTTTAGGCCACCGATTCCAATTTTTTTTTTCTATACTCGTCGACCCTCATTCCTTCTCCGGCGATGAATCTGAGCACTACTTCACTTTTTTGGGCGTAAACTTTTTTACCATCTTCGTCGTGGGTACAGAAGTTTCAATCGACCGATTTATTCGCTGAGCTATGACGATTTATTCGGTGAGTAATTAAATTTCAATAATTAAATTTCAATCGAACGATGTATAGTGTCAATTCTTCGGTGCATGTAAGGTGTTATGTCTATTGAAAATACATGGGTCTCGATTAATCTAGGGTTACGTTATGTGGTTGGTAATTGATTTTACTCGATTATTTATTTCTTCTTTTGATTAATTTAGGGTTCTTATCGTGTATGTTGATATTTCCAAATTTTATGGTAGTTAACTTCTTATATAACCTAAGGAATAATCTTTCTTTAAATATAAACTCTCAGCCAGCAATTCGTTAGATATGATGGGTGTGAATGATGCGATTTGGATAGAGAGTAATTGACATTCAATAAACGTGATGGTATACACTGTCCAAAATGATGCCTATAACAACCTGATTCTTGCGATTGAGGTATTAGGAATTGATGGGTCTGAATACAATTTAATTTGATTGTGCCTATTGTAATGTGTTTCAGAAAGTTTAGATTTGCATATCTGTGTGTGTTCACGCCAAGTTAAATTGAGTGGTATAAAATGAATATAAAGAAATTGACTTTAAGGCCACCTTTGAAGCCAAACCTATTGTGTTTTGTGTGCTTGACTGTAGTCACACCTTTTGAAGCTGGAATGCTTGAACTCATCTTTTGTAATAGTTGGCTTATGTATGCAATGTATAATTTCTAGCATATGTTCTGTCCATATTGTCTTTCATATTTGGTCTTATATAAACTCCTTGCTCAAAGCAAAAATGCTCTACGACCTTATTTATATTTGTTACATGTTAACGACCAAAAGAATGGCTACAATGGTATCATTTCTAGTGTGTGTTCTTTTTTCTTGGGGAGGGGTTGGCTGCCTCGCCGCCTTATTGCTTTTATCTTGTTTATCTACATTTTGAAACGACGGAAGATATATTGAAATATTTATGGTGTTTACTGCATGGGTAGTATCCTTACTTTATGCTATTTTTATGCTTTCAGCTTGTCATACTTCAATTGATTGCATCTCAGTCTACTCTTAAACCTATACTGACGGCACCACACAACAATCAACCACACATTCTATAACGATTTTGGTTCTCCAATTGTTTTCAGATTGAAGCATATTTTTCTTTTGTTATGGCATAAACACACATAACTTGTTATAACATTGATCTTGTAGTTAATTTGTTCTTGTTTTAGCTGAATGTAGCATATATCATTTTGTTGGGAATAAAATGATTTTGATTTAGATACCAAAACCCCTGATTGATGATGTTCAGATTAGTTGATATATGCTCAAGTCTAGTTCAGACAAGTTGTCTCAGAACACTTGAGTAAATAGAATGCTTAAGTCAAAAATTTCAGAAATGTTGTGAGATTTTAGAGTTCAGGATAGTTGTCCAAAGCTGAATGTTAGGCAGCTTGATATGTATTAAGTTTCTAGGCCAAAGTTGCTGAACTTGCAAGACAAGCTGACCAGGTGGACAACTAAGCTGAAGAGGTCAAGAGTGTTAAGGCAATGCTCATATATGCAAATGATCAGAACAATTAAAGTGCAAATGATCAAGAGCATTGAATGCCAAAGCTCAGAAGACACATTCAATGAAGCATTTATTGCCAATCATGCCTGAACCAAGCATTGAAGACTTGAAGCATTAAAGTGTGAAGCATTGAATGAGTGTTGGAACATTCTAAATTGCAGCAGGAATGTTCAGGGAGCTTGTCCCATCTGACCGTTGGTTGAGTGTAGTTTCTGCCACAAATCAACCTTGGGAAATGTGCATATTTGGAATCTGACACAAGTCTTCTCAGCCGCATTTTTCAGAAGTCAACACATTCATTCAAGCAACCATTGAAGAGGCCTTTTACACAGTGGATAAAAGGTTACCAAGCTTCATAGCCGTTTCAATGGTGCTGCAAATAGACATATTTGAATTGCTATCCCTCCAATGGTTAGCTGCTCAAAATTGCCTATAAATACAGAAGTGATCAAAGGGATTCAAGCATCCAACTACAAGCTATCAAACTATCATCAAACTTTCAAAGGAAACCAAGTTGTTCTTTAGAATCCCAAGTTTCCTGAATCACTTCATTTAGCTAAGCCAATCTTTGTAAACATCCAAAGCTTAGCATTGAGATATCCTAAGCCTTTACAACTGTTCTTATTGTAAAGGATATCTCTATTAGTTGGAACCAAACCTCAAACCCTTATCTCATTTAGTGAAGAAAGTGTTTGTTGTAGAAGTGAGGAGTTAAGGACTGTCATTGTGAAAAACAGTCTTAACTCAGAGAAATTGAGCACTAGGACTCAGATTATCCTAGGGATCAAAACACTAAGAGAGTGTTGTTGATCAGTGCACCTTGGCACTATAAAACAAGCTAATTCCATTGTGAAGGAATTATCCTGTTCAATTAGGGAAAGTGGATGTAGGAGCTTGAGTCTCTGAACCACTATAAACTTGTGTGCCATTTACTTACTGCACTCTTTATTGCACTTATATTCAATCATATTTCAAAGAGCAAAATTCAGTAAGTTAAGAAAAACAGTTTTGGACAAAGTCCCTGATAACTGTGTTTTTCAGAAATCAACTTGGAGTATTTCATTGAGTAAAAGGCCAACCACATTCCGCACTAAGCAACTCTCTTAGATATTTAGCCAACTGATCACTTAATAATAATCAGTAGGACAAGTATCTATCAAAGTTCACATTTAGTCTTGTTGTGAGACAACTTGCCTGATAAGACCAGTTTGTTAAAAATAAAAGAATTTGCATACACAAGTGCATTCCCCCCCATACACTTGTGTTATACTCCACCAAGGACCAACAAGTGGTATCAGAGCAGGGGTTCATAGACCACTGCTTCTGAACATTCAACTGATTTTCAAAAATCACATTATTTATGTGGTCACTGAACTGATCCAAATTTCTGAAAAACTTATTTGTGATAATTTGATACTATTATTATAGAAATGGCTAACAATGCAGTTCCAGGAGATGCTGTCAACACCATCAACAATATGAGTCCAAACCAAGTCAATCATATTTCTCATCACAAACTGCCAATGTTCTCAATTGAGAACTATGATTTCTGGAAGATCAGGATGAGAGCACATCTGGCTTGCCAGCATGATGAAATGCTTAAAGTCATCACCAGAGGACCTTTCACCTTCACCAAGCTAAATCCCAAAGTCACTGATGCTCAAAAAGCAGACCCAAGGGAGCAATTGCCAAAAGATGAAGATGAGCTGACAACAGAAGAGAGAAAAAGGCACAATCTGAACTACATTGCTATGAACACCTTGTATCAGACTATTCCAGATGCAGTGATGGGAAGAGTGTATCACTGCACCACAACAAATGAGATCTGGGATACCCTAGCACTTATGTGTGAAGGTACCCAAAAGATCAAAGAAAATAAACTTCAAGTGGCCATCCAAAAGTATGAGCAATTCACTATGGAGCCCAATGAGACTATTGATCATCTTGATGGCAGATTCACTGACATCATGAATGAGATGAATTCTCTGGGCAAGTTCTATGCCAAAAGAGAAGTTGCTCTAAAAATTCTAAGAAGTCTCACATCCAAATGAGACATATATTCAGTCATGATGCAGAACACCAGCAATCTTGACAACATGCCCATGCAGCAGGTGTTCTCTGAACTCAAAGCATATGAGTTTGATTTGAACAGAAAGAAAGTGCAAGATGAGCAATCCTCCTCAAGCAAAGGTGTTGCCTTCAAAGCTGCTGAAACAGAAAAGAAGAACACTAAAAAATCTTCTCAAAATGTTTCAAAATCTGAAATGAAGGAGGAAATGGCACTCATGGCTAGGAGATTTGAGAAGCTCAACTCCAGATTTGGTAGGTACAAGAAGTTCTACCAAGACAACAGAACCAGAAGGAGATTCAGCTCTCCTGACAACAAATCAGAGGACAAAGTCTCTGATGAGAAGAAAGAAGACATATATGCTGACAGAAAGAAGTACAACAAAACTGAACCATCATCATCAAGGAGGAAGGAGTCCTCAAGTAAGAAGAATGATGATGAAGATGTGTTTTACAACTGCCAGAAAAGGGGTCACTTTTAGTATGACTGTCCTGACCTAACTGCCAAAGAAAGAAAAGAAAGGCAGAACAAGAGAGACAAGAGGCTAAGCAACAGGAAGGCCATGGTAGCTGGGGAATCAGCAAGTGAAGAGAGTGTCTACTCTTCTGATGATGGACTGTTCTCCAACAGTGACAGTGATGATGACTGTCAAATGGCATTTGAGAATGAAGAGGTATGTTCATCTTCCAACTCTTCCATTAACACACATGAGTCCAGTGAAATCCACTTGAAACTTAACTTTGGGAAGTTACTTGAGGATTTCACCAGGCTACAAGAGGTATGCAATATGGCACCGAGAGAAAATGAGCTCTTGAACTCTAAAGTTCAAACTCCCAACCTTCCTGAACCATAGTTTGACATTAAATCAACTGAGTTGTATCAGCAGACTGTGAGAGAACATGATGAAATGTCTCTCAAAGTCACTGAACAACAAAAGTTGATTGATGAACAAGAACTGGCCTTGAGGAAAAAGGATTTTGATCTTAGAATCCTCCAAGCTAAATTTGACAATCTCTCCAGTGAATTTGATACTCTTAAATTAAGTGAGGGAAGCTTAAAAATAAAGATGTCTGCCTTGAATAAATCCGCTAAAACAATAGAAGAAATTCAAGGGTTTCAAAGACCATTTGCTCAAAAAGATGGATTAGGGTATAATCCATTTGTACCCTCACCTGGTTTTAGTATTGCTTCATCAAGCAATTCTAAAATGACTTTTGTAAGATCAGTGGCACAACAAAATGAAATGGAAGTAAATCAACCACTGGTCAAGGATAAGGGTAAAGGAATTTTTATACCAACTCAAGTAAACAATGTACCTAAACCCATACCTATGGAAAAGGTTAAAGGCATTGCTTATAAGAGGAATGAGGTTCAGAGAGGTAGAACCAATGGAAGGTCAACCTATCTGAATCCTCATCAGAAGAGTTGTCCAAAATCTGTTCAGAAAAGGCCAACTCAAATGAGGCAACCTCAACTGAATGGATTAAGGTCAATTCCCCCTGACATGTATAAAACCTTCAGGAAGCCTGGACCTTACATGCCAAAAGGAAAAGGCCATCCAAAACCCTATCCTCAAAGGTCTTACCAAGCTGCACCTAGGTCTAGTAACCTCAGGAGAAATGTCCCAAAGAAATTCACCAACTCTCCTGAACCTTACAAGGCTAACACTTATACACAGAAACCACCCAAGGCATTTAAGGGTAAAACTGTGTATGTAGAGGTAAATGGAAACCAAGTCAGTCACTTTGAGTCAATCAGAGTAATCAGGCAGATTTGGGTTCCAAAAGGTACAGCTAACCCTGTAGGACCCAACATTCAAAGGGTACCTAAATTTTGACTTTGCAGGGTTGCAAGGACCACAAAAACAAGA
Source organism: Galeopsis tetrahit (assembly GCA_963675135.1). Taxonomy (NCBI): domain Eukaryota; kingdom Viridiplantae; phylum Streptophyta; class Magnoliopsida; order Lamiales; family Lamiaceae; genus Galeopsis; species Galeopsis tetrahit. Next base: position 64,345,586 of record OY776127.1, read on the forward strand.
GAAGCATCAACAAGAAAACAGCATGGTACTTAGACAGTGGATGCTCAAGACACATGACTGGGAATAAAAAGCTTATCTCAGACTTCATTGAAAAAGATGGTCCCTCAGTAACCTTTGGAGACAGCTCTCAAGGAATCACAAGAGGTTATGGTACATTAAGCATTGGTAGTGTCAAAATTACTGATGTCTCTTATGTCCTAGGCCTAAAATACAACTTGTTGTCTATAAGTCAAATCTGTGATAAAGGATATAGTGTTGAATTTGCACCAAATGAATGTATTATCAAAAATAATTCAACACAACAGGTGCTACTAACAGGGATGAGAAAGGGAAATGTCTATTTTGCAGATTGGAGCAAAACCCCTGAAGCAGTTTGTCTTGTTGCCAAAAGCACAAGTGAGCAAAGCTGGCTGTGGCACAAGAGATTGAATCATCTAAACTTCAAAACCATCAACAAGATTGCAAGAAACTCTCTAGTTAAAGGGCTGCCAAATCAAGTGTTCACCAAAGAACATATATGCCAGCCATGTCAGGAAGGAAAGCAGATCAAAGCTTCATTCAAAGGAAAACCTGTCATCTCAACTGAGAGAGTTCTTCAACTACTGCATATGGATTTATTTGGTCCAATTATCCCAGTAAGTTTGAATGGAAGAAAATATGCATTAGTTGTTGTTGATGATTTTTCCAGGTACACTTGGGTAGTATTCTTGCTGAACAAAAAGGAGACCCAAGTCAAGCTACCTGAATTGATGATGAGATTGAACAATGAAAAGGGCCTAAGTATTGTTAAGATCAGATCAGACAAAGGCACATAATTCATAAACTCATACATCAATGAGTACTGCAGCAAGAATGGCATCACTCATGAGACTTTCAGCAGCAAGAACACCTCAACAAAATGGTGTTGCTGAAAGAAGAAACAGAACCTTGAAAGAGGCAGCAAGAACATTGATTGCTGAATCCAAACTGCATAAAAGGTTCTGGGCTGAAGCAATTAGCACTGCATGTCACACTCAAAATAGGTCCTTAATCACCAAAGGACAAGGTAAAACCCCATATCAAATATGGAAAGGTAGATTGCCCACTGTTGCTTATTTCCATATATTTGGTTGTAAGTGTTTCATTCATAATAATGGGAAAGAACAATTGAAAGCTTTTGACAGCAAAGCTGATGAAGGAATATTTGTTGGATATTCACAAATCAGCAAGGCTTACAGAGTCTACAATTGCAAAACCCTTATTGTGGAAGAAACATCGCATGTTGTGTTTGATGAATCTGTTAATGAGTTCAGGGATAGAAACCTGAATATTGATGAGATAACACAAAGAACAACCAGGTTAAGGCTTCAAAGCAAGGAAACAGTGTTTGTTGATGTTGCCCAGCCTGAACTTCATGAAAATCAAAAACTGGACAACCTACCTGATGGCAATCAACCAAAGGACAACCAACCTGAAGGAGAAATTGAACTGACTGACCGCATCCCAGTTCAAAACCAGGTAACAACTACCAATGAAGAAGCAGACAATGCTGAGGTAGTTAATGGATCCAATATTCAAGGGGGAACCAATGAAAATGTCAACTTATCTGACAATGAGGACAATACCCCTGAATATGATCCTGAACTTGATCCTTCAATTAACTTTCCTGAATTTAATGAATCTAGTGATCCAACTTCAGATGAGGACAATCCTCCTGAAGGAATCAGGTCTAGAAGGACTTGGTTGCATGACCATCCAACTAGCCTGATACTTGGAAATTCAAGTGAAGGGATCAAAACTAGAAGATTTCATGGAGAAAGTGCTTTGTTTTGTTGTTTCCTTTCAGAACAGGAACCAAAAGATATTGAGGAAGCACTACAGGACACCAACTGGATCATAGCCATGCAAGAAGAGCTGAAACAGTTTACCAGAAATGAAGTATGGGAGCTGGTGGATAGACCAACTCATCAAGATGTCATTGGAACCAAATGGGTGTTCAAAAATAAGAAAAATGAAAATGACATCATTGTGAGGAACATAGCAAGACTGGTGGCCAAAGGATATTGTCAATCTGAAGGGATTGATTATGATGAGACCTTTGCTCCAGTGGCCAGACTTGAGGCAATCAGACTCTTCTTAGCATATGCAGCTCACATGAGATTCAAGGTGTATCAAATGGATGTGAAGAGTGCATTTCTCAATGGGGTGCTTAAAGAAGAAGTATATGTTGAACAACCCCCAGGCTTTGAAGAAGGAGACAAGGTGTACAGATTGAAGAAAGCCCTCTATGGCTTAAAGCAAGCTCCAAGAGCTTGGTATGACACCTTATCACAGTTTCTTCTAGATTATGGTTTTGTCAAATGCACTGTTGACAGAACTTTGTTCAGAATCTGTGAAGGAGATGATATTTTGTTAGTCCAAATCTATGTGGATGACATCATATTTGGATCTCCAAATGAGAAGTTGTGTGAGAAGTTCTCCAAACTCATGCAAAGTAAATTTGAGATGTCCATGATGGGATTGATGAATTTCTTCTTAGGACTTCAGGTCACTCAATCTAAGAAAGGAATATTCATCAATCAGGCCAAGTATACAAGGGACATGATCAAGAAATTTGGATGTGCTACAAGCAAGCCAGTCAGAATTCCTATGAATACTAACTGGAAAATGGATCCTGATGAAAGTGGAGAATCAAAAAACTCCACTAACTACAGAGGAATCATAGGATCCTTGCTATATCTCACTGCAAGTAGGCCTGATATCACATTTGCAGTTGGAGTTTGTGCAAGATTTCAAGCAAATCTAAAGAAGAGCCATCTTGATGCTGCCAAGAGAATCCTAAGATATCTCAAGGGATCTGAGAATCTTGGATTATGGTATCCAGCTGATGACAACATTGAGCTCACTGGATATTCAGATGCAGACTATGGAGGATGTAGAATTGACAGAAAGTCCACCTCTGGAACATGTCAGTTCTTGGGCAGCAAGCTTATCTCATGGTTCTCCAAGAAGCAAAATACAGTTGCAACTTCAACAACTAAAGCAGAATATGTAGCAGCTGGAAGTTGCTGTACTCAGATACTTTGGCTCAGGCAACAACTAAGAGATTACAAAGTCATCTCAAATGAAGTGCCAATATTCTGTGACAACAATAGTGCAATTGCCATCTCACAGAATCCAGTGCTCCACACCAGATGCAAGCATGTGGATATCAAGCATCACTTCATAAGGGATCATGTGGAAAAGAAAGATATCAAACTTGTCAAAATTCACACTGATAAACAAAAAGCTGATATCTTGACTAAACCATTGGCTGAAGCAAGGTTCTTGGAACTATCAGCTGAATTAGGCTTACTTGATCCAGGGAAGATGGAGGAATGAAGGAAGGAAGCTCATAAGAAGGGAGAAGTTCATTAAGTTGAACTTCAGCAAGGTTGACCAACCTCACTGAAGCAATCTGTCAAAAAGGGAAAATCAGCAAAGTTGTCCCTAGTGCATTCAGCAAAGTTGGTCAGGATGATTGGCTTAGTGGGACCCACTCAGCAACTTTGGGACCCACTCAGGAATGTTGGTCAGACATATTGACCTTACAGAAGTCAAAACACATCTCAGGATGTTTGTCCGAGTAAATTGGATAATTATTGCTATTTTTAGCATTGATTAGACATTTAAAAGGTTTCTTGGTCTAAGAGTAGACCATTTTTGGATGGCGCGTGCTATTAAGATCTATGCCCCCAAAATGGCAAATCAGCATTTAATGCAAAATCTCCATTAAGATTTCATAAATTCTTGAGCAATCATCAAGGCCATTGATTTGCATTAAAACTTCATCAAACCGCCTAATCCCCACTACTCCACTTTATCCAATTGATTTTAACTTTTACCCACTGTCATTATCTATTGACCAACGGTTAATAAATTCCCTTCATATATAAACTCCTCGATTTTTACTTTCTTCCTTACGCACTCATATTTCCAAAAACCACAAGCTTTTGAAAACCTCTCAAAACCTGCAACTTTTCTCAAAAATCCTTTCTATCTCTCAAAATTATTCATGGCTCCTAAAATTAAGAGAGAAGAACTTGTAGATTTCAATGACTCCTCTTTGGACATTGATTTTTCCTATCTTAGCAACCCAAATTCTCTTTGGTTTGAAAAATTGGTAGCTTTTGACAGCCCAGACACAGAAGTTCATCAAGTCCTCCAATGGCTAAGGGAGGCAGGGCTTGAGAAATTCCTTGGCACCAAGCCTGATTCCTGCCTGAATCCTTTCATGGCAGAGTTCTTTGCTCATCTCAGATGGAAGGGAAAAAAGGGTGATGTGTGCACCAAGCTAACATATGCTGAGGAGGATGAAACTGAAGAAAGCCAACACACCATCATCTTCACTGTTGAGGATCTGGATGCTAGCTTTGGGCTACCATCAGAAGGCCAAAATCCAGAGATGTACAAAGAAGGAGATGATCAGGAGTTCTACTATCCATGGATGATAGAACCCAAGAAACTTGTAAGTACTCAAAACAAGAACACCTTGAAACCAGTTTACAGGCACTTGTTTGATTGTGTGGTGAAAAGTTTGTTGAGCCACTCTGGGAGTGTTGAACAAATAAGTATGCCTAAATTTAGAGTGGTGGCTGCTGTGATTGACTCTGCTGAGAAGAGAGTCAAGTTCAACTGGAAAAACTTCATTCTTGACAAGATGATGAATGAAAAGTTTAAATTCAAGGAGGTGAAGCACCACAAGGTGGTGGTTGATGGGAGACTCCAGTTTTGCACAAGAGCTAGCTTGCTCTTAGAAATATTTGCACATTATACTCATCTCCAAGCCAAGCCAAAGCCTTTTCCAGCCCAAAAGGTGATGTTTAGGAAGCTGTCTTCTAAGACAGAAAAGAGGAAGCAGGATGCAGCTTCAAAGAAAGCAGGTGTTGTTGTACCAGCAACCAGAGCCTCTCCAAGAAAAAGAAAAGCTCAACCATAAAAAACACAGCCAAAGACAAAGAGGATGAAGAAGATTCTAAGTGAATCTCCCCCAGAAAGCCAGTCAAGAAGTGGAGGAGCCACTTCTGAGGAAATTGAAAAGGTTGCTGATGAAGGAGTCAACCCTCCTGAAGAGGGTGAGGAACTCAAAGAGGTTGTTCCCCTACAGCCTGAGACTGTAATAGAGTATAGGGGCCTTGATAAGCCCACAAGGTCTGAAAGAAGGAGAAGAATTATCAAAACTTCTGAGAAGCAGAAGTTGATGGAAGAGGAGAAGAAGAAGAAAGAGTTCTTCAAGGAGATTAGACAAGCAAGTAGGTCTAACTCCAAGTCTAAGTCAAAGCCCAACAGCCCTGAAACCAACTCTCCCGATATTCAGTCTAGAAGAATATCTCCATCAAGGCATGAAGAAGAGGAGTGCAAGACTCCTGAAGATGCTCCAATTATTGCAAAGAAAGTCTACTCCCCTGAAGGTGCCCCTGACAGATCAGGTATTGATGTGCTGGCTGATTTAGTCAATCTTGAGTATAGGCCATTCTCCCCACTTGATCCCAGATTACTCTCCTACACCAAACTTCTTGAAACTGTTCTTCAAGAAGGTGATCAAGTTGTCCTCCCACCCATTCCAGCCATTCCAATTACCTCTTCAGGAACATTGCTCTCAAAAGCACCTGAATCCCAACTTGTCTTAAGCTCTTCTGAACCCAATCCTTCTAAATCCAACCTACCTGAATCCCAATCCAACCTCCCTGAATCCCAAACCAAATCTTCTAATGAAGAAGATAGTGGTGAAGAGTACACCTATGAAGGGATGTTGAGGCAGATTGCAAGAGCCAATGTGGATGAATTATATCCAGGATTAAAGGCATATCCTAGGCTGCAACAACAGTTCTATGATCTCAGGGCACTTGTTGAGATCAAGGATAGAACAATTGTGGAGATAGCTCAAGCTATCAAGGATAAGAGAGCTAGTTGGTGGCAGGTTGAAGAAAATAGGCTATTACATTTTGCAAATGTAAAGAAGACCAGTGTGTTAACCACTGAGGCCTTATTTTGCACCATTGTTCATGAGAAGGTGCTTGCTGAAAGAGAAAGAATTTCACAAGGAATCAAGCATCCTGATAGCCCATCTGATGATGATAATGATGATGATGATGACAACACCAATCCCAATCCTCCTGGCCTCAACTCTGCTCAGGTACATTACTTGACCTATCATTCTGATAAGGACTCTGATCATTCAGAGGAGTTGACCAAAGATGGTGACTCAGTCCAAGATGCATTGGCCAAGGATGGTTCTTCTGAACTTGAGGCACAGCTTGACAATGTTGAGACTTCCATGGGAGAAGCTAGTTTGGCTAAAGCCTCATCAATGTTAGGACAGTTGGACATTGACTAGCCTTTAGTCATTCAGGATGACTCAGTGGCTTTGGGATGCCCAAGCACTGTGATCTCCCAACAACTGCCCTCTGTGGATCCTGTTGAGGATATGGAGGTGTCAGGTTTAGGAATGGAAGGAGTTGAAAAGGCTGATAGTGATGAAAAATCAGAGGGAGATGGTGAGGATGAGTGTGTGATTACTGGTTCCCTGAGTGCACCAATTATAGAGGGAGAGGAAGTAGAAATATTGGGTGCAGCCGTGCAGTCCAATATGAGAGTCAGGCTATTCTTCAAGTCAAATCTGAACTTGATGAATCCCTTGGTGAAAGGAGGCCTGATTCTCCAGTGAATGTGAGTTTATCTGTTGATACTGAAGAAAAGAAATTAGTTGAAAATGAGAGTATAGGTGCTGATGAATCAGGCCTATTGGGAGATAAAAAGAATGAGGGTGTTGAGGGAGTTTCTACTAACACTCTTAGTTTTGCAGATTCAGTAGCTGTCACCATTGAGCAAATTTTTGTAGATGCTTCCCTTACAGATATCCCAGTTGATGCTGACATTGACCTTGAAGCAGTTTCAGCAAATGTGTCCACATTGAATAAGATGTACTTTGAACAAGCCAACACCACTGAGGCTGGTTTTCAGATTGCTACTCAAACTGCATCTATCATTGAAAAGCAATCAGAAAAGTTGGATACACTGGTCAGGGAAGTTGGGAAGGCTCATGCTGCAACAGTGGATACTCTAGATGGCCAAGGCAAAACTTTAGCTTCTGTGGAGATGAGGCTAACTGGCTCAGAAGAGGTGATCCTGCCCACATTAGATGCAAGAATTTGTGGAGTTGAAACTGGACTGCAAACAGTTTCAACAGAAGTAACAAAGGCAAAGGATGAGATGGTGAAGTTCACAAAATCTGTGAAGAAAGAGCAGCATGACCTCAAGAATCTCTACAAGGACAATGTGAGAGATCTAAGAAGGACAATAAAGGATGCCTTGAGGCAAAGGACAACTGCTCAGAGAAAGAAGGCTGAAGAATTGAAAGCTGCAATGGTGAAAGAGGCTGCAGAGAAGTTCACTGTTGAACTTATGGCCAAAGTGTCTGATCAAGTTGTGGCCAACCTCACTGATCAACTTCAGGCTAAACTTGATCAATCACTGAAAGCCACTTTGGATGCCATTGTTGCTCAAAAGATGAAACCTGTTCACACATTCTTAAGCATGGCAGCTGACAAGATGCAAAACATTCATGATGAGAATGTTTACTTACTGCAGGAGTTGAAGTCCCTCACTCAAGCCCACTCACATCTCTCAGTCTCAATGAGTGAGTTGAAGCCCCAATGTTTTGATAATGCCAAAAAGGGGGAAAGAGAGAGAGCTAGGGCAAAGGGAACCTTGGTGATTGGTGAATCCAAAGGAAAGGAGAAGGTCCCTGATGTAGAGGAGGAGGAAGTAGAAGACATTGGGAAAGGCAAAGGCCCAATGAATATTGAAAACTTGACTAAAGAAGAGCAAATTCAGATTGCTGTCAAGGAGTCTATGATGTCAGCTATGGAAAGTCAGGCAAGGAGGCTTCAGATGCATGGTGGTGAGTCTGCAGGACTTGACCCCAAGGAGAAGGCTGCTGAAGTAAGGGGGAAAGTGACAAGAGCATCTGAAAGAAAGAGGAAGGAATTGCAAGCCTTCAATGAATTCCCAACTAACCTGACTCTGCCATCAGAATTTCAGTCTGAAGAAACAACTCCAGTAAGGAAATCCAAGAGGTTGAAGAAAGCAGTCAAGCTGCCAGTTATTGAAGAAGAAGAAGTTGGAGAAGAAGTACAGGACAGAGAGCCTGAAGTTGGTGTGCCCAAACTTGCTGATGATCCTTCTAAGCTGTTTGAAGAAGGATTTGGAAAGGATCCAGAGACACAGGAGAAGCTAGCTCTTCAAAGAGCTAAAGAGAGAATGGGTCAGTTGGTTGAGGCCAACAAGGCAAGAGATGAAAGAAGGGAAAACTTCAAAGCTCCAAGAAGGAGGGCTTCTTACAGAAGGCTCAAACCTCAAATGCTGCAAAGATGGGACACTCAATACCCTCACCATGATAAGTGGGTTCCAATCTCACTGAATGATGCATGGGAGGAGGCCAAGAGAAGTTTTGTATATGACTTTTATGTCATTGGGAAGTGGCTTGAAGAGAGTGTAGATGAAGTCTTTGTGCAGTTTATGTTTGAGAACCATAGGGACCTCTACCAAAAGCTGTTTGCAGCAGCTGAAATGGCAAAAGTTGAATTCAAGGCCCCTGGTCCTATTCTGTACATGCCTCCTAAGTTCAATGGGAATTTAATTGATTAGGGAAAGATTCTGGAAGAGTTCATCAACATCATGAGGATGGAGAAGATGAAGCCTGGCCCTAAAGGAACCAACAAGGATATCTGGGAACTGAAGAAAAGGGTATGGGCTCAGTATGGGATTGCCCCTCAGGATGATGGAACTCTCTGAAGCATAAGTTCACTCCTTCCCTATCTTTCTATGATTTTTGTTGTTATCTATTTTATCTGTATCAGTCTAGTGAGTCCTTTTAATTTTCTGATCTGTAATGCTCTTTGATTTATATAAAAGGATCACTATGTTTCTATCAAGAGATAACAACTCATTATCTCAACTAACCTAACATGACACATCATACTTGATCTATTGTGCTAACAGTTTCTTTCAGGAAAGTTGACCAGTTCACTCATCCTGAAGGTAAAGAATAGTATAAGTCAAGTTCCCTTTGTAATAGGTTTTGGCATCATCAAAAAGGGGGAAATTGTTGGGAATAAAATGATTTTGATTTAGATACCAAAACCCCTGATTGATGATGTTCAGATTAGTTGAGATATGCTCAAGTCTAGTTCAGACAAGTTGTCTCAGAACACTTGAGTAAATAGAATGCTTAAGTCAAAAATCTCAGAAATGTTGTGAGATTTTAGAGTTCAGGATAGTTGTCCAAAGCTGAATGTTAGGCAGCTTGATATGTATTAAGTTTCTAGGCCAAAGTTGTTGAACTTGCAAGACAAGCTGACCAGGTGGACAACTAAGCTGAAGAGGTCAAGAGTGTTAAGGCAATGCTCATATATGCAAATGATCAGAACAATTAAAGTGCAAATGATCAAGAGCATTGAATGCCAAAGCTCAGAAGACACATTCAATGAAGCATTTATTGCCAATCATGCCTGAACCAAGCATTGAAGACTTGAAGCATTAAAGTGTGAAGCATTGAATGAGTGTTGGAACATTCTAAATCGCATCAGGAATGTTCAGGGAGCTTGTCCCATCTGACCGTTGGTTGAGTGTAGTTTCTGCCACAAATCAACCTTGGGAAATGTGCATATTTGGAATCTGACACAAGTCTTCTCAGCCGCATTTTTCAGAAGTCAACACATTCATTCAAGCAACCATTGAAGAGGCCTTTTACACAGTGGATAAAAGGTTACCAAGCTTCATAGCCGTTTCAATGGTGTTGCAAATAGACATATTTGAATTGCTATCCCTCCAACGGTTAGCTGCTCAAAATTGCCTATAAATACAGAAGTGGTCAAAGGGATTCAAGCATCCAACTACAAGCTATCAAACTATCATCAAGTTTTCAAAGGAAACCAAGCTGTTCTTTAGAATCCCAAGTTTCCTGAATCACTTCATTTAGCTAAGACAATCTTTGTAAACATCCAAAGCTTAGCATTGAGATATCCTAAGCCTTTACAACTGTTCTTATTGTAAAGGATATCTCTATTAGTTGGAACCAAACCTCAAACCCTTATCTCATTTAGTGAAGAAAGTGTTTGTTGTAGAAGTGAGGAGTTAAGGACTATCATTGTGAAAAACAGTCTTAACTCAGAGAGATTGAGCACTAGGACTCAGATTATCCTAGGGATCAAAACACTAAGAGAGTGTTGTTGATCAGTGCACCTTGGCACTATAAAACAAGCTAATTCCATTGTGAAGGAATTATCCTGTTCAATCAGGGAAAGTGGATGTAGGAGTTTGAGTCTCTGAACCACTATAAACTTGTGTGCCATTTACTTACTGCACTCTTTATTGCACTTATATTCAATCATATTTCAAAGAGCAAAACTCAGTAAGTTAAGAAAAACAGTTTTGGACAAAGTCCCTGATAACTGTGTTTTTCAGAAATCAACTTGGAGTATTTCATTGAGTAAAAGGCCAACCACATTCCGCACTAAGCAATTCTCTTAGATATTTAGCCAACTGATCACTTAATAGTAATCAGTAGGACAAGTATCTATCAAAGTTCACACTCAGGCTTGTTGTGAGACAACTTGCCTGATAAGACCAGTTTGTTAAAAAGAAAAGAATTTGCATACACAAGTGCATTCCCCCCCCCCCATACACTTGTGTTATACTCCACCAAGGACCAACACATTTGTAGATGATTTCCTTAACCTCCAAAGATATCAATTGAGCATATTTTGGAACCACTTTTCCACATTTGTTCCTGATGAGTTGTGGACACCTAAAGCCACACAATTCAGCACATACATATGTTGAGTTTCTAGATTCAAGATCCACATGCCTTGTGATGAAGACTTATCAAAACCAATCGACAATAAATATGGCAAGAAATTAGGGGTGGCAATTTTCGACACGACACGATACGATAGCATGATACGAATCCGACACGAAAATTACGGGTTAGTGTTTGGCCTTATCGGGTTCGTGTCGTTATCGGGTCGACCTGATAACGACACGAAAATTTCGTGTCGGGTTCATGTCAACTCGTTAAGCACGATAAAATTAACAGGTAACCCATTAACCTGTTAACAACCCGTTAACCTGTTATTTACCTGATATAACACGTATCTGATAATAACACGAAAATGACACGATAATTTTTTATATTTATATAAATATATTATTTTTTTATATATTTAATACAATTTTAAATTGATTTATTTTCTTATCGTGTCGTTATCGTGTTGTTATCGTGTTACGTGTCGTTATCGTGTCGTGCCACGTCGTCACGAAAATTATCGTGTCGTGTCGACACGAAAATTATCGTGTTCGTGTCGTGTCGACATAAATCCTTATCGTGTCGTGTTCGTGTTTGGCCTTATCGTGTCGTGTCACTATCGTGTCGACACGAAACACGTCACGATAACACGATTTGCCAGTCATACAAGAAATATCAGTGAAGAGGAAAGCACAATGAAGGGGAAATCATAACACAAGACATGAGACTAATTATCTTAAATTGATATTAGATTGATTTTTAATTTATTTCTGATTTATTAGTTGATAGCAGTAGTACTTAGAGCAGAAAAAGAGTAAGTTGTAGACATGTTTGTAACTCATATTGACTTCACATCATTTCTGCTGCTTACTAGTAAATTTACGTGCATTCATTTAGGATTTCTAGTTGTTCATCTCTTATCTTATTCCTAATAGTAATCAATTTGAGTTATTTTGATATTTTGCTAGTATTTTACAATTTTAATATGATTTTCCAGGTTGTTATTATGTTTTATATTAGTAAGGTGTTATTATTATTATTATTATTTTGTCAGTAGCAAGGTGTTATTGAGCTATAAAAGCATATGCATTACTTCAAGAAAAGTATATGTAGTGTGTTATGGTTATATTAACAAAGTTTTATTGTGCGTTCAAAGTGAATTCAATCATATGATATTTTGTATTTTGTTTCTAAAAATATCACAATAAAATTGCAATGTCATAAACAATTTCAACTATGCTATTTCGATTTCGCTGTTGTAAGAGTAATATTTGCAAATCACTGGACATCACTTCGAATAAACCCAATAAATTCAAAGTAATTGACAATAAAACATTGATTCATCGTCACAAACATAAGAATTAGACTACACCAACACTATAACAACACTATTACAAAGTAGAAAAGCTCGTAGACGTATTTTACAGTTGTGACTCCAAGGTATACAAAACCGGACTAGAGAATCATGCAAACAATTCTTAATCAGTTTTCCTCATGGTCTTGCTTGAACATTCTCACAAAATTCAACAAAGCAGTGATCACTGCAATCAACATTCATCAACAAATAAGCATCCAGATCTCAAGATTTAGGCATTTGCAATAAAATGTAACACCATCCCAACTTTTAGTCAAGTATGATGTAGTTTCTCGTGAATATTAAACTCAATGTACAAAGTAAAAAACAAACTACCTAGTTCAAACGGGCAATGTGCCAGGTCTTCCCCAAAATAAAGGATGATCAAGGAATGTACATTCCAAACCCAACTAGTTGATGCCAAAGGCAACACATACTTATCATTCCGGCATAAAGTGCAGCCAAAAACCTTTCTTCCCCTTCAGAAAAACAAAGGAACTCCTTCAATGGCTGCAAGAAAAAAGTGTGAATTAGAAAATTAATAAAAACCAAAATTCTCATTTGTATGCAAGGTTACCCACAAACACAATTGTATCAATACTGCCCTGTCAACACACCTATTTAGTATTTATACAATCAAACTTAAATAGTTCAATGATATGCCAAACACTTATATTGTTAGTAATAAGTTTAAATAAGAACAATGAACATAATCATTGTTATCTCAGCTACTTTGGGACATAGAAGTTTCAGTTATGAACGTGGATGAACACAATTTGACTACATCACCACAACCTTCCAACTAAATATTAAAGTACGCCTTTAAACTCGATCAGTTTCGAAACTATCATAAGTGCGCCGTCTTTCCAATAAATGACAATCCAATTTCTATGTAGACAAGAAACAAGCAAACAAGCCATAATGAGGCCGGAACTTTTTGTAATTGTCATAAAGAGACATGAAACAAGCACACAAGCATACAAGGGCCTGAACTGGTCAATGGGCACTAGGTGAGACCCAGAGTGAGGCTGGAAAAGGCCCTCAACCCATTTTGACCAGAGATTACACATAGTTAAACTTAGAGATCATTCTAAATCCATTGCAGAACTTCACAAACACATGCAGAATTACAGCGAAGAAGCATATACTCATCAAGAAAAAATCATTATATTGAAACAAAGCTTCGATAAAATAAGGGAATTTCAGTTTAATAAAGACAACAATAGAAGTTTTAGAGATGCAAATGTAATAAGACCTAATCAAAATACTCAATATTTATAAAAACGTGCATAGTCAATATTTATAAATACAGAGGTAGCGCACAAAACTAAAACTACATTCCATCACCAAGAACATCATCAGATAAACACGATCTTTTGACTAGATAACTCACTCCAAAAACAAGGTAAAATAAGGAAGTTCAACTTCAAGAAACATGTAACATGACTTAATAATAGCCCAATAGCAAACCATAATTTAGTATTGTATTTCCCGTGTTTAACTTGGAGGCTTGAAGAACAAGCACCGCTACAACTAAACTAAACATCATCAATTTCCATTTACTGTAACAATTAATGCTTCCAGCGAATTACAAAAAATGATGAATACATACACTGTTTGAGGATACCAATTGACCTACCAAATCGACAAATACCACGAAAAATTAAAAGACAAAAGTAGGGTTTTAAGAAATCGTTCGTACCGCTTGAACACACTATTGATCTCGCTAAAGTACCATGATGTCGCTACGTACCACGATGTCGCTACGTACCACGATGTCTCTAACTACCATGACACAAGAGCTCGAAGTCGACGGCGTATCTTCGTGAGAGAAAGTCGCCGTCGATTCGAGAAGGGGGGAAAATCGCTGCTTGCTGAGAGATAAGAAGGGGGAGAGGCTGAAAATGAAATTGTTGAGTAAAAAACTAGGGTTTCACGTTTATATATGGAGGGTATAGTAAGGAGGTAATTTGGAATTTGAAGTGAGCTCCATGTTTTGCCCCGATTGTGTATCTCACCAATTTTGACCAGATAAAAAACACACTATAATCCGCGTTTTGTGGCGGGCCGACGAGTTTATCTTGGGCCAACAAGACTTCCACCAAACGCGAAATAGGCCCAGATTAGGCTCAATCTTGAATTTAACTTACCTAATCTGGGCCACCAAATGAGCCCTTACACTATGTTTATACCCTGGGCGTAAGCATACGACATAAAAATTCAAAGACGCCCAAGGTTTTTTTTTATCTCAAAATATCCAAGTATGGCACGTGTTAAATTTTTACTCGTCGATTATATTTTATTTAGATAATTTCCGATTTTCACTTATCTACTTAAAAAAAAAAAAAAAAAACCAAAATTCATAAAATTAAATTCTCTATTTAGATCAATCTTGATATATTTTGGATCACAATTTCATACACTCCCTTTTATCTTCTCCTAATTTTTTTCTCTTCTAAATTATGTTAATTATCTTTTTTCTCTTCTAACATGGATCCAAATATGTAATTTGCATCTTTTGCTTTGTTGTAATTAGGCATTTATTTATAGTTCAGTTTATTTATTTTCAGTTGTATTTTAATTTTTGTAATTTTAATTTTATTATTGAATGTTGTAATTCTTTTTAAGTGTATGGTAATTTTTTATTATAGTTATAAATTTTTTAATATTAAATAAGTATATATCTTCTAAAAATTGTGAAAATATATATTATAAAAAATTAATAATAGATATAATTATTATATTATAAAAGAAATCATTTATTAAATGTTGGTTGTGGTTGTGGTGGTTATGGATAAAGTGTTAAAAAAGATGAGTTTGGGTTGTTGTGTAAAATGTGTAGGTGGATGAGTGAGAAATGAATTTTATATTTGATGACCCGGTCATGGCCGGGCATGGATAAACATGGTCTTAGGGTATTAGAAGGGTTATTGTTTTTGTTGAAAATGCCATATTAAATAATTAAAAAGTTTTAACGAGATGGGGTGGAACATGTTCAAATTCGTAAATTTTATGACGGAACGAATTCTAAAATATGTTAAACTCATTTTAGAGCCATCTAATTGTCATCCCTATTTAAAGGCAAACAAAAAACTTAAAAATCTATCTTTGCCATCCTTAAATTGTAACTTCACAATCATTGTTGGGCCAAGAAAAAGTCAAACTCTTTAATGTTGGGCTAGGAAGATTAAATATACAGCCCAAGATGAATGGGTCTTGTTGCCTTGTCCTCGGCCCAGGCTTACCCCTGTGGCTTTGTTAAATATACTCCCCCGATACATGCCCTCTTAAAATACCAAAATTACCCTTTTCTCTAAAACATTAATTGTTAAATATGCTCCCTCATTCAACCCTAATTTCTTTTTTTCCCTTTTTCTTCTTCCTCGTTTCTTCCAAAAAAAACCAAAACAAAAACCCTAATTATTTTCCATTCCATCTTTATTGTACTGAAAAGTCTACTTACGCATTGACCTGCAAATTCAATCTCGTAAGTGACCTCCTCTTCCCCTTTCTCGGTCCCTTGTTATCCTATTGCATTGGACTAACCTAACCATGTTCCGGGAGCTACATATGTCGTTAAGGGATCCTCTAGGACAGTCAACCCTTAACCACGTCCAAAGCCCTGCCAATGCTTCTACTACTGCAATTTTTAGCTAACCAATTCCCATGTCTGACGTGGTGCTCGTGGTCTAGCCCGTTTGCCTTCGATTATTGCACATCTATTCTCTTATCTTAACGACTACGACTTTTTGAATTGCTTTATTTTATATAGTAGTAGTGAGAATATATAGTTAGTCTGGAGTTTGGTATGATAGTTCTGTGTACCAACCTTGCTACGTAAGAGAGATCGACATGGGGCCTCTCTCATTTGGCTTTACGTGGTCCATGTCCTTGAATGAACGGAAAGGCGAGGACAACACAAAGGGGAAAATAAAAAAGAAAGAAGAAAAATTGGACCATGTTTCCCGAGAGAGGACGCATTCTCGCAGGCCGAGACTTATCTCTTTAGACTAGGCTTGAGCCTTTTCTTCTACTGTGTTCGGCTCTTTTTTCGGGTTGCTCCTTATGGACGAACTGAGTAAGACGCTCTATCCGTTCTATTATGTGTCGGGAGGAATGAATCTTGGATCAAGTGAGCAACCACCATTTCCTTCAGATCGATTTGGGCGTATATGCAAAAACATTTCTCGTTATCATAGTGGATCTTCCGTATCTAATCCTGTTAGCTCCCCATGCTTTCGCACCCGAGTGTCAGTAGGGACCCAGAGAGTTGCCTTCGCTTTTGGCCTTCCTTTGCAGCTACGGGCAAGCAGTAATAAAAAAAACAATCGAAAATAGACTTCAATGAAACTCTACGACGACAAAAATAACATTTCTGCCTTTCTCGACTCCAACTACCGCCCTCGCAGCGAAACTCGCGCATCGCTACTCTCTCTCGCTACCACACAGCTTGACTTTAGCGTGATATATGCCTCGTAGCTCGTAGAGGACCTCTATTGACCGCGTAATCACACTGTCTCATGTAGTGTTCCCGCAATCTCAGTCCAGTCTAATTTCTCCACCAAATTGTTGGCCCCGCCCACCCAACAGTACCGCCCCTCGCCGCCCCCTCCCCCCGCCTGCGGCGTCGCCCCCTTCCCCTTCTTATTTCTTTTTTTTTTTTTCACTTTTTCTTCATCCCATGCGCCGCCCCCACCCCCACCCTTGCACCGCTCTGTCCCTCCTCCCATGCGCCGCCCCTCCATCTTTTTCTCTTTTTTTTTTCCTTCTTGGTGTGCTGTCGCCGACACCCAAAAATAAATTTCTTAACTAACCCACTATGTAGTAGGAAAGTAAGGGTCGATCCCACAGGGAGAGACAAATTTTATTGGACAATTCATATTAATAAAAGCAGGGGGTTTGATTGGTGGTTCCTAATTCTACTAAAAAGCAATAAAAATAACACGTAAACAAATAAAAAAAATTGTAGTTCACGGATTTGCATCCACTTGAATAATTTTCATACACAATTAAAATTCACAAATATCTCAACTCTTCTCTAAATCTTGCCCCTAAACCGTGGTACGACCAAACTAGTTCGAATTATTTCTTAAGTTTAATTAGTTAAAAGGTACGACCTCTAATTAACATATTCTAATGAATAACCCCAAAACATGCATGTATTCGAGATTCAACTCAATAAATACATTAACGAACCAAAACAATAGAGCAAACTAGACTATGAATACGAGACGTTCGTTTCATACAACCTAGACTTCGCTATCGCTAGGGTGTTCTGCCCTATTTGCTACTCCAATTACACAATTATAACAATTACCGATTATAATGTGCAATTTAGCTAGAAATAAATATTTAATCATGCAAGTTGATAAAGCTCCCAAAATCAATAAATATCACATGCATAGCACAAAACTAAATAACGAAGAAATCAAAAAAATCGAATTAAGAAATTCGTTATTAAATAAATGGGCAATCAAATCATAACAAAGATTTGCGCCTTCTCGAACTAGAAAACAAAATTAGCCAAACATAATAATAGGAATAATGATTTAGTCCATAATTGATTCAGTCAAAGATCTTTAGAGATTTGTATATATTTTCCATATCAGTAATTACTTGTAGGTTACTCTGTAAACCCTAATCGTAATCTTTATATATATTGAATAGACTATGAAATATTGGGTTGAAGCTTTTGGTGCTGCAGTTTATGTGATTAATCGTTTACCCTCTTCCGTGTTATCCGATAAATCACCGTTTCAATTGGTATTTTCCTCTCCTCCAAATTATGATAATCTTCATGCGTTTGGATGTAGGGTTTACCCATGCTTACGAGATTATGCTGCTAACAAGTTTTCTCCTCGTAGCATTCCTTGTGTTTTCTTGGGTTACAGTTCCAGGCATAAGGGTTTTTGCTGTCTCGATACAATATCGTCTCGTTTTTATATTACCAGGCATGCTCGGTTTGATGAGGAATATTTTCCCTTTGCACCTTCCACACGGTCCTCTTCAGCCGACTCGTTGGATTTTTCGGCTTATAGGGATCTTGGTTCGGCTCCCATTTTTCCTTCGCCTTCGAGTCCAGCAGTGGTTCTGATGGATTTGGCTGCTTCGACTCCTTGTTCAGCATATCCGGATCTCACATCTACGACATCTCCGGCGCGCCTGGCCTCTCCGCCACCGGCCTCGCCTTCGCCTTCGCCATTGGCCCCTTTGCCGCCACCTGCTTCGGTATCAACTCATCCTATGCGAACACGTGCCAAGGATGGCATTTTCAAGCCAAAGTATCCTCCTTCATCTTCTTACTTGGCTCATAGTGGTTTTCTTTCCACTCTACACTCTTCTAAGGAGCCCAAGGGTTTCAAATCAGCTGCAAAATCACCTCACTGGATTTCTGCAATGGACGACGAGCTTAAGGCTCTTCATGCCAACAACACTTTGACTTTGGTCCCTCGTCCTGCTACTGAAAATGTTATTGGTTCTAAATGGGTATTTCGTACCAAGTATTTGGCGAATGGTTCTATTGATCGCTACAAAGCTCGCTTAGTTGCTCAAGGGTTTTCTCAGCTTCCTGGTTTCGACTACGATCATACTTTCAGTCCTGTAGTCAAAGCTTCCACTGTTCGTATCATACTCTCTTTGGCGGTTATTAATAATTGGCCATTACGTCAATTGGATGTGAACAATGCTTTTCTGCATGGTGTTCTTCAAAAGCCTGTTTACATGGAGCAACCACCTGGCTACATTGATTCTGTTCGTCCCTCCTTTGTTTGCAAGCTAAATAAGGCGATTTATGGTTTGAAGCAGGCTCCTCGGGCGTGGTTTCAACGCTTTTGTGCCTTCTTGGTAAGTCTTGGTTTTCTTGAAAGCAAATCTGACACTTCTTTGTTTGTCTTTCGCCAAGATCGTCTTTTGCTTTATTTACTTGTCTACGTGGATGACATTATTATCACTGGGAGTGACCAGTCGCTTATTGATCGTATTATTCTTCGAATTCGACGTGAATTTGCGATTAAAGACCTAGGGCGGCTGAATTATTTCCTCGGCTTGGAGGTAACTTATACGAAATCTGGTATCTTCTTGGGTCAGTCCAAGTATGTGTGAGACATCCTTCTTCGATCTGATCTTCTCGTTGCCAAGCCAGTGTCTACTCCACTTTCCTCATCGGAAATTCTTACAGTTGATGGTGATCCTCACTCCGATCCTACTGAGTTTCGTTCTTTGGTGGGTGCGTTGCAATATCTCACTATAACTAGGCCGGATTTATCATATGCTGTGAACACTGTAAGTCAGTTTCAATCAAAACCCACTGTTGCTCATTTTCAAGCTGTCAAGCATATTCTTCGTTATGTCAAGGGCACGCTTACATTTGGTCTGGATTTCACTCGTGGACCTCTCAATCTTTTGGGTTACTCTGATGTTGATTGGGCTCGTTGCCTTGACACTCGCCGCTCCACTTATGGTTATTCCATATTTTTGGGTCCGAATCTTGTTTCTTGGAGTGCTAAGAAACAACCTACTGTCTCTCGTTCCAGCTGTGAGTCTGAGTATAGGGCTTTGGCTAATGTTGCCTCTGAGGTTATTTGGGTCACGTTACTCTTGCGTGAACTTCATGCCATGCCTTCATCTTCACCACGGCTCATGTGTGATAATAAGTTTGCGCTCTTTCTTAGCCAAAATCCGGTGGCTCATAAGCGTGCAAAACACATTGATATTGATTATCATTTTGTTCGGGAAATGGTTGCTTCGGGTCGTCTATCTACCCATTTTGTCCCCTCGAATCTTCAACTTGCTGATATATTCACCAAAAGTCTTCCGCGACCGCTATTTGAATTCTTTCGGTCCAAGCTTCGCGTCTCTCCACATCCGCTTTGCTTGAGGGGGGTAATAGGAATAATGATTTAGTCCATAATTGATTCAGTCAAAGATCTTTAGAGATTTGTATATATTTTCCGTATCTGTAATTACTTGTAGGTTACTCTGTATACCCTAATTGTAATCTTTATATATACTCCATCCACTTTTAAATAAGTGTCATTTTAACAATTTTCAACATATTAAGATATATAATCATGGACCATTTTACCCTTCATTAATGATAATTAATTTTAATATTAAATTTATGTTTAGTAATGAATGTGGTCAATATTGTAGATGATATTCATGTATACAATAATTAAGGTTTATGCATGATTTATGTTATAGTATTATATTCAAAAGGAAAAAAAAGCTTAAATCAAGATAAAGAAAATGGAGGGAGTACAATGTATAAGAAGGGTAAAATTGTCAAATTTGAAGAAAAAAAGTTTAAAAAATATTAAAAAAGACAAAATAACATTTAATAAAAAACGGAGGGAGTATTGAATAGACTAAAATCAAAATCCTCAATTGAGGTAAAATATATTTTCTCTTATTCTTTCACATAACTACAAAAATGACTCTCATCGAACTCCCCTTTCTCTCCTCTCAAAACTCACGCTGCCTCTTTTGTAATATATGTTTTCGCATACCGAAGCAAAAGGAGTATATATATATATATATATGTGGCGGCTGCTCCTCTTCAAAACCACAATTTGGCCCATTTGTTTTTCTTTTAGTTGGGCCTAAGAGTACTTCTCACGTCTCAACAACTCAAGAAGCCCATTTCCTCTTCATTTTTTTTTTTTGGGCTTTTCTTCCTTTGCCCACCTTGACATTTGGTTTGAAATTTACTCTTAGCAAGCAAACTAAGCAAATTGATTAAAATGTATCTCTACACTTGGCTCGTCTCCGATCTTAACAAAAAGATCACAAAAATTCTGAAATTATACAAAACTCCACATCACAGTATTTAAAGCCAAAGAAATAATAAGTCGAAAGAATGCAATAAAAACTCAAATGAATTCTAAAATAATATTCAATTAAAGTACAAAAATATGCAACAATCACGACTCATCACTTCTGCTCCTACCCTAGCCCAGACCTTCGTCGTTCGCCCCCTCGTCGTGCCGCCACCAACCCAGCGTCGCCCATTTCCCGTTGACGCCATCACCATCAATAAGTTTTTCTCTTTTTTTTTTTCTTTTTTTTTAGATTTTCTAAGTTTTTTTTTTTAATTTATTTAGGCGGTGACGGCCGCTGGAGGTGGGACGGCGATTGCCGGAGGTGACCGGATAACTGTCGGCAGCGGCAACTGCTTTTTTTGAAATTAGGGTTAGTTTTTAGGGAGTGTATCTATCTATATATTTTACTAAAATGATAAATTTAATATTTTACATGAATATTAAATTAATAAATGAGGAGGGGAGTAAATATAACAAAGCTGGAGGGGTATATAGTCTGGGCCCTTGTCCTCTGCATTGGGTATGAGCGTTAGTAAGAGCCCAATAAATTGATGGCACAACTACTGTAGCATACCTTCTTTTTTTTTTTTTTTAAAGGATAGATATATTTTTCTTTTTCTTAAGATTGCACGAGATGTCGTAAAATGTATATTTATAATAAATTAATTTTTAATAATTGATTATAGCTAATTTAAATACCAAGTATATGATCAACCATTACCATGATATAGGAAAACTTTAGGTGGGATAAATAAAACATTTATTAAATTATGTGATGATTCAAATTCAATTATATAGGGGTGTTATAGATTTGAAGCATAAGAATATGCTCTGAATGGTACAAACAATTTATGAGATGGACCAGTTCACTTAGAGCTTCAATTGGACCTCGTTGGCGGACAATAAGATTGATTCCTTAAATTAGTCCGTTTTTAAATTAATACCGAAATATAAAAATATAAATTCTTTTATATGTAATTTGATACATACATGCAATTGAATTTAAGTGATTTTGATACAATCTTAATTGTTCAATTGAATTTTGGATCCACCAAATTAGTTACATCATGCAATTGAATCGAAAAAATTATAAATTTTCGAAATAGTAGATAGAAATATCGGGGCCATTGCCACACCCATCAAAGAAGTCGTTCCCCAACCGGCAGCTAATCAAATGTGATTTAACAAAAAGAAAATCGTATCATATTAAAAAGTCTTTCCTTCAAATTAATCGAAGAATTTTATTCAAAAGATAATATTTAAAAGTAGTTGGTAATAGACACTGCTTGAGTCAAAGATGGAGATATATATTGAACATTTGAACGTTATAGTCAGTAGAGGAGACTACCAAATCATATATATTAATATATCATCTCCCAAATAATAATATAGAAAAACTTTTGGTTTTGAATAAGACGAAATTGATTATATATGTGATTTAAGGTCAACTATACCGGCTGTGGACTCATTTGTATAATTATCTGATCTTTTCCCATCATTTCACACTATAAAATTGATGTTTCTGAAACAAAAATCTTTTTAATATAATTAAGGTTTAATATGTATCCACGTGAAATTTGAAATTTGAGACTCAGGATTCGAAATTTAAAATTTGGGTAAGAAAGATATTAAGTAAAATACTATTTTCTCATGTAATTAAGTGACAAAAGAATATACTGAAATGTGGATGAAAAAAAAGTTAATTAACTTTCACTAAAATTGATGGATTATTTAATAATAAAAAGAAGTAATATAATTAATTTGATGCAACTTAAATAAAACAAATTACATAAAGCCATTTAGCCGGTGAGAATATGATGAGTAATGTGTGTTGACTTTGAAACTATAAAAGAATTGAAGTAGTTTTAAAGGGTTGAATTTGGGCCTTTCATTTTGTTGGGAGCAAATATTTGTTGCTACCTTTTTAATTTAGATTGGAAAATGAAATGGATCGAGATGCAACTAAAAAAAATTGAGACACAATATATATATTTCTTTTTACCTAACATTTAAAAGAATATAGGAGTATATCATTTTTGGGTATATTTATAACACCATGGAACATGGGGATCCGCCCTGCTTGTGATTCAATAATGTAGTGGTTATGCTCCTTTAATGAGTGAGTTCCATATACTTTTTTTTTTGATCGATAAAAGAAATTTTATATCATCTCGAGTACATGGAGTACTCAACCCATTGCTATACAAGGCAAAATTATCATACAATTAAGTGCTTTTAAACTGAACCGCCTATTCTCTAATTGATTACTCAATTAAGTGAGTTCCATATACTAGTTGCACGATGCAAATGAGAAAAAGTGGTCATATTAAAATTTACTCGAATTGAGGGATGCAAAAAGAGTCACGCATAATGAACTAACTAAAAGTCTAAAACACTATTCCAAAAGTGAATCACGATTCACGAATAGTAAAAGAGAAAATTATGTTAGATTCCAGTATATATACATAGTGATAGAGTTGACTTTGAATGGGCTTCGAATATTTCTTTATGAATACAGCCCATCACCAATTATTTAGTTTTTGGATTTAAATTCTCAACATAATTAACACTGTTTCAAAGAGGGTTAGGTTATGACCCTTGATTTAATCCTTGTTAGGCCCATCACATCAACCACTTTCAGGGTATGTTTAATTCGAGATTTTAGAAATTTGTATTCTTCATTTCAAAATATAGTCAATTTAAAATACGTACTTCATTCTATTTTAAATTTGTATTCTTGATCATTTCACATGAAACTCACTATTTCATAGCTAAAATCTACAAAATTCTATAGTTGATATCCAAACACTCAACAATACGTATTTCTGTCCAAAAAAAAAAAAAAAAACGTATTTCTGTATATGGTATATTCACAACTTCATAATACCGATATTTTAATCGATATCATATGTTTTTAAGGTTCATTAATACTACTATAGCAGTTATAATTACTTAAAAATGAGTGATTGTGGGAGTCATGGTGGTGGAATTAAATGTGAATTTGGGAGGAAATTATATTTAGTATTTACTAAGCCTAATTATAAGGTCAGCAATTTTGTTATACACTCTATCCAAAATAAAATGTCATGGATATTCCCTTTTAATTAATTAATTAATTTGTCCAGATTTGTTGCTATATTAATTTTTGTTTTAGAACAGTCCAAAACTGCAGCACACAATCCCATCTTTCATTTTGAAATGTTGTGTTGTATAAAGCCTAAATACGTAGATTCTGTAATATAATATGATAAGGATAAAAATATTATTCTGTTTTGTAGTAATTCAAAAGTTTGGTCTCGTATGACCAACATATCCAATAAATTAATATGGTAAAATTTAGGCTTGACTTTGACTGAAATGTTCAACAGTAAGAAATATTCAGGTTGGCAATTAGGTGAGATTATATACTTCTTTTTATTAGTACTAATTTCATTTAAGAAAACAACTAATTTGTACCCTCATTTCTGTACAATTTATTTGTACTATTTTATTTTATAGACATTATCTTAGAGGAGTGTATCATTTTTTCTTGACCTGTGTTTTATCCATAAGAAGTGTTTTCTAAGGTAAGATTTTAATGACATTCTAGCCCTTAAAAGACAACACTTTCTCCCTAAAAAAAAAAAAAACTAATTTATTTTGGAAAATTTAGATAATAAAGGAAATATATATTATAGGAGTATATATATACTTAAGTTCTGAACTTATAATGTGTGGAACCCGATTTAAGTCTGCAATACTGCTCTAATACTATGGCAAAAAATTGCACCATTAATTATGAGATAGAAGAATAAAGAATTGCACCATTGTTTCTTCTTAATCTTCATGAATAATATAATTCTAACAAAAAATATCAACGCTGAAATAAAGCACCCGCCGGCCACCGCTACTGTTGATAACTGCTAATGTAACTAATGTTAGAAAGATCTATGAGATGAATAAAAAATTATTAATTATAAACATTTATTTATTAACTCAATTTGAATATCTAAATTTAATTTTGAGTATCATATATTAGGGACATTGTCAAAGAGAGTTTAACAAATGACACTTATTGTTTATATTTGGAGAAATTTTGATTTTGAAATAAATATTAAAAAACTTTGTAGTTTGGAACTTTGTGTTTGAAAATATTATCAAGAAAGTCAATAAAAATGTTTGGGTTTGACTAACAAGTCTAATGAGGACAGATAGGGTGACGGACTGACGGTGGACGAAGAATAAATATTAGTTTAAAATGATAGTTAGTGACAGAAAATATGACAAAAATGTTATTTTTACTTAATAAAATTGTTTATTGTGTTTAAAAAATTAAGGCGTATTTTATTTTTATAATTTCAGCACGTATTCCACCCGGCCGAATCCCAGGTTCGGCTGAACCCAATATCCAATCAATCTTTTGTACATTTGGCAAATATAGATTATATATTTTGAAAAAACAAACAAATAAAAGTTACTCCTTATATTAAAAAAACAAGACTTTGAAATTAGTTGACTACTAACATGAGCCGAGTTGTCCTTACTCTTCTCGAATTAGTTTACTCCTAAAATCAGACGGCTAAACCTTATCAGCTGAGTAAGCCTTACTCAGCTAGAATCAGATGACATCAGATGACATCTCAATATTGCATTATTTCTAACAAAGGGGGTGTTTGTAAACTCAATTAACAACTTTCAGAATCACTTTTTATTCAAAAGTTGTGAAAAAAAACTTTGAAAATAAGTTATTCAAGAAGCAGTTTGCAAACACTACCTAATTGTGTGTGATTATAATGAAAGTGTTTTGATCCTCCTATGATTCATATAGATTACATTGATCGAACAACGTAAATATTGTTTTCATTTGTTTTTTTTTTTTTTTTTTTTTAATTTTTTTTTTTTTTTTTTAATGGAAGTTAAAATCCCCTTTTTTTTTTCCCTCCCCGTGACTCGAACCCCTCCCCGTGACTCGAACCCAGGACCTAAGGCCTAGGTAGTGGTGCTCTAACCACTTGAGCTATCCCACTTTGCCATATTGTTTTCATTTGTTAATTTTGATTTTTTTTTGTTTATCTTCTTTTAAGTTTCTTGATTATTTCATAACGTTGTTAGTTCAGTTCATGAACGGTCTCATCATAAGACCATCACATACAAATTTTTATCATTGATGACAATTTTTTGCAATTTAATTTGTGATGCTACATTACTTATTAAGTAGTATTATTACACCTATAAAGTAATAAAACAATACTTTTCACACAATTTGACGTTTGTGCGTGTATAATCTTGTATTGTTACTTTATAAATATTGTGATATTATTTGTAAGTGATGGAGCATTTGCCGAAAATTGCTAGAGTGAAATAAACCCAAACAGATGGAAGAAGCAAAGTTGTGAAGGAGCATTGCCCAAAATTGTACTCCCTCCCTATATTTTTTAAAATTATGGTCCATATTTCTTTTTAATTTATACTAAAATATAGTCATATTTCTTTTTGAGAGGGTGTTTATTGTCAAAATTACTCATAATTAATGAATATTTAAATTATTGTAATGAGTTTGAGAAAAGAGAGTTTTTCAATTTTAAAATCAATTAAATAAGGACATATTTAAAAGTTTATTGGTAAAATTCATAAATCTTATACACAAAAATTGATGTTTTATTGGTCTTATATTGGGAGTAAGTATTATGGCGAGAATTGTTGAGAGGGTCAAACAAATGTCCCACATAAAAAAGGCATAGAAGGAATTATGGCTATAAAAGGGTGGACTAGTATCTCCATTAGTATGAGGTCTTTTGGGGAAATTCAAAATTAAAGCAAAGTCGTGATTTTTGGCAAATCCAAAGCGGACAATATCATACCAAGTGGGGGAATACTATGGAGAATCCAAAATTTTATCATTTTAGTTTGTTTGTTGTAAGCTTCTTATATTTTTTTTTTTTTTTGCAAATATCATTTAAATTTATATCCATACACTTCACTTTTATTTACACTAAGGGAGGGTGTATTCAATTGAAATTCTGTTTGATTTTTTTGGACTTTAAAAAGTCAGTGGATTTAGAAAATTCATAGACTGTATGCAGAGTTTGACTGACTTTTTTATTGATTTATATGGATTTTCATAGATTTGACATGATTCTTAAATACACATTTTTTTATTTTTTTAAATGGATTTTCATAAACTATGCCCCTAAAACTATGCAAGCGTATATCGAACACACTTGTATTTAAAAAAAATTATCTAAATTATTTAGAAAAAATATCAAAAATATATCTCAATGCATTAGCTTGTTTTGGTTGGCTTCGAGAAAGCAATTCCAAATTTTCCTCTTCCACAGATGCGGTGTGTAATCCAGTCCAAGCTCGTACTAACTCTGCTTGTGTTTGAAATGGGAACTTGTGATTTGAAAATACCAAAAATTCTCTCAATCACATTTCAATCATGCATGAGGAAGAAGAAAGATTGAATAATTAATTCTCTCAATCACATTTCAATCATGCATGAGGAAGAAGAAAGATTGAATAATTGCATTTCTGGAGTGTGTTTGAAATGGGAACTTGTGATTTAAAAATACCAAAAAACCAAATTTTTTTAGATGATATCGAACACCACGTAATGGGGAGTTGACGTCGATTACTGGAGTGACGACCTTGATATTGCTAACATAACGATATACTATAATTTTTAAAGAAAAAATATAATTTTAAAATACAGTTTTCACGATAATAATAATGGTAGTGAAGAATATGCTTATCGAAGAACATGGTTAGATTTTATTTTGTTTGAAGAAAGAGTAGGAAGATTCGTTTGAAGAAGAGCAGGAAGATGGACAGTTTTTCGATTTTGTAAACGATGCGGCTGTGTAGAATTTTGTGGTTTGAAATACACTACTTTCTTCTCTTTCAGAGTTTCTGAGAGAATCCATTGAAATCTCTACTTTTTAGAAGAGATTTTGAATAGTGAAATTTATTTATATTTTTTTAAGGAGAATCCAACGAAATCCATAGAGTATTAAAATCCATAGATTGTTGAATACCTAAAAATTTTTAAAGACTTTTTAAAATCCGTATTGAATACCTCAAAATTTTGAAAGACTTTTAAAAATCCGGATTGAATACCCCCAGATTTTAAAAGTCCAAAAAAATCCAACAGAGTCTCAATTGAATACACCCCCTTAAATGTTATTATTAGAGATAATATTCACGTCACGTCATCAAATAATATTTCAAGATAAATTGTTGATAGATTTTATACATTTGAATATTTCAAATTACTCATGTATCTTATCCCTTTGTATTCGGCTATTCTGCTGTACATATTCAATATATATATATATATATATCAAATCTCATCTTCACCGATTTCCGCCTCAGATTCTGTTCCGTTAGCCACTCTCATTCACATGGTCACGATAAAATTGTCGTCAACCAATTACACTACAAAAAATTGCTCAAATAACGAGGGGAGTTAAAGAGGGGGATTTAACGCTTCCTATTTGGCGAGGGATTTAAAGAGGGGCACAAATAAAGAGGGAATTAACGAGGGACGGAATCACACTCGCCAATTAGCGAGTGGAAAAAAGTGCCCTCGCCAATTTACGAGCGCGTTGGCGAGGGTACCAAAATCCCTCGCAAATTGGCGAGGGAAATTAATACCCCTCGCGAAATGAAGAAACCCAGATTGGTTTTCTGGAAGTTGGCGAGGGCGGCCAGGGAGTATATATACTAATGGTCATATATATATATATTACTTATGTAATTAATATATATTACTGTAATTGTTAGATATAATTAATTAATTAGGTTAATAGTTAATTATCATTATTTGATTGATTAAATAGTTAAATATTGTTAATTATATACATGTGGGAAACAAATTAATTAAACATAATTATTGAATAATCATGAATTAAAATTGGATAAGATTAATGAGGTGTTTATATCTATAAATATTGTTAATTATATACAGCTGAGTTATTTTTGTACAATTATAATAATTATAAATTATTGTTTTAATATTTTTTAAAGTAACAGGTTTCTTTAGTTTCCAAATTTTAAATATTTATCTTTTACTTTCCATTTTAATGGTGTATTTATTATTAAGTTTTGATTATTAATGATACTTGATTTTTATTTTTATTTTTAATGTTAAATTTTTTATTTTAATTATATTGAAGGTATATATATTCAAATAATTTTTACTAACAACAATGATTTAATTACAAATTTGAAATATATATATATATATATACATACACGGAGTATATATTTATGAAGAAAATTAATTAAACATAATTATTGAATAATCATGAATTAAAAAAATGTAATTGGAGAACAAAATTAAACACAACTAATTATTTGTAACACATAATTTTATAATTTTTCATTTAAAAATAAATATATTAAATATGTTTTGACAATTTAAAAATAAACAAGTAACTTTAATTTTATAATTGGAAAACAAAATAAACATAATTAATTATTTGTAACACATAATATTATAATTTCACATTTAAAAATAAATATATTAGATGTGTTTTGACAATTTAAAGATAAACAAGTTACTTTGAAGGAAAGAAGAAAAAACTGAAATTATAATATATATATTAATTGCATTCAAAATATAACGACTAAAGCTCCTAGCTTAAACGGCACACAAGGAGCGCATAAACTCTTCTTGTTCGGGAGGTCCTGGGTTCGATTCTCGCCTGTGCGGGTGGAGGGTTAAATAGAAATGGTAAGTGGGGTGGGGGTTCAAACCCAGATTCTACAATTTTTTAAATTAATTAAATTGGCGAGGGGGGTGTGCCCTCTTTAATTGGCGAGGGGAGCGTGCCCTCTTTAATTGGCGAGGGTGCCCTCGCCAATAAATTAGCGAGGAACACTTTGGCGACAGTGACTGCCCCTCGCCTCTGCTGTCGCCAAAGTGATTAAAGAGG
The DNA here is from genome assembly GCA_963675135.1 of Galeopsis tetrahit. Taxonomy (NCBI): domain Eukaryota; kingdom Viridiplantae; phylum Streptophyta; class Magnoliopsida; order Lamiales; family Lamiaceae; genus Galeopsis; species Galeopsis tetrahit. Next base: position 64,375,502 of record OY776127.1, read on the forward strand.
GCAATTCCCTCGCCTTTTCCCTCTTTATATGGGCCTTTTTTTGTAGTGTTACCTTCTATGGAGGAATCAAGTGATTCCCATGCTGCGCTGCGACAATCTTCTCTCTTTTGTCGACGGCACCACTGTCAAACCTCCTTCAACCTCGAAGGATGACGCTGGTAAAGACATTCCCAATCCAGATCACGTCACCTGGTGCACACTCAGTCTTTTACTCTCCTCTCTCACCGAGGAATCCATGTCCGAGGTAGTTAACCTTGATTCAGCCCGTGAGGTTTGGCTTGCGCTAGAAGCTGCGTTTAGTCATTCCTCAACGTCTCGGGCTCATCAACTTCGTGACGAGCTCCAATTTCTCAAACGTGGATCCAATTCCGTTGTTGATTACAGTAGGAAATTTAAGCTACTGTGTGATCAGCTTGCTGCTATCGGTCGACCTATCGACGACGCCGATAAATGTCACTGGTTCATGCGTGGTCTTGGTCCCCAGTTTCGTGGATTCACTGATGTTCGCATGGCATTAACTCCGACGCCTTCATTTTGCGATCTCATCCACCAGGCAAGAAATTATGAATTATATGATAAAGCAATGGAAACTCAAAATTCACACACTGCTCCTGCTGCATTTTATGCCCATAATCGTCAATCCGGCTCATCAGGTGGACGAGGTCACTCCTCTCGTGGGGGAAATTCTAGAGGTCGCGGTTTCTCTCGCCCAAGTGGTGGGCATGGTAATTTCTTTACCAATCCTAGTAAGAAACCATACATTCCAAAGTGCCAAATCTGTCGTGAACCAGGCCACTATGCCACAAACTGCTCCCAGCGGTACGACCGCAACTCTCCTTTGCCTGATGCAAATCTTGCTCATGTCTTTCAGACGCAGTGTAAAGTTTCATCTCCTCAATCCGGTTGGTATGTCGACACCGGCGCATCCGCACACATGACTAATAATGCTTCTACTCTCGATTCCTATGAACCCTACAATGGTAATAATCACGTCATCGTAGGTAACGGTGATGCCCTATCCATCTCTCATTTGGGCTCTTGTCATGTTGCAGATAATTTATGTCTATCTGATGTTTTAGTTGTTCCACATATCACCAAAAACTTACTCTCTATTAGTAAATTAACTTCGGATTTGCCAGTTGATGTTACATTCTCTAACCAGAATTTTGAAATTCAGAACCGATCGACAAAGTAAATACTGGCTCGGGGCAGATGTAGAAATGGCTTGTATATCTTGGAGCATGGAAACTCGGCTTTGGTTGCAGCCCTCCGATCCAAGACATTGAAGACTTCTTTTGAGTTGTGGCATTCCCGTTTGGGTCATGCGCCTTTTTCTATTATAAAGTTATTGAGTAATTTGGGTCATTTAGGTGTCACGTCTCTGTTACCTACACCATGTATTTGTTCCTCTTGCCAATTGGCTAAGAGTAGACACTTGCCATTTGATTTAAATGAGAAACGTTCATCTACCGTATTGGATTTAATTCATTGCGATTTATAGGGACCTGCCCCTATTACTTCTGTTGATGGTTTCCGTTATTATATTATTTTTGTGGACGATTACTTTCGTTTTACATGGTTATATATCTGCTGGCCGCTAAGTCTGAATTTTTTGATGTCTTGATGAAGTTCAACTCACTCGTTTGCAACCAATTTTCTACCACAATTAAAATGCTTCAAAGTGATGGTGGAACTGAATTTACGAATGGGCGTGTTCGTGAATTTTTTAATTCTCGTGCTTTATTGCATCGACTTTCTTGCCCTTATACACCGCAGCGAAATGGAAGAGCCGAACGTAAGCATCGGCACATCACGGAAACAGGCCTCTCATTATTATTTCATGCTCAAGCTCCGCCAGAATATTGGCTTGATGCATTCTCCACAGCGGTTTATATAATTAACCGTCTGCCGTCTTCAGTTTTGGGTCAACAATCCCCCTTTCAGATTTTATTTGGTAGTACTCCAAATTTTGCAAATTTTAAATCTTTCGGGTGCCGCGTTTTTCCATATTTGCGTGATTTTTCAGAACACAAGTTGGCTCCTCGAAGCATGTCGTGTATATTTCTTGGATATAGTGGCATGCACAAGGGTTTTCGGTGTTTAGATCCTATCTCCTCCCGAATATATGTCACACGACATGCTATATTTGATGAAAGTAATTTCCCATTTAATAATAATATTTCTGATAGTGCGCATGATTTGGATTACTCCACTTTCTTTGAACCAAAAATAAATTCAGCCTCCTCACTCAAGACCAGCAGTAGCTCTGTCCAGAATTCTCATTCCATCTTAGAGGTTTCTCGTCAATCTGGTATATGCACTCTATGTCCTGTCGAGTGTCAGCCGAACACCACTCAACCTCTTATTACTGAACCAATGCAAGAATCTGTCCAGCCTGCTCCTGCGCTCACTCAAGAGCAGGCTGCCGTACCCGTCTCGATGCAAAATCCACCATGTCAGACTGTTTCTCTTCATCCAATGCAAATACGGGCCAAATCAGGAATTCTTAAGCTTCGCCACTTTGTTAATCTTGCAGCCACTGCGTTATTGTCAGCTCTTGCCGTGGCTTCCGAGCCGAAAGGGTTCAAAACCGCACTTAAGCAACCACACTGGTACAATGCAATGTGTGAAGAAATGGCAGCTCCTGCAAATGTTGTGGGCTCAAAATGGGTTTTCCGCACAAAGTATAATTCGGATGGCTCTATTGAACGGTACAAAGCACGTTTGGTTGCGCAAGGGTTCACACAAATTCCGGGAACAGATTTTTCCCATACTTTCAGCCCGGTTGTCCGAGCCACCACAGTTCGTGTCATCCTCACATTGGCTATCCAGCGACAATGGCCTCTTCGACAACTAGATGTTAAGAACGCCTTCTTAAATGGCTTTCTTGATAAACTCGTGTTAATGGCCCAACCACCGGGTTTTATAAATCCGCAGTTTCCCGATCATGTGTGTCGTCTTAAGAAGGCCCTATATGGGCTGCGTCAAGCCCCTCGAGCATGGTTTACAAGATTTAGTGAATTTCTCCTTAGTTTGGGTTTTTCATGCAGTAAAGCAGATACCTCTCTTTTTTACTTGCATGGAGAAAAGTTTACTATATTCCTTCTATTATATGTTGATGACATCATTGTTACTGGTAGTGATGCCATGGCTTTTCAACGACTCATCTCTCGGATTCATACTGAATTTACTGTAAAGGATCTCGGACAATTAAGTTATTTTCTCGGATTGGAAATATCGCATACACAATCTGGACTATTTTTGGCGCAAGCAAAGTATGCCCATGATATTCTCACTAAGGCATCTATGCTTGACTCGAAGCCAGTTGCCACCCCCTTGCCTCCTGGTACTACACTCGTCAGTCATGGTGATCCATTTGACGACCCAACTTTATATAGATCGTTGGTGGGTGCTCTTCAATATCTCACCATCACTCGCCCAGATTTATCGTATGCCGTGAATCACGTGAGTCAGTTTCTTCACTCTCCGACGTATGATCATTATCTCGCCGTTAAACGCATTCTTCAGTATGTTAAAGGAACCTTGCACTACGGCCTTACATTTACACGATCGCTCACTTACAATATTCTTGGTTATTCGGATGCTGATTAGGCTCGTTGTGTTGAGACACGAAGATCCACCTACGACTATTCAATTTTCTTGGCTGGAAATTTAATTTCATGGTGTGCTAAGAAACAGCCTACTGTCGCTCGTTCAAGTTGTGAGTCCGAATATCGAGCTCTTGCAAATACAGCCCAAGAATTAGTTTGGTTGACTCATCTACTCAAGGAGTTACGTGCCCTTCCAGCCTCTTGTCCGCTGCTTTTATGTGACAACACCAGTGCCCTATTTTTAAGTCAAAACCCGGTTGCTCATAAACGGACAAAACATATCGACATTGATTGCCACTTCATTCGAGAGCTTGTTTCTTCTGGACGATTAGCTACCAAACATGTTCCTTCGCAACTTCAAATAGCTGATATATTTACAAAGAGTCTACCACGTCCTGCTTTTGAATTGCTACGGTCCAAGCTTTGCGTTGGTCTACAACCCACGTCAAGCTTGAGGGGATATTATAGATAATATTCATGTCACGTCATCAAAGAATATTTCAAGATAAATTGTTGATAGATTTTATACATTTTAATATTTCAAATTACTCTTGTATCTTATTCCTTTGTATTCGGCTATTCTGCTGTACATATTCAATATATATATATCAAATCTCCTCTTCACCGATTCAAGGTGGAAATTATAGTTATCTTTATATTTTTCTTTTTCTTTCAATCATTTTTTTTATACTGTATCTATTATTTAATCACTTATCTTAATCTATATTCAAAAGTAATAGAAAAATTTATATGCAAACAAATAGAATAATAAATTGGCAAAATCAAATCTATTATAAATATCTAGCCCAAATAAAAAAATTAAAGAAAAACTGACCAAAATATAAGAAAAGAAAGATGGCATAAACACATTTTAAGGCAAGACATGTGATAAAATTAACCTTTCTATTAGTATATAGAAGTGATATTAGTGGGGGTATGAGTGTAAACCATTACCAATTGGGCAGTGGGTAATAAACTTGATATTAGGCGTGACACCATCATTTTAAGGAATTAAAAAAACTTATTACCGAATGCATCTCTCGACACGTAAACATCAGTCTCCACATACCACATGGAAAAACACTTTTTCTGCGTCCAACGTCCAATCATTGTCGATATGCAAAACTCTCCTCCAAATCACAAAACAACAAATGTTACTTTTAATTAACCACATATTAATTTAATCAATTGCATGCTACACTAATCTTAAAAAGAAACATTTTGGCTCATTATTTTGGTCCAAGAATATCTTTTCCCACTTACAACCGCACTCAACATTAATTAAATAATTATAGGTAGTACGTGTAAGAAAACATAGACTGCATATTTTTTTTTGTTGGAAGTTAAATACCCATCCTTTTTTTCCCCTCCCCATGACTCGAACCCAGACCTAAGGCCTAGGTAGTGGTGCTCTAACCACTTGAGCTATCCCATTTTGTCATAGACTGCATATTTGGGTACACAAACAATTTTAATTTATTTGTAAATTGTGGATTTAAATAATTTTAAAAATAAAATGATGTTGTAAGAGTATTAATTTTATAGTTAAAGTTTGCACGTAATTTTAGAACGTCTCAATAAAAAAAATGTGTAAATAATCACGAAATCTGGAAAATATATGATATATGAAGAATTAACTAGGAACATATATATAATATTTAGAGTCACATTTGCACACATTAGTTGCACACAATTTTTTTTAAAAAAATTATAATATTGCATCACACATATCAAGCAATATATGTACGTTCGTTTAAAAAATAATACCACAACATTTTAAATTTATATATATACTGAACTTTGTGAAAAATATATCGTTACTTAATAAATGATATAGTATAACAAATTATTAAAAAAATTACATCAATTACATAGAATGAACTTGTACATACAAAAAATTGCCTAATTTTTAACGTTTAAATTTTAGGTGACCCAAGTCACAATTTTCAAAATAGAAACTGCAAAACATCCCATATATAATCATCCTACCGAAAATGAGTTTTCTTTTTTTTAAATATTTATTCGAATAGAAGATCATTAATCATCCTCTAGCTTTCGCCAAATAAAATATATATACTCTCAAGTCCGAACATTCAAGTGAAAGTTACGCCATCTTCATTTTTCTTCCATTTCAATTAATTATAACTATATGTTTATATCAAAGCTCACGAGTTAGCTTTCAAGTGATAGAATAATATATTTAATTTTATGATGAAAAAACAACAAATTATGAGCAAAACTTAGGTTGTTAAATACCGTCGAGACTCTGAAAGCACGAACACAAATATAATTAAATTAAAAGAATCCGATCGATCGAATTAGCTAGCTAGCTAGCAATGGAAGGCAGTAGCGGCGCCATGAAAACAACCTTCCTCCTAATCAACGTCCTCATACTTGCCGTCGGCAACTGCGGCGGCCCTCTAATCATGCGCCTCTACTTCCTCCGCGGCGGCAAGCGCATCTGGTTTTCCAGCTGGCTCGAAACCGGCGGCTGGCCCATAATCCTCATCCCCCTCCTCGTCCTCTACACGCGCCGCCGCAAAACCACCCCCACCGCCACCCTCATCCTCATGAAGCCCCGCGTTTTCCTAGCCTCGGCCGTCATCGGAACCCTCACCGGCCTCGACGACTACTTGTACGCTTACGGAGTCGCGAAGCTCCCCGTGTCCACGTCAGCGCTGATCATCGCGACCCAGCTGGCGTTCACGGCAGTTTTCGCTTTCCTTATGGTGAAGCAGAAGTTCACGGCCTACTCGATTAACGCCGTTGTTCTGTTGACGCTGGGAGCCGTGGTGTTGGGGCTGCACACTAACGGCGACAGGCCCAAAGGGGAGACGAATAAGCAGTATTTGATGGGGTTTTTCTTGACGCTGGTAGCGGCGGTGCTGTACGGGTTTATTCTGCCGTTAGTGGAGCTGATGTATAAGAAGGCTACACAGGCGATAACGTATACGCTGGTTTTGGAGATTCAGATGGTTATGTGTGTTTTCGCCACTGCCTTTTGCACCCTTGGCATGATTATCAACAAAGATTTTCAGGTACGTCACTATTTTTTCAACACACTCATTTCTTACGCTAAAATCTTTTTTACTAGTATTTTATTAGCTAGTATTATGGAATAGTTATATTTAATTAATAATTAGCTGACCAAAAAATAATGATTAAATTCACAAAATATTAGTACTCTATTTAATTATATATGGAGTATTAATACATTTATATTTCATCATATTTTATATGACAAATATATAGAGTATTTTATATTTTATGGAGTAAAAATTATATATATTATGAAAATAAAAGTTAGTGAAATTAATAAGTATAAAGATATTAGATAAGCTAGCATTTATAGCTTGCATCGAAGTAATAATTCAATATATGTTGGATATTATTAGTTTTATGTATGTGAGGGAATTAAGAGAGAAATATGGTTGAAATAGTAAACGGAGGGGAGGGGAGGGGTGGGGCAGATGCAGGTCCACATTTTGGGAGAAAAAGAAATTCAGCAAGTTTTTTTATCACAAAATTGCCTGGTCAAATTTTGGACTTTTATCGAGGGATCATGACAATCGACAAAAAAGAAGGGGGCTTTTGCTTTATATGGTACTGGTTATTGTATAGAAATAATTATATTCAATGACAGATTCAGTTTTACTAAATTTAAATTTTCGAATCCTAGCCTTGTGTTTAATTCTGAATCTTTCTCTATTCAAAACCCCTTACTATTAATACTATTCAATTCCAATTTCCAATAAGTAGTTGGATAATGTGCCAGAATTAAATGGTCCATGGCACCCATACAAAATCGTACCTTAATATTAATTTAATCCTTTTTTATTTAATATTATTATTGATGTACATTCTCCTAAAACCTTTCATTTTAAAATCCCTAAAATTTTATAACTTTAAAAATAAAATTGAACCAACCATTTTTTATTTTATTTTCAACAAGAATCATAAGACAACTTAATAAAATTTCATAAATCTACATTTACAAAAAAATTGTATTAAATTTTAAACTAAGTGGTTATTTTATAGAAGTAGTTTATAATATTGTTTTATATGTAAATTAGTTGGTTAAATTTTATTATTTTCACTTTTATTTTTTTAGTTGTTAATACATTTTTTTAATAATATTATTAACACTCAACTATAATTTATTAATTTAAGTTTGACATTCATTAATTTATTTATAAATAATCATTTTTTTTAAATGTACCAGACCCACAATATACCAGTGTGGATACAAATTGATCCACTTTATATTAAAAACTAATTAGAAGAAATACACATAATAATTTGGATGATTTTTTTTTAATGAATTAAGACATTTCATTTATCTTTTTTGGTGGTTCTACACGACACATTAAAAATGAGTTAATTTTTTTTTTTTTTAAATCGAGTTAAACAGAATTAATATTGCAATAGTGGAACGATGCAACTAGTATGCAGGTAGAAGTTTTTGAAATATTTTATATTCACTACGTTCTACGAAAGTATGCATAATTTCTAGCTATTTTCATTTGTTCCACAATAAATTACACAGTTAGAGTAGAATTTTGTTTTATAAATTTTATCCTTACAATTTTTTTACACATATACAAAAAAATATAATTATTTTAGAATTAATTCACGTAAATCCAATTCAATCAATTTTTTTTTGAACTTTACAAATAAAAGCTTACAGAATACTATATTTATTAAACATTTTTCTTATATGGGTGCTTAGAAGTTCCAGTTAACTTTTGTTGGACAGAGGATTTCAATTTTTCCTAATTTATCCCTAAATATATCAGTATAATACCTCACTTTTTTAATTGGGTTTCATTTCTTTCATAATAATCAGTATGCAAGTTCTTAAAAGAAGTCTAGCTATAATAATTTCGATTCCACTCTTTCCATTTTGAGATAAATATTTTAAAGCAAATGAAGTATATATTTGTGTTATATTATAAATAACTTTTTCATTAGAATAAATTAAATGAATAATTATATAAATGAGTCCGTGTAGAGATGTAAACACACACTCATCTAATAATTGTAAAGAAGGAAATACAAAACAAAATGTATTTCATATATGGAGTGTTACAATGTTTACAATGCTAAAATGCATAAAGTGCATTAGGAATACAAAAGACCCTAATCTATATTGATAGACTAAGTAACAACTAGTAGTTACTAACTAACCACTAACTATTCAAACTAACTAACAAAGGAAAGTTACAAAAGGAAACAATACATGTTTATTGTGTTTAGTATAAGCACACTACTTTATATTACCCTTTACACCCCCCCTCAAAATGAGAGTGGATATCAATCAACCTCATTTTGACAATGTGAGTGATGATCAATCTCCAAACGTCGAGAATCGACCGAAAACAACACAAAAATCCATCAGCCACATATGCTTCATTCTTGAGCACTTGTTGATGAAGGTACTTTGCACAGAATTTGGCAACTACCTTACCTCCATGTCCATCATAGACACCAATAATCGAATTCATCCAATCTGTGGTGAGAATTCCACAAATATTCCAAAAAAAAAAATGGAATCGTGATATACACGAAAAATCGATTTCGAATCAACATGAAATCGAATATAAAACTCACGAGCATAAAACTCACGAGCATAAAACTCGCAAAGAAATGAGTATAAAACTCAAGAAACTCAAAGAAGAATTCGAATCAAGATAAAATCGAATCCAAAAATTCACGAGCATAAAACCCGTAAAGAACAATCTCAAAAAGAGAAAGAAGAAAAAAAATGATAGAAATCCAAATTCATCAAAGATTTGGCAGAAATGAGTATAAAGACTCAAGAAATTCGGAAATCCATGCATACCGAATTGCGGAAACATATCTAGATCGACAAACTTGTTTACTCGATCATAAATAAATCAATACATAGCTCTGATACCATGTAGAGATGTAAACACACACTCATCTAATAATTGTAAAGAAGGAAATACAAAACAAAATGTATTTCATATATGGAGTGTTACAATGTTTACAATGCTAAAATGCATAAAGTGCATTAGGAATACAAAAGACCCTAATCTATATTGATAGACTAAGTAACAACTAGTAGTTACTAACTAACCACTAACTATTCAAACTAACTAACAAAGGGAAGTTACAAAAGGAAACAATACATGTTTATTGTGTTTAGTATAAGCACACTACTTTATATTACCCTTTACAGTCCGCATGTAATAGAAAAAAGTGAAAATTATATGCATAAATTAGTGAAAATTTAGAATAGATGATGTCATGCAATCTTTATATGTGCATGCAATTATTCAGCGTTGCAAGTGATAAGAGCATTATAATCAGTATTGATCATGAGTTCGCCACTATTACGAAACTCATTATTATTATTAAGTGGACATATTTTCAATGTCTTTTTTTAAAAATTTGAATAGATAACGTTATTTAATTGGTGTTGTCATAATTAATACTACAATTAGTGGATCTCCATAAGTGAGGATTTTATGACTCAATCTCGTACATACAAATGTACCTACTTTAACATTATGATTTCATGATGTCGATTTTTTTTTTTAAAAAAAAACTTTATGATATCATAAAATACTTTGTGGAGTGATTAATACTAGAGTGGACCACGTTTTTTTTATATTAAAGTGGACCACGTTTTTGAATAGCACTCCCAACTATCTTCTACTTTATTGAAAGCCAACATTCTTAATTCAAATGTCCCGAATATTCTACACTTGATTTGTTTCCATAAGAAATATTTAATTTGTGAGTTTTTTTTTAATAAATAAAAATTGAAAACGAGTTTTGAATGTTTAAATTCTCCAAAGGGCAGGCACTATTTGCCCTTCAGCATGATTAAATTTACAAAAAATGCCCTTTATATCATTTTATTTATTGCATATTCAAAATAACAAAAATATTTCAGGCGTACTTTTTTTTTTTCTCAACTTTTTCAGTACATTGACCAATTTTGACCAATTGGAAGGTGTATCTCTATTAGGATGCAAATAGTCGCACTCTTTTTTTACTTGATTGTTAATTAAAACAATCAACGAATTACATATTTCATACCGACGTGTATTAATGATTAAAAAGGTAAAATAGGGGAATTCAACTGCCTTATAAATTCGAAATTAATGAATCATGTTGTGTATTGAAATTTGCAGGCCATACCAAGAGAAGCAAAAGCATATGAACTTGGGGCGACGAGATACTATGTTGTAGCTGTTTTTAGTGCTATAATTTGGCAGGGTTTTTTCTTGGGAGCTATTGGTGTCATATTTTACTCATCGTCCCTTCTATCAGCCACCATTATCACAGTCTTACTTCCAGTAACAGAAGTGTTAGCCGTTATTTTCTACCACGAAAAGTTTCAAGCAGAAAAGGGTATCTCCCTCTTTCTCTCTCTTTGGGGTTTTATTTCTTACATGTTAGGTGAGATTAAACAGAACAAAGAGATGAAGATGAAGATTAAGGAGGGCAACAACGTCAACAATCCTAATAATGTAGAGGCACAATTGGCCATACAAACATCCACTGCTTGAATATTCTCACTTAATTAGTTGATATGCAATTCACTTTACATTTTGGTGTTACAGCTTTTATTGTATTAATTAGTAATATATATAATTTGTAGTACTAATTAAGTTAGTATATGTTGTGTATTAAAATTAATAAGATATAAATCAAAATATCAAATTGGAATAATGAATCTTAATATTTGGTATTTATTTATTTGTGGCTCTATCATAAATACACATATAGAGATTTTAAATAATTACCATATTTAAACTTGAAGTCTTTAACATATATATATATATATATACACGCGGTAACACTTTGATGAATTTCGACCAATCACTCTAATCGGGAGGTTGTACAAGATCATTGTAAATTTTTTAGCTAGAAGACGGGCAAAAGTTATGGAGATGGTTATTTCCAATTGCCAATCCGCCTTCATAGGAGGGCGACAAATAATGGACGGGATATTAGTAGCGCACGAGGCGATAGATGAAGCCGTAAAGAAAAAAAAGAAAAGGGCATTGTTCAAAGTGGATTTTGCAAAGGCATACAAAGTGAATTTTGCAAAGGCATACAACTCAATTGAGTGGCCATTTCTTGATAGTATGATGAAGGACATGAATTTTGCACAAAAATTGAGGGCTTGGATGATGGAATGTGTCTCGACGGCGAGTGCGACAGTGCTAGTAAATGGGAGCTCGTTGGGGGAATTTAAGCTAGAACGGGGGCTTCGACAAGGTGCTTCTAAAAATGTCTAAACTTTGTTTCCCCTGTTTGATAGGTGTATTCAAACCACAAATATACCGAGCTCCATATATTGACTGCTGAAGGGCAAGAGAAAAATAGATGTTCGGTATTCTCCTCCTCTCTTCCGCAGAATCGGCAGTGCATGGAGAAATTCTCGTTGTACACTTTCCGTTTCCTAAGGTTTGTAATCGTTGGTATCTTGTCTTGCACCATCTTCCACGAAAAAGCCGCAACTTTAAGGGGTACACCTTTTGTCCAAATACAACTAATTTCTTCCTCCATCGGGTCCAGGCTGTATTGCTCTTCCGACAGCTTCGCGTAAGCCGATTTCACTGTGTATCTATCCTCTTTCACGAGTCTCCAAATCCAGCAATCGTCTTCCGTTGATTGCTTCAGGTACCTGCCTATAATATTGCACATCTCAACAAAAAGGTCAGTTTCCCTTCCCAGCAAATTCCTCCTCCATTTCCACAAATAAGTCTTAATGCCATTTGTCCAAGTAATCCTATCAGAAACCAAACACTGTTTTTCTGTTTCAAGATTATATAATCAGGGAAATAAATTTCTAAGACATTTGCCCCCTGATTCAGGTGGAATCTACACGATTTAGATGCATATTTGAAGCTCATTTGATGTTGATTTCATTGAATTATACAGTGAATATGATTGTTTAAGCCGAAATGAGAGAAAAGTTGTGTTTTGTCGATTGTGTAGAAAATACGATGGAATTTGGAGCAAAACACATACCACAAGTGATCGGACCGGAAAGAGGAGTGCACGGTTGGATTCGTCTCGAAAAACGGAGTGGATTAGCCAAAGGAATCGAGTCAATCCGACATCCGAGGCGAAAGTTATGCATGTAACGAGAAGGGGAAGAGGCAACTCGGCCGAGTGCGTCAACTCGGCCGAATCTGCAACTTTGAACTCTACTGCGCACTCGGCCAAGTGAGCCAACTCGGCCGAGTAAGGTTGAATGCGTAGCTCCTGGAATCGGACATCACTCGACCGAGTAAGGTTACTCGGCCGAATCTGCAATTTTGCACTCTATTGCGCACTCGGCCGAGTGAGCCAACTCGGCCGAGTAAGGTTGAATGTCGTAGCTACTGAAATTGAAGACCACTCGGCTGGAAAGAGTTGCTACACGCTTCTTAAGTGTTCCACTCGGCCGAGTAACCCCAACTCGGCCGAGTCACCCCATTTTCGGTGCCAAACTTGTATTTTCTCCATTTTTTAGGGATCAACTTGCAATTATGCCATTCAAACCCTTCCCAAACACTATATAAACTCCCTTTCTTAAAATCCAGAGACGAACTTTTTGGAGAAGCATTTTTTTCCACACACACATTCACATAGTTGTAGGTGTTCTTCATTTTTAGTTAATTTCTTCAATAGATTAGATAGAATAGTGGTTTTTACTTCAAATCAAGCTACGATTATCATCGGGCATCGTCTATTACCTCGTTTTGTAGCTAAATTCGTATGATCAAGGTGATATTACTCTATTTTGCAATTCAATTTGGTATTTTCGTAATTTCTTCAATCTCTTGTTATTTTATTATGAGTTTGATGTTATTTGTTGTTGTAGCCATGAGATTCTCTTCTAGAACCATGGGCTAATCCTCAATTGCCTTGGGTGTGGATGTTTTGATGAGAATTTAGTGTAATTGTGGATTAATTGCATGATTAGCTTATAATTTTGGTTTTTATGTTTCTAGAGTTGTATTTTGATTGATTCATTTGGTTGATCAACCCTATTAGCAAGCATGTTTGATTATGTTTATTGCAACGAGAGTTGGGTAGCATGATTGGGAGTGTGAGTGTGAGCTTTGATCAATTGAATAGAAGTTAATTAGTAATTAGCTCACCCGAGAGGGGTGTTAATGGCTAGACCGACAACCTTAGACACTAAACGAATAGAGGTCGTCTAGGAGTTTGGTGAGAGGGCGTTTCATAAGCATTAGTAACCGTGTTGAAAGTGCTTATGCAACACTATCTTAGGAGCTTATGGTATTTGGTTAGATCTTATAATTGCTAATCAATGCACGATGTTTACCTATGCCTTTCGAGGGGGTTTGCACACTTATGTGATAGCCTTTAGCTTAACCAAAATTTGTAGTAAAATCATGTAATTGGTTCACTAGTTCACTTAATTGCTCACAAAACAGAAACACCCGAGGCAATACCCTTCCCTTGCACTTTCCAAAAGAAAGTTAGAAAGATTGTCATTTTTTGTCAGTAGTTCTTATTACTTTAGTTAATATAGTTTACTACTTTTGTGCTTATTCCCGAAAATCCAAACACATCATTTAGTTACTACAATAGCATGATAACTTGCAACTTTAGGGACTCATTCTCACTTAATTAAGTCCGTGGAACGAAATTTTACTTGGTATACTTATCTTACTACTAACGAACCCATACGCTTGTGGGGATCGTATAGTTGTAAAAAGTGTGCAAAAATATGATCCAAGTCAATGGCGCCGCTGCCGGTGACTTAAACGAGTGTTGTTAGTGAGACTTATAGTTTGTTGAGTGTTATTGATAGTAGCATTTCCTTTTGTTATTTTGTTTTTGTTCATCTTTGTGGGCTTAGACATTTTCCTTTTGTAGGTGCATGATCACAAGATCACGTGGAGGAACTCTTGAACCATTAGACCTTGAGATCGAGGCACACGCAAGAAGAAGGAATCGAAGTAGGAATCGACAAAGAGTCATAGAAGAACCATTTGAGATGGAAAACATTGAAGAGATGAATCCTCCACCAAATGGAGATGATGATCCTCAAAGAGAGAACAACCAAGTTGCAAACCAAGTTGGAGGGAATCCACCTCCAAACCCACCACCAAATCTCCATAACTCAAATCCACATTATCCACCTCAAAACCACCTTCCATATCAAGGATACTATCCTTACCCTTATCCACCTCCACAACAAGCCTACTATCCACCACCTCAACCTCATCAATATCCACCACCTCAACACCCTTACACTCCACCTTACCAATATCCTCCACCTCAACACATTCAAGATGAATACATCCCTCCTCTTCCACATATGGAAGAGCCTCAACGTGTTTACCATGGAAGGCCAATGAGGGAATATTTTGAGCCTCAACCTAGGGAGCATTACAATGGGTTGGCAAGACCAAGGGTGGAGGCAAACAATTTCGAGATTAGTGCCTCTTTATTAAGGATGTTGAGGGAGAGACAATTTGAAGGAAGGACGGAGGAAGGATTTGAGGAAGACCCGAATGAACATCTTGCTCAATTCTTGGAGATAGCCGACACTCTCAAGCAAAATGGAGTGTCGGAAAATGCTAAAAAGATGAGGTTATTTCCATTTACATTGTCGGGGAAAGCCAAATCTTGGCTACAATCAAGCATTCCCGCCGGAGAAGTGAGGACGTGGGAAGAGTTGAAGAAAATATTTCTATTAAAGTACTACCCTCCTTCAAAGACGATGGAAGTCAAGCAAAAGATCTCTACGTTCAAACAAGGTCCAAATGAGGGAATCAAAGAAGCATGGGAAAGGTTTACGAGTCTTCTCATCACATGCCCCCATCATGGTTTCCCAATAGAACAAACAACATGTTGGTTCGTTGGTGGGTTACGATTGGAAGATCAACATCACATTGATGCTTGTGCGGGGGGTTCAATTTGGATGAAATCGGTGGAGGAGATCAATGACATAATCGAAGGGATATCAAGCAATACTTTCAAGATGAGAGTAGACCGTGGAGCACAAAATCGGGTAGCCCAAGTGGATGCTAATGATAGCATAAAAGCAATGATGACTACACTCATTGAAAAGGTGAATGTTTTATCTCAAACAAGAGATAATCATGTATCCTTTGGGCAAGAGAATCTTCAAATGGGACCTATGGAGGATGTGCAATACATGGGTCAACAAGGATACCCACAAAATTTTCAAGGGAATCGACAATATCAAGGTCAACCACCATATCAAAATCGCGGTCAAGGATATCAAGCTCCTCCTCAAAACCGATTCCAAGGGCAATCTTCATCATCTCAAGAACAAGGGGGACCATCCCCTCAATACCAAGCTCCTCAAAACTCGAATTTTCGGAGGAATGAGAACTTGTCATATTCCAATCCTAAGGGTGCTATTCAATATCCTCCCGGATTTGATCCCGGTGAAAAACTTCCAAGTGGAGAAGGGAAGTCCTCCACGGATGAGCTTCTTGCACTCCTCATGAAGAGAATGGAGACAAGTGAGAAGAAATCTGAAGCATCCGACTCCATCCTTGCCCAACTCATGAGTAACCAAAAATCTACCGACTCAATGCTTGCTCAACTCATGAGTAACCAAAAATCCACCGACTCAATGCTTGCCCAACTCATGAGTAATAAAAAATCGATGGAATTTCAAATGGGACAATTGGCAACTTCCATTGGATCTCAACATACAAAGGGTAAATTGCCCTCAAACACCGAGGTAAACCCACGTGAGCATTGTAATGCTATTACAATTTCAAGTGGTGAACATTATGGAGTTTCTTCAATTGAATTGGAAGAGGGTGAAGTGTTGAAGGCAAAAGAAAGGGAGGAAGAGGAAAAGAAGATGATAGAAAAAGTTGGAAGTGGAAAGGTTGCTCCAAGAATTCCAAAGTGGAGAATTGCCAAAGATTTGAAAAAGAAGAAGCTTGAGGTATCTTGTGATATATGGGGGGTGCCCATTACATATGAGCCACTTCCATACCCGGGAAGATACATGAAGAAAATGGATGAGAAGTTTGGGAAGTTTTGGATATCTTCAAGAAAATCCACATTGATCTTCCACTTTCGGATGCTTTAGAGCAAATACCTCATTACATGAAGTTTCTAAAGGATGCAATAGCAAACAAAAAGAAACTAGTGGATGATGAGAAGATCAAGTTGACCGAAGAGTGTAGTGCTATCCTTCAACGAACTCCTCCCGAAAAGCTCAAGGATCCGGGTAGTTTCACTCTCCCATGTGAGATTGGTGATGGTCCCATGATGAAAGCTCTTTGTGATTTGGGAGCTAGCATCAATTTGATGCCACTTTCAATCTTCAAGCGTTTGGGACTTGGAGAAGTAGTGCCCACATCAATTACTCTCCAATTAGCGGATCGTTCCATCACCCATCCTAAAGGGATCATTGAAGATGTATTGGTGAAGATTGACAAGTTTATCATTCCGGCCGACTTCGTGGTGTTAGATATGAAAGAAGATGCAAATATCCCATTGATTCTTGGGAGGCCGTTTCTTGCCACGGGGGGAGCAAACATCGATTTGAGAAAAGGAGAGGTAATGTTGGGATATGAATCCTATAAACAATATTCTAGTTGATGAAAGTATGTTTTGATGACCAAAAGCAACTTAAAGTTAGTGATATATGTGGTTCTAAGTCATCTTAACTAAGTCATCTGAATCTAAGCTTACTAATCTGATGAGAAACTTAAAATTGAGATTACTGATCTTAATGCTAACTGAAGTAAGTTTACTGATCTTATTGAGTAATACTAGATTTTTGCCCGTGCGATGCACGGGACTTTTTTTTTTATATTTCTTTGTTATTTTTAGTCGGTAAAAGAATAAGTGAATGCTCAGAGCCTCTTACACAAATCCGTTTTGTTAATATTGTTTTATAGTTTGCTTGTTTGCAAATAATTTTTTTCTTTAGTATTTCTTATTTTAAGCATAAGTTTATCTTTCTCCTTTTTCATTTCTTACTATCTATAAAAGCACTATAAATTGAGTTGTGCAAATCCATTTTTTTTTCTATTTTTCACTTTCTAACCAATCATTTTTCAAACTATAGTATAAGTTAAGTATTTTTTTTTGCACAATAAAGAACAGGATAACATATAAAAATATTACAAATAAATAGAGCAATATACAATATACATTTCCGGTGGAGAGTTCATTAATAGCCATATTTTGGGCACCCAACATGACAGAACTCAGAAGAGAATAATATGTTCTATTATGCGCAATAAAAAATAAATAGGTTGCTTAACTTTACAATACTTAAATGAATCTCAAATCAACACTTGTTTTATTTGATGATCTACAACATTCTATATGACCCCGAAATATTTGTGCTATCAATTTAGAATCACCACCCAACCTGGAAAGCCGAGGGATTCAGTTGAACCATCTGGATTTAAGCTCATAACTTTCCTTGCAAGTACTCCACCTGTATAATATATCAAAACAAAAAAAATCTTTAAACAAATTTAAAAGAGGAAACACCTTTGTTCTCCAATATTCTCATGCCTAAAAAATATTCTACAACCACCCTAAAAAATAAAAGACATGAAAAACCAATAACATTATAAGCAATATCATGTGCAACTCGAGGACAGCTTTGTAAAGACTAAATTATTTTAAACATTGAATAACATATTAACACTAAGTTAATATAAGAAACTTAGAATTGGAAGATGAGGCACTAACACCACGTAATTCAAATAATTACAATCAATATTAAAATATTATAATAGAACCTAAAGGCAAGTTGTAAATAAAGAATGAGCAGACATTTAAGGTAAAAAAACAGAGCCTACACCCAAACTGGGGGTGAACCAATTACGACATGATAATTGGCTGATCAGATTAGCAGGCCAAAAATAAAAACTCATCAGCATTTGCAGCAAATTTATAACATGAAGGTAGTAGCATAAGACAAACTAACCTTGAAGGGAGAAGCCTTTGAGACTAATATGACATTGGCTGTAAACATTGTTGGTAATGTTGGCTTTACATAATCTTACTCCAAGTGATGCAGCACAGCTCTGTCTTTGCAGATTAGACACATAGTTCTCAAGGAAACTGCAACATGCCTTTACTGCACCCTCGTAAAATATGGGTATCATTCGGAAAATTCTCTAGCCTGGTGTTCCTCTCCTGTGGACTCCTCGTCACGTGCACCTACCGAATTACGGCAACAGTGATGGCCATGCCTGCTCAATCTCCGCTACAATAATTGAAAGATAATACAAAGACACAATTTTCATTGTCATTGAAACCAAAAAGACACATAATTAACGAAACATGAGAACTGAAGGATTAGAGGTTAAAAGACAGTGCAAAAGTGAGAAAGAGCGATTGCTGAAATGGCTTACGGTGACATGTGGCATAAGATAAATTGATACGTGTCGGAAGAAGAAATAACTTAAATTGACACATGGCAGGCTATGGAGAGACACCATCTCCTTTTATATAATAAGATTAGTAGTACTCTTCCTACTAAATAGGAAAGCGTTGGAATTTAAAATTTTAAATCACTAAAAGGTGCATACACATAATGTATGAAATATGGAGCTTCACCCTTTGTTTTAACCTCTACTTTCTTTACATGCTCAAATTCAACAAGATTTCTCCACATGAACTTGCTTAACTGTCACTTTTTTCCAAGATTTATCTTGTGTTCTTGGATCTTTCTCCAACAATAACTCATTTCCTCATATCATTGTCCACACCTCATCAAAAGAATTCCAATCAATTGTACTCGTCCTAATTCAAAAGGATAAAGTTTCAACTAAAAGATAGATTTAAAAGCACCCATCACCTACATAAGCAAGCATGCAACACCTTGATTAAACTGCTGATCTAAACTCTCATCACAAAGACTTAGAAAACAAATCAATTATCTTGTAGAAAAAGAAGAAAAAAACAAATTGTGAAACAAAAATAAATAGTACTCCGTAATTAATGAGTACAAATTAACTTATAGATTTTACCTTTTACGGATCTCCACCTTTACCAAAATGAATGTTAATGGCTGGAGAAACAATAAACAATGAGAAAGTTGTGATTCCATATAGCTTACAAAGTTAATAAATTAAAAAACCCATGAATATATTATACTGTACACAATTAGAACACGCATTTTGTCACTCATACTACTCATAAATCCTTTTATTTAATAAAAACTTACCAAACTGGCTTTCTTTAACTTTTAGTTGATTGTTCTGGTGACAAAGACACCAATTCATGAGCAATGTCAGGGGCTGAGGAAGTGATGCACGATCTGTATTGAAATAATTCAAAAGCACACATTGCTATAATTTGTTTCATACAATTATAATGTTTAGATTCTAAAAGTCTTTAAAAGCCTGCTCTTCAATCTTTTCCAGAGCTCTAATCCTCATGCCTTTGTTGCGACTAAAAAACAATCTTAATGAAATTGACACTCTTGATATCATAAGTCAATCTAGATTGGTCCCTCTCTACTGTTGAAAAGAATTGTTGTCGTATGTTGCTTGCTTCAAATGAGATATTCATGCTTCACGCCATTTTATGGCCCAACATAATTAAGATTCCTAATCTATCGCTAACAATAACAAAATCCATGATTAAGCAATAAATAGCAGTAGCAACTTAGAAAACTTACTATGAATTGTTCGTCACCTTCAACAACATCCCTCTTATATCTAATATCAGTATTTCTTCTACGACCAGCAATCTAAAATGAAAAAAGAAAATGATGGTCTACATTAAACGATGGAATGAGGATGATGACTTTAAGCTAGTAAATAAAAATTAAAAAATTGTCAACTCATCACAGTTGCAAACCTGTACAGACTTGGCTATAAATCCAAGTCATTAGAGAGGGTCGCTACAACCCAATGCCGGAAACCCTTTTAACACCTTTCTTTACCAGTGCTATTCTGGCGAGAAGAGTCTCTCTGTCACTCGACTCTCTCTTCTGGAGAGGCCAATGCTAGGATATTAGGTATAACAACCCCTTTGCCAATAAAAAAAACCCTGTAACATTTTATTTTTAAAAAAAGAACATGAATGCCCTAATCATTATCTAGGATTTGTGAGCAAATATTGTAAATGAGTGATACATACATACGTATCTCCCGTCTCCAACTCTGGATTTTTCGACAATATAGAGGTAAAGAATGACATCAAGTTACTTGGGAAGTGATCCTGCATGTTTTTCCTTGGAGGTTTCGTGCATTCGGACCCTCTACCAATCTATAAATTTTCTATCTTGCCTCAACAATGCACATCTATTCGTGTATGACATGTTGCATTCATGCAGAAAATTGGCAGCAAATTAAGATTAGAACACAACAGACATAAACTATCTCACAACAGTTAATTGGTGATAGCACTGAATAAGCAATTTTTAGCGCAATTTTCTTAGTCCCTCAGGCTAGCCAAAAAGTCTGCTGCTACAACACTTGTAATGTAATTGAATGCCTAACCCTAGTAAATATTTATTCGGAATGATTAATGAAAGAAAACAATGCGCAGAGAGAGAGAGAGAGAGAAGAGTTGAGGTCATTGAAGGACAATTCCAAATCACAAAGAATAAAGCATTTTCAACAATTTTTGGCTCTTGGAAAATAAGAATAATAGCTACAACCACACAATGATATATCATCTTGTCTACACAATAATTATAGTCAGCTTTTCTATTATGCATGCATGATATCCACCCGGACAATAGAATAGCTACAACCAACAAAAACACATCATGTGCCTAGGCTATAATGGCATATAATTTCCTGCACTACCCAAAAAAGGCACCACCTAATCTCGAAAGCCAAAAAAACATAGAAAATAGGTATAGAATACCTTCCAGAAGGCCTTCGCAAACCTCCTCTACCGTGACATTGAGTGGCCTCAACTGGATTGCAATATTCTGGGTCCTCCTGGGATCAAGAAGCCTATCACCATTGTCTTGGCCAGTGGATGGAAGAACCTGCCACCCTGTTTCCTTCGTAGATGGTTTTGGCGCATTCACAACGAACAATGTCTCAATCATTTCTTCATTCAATCTGCATTAAATTCAACAAACACATTGTCAGATTAAATAAACTAAATATGAGAACGTAATTTAACTCAAAGCGAATATCATATGCTTCATAAGAAGTAAAGATCATACTTGAAAGAGCTGCATTTGAGCCGGTCCCAAACCATTTCCCGATCAGAGCTCCCCCTTACTTTATCCCAATGCAGTGGCTTCAATTTTGGTTTAAGATCCTGTTATGCTGCAGATAATCAACATGTATTGAAATCATCAAATAGATATATAAGATGAGGCAATCAATTCAAAGTTATAAAAAAACATGGTAATACCCACTTATGAAATGTGTGAAAAAACACATACTTCATTTCTCGTGATCTCGCTACAGATTCTCTGTTCTTGGTCATTTTCTTCTACATTTATCACAGCAAAAATGAAGCAAATTTCAGCTGATTGCACCATCTTTTCCTAACAGGCAACCAACCTGGTGTAATGGCACCATAAACAGCAAAATTGCATAGAAGCATAAACAAAGAAACTCGAAATCCAAAATTTTTAAAGAATTTTTATAAAATTGGAGGCATTGGTGCTGAATTTGAGTTTCTTCTCCTTGATACAACAATTTTTGGGACAAAATCGCATAGAAGCATAAATAAAGAAATTCGAAATCAGAATTTTTAAAAAGAAAATTACCAAATTGGAGGCATTGCAGCTGGATCATCTAAAGAACGCCACTCAATCGCACTGATGGGTGATGACATTGAGGAGCGGTGGAGGCGGCGAGGGTCAAGCGCAACGGTGTTTGGATCAGCACGTGACGAAACTCATCCTCCAACCGAGTCATCGACAGTTGCAGAGTGTTCTCCGCTCGGCCCGTGACTTCATCGTCGGCGTCATAGGAACCAAGGTTCAATTCCTGGGTCAATTGAATCATCTGGTCAACCGCCATCCATCAAGATGAATCGATTCGCTCAGCGGCGTTGAGTTGGGAAGTGGTGGAGGATGATTATTTGAGTTTCTTCTGCTTAGATATGAGAATTTCAATCAACAATGGAAGACAAAGAGCCGGACATGCTTTTTTTGGGATGACAAAGATCCAACTATATTACGACAGCGCCACATCATCAATAGAAACCTACACATGGCCTCAAATGCACACGTGTGGAAAAAAAATCCTTAAAAAATGCAAAAATTTAAAAGAAAGCTCAAAGCAATGACTCACCAATGATACTGAAGAATAATTGAGGCACCTCGATCGTCAAATCCTCGAACGCAGCCACAAATGCTTCTTGCCAAAAACCTCATGAGAGAAGAAGAAGAAGTTGCAATGAGAATCCTAAACCCTTAAGAGAATTACATTTTTTCTCACAGAAGTGGCATCTTTTTTTTTTCATAAGCGGCACTCCGACAAAATTTGCCCGCCTGTACAATTTGAGCAGTGTCAATCACCTGCGAGATTTCAGAACCCCAACTATTAAGAAAACTAAATGTAAATAAAACACGATTGATGCAGAAATTACAATTAATTTAAGCAAGCATCACATGCGATAACACTCAGGATCAAGTGTGTGAGAGATATTTAAGCCTCTTCCCCTTGAAAAGGAAAGGCAGAAGTCGTCTATCAAATTTAAACCGATCAAAAATCTGAGATTGTGCAGCGTAGGGGGGTTTGTAATCTTGGTTGAATTGGGGTTGTTCAGTAGGGCTTTCTACAGAGAAGCTTTGGAGAAGGCACTGAGTTGCAAAAATCTGAGATTGTGCAGCGTTTTGTAATTTAGTTGAATTGGAATTTATTCAGCAGCAGTTTCGGCAAAGGGTCGGGATTCCAAAGCATTGTGGGTCTCTTGGAGGATGCCGCCATTGATGGAAGAAAGTTTGGAGAACTGAAAAGACACATAGTGCGGTGCATAAATGATGAAAGATAAAACGGTGACAATGAGATGCGAGAAGATAAACAAACGAAGAAGAAAGAGAATCAGATATGTTAAGTAATGACGTGGCATGAGGTGGCAATCCACGTGTCAGAACCAGGAGAGCCACGTGTCAAGCTCAGGAGAGAACTTTCCTCCTTTTATTATATAAGATTAAGAATAAAATTACTGATCTTAACTGAGTCATGTGAAATAAGATTACTGATCTTAGTGTGGAAACTGAGAATATTTTAGTGATCTTATATGATATATTTGAAATCTGAGTTACTGATCTGATGTACTTACTGATCTGATATGCTTACTGATCTTATGTGTAAGTTACTGATCTTAAATGTTTACTGATCTTAGATATTTACTGATCTTATATGGAAGTTATTGAACTTACATGAGTTACTGATCTTATGAGTTACTGATCTGATATATGAACTGTTAGGAACTAAGCTGATGTTTTGTATTGTATAGACAGCTTATAGTGTAGGACTTAGGTATACTCATCTGTATATAGTTCAGTTAATGTATAGATAGGTTTTATATATGTAAAGTTGTATTCTATTTGTATTCAGCATTGTAAAGCTCAGAACAGTAAAATCAGAACACTAGATTAGGAATAGATTAGATGAAGATCAGAAGACTAAAGAAGACTTAGAGGACTACTTCAGAATAAGAAGACTTCAAAGAAGAGTTGAAGATAAGCTGAGAAGAAGTCTGGAGAAGTTTTGGAAAGTTTTTGGTTACTGTGCTGATTGAATCAGAAGAGTAAAAATCAGCAGAGTAAAATCCGAAGAGTAAAAATCAGAACAGTAAGTTACTGTGCTGATTTGGTGAAATTGAAGAATAAGTTTGGAAAGCTTATTTAAGGCGTAACTGAAGATATATTGAAGATATGCTGACTTGGAAGTTGAAAGAAGTTACAAAGTCAGTTACAAGAAGAAGTTACAAAAACAGTTTTAGAGTTAGTTGAGAGTTAGTTCACAAACTGCTAACTGTCATACTAAGTTCTATAAATACTGTATGATCTCCTACTGCTAAAGACTACTGAACAATTACTGATCTTAGAGAAATCAAGAGCAAGTCTACAAGCAAGAACTCACATAGTTGAAGGAGATTAAAGAAGAAGAAGCCACTGAATTGAAGAGAAAAATCAAAGGCTACTCAAAGAGAAGTTTTACTTTTCAAGTTTAAGTTTGTATTTTGTAAAACAAGTGTGCTAGTTACTTGGAAAATTACTAGTAGATCGAAGATATACCTGGTGGTATAATCGATAAGATCAAAGTCTTAATCTTGGGACTCTAAGCCACAAGAAGCTCAAGAAGAGTAATAAAACTTCACAACTGGAGTTGTGAGAGTGGATGTAGACATTTGTCGAACCACTATAAAATTCTGTGTTCTTTACTTACTGTTTGTTATTTGTTTGAATTGTTTAATCAAGAACATTAAGAATTAACAAAGATAAAGATCTATAGAAAAGTTGAGTATAAAGTTGATTGGGCTCATTAGTAATCTGATTATTCCGCATTGTGTATTCTGATATATTGAAAGATTTTTTGAAAAGTCTATTCACCCCTCCCCTCTAGACATTTTCACTAGCTTACTCAATATTATTAACTCAACTTGGGACCAACAGGTAACATTGGAGGTGAATGGAGAGAAAGTGATTTTCTCCAAGAATAGCTCAATTGAGAGCCCCCCAAGAAAGAAGGAATCTCCCTCCATCCAAGAATGTGACATTTATAGGGATAGGGCATATGTAGGGATGTGTGTTAGGACGGACTGTGTGAGGACAATTTTACCACCAAAAGAGAGTGCTTTTCCGTTCCACGCGCTTAACCGTTTATCCACTTTGTTCGTAACTTCCTTCCAACTAGACAATTGTCTATTGTTCACTCCAATCTTAAGGCCCAAATACTTCAAGGGGAACTCTGAAATTTTGCAATTGAGCATCCTGGCCCATCTCTCCATCTCCATATTTGGAATATTGATACCGGATAAAGAACTCTTGCAAAAATTAATCTTCAACCCAGACCAGATTTCGAAAGTTCTGAGAATGCTCTTGAGCACCAAAATGTTTCTATCAGTCGCTTCTCCAAAGAATAGAGTATCGTCAGCAAATTGCAAGTGCGAAATTTTCACACGTTTCTTACCCACGCGTACTGGAAAAAACATTTCCTCATCCACGGCTTTCTGCATCATGCGATTCAAGCACTCCCCTGCCACAGTAAACAAGAAGGGCGAGAGAGGGTCACCTTGTCGGATGCCCTTTTCTAGTCTAAATTCCTTTGTTGGGCTCCCGTTAACAAGGATGGACATAGAGGCTGATTGAATGCACTCCCTAATCCACGAGCACCATATTGGATCGAAACCCAAAATTTTCAACATATCAATCAGGAACTCATGGTCGATTGAGTCGTAAGCCCTCTCAAAATCCAATTTAAACAGAAAAATCTTCTTCCTTTTTCTCTTAGCTTCCTCGACAATCTCGTTCGCTATAACAATTCCGTCCAATATGTTCCTTTTACCTATGAAAGCAGATTGGGTTGGAGAAATGACCTGTTCCAGTGCCTTCGAGAATCTGCTAGCCAGGGTTTTGGAAAGAATCTTGTAGAAGCAGCCCACAAGTGAAATCGGCCTGTATTCTCTAATAGAAGAGGGATTTCGAGTTTTCGGAATGAGAGCAACAAAAGTCGCATTGATACCTTTCACCAACTTTGCATTTGAATGAAATTCAAGGCACGCACGAAAGAAATCCTTAGCCATCAACTCCCAAAATAATCTGACAAATCTGAAGTTAAAGCCATCGGGGCCCGGGCTTTTAGAAGTTCCACAGCTCCAGGCTGCAAGCTTGATCTCCTCCATAGTAAAGTTTCGACAGAGCACAGAATTAACAATCTCGTCTCTTTGAATACAGGTAATACCAGAAATTTTTGGTCTTACCCAGCACTGTTTAGAAAAGGACGTCTTGAAGTACTGAAAGATTTCCTCCTTTACCTCGCTCACTTCCTCAGCCCAAATGTTGTTGATGAACAGGCCTTTTATCTCATTCATCCTAAGATTCCTGTTTATGACGGAGTGAAAGTAACTCGTATTGGTGTCCCCCTCTTTTAACCATTTACTTTTAGATTTTTGGAACGCGAGTCTGCTTCGTCTAACTTTGAGCACTTCCAACTTAGATAATAATTTCAGCCTATCCTGAGTGACGACTTCCTTCCAGCCTTCCGAGTCGAGCTTCTCGTCAAGCTCTTTGACGTGAATTTCCGTCTTCTTGATCTCCTGTTCCAGGTCGTTTCCACCCTCTCCCTTCCACTCTTTGATAGCTTGTTTAACACTTTTTAATTTTTCTTTAATAACGAAGGAGCCCCATCCTTCAAAATTAGTTGTTTTCCACATTCTATCTACAAGACTTATGAATTCAGTTTCGTCGAGCCAACAATTAATCAACTTGAAGGGTTTTGGCCCCCAATCTTTCTGAGTTGCCACACTCAGGAGGATAGGAGCATGATCCGAGAAGGTTCTTAGGAGACCATCCTGCTTCGTCTGAGGCCAAGTATTCAACCAAGCATCTGATACCAGGAATCGATCTAGCCGGCTACAGCGGGAGCCGTTATATTTGTACCATGTATATTTTCTTCTTAGCAATGGGAGGTCCACAAGACCTGAACTCATGATAAAATCGTAGAGAGTTTTGTCAAAGAGAACAGTATTCTCCGAATTCGACCTTCTCCTTTCAGAACTATGGACAATTGAGTTAAAGTCTCCACAGACACACCACCTAGCTTCTGCATCTGTCTCAATTTTCCTCAGTAGATTTGCCCACAAAAGCTTCTTAGATTTGGAGTCGCACGGAGCATACACATTGACTATTATTACCTCGATGTTATTCGGACCCCATTTTCCGACGACTGCGAGCGCTCCTTCCACTTCCCACCAATCGGTCATAGTGAAACTTAATCTCTTCCATAGACATAGAATACCCCCTGCGTTGCCCACAACCCCTTTAAACAACCAATTACAATCAGAACTGCCCCAAATCGCCTCACAAGTCTTCGGGTCCAAATAGGCCATCTTGGTCTCTTGGACGCAAGCCATGTCCACCTTCTCCTTCCAAATGAGGTCTCGAATACAGTTCTGTTTCCTTGAACTGTTAATTCCTCTTGCGTTAATTGTGACAATCTTCATATATAACACCCAGAATCGATCCCAACTCACAGATACCAATGCTCTACTCAAGATGAGGCGGCGAAGGCCTCTCGATCCCTCGTCTCCCATTCTTGAAATTTCTCCACAAGGATAGCACGATCCTTAGTAGCGTTAAAACCTAATAGATCGCATACCTCTAAGATCGCTTTGGTTTCGTTTTCGATCGGACTCTGATCTTGCAGTTCCTCCCCTGGAGGCAGACTCGTGGTGATTCCTGTATTTTTTGATTTCTTTGTTTTTCTCTTCCTAGTGTTCTTGATAAGGGAAGGGGGACTGCTACTGCCTGAATCCATCTCCCTTATGAAATTCGACCATGTTTCTTGCACTCGAGCTGGATTGGGCCTGATTTTATTAGGTTTCGTCTTTTTGCAAGGCCTTAGGGATTTATCAATAATTGGGCCCAACCTAAAAGGATCCGAGCCCAATTCCTCTTCTTGATGGTTGTGGGCCTGAGGTGGATTATGTAGTGAGCTGATCATATTCTCAGGCTCGGGAGACGAGGCACGTGAGGATTGAGAAGGGTTGCCTAGGGTGTGGGTCCCATCCTGGGGAGAGGTGGATTCATAAATGCACGCATGCCCTTCTTTAAGATGAATCCCAACCGTCTCTTCACTTCTCGAGGTTGGTACCTCGTTCTCAGCACTCATCGCATTTGCTTTGGTGTGGGCCCTTTGGGCAGGACTTTCAAAACGACTGTTCGTATCACCCCCAGAGTTTGATTGGTCACCGCCATCGTCACTGAGCTCCGATTTTGATGCCAATTCCGAACTTTCGATCGTCGATGAATAGCCCGACTCGGACGATTCAACTTCAGAGTCAGAACCACTACAAGTTGGCCCGAGGTGAGACGAATAATAGACATCTTGACCTTCGGAGACCCATACCACAAAAGACTCACCCATCACCATGATCTCAATCTTCGCGTTAATCGTATTCCAACAGTTCGTCGAAACGCGAATCCTACCTTTAGTAATATCCAACCTCCTTGATGTCCTTGAATCAATCTCCTCGACCCTCCCAAAGGAGGCTCCAATAGCTTGGAACGAAACTTCGTTCCAAGCATGGAGAGGGACACCATACACATTCAGCCATGCTTGTCTGACCTGCATAACGTCGTGTGGTTGCCATCTCCTGATATACGAAAATCTGCTATCAATCCACTCCTTCTTCATGTCAAGAAGCGTTCCTGCTTTCGATGCTTTGGACATAATCAATACTTTCAGTCCTCCCATAGGGATGACCACAAAAGGACCATGATTTTCGACTTCCAATTCCTCTTTTAACCCACTAATCATCGCCTCGTTTCTGGCCAATCCAACGACACACGCGTTGGCCCACTTTCTATCCTCCTCACTGCTCGAGCAGGTCACTGCATGGTCAAGGGCTAGATTGTCTGCCGTTTCTCTATATTGACTAGGACTGGATATATTCTCGCTGGTAACCTTCGCAAAGCTCCTTCCATCATGGAGGCTTCCTTTCTTAAGGACGAACGACGATGGAGCCATGGTTTTATTCATGCCCAGGCCTGACCGAGGATCCCCTGCCACTGCTGCTTTAACCTTTTTAAGATCCACATCTTGTCGATCTGCATGACCACATTCTCCAGGTTTGATCTATCGACGAATTTGATGAAAGCGAACCTCCTCCCTATTTTGGTTCTGCCTTTAGGGATAAAAACATCTGTAATGCGTCCGAAACGACGCAGCCACTCGAATAAATCCCTCTCGTTCCACTCCTCCGGGAAGTTTGATACGAACACTTTGGATGAACTTCTATCGCTATGGAATAGGTGGGGCACTTTCTGACTGGCTGAAAACGACCTCACACAGCCTATCGGCTCAGGTTTCGCTGGCAAATGGGGGAGGTTTAGGTAGGGTTTGGGAATAGGTTGGGTTCTGGACGAATAGGGTAAGGGGTGGGGAAAGGGGCAAGGTCTAGGCTGGGTAGTTAAGGCCTCTGGGTTGGACTGGGAACGGATAGGGTGTGGGTATGTACGGTAGGGGGGGTATTGACGTTTCCTTTGGAGATGAGTTCCGATCGGCCGGAACGAACTCCTTGCCCTCTCCAAACTCTCTCTC
Organism: Galeopsis tetrahit; assembly: GCA_963675135.1. NCBI lineage: Eukaryota > Viridiplantae > Streptophyta > Magnoliopsida > Lamiales > Lamiaceae > Galeopsis > Galeopsis tetrahit. Next base: position 64,405,332 of record OY776127.1, read on the forward strand.
TCTCTAACACTCTCTCTCATCTCTCATATATCAGTTATTGTTAAGACATGTGTTGATATTTTTCTTTACATATTTTAAATATACATAGAAGGTGAAACTGATCATAGTAATGGCTTAAGCTCTGCATGGTCCCACATTGTAATATAAGCACACACTCACAGCAACACAGTGCCCTGGCAAGGTGAGAAGAAAATTCATGTCTAGCTTATGGACATGTGTCACTTGGGAATTATGGAGGAATCGAAACTCGAAGAGATTCAATGATGAACGTCATGTTGCAAAAAAGTCATTGGAAAATATAAAAATCAGTCTTTGGACATGGTTAGGAGGACAAAAATTGTTGGCACCAAACTCATCAATTTCAACATCGTTTTGTGATCCTTCTCTTTGTATCATTGAGTAAATCGATTAAGGGCTAGACAGTCATATAAATACCATTTGTGTATACTTTAGTTTTATTTGTACATTCGTGGGTTAAATACCCCTTGTATTCGTGGTGATATGAAATATTTTTACTTAAAAAAAAAACGCGGTAACACTTTACATACACATTAATAAAGCTTAAAATAAAAGATTCGGTGAACTTGGGTTTACATTAGTTTTTAATTTTCTCTAAATTGATCATCTATTCATAAAAGGTCAACACTCTTGACAAAAAGAGAATTTTAAACTAGGAGCATGTATTGACTCATATTTTTTTTTCAATCATTTCATTTATAATTACCGTTTTCTTATATAACCTAAACATTTTTTTGTTATTTACTTCCTACCTTTTATAATAAGTGTCATTTTAACTTTTTAACTATTTTAAAAATAAATATTATTCTAGGATTTTTAATTAATTTTAACTATTGTATCCTTATTTCAATGAATATAGTAACATAAATTATGGAAAAAAAATATAAATATGGTTTATATCAAATTTAATTATATTTATAAATACTAACTAAATTCTTGACCACATTTTTTATTAAATTAAATTTATATATTAAAATTAGTTATAATTAATAAAGGGTAATATAGACAACAATTTATAATTTTAATTTTTTTATAAAGCTAAAGTGAAATTTATTAGAAAATGGAGGGACTAATTTTTTACTATATACTGTATAAAAGTTAAATCATCGGACAGCAAGCGGGAGAAAGAAACGAAACACAATCTCCACCATTGAGGATGCCAATGGGACAAAATGGACAAAGGAGGAGGATATTGAGATGGTCTTCAAGGATTACTTCATGACTCTTTTCTCGGGAAAGGAGGTGCTTGATATGAGTGAAGCCGTGGAAGCTGTAGAACGCAGGGTTACACCAGAAATGGAGGCGACTCTATCACGGGCATTCACGAGGGAAGAAATAACTACGGCTCTCTCTCAAATGTTCCCAACCAAATCCCCGGGGCCCGACGGTATGTGTGCTTTATTTTATCAAAAATTTTGGAATATTGTTGGTGAAGATGTTGTGAATTGCTCTCTTGATATACTGAATAATGGTCTGAGTCCAGCCCCCTTGAACCATACTTTCATTGCTCTTATCCCAAAGAAGAAAAAACCCAAATCCCCGGTTGACTTCCGCCCTATAAGCCTATGTAATGTCACCCTAAATATCATCACAAAAACCATAGCTAACCGGATTAAGCCTTTCCTCCCATCCATCATTGACCCAAGTCAATCTGCCTTTGTACCGGGGAGGCTCATCACTGATAATGCTATCCTAGCCTACGAGATCTTTCACTTTATGAAATCAAACTCTGCCTCTAAAGGATCCTTTGCTTTCAAACTTGATATGAGCAAGGCGTACGATAGAGTAGAGTGGGACTTCTTAGAGTGTGTCCTCCTAAAACTCGGCTTCCCACGTTGCCTGGTTTCTGTCATTATGAGCTGTGTTAGAACGGTATCCTTTGCTGTCCTCATTAACAGGAACCCATCCTCAACCTTTTACCCATCCCGTGGTCTCCGTCAAGGGGACCCTCTCTCACCTTTTTTGTTTCTCTTGTGTTCTGAAGCTTTATCAGGTCTCATCCGCAAGAGAACAATGGTCGGTGCCCTACATGGGATCCGCATATGTAGAAGAGCCCCGCTGATCTCCCATCTCTTGTTCGCGGATGACTGTATTATTTTCGGTCGAGCTACTGAGACTGAAATTGGGGTGCTGAAAAGGATTCTCGCGGTCTATGAAAACGCGTCCGGCCAGAGCATAAACCTACTGAAATCAGATATTAGCTTCAGCAAGGGAGTCAATTTTGATAAGAGAGCTTCCCTCGCAGCCGCACTTGGAGTGACATCTGTATCCCAGCACAACATATACCTGGGAATTCCAACAAACCTGGGTAGAACTAAAAGGGAGGTGTTCGAGACATTAGTGCACAGGATAGAGAAAAAGGTGAAAGATTGGAAGAGCCGAATGATCTCTCAAGCGGGAAAACTAACACTTCTCAAGTCGGTGGCACAATCCATTCCCACCTACCTCATGAGTGTATTCAGGCTCCCCCAGGGGATTCTCGACAAAATGGAAAGTGTGATGAGTCGTTTTTGGTGGGGGCAGCAAAATGATGAGAAACGGATCCATTGGATGGCTTGGAAAAAGATGTGTACTCCAAAAAAGGATGGGGGTCTTGGCCTGAGAAACATTGGAGCCTTTAATTTGGCTATGCTCGGAAAACAGGGCTGGCGAATCATGAAGAATCCGGATAGCCTGCTAGCTAGGACCCTCAAAGCCCGTTACTTCAATAGTGGAGATTTTATATCAGCAGGGGAGGGCTACAATCCGAGCTTTACATGGCGAAGTATTCTGGAAGGGAGGAAGGTGCTTAAGTTGGGTTTGCTATGGAGGGTGGGAAACGGACGGAATATTGGGGTTTGGAGAGATAGGTGGATTGATGATGGAGGAGAAGCAAGGGTTACATCCCCAATGCTCGAAGGAAACGAACATATGGGCGTTGCCGATCTACTGAACGTCGAAGAAGGGAAATGGAACGAACAGGTTGTCCATCTCTTGTTCGATCAGCCAGAGGCAGCACGAATCATGACAATTCCCCTTCGGCGCCTTAATGAGCCAGATATACTGATTTGGGAAGGAACAAGCACGGGAATCTATTCGGTGAAGTCCGGATACTATTGGTGGTGTAAGGAAACAGTGGACGGATGGGGTGTTTCGTACAACATTAACATTCCATGGAGCCGGATTTGGAACTTAGCAGTAATGCCAAAGATACAAATTTTTATATGGAGATGTCTCCGTGGCATAATTCCTGTGAGCATTAACTTAGTGAGTCGATTCGTTGATGTCGATCCGATGTGCCGTCGTTGCGGGACCGAGATAGAAACAATAGAGCATGCTCTGAGGGATTGTGAATGGGTAGCTCATCTCTGGGCTAATTTGCCTTTGCAGCTCCCAGCACCTGTGGAGATTGATGGGCCTGTCCCAATGGATAAATGGATTAGCAATGCTGTCACCACTCTGAGCCCTGAGGACTCTTCCCTCTTCGCAACATCTCTTTGGATGGTGTGGTTCGCGCGTAACAAATTCTATTTCGATGAGAAGACAATGAACCCAGACTTCTTAAAGGAATCGATAACATCACTGCTTTCAGAGTACTTGAGGGCTATGACGTGTCAAAGAATTAAGAGAGATGGAGGGAAGAAGGATGATGGCATCTGGCACCCACCCGCCTCGGGATGGATAAAATTAAATACAGACGGAGCTTTCGTCCCTGGGCAAACAGCAGGAATTGGTGGAGTAGCTAGGGATGAGGATGGTGCTGTCCACTGGTGTTTCGCTGAATGCATAAATCCTACAGCGAGTGCCAAAGAAACTGAAGTTTTAGCAATTCTGAGAGGGGTGGAGCTTGCAGTACAACAGAGTGTAAGTCACATAGAACTGGAATCCGATTCCATGAGCACCATCTCGGCTCTAACAACCACACACTCTGACCTCTCGAGATTTGGAGATATCATCACAGCAATCAGGAATCTGGAATGTCACTTTACACAGATTACTTACAGCTGGAAAAAAAGGGAAGGCAATGGAGTTGCAAATATATTGGCGACTCGTGGGAGAGCTTCTACTGTTCCTTTATTTTCTGCGGATCTCCCAATTTATTGTATGAACGCTTTTGCAATTGATGCACTGGAATAATAAAATATTACCTTCCCCCGTCAAAAAAAAATGTTCACACATATCTTTTTCTCGTTAAAAATTTTAAAACTTAGACGGCTTCATTTCATCTTTTGTATTTTTCTTTTCTTCCCCCTTTCCTTCCAACCCTTTCGGCCGTCCCCATGTTCCCCAATTATTGTAAGTTCTCAACTTTTATCATTTAAGCTTATTTAATTTTATACTCACTCCGTCTCATATTTGAAGGCTCAAATTAATTGAACACGAGTTTTAATAAATAAATTGTTTATTAATATTGTGTAAGATAAAGTGGAGGTAGTAAAGACTTTTTAACTTTATAAATAGTAATAAAATTAATTTTTAGTGAAATAAAGTAGTGGCATTTATTGTAATATTGTGATGTTTTAAGGGGAGTGTTTAAATGTGTTTTTGCTATTTTAGGTAATATGTCTTCAAGTATGGAACGCTCAAAATGGTAAAATGCAAGGGCGGAGGTATGTAGAGACTAAGACTACGTTTATTGGTGACACTCAAATGGGTGTCACCATCAAATTGCATAAAAAACAAAAAATTATAATAATAAAAAAATCAAAGTGTGACCCTCAAACCTTGACACCGGTTGGAGGAGCAACCTCCATGACATGCATATGACATTCTTTAATGTTGTGACACTTGTCACTTTATTATTGGTTATCCAATTTTTTTTTATAAGGTAAATTATTGATGTTAATGTTTTTAAAAAAAAAAAAATTTATCAAAATTCATTAAAAAAAATCCTCTACAAATAGAGTCCAATCTTGATGCATTTTGGAAAATATATCAATTATCACTCTTTCTCTCATATTTGTATCATTTTCTACTATGGATCCAAATAATCCCAACATTTTCTCAAACTCTCAAAATTATCCATACTCCCAAGATTATCCAAATTTTGGATCTTATCTTAACTCTTCCTTTTCAAATTCTGGAGATTTTTCGAGTTAAATATGTAACTTGCATTTTCTGTATTTGTAATTTAGTATTTAATGCATCTATTTGTATTTTTCTTTTTATTTCATTTCAGTTTCCTATTGATTATCTTGTAATTTTAATTTTGGTTGAGTTTGTAATTTTATTTTAAGAATATGTATTTTTTTCCAATTTATAATTGCGGTTTTAGAATATCAAATCATAGTTATATACTATTTCACACCTAAAAATAAAATAGAAAAACTAATTATAGATAATATATTTTAGAAAATAATAAAGAAATAATAAATATTTTAGGTTGGGTTGGTGTCATTGATAAAGTGAAAAAAAATTGGAATTGGGTTGGGTTGTAGACTGTGTATGTGGATGAGAGAGAAATGAATATTATATTGGAAGGTTGGGTTGATTGGGGTTGTGGATAAAGATAGTCTAAGGGGGCTACAACCCACCCTGATTTTTTAAAAACTTTTTTTTATTATATATATTGATTTAAAAAAAAAAAAAACTTGCAACCTCACCTATTCAATTGGTGCACTTCCACATAAATAGGAGAGATACTCTATCACTAATTCATATTTATGACGTTTGTTAAACTAATTTTAAAATATGAAGTACATATTTAACTTTTTATATAATTTATAAATAATTTTAATTAAATAACAAACCTTAAATTAAATACTTCAATTTCAAATTAATGACTTTGCAATAGATTTAATTAGTGTCTAACAATTCCATAGATAATCAATTAGTTGAAATTAATAGTTGAATATTCAAAGATGTTACAATGAAACCTTTTAAATTTAGTAATTCCTTAGATCCCAATAACAACAACTTTAAGTTGTTTAATGAAGATTTTATTTATGGTTTTGCCAACAAAATTTATCTTGATGATCGATCAAAATCTAAAGTAAAGTAAATATCACTTTAGGGGTGAATTTTATGGGTAAAAAATTGTAGGGTTCAAATTATGTAAAAAAAATTTACTTTTTTTTTTTAAATATCACTTTAGGGGTGAATTTTATCGGATAAAAAATTGTAGGGTTCAACTTATGTAAAAAATAATTTTACTTTTTTTTTTATTTTATACTATATTCATTTTAGGCTTTCAGCCCGTTCTAATTTTTTTTTCTGGCTCCGCCCTTCATAAAATGTGTCTTCAAGTATAAAAGGAAGGGAGCATGTATTCATGATTTCATTACTGTATAATGAAAAATAATTGACGCTATTTTCAAAATTATTTGTTGGTCCCTATTAGTCGGATGTCGTGTCGTGTCTCTATTTGCAACTACTGTATCTATATTTTGACAAAAAATTATACTACTAAGTACGGAGTATACAATAACATATGCAATACTAACACTAATAAGAAAAGTGTTAGAAATCTCGCGAATTGAACCGAATTAAAAGCGGGTCAAATAGACTTATTCAAAAAATTCGGGTAAGCTAAAAATAAAATTTTGTTCATATGTCTATGTTACTATAAGAGCTAATCAACAAATGTGTGTTATTATAAGGACAAGTAATACATATTTGTCTATACAATAACACACATTTTTTCTTATAATAACAGAACTGTTGATTCTTTGACAGGACTTAACAATCCGTTGAGCCTGATCATCAAATATACGGGACGATCGAACGATGCTTTTGAGCTCCCATAAGTCATTCTCTATGTTTCGATCTTTTGACTTCGGTCACTTTACTTTCAATTTTTTATTGCTTTGGTTGGTAGGTGGATTTTCAGGGGTGTACATTTTCCCCTTATCGTACCCGAATTTTGTCCCTTTGAGAGTTTTTTCTGATATGATTTTGATGGCGCCCAAACCTCTGGTTCGATTTGTGAAATTATGACTTTAGTTTTTTTTTAATATACAATCTTTATTCACCTTATAGTAACACAATTGTAAGAGTAAATTTTTGGGGAAATAACTTTATAGTACATTTGGGGATCCCTTACTACAATGTAGTACAATCACTATCTAGTACATTTCACATTTACAAATAAACATTTCACATTGACACTCAATATTTCACATTCACATTTCACATTTACAAACAAATATTTCACATTTAAAAGTGATTGTATTAGATTGGGGGGGGAAGTTGGATTTTGTATCAAAAAGTCAATAATCACTAAATTTTTATGTTTGTCTTGAACAAATTTTATAAAAAAATCCATTTGATTTATTTTCAACCCGAATTTGATGCACACATTTTTCTGCCACTTTTTTTAAATAGAAGGGCACTGTATGTAAAATATTGTACAATATAATTTCCTCGATTATATTTTTACCATATATGAATTGTTCAAAGTACTTGATTAAGTATTTAGAAGAAAGTGGAGCTGTGAAGCGTCCCTCTCCTTTTATTTAAATTAATATCACCAATTCTAATCTATCACTATAGGTACTGGTATGTATCATTATACATTTGCATTTCACAATCTCACATGCATGCAATTATTATTAATTAGGGGACCAATATTATTAAATGAGCAAGTGGGAAGTTTGGATCTTTTAAGCCATTTTTTTTTTTTTTGGAAAGTAAAGGTGGTGCATATATACCATATCAGAGTAAAGAGTACTCAAAATCTGTTACAATAGTGATGTACCAAAAAATCTAAAGTACGGGTGGATTGTTATTTATTTAGTACACATCCACGGAGCTATATCCCAATCGTGATAAGAGTTCTCAATTATTTTGTGTGCTTTGAGCCATTTCCAGGTGCTAAATTTAATACTCTCCGTGATTTCATCCGTAGTCCACTCTTTGCCATTAAATATAAGATCATTCCGTGCTCTCCAAATCTTCCATATAGTGCATTGCCATATAAGGCCCATAATCTTTCTCTTATTTGAGTTTCCACCCTTGTTGCACAATTCCTCCAGGTGGTCACCAATAGAATTAGAATAGGCTAAAGGGATTTCCAACCACCAGTGGATATCACTCCACGCTATTAATGAATTTGAACAAGTGATGAATGTATGACTTCCAGTTTCCAATGCATTGTTACATCTGCGACACAGACCATTGTTTGCGTCCGGATTAATGCCTCTCTTTAATAGGTTCTCCGCCGTTGCCGCTCTCCCGTGCAGAGCTTTCCATGAAAGGGCCGATACTTTTGAAGGGATACACTTCCACCAGATTTTCGGCCAAAGTACGCTTGTCGGTCCTGTTGAGTCCTCCTGGTCAGCTAGCAGATTGTACATACTTTTTGTACTGAACATGCCTTTCGGCGAATTCTTCCAAACAAGCGTGTCCTTCCTCGAGCTATCAATCTTGTACCTGAAAATACAGAGCCAAAGGTTCGCAAAATCCAAAAAGTTGTTAGCATTAAACACCCTATCCCAATAAAAAACCCAGGTTTCCCCGTCTTGTTGGAAAAAATCTTTGACATAGCCCTCCTTGTTTGATGATATATCATAGAGAGAATTAAATCTTTCGCTCAGGCTTACTCTGTTATCGAGCCATGGATCGGTCCAGAATTTAACTGAGGAACCATTGCCTAGCTTGAATTTCATATTGTCGTAAAATAATTCGCCCTCGGATCCATTCCTGAGTTTGTCGAATTCTCTCCACCATAAGGAGCATCCGTGCATTGTGCGATTTCTCTCCCCACCCTCACTACTCTGATTGTATCTTGATTTCAGAATCCGTACCCATAATGCGTTCTCTTCTCTGGTCCATCTCCATACCCATTTATATAGAAGAGCCTTATTAAAAATGCCTACGTCTCTCACTCCCAATCCTCCGAATATTTTATTTTTGCATACCTTCTTCCATTTGATCCATGCTATTTTCCTCCCGTTCTCTTTCCCTCCCCATAAAAATTTCATTTGAATCCTCTTGATTATTTGGATAACGCACGCCGGGGCTTTAAAGAACGATAAATAATATAGTGGCATAGCTGTAAGCACCGCTTTAAGGAGAGTGATTCTCCCGCCTATAGAGAGGTGTCGCCTAGCCCAGCCTGAAAGCTTTTTTCGGATTCTCTCAATTAATGTTCGCCATATATCTTTCCTTCTGAAGTTTGCCCCAATCGGAAGTCCGAGGTAGTTAAACGGGACAAGGCCCGGGGTACAGCCCATAACACTTGCGAGGTGGAAAAGATCATTTTCTTGGATCCCGACGCCGTGAAGTGAGCTTTTGGTGTAGTTCACTTTTAGGCCTGAAGCCAATTCGAAGATCCTTAGTACACCCTTCATAGTCTTCGTATTTTCGATTGTTGCCCTGCCCATTATGACCGTATCGTCGGCGAACTGTAGATGGCTGATTTGAACTTTCTGATACCCTATTTCTAGGCTCTGAAATCGACCGATCTCCACAGCCTTGTTCATGAGGCAACTAAATCCCTCGGCTGCAATAAGGAACAAGAACGGAGATAATGGGTCCCCTTGTCGCATTCCCCGTTGAAGCTGGAATTCGTTTGTCGGACTTCCGTTGACGAGGATCGCCATTGTAGCCGAATGTAGGCAACCTCGAATCCAACGCCTCCATTTCCAACTGAAATTCATGCCTTCCATCATCTCATCGATGAACTCCCAATAGACTGAGTCGTAGGCCTTCTCGAAATCCACTTTTAATAGTATCCCGTCCCGTTTTCCCTTTTTGAGGAAATCCAGGGATTCATTAAGAACAAGGATGCTGTCCACAATTTGCTTGTTTCCCACGAATGCGCTTTGGTTCTCTGAGATGACTTCTCCAATAACCTTGGAGAGTCTGTTGGCCAATACTTTAGCCAGAATTTTATAGAAGCATCCAATCAATGAAATAGGTCGGAAATCCTTAATAAGATTCGCGCCCTGTTTCTTTGGAATTAGAGTGACGAAACTCGGGTTGCCTCCTTTGACGATGTTTCCGCATTGGTGAAATTCTTCCATTGCTTTCATAATGTCCTCTTTTATTATTGGCCACATCTTCTTCAAGAATTTGAAGGAGATACCGTCGGGCCCCGGACTCTTATTTCCACCACAATTCCATATAGCACTCTTTATTTCGTCTTCAAGAAAAGGTGCAGTGAGTTGATCATTCTCAGGTCTCCCAATCTTTTTTTTAACCAAATGTTTGATGAGGGGTCTTTCGGTTTTCGCCTTGGAAAAATGTTGTTTGAAGTGTTGGAGTATTGCTTCTTTAACAATCGGAACATCCTCGGTCCAAACATTATTGATAAGTAGTCCATCGATCTTGTTGCCTTTCCTCCTGGAGTTTGTGCATCTGTGGAAATATTTTGTATTAGAATCACCTTCTTTAATCCATTGAACTCTTGATTTCTGGTATGCGTCTCTCTCCTTCAATCTCCTCATTTTCCAGAGAGTGCTTCTTGCTGTTTTTAGGGACTGTACTTCTTCGCTTGATAGGTCTCTCTCTTCTTGAATCCTATCTAAATTAATCATCTCATTTCTAGCTTCTTCCAACAGTTTTTCTGATTCTTTTGCTTTCGAGAGGCACCAATTTTTTAACTCATTCTTGAGGCGCTTGATTTTCTCTTTTATTTTGAAGCTTTCTGTTCCTGCCACCTGGTATGTAGGCCACTTCTCTTAAACAAACGTGAATAGATCCTCATTCTCGAGCCAAGAGTTGTAAAACCTGAATGGTTTAGGTCCCCAATTTTGATTGCACCTGTAGAAGAATATAGGGCAGTGATCCGAACTATTTTTGTCTAGGCCACGAAGTTTATTCTCACCCCATTCGGTTGTCCACTCATTTGAGACGAACGCTCTATCAATTCTGCTGCAGCATTTTCCGTCCAATCTCGACCAAGTGAACTTTCTTTCCGTCAACTGTACCTCTAGGATTCCGGTTTCCGATATAAATTCTTCGAATTTCCTACTGGTTGCACTGTTTGTGTAGTTTGTCCTCCCTTTTCTTTCATTTGTTGACCGTACCTCATTGAAGTCCCCAATGATGCACCATCGCGTACAACTGTTGTTCATCATCTTCGTTCGGATTATATTTTTTGAACAAAGACAACCGGGTTGGGAGGATTGAGAAATGATTCCCTATGTGTAAAGTAAAATACAAATAACAAATTATAATAAAAAACATTCCGTCCCTCCTGAAATTAATTTTACACTCTGTTTTCGAAGTCTCAAAATGACTTGTACAATTCATATAATCCCTTCGTTCCCACGAATATAGCCACATTTTTTTTTAGCCACATTTTCTCTTTTACTTAATTATTAAATGTTTTATTGATAATTATACCCTTAATCACTCACTCCATAATTATTTTAAGAGTCAATTGCTTTGAAATTTACACTAAATTTATTGAATATCAAAACTAAAATAGACATATTAGATAAACTTGATCATATTTATTATTTAATTTGTGTGTAAAGTCAAATGTGATTATGTTTGTAAAGTCAAATGTGATTATTTTGTGAAGGATCTATTAGTAGGACTTAAAGCATGTGCTTCATTGTATTTCGAGAATTTATTTTCTCTAGCACAATTCATAAGTGTATTTTACTAATAAGTTACCAAACTACCCTCACTTTTAAACACACATGTACACACAACAAAAATAAAAAATTAATTATAAGATACAGCATGGAAAATAAGTTACCAAACTACCCTCAGTTTTAAATTAACTTCTAAACCAAAATTTTGAATTTCAACTTTTTCAATTTTCGGATACCCTATATTTTTTTTAAGGGTTGCACTCTTGTAACAGTTAGTAACTTGTTTCTATTTAATATTTAAACTAATATTATATAATATATGAACTAATAATATACTACTATATTTGAACTAATACTATTCCCTCCAACCCATAAAAATAGCTACATATTTCTTTAATTAATAAGAGTAATTTATACTTAACAGATTTTGAAGTATGAGATTTAAATAGAGATGTCTATCGGGCTGGCCCTAACCCTATAGGGCCAGCCCTACAGGGCTACGAGCTAAATGGGTTAGGGCCTTAACCGGTTCATATTTAACGGGCCTACAATTGTTAGGACCTAACCCTAACCCTAGCGGGCCACGGGCTAAACGGGCCACTAACGGGCTACAATAATTTTTTTTCTTTTAAAATTAAAGATACATAATTAGTTAATGATCAGTAAATGAGAAAAAAAAAAAGTATAATTTAAACACAATTCAATGACCCAAAATTTGTTCTTAGGTTATTTATTAAAAAAAAAGAAAAAAAAGGTAACAACTCGGGCTAGCGGGCTGGCCCTGTAGCCCTGCGGGCTGGTCCGGTTTAGCCCACGGGCTAACCGGTCCGGGTCAAAAAAGCCCGGTTTTAAACGGGCCTATAATTCATCAACCTTAACCCTATATTTTCAGGGTTAAACGGGCCAGCCCGGTTAACCCGGCCCGGATAAACATCTCTAGATTTAAAGGACAAAATTGGTACATTAGCTAAATTTAACTACATTTATTAATTTTTTTAATGTGTGTGTAAAGTCAAATGTAGCTATCTTTATGAGACGGAGGGAGTATATTCTATTTGAACTAATATTATATTGTATTTACCATAACTCATGGGTACCAGTTACATGACAAAGTGGGATAGGTGGTTAGAGCACCACTACCTAGGCCTTAGGTCCTGGGTTCGAGTCATGGGGAGGGGAAAAATGGGATGAGTATTTAACTTCCATAAAATAAATGGGTACCTAGGCCTTAGGTCCTGGGTTCGAGTTATGGGGAGGGGAAAAATGGGATGAGTATTTAACTTCCATAAAATAAATGGGTACCAGTTACATACATTCACTTAAAAAAAAATTGCACATTTTCTACAATTAAAATAAAATAATAAGACTAATATTATGAGTTTAAAAATTATTTAAATCTCGATAAATATTTATTTGAGCTCATTTAATAAAATAATGATATAATGTTTGGTAGCTCGTGAGTAGTCTCATTGATAAACTAATTATGACTAATTTTTTATTTCACATTTAATATTTATGGTAGATATAAGAATATGTAAATTTAACTTATTTACTTAATTGAACATTACAAATTTTCATATATATGCGTGTGGTGGTGGTGTAAAAACACATAATTTTGTTTTTGTTATGAATTGATGAACAATTTAATTTATTATTGGTATTACATGTGAAACTTATTTACTAAGAAATTATATGGGATCCATATACACTAATATTAACATTTTAATTGCATATACAAACACGTTAAATTGTGGGAATAAATGATATTAGTTGATAAATGTTATAATATTTATTTATAAGTGTAATGATATTAATTCCATATGATGAACAAGTTTAATCGAAAATTCACTGTTGATATTATTAAACTCTTAAAACTTATGAATAAATAATATATTCAATTAATAAAATAAGATAAGCTCGGAATTAATAATAACTGAACAATAGATTTTTTATCAAAAAAAATTATACATCATGAAAAAGACGTGTGTTTTGCTCGAAACGTCGATTTCACATTAAATGGTGTGCTCGAACGTTCGAAAAATTGAAAATTGTTTAATAAAAAATCGATAGACGTCATTTAGTCGGGGCTAACGTCTATGCGGCGACTTTTGCAACAGATAATAATAATGGATATTTGAAAATTAATGATAATCCTCGGGTGAAAAGAGATTTTAATTATGAGGCCGGTGGATAGCCCAAAGCAGCCCCTCCCACCCTCCTACCCTCCCAATCCTCTCTTCTCAAGTTTGAAGGTATGTAGAGTGACAAAAGTTTTCGCTTTTAGTATGCTCGCCGCTGCCGCCGTGTCAACGGGATGTACCGCCATTACTGCCCATCTTTTCTACGCCATCTCCGTCCGAAATGGGTACAGATTTGTCTAGATCTATCTAGAAATCACCGTACCGTCGCCGCCGCCACCACCACCGTCGTCTTCCTTTAGGTTTTTTCTCTTCAGTCCATAACTTAGCTAAGTTTATGTAGTCTTCTTCTAGTGGATAGTAGGGTTCAACAAATAGATTACACTACAAGAAATTGTTGAATTGCCTACAAAATTTTCCAACAAAAATAATTTCATTTTTAAATATTGAGAATTGCCTACAAATTACCTACGTATCTTTATAAATTATTTTACACATTTTCACCCACGAAATTACCAAGGAAAAATCTGATGATGATTTACCTACAAAATAATCCGTAGACAAAATCGCATTTCCTTACCGAAACGGTTGTAGGTGATTTTTTTTTTATTTACCAACGAAAACTTTCCTAGCTATTTATATGTATAAATTATCTAATTGTAAATTATCTAATTGCATTACCTACAAAATTAACTAGGAACTTAAAAAATATTGATTTACCTACAAAATAATCTGTAGGCAAAACCGCATTTTCCTACCTAAACGGTTGTAGGTGATTTTTTTTTTTATTTACCAACGAGTACTTTTCTAGCTATTTATATGTATAAATTATCTAATTGTATTACCTACAAAATTAGCTAGGAACTTAAAAAGTATTGATTTACCTACAAAATAATCCGTAAGTAAAATCACATTTTCCTACCGAAATGGTTGAAGGTGATTTTTTTTTATTTACCAACGAAAATTTTCCTAGTTATTTATATGTATAAAACTATAAATTATCTAATTGTATTACCTACAAAATTAGCTAGGAACTTAGAAAAGCAATAGTGTTACTAACAAATAAGCATATGAATTTTATTATGTTCCACATCGAAAGAGTAGAAAAAAATATAAGAGTAAAAACAATATAAAAGTAGTATTAGTAAGTTAGTAACCAACAAACATAATTTTTTTGTCCCAAATCGAATAAGGAGTACAAGAAACATGAGAGAAAAATATTATAAAATGGGCCTAATGTGCACCTAAGTTTGTATTTTAAAAGTGTTTATATATTTTAACACTTTTGAACCGATTTTGTGATCGATTCTTATTTTGTAGGCTAATGTCAAAAAAATAATTTATTAATAAAAAAAATTAAAAAATACTATATATTAAAAATTTTCCAACCGAAATGTTTGTTGCCAAATTTGCCTACGGAATTACCAACGAAATGTTTTGTAGTTTGTATTTACCTACGGAATTTCATTTATTATGGTAATCATATTACCTACCGAAATGTTGTGGATTTGCTACGAAAATGTGGTATGTAATTAATTGCCTACAGATTAAATTTTTGTGGGCAACCAAATTACCTACGAGCGAATTCCATACAAATGGTTTTCGTTGGTATTCCGTAGGTAAATATAAATGCCTGCAAAATTGGAATTATTGCCTACAAAATATTCTCTAGCCAATTAATTATTTTCTTGTAGTGTTAGTCCTAACGGAGCCACGGTGACCGTTTGGATAATTTATCGGTTGTTCTCATTTTTTATGGTTTTAGATAGATTTTTTTTTTTGTATTGGTAGTGTTATGTTCCTTATCTTTCGTTTCTTATTTTCTGATGTCGTCGGTTTTTTTCGACTCCTCTACACGGCTTGCTGCCCTTCTATGGGACCTGTTTTCCCTCTTTTGGGATCCCGTTTTTCCCTTTTTTGGGACCTGTTGGTGATTGAGACTTGAATGTCTCTGGAGAATTTCTGTGCTTGGTGATTCTTTGGTTGTATGTTTTTTTTATCTCTATTGTTTTGATCGATATGTTGATATATATCTTAGTGTGGGGTGTCTCGTATGGAGAATGAAGATCTGTGTTCTTTTGGTGGACAAAAGTTTCACTCGTTTTCCTCTTTCTCGCGATTGGATGAGGCAACGACGATGTCGAGTTGATTCGATGTGATTTTGAAGATCTAGAGTTTAAAATTGATAACCTTTTAAAAAAAATTATGAGGCCGGTGGATAGCTAGCCAAGGGTCAAGATAATTTAATTGCAATTAATTTTATACAGTAGTATTTGCTTTTACTTTTGCTTTTGAGTGGAAGTGATATACTCCCTCCCGAAAAGTTTTTATATATACTTTTTTTTTTATTTGTTCCCAAAAAGTTTGCATACCCCAAAATAAAAATAATCATCACAATTTTCACCCTCGCAATATACACATATTTACCCTTTATGCCATTACTTTTGGAATCCACCATACACTCAACCCACCTATTTTATTTACTTTATACTCCGTATATAAAAGTTTACAAAATTATCCCTCAACAATCTCATCATTACACTTTTTTCTTAAACCATGTGTCCAAAATTCCCCGTAAACTTTTCGGGAAAGAAGGGAGTATTTTTGAGGTGACGTCATCTTGTGCCACACTCAAGAATCAAATAATTTAATTGCAATCATGGACGGAACTACATGCAGTCCAACCCCACCCTGACCCACCCTCCACTCATTAAAATTTAATTGTTTAAGTATTTTTTTAAAAATAAATAAATCGAATAATAGATTAACTTAATATGTCATTAATTTGTAATATTAAGGGTGTGTTTTGAAACTCTACAAACTGCTTCCAGAATCACTTTTTTTTGAAAAGCTGTGAGAGACAGCTTTGAAAATAAGTGATTCTGGAAGCAGTTTGTAGAGTTTCAAAACACACCCAAAGTTTATTGAAAAAGCTGTTTTAAAAGAAATTTTGTACTGAACCTTTGAAAAATATATATAAATTGAAAAGGTAAATTAAAATTTAAAGGAGGCAAATTAAATTATATCTAAATTACGCAGCATAAAATAAAAAATTTCCCTAAAAGTTATATCTTCCGTGTTGTTTTTCATCCTGTAAATTGAATAATTAACCTAGACGCGAATTCCAGTTTATGTTCGAAAATTAGGAAACAAAAATCTTATAAAGAAAGATATACGTTCTGTATACTACTCCATTATTTATAAAAAATTAGTACGCATTTTTTGAAGTTAAAACATAAGGATATATACCGTTGATCTAATGGGAGAAAATTTCATTTTACGTCATGTAACTTAGGCCTAATCCAGAATATATCCTTTAAGTTTTCACATTTTCAATTTACGTCCTAGGGTATCCAATTTACATCCTTTTCGGTCCAATTTACGTCCTTTCCACCGAAAAATTGAAAATCCGGTCAAATAGTCCAATTTACATCCTTTATGTTTGAAAATTCTAAATTAATAATTAAAAAATTCTGAAAATATCATTAAAAATTAAAAAATCTCATTAAAAACTTATAAATTGTGTAAAATAAATATAAAAAATCTAAAAAAAATTTATAAATTCTATAATTCAAAAAATCTGAAAATGTGTAAATTTCATTTTTTTTTTTCTTCTAAAAACTCATAAAAATAAAATCTATAATTTCTACGATTCAAAAAATCTGAAAATGTGTAAAAAAAATTTATTTCTAAAAGCTAATAAAAAAAATCTATAAATTAAAATTTTAAAAATGTTTAAAATAAAACTTCCAAAATTTTAAAAATATCGTGAAAATGAATTTGGGACGGTTCCAAAATCGATCAAGGTGTGGAACTTCAACTCAACCTCGACGGTGAGTTGGAAAATCTCGTGGGACCCAAAATTTGTAGGAGTTCGAGCTTTACTTTAATGACACACGAGTATGAATCAAGTCTGATTTTTAATGAAATGTTAATTATTTTTATTATTCATATTATATTTTTAGAATTAGTAAATTTTAATCTACACATTTTAATTAATTAATGAGATTTTTTGAGTTTTTAAAATTTTTAATGAGATTTTGAATTTCTTAATTTTTAAATTACACATTTTTCATTCTTTCAATTGTAGAATTTTTTATTTTTTGTATTTTCAAAATTTCAAAATTTTTTTTTTTACACATTTTATAATTTTTAATGATATTTTTTGAAATTTTATTGATATATTTTAAATTTTAGTTACACATTTTATATTTTTTAATTTTAAGGAGATTTTTGGAATTTTAATGATATTTTAGATTTTTTAAATCTTTAATGGGATTTTTAGAAAATTTTAATTATTAAATTTTAATTTTCAAACTTAAAGGACGTAAATTGGACTATTTGGCCGGAATCCCAATTTATTCTTCACATTCCGGCGAGTTTTAAAAATTTTCGACGGAAAGGACGTAAATTGGACCAAAAATGATGGAAATTGAAAAAGTAAAAACTTAAAGGATATATTCTGGATTAGGCCTAAGTTACAGGACGTAAAATGAAATTTTCTCATCTAATGGCGTAAGTTTAGTAGTTGGGATTCAGAAATGTACTCTTTTTTAGACCTCAAGTGCACAATAATAATACTACTTCGTATGGTTAACAATTGTCATTTTGTATGCATAAAATTGGTACTTTAAAAAAAAGTTTTTAAGTTCATACAATTTTTTGTCAATGTCATTTGAGACATATTTTCTAGTAGATTTAATTAAATTTGACTAAATTGAAACATTTCACCACCTATACTAGATTCAAATCAAGGACTCGAGTTAAAAGTTATTGTTCCCCAACGGTTCGAAGACGATTTTCGGTTCCAAAATAATACTACAACTGGAATCGAATCGGATATATATGTGTTACATTACTGTTTAGATTCCAAAATTACTGTCTAAATTTTTTGTTAATATATATATAATTAATACAAATTGTAAAAAAACGTCGATTCCAAGTTCAATGACTCTTTAATCTCGACCTTCCATCTTGCAACTACCATTTTCAGATTAAATTCTAATTGTTTTAAATTTAAATATATATATATATATATATATATATATACACTAATCAACGATTCCAGTTTTTAAAAGAGAGAAATCAAAATCGAACCATACAATACACAACGACTTCGATTCAAGTTTTGCCACAATTTCCGAACTGAAATTGGGAACAACCGGTTCATCTCCAACATCAAAATTCTATCTCCACCTCTTCTCTCTTCTATGTTTATATATTTCTCTACATTTTTTTTATTTTCGATATTTCTCTACTTCAATACCCACTATTTATTTAATACTATTATTTTTAGACAGAATCTTCGCAATATTATTATAAATCTTAAATACCCTTGTAACTAAGGAAAGAGTTGCACATGGCACTATGGCAGATATCATCATTTTAAACCATATAATTTTGGACACATGCAGTAATATCTCACAATATATATATATATATGGGCATAATATCAAGTTTTTGTTTGTTAATTATTTATAATTTTTTTTAATAATTTGTGGAAAAAAAAATTACAATATGTCAAGTGGAATTGAAAACTCTACTTGTCTATAGTAGTCGCGACATTTCAAACACCCATATATTTTCTTTTGGGGTTTTGTTTTTGTTTTTGAGAACCTTTAATTATTAATTGTGTTTGTGGTTTGTTGCATGTCCTAGTCATAAAAAAAAACTTACACATTCCACAGATTTTAATCAAGCTAGGGCCCACACTTTTCACAAAGCTAGTGGAACAAAATCAACGCATGTCCATACCACTCATTTTATATCACCACCCTATCAACAAAATAACAATCAATTTGGTCTCCGTTGAATATATATATAGAGAGAGAGAGTGAGAGTTGCATGTGAATTATTTCACATACGTACAAATATTAATTACCTAGCTAACGTATTGTTCTACGTGTCGTCAATTAATTTTATGATTAACCTCGTTTTGAGTTTTATAAGACTTTAATCTAGATTAGGGGCTTTAATTTCTTTCAAATTAATTAATTAATTATGCATCCTAGATAGACTAGACTAAAGCTTTGTCAATATATTAATCTAGCTAGATTACCGTAACAAGTTAATTTGTTGACTTTCCTATGTCCATGTATACGTAACCTTTAAGGATGCATTCTACAAATATATACACCCCTATTTTAAAAAAAAAATATGTCTGTATTAAGGAATAGTCAAACATTTCTTGTATATATATGACATATATTGTTGTATTTACCTTTTGTATTTATCTCTTTCTAAATTTATGTAATTAGGTTACAATGTAATTACTCCTATAAATACAAGTCATTCCCCACTCACCAATTCAACGGTGATCATATGTCATTGTTCACATGATATCAGCCTAAACACTGCACCTAAAACCCTAACCCTAATTCTCTCCCTCTCTCTTTCTGCCTGCTGCCGCCGCCGCCTTACTTTTTCGAGCTTGTCCCCCTCGACTACCTCTCTTCAATGGCAGAATCATCAATTCCAATGAATGTTCTCATTCATATGGTCACGGTAAAACTCTCTTCTTCCAACTACCTCCTATGGAAGAAGCAGGTTGTTCCGATGCTTACTTGTGCCGATCTTCTTGATTTTGTGGATGGCTCATCCGCCCCCTGCCACTACTCACACTACCTTTGCTGCCTGGAAATCGAAGGATCAGAAGGTCCTTGCTCTTCTTCTATCCTCCCTCACTAAAGAAACTCTGGCCGAGGTCGTTTAATGTGACACGACCCGCGATACTTGGCTTGCTCTAGAGGATGCCTTCAGCCACTCCTCCCAGTCACGCATCACTCAGCTTCGTGAGGAGCTCCTTCTCCTCAAGCGTGATTCCCTTCCTATTGCCGATTATGGTCGGCGTTTTAAAGCGTTATGCGACCAACTGGCCGCTATTGGTAAGCCAGTCGACAAATCTGACATGTCGCACTGGTTTCTACGGGGCCTTGGCCCCAAATTCAGCGGATTTGCCGACACCAGAATGGCCCTCTCGCATGTCCCAACTTTCTGTGACTTACTACATCAGGCTATTGCCTTTGAGATCATGAATAAGCTTGATCCAGTTGAGCCTGCTCCATCCGCGTTCTTTGCTCGCCCGAATCCACGCGATCATACTGGTGGTCGGTGGTCGCGGAGGGCATAAAGCCTTCGTCCCCCGCTGTCAAATCTGCCGTGGCGAGCACTATGCCAACAAATGCCCTCAACGTTTTGTTCGCGGCCTAACTCCTCGCCAGCCTGCTCGCCCATCTGCTTATCTGTCCGAGGACTCATCCGCCAACATTGCTCAGACTTTTCACTCGGCCTGCTCCGTCTCCTCGCCAACATCCTCGGATTGGTATGTTGATTCAGGAGCCTTGGCCCACATGACTCCCAGTACCTCGCACCTGGACTCTTCGGCCCCTTATTCTGGTAATGGTGAGGTTATTGTTGGTAATGGTAATTCCTTACAAATTTCTCATGTTGGTTTGCACTCACTTTCTAAGGATATTGGCCTTCTAGATGTTCTCGTTGTACCTCACGTCACCAAGAACCTTTTATCCATCAGCAAGCTCACGTCTGACTTTCCGGTTGATGTTTGCTTCTCTGAAAAAACATTTGTTGTTCAGAATCGAGCTACCAAGGAGGTGGTGGCTCAGGGTCGATGTGAGCAGGGGTTGTACGTGTTGGAACGGGCGCTCCCAGCTTTGGTCGCTGCTTTGAAAAAGCCTAGTGTCGTTCGTGCTTCGTTTGATTTATGGCATTCCCGTTTGGGTCATGTACCTTTTGACATTATTAAAGATTTAAATAGATTAGGGCATCTATCTGTTAGTTCAATTTTACCAAATCCGAAAACTTGCACCCCTTGCCAATTGGCCAAGAGTAAACGATTATCATTCACTATAAATGAAAAACGTGCATCTGCAGTTCTTGATTTAGTACATTGCGACCTTTGGGGTCCTGCTCCTATTACTGCTACTTCTGGTTTCCGTTATTATGCTGTGTTCGTGGATGATTTTTCTCGTTTTTCTTGGTTATATCCTCTCCGAGCAAAATCAGATTTCTTCGCAACCTTGGTCGCCTTTCACAAGTATGTGTGCAATCAGTTCTCCTCGACCATCAAAGTTTTTCAAAGTGATGGTGGTACAGAGTTTGTCAACAAAGCTGTTCGCAGCTTTATGGTCGAGCACGGCATAGAGCATCGTATGTCATGCCCCTACACCCCTCAGCAGAATGGTCGCGCTGAGTGAAAACATCGACACATCACTGAAACTGGGCTTTCTATGTTGTTTCATGCTCGCGCCCCGTCAGAATTTTGGTTTGATGCCTTTGCCACTGCTGTTCATCTCATCAACCGACTTCCGTCGTCAGTTTTAGGCGGCCTATCACCATTTCAGGTCTTATTCGGCACTGTGCCCATTTATGGAAATCTTAAGACATTTGGTTGCCGAGTATTCCCTTATCTTCGAGACTATGCCTCGAATAAACTTTCTCCTCGCAGTCGACCATGTATCTTCTTGGGTTACAGTAGCCAAGTAACTTTTATTACTCGCCATGCCATATTTGATGAAGAGTGATTCCCTTTTTCAGGAACTGCTCGGCCCATGCCGACCAGTGAGGTGGTCTCATCCTTTCTGGATGCGGAGTCTGACTCCTCACCTGATCCCTCGCCAGGGCCTGTTCCTCCCTCTGCGACCATCCCTTGCTCGGCATGCTCTTCTGACCGTGGAGAGGAACCCTATCCTTTGCCAGCCCCTATCGCCGAGCCACCTGCTTCCCCTGAACCGGCCGAGCAGCCGCAGCCGACCATTGACCCCCTAGCACGGCAACCACGGTCCACGCACCAAATGATCACGCGAGCAAAATCTGGGATTTTTAAACCTAAGTATCCTCTGTACTTGGCCTCCACTGCCTTGATTAGTGCCCTCACTGCCTCCTCAGAACCCCGTGGTTTCAAATCGGCCGCCAAGTCTCCTGAATGGTTGGCTGCCATGCAGGAGGAAATCGATGCTCTACGAGTTAACAAAACTTGGGATCTTGTTCCTCGCCCCCGGAATACGAACATTGTTGGTTCAAAATGGGTTTTTCGAACCAAGTACAAGTCTGATGGTTCAATTGAGCGGCACAAAGCTAGACTGGTCGCTCAAGGCTTTACCCAAATCCGTGGCACATATTTTTCTCACACATTCAGTCCCGTTGTTAAGGCGACCACTGTTCGGGTTATCTTGGCTCTCTCTGTTCGCTTCAACTGGTCCCTCCATCAACTCGATGTGAAGAATGCCTTTCTCAATGGCTATCTCCAGAAACCAGTTTTTATGGCCCAACCCCCTGGTTTTGTCGATCCTCGGCTCCCTGATCATGTCTGCAAATTGAAAAAGGCATTATATGGTCTCCGCCAAGCTCCCTTAGCTTGGTTCCAGCGGTTTAGCTCCTTCTTGCTCGGCATAGGCTTCAAGGAGTGCAAATTTGACTCCTCGCTGTTCTACTTATTTCAAGGCTCCTCGGTTGTCTACCTCCTCTTGTACGTCGATGATATTATTGTCACTGGCAACGACTCATCTACACTAGCTCGTTTCATTGCTCGGGCGAACAAGGAGTTCGCCCTCAGGGACCTTGGTCGCGTCAACTATTTTCTGGGTTTGGAAATCTCTTACACCTCTTTTGGGCTGTTCGTCGGGCAGTCCAAATATGCTCGCGAAATTCTTGAGCGAGCAGATCTTCAAGATTCCAAGCCCATTGCCACCCCTTTGGCCGCGGGTAAGACCCTGGTCAGCACTGGTGATCCATTCTCGGATCCGACCCTTTATCGCTCTTTGGTAGGCGCCCTCCAGTATCTCACCATCACTCGACCTGATCTATCCTTCTCGGTAAATCATGTCAGTCAGTTTCTCCAGGCGCCGACCAGCGACCACTTCTCGGCCGTGAAGAGGATTCTTCGCTATGTCAAACACACTATCAATTATGGCCTCTCCTTCACTCGTCGCCCAGACTCTTCCGTGGTCGCCTACTCAGATGCCGACTAGGCTCAATGCGTGGAAACTCGTCGTTCTACCTATGGTTATTCAGTCTTCCTAGGTGGGAATCTGGTCTCTTGGAGTGCAAAGAACCAGCCCACAGTAGCTCACTCCAGTTGTGAATCGGAGTATCGTGCCCTAGCCAACGCAGCTGCCGAGGTCGTTTGGCTCACTTCATTGCTCCGCGAGCTCCGTGTTCCTCTGCCTGCTCGCCCTATTCTCCTCTCCGACAACAATAGTGCCCGCTTTCTGAGCTAGAATCCAGTGGCTCACATGCGGGCCAAGCACATTGACATCGACTGTCACTTTGTTCGCGAGCTCGTCACCTCCGGAAAGCTGTCCACGCAGTTTGTCCCCACGCATCTCCAACTCGTCGATATCTTCACAAAAAGCCTTCCTCGCCCGACGTTTGAGTTCCTTCGATCCAAGCTCTGCGTTTTCCCTCATCCCACGCATCGCTTGACGGGGGATATTAAGGAATAGTCAAACATTCCTTGTATATAGGACATATATTGTTGTATTTACCTTTTGTATTTATCTCTTCCTAAATTTATGTAATTAGGTTACAATGTAATTACTCCTATAAATACAAATCATTCCCCACTCATCAATTCAACGGTGATCATATCTCATTGTTCAAAGTCTGACTTCAATTTTATTTTTAAAATAAAGTCGTTTTATCTATTTTTACTATAGATCTCTTTAAACTATGTACGTACTCCTATGTAATTTATATCATTTTTTTTATTAGAAATATACTCCCTCCACTTTTAAATAAGTGTCACTTTGTCATTTTAATTATTTTTATAATAAGTGTCATTCTATGTTATTTTCTTTAATTTTGACAATTTTATCCTTATAAAATAATTTGCCTTCAATTTCAATTAATATAGTAGCATAAATCATGGAAAAATCATAAATATTGTACATATGAATACAACATACATTCTTGACCACATTCTTTATTAAACAAAAATGTAATATTAAAATTATTTTTCATTAATGAAGGGTAATATTGACCACAATTTAATATCTTAATTTGTTGAAAAATGTCAAAGTGACACTTATTCAAAAATGGAGGGAGTATTATTATATCCCTATTTCTCTCCCTTAATTTCAAATGGTAAGTTGATTACTTTACATTCTCTTTCTTTATTTATTTTTTATTTTGATATGTAAAGGAGGGAGAGAAAAGAATGGAAAAAGAAAGTGAAGAAAGAAAAAAAAATGAAAAGAAAAATATTATTTAAAAGTAAATGTGTCAATTAATATCTACAATCTTTAATTCTATACAAAACAATAAAATATAAAAAAAAATTGTAATGAAGAGAGTATATATTTACTAGTGCAAAAAAGCAAAATTAACTTATAATATGGGATTGAAATTTTTTTAAGAATAAAATTCCTTTTCTTTTAGTGTAAATGTATAAAATTTTATTTATCTTACAAGAAGAAAAAGAGAAAATGATTGAAAGGAGAAGGAGAAAATAATAAAAAACCTAAACAGTCAGATTCAAAAACAAATAAAAAAAAATAATAGAAGGGATTTAAAAAAATTGGGGCCTTTGGATAAGCCAAGATAAGGCCAACCTGTCCAAAATAATTAATAGAGGTTAGATTATGAAAAAATCAAAATTTATATAATTCAGATAACCGACACTATACAAAATGTAACTAGCAAACACATCTTTATTCATGACGTACACGTTCTGCAATCACATGCGGTTTTGGGATAAAGTTGTACTTGAAATTGAAAATTTTAGATTTAAAAAAAAAAAATTAAAATAAATAATATGTCTCAAAAAAATAATCTGAACAATTAAAATTATACTTTATTTTTTAAATATTTTTCGTACTTCAAAATCAATATATATACATTTAATTAAAAAAAAAACAAATCGACAGTGGGTCGCTTTAATTTTGCTCGAATTCATAACCGGATAACCCCAATACATTGATTGACAACATAGGTGGAGGGATTATTAACTATGTCCCCTTCAAAAATGGGTATATTAATTGAAAGAAAACTGAAAATAAAATTTATTTATTATTTTGAGAAGCTGAAAATTTTAATTTAGAAGTGGGCAAAGTCTTATGTAAAATTAGCACCTGCATCTCAGAGTAGTTTACTATTCATTTTTTTATTTTTTTTAAATTATAGTCTATTTTTTTCTTATTTCAACAATTTTATTTAAAATACTAGTATTATTTAATAATTATTGAGATTGATCATTAATATAGATCATAAATATTAAATAAGAGTGTAAAAGTAAATTTTATATATTAAAAATATTTTATATAGTAAAAATCGAAAAATGAACTACACTTTTTAGACAGAATTTTAAAAAAAAATGTTATGCTCAAATTATACTTCCATAAATCCTCCTAGTGACGAACTCCTCCTAAAAAAAAGTACTCCCTCCATTCCATTTTAACTTTCATACCTATTTTTTCGGTCCTTTAAAAACTCTATCCATACAATATCTAAAATATTATATTTAATGTTATTGTTTTTATGGTACATACATACACACAAGTTAACTCACTTATTTATTTTTTTATAAAATTATATCTTAAAATTTTATTTATTATAATATTTTTTAAAAAGAGAGTGAACAGTAAGTTTGAAAATTAAATCAGAACTGAGGGAATATAATATTTGCGTCTTGTATGGGGATTCTTAGAATCACAATAAACCAAAAGTTGATTTTTTTTTTTCTCCTTTAGAAAAAGGTTGCAAACATTGGGAGATTTTCCACAAACTAAAGTAGAATAAATGTGGACTTCGGATGTCGACTTTGATAGAGAAGTACATTAACATATCGTCATAGTTTAAGCCCTCTCTCTTCCTATATGCTTTTTAGGCTCCTAGATTCTTCGACTCCACTTTGACATACATAATTAATTTGGGTTTTATATGTTCAAATTCTCTGAAATAAGTGGAAAATATAAAAGGTAAATTAAGTAGAGATATTCTATAACAAGGAAAAACAGAATATAATCAAGGAGCAATTAATATTGTTAATTATTATACTTAATTAAAAATGGCAATTCATAAGTCCTACAACTAAAAAAAATTAGGATAAGGTGCCTTTAATTTTATAACAAAAAAAAAAGGGAAATAATGGAGTATGATTGATAGATAATGTATAGACGTACATAGGCATTATAATTTTCTCTTCTATAAAAAGATAAATGGTTTCATTGATAGACAAAAAGTATAGGATAAGCCAACACCAACGTTTATCATTCCTTATAAAAGGAAGTCACATAGCAAGCAATTATTCCATAAGCTTGAAAAAAATGGAAAATAAAACTATGAAAAATATATGTCTCTTTTTGAACGTTATACTCCTCGCTGTCGGAATATGCGGCGGCCCTTTAATCATGCGCCTTTACTTCATCCGCGGCGGCAAAAGAATCTGGTTTTCCGCCTGGCTCGAAACTGCCGGATGGCCGATACTCCTCATTCCCCTCCTCGTTTCCTACTTCAGCCGTCGTAGCACCACCGCTGGAGCAAAGCTCTTCTTAATGACACCTCGTATCTTCGCAGGGGCTGTCGGTATCGGTATCTTAACCGGGCTCGACAACTACTTGTACGCCTACGGCGTTGCTAAGCTCCCCGTCTCGACGTCGTCTCTCCTCATCGCCACCCAACTCGTGTTCATGGCTGGTTTTGCTTACCTTTTGGTGAAGCAAAAGCTCACGGCCTACTCCATTAACGGGGTGGTTTTGTTAACGGTGGGGGCCGTGATCTTAGGGCTTAATTCCGGTAGTGACAGGCCGAAAGGGGAGTCAGATAAAATGTATTGGTTAGGATTTATTTTGACGTTGTTGGCGGCGTTTATGTACGGATTTATTTTGCCGTTAGTAGAGCTGGTTTATATGAAGGCCAAACAAGCTATGACATATACTTTGGTTATGGAGTTTCAAACCGTTATGGGTTTTTTCGCAACTGTTTTTTGCACGGTGGGAATGATTATCAACAAGGACTTCCAGGTAATTTCCCGTTTCTCAATACTCCTATATATGTTTTTATAGTAAGTGTTTCATATGTGCTCTTAGTTATAGTGTTTAACTCATGATTTTCATTTATTAATCTTAAAAATACTAGGAATACTCACTCCAATTATGTTTTGGAATAGCTTTTTTTTTTTAGATAAAAATGTATAAGAAAAGCAGAACACAGATTTATCAAAGGAGTAGATTTATGCTTGCAAGCTCTTTTATTGTAGGACATAAAGAAACATGTAGTACATGTTTTGGAAAAGGGAAAAAATATAATTAACAGTGAATTTTAGAAATGCTTATAAGTCTAGGTGAACTTTGCGCTCAGATTGACTAACAATAGTAAACTTTGATGACCAATTTGAAGTGTGTCGTGTGAAGAGGGAATTGGGGTGAACAAACCCATCCTTTATTTAAATAATTAAATTACAGCGGCTGTAGAAAATCTAATTAATAATAGAATTCTCCATGTATTATGGGTCAAGACCGGCGACTAAAGGAGTTTTGTCATGTCCCTATCCATCATTATAGTAGTAACATGAGTCATCACGTATGCTCGTGGGTCGTCGCGCTAACTCAAGCTAACTACCGACATGAAATTAACTTTTTAATCAAGTATTTAACTAAAAAAAATCATACTTTTTTTTTTTATATTAAGTCGTGCTCCCCTGCCATATTTATATGATATCAAATACTCGTTAAATTTATATAGGTTTTCGTTCTAGAAATGTGCATGTTATTTTAAAATAAATTTTATTCAATTAATTTTTTAAGCAACAACATCATAATACAATTGAGTCAAATAAGTGTGATTTCGAAGTTTTTTTTTTTTAAAAAAAAGCTAGGGGTAGGGAATATTATTGACTCGTTAGCCGTAATTTATCCTTACATGCCAACAAAGTCGTCTTGAATTTAGAAAACGACAAATGTCGTAAGAATAAGTGGTTGTTCTCAATTAATGGTTAGACTTGTCAAAAATATACAAGTCCAATTGATTTCATTGCATTATCTTCAATCTCATCATATCTTTTTGTCTTTCAATAGATTATATCTTGATTCACCACCATTCACTATATTATTTATAAATTCATCCCAATATTTATTTTATAAAATTAATGTACAATTTTTATGGGCATATTTTTTTAGTAATTATAAAGAAATTATTACAAGTAAATATTTGAATACACAATACAAATAAGAAAGCATGAACACATATTTGAATATGGAAGTTCTCAATATTCAAGTAAGTTTAATTATATAGTTGAAAAAATATTGGTTTTTAATAACAGAAAAATAATAATTATTTATGTTAATAAATTCTGTCTAACTAGTAATTTGCTTCTAGTGACTGGTACAAGTTTGTCTATGTGTAATTTATATTTATTCCTAACATAAAAAAATATTTGTTTTTGAACGTTTTTGTAGGCAATTCCAAAAGAAGCTAGAGGATTTGAAATTGGAGAGGGAAAATATTATTTAGTGGTTGTATGGAGTGCAATAATATGGCAATGTTTTTTCTTGGGAGTTGTTGGTGTGATACACTACTCTTCATCTCTCTTCTCAGGAGTCCTTATTAGTGTATTACTCCCTGTTACCGAAGTATTCGCTGTTATTTTCTACCATGAAAAGTTTCAAGCAGAAAAGGGAGTCTCTCTTTTTCTTTCTCTTTGGGGCTTTGTTTCTTACTTTTGGGGTGACATCAAAGAGAGCAGGAAAATCAAGAAGAACAACAACAAAGACAACAATTGTAATAATCAGACAACAAATCATGAGTTGGCCATTCACACTGTTGCTCCTTGATTCAATTACGTGCTATAAATATACTAATGAGTTTTTAATATAGGAGTAGTTTATACCTAGCTAGCTAGCTTGCATTTTTATTTTGTTTGTTTAATTTTAATGTTGTGCCTTGCTAGTCCAGATTTCGTAGGACATATATTAGAGGCTCGTTTAAAGTTTGAAAGAAGAGAATTGATGTTTAAATTTTTAATAAAATTCTAATACAGTATACAAATGAAATGTATACGTATTATTGTGACTGTAGTGAATTATTCTACATCCAAAAATTAATTGAATATAAGCTATTTGCACCCTTCCTCGATTGCTCTCAACTCTGTCGCCTTCTGAATAGGTAAAATAATTGGACTTCATTCTTTTCTTTCACGCATATCAATAAAATATTTTGATCATATACAGTACAATTTATTCTTACATTTTTATTATGTTTTTATCTAATGTTAATGACTAATATTAATGATGAATCTCAGCAATTGTTAAATAAATGTATTTTAGACAAAAATGTTCGAGTAATAGAAAAATGAACTAATATTTGAGATAAACAAGAAACAACAATGGACTATCTTTTTTAGACGTAGGACGTGTAAATTTAATAACGAGCAAAGATTTGTGTAAGAAAGTCTCACCAAATCTCATGGTGAGACCGTCACAAATTAATGCCTATCATCTACGTTATTCTAAAGGCTAAAGTGTCATGCTCAAAATATACTTTTGCAAAACCCTTCCACCCAATATTTTTCCCCTAAAAAAAAGTAATAACTCCGTCTATTTACGTCTTTTGTATGGAGATTCTTAGGAATAACAAAAAACCAAAAAAAAAGTTGATTTTTTTTTTCTTCTTTAGAAAAAAGGTTGCAAAATATAGGGAGATTTTAATTTCCACAAACCAAAAAGTAGAATAAATGTGGACTTTGGATGTCGACCTTGATGGATAAGTACATTATACTTTGAATGTTGACTTACCATTTATAATAACTAATATTAATGATGAATTTCAACAATTGTTAAATAAATGTATTTTAGAATTGTTTTTTTCGATTTTTTTAAAAAATTGTTTTTACATTTATTAAAAATTGTATTATAAAAATTAAACGTCTCATTTCGCCACAAATTTTATTTAGAATTTATTTTATAATATAAATATTTATTTTTATTGACTTTTCGCATAACACGTGGTGCTCATCTAGCTAGTATACCTATAAATTTGAGTTTTATATGTACAAATTCTTTCAAATAAGTGGAAAAAATAAAAGGTAAATTAATTATAAAGAACAATAATATTCATTAAACAGTACACACCTTAACGAAGGAAAATCAGAATATAACTAAGGAACAATTAATATTTACTTAAAAAAAACTAAGGAACAATTAAAATCGTTAATTATTACACTAACTAAAAATGGCTATTCATAAGCCCTTTACGTCGAGTATTTAATTAGGATTAGGGAACTTTAATTTTATATGAAAAATAAATAAATAATGGACTATGATTGATAGATAATATAGACTTACGTAGGGATTATAATTTTCTCTTCTATAAAAGAAAAATGATCTCCAAGTCTCTAACCATCACAAGTTCAAAGGTAGCACACACTATGATAGAATATGATACCAAATAATCACTCCTTAAAAAAAAAAAATGAATACGTTACTTAGAGCATTTCCTATCCTCTGAGGTGGCCCGAAGGTGGGGCGAAAGGGAGGATTGCTCTGGGGCTCCAATGTAGTTCTTCAGACCTACTTATATTTATGTATAATATATATATATATATATATATTATATTTTTTGAGTTATTAAAATATTTGTGAAAGGTACCTGTACAATCGTGAAACATGTATATACAAAATTTGCACGCAATATGTATATACGAATATGCAAAATATGTGCATGTACGGACCGTGCGTGAAACATGTATGCACAAAATTTGTTGGTAACTTGATTCACGCATTATGCAACACCAAAATACACGACCACAAGTATACGACGTATATTGTAGCGTGATAAGTACGAGGTCGATCCCACGGAGAGGTGTAGTGTAAAAGTGGAGTTTGTCGATTGAATTTTAAATAGACGGTGATCGATAAGTGTTAAGTGTGAAATTACCCCTAATTATCTACCCAAAGTGTCACAAATAGACAATTAAAAGAGTAAGAAAGAAATCGATTAACAAATGCTCATGCAAATCACAAAACGAGAGAAATACAGTTAAAACTCGATTAAGAGAAGGTAGGTTCTAAAGCATATGCAATACTAATGAATCCATCTATGATTAACTATCTACTTAAGTGGTGTTATGCTTTGTCTATAAGATTGATCACAAAATAATGAATTAAAAGTCTTTTCAATCCAAATAATCCAAAGGAAATATCACACAACTTACACTACAAAATATTGGCCAAAAGGCAACGGCAATTGGCAACGGCAGGCGGGCCGATGCAATTTGGTAACGGCATTTAATGGCCGATGCAAAAAGGGGACGGTAGTGGGCCCCGATGCCATTTGGTAACGGCATTTAATGGCCGATGCCATTTGGTAACGACATTTAATGGCCGATGCGAAAAGGGGACGGCAGTGGGCTCCGATGCCATTTGGTAACGGCAGTGGGAAATTTAAAATAATTTTAAATTTATTTCAAATATTTTTTTATTTGGAGATTTAAAATCATTTTAAACATTAATTAGTAAGTGTTACTACGATTTTTGCATTCATTTCACAAAAATTAATTACCAATATTGGTGATAAAATTAATTTCACGTAAAATTTCATTTATAATTGAAATTTCATTTAAACTCATTCAAAATTAAATTAATTAAAAGGTCGTTTGTTTATAATTTCAGTAGATTTATTAGAATAAAAAATTGTAATTGTTGACATATTTTATTAATGTTGACAAATTAATTAAATAATACATAAATTGATTAGATAAAAAAAATATGTGAAATTTTAGTTTAATTTTAATTTCATTTAAATTTATTTTTATTTGATTCTAGAAGATTGAAAAATTAGTAAGAAGTTATTTAAAAAACAAATTTCCCCATTTACTCATATATTCGTGTTTTAACTTTTTCTCTAATTAATCATCTATACTTATCAATTATTTTTTTGAAAGAAATTAATAAGCTTGTGTGCTATACCACAAATCAAGAACCCTAAATTAGAGATAGAAGAACATTTTCCTGTATGCAATACAAAAAAGGGTTAAATCATATGCATTTTAAGTTAGAAAGCTTAATTTAAAATAAAACTAAAACACCATTATAGTCTGATAAAAAAATTGGGGAAGAAATACAAGTTAAAAAAGGTAACAAAACAATAATTGAACAACCAAATTAACCCCATAATTCGATCACCGAATAATAATAAATATAGAAAAAAAATCAGATTTATAATAAATTGAATTGAACAGAAACAATGTTAAGGTAATTTCATGAAGTTCATGTTTAATTTTAATTAAGAAAATTAAAATTGTTACTCCAAATTAAATAGAAATAAAATTTGCAATTTAATAAAAACATACCCATACATAAATATCTCGGAGTTGTTTTCAATTCGGTTCTTGCAGTACTGACAATTTAATAAAAACATACCCTGGCGAGACGTCAACGTTGAGGATTAATTTTTATTTTAATGTTGTGTGTGATGTTATTTTAATTGACGTGAACATGCTAATTATGATTATAATTAATGTTGTTTGTGATGTTATTTTAATTGAAAATGAACTAGAGAATAATTTTATAATAGATGAAAATATTTTTAATTAAATGGATAAGTGAATTCATATTTTTAAATGGATAAGTGAAAATAATTATATATATTTAATGTTGTGAATTGAAAATTAGAATGAATTTAAATGATGTGATTAGAATAAATTTAAATGTATAAGTGAAAATAATTATATTCAATGTTGTATGTAACTATAATGTTGTGAAATTAAAAATTAGAATGAATTTAAATGTTGTAAATTGAGGATTAGAATAAATTTAAATAGTGTGAATTGATATCTTAATTAAATTATTTAATTTGAAAAACATAATTTAGTTAATTTGAAAAACATAATTTAGAAATAATTATGATATGCTTTGATAAATAATTTAATAAGAAACAATTAAAGTTAGAATGGATTGAATTAATTAAATAATTAAAAACTCAAATTAAATTGAATATATATTAATTGCATTGACAACATGTCGACTAAAAGCTCATAGCCTAAACGGCACACAGGGGGCGCTCAAAAGCCTTCGAGACCGCGAGGTCCCGAGTTCGAACCCCACAATTCGCGAAAAATGCCAGATTTCTGAAAAATGGGGTTGTCCAGCGGTGGGGGTGGGTGTTGGTGGCCTCGATACCTGGGTTCAAAACCCAGATTCGTCTTTTTTAAATGTTAATAAAAAGGCGACGACAAAAAGGGGACGGCAGTGGGCCCCGATGCAATTTGGTAACGGCGGTGGCCCTATTGCAATTTGGTAACGGCTGTCCCCCATGCGAAAAGGCATCGGCAGTGGGCCCCGATGCAATTTGGTAACGGCCACCTGCCGATGCCAAAAGGCAACGGTTTTCCCCAAATCCGATGTCATTTAAATAGCATCGAGCATATTGGCATCGGCACACTGCCGTCCCCTTTGCCGTTGCCTTCATCATTGGGGACGGCAGATCCGATGCATTCCCCGTCCCCATTTCCCCATTATTTTGTAGTGATTAGTATCTCTACCTAAATTGCATCATAAAACCCAATCAAGCTCCTAGGATCATCACACATCTTCCTAATCATTGATCATCTTTCAATCTCTCAATAAAATTAGGTCAAATGTTTGCAATCAATTAATCAAAATAAATTTCTCAATCCAATTTCAATTAACTAATATTAACATATCACCATTGTACACTAATGACATGTTTTGCAATATAAACCAAGAATTTAAATAGAATTAAGCCACACAAACACCAAATAAGCAAAACATTAATTCATAAACTTCATCAAAAGTATTTACAAGGCCCTAGAACAAAAAGTGTTCTAGCCAAGAATTAACATAATCAAATTAACAAAACCAAATGAAATAACTAAATAAAAAGAGAGAGAAATAGAAAGCTTAGTCTAAAGTATGGTGGGGAATGAAATGTCCAAGCTATTGGTGCCTTCCTTGCATGAATTGATGACGAATTGAAGAATTTGTGGTCAAATCACCTCCAAGTGTGTGTTTGTATGTGTGGAATTTGAGGAATTGGGAGAAGGTACAATTGAATTTAAAATAGAGGCTTATATAGTGTTGGGGTAGGGTTTGGGTGCAAGAATTGCAAGTTAGTCCTTCAAAAATTGGCAAAAAATACACAAAATGCACCGAAAATGGGGTAGCACAATGAGCATGGGGCACGACCGTGCAAAATCGAGTTTTTGCCGCCCAGGTGCTCGGCCGAGCAGGTGGCTCGGCCGTGCCGTGTATGATGTGCGTGATTTGTGGTGAGATTGCATGAATTTATAGTGTGAATATGCTTTAATTGTGATATTAAGATTGCAAAAGTTATGTAAAAGTAGTTTGTTTATCGAATTATTAATACATGATGGTTTTGCATTGTTTTTAGGGAAAAACGATGAGTTTTGAAGCAAATCACACGAAGGAATCAATCTGAGGAAAACGTCAGATGAAGAGAGAGTGCATATGCAAGAAGAATCGAGCCAATCGGAGTCACGAATTGGAAATGGTGCACAAAAGAAGAGGCAAGAAGCTACTCGGCCGAACTAGAGACAAAGCTCCGACCTCGGCCGAGTGAAAAAGGAGTCCAGAATCTGGAACATTTTGCAACTCGGCCGAGCTCCACCATTCGGCCGAGTGAAATGGAGAGTTAGAAACTGGAAGTCGGGGCTACTCGGCCGAGCTACACCATCCGACCGATTTGCCTGAAGATTGGTCACAATATGTTTAAGGCATGACTCGGCCGAGCTCCAGCACTCGGCCGAGTGGAATGGCAATGCAGAATCTGAAATGATTCTTAACTCGGCCGAGCTACACCATCCGACCAAGTTGTCTGAAGATTGAGGTGAATTAATTTAAGGCCCGACTCGGCCGAGCTACAACACTCGGTCGAGCTGCTGAGTGAACAAAGTGCATTACACGCTTTTAGAAGTGCCCGACTCGGTCGAGCTGCCCGATTCGGCCGTGTGACCTCTTGTTTTCGCCTAAAAACGTGTTTCGACTTAAGGGTACGTGTTCAGCACTTTTGGAAGAGTATATAAGGTCAAAAGTTCATTTTTGAAAGTGAATTCCACACATTGAGAAGACTCTACACATAGTAACACATATTAATAGGTTTTTGAGATAGTTTTCTTCTAGTTTTCCATAGATTAGCTTAGAGTTTAGTTAATTCAATTTTGCAATTCAATTTTGTAAATGATCAAGGTGATATTACTTTATTTTGCAATTCAATTTTCCATGATCAAGGTGATATTACTCTATTTTGCAATTCAATTTTGTATTTTTTTTAATTCTAATTTCTCTTGCTTTTTCACCATGAGTTTTTTGATGTTATTTGTTGTTATAGCCATGGGATTCTCTCAAAGAACCATGGGCTAATCCTCAATTGCCTTGGGTGTGGATGTTTTGATGAGAATTTAGTGTAATTGTGGATTAATTGCATGATTAGCTTATAATTTGAGTGTTTATGTTTCTAGAGTTGTACTTTGATTGATTCATTTGGTTGATCAACCCTATTAGCGAGCATGTTCGATTATGTTTATTGCAACGAGAGTTGGGTAGCATGATTGGGAGTGTGAGTGTGAGCTTTGGTCAATTGAATAGAAGTTAATTAGTAATTAGCTAACCGAGAGGGGGTTAATGGCTAGACCGATAACTTTAGACACTAAACAAATAGAGGTCGTCTAGGAGTTTGGTGAGAGGGCGTTTCATAAGCATTAGTAACCGTGTTGAAAGGGCGTATGCAACACTATCTTAGGAGCTTATGGTATTTGGTTAGATCCTATAATTGCTAATCAATGCACGTTGTTTACCTATGCCTTTCGAGGGGTTTGCACACATTTGTGATAGCCTTTAGCTTGACCCAAATTTGTAGTAAAATCATGTAATTGGTTAACTAGTTCACTTAATTACTCACAAAACGGAAACACCCGAGACAATACACTTCTCTTGCACTTTCCAACGAAAGTTAGATAGATTGTTATTTCTTGTTAATAGTTCTCATTACTTTAGTTAATATAGTTTAATATTTTTGTGCTTATTCCCGAAAATCCAAACAACATCATTTAGTTACTACAATAGCATGATAACTTGCAACTTTAGGGACTCATTCACTCAATTAAGTCCTTGGAACGAAATTCTACTTGGGACACTTATCTTGCTACTAACGAACCCATACGCTTGTGGGGATCGTATAGTTGTTAAAAGTGCAAAAATTAGATCCAAGTCAGTGCGTTTGGATTGTGCTCGGCCGTGGCTATGCCTCAACTGTGCTGCTCGGCTTCAGAAAATTCTCGGGCTCGGCCGAGATGGGGCCTCGGCCGTGCTCCATCGTGCCCCCAAGTTGCTGCATCGATGATGCCCTTCTCGAGCATCAAGCTCGGCCGTGGCGCGCAAGTGGGATGCTGGGGGCAGCTCGGCCGTGCTCGCTCGGCGCCTAAAACAACATGTATCGATGGTGGCTATCTCGAGCTCTCGTCTCGGGCGTGGCATGATTTTTGGCTTGGAGGACAGATCGGCCGAGGCATGAGCTCGGCCGTGCTCTTGGTCGACTTCGAACTTTCTTGTCTTGTGCATATCTTTTGCCTCGGGTGTCCGATCGACTCGATTCTTTTTGCTATTCCACTCCGTTTTTCGAGGCA
Organism: Galeopsis tetrahit; assembly: GCA_963675135.1. Classification (NCBI taxonomy): domain Eukaryota; kingdom Viridiplantae; phylum Streptophyta; class Magnoliopsida; order Lamiales; family Lamiaceae; genus Galeopsis; species Galeopsis tetrahit. Next base: position 64,442,564 of record OY776127.1, read on the forward strand.
AACCCAATGGGGCACTCCTCTTTTTGATCCAGTGAAGTATGGTATGTGTTTTGCTCCAAATTCCATCGTTTTTCCTACAAAATCAACAAAACAAACACAACATTTCCCTCATTTTGGCTCAAATCATCATATTCAATCCATAAATCAATGAAATCAACATCAAAATAAGCTTCACATGTGCATTTAAAGTGTGTAAATTCCACCCGAATTACAACTCTATGTATCACTCCTAGTCACTGAATTGTTGTCAATTATTTTTTATCAACTTATTTGTGTATTATTTCTTTGTAATTAACATTAATTTATTATTCAATTTATTTGAATTGCGTGTGTGATTTACATTAAATATTGTGACACACTCTATTATGTGGTATAAAAAAATGACAAACAAATTAAGGTAAATAAAATGACAAAAAATTAATCATTATTTATGTTATTAAATTCTGTCTAGCTAATAAATCTGCTTCTAGTGACTGCAGTTGGTACAAATTTGTCTATGTGTAATTTATATTTATTCCTCATATATATAAATGCACATTTATTTTTGGATGTTTTTGTAGACAATTCCCAAAGAAGTTATAAGAGGATATTAACTCGAAGAGGAAAAATATTATTTAGTGGTTGTATGGAGTGCAATAACATGTCAATGGTTTTTTTTTTGAAGTTGTTGGTGTGATACACTACTCTTTCTTATTAGTGTATTACTCCCTATTACTGAAGTATTAGCGATTATTTTCTACCATTTTAAGCAAAAATGAGAGTCTCTTTTTTTCTTTTCTCTTTGGGGCTTTGCTTCTTACTTTTAGGGTGACATCAAAGAGAACATGAAAATCAAGAACAACAATTGTGGAAGAGGTGCAAGCGGCGATCAAAGGGTTGCACGCATGGAGCAATACCAACGAAGGATAAGTGAGAGTCTTCCCTGACTCAAATGACACATTAATGCCATGCCAAAAAATCACAGAGCGCTACTTCGATCCGGAGGAAGATGCCATCACAGAGCTAAGAAAATGGAATCACCAAACAAATGTGGAAGAAATACACTACCTACCACGGGCAAAGACTACGATGGCGCACAAATTGGCCAAGTTTGCTACCACCTCTCCTCTTCCTCACGCTTGGATAGGAGCAGATATACCTAGATGGGTTAGAGAGACGACTCGAGACATTTTTTCAAACTGATTGAAACATTGCATGAGCCTTCTTACTGTTGAGATCACTTCAAAATTGAAAATTGTAAATCTGTATATTAATGATCTAAAGATTTTTGATACAAGAGAGTAGTATAAATAGACTACTAGTTGTAACTGCTCATCTTCTAGATTCTTCTATGTAACTACTCTTAACAGAATTTGTTAAAGCACACATTTAGCTATCTAATACTAACTAAGAGAAGTGCTCTGCTATCAAATGCTAACTAAGAAGAGTGCTCTGTTTTTATACTTCAATATACCCCCGAAGAAACTGGACTGCCTATTGAACCAAGACCAAGCATGGGACGAAGCATGCTAAATCGAGATGGTGAGGCTGGCTTCGTGAGGAGGTCAGCAGGCTGATTTTCCGAGGGAACATATCGGACGTCCAATTGTTTGGACTGCAGCTTTTCTCGAAGAAAGTGAACATCTACCTCAATATGTTTTGTCCGAGAGTGAAAAGCAGGGCTAAAGGCAAGGGTAATTGCACTTTGATTGTCGCACCAGAGATACGAGGGAGTGCGCAGCGGAATGTTGAGATTGAGTTCTTGAAGCAGTGACATTACCCAAAGAATATCCGTAGTTGCTAGTGCTAAAGACCGATATTCAGCCTCCGTACTACTTCTTGCGACCACCTGTTGTTTCTTTGAGCTCCAAGAAATCATGTTGTTCCCAAGTTTTAAACAAAAACCAGATGTACTCCGACGATCGTCCAAGCTGGAGGCATAATCCGCATCGGCAAACGCATTTATCCTGAAATCACAAACAGGAGAAAAAACTAAACCAACTGTTAGTGAACCCTTTAGATATCGGAGTAAACGTTTGCAGGCTGACCAATGATTTTGTGTGGGTGAGTTAAGAAACTGAGAGAGTTTGTTAACGGAAAAACTGATATCAGGGCGCGTAAGAGTGAGGTATTGAAGAGTGCCAATAACACTCCGAAATAGTGATGGATCAGAGAAAGGTGGGCTGTCCTGGGAGGAAAGCTTAAGGCCAGGACACATGTGTGTAGGGCAGGAGGAGCATTGAGAGAGATTCGTTTTAGAAAGGAGATCCTTGATGTATTTGGATTGAGTAAGAATAATGGACGAGTTAGTGACAAGAGCTTCAATCCCAAGAAAATAGTTCACAAGGCCAAGATGTTTGAGTGAGAATTTAGTGTGAAGATCAGAAATAAGCTCATGAACATGAGATGAAGAACCCCCTGTGATGAGAATGTCGTCCACATAAACGAGTACAAGGGTCAGATGACCATCACGAGTGCAATGAAAGAGGCAGTGGTCTGAAGTTGACTGTATAAACCCTTTAGATCCAAGAAATGCATGTAGAGTATCGTACCAAGCTTTGGGAGCTTGTTTGAGGCCGTAGAGGGCCTTATCCAGCTTGCAGACATGACCAGCTAAAGCATCATTGACAAATCCTTCAGGTTGCTTAATATACAACACTTCTTGTAGCGTGCCATGTAAGAATGCATTGTTGATATCCACTTGTTGAATCTCCCACCCAAAGGTCACAGCTAAAGTGAATACGATTCTGGGAGTGGCTGGTTTAATCACCGGGCTGAATGTATGAAAGTAATCTACCCCTGCTGTTTGTTGAAATCCACGAGCCACAAGACGTGCCTTATATCTTTCAAGAGAGCCATCCTTCTTGTACTTTACCCTGAATAGCCATTTTGTGGTGATAACATTCATATCAGAATGTTGGGGAACTAAGTGCCAAGTTTTATTGCGAATCAATGCATCATACTCCTCTTGCATAGCTTGTTTCCATTCTGGTATAACAAGAGCCTGCGCTACAGAATCAGGTTCCAATATGGGATGCACTACAACAGATGAGAACAACCGAGGTTTGAAAACCCCAGTTTTGGATCTAGTAACCATGGGGTGAACTGAGGTGGATGGGAGATCCACATTTAGTTGAATAGCAGGAGGCGAGGCTGATGATTCTGAGGGATCTGAATGTTGGGGGGAGGTGTGAGGAATTAAGGATGATGAAGATGCAGGAGATGTGGGACTGTTTTCAGGAGACATAGGTGATGGAGGATTGTTAGTGAGTGGCAGAAACTTTGGTGGTTTGAAGGTAGGAATATGGAAAGTTTGGAGGGTGGTGTCTGTAGCTGTGAAAAGTGATGAGTATGGAAATTCATTTTCAAAAAAATCCACAGTGTTTGAGATGTACAGCCTACCAGATGGATGTAAACATATATAACCCCTATGAGATGAAGAGTATCCAAGAAATATGCATTTTGTGGATCGGAATTGAAGCTTAGATGTGTTATATGGACGAAGAAAAGGGAAACATGCGCATCCAAACACCCTAAGAGATGAGTAGGTGGGATTACTCTTGTATAGGAGCTGAAATGGTGAGGTGTTTTTGGTTACAGGAGATGGGAGTATATTGATTAAATGGACAGCAGTGGTGAAAGAATGCCACCAGAATTTCATTGGTAGGTTACTTGTAGCAAGCATTGACAGCCCCAACTCAACAACATGTTGATGTTTACGCTCCACAAGTCCGTTTTGTTGATGTGTATACGGACACGAGTGACGAAATAAAATTCCAGAATCTGCAAACAATTTCCGTAATGCCAAGAACTCACCACCATTGTCACAATGAAACTTTTTCACTTTGACATTAAATTGTCTTTCAACTAAGGCCAGAAACTGAGAAACCACTCTTGTTACATCAGATTTTAAGACCAATGGAAATATCCAAGTGAAACGAGTAAAGTCATCCACCAAAAGTAAGTAGTATTTATAGCCATTGAACGAAACATCTGATGCTGGACCCCATACATCAGCATGTACAATATCAAACGGATTATGTGTATGATGCTCAACAGATGAAAATGACCTTTGATGCATCTTACCTAGCTTACAACCTTCACACATTTCCAACACATTATTAGACAAACTCAAATTCACAGACTTAAGCACATTCCGTAAAGTAGATAGACACGGATGACCTAATCTGTTATGCCACAAACGAGCTTTATTTTCATCACAAGACACCAAGTTGCAAAGGGTATGGTTGCTTTCCACTTGATCTTTATTCAACCGAGACTTCTCATCACCACCAATATGACTCAAATCCAGCTGGTATAATCCATTTTTAAGTGCTCCCTTCAGTAGCACCTGATGAGTTTTAATATCCTTAACAAAACAAGTAGTAGCATGAAATTCCATAACAACATCATTATCCGCAAGAAACTTAGATATACTCAAGAGATTTTTCGTAATATCTGGCACATGCAATACATTCCTCAAGGCAAGTGAAGTAGATTTATCCATAGTAGGTAAATGACATGATCCAGTATTTAAAATAGAGGCAGTATGACCATTTCCAACAGTTAATTGAGTTGTACCTTGATAAGGTGAGGATATGTTCAGGTTCTCAAGTTGAGATGTGACATGGTGTGTTGCACCGCTATCCACATACCAAGGAGATGGAGGAGTAGCTGATGTAGATGCACCATACTGATTGAAGGATCGAGGAGTGTAGGAAGGACGAGCGAACTGTGCCATATGTGCTTGCGCTGATGGCTGAACAGAGTATGCCATATGTGCTTGAGCTGGAGGCGAAGCAGAATAGGATTGAGACTGGCGATTTGATTGATCAATCCCATGGAACATGTTGTCAAACCTCCGAAAGCACTTTGCAGCCACATGATTGTTCCTGCCACAAAGTTGACATACAATGCGCTGCTTATTATAATAGAATCGAGGCTTCTTACCCCCAGGTTTGGTCTGAGCATCTTTGGAAACCGCATTAGCAGATGGTGGAGAGGGAGTAGATCCCAAGGAATTGAGCTGAGATGAGGAAGACAGTTGTTGAAGACGCATTTCATGTGTGAGAAGAATAGCTTGTACCTCAGATAACGATGGTAATTTGCCTCGTGTGGTTAGATTCACCACAACCGCATCATATTCAGCTCCTAATCCACCTAAAATGTACAAAACCAGATCATCATCAGACAAAGCGTTGCCTGAAGCTTGAAGTCCATCCGCTAAAAGCCTCATTTGAAGAAGATATTCATCAATGCTCAAATCGTTCTTCCTTAGAGACAGAATTTGAATCCTTAAGGTCAAGGCCTGAGCAGTCGACTGTTGATGAAACAAATTATCAAACACCTTCCAGGCGTGAAAGGCATGAGTGCATCGGCTAACATATCCAAGCATTGACTCACTCACGGAGCTAAACAACCAACTGAGCAGATACTGATCTTTGCGATGCCACATAATTGAGTCAGCATCACCTGTAACCGCCATGGGAACCGAATTTTCATCACAAAGTAAGATATCCTCAAAATCATGAGCTTTGACTGTAGCAAGGATCTGTGATCTCCAGAACATGTAGTTCTTTCGATCAAGGCGAATGTTGAGCTTGAGAAAGGTAGGAGGAAAAGAAGAAGAAGAGGAATCCATGAATAAAGCAAAATTCACGAAATAGGAACAGAAATTGGGTGAAGATGAGCGAAGAAACAGAAACGAAAAAATACAAAAACAAACAAATTGGTGAAATCAGACTATGAATTAGAACTTTAGAAAGGGAATTGAACAATTGTAGACGAATAACCACCACACAAAAACATGATTTCCCCTGAAAGTAGACTCAAGATACCATGTTGAGATCACTTCAAAATTGAAAATTGTAAATCTGTATATTAATGATCTAAAGATTTTTGATACAAGAGAGTAGTATAAATAGACTACTAGTTGTAACTGCTCATCTTCTAGATTCTTCTATGTAACTACTCTTAACAGAATTTGTTAAAGCACACATTTAGCTATCTAATACTAACTAAGAGAAGTGCTCTGCTATCAAATGCTAACTAAGAAGAGTGCTCTGTTTTTATACTTCAATATACCCCCGAAGAAACTGGACTGCCTATTGAACCAAGACCAAGCATGGGACGAAGCATGCTAAATCGAGATGGTGAGGCTGGCTTCGTGAGGAGGTCAGCAGGCTGATTTTCCGAGGGAACATATCGGACGTCCAATTGTTTGGACTGCAGCTTTTCTCGAAGAAAGTGAACATCTACCTCAATATGTTTTGTCCGAGAGTGAAAAGCAGGGCTAAAGGCAAGGGTAATTGCACTTTGATTGTCGCACCAGAGATACGAGGGAGTGCGCAGCGGAATGTTGAGATTGAGTTCTTGAAGCAGTGACATTACCCAAAGAATATCCGTAGTTGCTAGTGCTAAAGACCGATATTCAGCCTCCGTACTACTTCTTGCGACCACCTGTTGTTTCTTTGAGCTCCAAGAAATCATGTTGTTCCCAAGTTTTAAACAAAAACCAGATGTACTCCGACGATCGTCCAAGCTGGAGGCATAATCCGCATCGGCAAACGCATTTATCCTGAAATCACAAACAGGAGAAAAAACTAAACCAACTGTTAGTGAACCCTTTAGATATCGGAGTAAACGTTTGCAGGCTGACCAATGATTTTGTGTGGGTGAGTTAAGAAACTGAGAGAGTTTGTTAACGGAAAAACTGATATCAGGGCGCGTAAGAGTGAGGTATTGAAGAGTGCCAATAACACTCCGAAATAGTGATGGATCAGAGAAAGGTGGGCTGTCCTGGGAGGAAAGCTTAAGGCCAGGACACATGTGTGTAGGGCAGGAGGAGCATTGAGAGAGATTCGTTTTAGAAAGGAGATCCTTGATGTATTTGGATTGAGTAAGAATAATGGACGAGTTAGTGACAAGAGCTTCAATCCCAAGAAAATAGTTCACAAGGCCAAGATGTTTGAGTGAGAATTTAGTGTGAAGATCAGAAATAAGCTCATGAACATGAGATGAAGAACCCCCTGTGATGAGAATGTCGTCCACATAAACGAGTACAAGGGTCAGATGACCATCACGAGTGCAATGAAAGAGGCAGTGGTCTGAAGTTGACTGTATAAACCCTTTAGATCCAAGAAATGCATGTAGAGTATCGTACCAAGCTTTGGGAGCTTGTTTGAGGCCGTAGAGGGCCTTATCCAGCTTGCAGACATGACCAGCTAAAGCATCATTGACAAATCCTTCAGGTTGCTTAATATACAACACTTCTTGTAGCGTGCCATGTAAGAATGCATTGTTGATATCCACTTGTTGAATCTCCCACCCAAAGGTCACAGCTAAAGTGAATACGATTCTGAGAGTGGCTGGTTTAATCACCGGGCTGAATGTATGAAAGTAATCTACCCCTGCTGTTTGTTGAAATCCACGAGCCACAAGACGTGCCTTATATCTTTCAAGAGAGCCATCCTTCTTGTACTTTACCCTGAATAGCCATTTTGTGGTGATAACATTCATATCAGAATGTTGGGGAACTAAGTGCCAAGTTTTATTGCGAATCAATGCATCATACTCCCTCTCGCTTAGCGGCGCCGCCGCCTCCTCCCCATCGCCCTCTTCACCCCCTCCCTCTTCACCTCCTCCCCACCGCACTCCCCCTCCCTCCCCCATTTTTTCTATTTTTTTTTTCTGCAACTAATTAGCGGCGCGGCGGCGCCGCCTCCGTCCCCTCCCCCAGCGTCGCCGCCTCCGCTCCTTCTCTCGGCCTCCACCGCCGTGAAAGTTGAAACCCTCCCCCAAATCGTCACAGGTTTGTTTTTTTGTTTTTTTTTATTTTCGACTATTTTGGGTCGCCTGAAAACCCTCTCGTCGACAATAGTTCGTCGATGAGAGTGTTTTTGGCCGACCCAAAATGGCCGAAAATTTCAGTTTTTTTTAAAAAAAATATATATATATATATATCATTCGAAACACATAGTCGACCGGAGTACTTTTGGTCGACAAATCAGAGTTGATCGGATTACTTTTGGTCGACAAACCAGTGTCGACCGGAGTGTTTTTGGTCGACTCTGGTTTGTCGACCAAAATAAAGTTTACTTTTTTTTATTTTCAAAGTCTGATTTTTAAAATTTCTAAATTTATTTTGTGGCCGCCGGAGGTGCGGCGGCGTCCGTCGTTTGTTGAGCGGCGGCGACCGTCGTTTGTCAGGCGGCGGCGACCGTCGTTTGTCAGGCGGCGGCGACCGTCATTTATTGGGCGACGGCGGCCGTTTGTGGGTAGGGTTAGGATTAGTGATAGAATTAGGGTTAGTTTAAATTTAAATTGAAGGGGAGTGTATCTATATTTGTGTATTTTTAATAAAGGGTAAAATAGGTATTTTACATGATTATTTAATTAATAAAAGTGGAGGGGGAGTGTATTAAACAAAGCTAGAGGGGTATATACCCCAACCCTTCTTTTAATTTGCTGAAAAAAATGGGCTTTAATTTGAATTGCAAGTGGTCCCTTTTGCTGAAGTTCACGGCCCTTTGCAAAAATAATTCAATTTGGGCCTTCCTGGGCTGTATTAATTGGGGAAGGTGAATTGGGCTTAGGGGCCCATAAACCATAAATCTTCAGGATCTCGGCCGTGCTCCTCAACTCTCGACTTGATGCTGTATCGGGCATGCCTTGCCCGCGCCTCGGGCTCGAGCGTGCCTCTCCTCACCCTCTCTTGTTTTGTGCATATTTTTTGCTCCGGAGCTTCGATCGGCTCGATTTTTGTCTCGTTTCGACCCTTACTTCACCTTCTTTCATGTGGTCAACTCATGGACTCAATCCAACGGCAGAATTTTTCGTAATTTGATTCAAAACACCTCGTTTTATCTATAAAAATAGCAAACTACACCATTTCTCCAAATCAAGTGCAATTAGTCAATTTAGTGTAAATAATGCACGAAATCCTATAAAATTATGCAAATTAAATACAAGAATTTCGAGCAATTTTCACACTAATAAGTTACTCATTTGTCTCAATTTGATAGCAATTGGGCCTCCTACTTCCAATTTAATAGTTGCTGCAAGAATCATTTTTAAAAGAAAATGGGCTGACACTTGTTGGCCCAATTCTGTGCAATTGTTGTTGCCTATTTGATGGGCTGGTCTCTCACATATAATCCTTGAAATGGCCAGGCTATATACCCCTCCAACCTTTTTAAATATACTCCCCCTCCACATTTATTAATTAAATATTGAGAATATTCCCTAATAGAGTCATTTCTATAGAGTATTAAGCAAGTAAAACCTACAATTTTTAAAATTTTCTAATAGGATCAAATTAGTGTCAAAAACCCTTAAATACCCTTAATATTCATATACCTCCTTAATTTCTATATTTGAACATTTAATTCGAATTTTAAATTCATAATTATGGTCAGCCAATTAATTCGGGGGGAGTTATAGGCATAACTTGACAAATTCTTGACTTTCCCAAATCGAATTCTTAAAATTCATCTCCATCATCGGTTTCTGGGCTGAGGGGGCGATTACAATTTAATTCAATCGCTGCAAATTGGTGAAAACGCGAAGCTATTTTTGTTTGGAAGATCGTGGGTGAATGTCATCATCGATTTATGGGCTGAAGGAGCAGTTACAATATTCTGAAATCACTGCAATTGGGAAGAACACATCGATGCATTTTGGGAAGAACGAAGGAGAATTCACCATTGTGTTGCTGGGCTGCAGAAACGATTCAATCTATGCTGCCATTGATGCGATTTGGGAAAAATCACAAACGGTTAGTCCTAATTTCTGCCATTGTTGATGAGCTTTTTCGAAATCTGCCATTGTTGATGAGCTTTGTTCGAAATCTTCCATTGTTGATGCGATTGGTGCGAATTCGGCCACTGTTCACGCCATTAAAACTGGAGTTTCTAGGGTCCATTGGTGAACGTTCACTGCTGGAATTGTTAATCTTCGCTTGGAAGAATTCAGATCTGCAATCACGGTTTTTGTAGGAATTTATTCGTGTTAATTGAGGATCAATTTCTTCAAATTGGGCAGAACACGAATCTGCGAAATCTGCAAGTGTTAACACCAGAAAAGCTGGTGTTCCTCAATATTCTTTGCTGGAATTTCTGAAGAATTTATGTCCTGCAATCACAGTCTATTGTTGGATGTTGCTCGTGTGAGTTTCATTTTTGTGTTCGTGACTGAAGAAGTGATTCCTTTCATCTTTTATTAGCTGAAAACTGGGAGGTGCAACCCGACGTTGAAAGAATTACCGGTTAGTATTTTTCTGAGCAAGAATCGCCCTAATTATTACGTCTTTAGGGTGCAACTTAGTACTCGGGGATTAGGCGAAAAAATGAGAAGTTTCATGGATACAGCAGCTTGACATGGAGGTGAACATTAGATATGCACATTACCGTATGCATGTATACATGCATATCGTTAGGGGTGGGAATGGGCCAGGCTACCCGACAGGGGCCTACGGCTCGGCCTACTAAAGCTCGGCTCGGCTCGTTTAATAAATAAGTCGAGCTCAAGCTTTTTTAAAAGCCCATTTAATTAAAGAGGCCAGGCCTAAGCTTTTTTATAGGCCTTTTAGGCCCAACAGGCCGACCTATTTAAATTAATTTTTATATATAATATATGAGATACGTCGCTTAGAGAAACCCTAAAAGTAATATGTGTTTTGTGCGCCGCTTAAAGAAACCCTAAGAGTAATATGTGTTTTGTGCGCCGCTTTTAAAATCAGGAGAAAACCTACAAAATTTCATTCCAATCTCAAACACGATCAATCGTTCATAACAAAAAAACTCTCTGCACACTTTTTGCATGTTTTTTTTTATTGTTTGTTCATTCTTAATCAGAATCATGAGTATTATTAGTATGAAGTATTTTTTATTGTTTGTTCATTCTTAATCGATTCATGAGTATTATTAGTATGAAGTATTCTCAAATTGTTGATAATATGTAATCTACTTATTGAGCAAGATAACATATAGAGAATGGCTAGGCGTTTCCACCAAATTGATTTTTTTTCTGTGTTTCTCTATTTTTATTTTTGCACAGTGGTTGTGTTTTTTCTGGACAATTACATTTTCAATATAATTTGCCTTTTGCCCGATTATATTTAGTAAAATAAATTTTACATTCTGTTATTTTTTTAAAAAAAAACATTTGTTATTTTGTTTTTTATCTTGAAGAATTGATGTATTTAACATTCTGCTTTTTATGAGTCGGTGGTATTGGTAATTCAATTTATGTATTTTATTTTATTTTATTTTGAAATACACTTAAAAAGGCTTTTAAAAGTCTTTCGGGCCAGGCCTATTTATTAAAAAGGTCAGGCCAAGCTTTCAAAAAAAGCCTATGAGAGGTCATGGGCCAGGCTTGGGCCCAAATATTATATACCAGGCCCAGACTTTTTTTCTTAAGGCCTGGCCTGACCCATTCCCACCCCTACATATCGTATAGTGCATTTCACATAAGCACATATGTAAAATGCATGTACCCCGTTTTCCGTGCATATTAATATGCATATCCATGTATGAACCTTTTTCTAAGCTTATAAACTCATAATTTTATTATGACCCATTTCTACATACCAAAATTCATTTCACTGATGATATTAAACTTCATAATCTATTTTCATATATGTATGCATATTCAAATAACCGGAAACTACATCCACTATGGCACGCTTATTTAGTCTTTTTGTGTTTTAATTGTGTTATGAGTATTTTGGTTGTAATTTAATTCTGGATCATAAAATGTAGATTTTATACGTTTATTTGTTTTGGGAAAGTAATCCTTCACCTACACAAAGTCAGCTAATTAATTCGAATTGACTTAATTTTAGGAACATTTGAATAATGGAAGGTGATATAATATCGCGTTTTACGGGGATATGCATTAATTCAAACGATTTGATGTAAATCTGTCTAATATTTATTAATTTCAAATAATTTAAATGGGTAAAGGGCAATTATGTCTTATTAGGTGCTAATTTGACTTTAATAAATAAAAAACAATAACCTATTCCCAATTAGATAAATGTCTTAGTGAAATGACTCTAACAATAATTTACTCTTAAATATTCATGTAAAATGCCAAATTTGTCATTTTAGTATAATATATATGTCAGGATAGATACACTCCTCAAATTTAACCCTAAACCTAATCCTAATTGCAGGGGTAGCAGTTGTCGGCAGCCTTCATCCCACCTCCGACCGATGCCTCCCCAACTACGGCAGTCACCGAACGTCAAAACAAATTTAGAAATTAAAAAAAAAAAAAACTTAAAAATCTAAACAAAAAAAATACAATTTTCTCGACCATGGGGTATATTTTTTACTATGGGTTGTCAACGAAAACCACTTCGGTCGAAAACAAATTATCGAAAGAAAGTAAAAAAAAAAAAAAAATCGGCGAGAAATTGTCGATCAAAACATGGTGGTTGATAAGAATTTTTCGACCATAATGTTTATGGTCTACACACTACTACACATTTCCACTTGGAGAGCTTTGAAAAAGGGCCTTGGAGAGCTTTTAAAACCGCTCTCCAAGTGACAGCTCTCCAAGCTAAGAGAGCGGTTAAAACCGCTCTCTTTGTTATTTTTTTTTTATTAATTTCACTTGGAGAGCGGTTCAAAACCGCTCTCTAAGTAATAAATTTAATTAATGTGTCACCTATTTCTTTTTTAATAAATTTAATCTTCTTGCAGTTTCCGAAGCTTAAGAAAGTCAAATCTTCTTATTAAATTAATTCTTTCAATCAAAGCATCATTAATTCTCACCAACCAACCCCACCTAATAATTTAATTTAATCATAATGAGAGAATATAAATTAAAGCATAAACGCACAAAGAATGATTTGGAATTCTTATTCAAGAATAAATAGGGAATATTCTGGCCTATACATAGAATAAATTAATTTGCACCCACGCCTATCATCTTCTTCCTCTTCGCAGAATTTATTCACAATCAGCAAGTTAGGAATTTATTCAACTTTCAAACACAGGAAAAAAAAACAAAAAACATAAAATTTTTGCAGAATTTATTCACAGCAAGTTAGGAATTTGCACCCACGCCTATCATCTTCTTCCTCTTCGCATAAAATTTAACACAGGAAAAACAAACGTAAAAACAAATCCATATCAAAGGTTGAATTTAAATTTTCAAACATAAAACAAATCGCCAATTTCTATACACATATATATATATATATATATACAAGAGTACATACCTACAATTGTGCGGAGTAGGACGTCGACGGTGACGGCAATAGTGACAGCTGGAGAGGAAGTCGACGGCGACGGCTGGAGAGAGTCGACGGCGACGGCTGGAGAGAATCGACGGCGACGGTGACGAGGAGTGAGAGGGATGTGACGGCGACGAGGAGTGAGAGGGAGGCGACGGCGACGAGGAGTGAGAGGGAGGCGACGGCGACGAGGAGTGAGAGGGAGGCGACGGCGCGACGAGAGAGAGGGAGAGAGGCGACGTCGACGGCGCGAGTAAGGAGGCGATCGACGGTGGATTTGGATTCACAAGTTCAACGCGTCGTGATTTTAGGGTTTAGACTTTGTGGGATTTGGGGGAGAAGCTGCTGTATACGCGTTGTGATTAATGGGGGAGTGGCTTTAATATTTGATCTAAAACTGACTTGAAGAGCGGTTATGAACCGCTATCTATTGTGGCTTGCAAAGCGGTTCAAAACCGCTCTCCAAGAGTTTGAACCGCTCTCTTAGCTATTTTTATTTTTTTTAATAAAACCACTCTCCAAGTGCTATCTTGGAGAGCTTTTAAAAAAAAGAGCTCTCCAAGTGCTATCTTGGAGAGCTTTTCAAAAAAAGAGCTCTCCAAGTGAAAATGTGTAGTAGTGACAATTTCTTTTCGAAAAAAAAAAGTACTTGTACCTTTTGAAGAAAGGAGGAAAGAGGAAGAGGGGGAGACCGACCGCCTGAATGTGGGAGGGAGAGGGGGAGGCTGGAAGCCGTGAGGTGGGGGCCAAGGGCGACCTCCATGGCCGTGCGCAGAGAGCAAAAAAAAAAAAAAAAAACGAGGAGGCAGCGGGAGGAAGGGAGAGGGGGAGGCCGACCACGACCGACTGGTGGGCGGGTTAGGGCAGCGACGATTTTGGGTGGGGGAAGAAAAAAAGAAGAAGAAGAAGAAGGTGGGCGTCTCGTGGCGTTGGACGACGGGCGGCGCCAGTGTTAAGATAAAGTATGAAGAAGAAGGTGTGAAGAGGAAGGAAGAAATTAGGATTTTTTGGGGCACATCTAACTTAATCCATTTTGAGGGGAATATAGCCTGGCCCTCCTTGAAAATGACCTGTAATTTGTTGAAATTATTTCCTAATTGGGCTGCCACTTTTTTCTTCTTTGGTTTGCTCTCAATTTTAGTCTCCTTATTGATTCTCTTCATTAGGGCGTAAATAAAAAGATACAAACTTGACTCAAACTTGATCGAACTTATTTTTTCTAAAATTGAGCTCGACTCGATATCTTACATAACATTAATTAAGCATTTTTATCTTACATAAAATTATGTGAGCTCGTTAGGCTCGCGAACCTAACGAGATTATTATTGTTGAGTTCGAATTCAAACTCGATAACTACTCTGTTGAAGAACAGCAACAGTAGCATGCAAAACCCTCATTCTAATGCATGCAAAACTCAATCCTCAATCTTATGTATATATATATGCATGCCATGCATATAGCCTATAGTTGTAAATACATATACATACAAAGTGTATACATATAGAAAGGTAGTTAGATTCCTAACAAACTATTGTTACATAGAAGGCTCTAGAATGTGTAGCCTCTATATATAGTGTACTCCTCACACTTGTAACACTTGAGTTGAATATACACAATTTAAACATGGTATCATGAGATCAAGTTTCTTTTGATTCCTGAATGGTTTTTTGCAAGTTCTTCTCTTCTCCTCATCATTTGCCTATCTTCTTCTCTTCTTCAGCTATAAACCGTCCTGTTCTTCATTCTTAACTGCCTTTCGCTTTGTATCTTCATAGCATCTTATGTGTATCTTCATATCTTCATCAGAAACTGCCTTGTTCTTCGTTCATAACTAACTTTTCCTTCACATCTTCATATTCTCATTCAACTCCCGATCCAACCAATCTCTTCCGCTCTTATCAATTAATCATCTGATCTATGGCTACTCACTTTTCTTCTCCTACTCTTCCTCGATTCATTACGTTGTCCATTCGTCTTGACAATGACAACTATTCATTTTGGCGAAACCAAGTCCTTGCCTCTGTTCGTGCTCACAACTTTGAAGATGTTCTGTTGTGCACAGCTGTTCCACTTAATCCATCTGAATCTACATCGGATTCAATCTCTTGGCAACGGAAAGACCAATTTCTACTCAGCTGGCTCTTGAGTTCTGTTTCAGATTCCATGCTAGGACATGTTAGTAGATGTGAGCATGCCTTTCAGCTTTGGTTGGTGTTTGAGCTGTTATTCCAATCACAATCGAGTGCTAAGGCTATGATCCTACGCCTTCAACTTCAAACTCATAGAAAAGGTGATCTAAGCATCGACAACTTCATATTGAAGATGAGATCCATTGCTGATGGATTGTTTCATGCTGGCCAACCAATCAAGGATGATGAGTTGGTGCTATACATCCTTGGAGGCTTGGGTGCTGATTTTGATGCAGTTGTTGTATCACTTACCACTCGTGGATCTGTTCCTTCTCTCCCTGAGGTTTAGTCTATCCTTCAAGCCTATGAAGTACGTTTACTAAATCATAGCTCTCACTCCATTCAGCTTCAAGGAGGTAATATATCTACTGCTTTACCTCCTACGGTACATGCTGTTTCTAGAGAAGTAAATAGAAACAATGGGAAGGGTAGAGTGTACTCTAAACCTAGAGTTGTATGTCAATTATGTGGCCGCAAGTTTCATACAGCAGCAAAGTGCTACAAGAGGTTTGATCAGAATTTTTCTGGCCTTGAAAACTCTATAACCAGATCCTATACATCCTCATCTCACTCCACTCCCTCTCCTCGTCCACCTCTTCATACACCTCTTCAAGCTAATCTTGCTTACTATCAACCTGTCTCTCCCCAATTTCCATCTTATCCACCATCTGTCTTCACTGGTCATTTGAGTCATGGTGCATCTACATCTGGCACTTCCACTCCAACCTCTTCTCCATGGTTTGTTGACAGTGGTGCTACTCATCATGTTACCTCACAGCTTGGGAACCTTCACATCAGCTCACCATACCAAGGTATGGATTCTCTTATTGTTGGTAATGGTGATGCCTCTCCTATACTTCATACTGGTTCTTTCAACATCCCTTTACATGGTGACTCTAAATCTATTATTATGAGTAATGTGCTTCATGTGCCAGCTATCACTAAGAATCTCATGAGTATTTCTCAGTTTCTTAAAGACAATGATGCAGTTATTGAATTCTATGCTGATGCCTGTTTTGTTAAGGATCTGAAGTCACACAAGATACTATTAAAAGGGGTGCTTAAGGATGGGTTGTACATGCTGGATTTTGGTTGCTTGAAGCCTCACAGAGATTCTGCAGTTTATGCTCATTCTGAGCTTCCTTCTGGTGTATGCACTAATAGTTTGAATAAAGTTAGGTCTTGTGTTAGTGCTAATAATACTGATGTGCATGAGAATAAATGGAGATTGTGGCATTGTAGATTGGGTCATCCTAGTGATTCAATCCTATCTAGAGTTCTGAGCAGTTTGAATATTGTCTATAAGCCTCTTCAGGAACACTTTTGTGATGAATGCAAAATTGGAAAGATGCACTTGAAACATTTCTCATCTGTTGTGCATCATACTACATCTTCTTTTGAACTTTTACATATGGATGTGTGGGGGCCTGCATCATGTGCATCTATAGAGGGATACAAGTATTATCTGTCCATTGTTGATGATCACACCAGATTTGTATGGATTTTTCCCCTTATGGCTAAGTCTGAGGTAATATCAGTTTTCACACAATTTATGCACTATGTTGAAAGATCATTTGGGAAGTTCATAAAGGCTATACAACATGACATGGGAACTGAGTTTCTGCCTATTGCAAAACTAGTAAAGCCCCTTGGTGTGCAAGTAAGATTGGCATGTGCTTATACTCACCCTCAAAATGGATTGATTGAGAGAAAACATCAACATGTCACAGAGTTTGGATTGGCTATGCTTGCTAGGTCTAAGCTTAATATGTCATTCTGGTGGCATGCTTTTTCCACAGCAGTGCATCTTATCAACCTGCTACCATCTCTCATCACCAAAAACACATCACCTTTTGAACTGCTCCATAACAGGCCACCTGACTACTTATCTCTCAGAGTTTTTGGATGTGCTTGCTTCCCATTTCTCAGGCCATATAACACATCCAAGCTGCAGTTCAGAAGTTCTAAATGTATATTTCTGGGATATAGCTCAACTCATAAGGGCTACAAATGCCTTCATGAATCTGGAAAAAATTTCATTTCAGCATCTGTCCAATTCAATGAGCATGAGTTCCCTTCTTTCACTCAATCTACTGCTGATTCTTCTTCTCCCACTCCTTCCTTTTCAGCCCAAATTCCAGCTCCAATTCCTCTCAATCACACTACTCCTCCAAACACATCACATTCAGATCAAAACTTGTCATCTTCTCATCAGCCATCATCTCCTCTCAACTT
The DNA here is from genome assembly GCA_963675135.1 of Galeopsis tetrahit. NCBI lineage: Eukaryota > Viridiplantae > Streptophyta > Magnoliopsida > Lamiales > Lamiaceae > Galeopsis > Galeopsis tetrahit. The sequence continues at coordinate 64,460,213 of OY776127.1, forward strand.
CTCAAGAAACATACACTCTACCACACCAATCTCACCAATGCTCTCCTCATCTTCTGCATCCAGCTCCACAAGATATATGCTCCCTGCTGCACCAGTTAGCTCAGCTTCTGGTGCATCTTCTACTCTTGTTCCCCCTTCTCACCATATGCAAACCAGATCCAAATCTGGGATCTATAAGCCTAAAGCTCTTCTCTCCACTTCCCCTATCCCTGAACCTACTTCTGTTACTGAGGCAAGCAAAAGTTCAGATTGGAAAAAGGCTATGCAACTTGAGTATGATGCACTAATACAGAATGGTACTTGGACTCTTGTCCCTCCATCTTCAGACATTCATCCTATCACCACCAAGTGGCTTTTCAGAGTTAAATACAACAAAGATGGCACAGTTGAGAGATACAAAGCCAGATTGGTGGCAAGAGGTTTTCAACAGCAAGCTGGTGTAGACTACTTTAGCACTTTCAGTCCTGTCATTAAACCAGTTACACTTCGCATTGTATTCACCTTAGCTGTCTCCAAAGGTTGGGCCATTCAGCAAGTTGACATCAACAATGCTTTCCTAAAAGGTTTACTTCATGAAACTGTCTACATTGCACAACCTGAGGGTTTTGTTCACCCTGAACATCCACACCATGTCTGCAAACTCAGAAAAGCTCTCTATGGTTTGAAGCAGGCCCCAAAGGCCTGGTATGACACTCTGAAAGGGTTCTTAGTTCAGCAAGGCTTCATTCACTCCTCATCTGATCATTGCTTATTCCACAGATTCAGTCAAGGAAAAACTACTCTATTGTTGGTTTATGTAGATGATATCTTGATCACTGGTGATGATACAACACTTGTGCAACAACTCATTGATTCTCTTCATTCTCAGTTCTCCCTCAAGCACCTGGGGGAAGTTAACTACTTCTTGGGAATAGAAGCTCACTCCACTCCCTCCCTCATCAAGCTTACCCAATCCAAATATGTTAATGACATCATCTCCAAGGCACATCTCACTGATTCCAAACCCTGCCCCACTCCAATCTGCCCTTCTTCCAAGCTATCTCTCTCAGACAGTCCTCCTTTTGAAAACCCCACACTCTACAGAAGCATTGTTGGAGCTTTGCAATACCTCACTCTCACCAGACCTGATATAGCTTTCAGTGTGAATAAACTGTCCCAATTCTTGCAAAATCCATCTCAGAATCACTGGAAAGCTTGTAAGCGAGTCCTTAGGTATCTTAAAGGATCCTTAACTCATGGTATTTCTTTTTCTCCCATTTCTGATTTCAGGTTGCAAGGATTCGTGGATGCAGACTATGCTTCAAGTATTGATGACAGACGAAGTACCTCAGGCTTCTGCATTACACTTGGACAAAATCTTGTGTCATGGAGCTCGCGCAAACAATCAGTTGTGGCTAGGAGCAGCACAGAAGCAGAATACAGAGCACTTGCTCTTGCTACAACTGATCTCATCTTGATTGCTAGCCTTTGCACAGAACTTCACATTCCAATCACCACTCCCAGCTTGCTTTGGTGTGACAATCAAGGGGCAATTACCTTAGCTTTCAGCCCAGCATTTCACTCCCGAACCAAACACATTGAGGTGGATGTACATTTTCTTCTAGAAAAGGTGCAAAATGGAATGCTTGATGTTCGGTTTATCACTTCTGATGACCAGCCTGCTGATCTCCTCACCAAACCAGTGTCTCCAGCTCGGTTTACTCATCTCCTCAGTTGGTTCAAACTATCATAGATCATCATGGCTTGGTTTCTTCTGGGGCATGTTGAAGAACAGCAACAGTAGCATGCAAAACCCTCATTCTAATGCATGCAAAACTCAATCCTCAATCTTATGTATATATATATGCATGCCATGCATATAGCCTATAGTTGTAAATACATATACATACTGTTGGGATATGGTTTATATTAATAAAAGAAAATTTGATTTTGATTTGATACCAAAACCCTAACCCTAAGTATGATGATTTGCCAAGTCTAGATTTTCAGGTTAGAAAAGCTCATATATGTTAAGGAGCTTTAATTTTTAGATAGATTATTCTTTGAATCTATGACCTGAAAACACAAAGCACAAAAGACAAGTATCATTAAAGACAAGGAGCTGAAGTGTTATGAAGAAAGTGACAAGGATTCATGAAGACAAGTATGCTGGACAACAAAAGTCAAGTATGATGAATTTGGATATTCATATACCTTGGACTTGGCATACTTATGGACAAAGACAAGGAATGACTAGGCACCTTACCCAGTACAAGGCCGTTAGCGGGAAGGACAAAATTATTCCAAATTAGCCAAGGAATGAGAGCCACCTGTCACTGCGCATAACAAATTCTGATATTGGAATGCAAATTGCAGAATGGACGTGAATACATGTACTATTTGCATGCAGGCCCGTGAACAATTTGAAAGTTCAAATTTATGGATAAGTTTTACTATCTCCACCAACGGATAGTCTACTTCATCTATAAATAGGCCATATCTTGAATCATTTCAAAAAAAGAAGGGACAGACATCAAGCTACAAGTCATACATATTCTAGCAATTGTGTTAGCATCCAAAAGCATTCAAAAACACTCGAGAGATTAAAAAAGCTTTTAAGCATATTCATTTATGAGTGTTACCTTTAGTCCCCACTAGGCAAGCTTATTGTTGATTATCCAAAGCCTAGACAGTGATATCCTATCCTTTATATTCGTTCTTAAATTGTAAAGGATATCACACAATTAGTTGGTACTAGAACAAAACCCTACTTTCACCTTGAGAGATAGATTGAGAGTATTGTTGAGTTCGTAGTAGAGATTGAAAGTATTGCAACGAGAGAAGGTTGTAAGAAATCAAGAGAAGAGAAGGAGAAGAAGTAGAGTGCACCTTGGCACTGTAAAAACAAGCTAATTCCGAAGTGATTAAGGAATTATCCTATTAAATTAGGAGAGTGGATGTAGGAGCAGTTTAGTCTCCGAACCACTATACGTCTTGTGTTCTTACTTATTGCATTTATCTTATTGCTTTAGCTTTTGTGTTGTTATAACTGATATTTGCCATTTGATAACTTAGTATCTAAGTGCATATTAATTAAGGAGTATAAGAGGGCCTATCATTTATTCCGCATACAAGTTGCATACTGTTAAGAATTCTTAGAATCTACTGTTAGTATTTTCATAGGACTTGACACACTGTGTAACTTACTTGACTCTGATTATTTGTGTCGATTACTTGCAAAAGTTTTTCTGAAAAACACACACACGTGTATTCCCCCCCCCATACACGTGTCACACTCCTTTTGGGACCAACAAGTGGTATCAGAGCAGGGGTTTAAAGACCACTGCTTTGAGGATCAACTGTGGTTACCTAAACTGATCTACTTGTGCACTTTTTGTGATATTTATTATTTCTGATTATTCACTATGCCTAACACATCTTCTTCTGAGATTTCTGGTGTAGCTATTCCACCACCTACTACTATGGGAACCAACCCCATCAACAAGATATCTTACCAGAAACTGCCCATGTTCTCTATTGAGAATTATGACTTCTGGGAGATAAGGATGAGAGCTCACTTGGCCTGTCTCCATGATGAAATGCTAAGGGTGATCACTAAAGGTCCATTTGTGTTCATGAAATCCAACACAAATGTTACAGAAGCCCAAAGAGCAACTGGAGCACAAGAAATTCCAAAAGATGATGATGAGCTCACTCCTGAAGAAAGAAAGAAGCAGAATCTCAACTATGTTGCAATGAACACCCTATATCAGACCATTCCAGATGCTATAATGGGTAGAGTGTTTCACTGCACAACTGCAAAGGAGATTTGGGACACATTAGCTCTAATGTGTGAAGGAACTGACAAGATCAAGGAAAACAAACTTCAAGTTGCTGTTCAAAAGTATGAACAATTTAGGATGAAGTCTGATGAAAACATTGATCAACTGGATGGAAGGTTCACAGACATCATGAATGAGATCAATTCACTTGGAAAAGTATACTCCAAGAGAGAAGTGGCTCTGAAGATACTTAGGAGCTTGACAACCAAATGGAATGTGTATGCTGTTATGATGCAGAATACAAAGGATTTGTCAACAATGCCAATGCAACAAGTGTTCTCAGAACTCAAGGCATATGAATATGACTTGAACAGAAAGAACAACATTGAGGAACCTGAGAGCAAAGGGATTGCACTGAAGGCTAAATCCAATGAACCTGATTCCAAGAAAACCAGCAAATCAAGCAAGAGTGGAAAAGGGACTTCCAAAGCTGACTTTTCAGATGAGTTGGCCATGATGGCTAGAAGATTTGAAAGATTAAATTCTAGATTTGGTAAATACAAAAGGTTTTACCAAGATAGAAAAAGAAGGTTCAACTCACCTGAGAAGAAGAATGATGAAAGGAGATCCAGAAGGGACAACTCCAAAGAAGATCCATCTTCATCAACCAAGAAGAGAGATGCTGAGAAGAAGAAAGATGAAGATGAGGATACATGCTACAACTGCAAGAAGACAGGACATTTCCAATATGATTGTCCAGAGTTAACTTCCAAGGAAAGGAAGGAAAGACAAGCTAAGAGGGACAAGAAATATGGAAAGAGGAAAGCATTGAAAGCTGAAGAAGAAACCTCTGAATATGATCAACTTCCATCTTCATCATCTGAGATGTTTACAGACAGCAGTGATGAAGAATGTCTAATGGCTATTGAAGACAATGATGAGGTACAGTCTATTTCTAGTTCTGTCAATTCTAGTAGCACAATGATGTCAAATGAAGACAACCTGAAGATTACCTTTGGTAAGTTGATGGAAGACTTCATGAGACTACAAGAGATTCATGATCAAACCTTAGAAGAAAACAAAGTCTTGAATGCTAAGATTGAAAGAATTACTCAGGTTGAAGCTGAACATGATCTGAGAACTAATGAGTTGTGCAATAACTTAACTAAGGAGCTGAATACTCTAAAGGACAAGTCATCTGAACAACTTATTATGTTGAAAGAAAAGGTTAAGCTTCTTGAGAGTAAGGATTCAGACTACCAAGCATTGATGGCAAAGTTTGAACATCTTTTCAAGGAACATGAATGTCTTAAATATAGTGAAGAGAGTCTGAAACTTAAACTGGTTGCCCTGTATAAGTCATCTAATTCAATAGATGAACTACAAGGGATGCAAAGGCCTATGACTCAAAGATCTGGACTTGGTTACAATCCAGATAAAGTATATTCACCATGCCTTAGTAATACTTCAACAAGTATTACTAAGAGAGTCTTTGTAAAATCTGTGGCTCAGACTGAAATTGTTGAACCAAAGCTGCTACAGATAAAGGACAAGGGTAAACAACCCATTGTACCAACTATCCTGAATCACAAGTCAAAGGTTGCAAGACCTAAGATAAGATTTCAGAGGCCTGAGACAATTCAGATGAGTAAAGGTCAATGGAAGACAACTCACCTGAAAAACTCTCAGACTCAGGCAAGAAAATCACAAGATATTCAAAGAAGACCAACTCAAATGAGAAGGCCTACAATGAATTATCAAAGGAATTTCTAGCCTAAGTACAATGAGTACAGAAGACTTGAATTCTACATGCCAAGGACATCAAGTAATCTGAATGCCTATCCACAAAGATTCAAGCATGCTGCACATGAGTCAAAAGATAGATTTAGCAGATATATTCACAAGAATAGATGTAACTCTTCTAAATCATCCAAGATTCACACTAATACTCAATCTCAACCTAAGGCATTTAAAAGGAAGATTGTGTATTTAGATGTTTATGGAAAACAAATTAGCCCTTTTCAAGTAATGAAAATAAGGCAAGTTTGGGTTCCAAAAGGTATGTCTAACCCTCTAGGACCCAATTATCAAAGGGTACCTAAGTTTTGATTTGTAACAGGTTCCTGTGGTGCCATCAACAAAGAAAAGAAGTCCTAAAGAACTTACATGGTACTTGGACAGTGGATGTTCAAGACATATGACTGGAAACAGGGAACTTCTGTCAGATTTCGTTGAACAAGATGGACCACAAGTAACTTTTGGTGACAACTCACAAGGAACAACCAAAGGTTATGGAACTCTCAAAATTGGTACTGTAAGTATATCAAATGTTTCATATGTCTATGGTCTGAAACACAATCTATTTTCAATAAGCCAATTTTGTAATAAAGGTTTTGATGTTGAGTTTTCTAGTAACTTATGTTATATTAAGAACAAATCAAATCAACAGTTACTACTAACTGGGTCAAGGAAAGGTAATGTTTATCTTGCAGATTGGAACAAATCCCCTGAAGATATCTGCCTAGTTGCAAAAGGTTCTAAAGATCTCAGTTGGCTGTGGCACAAAAGGCTAAACCATCTGAACTTTAAAACCTTGAACAAACTTGCAAGATTTTCCTTAGTAGATGGCCTACCAAATGAAGTATTCACAAAAGAACATATATGTCAAGCATGTCAAGAAGGAAAGCAAGTCAAAACATCTTTCAAGACAAAGGCTGCCATCTCAACTGCAAGAGTATTACAATTACTTCACATGGATTTATTTGGACCCATTACCCCTGTGAGCATCAGTGGGAAGAAGTATACACTAATAGTAGTGGATGACTTCTCAAGATACACTTGGGTAGTATTCATGTTAAAGAAGAAGGAGACTCAACAGAAGTTGCCAGAACTTTTGAAGAAAATTACAAATGAGAAAGGCTTGAGCATTGTAAAGATCAGATCAGACAAAGGAACAGAATTCATCAACTCTTACATAAATGAATACTGTCAAGCAAATGGAATCACTCATGAAACTTCATCAGCTAGAACACCTCAACAAAATGGTGTAGCAGAAAGGAGAGTTAGAACACTCAAGGAAGCTGGAAGAACCATGATAGCAGAAGCAAAGATTCCAAAGAGGTTTTGGGCAGAAGCAATCAATACTGCTTGTCACACCCAAAACAGATCCATGCTAAACAAAGGAACAAGGAAAAACTCCTTATGAACTCTTCAAAGGGAGAAAACCAAGAATCTCTTACTTTCATATTTTTGGTTGTACATGTTTCATTCACAATAATGGGAAGCAACAATTAAAAACATTTGATAGCAAAGCAGATGAAGGAATCTTTCTAGGATATTCTTCATCTAGCAAAGCTTTCAGAGTTTATAATTGTAGAACTCTTATTGTTGAAGAAACACCTCATGTTATCTTTGATGAGTTTTCTTTCAAGCACAGGACCTCAAACAAAGAAGACAAATCTCATGATGTAATCAACACAAGAGTGACAAGGCTAAGAGATGGTGAAAGAAAAGAATCTACATTTACTGATGTACACTATCCTGACTTGGACAACCTCAAGATATCCAACATATCTGAAGCCAATCAAGATAAAGACAACTTACCTGGAGCCAACATCCATGAGGAAAACAACAATGTTGAGTTGAATGAACCCACTCAACCTGAGGTAAGTTCTCCCAATGACGAAGCTGGTAATGCTGAGGGAGTACAAGGATCAAATGATTTAGGGGGAACTCAACCTGTAAATGTCAATATCGATGACATGGACAACACCCTGAATATGAAACTGATCCTGCTTTTAATTTTCCTGAATTCTATGTTGAATTAAATGTTGAACCAAATGAGACTAACTTATCTGAAAATGATCAGTCTAGAAGGACATGGCTAGATGCTCATCCTTCAGACCAAATCATTGGTGATCCTACTAGTGGTGTAATCACTAGGAGACAACATGGAGAGAGTGCCTTATTTTGTTGTTTTCTTTCTGAAACAGAACCCACAACCATTGAAGAAGCAATGACAGACTCCAACTGGATTACAGCAATGCAAGAGGAACTAAATCAGTTCAAAAGGAATGATGTTTGGGAGCTGGTAGACAGACCAACACATCAGGATGTTGTAGGAGCTAAATGGGTTTACAAGAACAAGAAGAATGAAAATGATGTTATAGTTAGAAACAAAGCCAGACTAGTTGCCAAAGGTTATAGTCAACATGAAGGAATAGACTATGATGAGACCTTTGCCCCTGTAGCTAGGTTAGAAGCAATTAGGCTGTTCTTAGCATATGCAGCTCATATGAAGTTCAAGGTATACCAAATGGATGTGAAGAGTGCATTTCTGAATGGTGTACTTAAAGAAGAGGTTTATGTAGAGCAGCCACCTGGTTTTGAAGAAGGAGACAAAGTGTATAGATTGAAGAAAGCACTTTATGGTCTCAAACAAGCACCAAGAGCTTGGTATGAGACACTATCACAATTCCTATTGGACAATGGTTTTGTGAAAGGCACAGTTGATAGGACCTTATTTAGGATAAGTGAAGGAAATGATATTCTGTTAGTACAGATATATGTTGATGATATCATTTTTGGTTCACCAAATGAGGATATGTGCAAGAAATTTTCAACTCTCATGCAAGGGAAGTTTGAAATGTCAATGATGGGATTGATGAACTTTTTCCTAGGTTTACAAGTCAAACAAACTGAGAAAGGAATCTTCATCAATCAAGCTAAGTATACTAGAGAAATGATCAAGAAGTTTGGCTGTGAAAATAGCAAACCAGTTAGGATTCCTATGAATACAAATTGGAAAATGGATCCTGACAGTGATGGATTAGATACCAACCCCACTGAATATAGAGCAATAATAGGTTCTTTATTATATCTAACTGCAAGCAGACCTGATATTACTTTTGCAGTTGGTGTTTGTGCTAGATTTCAGTCCAATCCAAAGAAAAGTCACTTAGAGGCTACCAAAAGAATACTTAGGTATTTAAAAGGTACAGTGAACTTAGGATTGTGGTATCCATCTGAAGACAACATTGAGTTGACTGGTTATTCCGATGCCGACTATGGAGGATGTAGAATAGACAAAAAATCAACTACTGGCACTTGTCAATTCTTAGGAAACAAATTGATTTCATGGTTTTCCAAGAAACAAACTTCTGTAGCTACTTCAACCACAGAGGCTGAATACATGGCTGCTGGAAGCTGTTGTGCTCAAATCTTATGGCTCAAACAACAGCTAAGAGATTATAAAGTTGTCACAAGAGATGTACCTATTTATTGTGATAATAATAGTGCCATAACTATTACTCAAAATCCAGTGTTACACACAAGGTGTAAACATGTGGATATTAGACATCACTTCATAAGAGATCATGTAGAGAAAAAGGACATCAGAATGGAAAAGATTCATACTGATAAGCAAAAGGCCGATATTCTTACAAAACCCCTAGCTGAAACAAGGTTCAAGGAACTTTCAATGGAACTTGGTTTATTAGATCCTGGAGAGAATGTTTAAAGTATAAGGAATTACTTTACTCATGCCAGAGATACTAGTATTAATCCAAGGGGGAACTTAGAGTGAAGATTTAGGAAGAATAAGTTGATGAGACAATACAAAGTTCATTAATTTATTTTTCACATTCTGATATTATTTTCAAGAACTTTCATGCAGGAAACTTGGACAAAGTACATGACACTCAAGTACGAGGAAAACTATGAAGGACAACGCAGAGGATGACAAAGAACATGAGAAACTTCAATAGAAGTTGTCAAGGGTTATTCAGTCAAGTTGTCACTTGACTGTAGATAAGTTTTCTTTTTCATAAAAGTTAAACTCTGTTCATCTTTATAGTACGCATTTAATGCTCATAACAGACAAACAAGAGATTTTTGCTAAAAGACGATCAACTGCACGATTTTCTGAAAAAGCAACTTACTGTGCGCAGGACACGACATTTGCGTCCTTTGGTATAACAAAATTGATCTAAACCATTAAATCTTATCAATTCAATCTCAGCCCTACACCTAACACTTTTCAAATTGTACAGTTGAGGAGATATAAAAGCATAACTTAGAATTTTTCACAATTTACGTTTTCAAAATTTCTGAAAAAGCCCTAAGCTAAATCGCTCAAGAATCTTCAAGCTTATCTACAAGTTTTGCTCAAAGCTCTAGAACTTTAACAAAAATGTCTTTGGAAATGGGTTAGTATTTCTCATAATCTTCTGTTAGAGACATGCATATTTGTAAAGCTTTCCAGAAAAATAGCATGCTCTGTTTTTAGCTCTAAATGAATCTGTTTACGGATTAGTCATTTATTGAATGATATGATGTTAAATACATGTGTAATTCTTAAAAACGTGTTAGATTCATACACATATTATGTCTAGAGAACATGATTACAAGCTTAAAACATTGTTGGATATGGTATTATGATGCTATGAACTTGTTATGTAAATCTATCCACAGTAAATCTGAGACATAAATGCAAAATACTGTTCCAAGATAGCCTAGTCTTATGTTTTAATAGTAATATTGTGCTATTAAACCATACTAATACTGTATATTGGCTATATTTTTTAGTTGACTTCAATCACCCTGATTTGGACATCAACTGGAATTATTTGAGTGAAGCAACCATGCTCCACTTTGAGCAGACTGTGTGCTTTGACAATCTGTCAAATAAACACACAAGGAGAATAGTTACTTGGCTGGAACAAGCTGGATTGAGAAAATGGCTCGAGGCCATTCCCAAGACATGCCTGGAAATATCAACTACTCAGTTCTTAGGCACTTTTACTCCAAAAAGCTCAAGATCTGGTTACATTATGACTCATGAACCAGACACATCCAAGAAGACTGCTGAGAAGTTTGAGTTCACTGAAGAAAACTTTGATGAATTCTTTGGTCTGAATGCCACTGGAGAAGATCCTGAAGAGTATATGAGGCACAATGAACAAGAAGTTGTCAACCAATGGATGAACAAGCCAGTACTACTCAAATCTGGTCTACACAAGAGACACTACAAGAAAAATCATCTATTAGTACACTTATTTTAGTACATTATTTTTTAAATGTCATTTTAGTTATTCTATTAGTACATTATGTTCTCACACACCTATAAACACACTATTTTAATATCTATTAATACACTATTGAATAATTGTCACAACATAAATTTATTAATACAATATGACTAGTGTACTAATAGCCCTAATTTGCTTTTTTAATATTTAATATATTTATAATAACAATGTAATTAAATAAATTCTAGAAAAAATACGGGAGAAAATTAAAAATGGAAGTAAAAAATTAAAATTGAAATAAATTGGCTCCATAATTTCCCTCCATTAGCAGTTTTCAATTACAGAACAGGTCCCAAAACCACGGCCTCATCGCCCACCACAGGAATCAACACCCTTGGCACCGACGTCTCCGCCCGCGACCACCACCACTTCCACCACCAGCTCTTCCCCGTCAGTCAACAACATGTCATAAGGGCTTTCAACGACGATGCCAATAACTTTCTCATCGGTGGATTTCAGTAGTCTAGTGCGTCGGGAACGCTTGCCGCCGGACGCCGGTTGAACCCTCTTACGGTTTTCTCATCATTCATGACGGTTCGTTTTAAGTAATTAAGTGAAATTTATATAGGTAATTAAACAGTACTCAAAAGAACAATTTGTTTTTATTAATTGTTGTTGTTATTTGTTACTCCAACTTCTTGTTTTCAGTGCTTAATTATAACTTTATATTATTCTCAAGTCAGAAAAGGTTTTTCCAAATTAAATTAGGTTCTTGGTCTGTGTTGAACAATGAGAGAATCTGACAGAGGAGTAACGAAAGGGAGAACCTGAAATCTGGAAAATTGGATGATTTTTTTTATGGCGCCGAGAAACACCCGTCTAAGGTTAAATTGATTTGGTAAGTTACGCTCGTTTATCGTTATGATAGGGACGAGGTGGATTTGATTAGCATCCATTTTCTGAGTCAAGAAGAATCTCATTATCAATTTCTTTAATACTTGCTCAAAAGAACACAGGTTTTGTGAAATCTCACTGATACTTATGTTTTCACATTCTTTGTTAAGTGTAGTGGGTTTTGATTCATGATGTATATATTTCTTCTTGATTTCGTAATGGGTGCTCCATATTATCTTGTTTTTATAATATATCACATTGTAAACATGATTTTTCATTGCAGAAACAATTGATTGCGTTGGTGATTATTTACTTTTCATTAATTGATGCAGGAAGTTTGATTATGTGCCTTCTAGTTAAAATGGTTTACTCTTCACTGTAAGCATTTGAGGAAGTGTTTCTTGAAGTTAATATGAGAAAACAAGATCTTACTAGCAACTGAATCCTGAATAAATGTTATCTTTTCTCATTTCAGTTGGAAATTATAGTAGTTGTCTAACCAAACTGTTATGAAAACTAAGCTATGACTTCTCTTCTCTTCGTCTAAGAAACTTTCTACTGAATGCATACCATGTATAGTAATGATTATTCTTTCATGAAAGATCCACTTCATGAAGAATGACTTTTGTTATGTTATTCTTCTGCCCACATGACCATCATCTGAACTCCAACTTCTTATGTTCCTTAATATAATTTTACTAGAAAATCAGTCTAAGATGACAATGGAAAGGCAAAATAAATATCCTGTTTTTGTTCATTTCAGGCAGTTAAGTATTCGGTTTGGTTGGATGCTGATAATCCGGACGCTCACTGCTGCTTGTGATTGGTATGATTGATGAGTGAGTAATGCTTATGTGGATCCACTTCCTAATTTTGTGTGTGGATGTGTATGACTTTTGGATTTTTAGTATTTAAAGTTTTGATCTTGTAGATAAAAGTGAAATCTATGTCGGCTCCAACAACTGAGGGTCATAGATGTTGAGTGTCTTGCTTCAGGGTTTTTACTGTTTCATTTTTTTCAATTTTGGTTGCTCATGATATTGCATCAAGTAAGTATCTTTCCAATATTTCATACTTTTGTTTGCTCTTGTTACCAATTGCAGTGCTTTATTTTGATCACCTGAGAGATCATTTGGGATGATCTTTTATTAACTTTTTTTTTTCTTATTGTATCTTCACTTGCTTGTGTTTGCGGTGAATGATCAAGTGGAATATCATAGTTTATATAAATTTAAAGATGAAATTAATGCTAATGCAGGCCTTCTCTTAGATACTGAACTGTTGAGTGCTTAAAAATAGCATGTCCGATATATTCAATATTACTATCAGTCTTACATCCTCCTCCTAATCATGTTTCTGCAGATTTTTGAACTTAAGAAAAATGCTAAGTGTTTTTACAAGGAAGGAGCAAGATGACGGGATTTAAGAAAACAGAGGTCGGTCAATTTGATCACCATCAAAGAAGCTATTTACTAAAGATTGGAGGATGAGAGAGCATGATATATTAGCTATATTCACACAAACAATAATTTTGTGTGTTTACTAGGTATTTGTATTAAATAAAAGTTAGGGAATGGGGATGTGTTAGTCATTTTATTTGGAAAATTATGTGATGTACTTTCAGAAAATATTTTGAAATATATATCATTTTGCAAGTAGTTTATTATTGTCATTATTTTTAGTATTATTATTATAAATTTTAAATATTTGTAGTAATAAAATATGATTATTATAAAAGGCTATTGTAACATTTAATATTGTATTATTAAGTAATATTGAGAAATTAAAATAATGGAAATGATTTTAATAATAAACCTATCATAACAATTAATAATGTATTATTAATTAATTTTGAGAAATATACGGCTAACTAAGTGTACTGAAAAGTATATTGTATTGACATTTAAAAATGTATTAATAGGTTGAAGTCTATTGTTACATTAGAATAGATGACATTTTAAGTAAATGTCATAATAAATTAAATGTAGTATCAACTAACCTATAAGTACCCTTATAAATGTCAAGAAATGATGTTTTTCTTGTAGTGAGAGTTCTGAAAGAGGAATATCAACTATTGCTAGATGTGGTGGCAAAGGCTGTGATGTGCACCACAGGGAGCTATGATCAGATCAGCAGATCCAAGGTGAGATTGATGAAAGCTGTCATTGATGGAGGAAAGAAGCCAATGAACTGGAAATGTTATTTTCTGAAGAAACTTGCTGAAGAGAAAGGAAAGTTCAAAATTGTGGATGTAAGGAAGGTAGTCATTGAGAAGAAACTAGCCTTCTGTACAAAAGTTGCTGCATTCCTATACAAGTATGGACCTGAGGATATTGTTGAAGATGGAGTAAAGTTCAACACCACCAAGATATTGTTTAGACAATTATCTGTGAGAACTCAGAAAAGATTGGGGCTGGAGATCAAGTCACCAAAAGCCTCAACAAGGAAGCAAGCTAAATCTTCCAAGCAGAAGAGTGAAGAAGCAACACAAATGGTGATCATTATTCTTGAAAAAGCCAAGAAGGAAAAGAAAGGAAAGGAGGTTGAGACAGCCTCAAAGTCCAAGAAAAAGAGGGCCATGTCTAGCCCTAGTGAAGATGAAACTGAAGAGGAGTATGTTGATACTTCTGAAGAGGAAATGGATATTGATGAGCAAGCTGAACTGGAAGGATCAGATGATGATGATGAAGGTGATGATGATGAAGAAAGAGTATCATCTGAAAACTTAGATTTGAATGAACCCTCAAGTCTTAGCCCAAAAGCTGTTGAAACTACCCCCCATTTGAATGATCCAACCATTCAAAAAGTTGTCTACAAGTCTGATACCCCCATACCCATTCTTTTTGATGAACTTCAACCCTCATCCAAGTCAGATACAACCTCTGAATACACCTACGAAATGTCATTGAGAGATGAATCCAAATTTTTCCTAGACCAACTTTATCCCCAACTTACCAAATACCCTGATTTAAGATCAACTTTCTATGATCTTAGATTGATTGTAGATATAAGGAAGAAATCCATGTATGATATTGGGAAAGTGATTGAGTCCAAGGGACTGGACTGGTGGGAGAATGAGGAAGCCAGATTAACAGATTTTGCTGAAGTGGAATCCACTTTTGAATTGACAGATGAAAAGTTGTTTGCCAACTTGGTGAACATTAAGATTCAGAAGAAAGCTATTAAATCCATTATTGCTGGGATTGATCTGAACATTGAAGACTTAATGGAGGAGGATGATAAGTTATCAAAGCAGCTGATGGAGATGTTGAAATGTCCAAAAACATTGAGGACAAGACTGAAGAAGAGTCCAAGATTGTTGAGGACAAAGATGATGGAGAGATTGCTGCCATGGAAGCAGACATCACTGAAGGAGGAAATGAAAGCCAGAAGCCTGCTGAGAAAGATTTCTTTGATGGAGTTGAGACTGCCATTGAAGAATTGAAGATTGGAGAAATCAGTGAAGGAGGAAAGATTGATGAAATTGACCAAGGTCAATTGATTAAAAATGTTGAAATACAGCCAGCTGTTGAAGCCACTGCATCCATGGAGATTGTCATTTTTGAACCTCCAACTGAGAAGACTGCTGAAAAACCTAACATTCATGATGCTGAGTTGAATGAGCCAACTCCTGCTGAAGTCACTGAAGTTGAGGCCAAGAAAGATGAAGTGGAGGCCAATATTGCTCAACAAGAAGATGTGAAGATTGAGGAACCAGCTGCTATGAAGAAGCCCTTGGAAAATGAGGCAATAGCTGCAGCACCATCAACTTCGATGGAGTTCCAAATTCACTTAGATGCTTCTCCTTTGACTGAAGTCTGCATCATTGATAAGGAGGATGGAAGAATGAAGGCAGTGATGGAAGAGTTCAATTCTGAGATTGAACAAATCAATGAAGTTGAGAGGAAGAGGCTGGAGAATGTTGTAGGCTTATGCCTAAACATGGGAAAGTATGTGAGAGATAGTTTGGATGAAACTATCATTCCATCAAATGAAGCCCAGCACAAGTGTTTGATCAATCTGAACACAAAGGCAAAAAGGATGACAAGGAGGATGGAGAACCTGGAGGAAACCATTGATAACAATGCTATGGACTTAAGCATCAAGGTTGAGAGTTTGGAAGAGAAGATGAACTCCACAACCATAAAACTGGAAGCTGTTGAAAAAGGTTTTGAGACCTTTGATAAGAAAATTGAAAGTGTTGGAAAGGATGTGAAGGACTCTACCCTCAAGATTGGAGAGTCATCAAAGATTATGTCAGATGCTGTTACCACATATTTTCACACTGAGAAAGAGCTGATCAAGAAGGACAGAGAGGAAATTCTAAAGCTAAAGGATGATGTTGCCAAAGAGAAGGAAGAGATTTCCCAGATGCTGTCAAAGGACATTGAAAAGCTGACTCAGTCCATGCAGAGTCAAAGAGATCAACTGATCAAAGAAACCATCAAGAGTTCACTGAATGCTGCTTCTGATTTATTCAAAGACAACTTGGAAGGCATAATCAAGATGATGAGGAACCAAGTTGATCAAGCTGTGAAGAATCAAGTGGAAGAGTCTGTAAGTTCCACCATTTCTGCATTTCTGTTGAATCATGTTGACCCCATTTCTGCCCAGATGAAAAGAATGGACAACTACCAACAAGAGCTCTCACTTACTATGGCTAAGATTGATGCCAACCCTGCTGACCCCACCAACCTTGAGGCATGTGATGATGCCAAAAAGGGGGAAAGTGACAAGAAGGGGGAAGATCTATTGAGGAAGGGTGAGAAAAGTAAGGGGGAAGGTAGCAACGGAAAAGGGAAAGCAAAAGTTTTGGAGATTGCTGAGGCTACAGAGGAGGAAGATTGCCTTAAAACCAGAAGTGGAAAGATAAGGAAGCCAAATTTGAAGAGAAAGAAACTTGCAGATATTTCTGATCAAGAGAAAAGCAAGAAGTACAAGTCAAGTGAACCAGATGATGATGAAGAGATGGAAATTTCAAACTTGGTTGGAAGGGAAGATAAGCTACCTGTTAGAAGAGCTACTCCTGAAGTTACTGCTGCTGATCTTGTGAAAGACAAAGCTCATGTGTTTGAAGAAGTTGCAAACATCTTTGCAGAAGGAGCTGGACGAGATGCAGAAACCAGAAAAGGAGTAAGAAAGCTTGTTATTGAAGAGAGAACCAAGATGTTCATAGATGCTGAAGAGTGCAGGTTGAAGAGGCACAAAGACTTCAATCCAGGAAATTCTAAATCTTACAAGAGTTCTTATGCTTTGATGATGGAAAATAGAGCTAAGAGGAAGTCTGAAACCTTGAAAAGAATCCCTCA
This sequence comes from Galeopsis tetrahit, assembly GCA_963675135.1. Classification (NCBI taxonomy): domain Eukaryota; kingdom Viridiplantae; phylum Streptophyta; class Magnoliopsida; order Lamiales; family Lamiaceae; genus Galeopsis; species Galeopsis tetrahit. The sequence continues at coordinate 64,477,205 of OY776127.1, forward strand.
TACTGACAGCTGGATTCCTACTGAACTCAATGGTGCTTGGGATGAAGCCAATCGAGTATGGGATCATCTCTTCTTTGTTGTGAAGAGATGGGGAGACTTTGAAGACATTGATGGTCTGTATGAAGGTTTTATGATGGAGAATTATCCAGAACTGTACACGAAGATTCTTGGAGCTGCTCAAAAGGAGAAAGTGATTGTCAAAGCTCCTGAACAGATTTTCTGGACTCCACCAATGAAGACTGATGGTAAAAGCATTGATAGGAAAGCAATTACTGATGAGTTTGTGCAACTTGTCAAGGATGAAGATTTGATTGGGAAGAATGAGGAGGTCATGGCCTTGAAGAATAGGCACTTTGCATCGTATGGGTTAACTCCACTGTTCAAGGAACTCCCATCTTTCCTAAAGAAGAAGTCAGATGCAGCCAAGTGATGAAGCTGCTGAAGGTCAAGTCAAGATTTAATTTCATGAACTTTTTAATCTATGTTTATTTTTATTCCCAGACAATTGTTGCTCCTTAAGAGCTAGAACTTACAACTTTCTGCTCTTACTACTGTGCTATCTTACTATCTATCATATGCACTGGACAACAACTTTTGAGTCTTTTTACTTGTGTTATTTGTCTGAAAATAGGATCTAGCAAAATAATTTTAAATTGATTCTTGCTTAGAACAAGTTTTATAGAACTCAGAGAACTTAGCCCTTTTTAGGTTAATTATCTGAATTTATTCTGTGAAATTCTCTAAGTATAGAATATACATGCTAGTTGTCCTGTTTTTTGTCAAATCTACTGAAAAAGAAATCCCTATGGATCTTTTGAAGCAAGTAGGTTTTGGCATCATCAAAAAGGGGGAAATTGTTGGGATATGGTTTATATTAATAAAAGAAAATTTGATTTTGATTTGATACCAAAACCCTAACCCTAAGTATGATGATTTGCCAAGTCTAGATTTTCAAGTTAGAAAAGCTCATATATGTTAAGGAGCTTTAATTTTTAGATAGATTATTCTTTGAATCTATGACCTGAAAGCACAAAGCACAAAAGACAAGTATTATTGAAGACAAGGAGCTGAAGTGTTATGAAGAAAGTGACAAGGATTCATGAAGACAAGTATGCTGGACAACAAAAGTCAAGTATGATGAATTTGGATATTCATATACCTTGGACTTGGCATACTTATGGACAAAGGCAAGGAATGACTAGGCACCTTACCCAGTACAAGGCCGTTAGCGGGAAGGACCGAATTATTCCAAATTAGCCAAGGAATGAGAGCCACCTGTCACTGCGCATAACAAATTCTGATATTGGAATGCAAATTGCAGAATGGACGTGAATACATGTACTATTTGCATGCAGGCCCCTGAACAATTTGAAAGTTCAAATTTATGGATAAGTTTTACTATCTCCACCAACGGATAGTCTACTTCATCTATAAATAGGCCATATCTTGAATCATTTCAAAAAAAGAAGGGACAGACATCAAGCTACAAGTCCTACATATTCTAGCAATTGTTTTAGCATCCAAAAGCATTCAAAAACACTCGAGAGATTAAAAAAGCTTTTAAGCATATTCATTTGTGAGTGTTACCTTTAGTCCCCACTAGGCAAGCTTATTGTTGATTATCCAAAGCCTAGACAGTGATATCCTATCCTTTATATTCGTTCTTAAATTGTAAAGGATATCACACAATTAGTTGGTACTAGAACAAAACCCTACTTTCACCTTGAGAGATAGATTGAGAGTATTGTTGAGTTCGTAGTAGAGATTGAAAGTATTGCAACGAGAGAAGGTTGTAAGAAATCAAGAGAAGAGAAGGAGAAGAAGTAGAGTGCACCTTGGCACTGTAAAAACAAGCTAATTCCGAAGTGATTAAGGAATTATCCTATTAAATTAGGAGAGTGGATGTAGGAGCAGTTTAGTCTCCGAACCACTATACGTCTTGTGTTCTTACTTACTGCATTTATCTTATTGTTTTAGCTTTTGTGTTGTTATAACTGCTATTTGCCATTTGATAACTTAGTATCTAAGTGCATATTAATTAAGGAGTATAAGAGGGCCTATCATTTATTCCGCATACAAGTTGCATACTGTTAAGAATTCTTAGAATCTACTGTTAGTATTTTCATAGGACTTGACACACTGTGTAACTTACTTGACTCTGATTATTTGTGTCGATTACTTGCAAAAGTTTTTTTGAAAAACACACACACGTGTATTCCCCCCCTCCCCCCCCCCATACACGTGTCACACTCCTTTTGGGACCAACACATACAAAGTGTATACATATAGAAAGGTAGTTAGATTCCTAACAAACTATTGTTACATAGAAGGCTCTAGAATGTGTAGCCTCTATATATAGTGTACTCCTCATACTTGTAACACTTGAGTTGAATATACACAATTTAAACACTCCTAATGAGCCTACTATTGACGTTGAACTTGAACTCGACTCAATTAAATTCAAGTCGATTTTAAATTTTTCTTGAGTCGAAAACAAGTAGTTTGTGAGAAGACTCTACTCACTTATAACATTACTCTTAATTGATAATATTTGTAACTTGTTTTGTTATATTTCTCTAAATTGAGTAATAAAATCACTTTTAGTAACAAACAATATTGAATTCATTCAAGACTTTAAATGTCACTCATGGCTCATGTGATACGCAACTCTTTTTTTTTTTTTCCTACTTCAAATCGTATAGTAAAAATAAGGTGGGAACATCAAAATTGAATTATGCAATATGATTAGTGAAATCGGTATATATATATTGGGTTATGGCAAATACATCAATCATTCATAAAGTGTTCCACTATATATATGTGCACTGAAATATTTAATTATCAATTATTCAATCACGATGATAAGAATGTTGTATCGGTTTTATTATGATTAACAATGTCATTGATTGGTTCTAATTCCCCATTATTTTCACTATATTTCATTTTAATCATAACTTTCTGAATTGCTTACACAATTTCCCATTTGATGTTATAATTAATAAAGAGAAAAGACAAGAGATTTTGTTGTGAATATTCCATAGTATCTTTTTTTTAGTGGAGTACGTCTTGCAGCAGCCAATCACTCTGTCAGTGGAGGATAAATTTGTGTTAATTATTAATAAAGTAGAAGTTAAGTGCCCTTTATTCAAAAACTTTTACAAGAAAACTGATAATTTAACTGAAGAAAAGGTTCGACGCTGAAACAATATAAATATTTCAAATTTATTTAAATTGTTAAAAAACGTAATCAAGTTATAAATAAAAATATTTAGATTTATTTTCTAATATTCAATTATAACAACCACAAAATTTTAACCAGTAAGGCGGCTCCTGAGAAATTGATTCACGGAGCGCATTTAAAAGTTACTTTCAAAATAGTATATATATATCGCATCAACCAAAGACCTACAAATTAAAATTTTTGATCTTGCAATTCATAGTTTTAATATAAATATATAGTAACTATTTTATTTATTTTTTCTTTATTTTAAATTTTATCATACACGTTTGGTGTATTATAAGTTATATTAAGGTGCATAGAGAGATGGTCTTGATTGGACTTATAAGCTTGGACAATCCTCTCATTTAACATCTTGATTTTAAATGTAGAGATAGAACTTGTTACAAGTTATAACTTTATAAGTATGTGTGTAAGTTTATAACTAAAGCCATAAGAATAAGATATCAAACATCTATATTTTTTTATATTCTTCTCCACCCATGTACCACGATTATGGAGTTATTATAACACTTTAACTATTTTATTTTGTCCAAACATCTTAAACCTTTTGGGTTTGTAAAAAATGTCTAAATATCAAATTTCTTAATTCTTTTAATTGCTAAAAAAAACATGTGATAATATTTTATTCAGAGTATAACGGAATCCTTTTCAACCTTTGATCGCACTATAATATATACTCCCTCTCTGTTTGTCCCCAACTCAATTCAACACTTAAAATTATTATTTATTTAATTAAATATTTTACTAAATAAAAATAAAATAATTTATTTTCTTTCGAGATCTTCTAAAACATCTTAATATTATATCACCAGTCATTACTTTTCCATAGATATGTCTATCGGGATGACCTATAGGGCTAGTTCTACAAGGTTAAACGGGCTAGGGTCTTAACCGATTCATAATTAATAGTCCAAAAATTGTTGGGAACTAATTAGAGCGGTCGAAACAGATCGATGAGGTGGGACGGGCCAAAATCGCAAAAGCCCGTCAATTGACGGGGCGGGCCGGCCCATTTGCTAGGCGGGCTGCCAAAACCTCAACCGAACCAGAATTTAAAAAAAAAAAAAACTATTTATTAAATTCAATATCTTCATTTTCAAAATTCAAAGTCTCTTAATATTTATATCTTACTAGACGCTCATTATTAAATCTATTATCCTAATCTAAATTTTAACAATGAAATTATAACTGGAAGGTCGACGTTTGACGTTGTAACTCAAACAAGTGGCGCGAGCAACACGAATTTGTAATGCGAGACAAAGACCTGTTGTGCTTGACTGTTTTTTTGCTTCTAAATTTTTGTTTTTAATTGCATGCAACGGCTCGATTTTGAGTTGTTGAATAAGTCTCAAAGATGTGACTAGAATTTTATTATTTTTCTATAATATTAAACTAATTATAATAATAAATAATATTAATATTTTTTTATTTAAAAAATAAAAAGGCGGACTAGCGAGCTGACCCGCCCCCAACCCGCGCCAAAATCCGCGGCCCAAACAGGACGGTCCCTGTAGGCCCGCCTCTTAGCGATTGGAAAAAGCTAAACCCAACCCGTGTTTTTTATGGCGAGGCGGGTTGGCCTAACACACTCAGCCCATTTTGACAGCTCTGGACCTAACCCTAACCCTAGCGGGCCACGAATTAAATGAGCCACTAACGGGTTACAATAATTTTTTTAATTTTAAAATTAAAGATCCCAATTGGCACGTCCAACAAGTAAATAAAATAGAAAAGTATATAATTATTTAATGATCGGTAAATGAGAAAACAAAAGTATGATTTAAACAAAATTATATAACTCATTAGTCCTTAATATGTTCAAATAAAGCTAAACAAATATCATAATCTAATAAAAAAATAGTAATAATGATTTATGGATGGTAATGTATTGCTAATGCTCATAGTTGTGGCTATGGGCCAAATGACCCAAAATTTGTCCGCAAGTTGTTTATTAAAAGAATAGTAAGGGTCTGACTATTTACACCTCCATTTCGGTTTAGAACACTCCCCCTATTGATGCACCCCCCTGAAATATGCTACTCCCTCCATCCATGAAAAGTAGGGACATGGGGAGGGGGCACGTGTTTTAAGAAAAAGGTAGATAAAGTAGATAAAGTAAGGGTATTGTAGGGTATTGTGGGGTCCATTGTGAATAAAGTGATTGTTTGTGAATAAAGTTGATGGCAATTTGAGTAATTAAGTGATGGTTGAAGGGTAATAGTTTAAAAAAAGGGTATGGGACTACATTTTGTGGACAAAGAATATAGGGCAAATGTGACTACTTTTCGTGGACGGAGGGAGTAGTATGGATGCACCCTCCCCTTAAATTGTCAAAAATACTCTTTTGTCTAAAAAAAACCATTTACTACCCACACCCCCTCAACCCTAATTTATCTCTTCCCCCTTCCTCTCTTTCCCCTTCCACCTTTCCCCTTCCGCCGCCTGAGACCTCCATCTCCGACCGCCACCGCCCTCTCCTGCTCCGCCACCGCCATCCCCCGCCTCTGTCCCCGTCCTTGTTAAAAAAAAAACCTGTGACGCGGTCGCCGCCCGTCCAGCGTCGCGTCCGCCTGCCATCGCCCCCACGCGTCCAGCGTCGCGGCCGCCTGCCACCGCCCCCACGCGTCCAGCGCCGCGGCCGCCTGCCACCGCCCTCCTCTTTTTTTCTTTTATTTCCCGTCCCTCCACCCATCTGGTAAAAAAAAAACAGAAGCAGCGCGGTTGCCGCCCCTGCCCATCGTCCGTCCTCCGCCAACAACCGTCCAGCGCCGCAGGCGCCCTTCTCCTCTTTTCCACCCCCATCAACCCCTCGCCGCCGACCAGGTTTGTTTTTTTTGTTTTTTTTTTTTCATATTTCAACCACTTTAGGTCGACCAAAATAAACTCTCGTCGACACCCTGTTGTCGACGAGAGTGTATTTTGGTCGATCTAAAGTGGTTGAAATGTATCAAAAAAAAATTTTTCAACCAATAAATGTCGACCATATTCACTCTCGTCGACACCAGGGTGTCGACGAGAGTGAATATGGTCGACATTACAGTGTCGATTTTTTTAAAGATTTTTTTTCGATCAAACTTAGGTCGACCATATTCATTCTCGTCGACAAACCAGTGTCGACGAGAGTGAATATGGTCGACACTGGTTTGTCGAAATTTAAAAAAAAAATTGAAAATTTTCTAAGTTCTCTTCTGATTTTTTTTTTGTTTTTGGTGATATTTTGTTGTTGGTTGTGGTTGTGACGGCGGCGACGGTGTTGGTTGGATAAAATTAGGTTTAGGGTTTAAAGGTGAAAGAGGGGTGCAATTAGTAATAGGGGTGCATTTAGTAATGTAATATGACTTAAAGGGTATTTTTGGTTTTTTACATTATTATTATATTATTAAATTCAAAGGGGGAGTGTTCTAAACCGAAATGGAGGTGTAAATAGTCCCACCCGAATAGTAATAGTCTGGGCTAGCGGGCTGGCCCGGTTTAGCCCGCTGTCTAACCGGGTCAAAAAAGCTCAAATTTAAATGGGCCTATGATTCATGAATTCCAATCCTGCATTTTTCAAGATTAAATGGAACGGTCCGGATAAACATCTCTACTTTTTCATATAAAAATATTTTATTGTCTTATTTACTTCAATTGATCATTATATTCTCATTAAAAATTATTTTATCTCATTTAATTAATATTAATAAACAATTTTCACATTAAAATTTGTGTAAAAATAAATGTTCAATTGAGTACGGAAGGGGAAGTAATATTTACTATTTCCATCTTGTGTAAAAATAAATGTTCGATTTACTATTTACACACTTTGTAAGGAATAATAGACTTGAGATAAAAAAATAGAGAAATAGTGTTGTGCGACAAAAAATGGAAAATATAATTACACTTTTTCCACCTTTCTATCCTTTCGTATCCCATGTAATTATATATTTATATGCAATCACAAGTTCAAAGTTACACCATTCAAACAAGAAATTCAGAATCAACATGGAAGATGCCGCCATGAAAAACACTTTCTTGATCCTCAACTCCCTCATCCTCGCCGTCGGCATCTGCGGCGGCCCTTTAATAATGCGCCTCTACTTCGTCCGCGGCGGCAATCGAATCTGGTTTTCAAGCTGGCTCGAAACCGGAGGGTGGCCCATAATCCTCCTCCCCCTCCTCGTTTCCTACATGCTCCGCCGCCGCACCACCCCCGGAGCCAAGCTCTACTCCATGAAGCCCCGCCTCTTCACTGGCGCCGCCGTGATTGGAATTCTAACCGGCCTAGACGATTACTTGTACGCTTACGGCGTCGCTAAGCTCCCCGTCTCCACCTCGTCCCTCCTCACGGCCACCCAGCTGGCGTTCACGGCGGTGTTCGCTTTTCTTCTGGTGAAGCAGAAGTTCACGGCGTACTCGATCAACGCGGTGGTGGTGTTGACGGTGGCGGCGGTGATCTTAGGGCTTCACACGAACGGCGATAGGCCGGCGGGAGAGTCGAATAAGGATTATTGGTTAGGGTTTATGATGACGCTGTTAGGGGCGGCGTTGTACGGCTCGATTCTGCCGTTAGTGGAGCTGATGTATAAGACCGCGAAGCAGGAGATGACGTATACACTGGTGATGGAGATTCAGTTGGTTATAAGTATTTTTGCTACCGGCTTATGTACCGTGGGGATGTTCATCAATAACGACTTTCAGGTCACATTTTTCGTGTTTTCATTTTTTTTATTTTATTAAAAGTGTGTTCATTTTATTTGTAGAAACACTTATTTTATAACAATTTTACAATACTTTTACTTTATCTATTTTTTTTAAAACTTGTTGTGTTAAAAATGTGAGCACACTTTTAATGTCGTTGAGCTTCAATTCAATATTCCCTAATCTTGTGACTTTTTTTTTGGGTTTCATAATTTTATAATTGGTTCGATTTCGATCAGTTTTAAAGTTGTCAAAATTTCACGAATGTAAATTCCAACAAAAATTGGACCAATTACGAAAATATATGACGAAATTTAAGTTTTTTTGATACTTTCTACGAAAAAAAATTCAATATTATATGATAAAATTGAATATGTTATTCTTAGTTAATTATAGTACTCATGCGTATTAAAATTACATTATTAACAATTTGAGTTATTTCATTTCGTAATTAGTAAAGGTATTGTTGATAAAATTTAAAACATCAAGTATTTTATGATATATACTTTTGAAGTAAAATGTAACTTGAAATAGAAGAGTTCCAAGTGGGAATTGAGGGTGTATGACACTTTTTAGACATCCGGAAAATGGGGAATGAAAAAGAGTAGCCACAAGAATAAATATTTGATATTCTAACTTCCAAGTGAATGATGTCTTACTGCATGCAGCCTATAAAGATCTTCAATTAGTGGAGGATATATTGGGTGTAAAATGTTCATAAAGTAGAAGCACTATATTCAATTCTATGACGTGTTTAGCTTTATAGTATAATTTATTTATTTTTAATTCAATCGGACACTACACAAATTAATAAATAAATGTGTACTAATGTAATTAAATGATCATCTTACATTAATTAATTAATTAATATTTTCATAAGTTAACAAAAAACTCCGTAGCTAAATAATGCATAATTTATGCCTCGTAAAGTACTACCATTATGTAAAATTGACATGCATATGCTTTGTGGATATAGGCAATTTCAAGAGAAGCGGAGAAATATGAACTTGGAGAGGTAAAATACTACGTGGTGGTGATTTGGAACGCCATAATTTGGCAAGGTTTTTTCTTGGGAGTGATTGGAGTTATATTCTACTCATCATCACTCTTATCAGGCATAATGATGGCTGTGTTACTTCCAATCACTGAATTATTGGCAGTTGTTTTTTATCACGAAAAATTCCAAGCAGAAAAGGGCATAGCTCTTTTCCTCTCCCTTTGGGGTTTTATTTATTACCTCATAGGTGAGGTACAAGACGGCAAGAAGAAGAAGAAACAGGACAAAGAGAATAATAACTCATGTAATGATGAGACATCAGAAACACAATTGACTATCGATCAAACTCTTTGAATTTAAAATAATTATGGAGTGTTGATAGTCATTTTTATATGATTTTACATGCATGGCTAATCAAAAAATAATAGTAGTATTTGTGTTGAGCTAGTATTAATCTAGTCTTTAATGTGATAGAAATTTAATGTAATAAATGAGTGTTCTTCACTTTAACAATTAATGGAGAACACAATAAATATAGCACATTGTTAGATGAGGTTCGTTAGTTACAGAACACGTGTCCTGTCAGTGGTAGGACCTCTAGACTAAAAAACTAACTAATGAGCATCTTAGTCGTCGTCCTGAGCCAAGATGACGATTAGCGAGCTGAGACAGGCATGGTCCTTGGTCGCCTCACTAAAAAAAAAAAATCGAAATGGCGAGGAATTTTAACGAGGGATCAAAATAGCAAGGGATATGTAACTCTCGCTAATTTGCAAGTGATTTTGAAAATCCTTGTTAATTAACGAGAGTGATAAAGACATCAATATTTATATTCTTATAATAATTAAAATGCGATTATTTTAATGAGAGTACCCGTAAAAGTTCCTCGAAATGCCCTCGCATAACACGAAATCCAACCCTCTAGTTAGCAGCAAACCTGCAATCAATCCGTCGGGGATGTTCCCAAAGATGGGCCTCCGAAGTTAGATGACGAACTTGATAATATCTTTATATTTCTATTTCGCACTCTAAAGAACTCAATGTAGAGTAAAAATAATTATGTATGTAAAGATAACTTACCCCGAGAGTTAAATAACCCCTCAATATTTATACCTGAATTGGAGATTTTTAAATGAGAGGCATAGTTTATGGGTACGAGTCCTTGTGTCGAGATATGGGGAGTTGTGGGGGGAGGGCTGTGGTTTTTTTCCAACAGGGAGCGTTGGGAGAGTATCTCTCTGGTGGAAAGACATCCTTAGTATTCTGGGCAGTGGGGAGATAGGCTGGTTTCGGGAAAATTTAGAGAAAGTGCTAGGGAACGGGAGTAGCTCGTTCTTTTGGGAGGAGGATTGGACGAGAGAGGGTAAATTGAAAGCTATATAGGTTTGCTAGGTTGTACCACATTAATCTGGATAGGGGTAAGCGCCTGAGTGAGATGGGGAGCTGGGAGGGAGAAAACTGGTGTTGGTCTTTTTTTTTTTTTTTTTTTTGAATTACATTAAATAACCATCCCTTTTCCCCTTCCCATGACTCGAACCCAGGATCTAAGGCCTAGGTAGTGGTGCTCTAACCACTTGAGCTATCCCACTTTGTCAAACTGGTGTTGGTCTTGGAGATGGAGAAGGCCCTATTAGAACGAGAAGTAACCTCTTTTAATGATTTTACTAACCTGGTGGGCAGGTACCCTCTTAAGTATGGAGTAGCAGATTCTTGGAAATGGAGGCTGTCTTCTACAGGGAGTTACAGCACGAAGGAGACGTACCTCTCAATCGCCGACCATGAAACAGTAGGCCAGCTTTAAGAGGACCGACAGGCTGCTTTCAGACTGATGTGGAGGAACTTCGCCTCTACGAAAGTGAAAGCACATACGTGGCGACTGGTCTGGGGGAGATTGCCGACGAGATCCAATCTACGAAGACGAGGAGTGCTCCCAAAAGACAGTTCAACCCGCTGCATTTTCTGCGATCAAGAGGAAGAAACTAAGAAACATGTGTTCTTTGGCTGTAATGTTACATACCAGATCTGGGCAAAGGTGTTTGGATAGCTACGGATACCGATGGCACTGCACACAGGTACAATCGAGCATTTCTTGAGCTTCAGAAACATTATCAAAGGAAAGAAAGGCAGGAGTAGTGCTACATGTATTTGGATAGGTGTGGTGTGGTTAATCTGGAAATGGAGGAATGCTATTATCTTTAGAGATGAGACGTGCGTAATGCATAAATTCATGGAAGAACTGAAGTCAAGGCTTTGGAGTTGGGTCACCATCAAATACCCACAAAGTGGCACCATATCATACAGGGAATGGCTGTACAATCCAACCATTTACTTCTGTTCTTAGATAAGCTTTTTTCGAAGCTTTATATCTCACTATTGTAATGTGATGTTTGGCTGGGTATGCCTTATACCCAAAATGCTTTAATAAAATGTTTTATTGACTGATAAAAAAAAAAAATATTTGATGTGACATTATGGTGCACAACCAAGAAGGATTAGTTCCTGGGCAAAGTTAGAAGGATGATCACTTCCTCCCGGGATCAGGACCAGAAAAGTCTTTACCCCTAACATGAATCACGACCTGATCAGATCCCTCAAAGATCTGACCTAATAACTAGGACCTTCATCCAGGACCATCGTGATGAAGGGTCTCGATTAATAAGAAGAAGTAGCGAATCTCGGTGTGTCAGGATATCTCTGCGTATCCCTGCAAATGTAGGCGCATTATCTGAATAATTAGTTATGTGTCAGATTGTACAGTGACGTGGCCCAATCAGTAGCAAACCCTAGAGACGAATTTACTTCCTTACCCTTCAATGACAGGGTATAAAAAGGCACCCCCTTTCATTTTCAAGGCTAAGTCATTCTTTACTATTCACTTTTATATACAAAATACACTTTATCTCTCTATGATTCATCATCTTCCTCGACTGACTTGAGCGTCGGAGGTCCGTCGCCGGACACCCCTCCGACCCGGTTTTCGTGCAGGTCATGGGAGCAATCGTCATCTTCCATTTTCATCAATCATTCAAGGACTCTTAAGGAGCTCGTCCAGGTATCTCTGGTTATAAATCTTTCTTTGATTGTGTTCCTTGTCATTCACCCCTGTGAATTCGATAAGGTCACATCAAATGGCGCCGTCTGTGGGAAATCCGAGCTAAGGCGTGAGGATTTTCAAATTTCGGGTATATTCATGAGAGTTGTTTCCAGAAATTTTCAAGATATTGAAGAAACTAATTCTGTCTACATGATACGACAAGGGCCCCAAATCCCAGATTTGAAAACTCTTGTGTAACATCAATCGTACGACGATCACCATGACTGCGATGGCGGTGTTCCTCGCTTGCATTACCTTTTCCGTTGCCCCCAATATTTGAAGAAGAAGCCCTGTAGCATCATACGTTTTTATTTCCGCCGCCGATCATTGCGTCAAAGCCTCGCACAAGAGCAAGTACTGCCCAGATCCGCGCCGCCGCACCCTTTCTCTATGGCGCGCTTATGTCGCCTCTATAAAGCCCTAATCCACGCGTCGTCAAGTCGTGGACCAGATTGCTCAACTCGATGATGAGTTTTGCAATAACTTTCTCTCACACGCTCCACTCGCCGAGTTAACCTGCTGGGTTAACTCGAGTTGTGCACAAATTCACTAAAAACGAAGCAACAGCACACGCACACCCTTCATTTTCTTCAATGTTATAATTGTTCATGTCTCTGAACTTTATTTTTGTAAGTCTTCAGTTTCGTTTCTCTCTCTGCTAATTAATCGAACTTGTTTGTGTTGCTGAGGTCGATGGAGAAAGAGATGGATAATTTAAAGGAGTTATCATTTATCAGACAAAAAAAAAAAAAAAGGAGGGCAGAGAGAAAGGGATCGCTCCTCTCTGTTCGCCAACGATATTCCAAATGATTGTTGCCTCATAGCGCTTCAGTTTGGCTTCGGCGCTCAAGCACTTGGCAGGATCGGCCATGATCCAACCATGAATGGTCATAAGGTATCATGTGCGGCATTAAATTGTGAATTGGGTAAATTATGAATTTCCTGTGATGATTGATCTAAATATTTGATTTAATTTATATATACTCATGCCTCTGCTTGGTATTATAATGTGCTGAATGAATTGGTTTTTTCTTCGCATCATTCGCATCAAACCTCTGTTGGTCTTTCACTTCAGTTTGTGCACTGATTATTTGCAAATTTCTGCTAAGGTTCAGGCATAATACCTGCTGAAATTCTGAACTGCTTGCTGATTTTTGTTGGTATTTGCCTTAGAATTGTTGTGATTTATCCTGCTATTTATTTAGGTCAATTCCTGCTACCATTTGCACTGTTTGCTGCTATAATTTGCATAAGATTAGGCTCTTAATAACACTAAAATTCTACTGCTTTTTTGGTACCAATTCCGGTTGTTTTGTGTCAAAAATCTGTTGTTTATTTGCTATTTTTGCTGCTAGTTTTTGGATTTTTTGCTGTGTTGTGTCGCGTACACCATTTGCTCGATGAAAGGAAACCTTATTTGCCACTATAATTTATGGAACTTTTTGTTCATGACTTGAAAACTGCATGTTATAAAATTTCAAGATACCTCTTGATCTAAGAATAGAAACACCATTAAAGCTTCATAAAGACTCAAGACTTGTTCATTTGATTCGATTAGAGTACACAGGAAGCAAGAGAATGAGGGTCAAATGGGAGTGAGAAGACACTTAATTGCAGTAATTGACACGATATGAAGTGGGCATGCCTGTGTACTTCAATATTGCACTCCTCCTTGAATACTGCTTGCGAATTCCATTAACTTTATATATGAATATCTCTATCCCTGTTTTGATGTATTGTGTTATATGCTCACTACATGCTTGATGAAATGCACAAGAGAGTAGTGAATTTGTGATAATATTCACATTAATAATCATTTATTAATTATGCTCTAAAAATAAGTCAAACATACACTAAGATTGGTAATGGTGTTCATCTCTGTAATGAATGTGTAGCAAAATATCGGAAAAGCATGTATCAAAACCCTTGCGCAGATTGTTGTTTAACCTTTTTATTGTGAGACGTGTTGTTGAGAGGTTGGGAGCAAGAATTCTCAGAGGAGAAATCTCGAGAATATTGTAAACTCTCTCGTGAAGAAGGATGTCAGATTCATCGTTGAAGAAGGAAAAGGTAACTCAGAAAAAGAATATATCCAGTCCATTGTTCTCGAGGGTGTTAATGCAAAGATCTTGGACCTGACGTGAGAAATGGAGAAGAAAAGAATGTCGATTCTGAGGAAGAGGTCTCAGGAGATAAGAAAAGTATGATAGAAGAAGAGACGAAGAGGGAAACCGAGAGAAATATACAAGATAATGAAGAAAGGCGACAAAGAAGCGACTCGCTTCTGGATTGTAAGTAAGCTAAGCATATCATTGTAGTAAGAGACCAGACAAGTTTCAGTGTTGAAATTTCGTCTACTTGTTCTGAATATTGTTTCTAATTATTCTTAATCTTGTAATAACTTGTACTTTGGAGATCTCAATGAGACAAGGAACTGATGAGAGCAGTCTCTCTTTACCATTACTTCAGAGCAGCGTATATAAAAATGAGCAAACTCCCCAAGGAGTATAAACAACTCATATAAGAGTATAAAATATAACTCTAAGTGAGCAAGTGTTGCTCCTTATGCTCAGAGTATAAAACTCCCCAAGGAGTATAAACAACTCATATAAGAGTATAAAATATAACTCTGAGTGAGCAAGTGCTGCTCCTTATGCTCGGAGTATAAAACTCCCCAAGGAGTATAAACAACTCATATAAGAGTATAAAATATAACTCTGAGTGAGCAAGTGCTGCTCCTTATGCTCGGAGTATAAAACTCCCCAATGAGTATAAAATATAGCTCTGAAGGAACAACTGCTGCTCCTCACATTTGAAGAATAAAGATCTCAGGACCTAAGTCCGAGATCAGAAACATTTATTTACTTGGAAAAAATATCAATTTTTTCTAAGGATGAGAAGAGATCTCAGGACCTAAGTCCGAGATCAGAAATATAACTATGATTGAGCAAATGCTACTCCGCATATTCGGAGTATAAACAACTCCCCAAGGAGTATAAACAACTCATATACGAGTATAAAATATAGCTCTGAAGAAGCAATTGTTGCCCCTCATATTCGGAGAATGAATGACAAGAGATCTCAGGACCTAAGTCCGAGATCAAAAACATTTATTTACTTGGAAAAAATTTCAATTTTTTCTGAGGATGAGAAGAAATCTCAAGACCTGAGTCCGAGATTAGAAAAATATTATTTACTTGGGAAAAATTTCAATTTTTCCTGAGGATGAGAAGAGATCTCAGGACCTAAGTTCAAGATCAAAAACATTTATTTACTTGGAAAAAATTTCAATTTTTCCTGAGGATGAGAAGAAATCTCAGGACCTAAGTCCGAGATCAAAAACATTTATTTACTTGGAAAAAATTTCAATTTTTTCTGGAGATGAAGAAATCTCAGGACCTAAGTCCGAGATTAGAAATATATAATTTACTTGGAAAAAATTTCAATTTTTCCTGAGGATGAGAAGAAATCTCAGGACCTGAGTCCGAGATCAAAAACATTTATTTACTTGAAATTTTTCCTGAGGATGAGAAGAGATCTCAGGACCTAAGTCCGAGATCAAAAACATTTATTTACTTGGAAAAAAATTCAATTTTTCCTGAGGATGAGAAGAAATCTCAGGACCTAAGTCCGAGATCAAAAACATTTATTTACTTGGAAAAAATTTCAATTTTTCCTGAGGATGAAATCTCAGGACCTAAGTCCGAGATCAAAAACATTTATTTACTTGGAAAAAATTTCAATTTTTTCTAAGGATGGGAAGAGATCTCAGGACCTAAGTCCGAGATCAAAAACATTTATTTACTTGGAAAATTTTCAATTTTTCCTGAGGATGATAAGAGATCTCAGGACCTAAGTCCGAGATCAAAAACATTTATTTACTTGGAAAAATTTCAATTTTTTCTGGAGATGAAGAAATCTCAGGACCTGAGTCCGAGATTAGAAATATATAATTTACTTGGAAAAAATTTCAATTTTTCCTGAGGATGAGAAGAAATCTCAGGACCTGAGTCCGAGATTAAAAACATTTATTTACTTGGAAAAAATTCATGGCAACACAAGCAGAAAATATTAAGAAATTGAGATCCCTAACCGGGACCAGAACCCAAGATGTGGGTCTGAAATATCAAATATTTTCAAAAGAAAATATTAAGAAATGTAGATCCCTAATCGAGATCAGAACTCAAAGATTTGAGCTCAAAATTTAAAAAATATTTTCAAGAGAAAATATGGTGAAGTAAAGAGATCCGTGGTCAGGATCTGAACCAAAGAACTCAAGATTTGAGTTCAGGATCTAAAAAATATTTTCAAGAGAAAATATTGTGAAGTAAAGAGATCCGTGATCAGGATCTGAAACAAAGAACTCAAGATTTGAGTTCAAAATTTGAAAAAACATTTTCAAGAGAAAATATTAAGAAATGGAGATCCCTAATCGGGATCAGAACTCAAAGATTTGAGTTCAAAATTTTAAAAATATTTTCAAGAGAAAATATTGTGAAATAAAGAGATCCGCGATCAGGATCAGAACCATAGAACTCAAGATTCGAGTTCAAAATTTAAAAAATATTTTCAAGAGAAAATATTGTGAAGTAAAGAGATCCGCGATCAGGACCAGAACCAAAGAACTCAAGATTCGAGTTCAAAATTTGAAAAACATCTTCAAGAGAAAATATTGTGAAATAAAGAGATCCGCGATCAGGATCAGAACCAAAGAACTCAAGATTCGAGTTCAAAATTTGAAAAACATCTTCAAGAGAAAATATTGTGAAGCTAAACGATTCGCGATCAGGATCAAAATTCAAGATGTAGGTATGAAACAATTTAGAAGTGGAGATCGTTAATTAGGATCAGAACCCAAGATGTGAATTCGAAAAGACTTTATTTTTAACTATTTCGGCAAAGAGCTTTCATAGTTAAGAATAGGGGGGAGTGGATGATGTGACATTATGGTGCACAACTCACCTAACACAAATATCAATGATCTAGGGTGGTTCAGGGCAATACAAAGCTTACAAGTGGATAAGTTACTCAACTGTTTTAAGCCTCCTACATTAAGGATTACACACTAAGTGACGGCATTTATCCAAGACAAGGGCATATATGCAAGTAACCCAACTCATTTAAGCCTCCTACATTAGGTGTATACTAAGTGGTGGCATTAATACAAATTTGCATCATCACAAAGACCAACTCGTGCAATTCATCAATTAAACCAACCAAATTGCATCATCACAGTAACCAACTCAATCAATTCATCAAGCAAACCAACCAAATTGCATCACCACAGTAGCCAACTCAACCAATTCATCAAGTAAACCAACCAAATTGCATCATCACAATAAACCAACAATGTAAAGCATGCAATTGAATCAAGTAAATCAACTAAATTGAGTCATCACAGTAAACCAACCATTTAAATGATGCAATAAATCAAGTAAACCAACCAAAGGAAAATTTAAAGTAAATAAAATGGACCTAACAATAAATGGTTTTCACTAGAGGAAACCAAATGGACAATGCCTCCAAGAAGTAGTATTTGTGCATGTTCTCAGTTCATGCGAGATCCGTCGAAACTAACGCAGATATGTCAATCGTCTCATAAGCATCGAATATCGGGCTCTCAGGAACACACAATCATCTGAAATAGATCGAAACTCCACGAAATAGATCAAAAGCCCAAAAAAGATCGAAACCCAACAATATATCGAAAGCCCAACAATAGATTGAAACCGGACAAATCGTGTGTATCAAAATCCCAAAACAAATTGAAACCCCAACACTAGACAGAAACCCAACAATAGATCGAAACCCCCAACAAATCGTGTGAATTGAAATTCTAAAATAAATTGAAACCCCAACACTATATCGAAACCCCCACAAATCAAAACCGACCCCCACGATACAACTAACCTAGAGTAGATCGAAAATCGTATGGGTTGAAGAATTGTGTGTAAGTGAAGAATGAGAGATGCATACAAAATGAGGTTGTCAAGAAATTTGCAACAATATTTAAAGTTGGTGAATTATTTACAATTATTTAAATGTTTATATTAGACTGCAAATGAGTAAAAGATGTTGATTTAATTTGCAATTAACCCTAAATAACTAGAAAGAAAATCAAACACTCCCTCCGTTTTACAATAAGTGAAGTTTTCATTATTATTTTTTTTGTTAAAATTAAGAAGTGGTATGTATTGACAAGCTTGTCCTTAATTAATAGATGAAATATCTAATCCCCTAATGCGCAAACAATTTCAATGGGGTCATGTCCATATAGAGCGCAAAGTTCTGGCTTTAAACGGGGCTCCCGCAAGTGGGCAGTGGAATTGGTCCTCTCGAATTAGTCGATCTTTGTACTTGATACCGTGGCATCGAAAAAAAATCTCTAATCATATTCCCTAATTTTAGAAATTATGAGATTTTCTAAAATGAAAAAGAGCGTATAATTGGAAGAAATAGTTCAAAAAAATGCAAAAATATCAATTATTTGTTATGTACAAAAAAAATGACTAAAACATTTATGATGGAATGAAAGAAGTAGTTGTTAATAAGAGAATAATATTTTCAAATAAAGAAAAATGTGTCACAATATCTTGCTCAACCAACAATCTATATCTATATTATATATATTTGTAAACTTTTTGTCTGCCACGTGTCACAGAATGATTCGTCTGACACAATCTCTCTCCTCTCAATGGTCTCCATTTCAAAAATTCTCTCCTCACCTCATTTTACTCCTTTTCAATGTAATCTAATCCATCCATTTAAACAATTTAATCTTAACCATTAGATCTTTATATAATTTCCTATATAATAACCCTCTTATTTTCATTCTCAAGAAACTTTAGATTTTCAAACAAAGAATTTTACACTTTTTTGTTATTCCGTACAATCTTTTATATATGCTTCTGTTTCTTCCAGTGATTTTGATCAAAATCCTATCACACGAGAATTCTTCAATATTTGGGAGACCTCATTGTTCTCACTGTTGGGATGATCCGCCTGATTTTGTGGCATGAACTTTCACAAGCACATGATCTTGCAATGAATTGAAGAAGAGTTATTTATTAAAAAAAAATCAAAAAAATTGAAAAACTTATTTACTTAAATAATATTTAATCGTGTTCTTAAACAATATCCGTTGCCATATAATCATTTATCTTTACTATCAAATCGAATCTCAATAATGATTATAAATATATATTATTTAAAAATTTCAAAAGGAAGATAGCATGTTTCCGTATATCAATTGATAACAAAAAAAAAATAAAAAATTGATAACTTCATTTGTATCTGATATGAAAATCAAGATTATTTGAGATAATATATCAAAGTCTATCTTTTTAATTAAAATAAAGTAGTATCATTTATTAAGCCAATCTTTTTTTTAAATAATTAAATTTATTATTATTTTCCATAATCTAATAAGCTACAATCCCACGATTCTAGATTATTTTCATTGATAATTACATAATTAATTCTCAATTATAAAAAAAAACCCTAATCCAAATTATTTTTTTACTACTTTTTAGCTAAAGCTTCATAAAGTCTAATTTAATACATAAAGTGTAAAAAAAATTAATTTATCTAATATTAGAATTTATTATTGTTTAAATGTATAAATATTATTTAATTATGTCCTATAATTATTTATTAGGGTTTCTATTGTATGGTTTTTTTATATATTTAATATGTAAAACTTAAAGTGTAACCGTTATTGATTCTTACATTGCACTAATTTATCCACTTAATTATAGGTCAACTATTTATGAAATCTATATTGGAATTATTGGTCAAAACATTAATGTGCTATGGAATTATTTTATTACATTTAAAACGTGTTAATAACAAGAAACCAATAATCAGTGTGAATTCATGACATTGAGAAACGTAAGTGCATGATTGAATCAATTATGCATACATAATTCCAGAATATTAAATAATATATAATATAGATTTGTATCTTCGTAGTATATATAAGATAGTGGCTAATTTATTCACTAAAGCAAAATCTAAAACTCATTGATCTTTTGCGTCATAAAATGGATGAATCATTCTCTAAAAAGGTTTGTTTGATAGTGTAATAGATCACATTTTATTTTTTTACTCAATATATCAAAATGTTTGTTTAAATTAATAGTTTTTTTTTTTCAGAAAATGGTCTCTATATACTCTTCAATCTCAGACATCAGTCCAATTAAAGAACAATGGACAATTAAAATTAAAGTTGTAAGGACGTGGTATGTTAAGAGTAAGGATTCAAGGCCACAAAATATTTTTTATGAGCTTATTCTAATGGACGAGGAGGTATTTTTTTAGAACATTATTTTTTACGTTAGTTTTTTTTTTCATCTTATTCTAATACTATTATTTATATACATTTGATTAAGAAAAATAAATAAAATTAGTACTTGATTTTGAACAGGGCAACAAAATTCAGGCTACTATTCGAAGATTTCTAATCTGCAAATTTGAGAAAAAAGTTCAAGAAGGCTCAAGTTACATTATACAAAAAATTTCAGTCGGCCTAAATAATGGAAAATTACTGGCAACCAATAGCCCTTACAGGCTTCAATTCCAGAATAACCACAGATGTTCAGTGTTATCCTGACATAGAGTTGTTAAAATCTCCTTATTCATTTAAGAGTTTTGAAGAAATCAAACTTTTCAGTCAAGATGAAGCTAATTATCTCATAGGTGAAATAAATAAAAATCTTTATTTTTTTACATGTCCCATATTTTTAATTTACTTTGTTATTATACTTATATTATATATAATACTTTTACACTTTATTTTTTTTAAGATGTAATTGCTTTTGTGGTGCGCATACACGGTTTTGAAACCGTTGTTGTCGATGGAAAAGATGTTCAGAAGATTAACATTGAGGTTGAGGATGAAAGGTAATTATTTATTTTATCTATTTTATAAATATTTTTGTGTTTGTGTTAAATTTTAATTTATAGTTTGAACATTGGTAAATAAATATTTAAAAAAATTATACAGTCGTACGAGAATGACTTTAACTTTATGGGAGGGATACTACGAAAATTTGTTCGAATACAACAAAAATAATCCAAACGATCCCATCATTTTCATCTTGGATTACGCTAAAGTGCAACATCAATATAGAGGTAATGTTTATTTTTAATAATTTGTATTAATTTTCATTTGAATGTGATATTTTAACTTAATGTAATACTTAAAAAAAAACTTTAGGGAAATATATTTCAAATTCGAAGTTTGCAAGCCGACTATCCATCAATGCTGATATTGCAGAAGTAAATGATTTTAGAAACAGGTAATACTTATTTAAATTGTTATTCAAATTATATTTACAACAATTATGTTAATAAAACAAATTGTTACTTTATTCTAGCTTTCAATCGAGAAAAATCGAGATTCCAGCTCCTATATATTTCTCAAACAAGACAGAGTCCAGCCATTCTTCGATTTACGATGAAATAACTGAAAAAGTTGAAGTAATGCCTCTAGCTGACATTTATGATATTACAGAGGTAATTATATTTTTTCTTATTAATTATATATATTATAGTTTTATCTTATCAAAGTCTTCAAAAAATGATTGTAATATTTAATTTATTTTTTAAAGGATTGTTACCGTGTTGCGGTTGCTACGTGCCATTCTTTAGAGTCGGGCCAAAACTGGTACTATCATGCATGCAAGCAATGTTTGAAGAAGGTTAAGCTCTATAAAGATAAATGGAACTGTGAGAACTGCAAATCTTGTCCAGAAACTGTTGATACTAGGTAATGGATATATTTGAAATCTACATTATATTTTTTTTAAAATTATATAAAATTTACATTTAATTAATTATTGTTACCTTTTTTTACAAATAAAATTATAATTCAGGTTTAAGATTCATATCCGTGTTGTTGATAATAGTGGATCGGCCTCATTTGTTCTTTTTGATCGCATCGTGAGTAAGTTGGTTGGCAAAAAAGCTCTCGACATTCTTAATAAAATGGATGAGGTAATTTAAAATTAAAATACATTTTATTAAAAAATTTAAAGATTTTTTTTTCAAATTTTAATTTATTTTATGTTAATTTTTTCAGAAAGGAGTCTATGACGGAATTCCGTCCGAACTTCAAGACTTAGTGGGCAAGAAATTCACATTCCGATTCCATATTTCTAAGTTTAACTTGAGCAATAACTACCAGATATACACGGTTGTAAAACTTTGTTCGGATGAAGAAATAATCAAAAAAATTGAATCCAAGAATTGTTCTTCAAAGGTATAGTTACTATTATATATAAAGTGATATAATTTTAAATGAAGTTTTGGTATTAATAGCTTTTTATTTCAATTGTAGGAATCTTCCGTTGATATTTCAACTTTTATTAAAAGTGAAGATAACACTGCTACTTCGGAAGCAAAGGTAATAGTATTTTTATTCGATTTTATTATATTTTTTTTAATACATTTATTTTATCAATTTTTTTAATGTGGTATGTTAATTTTATTTAATTTCATCTTATTTCAGTGCAATGCTTCTTCGTCAATATGTGACAATGAAGATGCTGAATGTGTAGAAATCACTCTACGGAATAGGAGAAAGTTAGACGAAAATGAATCTATTCTTTGTGACATTACTGAAAGGGATGTTCAGATGTCTTCTACTAAGAAGAAGTTTAAGACGCTTGATGAAGGAAAGGAATAAACATTGGTTGGATTTTTAAGAGTGGTGTGAAACAATTTTATTGGTTTTTTGTTTTTTGTTTTCTTACTGAAGAACCGAGTTGCCTTTTGGTTGGATACTGATTACTTTTTTATTTGGATTATGTTTTTCAATTTACTGTCTTATGTTTTTTATTATTTATTGATTGGTGTGGAAT
Source organism: Galeopsis tetrahit (assembly GCA_963675135.1). Classification (NCBI taxonomy): domain Eukaryota; kingdom Viridiplantae; phylum Streptophyta; class Magnoliopsida; order Lamiales; family Lamiaceae; genus Galeopsis; species Galeopsis tetrahit. Next base: position 64,500,076 of record OY776127.1, read on the forward strand.
AGTTTTTTCGATAACCAAATATGATTATTATATGCAAAATTGTGTCGAATATCTTTTATTATATATATAATCGGATTGCATTACATAAATGACATAAATTTTGCATTATTTATTGCATTACATAAATGCCATAAGTTTTGCATTATTTATTGCACATGTATTTAATATTATTTATAAAGTAAATCCCATTATTGTTGCGTTCTTTTTATTTTTTCCTTATAAACTACCAGTGAAGTTCTATAAATTTTATAAATTTTAGATTATTGTTTATCTCCTAATCAAACAAAATTTATAGATGTGTTTTCACCACTGATATAAGTTATGAACGAATTCAGTCAAGGTACGCTCTCTTATGATTATGTACTTCATTTTTTTTTTCTACCAAACTCAATATGCATTTTATTATCATAGGTGCCATATAATTAAAAAAATTTAGAAACAATATACTGTATAAGCATCACCTATATTGATAATTGCCTCTATCATACTTTAATTTGTAACTCACATACTTTAATTTGTAACTCACAGCAGCAAAGTAACCATATTCAGTTAATGATATTCTTCAATGAATATTTCAATCATAACGTGTAATAAAGTTAATAATGACATTTACTAACCTTTTTTTACGAGAGTTTCATCTTTATACGTTTTTTTCACATTTGTATTCTTCAAGTATACTTTCTAAAATCAATGAAATGAGAACACATAATAACTCATTCAATACTATAAAAAGTAATTCAAACCATAAACCTTTAAATACAATACAAATCTCATATTAAAATTACCTGAAATTGTATCAATTGCATTTTAGATGATATTTGGACTTGAATTTTTGACAGAATTCCCCCAATTCTCATATTTTCTTGCTTCTTCTTCTTCTTTGAAAGAGTCTTACCAAACCTATACAAGAAAACATTCAATTAGACATAAAATGCTAAAAATCGTAGATTTAACAGGAAATGCTTCTTTTAAATGGATTTAAATATAATCGTGATTTAAGTCCATTTTTTCTCTATTTACATAAGTAATTAGAGCATTTATCCATATATTTCTACTGTTTTCCTGGAAATTTCAAAGAAGAAGACAAATGCAAATTTAATAAAAATTCCTAAACATAAAACAACTCAAATCGAACAAATAACGACAAAAAAGATTTACAAAAAATTGAAGCAGAAATGGTGAAACTTACCGTCCATCTTAACAAAGGCAGATCGATCCGATTTGGTCCTGTTTTTTTTTTCGATTTTGAAAAAAAAAAATTCTAAAACTGAAAATTTTCAATAGATCGATGTTAAAAACTTTTTGTTTTTTCTAATATCGATTCTCGAGAAATTTCTCCATCTCAAAACTTTTAGTAACAGTTTTTTGATCTATCCATCGAAAAAAAGTGATTTAAATAAAAAAAATAAGATTCAAATCGCACTAAAATTATACCATCGAAGAAGATGAAACTGATAAGAAAATTGGAGTCCGAATTCAAAATGGAGGTTGAACACCAAAAATAAATTAAGAAAATTGAATAGGAATTTGAAGTCCGGATCCACGCGTTAAAATAATGTTGACGCGTGTTTTCAATTCAATACAGTTTAACACACTTTGGTTGTGTAGCACTATAATAATATAGGGTTGCGTGAATATTATATTTATTATTATTATTAGTGGAAAGACTAGAGATTGTTTTTTATTTTATTTTTTTCAGTGGAAAGTGTGGGTTGAGTATTTTAGTAGTGCCGCCAGCATAGGTAATAGGAGTAGTTGATCACATTCTCATTTTAATTAATCAAATATTTATTAGTTATTGTAAATATCGATTATATGTAACACAAGTATTTCATTTTTAATTTAATTAATTTGCCAAAATTAATTACATTTAAATACATATTATTAAATTGTAGTTGTGACACTTAACTACAATTGATTGTAACTATATAATTGAAATTTTACTTTAAAAAATAGATCAAATGTTGTGGATCAAATATTAAATTGAAGAAATTAAATATTAAAATTCAAGTGTATACACACTCAAATGCATTAGATAATTTTCTTTAAGAGTTAATTTTTTTTAGTATGTAATTTCAATTTACTGTGAACTATATTGTTGTTAATTATAGTACTAATTTTTTTTAGTATGTAATTTCAATTTACTGTGAACTATATTGTTGTTAATTATAGTACTACAATTTAAGTTTATTCAATAAGTGTACATCATTATGTATTATCGATGAGATATTAATTAATTAATTTATAGTGAGTACTATATATTTTATTTAACTTTATATATTAAATCTGTATTTTTATAGGTGTTTTTGATCTTCAGTTAGCTAAAGATGCACACACATGTAAGTTTAATACATTAATTTAAATTATTCTTTTAATCTTTTTTATATAAATTAGTTTTAATTTTCAAATTAATTTACAGTGAATACTTCTAAGTATGCAAGGATGATTAGAAGATCAATACTCTCAGAAAAACGTGGAGGGCCACCCATTATTGGTTTTTATGCATATATTTAGAATACAATTTTTTTATTATAATTAAATTATTAACAGTACATTATATAAAATTGTTTGAAGATTAATTTATTTTAAATATAATTTTATTTTTTTTGACACTTTTAATTAGATCCAGTTATTCAGAAAAAAAAAACTAAAAGTGCTAGACAACTACGGAGGTGCATTCTCGAAAATAAGCGCAATCGCTCTAATCCAGGTTAGTACTTCAATTTATTTTAATTATATATAGTTATTATGTTATGTACTTTCTCCTATTCATTTTATAAGTCGTTTTGGATTTTCGTTTTCTTTGCAAAATATAAGTCGTTTCTGCACTTTTCAATGCAAATTAATTGTATTTATTCCAAATTTATCCTTAAGATCAATAAATATTTATATACATGTATTTTTTTTAATGAAAATTTTAAGCATTGATTAAGGGTAAAATAAGAAGTCAATTATTTTTTTAATATGTGTGAATGAGCTTAGGATGATCTATATTTTGAATAGGAGGGAGTATTAAACTATATTTGAATTTTCAATATTTTTTTATTCAGAGTTTATCAATACTCAAGAGAATAATAACTTTGCAGCATCAATTGAGCAACAACACGAAGATATTGTTCAAAATAATGGTATAATAAGCAACTTAGGTAGGTACAATTTATTTTGTTCATTAATTAAATAAATTCTTCTATATTGATGTATTATGTAATATTACAATAATTTCTATTTCAGCATAGTTGTCATATAATCTATTTAAATCATTTTTAAAAAATATTATAATTAATTTATTGTGAATTTTATAGGAAGTCGGGATTTTGGAATGATGACACCTCTATCTGATATAACAAATAGTAAGTATTCATTTAGATTTAATATATATATATATATATATATATATATTAATTATCTCCTTAATAGTTTAAACCATTTCAATTTGTTGTTCACCTTTAGTAGGATTGTCTTTTACACGATCCTCTCGCATTCAAAGTACCATGTCAAATATATCTTCATTACAAAATGATAGATATAATTTAAGAGGTGAGAAAACAAATATTTATTTTGTATTAAATATTTACATATAATTTTTTAACGTTTTTTCAATTATTAATTTTACATTAAATATGCAGATAAAGGGAAATCAGTAGTTGAACAACATCAAAGTGTTAGTGATTCACGTTTTATTCAAGTAAACAAAAACGCAGAATCATATATTTCAAGGAGAATAAACTTTGATGAAAACACTATTATGTACGCTCGCTCAGATACAACAAATCAACAAACATCAGAAACCAATGGTATAGTATTTGTTTTCTCACGATTATAATATTCTATTTCATTTTTATAAAAAAAAAATTAATTAGATTAAAATTTTAAAATATTACTACATTTAAATGTATTAATATAATCATTAAATTTATATAATAAATTATTTTATGTTGATCATAATCAATGTTTCTAGAAAATGAAATTAAGATTTTTCTTTTCATAATTATCGAAATAATTATTTTAATTTAGTTTAATTATATTAAATTATTTTGCTTTTGTTATTTTATTTTTTTATTTTTTTTTCTTCAGATTACCTTGATTTTGGTGATCCTACATATGTGTGCATTTATTGCAATGCAAAAATGTGGTATGAAGAGCGTAGTGGAAAAAAGAAGAATTTGAATCCTCCAAGATTTCCACAGTGTTGTTCCAATGGGAAAATTCAACTGCCAAACTTGAAAGAAGTACCTGAAACTCTTAAAAACCTTTTGTTGGGGAATAATGCAAAGAGTAAGCACTTTATCGAAAATATTAGAGCGTACAACATGATGTTTAGTTTCACCTCCATGGGTGGGAGAATTGATAGGTCAATCAACGAAGGAGGTGGACCATATGTATTTAAACTTCAAGGAGCTAATCACCATCTTATTGGAAGCTTGCTACCACTTCCCGGAAATGCTCCAAAGTTTTCTCAACTATACATTTACGACACAGATAATGAAGTTTCTAACAGAATTAAAGCACTCGGGTTAGTATATTTTTTTATTACATACCTATATTTGTTTATTAAACTTTAATATTAAATAATTATATTCTATTTGACTATATTTTATATTATCTTTTATTCTCTAATAAATTATTCTCTTTAATAATTTCACAGTGAACGTGAGTTGGAGAATACTAAAAAATTGGATGCTTTAATAGTTGATGAACTTAGAAGAATGATAGATAGGTTCAATCCATTTGCAGAACAATTTCGAAATGCAAGAGAACGCCTTCAATCTGGGCAAGAGCCTTTGTTGAAGTTAAAACTTATAGAGAAAAGATCAACTGATGGCAGAATGCATAACCTTCCAACAGCATCTGAAGTTGCTGCTATCATTCCTGGAGATATAGATATGACTATGGAAAGAAGAGATGTTATTCTTCAGACACGAGACGGACGTTTGGAACGCATAAGTGAACTGCATCCAGCTTATGTCCCGTTGCAATATCCTCTCTTATTTCCATACGGTGAGGATGGTTATCGACTTGATGTTGTTCACAGGGATAGTGGAACTACAACAAGGAAGAGGGTTAGACTGACTATGCGTGAGTTCTTTGCATATAGAATTCATGAGCGCGACAACCAGCCTACTAATATTTTCAGTTCCAAAAGACTATTCCAACAGTTCCTGGTGGATAGTTATACCATGATAGAATCTGAAAGGATATCCTACATAAGAAACAATCAAGTAAAGCTTAGAACCGATAAAGTTTCTGATATTAGAAGTGCAGTTGAGAAAGGAAATATTGAACCTTCATCTGTTGGAAAGAGGATAATTCCAGATTCATTTACGGGGGGACCACGCTACATGATTCAGAACTACCGGGATGCCATGGCAATCTACAAGTATTATTCCTATCCAGATCTATTCATCACTTTCACGTGCAACCCCAAATGGCCAGAAATAGATAGGTATTTAAGTGAGAGGGGTCTAAGATCAGAAGATAGACCAGATATTGTATGTCGTGTCTTTAAGTCAAAACTTGATCGACTTATGAAGGATTTTAAGGACAATCAAATATTTGGTAAAATTGATGCACGTAAGTAATTTTTTGTATTATTTAATACTATATTTTTCCTACTTAGAATTATAACCAATCTTTCACTTTCATTTTGTTGCAGTGGTTTACACAGTTGAGTTTCAAAAGAGAGGACTACCACATGCCCACATACTATTGTTCTTGAATATGGACAACAAAATTCCTAATCCTGAGGATGTTGATCGTATTATATCTGCAGAAATACCTGACAAAGAAGTTGATTTGAGACTGCACAATTTAGTTGCGGAGTACATGATGCACGGTCCTTGTGGTGCTGCTAACTGGAAAAATAGTTGCATGGTAAATAACAGTTGTAGTAAAAGTTTTCCAAAGAAAAATAGGGATCATACTACAGTTGATGAGGACGGATACCCTCTTTATAGGAGAAGGAACGATGGTCGTTCAGTAAACATAGGGAAGGCAAGTTTGGACAATCGCTATGTGGTACCTTACAATTCCAATTTACTATGTAGGTATCAAGCACATATAAATGTGGAGTGGTGCAACAAGCACAAATCAATAAAGTATCTCTTCAAGTATATCAACAAAGGCCATGACAGAGTTTCTGCCACCATTGTTAGTAATCAAGATGGAGAAGGTGAATCTACGCCTAAAGATGAAATTAAAGATTTTCTAAATTGTAGATATATTTCCCCATGTGAAGCTGTCTGGAGAACGCTTGGATTTGAAATACACTACAGATTCCCTTCAGTTCAAAGATTGACCTTCCATCTTCCGGGTGAACAGACAGTTGTTTTTGATGATGATGAATACATCGAGAATATTTTAGAAAGACCTTCTTCACAGCGTTCAATGTTTTTGGCCTGGATGGAATTCAATAGAGAAAATGAATCTGCAAGGGATCTTACTTATATAGAATTTCCCTTAAGGCATGTTTGGAATAATCAAGATCGCAAGTGGTATCCTAGAAAGAGCAGTAGATTTTCATTGGGGAGATTGAATTATGTTCCACCAGGAGCAGGTGAACAACATTACTTGGGTCTTTTAATACCTCACAGTAAGGGTTCTATGTCACACGAAGAGATTAGAACCATTGAAAATGAGGTATACCCTACATTCAAAGATGCTTGCTATGCAATAGGACTCTTAGATGATGATAAGGAGTATGTTGATGGAATAATGGAGGCAAGTTTTTGGGCATCGGCTCATTACTTGAGAAATTTATTTTCAATTCTACTTATGTCATCAAGTATGAGTTGTCCGGGCGATGTTTTTGAAAAGACATGGGAAGCAATGTCGGATGATATAATATCAAGAAGATCACGAATGTTGAATTTACCAGGTATGTGTTATATTCTTGTGTTTGTTTTATTTCATTAAATTATTGTTATTTTATAACATAAATATTTTAATGTAATACATTTTTGTAGGTTTACGTCTAACTAATGATCAAGTAAAGAATTATACACTCCTTGAGATTGATCAGTTGCTTCAAAAGAATGGGAGCAGTTTAAGTAGATTTTCATCAATGCCTTTTCCAGACCTAGATGATATCTCTCTACAACAAAATTCACTCATTCTTGAAGAGCTAAGTTATGATCGCACAGAGTTGCTAAAGGAGTACAATAGGTTGTCTTCAACCCTAACTGCCGAACAGAGTGGTGTTTTACAAGAAATACTTGAAGCTGTTCATTCCAGTGATGGTGGATTCTTCTTTTTGTATGGATACGGCGGTACTGGAAAAACTTTTATATGGACAACTCTGTCTGCAGCGATAAGATCACAAGGAGATATTGTTCTTAACGTTGCATCGAGTGGTATAGCCTCTCTTCTCTTGCCTGGAGGACGGACTGCACATTCTAGGTTTTGTATTCCAATAAACATTTATGAGTCATCCACTTGCAACATAATACCTGGTACTCATTTGTCAGAACTTATAATAAATTCAAAGCTGATAATCTGGGACGAGGCACCGATGATGAGCAGATTTTGTTTTTAGGCACTTGATCGAAGCCTAAGAGATATTGTTAGAAATCCTGATGGATCGATGTCTAATTTACCTTTCGGAGGAAAGACAGTTGTACTTGGAGGAGACTTCAGACAAATACTTCCTGTAATTTCCAAAGGTTCTAGAGAACATATAGTACACTCTGCTATAAATTCTTCATATCTGTGGGAATATTGCAAGGTACTTAGACTGACGAGGAATATGAGGTTACAGATTGGGAATTGTAACGGTACTGATTCACCTGATGAGATAGCTCAATTCTTAGATTGGATTTTGAAAGTTGGAGATGGTATAATTGGAGATAGCGATGAAGGTTTTGCTGATATTGATATTCCTAAAGAGAATTTGATTTTAGATGCATGTGATCCTGTTGCTGCTATAGTTGACAGCATTTACCCATCTGTCTATGATAACTTTGGTATGGATAAGTATTTTGAAGATAGAGCTATACTTGCTCCAACACATAAAGAAGTTGAAAGTATTAACGAGACAGTGTTGGCGATGATACCTGGTGATACAAGAGAATATTTGAGTTCAGATAGTGTCTGTCCATCCGAGTTTAGACCTGGTGGTATGGGACCTGTATTTTCAATTGACTTTCTCAACTCTCTAAAGTGTTCTGGTCTACCTAATCACCGATTGGTTCTTAAAATAGGTGTCCCTATTATGTTGCTTAGGAACATTGATCCGAAGTCCGGTTTGTGCAATGGAACTAGATTGATTGTTACAAGACTTGGAAATCATATTATTGAAGCACAAATTCTCTGTGGAAGGAATGTTGGTAGTAAAGTTTTTATCCCGAGAATGACGTTGACTGTTTCAGATGACACTGCTCCTGTGAAGTTTCGAAGGAGGCAATTTCCTATTCTATTGTCTTTTGCAATGACGATAAATAAAAGTCAAGGCCAGTCCCTTTCCATGGTAGGTGTCTACCTTCCGAAACCCGTGTTCACACACGGGCAGTTGTACGTTGCAGCATCTAGAGTCAAAAGTAAAAGTGGATTGAAAATTCTTTGTCTAGATTCAAATGGAAAAATATGTAAACGTACAACGAATGTTGTGTACAAGGAAGTTTTCCGAAATTTGTAATTTATAATAAAGATTTTTTTTATAAATTCATTTTCACAATTCTATTTTCTATTATTGGTTTTTTTATATATATAAATTACATAATCTATGTTAATGTTTCACTTTTTATATTTTAAAAATTAGTTTTTTAATTAATAAATTTATTTCAACCTCGCGTAAAACGCGGGTCTTGCACTAGTGTATGTATACATCGTAAATTTTAAAATTAAAAACTTCGTTAGTATACGAGGGGATTTAAGATAATACTGTAGTATAATATTAGAGAGAGACGGAATCAACACCAAAGTTGAACCACTAAAGACAGAGGTGTAGCGCGGATAGTGGCGTCAATTAATTTAGTACTCACATAAATATTTTCTATTTTTGGAGTATATATATATATTTCAAGTATTTATATGCATGTATTGAAATTTTCATAAGATTTGGTCACTCACTAAGTATTGAGAGACTCCTAATTAATCCTATACACTTAATCCAAACAATCTTACACTTTTTATAATTGCGCATTGATCTACAAAACTTTTTTTTGCAAACCATACCAGGAATACGATAGAGATCTACACTTTCCTTACTATCTATATATCTGATTGAAATCATCTATATATATTACCCAAACCAAATTTCTGCAAATTATAGGTACATTTTTTTTGTTTAGTGTTATATATTTTACCCAAATATCGTTAGTTCTTCTACCAATCCGCTTCGACAGCTGTGATATGGCGCCAATCGAAAGAAAGGAGGGTGTCGATGATGGTGTGGCGGCAGGAGAAGGGGGCAAAACCATAATTTAATTTTGCCGAAAATTATAACTCTTTAGCCTTTAGAAATTCAGATTGAAAAATTCTAGATTCAAAATCATTTTTCGAAATTTAGATGATAGAAATCTTGAATTTCAAAATCTTGATTATTTGTGATTCTGTTTTTATTTTGAGATTTTGAATATATAGGATAATATATAATTTTATATTAAATCAATTTTGTAAAAGTGAGTCATGTAATAATAAGATTTATAGTTTTTATTTTTAGGGATATATGTAATTGGATTGTGAAATTCAAATTTTAAATTCCGAACTAAACTAGGACGAGAGACGTAAAATTGAACGTCTAGCCAGGTGGATCTCAAAACAAACATTGTGTTAGGGTATACTTATGTGTCTCTTTTCAAACCCAAAACCAGTTTTTGAGATAGGTCAATCTATGACTTAAATTGAGCCTAGGGAATGGTACTTCACATTAATCAAGTCAAGGCCGAATATCGAAATGTAAAAAGAACCAGTCTTGACTTTGAGAGATTTTTTTTTTTTTTACAAGGAAGCCTTTTATAATTTTCAAACATTTTATTTAATTGGCAACCAATGATACTGAGATAGAATAATTTTGTTAAATGTTTAGGTGTCGGAAGGAAACGAGGCACGTCAGTTTCTATCATCGATCAAGGTATGAATTTCATTTGTCTAAATATATTCATTTGTCTTTGTTAAATTAATATCTAATTTATTTGTGAGTTATTTATGCCTAAATATATCTCTTCATCCTTATTGATAAGGAGGGGTACGTAATATATACGACGTACATACTACATAGTCCACCAACTACAAAAGTGCTACATTGATGCACTACATGTAAATATATAAATGTGTATTTTTTTTTTTTTTTGAAAGTTATATAAATGTGTATTTTACATTCATTTACTATTTATAATATTGCCTTTTTTTTATCTTATATTATATTTCAGAATATATTTTACAATTATTTTTTATTTTTTTTAATCTGCAGCCAATCTGGTATAGTCTGTTGTTGGTGATTTCTGAATTTGTATTAAATGGAAGAACATGAAATACACTAATAAAGTTTCAAATTCTAATTTATTTTAAGAAATGGATAATGATTGATAATCTATATCAGACTATGAATATTTACCCTTAATTAACTAACCTTATAAATTTTAAAGGATGTCAATATATAGTTTTTTTTTTTTTAAAAAAAAAGAGATTTTTTGGAATACAAATAATTTTTCTAATTTTAATTAAGGTAGGAAATGGACAATGATCGATACTATATATGAATATTTACACTTAATTAACGTTATATAAAGTTCAATATAAAAGATTTTTTTGGAGATCGGTAGTTTCAAATTTTAATTGATGCTAGGAGATGGACAATGATTTATAGGCATGTTTATGGAGTTATTTTTACATTTAATTTAATTTTAATATTTAATAGGTGAACTACCAATTGTATTTTATATTATTTTATCATTATATTTCAGTGTAAGAAATATTTAAAGTTTCATTATTATTTTTGTTAACTAAAAAAACAAAACAAAAAACGCGTTGATTTACAACAAGCCCAAAATCAACACGAAACAATTTAACCATCCTCAAGGTATTTTGTGTGGTCTTTAACCACATGGACTAGAAGTTTTACTGTTTATTTATTGATACAAATTATAAATAATATATATATTAAAAAAGCTGCAAATTTTATCATAAAACTGTCGCAATATCCATTTAAAAAAAAAAAAATTTATCGCAAAATTTTACCATTTTTGTTACAAATTCATTGCAATTTTCGACGGTTTTATAGCTGTCTTAAATTTTCGTGTTTTTTTTTTTTACTAATTTATGCTATATATTACGGAGTAATTAGGGGTGGAAGTAGGCCGGGCTACCCGACAGGGGCCTACGGCCTAGCCTATTAAGGGCCTTGTTAGGCCTAGCCTATTTATAATATGAGCCGGACTAAGGCTTTTTAAAAAGCCTATTTAGTTAAGTAGGCTAGGCTTAGGCTTTATATAAGGCCTTATAAGCCTAACAGGCCGGCCTATTTAAGGTTATATATTATATTTATATATATTTTATAATAAGTCATTCTTAAAATTTAGTACTAACATTTATATTAAATTAAATTAAAGTAAGTTAAATTTATTTTAGTACTTTTGAAATCGTTATAATGTTTATATTTAAACTCATCGTTGTAATGCATTTGTTTTGGTAGTGAATTTTATTTACAACTTTGAATATTGAACTACGATTCATATTTAATAGGCTTCTAAAAGGCTCGTAGGCTTGGCCTATTTACTTAAAAGGCCAGGCTTAGGCTGCAAAAAAAGCCTATCATAGATAACAGGCCAGACTCAGGCTTAATATTTATAAACCAGGCCCAGGCTTTTTCATGTAAAGCCTAGCCTAGCCCAGCCTATTTCCACCCCTAGGAGTAATAACTGTGAATAGTATAGTAAATTAGTAATATATTTAATATATATATCATATAGGAGTACTATGTTAGATATAATATTTATATATATGTGTTACATATTCATTTATTTTTTATATGAAACCACGATGAGCTCCTTAGTTGTTCACGCTATTATATTTATTTAATTAGTTAGCATTACTTAAGAAAATAAAAAATATATGTTAGGTACGTACCCATAAAATTAGGAAACTAGTGATGTTTTTTTTTTTTATAAATTAAATTTTAAATTCATATCTAATATTATGAAAATTAATTTAACCACTAATTTTATCTTTTCGTAAATAAAAAATTAATTAAAAATAAAATATTATTTCCGCCTAAAATTCAAAAAAATATCGATAAACATGAAAAGGCCAAAAAAAAAAAAAAAAAACATACACACTGTTAAATGTAATAGTTTAAACTGGGTCAGAAAAAATGTGGTTAAAAAAAGATATGGTGTACAAGTCCCCACTAAATTATCTTAAATAAATAGTCTTAACTGTCGGAAGCAAAAAATTGCAAGTGAGTTAAAACATTGAAGAATTTGTCATCCTTTCTGATCTGATAATGATAATAAATTTTACATTATCCAAATAAATCTTTACGAATTATAGATTTCAAACAAAATGAAAATTTAAGGTAATATACATATAGTATTAATTAAAACATCCAATAATTAATCCTTGAGAATGGCTTGATACGGAATGAAGACGAAAGTTGAAGTGTTGAACATATATTTTCAAAATTTGGTCAACTAACTAATTTATTATAATCTCCTATTTTATTTTTGGAACGAATAATCTCCTATTTATAACCAAAAAAAACAGAAATGTGTCATAATTGCGCGTTGATTTACAATATATTTATGGAAAACGCTACACGTATTGATAGCCTTAGCATCTATATATAGTGATGCTGCAATCATCTATAATGCCCCAAACAAAATTACTGCAAATTTTAATTAGGTAAACTTTTTTTTAATTTCCTCTTCCTTTTATATTTTGCCACTCCGGCAGCCGTGAGATGGCGCTGCCACCATATCCGTTGCCGGACACGCCGCCACCGTTCATCGGCCAAAGGGAGAGTACTAAAAGAAAGATGGTGGGTGTCGATGGTGGGTGTGGCGGTAGGAAAATAAAGTGGGCAAAACCCTAATTTAATTTTGCAGCCTTCAAATTTAGGAATATACATTTTGTATGATGTGAGTTAGTTCTTCACTAGTGAATGTGTGATTGAACTTGAATGGTTGAGATTCCATTTTTTTTTTTTACATGGAATCCTAAAAGTTTCTTTGTCCGAAAATATTAGTCTCATATGCACATTATATTTTTCCAAAATTCCCATTTCATTTTAATATTCTTTTCTTTAATTGGTAACTAATGTACGTATTGAGAAAAGGTTAAATTTGTTTATTGTTTAGGTATCGAAAGAAACGGGACAAGTCAGTTTCTACTTCTATCGTCAATAAAGGTATGCATTTCAATTCTAAATTAAACTCTTTTAATTCATTTGTCTTTGTTAAATACTCCCTCCGTTTTTTTTTTATAAAATGTTTTAGAAAATTTTATTAGAATTAAGAAAGGGTATGTTTTGACAAATATACCCTTAGATAATAAAAAAGGTTTTTAATTACATTAATTTCATTCCATAAATACACATTAAATTTCAATTCTTTCCAAAGTTAGGGAGAACATAATTGGAATAAATATTGTAAAAAAGTCTAAAACTTCTTATAAAAAAGGGAGTATCAAATTTATTTTTGATTTGATAAATTCTTATATGCAAATAGAGGCAATCAAGTGTATATATTCACTTTGACTTTTAATATTCAATTTACTCCATTAATTGAAACCAAATTTCAATCAATTTGTATAACTGCAATAAATTATACGTACCCAACTTATCACTCTTAAGTTATTTTTTAAAGCAAAAGGAAACTTAAATATATATGGAATGAAATACACCAATAATGTTTCAAATTTTAACTGATTTTAGGAAATGGATAATGATTGATATGTAATCCCTTTTTTTTTTTTTTTATTAAAGTTCATTCAGAAACATGGAGGGAGTAATATACTATATTTAGTCAATTAGCATCAATTCAAATTTGAAAATTGATATAAATCATTATTTGAATTGATGGTAATTGATATAAATAATGATTTATTACCATTTGTGTTTAATTATCATAATTATATTTAGGTAATTGATAAATTTTTAGAAGCTCTGAATCTGAGAAGCAATGGAAGATACGGAGATTTCCAAGACAATGCATAGATTTTACTTGATCATCAACTGTATCATACTCGCCATTGGTATCGGCATTGGCCCTTTAGTCATGCGCCAATACTACTTAGGCGGCGGCAATAGTGTCTGGTTTGCCAGCTGGCTCGAAACCGGTGGATGGCCGATAATGTTCGTCCCCCTTTTCATTTCCTACCTCCAACGCCGCCGTACCGACCCTTGCACCAAATTCTACTTCATGGACTCCTCCCTGTTTTGGATATCCGCTATTCTCGGGTCACTAACGGGCTTCGACGACTACATGTACGCCCAAGGTGTGAAGGTGCTCCCTGTCTCCACTTCGTCCATCCTCATCGCCACCCAATTGGCGTTCATGGCCATATTCGGGTTTTTTTTGGTGAAGATCAAGTTCACGTCCTTCTCCATTAACTCGGTGGTTCTGTTGACGTTGGGAGCCGTGATTTTGGGACTTCACACTGATTCGGACCGGCCCCCTGGGATTACATCTCAAGAGTATTGGATGGGGTTTTTTATGGTCTTGTGTGCGGCGGTGCTCTACGGCTTTGTTCTCCCCGCGGTTGAGCTCATGTATAAAAAGTCCAAACAGCCTATAACGTATACCCTCGTTATGGAGACTCAAATGGTTATGTGTATTTTCTCTACGCTTGTTTGCACCATCGGGATGATATTCCACCGTGATTTCCAGGTCAGTGCGCGCCTCTATTTTTCATGTTTCATTAATTATATATTTCCTAGTAGCACAAATGGCATATATATATATAGATGGTTGAAAATAAGACATGTACATTTTAAAGGGACGGGGAGTACATGTTTAATTTGTGTCGCTCCATCTTGTTAATTATATACTCCCTCCGTCCCCTTTCCTTTTAAGTAAAAAGTAATTAGAAAGACGGACAATTGGTGTAATTTTGTGTCAAAGTATGAATAGTACGTTGTAAAGACTTTAATTGATGTTGCCTATTGTTGTTAATTGATAAAACATCACTTCATTTTTCGTCTATCTTACAAAAGATAAACGTATATCAATTAATTATGTTTGTTTGTTTGTTTTTAGGCAATTCCAAAAGAAGCAGCCTCCAATAAACATGGGGCTGGAATGTACTATTTCGTGGTGGTTTGTAGTGCCCTAATTTGGCAATGTTTCTTCTTGGGAGCGGTTGGAGTTGTACACTACTCGTCATCTCTGTTGTCAGGGATCATCATTGCGGTGGCTCTTCCTGCAACAGAAGTGTTAGCGGTGTTCATCTACAACGAAAAGTTTCAACCAGAGAAGGCTCTGTCTCTATTCCTTTCTCTATGGGGTTTTGCTTCTTACATTTGGGGTGAGCACCAAACCAGCCTCAACACAGATAATAAGAACGCAGACGACGAACCTGCATTTTCTGCCGTTTGATTACTAATTAGTTGTCCATCGCTAGCCAATATAATAACTTAATAAGTCGTCAAACTGAATTGCAACTACTTTTGTTTGGCTACTTTAATTTAATGTCGTGTCTTTGTTAGTAGGACTTGAACTCTTTTTTTAACTAGTGGCTTATTTAGATATTTGCCAGTATGTATATAGCCAGACGTCCATTTTCTTGTGTTTGGCTAATTTTTATTTGTAAGAGTCTTTCGAGTCCGCCTAACTCCAGCTCAGCTCTTTTATGTATGCTGCTGGCTTTTGCTGATATCATCAATAAAATATTATATTTGGTGCAAACACTATTAATGTGTTAATCTGTTCCCATTTTACATCAGTCTACCCACGTTACACTACTAGAAAATTAAGTTTTAGTGAATTTTTTTTACTATAATTTCAGTAGCTATAATCTTGTTTTTTTTTTTTAAACAGCAAAATGAATAATAGTGAGTATAAAGAGAACATATACACCCTCTAAGCATACATTCGGATTTGTTACTCAATCACTAATATTGTAATGAGAACATATCTTTCAACTAGCTAGCTTTAAACCAGTTTCAAATTCTAACGTAGTATAACTCGAGACAATCTTCCACATTTGTTACAACACAATTGAAAATTACAATATTTCTATACTTCCAAATTCCACATAAAATTCTAAACCATAAAATGTTTCATAGTGAAAATCAAGATAAAATACAGTGCAAGAATTTCAGTCATAATTAAATAAATTTCTTGTATTGATAGTTTAATTTAAGTGAAAATTGTTTGGTTCTATTAGAAACAAGTTAGTTTGTGATTTTTTAATTTGTTTATTTTAATGTGACACGTACCGTATAAATTTGCACAAGAATTTTAGATTAAAGGAATTAAAGTATTGCCAGTTTCTGTTTATTTGAGGTACACATAAATCATGTACACAGGCATAATAAATAAATTTTGGACTATACTACTGTGGAAATATATATGCGGTGGAAATTAAGCATGGCCTGATAAGTATTCATTATTTATTTCTCTTTTCTTTTTTTCACTCTTTCCAATGATAATTAGTCGTAAATATCTCAAATATCCAATCGATCATAAATTAAGTTTTTAAATTAGTTTATTAACTTCACACAAATTTTAAACCAAAAGAAAATAAAATTCAGAATCAATGGAAACCAGAACCGCCGGCGCCACCGCGACGGAAAAGATTTTCCTGGTTATCAACTGTCTCCTCCTCGCCGTTGGAAACTGCGGCGGCCCTCTAATTATGCGCCTCTACTTCATTCGTGGCGGCAAGAGAATCTGGTTTTCCAGTTGGCTAGAAACCGGAGGATGGCCCATAATCCTCATCCCACTCCTCATTTCCTACACGCGCCGCCGCAGCACCACTGTCGGAGCAAAGCTCTTCTTGATTAAACCCCGCATCTTCGTGACTGCGGCGGCTATCGGAGTTCTAACCGGGCTGGACGACTACTTGTACGCTTACGGAGTGTCGAAACTGCCGGTGTCGACGTCTGCGCTCATCGTGGCGACGCAGCTGGTGTTCACGGCGGCGTTCGCTTTTGTTCTGGTGAAGCAGAAGTTCACGGCGTACTCGATTAACGCGGTGGTGCTGTTGACGGTGGGGGCGGTGGTTCTGGGGCTCCATAGTAGCAGCGACAGGCCTCAGGGGGAGTCGAATAAGGAGTATTGGGTGGGGTTTTTTATGACGCTGTCGGCGGCGGCGCTGTACGGGTTTATTCTGCCGCTGGTGGAGCTGATGTATAAGACGGCGAAACAGGGGATGACGTATGCGCTTGTTATGGAGATTCAAATGGTTATGTGTTTCTTCTCTACGCTTTTCTGCACCGTCGGAATGCTCGTCAACAATGATTTCCAGGTCAAACTTCTTATTCTGTTTCTTTAAATTAATTACTCCATTTCAATTTTTTGAGAGATTTTCATAGACAAAAACTTTTAAGAGATCGTGTTATAATTTCAAACATGAAACATGAAATGGGATCATATTTTAAAGGGTTGGTCTGCTATGGACTCGAGTGCATGTTGTGCACTCTAGTCCATGTGCACTTTTCAGTTTACTGACTTACACTTTTTGGTAAATGGTGTTCCACTTTTCAATTATTGCATACTAGACTTTACCTATTTTAAAAGAGTCTAGTGTGGGAAAGTATTATACTTCCTCTGTTTCCTTATAATTATATATATGGAGTACTACATTAACTCCGTACAAAAAAAAGGTGAAGGTTTATGACGAAACAGATGGAGTATTTGAAACTGAGCTCCACTTAGTATTTACACTTCGTTTTTACTTTAAAATATGATTCATATAAAAGTATATGACTTGAATACGTACTAATTTGAAGATCTCTTTCGCGCGTGTATGAAACCTCTCATGCGTGGATTCCTCGTATTCTAAAACATGTTGTATGCTTGATTTAGGGTGTGTTTTAAACTTCTAATGAATAGTGTAAAATCTTTTTTTTAGTGTCATCACTACTATTTTTTAAAGCTATCTCTCTTAACTTTTGAAAAAAATGATTTTCGAAATTGTTTTGTAAATTAAGTTTTATTCGTGTGACAAACTCTATTTTACATAAACCACCACCACTGCCCCTTCCAAAAAAAAACTCTATTTTTTATCCCTTTTTTACCATAATACCCTTTGATCTCCACACACACATACCTTAACTTTACTCTTCGAACACGTTATTAGTCTCAAAGTTTCTTTACTTTGTTTGAACTCGGCCATGTCACTCACCATCTTTGAGTCATCCGCCTCGGTGTCGTTTTTCGATCCTCAACAATTAAATGATAATTCCTGATAACTAAATGCTAATTGAATGACAATTTCAATTTTTTGAGGCGTGGTTGGGTGAAGTTAGCTGCTAAAATTTGAGAGGAAAAATAGTTACATATTGAAAGTCTCATTTGAATTTTGTGAGTGGGAATTAAAATGGTAGAAATGGGGTAACTCATAAAATTTCTTAATGGATTAGAAGCAAGATCATATAGTGATAAGATCATAGGTGGATTTTTATGCGAGTATCACTCATGGAACAAACAAAAAAAACTTGTAAATTAAAAATAACACTTTAAAGATGAAAGTGACCATTTACCTTTCACAAAGTATAAAGCAATAATTTTCAAAAGGAGAAATAGGCTTTACTTTTCAAGTGAATAATTAATACTCCTAGGTTGAAATGTTGAATAAACTAAATACCGTATATATCATCATCGGAGCTTCATTATTTTCTCTCTTAGCTTTTGCATGTTAATATATATATAAAATCTGAGGGTGGATTTCTATGCATAGAATCTACCTGTAAAAAATATCTGTATATGCTAAATTAAGTATTTTATACAATTGGTGATTTTCATAAAAAAATCAAATTTCATATCAAAGACGTTCGTATTATTTTTATTAGATATTTAATTTCAATCTCACACATAAAAATTATTGCAGGCAATTTCAAGAGAAGCAAAAGAATATGAGCTTGGAGAGGCAAAATACTACTTAGTGGTTGTTTGGGGTGCAATACTTTGGCAATGTTTTTTCTTAGGAGCAATTGGAGTTATATTTTACTCATCATCCCTCCTCTCAGCCATAATTATCCATGTCTTATTCCCCATTACTGAAACCCTAGCCATTGTTTTTTACCATGAAAAATTTTACGCCGGGAAAGGCGTCGCTTTTTTCTTAGCTATTTGGGGCTTTACTTCTTATTTTTTTGGTGAGATCAAAACCAGCAAGAGAAATACTAACAACAACGACAACACAGCGACAGTCGACCCAACTTCCATTTCTTGTAATGATTAACGAATAGTAATTAATATATCCTATTTTCTATCATGTTATATACTTCCACGTACAAATTGCGAGTTTTAATACATATGGATTAATTTAGTTATTAAATAAATATGTTGAAAATATAGCGTCCGTTCACTTATAAATAAAATAAATAACAATTTGAGTACATAAATAAATTAGTAGAGGATGGAGATAAAAATTATAATAATTAAAGTTCAAATAATGAAATTGGCCTGGTGTATAATATATTAATTGTTTCATTTAATAATAATAATAAGCAACGGAGTGTATAATTTTTTACTTGAGATACTTTACCCAATAGTATAATATATGACATCATGTCACATTTATCATACATAGTGAAATAAAATACTACTCCATATATGAGACTAGCCAATTAAATTGCACTTGTAAATAATTATAGGTGGAGGTCCTTTTCTATCTTTCCTATTTTTTTTTTTTTTTTTTAGGGTAGAAATATAGTGCAATTACATTGAGATCTTTTGTCTAAAGCCTATTGCACCCACAAATTCAATTTCTACCAGAAAGTCGTCCTCCAAAGCTCAATCTTGAGAGCAAGGAGAGAAAGTAACCTCTCGTGCCAAGTTGTGAGCCAGCCAATTCTCTGTTCTATGTTGGTGTCGAATGTCGCACACTCCGACCTTAGACATCAAACTTCTAATGTTGCCGACCCACACTCCCTCTGGGCTTCTAATATTCTGTCCTTCTTCAATCATTTCCAACGCCTGCAGACAATCAGTTACAATCACTACTCTCGTTAGCTTTTTATCCATCGCAACTTGAAAGCCCTTCTCGATTGCTGCTAGTTCCCCTCCCAACGCCGACCCCGGGTTTCTAATCTTTGCCGCACCTGTCCCAAGGACCTCACCCTCTCCAGTTTTGATGCAGAAACCAACTCCGAACCTCCTCTCCTCGGGTGCGAAAGTCGCATCAACTTCAATCCATATTTCCTCCCTTGTTGTTGATGTCCCCTGTCGTATCCTGCTCGCGTTTCTGTTATTCACTTGTCGGAATTGGTTAAGATACTCTGGCACCCATTTAAGCTTCATTCTGAGATTGGAAACATGGTAGCCCTTCTCATTTAGTCTCTTACAATATTCCATCCAGGTTCCCCACATTAGCATAATTCCTTTCTCACAATCTTCTTTCGATATTGTATGCCATAGCCATCCCAAAAAGGTTATCGAGTTCATACCTCTGCTTTTCTTGAATGTCTCCCACATATTCCACTCCTTCCAGACTTCCTTGATGCATCTACAATTTCCCAATATGTGCATAGTTGTTGCCCCCTGACCGGAGCAGAATTGGCATCTCATATCTACATCCATTGACCTCCTTTGTAGATTTGCTGGTGTAGGAATGAATTCATTTGCAATTCTCCATGTAAATATCTTCACTTTTGGTGGCACATTCAAATCCCAGATCTTCCTCCAGAACTTCTTCTTCTCCAAATCACTCGACGACATCCCCATTTCCTGGTTATGGGTTAGCATCTTGTTCGCGATAATATACCCCGACTTGACCGTATAGTGACCTTTTGCCTCAGGTTCCCAGAATACCATATCTTCACTGCCTTCCCCACCTATTGGCGTCCTCAGTATTGCTTGAGTCTCATGATGCATAAAGGCCCCTCTTAATAGTTCCTCATTCCATTCTCCCTGCGGATTAATGAACCTATTGACCGATGAGCCCGAAGCAATTTTTGATTTTATCCTTCCCCCTTCTAAGTCCCGAACCCACGCATCCTTAAAGATGTGTATGTTTCGTCCACTTCCAATTCTCCACCTTGCTCCTTTGTTTATCACTTCCCTACTCCTCATTATTGATCTCCACACATAGGATGGATTTGTACCTATGTCAGCCTCCATAATGCCTCCATGTCGATGATATCTAGCTTTAAAAACCTTGGCCAATAGAGACTCTGGTTTTGTGTACATTCTCCACACCTGCTTGGCCAAAAGAGCTCGATTGAAAGAATTTATCCTCCTAAAACCCATTCCTCCTCCATCCTTAGGTTTACACATTTTTTCCCATGAGCTCCAATGAATCTTTCGTTTTGTCTCGTTGCTACCCCACCAGAACCTATTAATTGTACTTTCAATCTCAGCACATAAAGACACGGGCAGTTTAAAGCACATCATTGTATATGTTGGTATTGCTTGCAACACCGCTTTAATAAGTACCTCCTTACCCCCCATGGAAAAATCTCTCATTTAATAAGTACATAAAAATATCAATATATATGTTGTGTTTTCCTCTTTCTATATATATTGATATTTTTATGTGGTAGGCTAATTAGGGTCAAATTAAATGACATGATAAGAATTGTAACAACTCACATGCAGTAATTAGGGACCTACATTGGAGAAAATTGAGCTTACAATACCCCAGACGTTCAACATCAATTATTTAGGCCCAAATTCTGCCAATTCATCTTTTATGGTTTATTGGCAAAAATATCTACTAATTAGTTGAATCTGGACAGCTTTGTATATTTTTGGTTCAATTTAATTTTATAAAAATCGTCACAGGGGTGACTTGCTTAATTTTTTATATTTTTTTAAAAGCATTAATTAAAAAATGTATCGAATTCCACACACGTTGGAGACTCGATCCAACAGTGAGGAGTATCATAAGAATGAGTATGTTATCCTATCTAGACAGTGTGCTATAGAATTAGCATTAACTTACAAAAATTTAAAAAAAAATTACTACCAAGTACCAGCTTACTACTTATCAACATAATTTTCAAACATTGATTGGGTCGTCAAGACAATTAATGACATCGTACACGACTTTTGCATCCCCACCTACAACCCAATCTAATTCAGCCAAGGTCCTAAACCTTCATGAGAACATTATCGAAACTCATTGCTTCACCTACTTCAACAAGTAGATGCTCCTATTTCGCCGTTGTGTTCAGTTGTTGAACAGAAGTGGTGTTTTTACTAAATTAGAAATATAGTTTGTATTTAAAAGAGTATTTTGGGTATTTTACAAAGACGGAGGTGAAAATAACTGTACCCATTCTTATCAGGTGTTAACTAAGTCCAAATTGGGTTAGGGTGCGGTTATACACACACCAACCTATTGAGGACACCCACTGGACGAGCTAGTACACACACCGTAAGTTGAGGACACCCACGTGAAAATCTAAAAAATACCTCTTTCATTTCAAACCCTAATTAAATCCTCTCTCCCTCATTTCTTACATTTTCACAAACGGCGTGCACCCACCTCCCTCTTCTCCACAAAAAGCGTCGGTCGGCCGACCTCCCCTCCCTAGACGGCTGTCGTTGCCCACCCTCTCCCCTCCAAGAGGCCGCCTCCCTCCCCAGCAACGCCGACCTCCCACGTTCGCAGCGGCCGCCACCCCTTTCTCACCTCTCCTTCGCGGCCGCCGCCACCCCTAGTCGCCGCCTTCCAGTAAGGTAAGTTTATGTTGGGATATGAATCCTGAAACAAGTCCTAATTGATGTTGAAGTAGTTTTGATAAGCAAAAAAGAGGACTTGAATATATTTCTAAGTGTTGACTGATCTAGTTATGGAAGTTGTTTTATGATAAGATCAGACGAGTACAAGTATAAGTATAAATATACTGAAAAATAAACTAAGTACTGAAAAGAACAAAGTTTACTATATGAATTTATGATAAGCTTATAATTGTTGTATAGAAGCTTATATTCATTGATGTATAATTTTAAGATGACTAAGTTGTTTTATAAATGTTAAAGTAATGTAATAGTCTTGATAGATTAGTTGATAGGACTAGTATAGTTCTATATGAAGAGAAGACTACAAGAGACAAGAAGACTTGTACAAGACAAGACAAGTGCTGGGAAACTGTGAAATATTCTAAGTGTCGAAAGCAAGACAAGTCAAGTCCGCGTGAAGTGAAGTTGAAGATAAAGATCGTATCAAAGTGAAGATATGAAGAGTTAGTTATGAAATAACTAATTAACTGAAGAAACGCATGAAGAGATAAGAAGAAATTGTTATGAAGTTTGTTGAAAGAAGTTATCAAGAAAAGGTTGTTGGATAACAAATTATCTTGATCAACTGAAGTCTATAAATACTTGAAGACGTTCAACATTGAAGACTACTGTTACTAAGAGATTTAAGCGTACATTGAAGAATCAAAGCAAGAAGAAACTCGCATAGTTGAAGTTCAAAGTTTGAAGCCGAACAAGACAAGTTCACATTCAGAAAGGCGAATTGAAATATAGAGAAGTTTAATTTCTTTATAGTTTTTGTTGTTATTCAAGTTGCTAGTTACTTGTTTTCAATAGATAGTTGTTAGATCGAAGATATATCTAGTGATATCAATGACGGAGCCAGGAATTTTAGATTGGGGGGCCCGATTTACATTAATATAAAGATAAAACAATATTATATTTAATTCATTATAAATTTTATAATATCTCATTTCATTAATTTAAATTTAACGATTTTTGTTATGTTTCGAAGAAAATTAATTTTGATTGTTCCGACTCATAATATGTGAAACGGTGTTAAAATTATTAGACAAATGTATAACTTAAAATATATTCCCTCCGGCCCGTAATGACTTGAATACTATACGTCGACAAGTTCACTTTTTAAGAAATATGAATTTAGTGAGGTGTGGGGTCAAATAATTCACTTTTTAAGAAATGTGAATTTAGTGAGGTGTGGGGTCAAATAAATGAGGAGTATTTTTGGTGATTTATTGAGGTATAAAAGAAATTTAATGAGGTGTTAAAAAGAATTTAGTGAGATGTAGAATATAGATTAAAATGAGTAATAATTTTAAAAATAAAATGATATAGAGAGAATATTAATTTTGTAGATTATTTACCTATGAATTTACAAATAATCTTGAAACGTCTCAAATTAAAAAAAAAGTATATAAATAATTATAAAACGAAAAAAATATATATTAAAAAAAAAAATTGGTGGGGGGCCCACTGCCCCCGCTGGGCCCTATGTGGCTCCGTCCTTGAGTGATATATTCGAAAAGATCGAAGTCTTATATCTTGGGACTTAAAGCCACAAGAACAGTTTAATAAAATTTCACGACTGGAGTTATGAGAGTGGATGTAGACAAGTTGTCGAACCACTATAAATCTCTTGTTGATTTACTTACTGTTTTATTTGTGTTTGATTGGTTGAATTGTTTAATTGATTAATTTGTATATTTGATAAGACAAGTTAAGTTTTCTAAGAATAGTTGAGTATAAAATCTAAGGGCTCATTGTTGATTCTGATATTCCGCATATTGTTTACTATGATATTTTGAAAGATTTTTAAAAGTCTATTCACCCCTCCCCTCTAAACTTTTAGTAGCTTACTCAATCTTACACTCAACTAGGGACCTACAGTTTAGGCTTTTAATTTTTTGATCTAATTAGGGTTTAGGGTTTGCAGATTAAGGTTTAGAGTAAAAAGCAACAAATTTTTTGCTATTTTCTTCAAAATCTGAGATGTTCGATTTTTTTTTCGAGCAAATGATAGTTGTTGTGTAATTTTTTTCGAACATGTTGAATTTATTTGTGAAAAAATTTCAAACATCTTAATTTTTTTACGGTAAAATTTGCGAACAACTTTTTTTTTTCGAACATTGTTGATTTGTTCGAAAAAAAATTCCGAACAACTCTTTTTTTTCGGACAATTTTGATTTAATTTGTCCGAAAAAAAATCTGGAACATTTCTTTTTTTCTAATTTTGTGTTTGTTAAGAATTTTTTTGAAAACTATGATGATGGTGGGGATGATTCTGGCAAAATGAAATGGGTGGGTGTACTCATCTTCGTTTAATTTTTTTACATAAAGGGTATAAAGGACATTTTACATGTGCTTTAAAATGAAAAATTTATCTGGTGGGTGTCCTTAATAGGGTGGTGTGTGTATAACCGCGCCCATTTGGTTACTCTTAGCCCACCCATTAGCCCAAAATTAAATAAGCCCACTAAACCCACCATGTATTGTGTGGTTTGATTGTTTTATTTTATAGCTTGCGTTGGAAAAAAAATTTTATGTGGATGTGAATGAGTATTTCTGTATTAGGGTAATTACAATAGATTAATGGCTTTACTTCTCCCTCTAAATAAAGTAAACATTAACCCCCATTTGATTTGATTAACGACCTCTTCTTTTACAATTATATCAATCATTTTTTATCCTCTATAGACTATAATCTAAAATTAAAGCACAACACTAATAATGTAATCACTGTGAAGACAGTGCATCCTCCCATATAACGGGCATGTAGAGGGATTGAAATTTTTGTTCTCATCGAATAATCTCCCACCCAGCGCCACCTAAGTAGAATGAAATACATGTCAATACAAAAAAAATAAATATATATATATATATATATTAAGAAAATAAATTGAAGTGCAAAAGTCTGGTTATCAATAGACATCTTTTGTTATCAGATTTATTTGGGTCTGCAATACAGGCTGAGTCCAGTCCAGCCTGATTAATGAAAACTACAGCCCATCAGTGATCTGAGACAAAATACATATACAAGTATTTGGGTCAATTATGTTGGATATACGAGTTTTAATACAAAGTGTCTCATGCCTAGGATAGATGTACAATCTTTAGAATATTGTATTTATTATCGATTTTACGTAATTAATTAGTTAAAAACTACATTTCATAGTTAATTACATGCCTCCCAACATAAGTTTTCTACTTATTTATTTCAGACGTTCCGTTATAATTTTTTCATTTTCTAAATGATAAAATTCATCATTTCTCTATATCTTTTATCTTTTCTATTTCTGACACAACTCTTTAACTTCCTACATCTCTATAT
This sequence comes from Galeopsis tetrahit, assembly GCA_963675135.1. NCBI lineage: Eukaryota > Viridiplantae > Streptophyta > Magnoliopsida > Lamiales > Lamiaceae > Galeopsis > Galeopsis tetrahit. The sequence continues at coordinate 64,526,227 of OY776127.1, forward strand.
ACATTTACTGTCCACTGTAAATTTTATATTATATTCTTAATTTTTGTGCAATAAGTAAATGAAAAGCTTATAACAGTACAAATGAAGTACTCATATTCCATTATTTACCTAAAAATAAACTTATCCATCACCATTTGCGGAAGGAGTAGCAATAATTCTTGATTATTTGATGTTGACATTACTGCATGTTATATCTTCATCATCTATTTTGACATTTTCTCCTTAATCAAAGTTGTCCAACAACTCTTCTAATCTGCCCACTTAGAAGCATTATGTTCTAATGATTTTTTTCCTTTTTCTTTTTCAAAAAGAATCTTTAATTGGGCTTTGAATTTGTTCAACATCTGGTCCAGGCACCCACTCTTGAGTAACAGAGAAATTATTATTTTGAGTGAATTTCATTACAAAACGAAAACAATTTAGAAGTTAGAATAGGAGTAACAAATTAATCATGAGCAAAAAAATTCAATAATGTAATGTCCACGAATTGACCAATTCACAATCTAAGTGTACTTATAATTGTATATGTCAATAACATACTTATTTGCACAACACAAAAATCCATGTTTCGGTATTCTATCTTCTTTATGCTATGTTATGAGAAATTGAGAATACAGGAGATTGAGATTTTTTTTTTTTTATATTCACAATATTCCTTTTTATTCATTTGAAAGTTACCAACCAATAAATAACTTCCTTATTTCCCTTATTATCTACTTCTCATATGGACTTGCATATACTAGACGCACGAAAATGAGTCTACTAGATCAACGATCGACCTGCTATGTGACGAACTAGTTGAGCCCTACAACATCGATCGTGGGCATTTATCTCGGTTTAGAAATAGACGAGCTAGGAATGAATCTTTAGAAATTAAAATCCAAATTTATATTTCAACTGTACGTTCCAATGGTCCAGATTTGAGATTCAACTTCGTATTATATGATTAATGTGTGTAATCTAAAGGTTCCCTTTTTATATAGAGAGGGAGAGATGTCTTTTTTCCAAATTCAAGCATACAAATGGAAACACTTTTTTTTAAAAAAAAATTGAGTCTAACCACTTTTAAAAAAATGCCTATTGAATGCAAACATGCACATAGAACTTGTCATGGAGAATGTTGGGTTTACCATTCATATATAATTATTATATTGCATATGAGCAATGTAGATCAATTATGAGTACTACTACAATTTAGTATAATGGTTTAAAATACTCTATTAATATTGTTGGTGTCTTCATTCCATCTAAAGTAAGGAAATTATTGGTGCTTCCTAATCAAGAAATCGCGTGACAGATTTGATTACCCTTGGCATCATTGTTAACTAAAAATGAAGAACAGAGAATGCAACATCCAATAATGTAAATCATTTCAATGCTTTACCTAATATAATAAAAACTTGACCAAATTTATATTTTTTATCAAAATTAATTTGCTCATTAACAAATTTAAACTATCAACTTTAACAACATTCTTGATCTCGATTGAGAGAATGCCACGATACATGAACAGGGTGTAAGTGAGACGAACTGGTTCACGAGCTACTAAAAAATCGAAATTGAATCGAGTTCGAGCTGAACAATAGTAGACTAGGCTCGCGAGTCTAATCGAGCTCACATAATTTTACAACTTTATCCTAATGTGCTAATTGTGTATATATAAGATATTGAGACTGAGTCAAACACGAGTTCAATAAAAAAAGCCCGATCGAATTCAAATTAAATTTTGAGCTTCTAGTTTCTAATCAAGTCGATTTGACATTACTAGCTCGTTTTTTACACCTCTAAGATTGGCAACCTAGGATAACCATCGAAGAATTTCAAATATGAATTTTAGGCTTCGTTTGGATGGAGGGATTTGATCTATAAATTTCAAATCCATCATTCAAATCCACTCCCCTTGTTTGGATTAAAAATGAAATGAATGGATTTAAAATCCTAAGCATATTTTTTTAGTTAAAATTGAGAGGATTTTAAATCCTCTCTAAAACTCATTTGAAATCCATCTATTTTCAAAACCTTTCATTTGAAATACCTCCTCAAATCAAATCCCTCCATCCAAACACAACCTTAGTAAATTTGAAATCCACTCTGCAGATTTGAAGGATTTAACTTTTTTAGTACATGAACAAATCCTTCAATTTAGTCCAAACGTGTACTGTATAGATAATTTGAGTTGTAAAATAATAAGTTTCTTAACTTATTAGTTATTAGTCAAATAATTAAAATTCTTTTTTTTTTTTTTAAGATAATTAAAATTAACTCATTCTGCATTCCTCTTCGTGCACGAAAAATCAAATCCAAAGAAGGGTTGGATAGTGTGGCGTAGGATGAGAAGAACATTAACAAAACCACTAAACTTAAATCATTCCCTCACTTTACCTAATATGCTAGCTGCTTCATCATTTTATTATTAATTCATCCACAATTTTCAAATTTAAAATGTTTTTTTTAAAAAACTACAAATTATTATAATTAATTTGTATATGGATTAACAATTTTGACGCATATATTACACGTACATTATTAATTAGATTAAAGAGAAAGTTTCTCTAGTTTCAAATTCGAAAACACTAAAGTACAAATAATATTTGAGATGGATCAGTTCTATATGAATGTAACTGTACCCCAAATTGTTTTTTTATTTATTTTTTATCTTATGTAAAAAAATTAAAATAAGGTAAAAAAATATTGTCAAACAAAAAATGTATTCCCAAATCAAATTATGCATAATGGTCAAATGGATATAAATTGATATTTGGTAAAGTTGCAATACAATTCATAAGATAAAAGACTCAATTGACCAATCTTGAAAAAGGTCGACAAATAGGGGTGGGAATGGGTCAGGCTACCCGACAGGGGCCTACGGCTCGGCCTTCTAAAGCTCGGCTCGGCTTGTTTAATAAACAAGTCAGGCTCAAGCTTTTTTAAAAGCCCTTTTAATTAAATAGGCCGAGCTTGAGCTTTTTCGTAAGCCTTTTAAGCCCAACAGACCAGCCTATTTAACTCTATTTCTATATGTATAAATATATAATATATAAAAATACAATAAATATACAATATAATACATGATATGTGACACATAATAAATAATATTCAATATATGATGAGATTATCTTGAAGAAATTATATAATTTTTTGTTTTATTTTTCTTTGTAATAGTTAAAAATAATTGATATAAACATTTGCATTTGAGTATAATTTTATGGATCTTTTGATTAATTTTTTATTGTTCTTATTTCTTCTTTCGAGATTTAAAAAAGTTAGCTTTTATAATTTAATGGTAATACAGTAAAAAATAATTTTGAATAACACTAAAAAGACCTTTAAAAGGCTTTCGGATCAAGCTTATTTACTAAAAAGGTCAGGTCTAGCCTCTTAAAAAGCCTATAATAGGCCACAGGCCAGGCTTGGGCCCAAATATTATATACCAGGTCCAGACTTTTTTTTCTTAAGGCCTGGCCCGGCCTTGCCTATTCCCACCCCTATCGACAAACAATTTTTTCATTAATCTTTATATTCTCCCTTTTTACACAACTTACACATTTGTTCTTTCTCTTACTCACAAGTTACAAACTCATTAAATAATATTTTACTTATTACGTCCACCAAAAGTGTGCTCTATCATCTGAACACAAGTTTAAAGAAAAAATAGATAAAGTAAGTGTATAGTGAAGTTGTTGTGAGGTAAAAATAGAGTGATTGTTTCCATTAAAAAAAATGTGCATACTTATGGTGTAATGATAAATAAGGAAAACGACCATATTTTTTGTGGACGGATGGAGTACTTAATATTTTCCGTACCCATAAATTCTAAATTTTGGATCCGCCACTGATTATAGGGCCGATACATGAACTTTTAAAAAAAAACTAGAGAGATAATGTGATTGTTGGAAGAGAGAGGTAAGAAAAGCGTGAGTGAATAGAGCCAGTGCCGGTCCTGAGATTTTGTAGGCCTGGGGCAAAAAAAAAAAATGGGCCCCTTTTTTAAAAAAACATCAACTAAAATAAGTGAAATACCGTATGCACATATTAAAAATGAATGAATGTTATAAAAACTTTTAAAAAAAACATCAAATAAAATAAGTGAAATACGTATACACATATTAAAAATGAATGAATGTTATAAAAACTTTTTTAAAAAAAACATCAAATAAAATAAATGAAGTACGTATGCACATATTAAAAATGAATGAATGTTATAAAAATTAATCATTTAAAATGACTTCTTCTAACATTTTGAGAAGCAAATTCTTCAATAATATTTTCATAATTAATTTGTTCTAGCATATCTTTTTCAATACATAAAGTTGTTAGTCCATTTAATCTTTCTTGTGACATAGTGGATCTGTACGTTTTAGCAATTTTAATTTAGAGAAACTTCTTCATTAACAATATTAGATTCATTTTCATTTATATCCTCATTTGAATTATTTATATCTACATCCACTATATGACTAGTTTGTCCACTCAAATTATTTACATTTATGTTGTTTAGCTCTGATCCACTATTAACATTATCATTAAAGTCTTTTAAACGACTCGATTGTCCTAATTTTTTTGAAAAGAGTTTATCCAATGCTCATTTTTGTGATAAAATTAGTTGTTCAAATCTCTTTCTTTTTTGCCTTTTCTCACTACAAAATTCATGTTTTTTAGAAAACATATTTATATTAAAAAGTAAAAATTGATAACTAAATGACAATAAATAGTAATTCAATTAAAAGTAAATGAAAAAAACAACAACAAGTCAAATAATCAATATTCAATAAGTAAAAAAAAACAATAAACAAGTGAATAATATAACCGTGATTGTGAGTCGAATGTTGAATCTCCAAATGAGATAAACCATTTTGGATGCAATAATATATTATATAAAATAAATAAATAAAAAATAGATTGAAATTGAATGGAATGGAATATAGAAGAGAAATGCATATCCTAATTTATAGGGATGGTACTTATTAATTAGATATTAATAATTAATTACTAATTAGGAATAAATAATTGTGTTTAGTATTAAAGAACTTATTAATTAGATATTAATAATTAATTACTAATTAAAAATAAATAATTGTGTTTAGTATTAAAGTCATGATCATTTTCAAGAATACAATTAATGCTAGTTTATTAATATTTTTTTTTACTTTTATGCACTCACATTAATTATTATATTTATCTTTTAATTTTTTTTAAAAATATTAATTATAATATTATATATATAAAAAAGTAGGACCCTAAAAATTCGGGGCCCGGGGCGGTCGCCCTTCTCGCCCTGCCTCAGGGCCACCCCTGAATAGAGCAACAAATTAATGTAACAAAACCAACCATTCACTTTTAGTTGGTCGGAAATTGGTTACTAATTCATTCTAGTGTCGTCAACTTTAAGGTTTACAGTCACGTGATCACAACAATTTCTTCCATCAAAACTCACGTGATCTCTTCAACAGTCTTTACTCGTTATCCTAATTCCACATACGAATGTGCTGGATTTTTTCCTTTCACGTTCATCAACTTAATTCAATGACATGTTTGATACTTTTACTTTTAAAGTAGCTAGTGTGGGGATCATTGGAAAAAAAAAAAAAAGCAAAAAATTATACTCCCTCCGTCCAATTTTATTATGTCCACTTCTTCGGGCACGGGTTTTAATAAATATTGATTAATTTATTCATAAAGTAGATAAGTTAAGGATATGATAGGGTATTGTGGGGTCCATTTATAAATAAATGATTGTTTATGAATAAAGTGAATGGCAAAATGGGTAAATAAGTGATGGTAGGAGGGTGGAGGAGATAAACTAGTATGAATAGTATTGTTTCAAAAAAGGGTATGAGCATAATAAAATTGGACAACCAAAAAAGAAAAGTAAGAATAATGAAATTGGACGGAGGGAGTATGAATTTGTAGTTATTATGTTTAAATTCTTATTTTTTGGATATGGATTTTAATTAATATTAATTAATTCATATATAAAATAGATAGTATAGGGATATGATGATGTATTGTGGGATACATTTACAAATAAAAAAATTATTTATGTATAAAGTGAAATAAGTGATGGTTGGAGGGTGAAAAATGAAGTAGTGTAAAATATGATATTATTAATTTTTAAATATAAAATTAATATAATAAAATTGGACAATCAAAAAATAAATTTGAAATTACATACTAATGAAATTGGATCGGAGGGAGTAATATTTGTGTCCATCACACTTTTTTTTTTTTTTAATCTCTTTAAAATTCACGAGATAACTCGTGTAGAGGACCCGAATACTTGAATTAATGGATAAAATTAAAAAAGATGAACCCAAACAATTTCTAGCTCTTTGTGTAAATTTAAATAAAAGTGTTAAAAAGTGAAATGAAGGTAATGTATATATTCATGCTGTAGAACTTGTAACTATGTTATCTCCAAATTAAAAAAGAAAGCCAAGAATATATGTTGTAGTGATGCCACTGTACATGCCGTGCACAACAACTGAAATTTGACACGATAAATTAGCTATACAAAGATAAGAAATGAAAGTTATTTTCTTACTTATTCGTTTACTATATATCTGTGTCATTTTTTCTTTAAATTATAAAAGATTTACACAAAATAAATGCAGAGATTCATTTCTCATATTCTTAAAATCCTGAGAAATTTTACATATACGATAAAATAAAATGGAGAAGTTCCATGTTTGAGAAAAAGACATAAAGAAAAATCAATGTCGATCCATTTCTTTTAATCGGATGCAGAAGGCGAAAATCGCTAATTGAACGATTTTGGATCGTTTAGGCACCGCCTAGTTAGTCCAATTTTTTTTATAATATCATAATAAAAGTATAAAATCAAATAAGGTTAGTACCAAAAAATTATCAATTTGTATCATAAAAAACAAAACAATAACTATAGTAATCTATTTGAACAAAGAAGAAGAAAAAATAATACTGATTATTATAGTTATTGTTTTTTTCCTAATGACAAGTAATGTACATGATTACTATAGTTAATACTTTTATGTTTTTTTTAATTAATAAAATCTTTAAAAAAAATGATCGTCTAGAACTTAATTACTCGACCGCCTAAGCAGCGTCTAATCTCATTTTTGCAAAAACATGCTGATTTATAAGAAATCTGTTGGATCTATAAGTGGCCGCCTAGCCCAATTATTGCATTACCGCTATTAACTACTCACATTAAAATAGTAGTATAAAAAAAGGAGAGTATTTTTTTTCTTTTCGAGCCCCAAAAAAGAAGGGCAAAAAGAAAGGAGAGTATTTAGATTAGTTTCCAAAAGTTTTCCTCATGATTAAATGACTAAGATCCTCACCTTTATTTAATTCTACATGCCAATTCGCCACCTCTCCACTTATAAGTGATGTTACTTTTACTAATAAAAAATCGTAAAGGAAAAAGGAAAGAAACGTACTTCACAACCATACAAGTCGCAATTTACCACTATGTCAAGAATATTTGGCATTTTGGTGCTCCCTTTATGTCATTAATTTCTTCACCCCAAGTTACTTTTTTAATTATTTTTATTTTTGGTCCAGCTGTTATTATTCTCCTTTATAATTACTTTTTAGAAAGGAAAATCGCTTTTATTTGTAGTGCTGAAATGCAATTGAACTAATCCATTATGCATATAAGATTTTGTTTATTTTCTCTGGAAGATCATATTCTATATTTTATTTGATCAAATTCATTAAGTTTCAGTTTGTTACGGTGAATTAGTTCAAAAATAGATGGGTAATCGAGATCAATATATATGTCTAATCAGATTTAAAATAAAATTTATATTCAATATACAAATATTTTTAATTGTGTGTATATCAAATGAAAGAAGAAATACACATCATTTACGATTCAATATAGACTAATTGAAATATCATCATAAATATTTCAACATATCTACTTTCAAATAAGGGTTAATTAGTCAATTTATCTCCCTTAGTCTCCAATTAATCAACACGGTCAAATTAAATTGTAGTCTGATCTAAAAATTATGTCATGTGTGTCAATTGTTGAATGCAAAATTGCAAATTACTAGTAATATGGACCAGATTACTTAGAAATCTGTACGAGATTTATTATAGAAGAAAACAAAAGTCAACATATTAGTTTTACCATCGTTACACTCTCTATAATTGATATATAATCTAGTTTATATATAAAAAGAAAAAATATAACGTCAGCTCAAATTTAATCATTTTTTTTAGATCGAATTTAATCAGCTTCTAACTGTTACAACAGTGAAGTGATTGAAATGAATTTTAAAAACTAACGTACGTGATGCAGTTTAAATTCGAGACAAAATTAGTATTTTGAAAAGAAAAAAATGAGCAAATTAACCCAAATTTTAAATAAAATATTGCTTATTTTAAAATTATAAACATGACAGCTCAGCGAGGTGGTTAACTGGTTATGGTTATGGTTATGGAGAAGGAAAGAATTAGTTCTTTTTAATTTTCCAGCTGTATTCTGTTAAGAGACACTTTATTTTATTTTCAGTACTCAGCCGTTTTGACTCAATTTTTGCTTCAGTGGCAAGCTATATAGGGCTGCACCACGTGGGAAAACGCGTCGTCATATCTTATACTATGTCTAACCAAACAAATGACTGTGAGGAGTAGTGCCGTTGAACGAGCTGCTCGTGCTCGACTCAGTTCGTTTGTTAAATGAGTCGAACTCGTTAGATACTCGATTTATTAATGAGTCGATTTAAACTCAATTTATTAGATTCAATATTTAATTTTTTCTTTTAAATTTCATTAGACTCGTTAACGAGTCAAGCTAAATTCGTTTCTTAACTCTTCACTGTTATTGAGCCGAGCTCAGCTCGACTTGAATAACAATTCTAGTGAGGAGGACTCTCCAAAACTATTTTGGTAAACCTCATATATTTAGGCCCTAATTATTGTGAAATATGCATGATGAGTATATATAATAATGGGTTAATGAAAAAAAAATCATCACTTTGATGGTGTATATTATCTCACTCACAGATATATATATGTTACAAGTCGATACACCATCTTTATCAATTTTGCACTTCGATGAAGTTGTGTTTAAATGATGTAGTTCTTTGGGATGTTTGAGGTGCAACGTAAATGCCATGATGAATGAATAAAACGTTTTTATTTATATTTTGTAAGTGTTGTGGAAAATAGGTAGATGAATTAAATTGCAATTTTTTCAAACAAAAATGAATATTGAACCACAAAAAATACGTTGTACTCTCTTCGTTTAAAAAATATTGTTGCACTTAAATCTTATTTCAAAAAATTTGTTAGTTTAGCTATTTCTAATTTAATTCTATCACATATCTTTCTAAATTACTCTAATCTAATCTCTACCATTCATCTTCTAATTTATTTATTTCATCTCTCTTCTTGATAATAGAAACAAGTAATTAGTAATTACTCATTTCGTTTATTTCTCTTATTTTTCTCTACATCTTTAATAATAATAGAAAGTAAATTTATAAATAAATAAAATATGTTACTTGATTCTATTTTTTTAAAAACGACGATTATTTTGAAACAAATGGAGTAATTGATGGGCCGGGTTGAGATTAGATTTTCTTTCCTTTTTGTCGAATTCTAGTTTAATGTGTTATGTTTGTTTGAAGATGTGATGAAATCATTTCCGAGTATATGGTCAATAGTATATGATTCATTATAGATAAAGTCTAGTATGCACTCGAGTGCATATTGTGCACCCTAGTCCATGTGCACTTTTCAGTTTTCTGACTTACACTTTTTGATAAATGGGGTTGCACTTTTCAATTATTACTAAAAATATTATTATACAGTTTAATAATTTAAAAGTGCAACACCATTTACCAAAAATTGTAAGTCAGTAAACTGAAAAGTGCAACATGAACTAGGGTGCACAACATGCACTCGAGTCCATAGCAGACGAACCCATCATTATATTGAACCAATTTTTAGGATATTAATTCAATTTATTAAAAAAATCAGGGTTGATGAAATACCACAATTTTAAATAATTTATTTAATTACTTGTAGCTCAATAATATCACTGTGTCATTAGCTTGAAAAAAAAAAACTATCTGACATATAAATTCCGATAAAAAAAATTATTTTACTTAGGTTTCCAAAGACAAGAAAACAAAATGAAAAGATAATTCAAAGTATGCATTGTAAACTCCTAATTACCATACTAATTAAGTAATCCCTGTTGAATATATCAGTTTTGGCATTAATAATGCTACCATATGTTTGGCTGTCCGGACATATGAAGATTCTGCCCATCATTTTCGTATAAGAACCTTAATTCCTTTTCCTTGGCTTTATTTATTCTTATATATCCACTACATGACACAAAAAGTATCTTAATTTATCTATATTTATTTGAAATGATCATAACTTGTAATTAAATATGTCCTTCCGAAAAAGTCCAATGACTTGCTCTTGTTTTTCTCTCGCATGAATTATTAATTCCATCTACAAAAAAGTTGTTGCTATCATAGATGTATAGTGTATATATAATTTTTTCATGCAGATGGATTTTGATTTTTCAATTCGAAAATATTTATATAATTTTTTCATGCAGATGGATTTTGATTTTCCAATTCGAAAATATTTTGTACGAATTGGGATAACTCAACTAGTTAGTACCACTATCTAAACTGTGAGGTCCTGTTTATATCATGAGAGCAGTTGAGAATATTAAATATTTTTATAAAATTATTCTACTCCCTTATACAAAAAAAGGAATACAAAAATTTATACTCCTTCCGTTCCTTACTTGAGAATCTATAACTTTTGGGCACAAGTTTTAATGTATAAATTATTTATTAGTATTATAAAATATAAAAGTGGGGTAGTGAAGACTTTTCAACTTTAAAAATAATAAATGATGTTTTTAGGTGAATAAAGTAATGACATTTAGTGTAATATTGAGATGTTTTGAAAGGATTATTAAAATGTTACTCCCTCTGTACTAGAATAACTTTTATAAATAAATAAACTGTAATAATGAGTAGAGTTTTTTTTAAGGGTAAAATTGTAAAAAAAATTTATGAATAAAGTAAAGAAAAAAATTGATTTATGTGTATGTGTGTAAAAGTAATTAATTACATTTTATGTAAAATTGAGGATATTATATATTTTTTTAGGTGAAATTGAGGATATTATGAGGGTAAAGTTTATAAAGAATTTTTATTTTAACGGTGTAAACGTTCCTGAAAAGGAAAGTGTGAAAATTATTGTGAAATGAAAGGAATATTTTACTATTTTAACAAAAAATAACAAAATGAATTACTTAAGAAGGGGACAAAGGGAATCATTAATTTTATAGTAACAATATATTGGTTATGGATTCGGCACATAGAGAGCTAGAGTGAGAAGCTCCCTTCTCTCTACTCTCCTCCACCAAATATTAGCTTCATTTTAAAGCTACACCTTTACCACCAGATCTCCACCACGACCACATCTCCACCCCACCTTCCACCACCACCACAGTCTATAAATTTTAGTTTTCCTTTAAAGCTACCTCCACCACTACACTTCGATTACCGCCAACCACCGCCGCTCACCGTCACCGCCCTACCTTTCGGCTCGCTACCATACTTTTGTAGTTGAGATTAACGGGTCAACCTCCCCGATGGAGCTACGATGGCCGATCGGGTGAGAGATCCGTTGATCCCGTTTACGTTTTTATTTTTTGTTATTTCTTGTCTTTTAGTTTGTTTATTTTCCTTTTATAGTTTTGTTTATTTCCTGTTGACATTTTCTCCAATATGCAGCCTGCTTCCTTTGTTGGTATTTGCTTTCCCTCTTTTAGGATCAGTGCTTTCCCTCTTTTAGGACTTGTGCATGTTTTGGGACTTGGATGTGTGTGCAGAAGATGGCGCTTGGTGATGCTTTGTCTTTTTACTTATATTTTTAGTTTTTCTTGATTTGTTGATACCTTAATGTGGGGTGTCTCGATTCGAGAAATGGAGATCTATGCTTCTTTTTCGGACAAAATTTTCGCTCGTTTCTCTACCTCCTCATGATTGGAGGTGACAACGACGCTATTTGGATTCGTCTCGATTTGAAGATCTGGAGCTTGAATTTGTCTTTATCACCATGTCTGATCTTTGTAACTTGTCAAAAAAAAAAAAAAACAATATATTGATTATGTAGTAAATCACTTGCTTACAACTAATTTCACATAAATGTTAGCTAAAAATATATATATAAAAATACCATCGTATTTATAAATAAAAAAGGTATGTTTCTTGTAAATAAGTTATACAATGTAATTATATCCAACTAATATATATATATTACCAATACTTACCAAGTAATACATTTAAAAAAAAAAAAAAAAGAACTTAAGTCCGGTCAAAAATGAAAAAAACTTAAGTTGCACTATATAATTAATGCATAAACTTAAGAGTATTTTTTAGTTTTTTCTCTCTTCCGCAAGAATGCTCTCCTTTCATTGGGAGACTTCTTGAATTCTGGGGTTTTTTTTTATAAAACCTTTTGCACCGCCTCGTATTCTGCTTCCCTTTTCCCCGATTTGTGTTCTTGTTTTTCGTGGATTTGGTGAATTCCTTTCTTCTAAGATTGGTTTTATTGTGTATTGGCCATTAAAATCTTTTAATCATTAGATCTTGGTTTAGGATTTTTGTTGCAGAAACCGCAGAATCACTCGCGTTAGTATTGGGGGGCAAGATGAGGTTTAATCATTTTTCTAGGAGACAACTTTTGAGAAGAAAACTCTGGATTGGGCGAAGGAAATATGGGGGATTTTCCCTTAATCGCAATGATCATATGGTGGATTCTGCTGGTTTTACTTTGATGGTTTTATTTTTACCACCGGCGATTCACATATCCACATCTATATATTGGGTGGGGGGGTTCATTCTATTCTCACTATTTCACAAACACTTTCATCTCTACATATATCTCTTCCCTTTGTGTTCTATGGCGGATTCTATCGATCATATGATGGAAAACTTTCGAATCTCCCAAAGAGAAACAACACATTTGGTGGCGCAACGAACCGATTTGGCGATTCCACAGAATACACTTGTTTTGAAGTTTGTGGCGAGGCGCCCAATTACAGTTGCTGAACTAAAGGAGATTCTTGGTAGGGCATGGAGGTTGAGAAATCCGTTGAGGATTGTGGGTGTTGGAGAGGGGCTGTTTCTCCTTACTTTTGAGACTGCTTCTAAAGTTAATGAGGTGTTGTTGGAACAGCCTTGGAATGTAAGGAGGTCACTGGTGGTGTTGGAGAAATTGCATGGGGGGAAAGGGTGTCTCAACTCAAACTTAACTTTGTTCCTTTTTGGATCCAGGTTCATGGCCTTCAACTCTTTGCCATGAGTCCTGTTCTAGGCATGAAAATTGGTAGTATAGTGGGCGAAGTTATGGAGGTCGATGTTAAGGAAGGTGAGGTGGCCTGGGGGAGTGTCTTCGAATTCGGGTGCTTCTGGATGTATCAAAACCTCTTTGTCGGTTTTTTTACATTACGGTGGAGGAGGAACCAATTACTGCGGTGTTTCGATATGAGCGACTATCAGGATTTTGTACCATATGTGGAATGATGGACCACTCGGAAAAAGAATGTGTGCTTGCTTATGATAAATCTGATGCATGGTGTAAGGAACATCGTTTTTTTCCTTTATGGTTGCAGGCAGACAAGAAAAAAAGCCCAACAGAAGATGAGTTGGCCAGTTTCTTTCATCTTCTTCAGATCGGAGAGGGAGATCTAACAAATCGGCCTGTGCAGTTGGATGAGGAGGCTCGAAGACGTGAGAAAGGAAAGGCGGTGATAATGGAACATGATGAGGTGGAGACTCGTTTGGAGATAGGCCCACAGAAAAGACAATCAGTTCGTAACTTTGAGGAGCTTGTTCTTGACAAAGATGGTGTAGAGGAGGGCCGATGTAGCAAGATGCCTAACAAGTTAGCTCGTTTTGATCCAAGAACTGGTAAGTATTTGGAACCTATTTCTTTTTCTGTTCCTATGGGTTTTCAACACTGTTTCTTGAAGGAACCTTTGTATGGGGTGGAAAATGGATGTGACTATCGGGTAGTTCACTTTGTGGGTCAAGATCTTAGTAATTCTTACCACTCTTCTTATGTGGAGATCATTTATGAAGGAGAGGAGCCGTTTATGCCTATCTATGAAACAACAGTTGTGCCTCCACATGCAGTCCCAGAAGGCGACAAGGGCGCTCAAGCCAAGGATATTCCGGTGCAGGCAGAGTCGGCTAACAGCTACGTGACTCCTTATAAGAAGAGGCCAAGGGACGATGGTTCGGGAGCAGTGATGGAGTTCTGGGGTGATGGGAAAGGATGGTCTGAAGGGGAAATTGTGAGAGATGTTGCTGAAAAGTGTAAGAGGGCAAGGAGCATGTTTGAATCATATGGGGCACCACTTGTGATTCGGGATACGGCGGAGGCTGAAGTGGATCAGCCCCGCCATGGAAAATGATTATAATTTGTTGGAATGCCCGGGGGATTCGCGGAGCTCGGGCATTCAATAATCTTAGTCGTTTAGTTTTTAAATTTCGTCCGTCTGTTTTGTTTGTGTCTGAATCTCGATGTTCATCGGCTAGAGCCGATCTTTTGAAGTCAAGACTTGGGTTTCAGTGTTGTTTTTCTGTTAATGCAAAGGGTTATTCTGGAGGCTTGTTGATGTTTTGGAAGAATGTTTTTCTTGATATTGTTTCTTACTCCTCTGCTCATATTGATTGCTTGTTGTCTTCTCATAATTTTAAATGGAGGTTTACGGGTTTCCAAGGAAGTCCGAAACTAGAGGATCGTAAGTTTTCTTGGAAGTTGCTTAATCGACTTGGGAGTTATACTCAATTTGCAAATAAAGCTTGGCTGGTGGGTGGGGATTTTAATGAAACATTGTTGCATTCTGAGAAGAGGGGGGGTATTAAAAAACCATTATCAAGATTATTGAATTTTCAAGATGCTCTTACTCATAATGGTTTAATTAATTTGAAAGTTAATGGCCCTCGTTTTACATGGATGAATAAGAGAAGGGGGTTGGACTTGATTCAAGAGAAACTTGATAGATTTGTTGCTACTTATGAATGGATTAAATTCTTCCCCGCATATGAAGTTAAAGGTTTGGATTTCATGGGATCGGATCATAGGCCAATTCTAATAGCATGTGAAATAAACAATGGGGTTGATATTCATAATCTGAAGAGGGGGTTTCGGTTTGAGAATCATTGGATTAAGGAACCGGATTTTAAGAATATGATTGGAAAAGTATGGGCGGTTAAAAGGAAAACTTTGGATCTACCAGTTTCTTTGAAACAGTGTGGTGAGTCAATTAAGGGATGGGCAATCAAAAAACGGGATTCTTTGACAAGCCGTATTAATCATGTTCAACATCAAATAAAGGTGGAAGTGGATAGGGAAGAGTGTATTCCGGATATTCAAAGAGTGAAAACTTTGGAGAAAGAATTGGATAAATTGCACTCACAAGAAGAATGGTATTGGAAACAACGGTCTAGGGTTTCGTGGCTTAAAGAAGGAGATTGAAACACAAATTTTTTTCATAGTAGGGCTAATCAACGGAGATGCACAAATCGTATTTCTAGAATTCAAAATAATTCTGGAGAATGGGTGCATAATTACTATGGAATCAAACAATTGTTTGTCGACTATTTTGTGAATATTTTCAAGACATGCAACCCTAATTCACAAGTTCTTCATGAGGCAACAAATGAGATGCATAATCGGCTTTCTAATGAACAAGTTCGTTTGCTTGATGTTCCATTCTCCAAGGAAGAGGTTAACAAAGCTATTAAAGATCTGAATCCATGGAAAGCTGCTGGACCTGATGGTTTTCCAGCATCGTTTTATCAGACTAATTGGAGTACGATCGGAGAGGAAGTGAGTCAACAGATTTTGATTCATTTGAATAGTGCGAAACCTTTAACTTCTTGGAACAAAACTACAATTGTTCTCATTCCCAAGGTAAAGAATCCGGTTAATGTGCTTCAATTTCGGCCAATAAGTTTATGCAATGTTAGCTATCGGATCCTTTCTCGAGTTATCACGAATCGTTTAAAGGTGGTTATGAACGATCTTATTGATCTCTCTCAAAGTGCTTTTATTTCAGGAAGGCTCATTTCGGATAACATTTTAATTGCCTTTGAATGTCTTCATTGGATTCGATCTTCTAAAAGTTGTGAAGGTTATGATGCGCTAAAATTGGATATGAGTAAGGCATATGATCGAGTGGAATGGCCTTTTTTGATGCATATTATGAAGAAGATGGGATTTTCTGAGAAATGGACACAGCTTATTTATAAATGTATTGCATCGGTGTCCTATGAGGTGTGTGTTAATGGTATGACTTCTGAGTCATTTATACCATCAAGAGGTCTTCGACAAGGTGATCCGCTCTCTCCGTTCTTATTTGTTTTTTGTGCTCAAGCCTTTTCATCACTTATCCAGGCGGCCATGAGGAGAAATGTTTTCTCAGGGGTTAGGATTGCAAGAAGTGCTCCATCTGTCTCTCATTTATTTTTTGCAGATGATAGTCTGATATTCTTGAAAGCCACGCGACATGAGGCTGTGACTTTAAAGGAATGTATTCGTCTGTATGAAACTGCTTCAGGTCAATTGATTAATTTTGAGAAGTCAGCCATTACCTTTAGTCCTTTCACTAAAATGGTAAATCAAGATGTTGTGAAGCAAGTCCTTCAAGTTCGATCTACACATGGCCATGATATTTATCTAGGGTTGCCTACTTTCTCCATCAGGGCAAAGCGACAACAATTTGGTTATTTGGTGGATAGGGCAAAACAGAAAATCAATGCTTGGGGTCATAAACAATTTTCGGAAGGTGGTAAAGAGGTACTCATTAAATCTGTTTTGCAAGCTATCCCATGTTATGCTATGTCTTGTTTCAGGATTCCTACTTCGATTTGCATGGATCTGGAGAGAATGACTGCAAACTTTTGGTGGGGATCAAAAGAGGAACGTAATAAACTTCATTGGCATAAATGGAGTGTGTTATGCAAATCAAGAGAAGCTGGTGGACTTGGTTTTCGGAATATGGTGATGTTTAATAAGGCTCTACTGGCTAAGCAGGTATGGAGGATTTTGATTCGTCCGGAGTCTCTTGTGGGAAAGATCTTCAAAGCAAAATATTTCAGCCAAACAGATATTTTAAATGCTGATTTGGGATCGAATCCTTCGTTTGTGTGGAGATCTTTGATGTGGAGTAAAGATTTATTAGAACATGGCATTCGTTGGCGAATTGGGAATGGAATGGGGGTACATATTTTCAAAGATCGATGGGTTATGGGTACTGAAGATGGACTGATAAAATCAAGAGTTGCTAGTGCATCGTCAGTTGGTCGTTTTATTTTGGCATCATCAGAATGGAATGTGGAGTTAGTCAATCAAGCTTTTTGGCCAAATGAAATAGAGGCGATCCTTAAAACTCCAATATGTGGTAATGGGCAATTGGATCAACAGTACTGGCCGGAAGATGCGTCTGGTAACTATTCTGTGGCATCGGGGTACAGATTATTAGATAGATTGTCTATTAGGGCAATAAGTAATTTTTTGCCAAGTTCTTCTGGTGGCAATTATGATAAGTTGTTATGGAATCATCTATGGAAATTGAAAATTCCGCCAAAGGTTCGTATTTTTGGTTGGAAACTTTTGAATGATTCAATAGCAGCAGAAGGAAATCTGGCCAAGCATCATGTCCCCATTTCTTCATCATGTTTATGCTGTGGGGCTTTTTATGCAGATACGATGCATGTCCTTTTTCGATGTGTGTTTGCTAAGCGCGTATGGAAGGATCAAGGTTTATGGGAGCAAGTAAAAAGAATAAATAAAGGTTCGATTTATCAGCTTTTATATAGTCTTAAGGATAATTCTGATCAAAAGCTTTTTGCTTTATGTTTAATTATTGCATGGGCTATTTGGAGGGAGAGATGTGGTTGGTTGCACTCGGATGAGATTGATAAGCAGGATAGGGCTTATTGGAAAGTGTTTAAAGTGCAATGGGCTATTGATTATTGGGAGGATTTTCAGAACATAGGAATGTTGGAAGCAGATAAGAATCTGATTACTACCAGGGGAAAGAGAGATGGAACCATACAGCATAATCAAGGTACCCTCTTTTCTGATGCAACTTTTAATAATGGAAAGAATTTCTTTGCTGTTGGTTTTGTGGTTCTGGATTCTGGGGGAGGTGTTGTGATGGCTGGAGGTGAACGTATTATCAATCCAGGGTCTGTGGTGGCTGCAGAACTTATTGGAGTTAAAAAGGGAATTGAGTGTTGCATTAAGCACAAGATTCAAATCTCAAGTATTAAAATGGATTCTGCAGATTCAATTGGGGCCATTAATTTTTCTTTGAGATTTGAAGGCTTGGAGAATGAATTGGCTCAAGAGATTAGAAGATATTTGCAAAGTCTCTTGATTTGGGATTGTGATGCTATTCCTAGAGAAAATAATCAAGCAGCACACAAGATGGCACAGGAAGCTTGGAATTTTTCAGCATCTTACGATTGGGTTGAAAATGATATTCCACAGTATATTAAGGAGTTTTGTTTTCTTTAAAATTTTATGTACTCCTTGTATACTCTCAAAAATAATTAATGCATAAACTTTGTCTAATACAAAAATAAACCTAACAATTTTTACTAAATAAAACCTTTAATATTTATTTTAATAGAATCCTAATATCTTATAAATTCTAATCATATTGAACATATATTTTTTTTAACACATATATCCTTATTAATGTTCCTTTTTTTTTTTTTGTCCTTTTCTGTACTAACTTTTCTTATTAAGAAAAGAGAATGTCAACTTACCTCATGAAAAATAAATAGAGGGCTACCTAATGTATTTTCAATAAAAGAGAGATATTATAGAAATTACATCGGAGTAGTTTAGGATGATTCGTAATAAAAATAGTAAAAGCAACAAACGTTTTAAAACAAACAACGACAAATTTTATAAAACAGAGGAATAATATATAATATAAATAAGAGTTAGATCGACTTGTGTGGACTAAGTCAATATATATACACTTGAGTCCATATTTTAAATGGACTAGGAGTAAATTTAAACTAAAAATTCGAATTTAAGGTTAATGGTTCAAATCTCGTCTCTATCTTTTTTACACTTTTTTTTTATTTCTACAAATGATAAAACTGTGTTGACACTTTTTAGTTTAGTTATGTAGCACTGTGTTGCATTTTTCAATACAATTCATAGCAATTTTCATTAATATTATGAGGTCATTTTTATCAAATTGTTGGATTAAATAAAGAAAGACGGGGGAGGGATAAGTTCAAACCATGTAAATCGATCTTATAAAAAATGTTCATTTACTATCTAAGTTGTTGACATACTCAATAATAAATATAGAGTAATTTTTTTAATATATATATAATATTAATTGCAAAACATAAAGATAATATCATCTAAGTTGTTGTCATACTCAATAAATAAATAATTTTCTTTTGTAAACATTAGTAAGAGGGATGAGTTTCGAACAATGTAAATAGACTTTAGAGACATGCTCACTTACCATTTAGACGACTGTCATACTCGATAAATAAATGATCATCTTTACTATATACAGTAATTAATACGAGTAATATTGTATTGCACTTTTAAGTTGCAATGACTTAAAAACTTTTAATAATATTGTGTTGTAAATTTCAGAATTTACACTTTTAATTAATAATGTGCTTTACCTTTAAGTTATATTGACTTATAATTTACAACCTTTTATATGTTACCACCCTTCTCATATTTTCCATTCATAAATCGATGTGATTAATTTATTAAGACAATCCCATAAGAAAACAAAAAAGGCGAGCACCTTAATTTTCAAGTCACAAATTTACGAATTTAATGGCTTTGGTCAATTTGCACAAAATATGATAAAAATGGTATGCGTTGAATACTATTGAATTCAGAATCGTTTCATATTTATAGAAATTTGTAAATTCCATTATTGAAAGTAGGTAAATGAAAGTAGGTAAATTATTTTATAAGATACAATGTAATCCTATTTGCCTCATATTATTTGTTCACCAAATGTAGTCTCATACACTTTATGAAAACCATCATTCATCACTTAATTACTCAATTTGCCATCAACTTTATTCACAATGGACGCCACAATACCATATAATACCCTTACTTTATCTATTTTTTTCTTAAAACTTGTGCCCACCCGCATGGGACTACATTTGGTGGATGGAGGGAGTACTATAGATTTAATTGATTTTGATATATTTTTAATTTTCAACTGAATTTTTAATCCACAATACAATCACAAAATTTCATACATAAACCTAATTATAGATACACATATGCATACACCGAATGAAATAAATGCTGAGAACATGGGTATAAATCGTCGATTACAACAGTTTGTCTCCCGCGTTTTCTAATCCCTTTGATTTCTTCACTTTTACTCTATAAATTTTGTTTTATTCAAATTTAATCATATTTAAATTTGGTAATTTATTCTCTTCTCTTATTTAAAATAGATAAATATAGAAGAATAACAGTTATATAAACTTAATAGTCCAACGTGGCAAGGGAACCCAACCTGTTCACAGCTCTCTCTCTCTTTCTCTCTCTCTCTCTAACTATGCATACTTTTTTTGTGTTTTATAATTCCAGAATTTGCAGGCCATAATCTTCCCCGGGTTTCAAACGTCGATTGGAAAACCTCCTGCATTCGTCTTATGAAACACCCTTCTAAATTATAATTTAATTCTTGCCTTGGAATTTCATTATTCCTTATACTTTCTCACCTGAAAACAGCTTCTTTTCTTTCTTGCTCTGGAATTCAATGTGGGTTATTCTTTGAGCCTGTTTGTTTTAGCTGCTTTAAAAATCAACATCCCGTTGAACAAGACATAGAAAGAGAGAGAGAGAGAGAGAGGAGAAAGAGAAGGCCCAAATATGTTTGACACCCTTTTGAAAAGCAAATTCTATTCCAAATGGTGAGATCAGATATGATTATGATGAACATTGGGATGCTTTTAAATTTTTATATATGTTTTAAGATTTTTGATTTGTTTTTCTGGTTCTTAGCAAATCGGATCTTAAGACGGTAAGGGCCCGGATTGATATGATCAAGAAGAAGAGAAACGCAACGCAAAAGTATTTGAGGAACGATGTTGCGGATTTGCTGAAAAATGGATTGGATTATAACGCTTATGGCAGAGTAAATCCCCTTTTTCTCTCTTTTGGTTCGTTATTTGCATTATTTTTCTTTTTATTATCAACTTTTTCTGAGTTCTTATATTGAATAATAGTTGGCCTGAGATTGTCTTGATAACTTTTGATTCTTCAATATATGGTGTTTCTATTGGTGAAACAGTTCTGAGCAGAAATCTTGAGAGATTTTTTCCAAAATTATGGCTAATCATTTTTCGAGTATTTTAATATTTACGGAGGTTTCTGGGCTGCCATTTGATTCTTGGTATTCTCATTGATAAGAGCTGTTGAATGTTTTCAAGAATTTGGTAACATATTGATGTGTCTATGAATTAAATTGCTTTAATTGTTTGTTCGGAATTTAATAATGGTTTTTCAGTTTAAAATCGTGGCAGATTAATGTAAGATTTAAATGCAATCTATCACCCTTAAACCTCCATAAACTAATTATGAGCACATAAATTGTTTTATCTGCTTTTTATATTATATTGCATTTCTCTTTTATTATGGTTTCTTCCAAAACAATTTTGTAAGTTATCCAGAATTCTTGTAATTTTTAACTTTTAGAACCTTGATTCTTGTGAGTTATATATAAACTGTTTTCAAATGTTGAAACAGTCTGAAGGGCTTCTGGCTGAGATGACCAGATCTCAATGCTACGAGTTAATTGATCAATATTGTGATCAAATTTCAAAGAATCTCTCTGCCATGGACAAACAGAGGTATGCACCTCACATTTTAAATTGTCCAAACACACTGCTCGTTAAATGGCGTGTTTTCGGAAATACGCATGCATCTGCTAATTATATCTTATGAGCAGGGAATGCCTTGAAGAATGCAGGGAAGCTGCATCAGGTTTAATGTTTGCAGCAGCGAGATTCGCCGATCTTCCAGAGCTACGAGAGCTGAGATCTATCTTCTCTGAGAGATATGGGAGTTCCCTGGATTATTATGTCAATAAGCAGGTGTGGATTACATCTTTTTTAACTGCAAAAGCACTCATGTGTATGTTGGGTGAACTAATATTTGATTTGTTTTATTCAGTTCGCGGAGAAGTTGAAGTCGGGTCCTCAAACAAACGAATCGAAGTTTCAGTTGTTGCATGATATAGCTGCAGAATCCGGCCTAGAATGGAGTTCAAAAGCTCTGGAAAATAAGCTTTTCCGTGATTCTGCATATAATAAGAAGGTACCCTTGTAAAAATAACCATTTGGTATTCTTCCTCAGATTTTGCTAGTCTAATTATTAATTTGAGGAAATTTACAACTCTATTGCAGAATCTTGCTACAGAAACCAATGATAGTGAGTATTCTTCAGATGATCATAAGGGGGGTGGAGATGTTCAAAAGCATGCTCGGGCAGGCAGCCGATACGAATTTTACCCTGCCCGAGAGCTTAATCCCGAGCCAGAAAAGAAAGAAGCCACTAGAAATGAAGTTAAATCTCCTCCTGTGAAGGACATTCAAGTTGATAAAATTAGGAAGCCTCAAGAATATGAAGATAAGCCTCTTGAGTACAAGTGGGTTCCCCCTCCCTACACTAAGGACAAGGTAGACCTCTCACAACCGTCCGAATCTGATGAAAATCGTGGAAAAGACGATCACAAATTTGAGGCGAAACCCAAGGTGAAATCAGTCCGAACAAGGACTCTTAAGACTACGCGGGGCCAGGAGAATGATGGAGTTTCAGATGAAACGAATAAAGAAAAGGCAGCACTGGGTCAAAGAATCTTGAAATTCTTCGATGGTGGTGGGCGTGATCAACGAGACGAGGACGAGAAGATAGTGGATAAGCTTCTTGAACACTACAGTAGGAAAAAGGGCCCTCATTTGGAATCAGATGTTAAGCCAACTCATCAACGTTCTTCAACTGGTCCGAGCAGAATATCGTCTCTTCCTACGGAAGCTACAAGTCCAATCGAGAATCCTAAAACACATACACGGGCTGCCTCCTTTCATCCCGACGTCCATGTGCATCCTAAGTTGCCGGATTATGATGACTTTGTCGCGCGATTGGCTGCCTACAGAGGAAAATGATCGGATTAGGCTTTCATTTCATTCTTTATTCTTTGTTACTACTATATACTGATGTATGATCTCAAAATACGGGGTCTGATACTTGTCCACTCTGTATAATCCTAGGTTGTAACGTGTAAAGTATATTCATAATCTTTATGAGTGTTCCTATCCTTGCAATTTCGGAGCTACCAATCATCATTAACTTATGTTCAAACACAAAACAGTTTTCTTAATTACTTGCATGAGCTATATTCGATCCACCATTGTTTGCATGCAATTTCACTTCACAATATTTATATATTTACAGTTCCTTCAATTTTTTTTTTTTACTTTAATCATAAAACACTTTCAGAAATCTGCAGTGGATAGATGATGTAAAACTTCACAATCTTGTTCACTAATTGCAACAGATTCATCAACTCCACGCGATAAACTCAGGAATAACAATTATACCTGTAGACGGTGCTTGCACGATAGGCAAATCTTAAGAAATCGCAGTTTTGAGAGAATTGAGAAAATCAGATTCTTTTTTGGCAATGGAAATTAAAGAAATTTTCCCGGTGAGAAAATTGCAGGGCACCCTGCGCGAGTATTTAGAGGTTTCTGTTTGTAATTAATATACAAGAATTAATTATCATCCTCTCTACGAGTTTGGACTTTTAGGTGATAAATCGGATGTTTCGCATAATAAAAACTGCATAAACTGTTTCTTGGTATACTGATCTGTTGTCAAACAATGGATGAGTACAAATATATATATACATGATACGGAGATCTAAAAAGAGCCCTAAAACAGGATGGCCCAAGAATAAAATAACTAATGGGCTTCATATAGGGCAGGCCCATACTTCAATACTCCCCCTCAAGTTGGAGTGTGTAAGTCTCGAACACCCAACTTGCTTCGAAGATACTTGAAACGCTCGGCGCCGAGTGCCTTGGTAAAGATATCAGCAACCTGATCGTTTGTGGAAATCATGCAAGGTCGAATGTCCCCATTTGCCACTTTTTCTTTAACAAAATAGCAATCCATTTCAACATGTTTAGTACGTTCATGGAAAACCGGATTCATAGCAATATGCCGAGTAACTTGATTATCGCAATACAGTGGAGTGGGACTAGTGAGAAAGATGTCAAAATCGCGCAGCAACCACCTCAGCCAAACAATTTCACACACGGTTGTGGCCATGGCCCGATACTCGGCTTCGGCGGATGACCGAGAGACAACCGACTGCTTCTTCGTACGCCAAGAGATGGGGGAGTCGCCAATCATAATAAGATATCCGGTCGATGACCGCCTTGTGAACGGACAACCAGCCCAATCGGCATCACAAAAGGCGTTCAAGGAGAAGTCGCCGGCTGCTGCAAGAAATATTCCTTGGCCAGGTGTGCGCTTCAAGTAACGCAGCACACGATGTGCAGCTTGAAGATGTGATTGGCGCGGATTCGTCATGAATTGGCTTAGTTGGCTGACTGCAAAAACAATATCGGGTCGTGTAACCGTGAGATAGAGTAAGCGGCCAACCAAACGACGAAACTGAGATGCATCGACCAGTGGACTATCATCGTCCGGTTCTAACTTTAAATTTTGTTCCATGGGGAACTCACTTGGTCGCCCCCCTTGAAGACCACTTTCTTCTAAAATATCCAACGCGTACTTACGTTGGCTCAAAACAAAACCTTCAGGGGAACGAGCAACTTCAATCCCTAGAAAATATTTCAGCTTCCCCAAATCTTTGATGCTGAATTTTTTATCCAAATATTGTTTCACGAACGAGATATGGTCAGAATTATTGCCGGCTAAAACGACATCATCCACATATATGAGGGCTGTGACAAAAATGGTCCCTTTTCGAAAAATGAATAACGAGTGGTCAGCTCGTGATTGCAGAAAACCGATGGACTAGAGATTGAGTAAATTTTTCATACCAATTTCTGGAGGCTTGGCGAAGACCATATAGTGATTTCTCTAGCTTGCAAACCCGGGTGTCTCCGTCTTTCGCAAAACCTTGGGGTATGTGCATGTACACGTCCTCGTGTAAATCACCGTGGAGGAAGGCATTGTTAACGTCCAACTGGTGGACTTCCCAGTTTCGTTTGGCCGCGATGGTTAGCATGCAACAGACCGTGACCAACTTAGCTACCGGCGCAAATGTTTCATGAAAATCGACACCCTCAATTTGAGTAAAACCTTTGGCAACTAATCGAGCCTTGTATCGCTCCACATCTCCATTCGGTTTGTACTTGATTTTATAAACCCATTTCGAGCCAACTGTTTTCTTTCCCGGGGGAAGTGGAACCAACGTCCATGTCCCATTAGATTCTAATGCATCAATTTCTTTCTTCATGGCTTCTCGCCATAACGGATCCTTTACGGCCTGGGAGAAATATTTTGGCTCATCACGAGACGTGATGGCCGCTAAAAAAGCCTTGTGAGCAACAGAAAACGTATCATAATTAACGTAATGAGAAAGGGGGTAAATTGTGGACACGACTGGATGTGCAGCGGGTAGAGACGGTGGCAAATCTGTGACATATGCATCAAGGTGTTTAGGCCTTTTTCGAACTCGCTGAATATCTCGCGGTGCAACAGCAGGGGGCGGAGAATCAAGTGGCTCGACACTAGGACTTAGGCTGGGTGTCGAGCTGCAAGGGGCTGGTGCGCCAGGAGGCGCGATCTCAGCAGCGGGCACTGGAGGTTCGACCTGGTCAGTGATCTGTGGCGCTGGCAAGCGGACAAAAGGTCGTTGCATTGAGGCTGCTGGACTGGGGGCAGCCTGATTGCCACGGATTCGGGCATGGGCATATGATACGGCCTCTGAATAATCGATGGTATTGCTGCCTTTGAACGGAAATATGTGTTCAAGGAACGTAACATCACGGGAGTTATAGAAGCTATGTGTTTGCAAATCGAAGACGCGATATGCTTTCTGACCATTCGGATATCCTACGAAGACACATGCTCTCCCCCTTTCATCAAACTTATCTTTGCGATGGTTCTCGTGCGCATATACCAAGCATCCAAAAACTTTTAGATGATCATATGTTGGTTCTTTGTGAAACAAAACTTCGTACGGTGTCTTGTTGAGAGTGAGAGCCGTAGGTAATCTGTTTATTGTGTATACCGCAGTAAGGATACAGTCACCCCAAAATTCAATGGGCAGCTCTGCTTCAAATCGAAGTGCCCTAGCCACTTCCAATATGTGTCTGTGTTTCCGCTCCACAACCCCATTTTGTTGTGGAGTATCCGTGCAAGAACTCTCAAGAAGTATTCCATTCTCCACACAATAATTAAGGAGTGCAGCAGTTCGAAATTCAATGCCATTATCCGATCTAATGCGCTTGATTTTTGATGAAAACTGTGTTTGCACCATGTTAGAAAATTGTATCAATTGATTTGGGACGTCCGATTTCTGCTTGAGGAGGAAGGCCCAAGTGCCTCGACTATAATCATCAACAATCGTTAAGAAGTAGCGTGCCCCTGTAAAAGTTTCACATTTATATGGGCCCCATATATCGCAATGAATTAATTCAAAACAATAATTCGTTTTGCTAGTGCTAAGTGGAAAAGGTAGGCGTGTTTGTTTAGCACGAATACAAGAATCACAAAGTATATCGTTTGACTTAAAATTCTTCAAACAGCGTATATATTGCAGTTTCTTATCGGACGCATGTCCTAAGCGTTTATGCCACACATTAGTTTCTCCAATAACAGCTAAGGTTGCAGCCGTGTGCAACGATGGCTCCAAGTAGTACAGCCCATTGCGACGCTTACCCACACCAATCAGCGTCTTCGAACGTAGGTCCTGTACCATGCAAAATTCCGGCAAGAAGGTGAATATACAATTTAGATCATTAGTGAGGCGACTAACGGAAATGAGGTTACAATGGAATTGAGGGATGTATAAAACGCGTCCCAAATTAATTCCGTTGTCCAGATTAATTTTTCCAATGGAATGCACAGGAACGATATCACCGTTGGGTATCTTCACGGGTAATTCTGAATGATTCTTGTTCACATCAAATAATGCATCAATTTTACATGTTATGTGCTCTGTAGCCCCAGTATCAACAATCCATGAATGAGATGGACTCAACTCCATACCTGCCATATTCACGGTGGGCCCGGAAGATGTCTCATTCCCTCCATTGATCTCTGAACGCATAAACAAGGTCAGTCGCTGCAATTGTTCTGTAGTCAATCCCGGCACCGGACTTGTATCGTGGTCGACGTGAGCAGAACGCGGACCACCCGATCTGCT
The DNA here is from genome assembly GCA_963675135.1 of Galeopsis tetrahit. Classification (NCBI taxonomy): domain Eukaryota; kingdom Viridiplantae; phylum Streptophyta; class Magnoliopsida; order Lamiales; family Lamiaceae; genus Galeopsis; species Galeopsis tetrahit. Next base: position 64,553,696 of record OY776127.1, read on the forward strand.
GTTCCCTTGACTTCCACCTTGTCTGGGTTCTTGGTTACTATTTTGACGTGAATCTTGAGTTCCTCCGGATTTGCGATCAGATCCCCGTCTATTCCAGTTAGGCGGATAGCCTATGCGTTCGAAGCAAGTATCAAGCGTGTGATTCGTCTTTCCGCAATGGCTGCAATGTCTCCCTTCTTTCGAGCTTGATCGTCGTGATGTATCTGGGGGTTTCTTGGATTGAGCATGGAATGCAGTTATCTCCTGAATCGGTTTCCGTGCAGACGAGATGGATCGGTGTTGTTCGTCTTCGGAAACAAGATGATATGCAATACTTAGGGTAGGAACAGGTCTCGTGCTGAGTATATGTGTGCGGATGGAGTTGTATACATCATCCAATCCCATGAGAAAGTCATATAATCGATCACGATCCTTCCTTTCGTTTAACCGTTTCATCATGTCGCAGTTGCAGCCTCCACAAGAGCAGTTCGGCATCGGAGAAACTGAACTTGACTCGTCCCAGATTCTCCGTAACTTACTGTAATACGCCGAGACGGATTCATTGTCTTGACGTATAAGGCCTAGTGCTCGTCTCAACTCGTACGCCCTTGGCGCACTCTCCTTTCCAAAACGCTCTTCAAGATCGAGCCAAATTTCACGTGCGCTTCTGAATTTCACACTCTGTCGGATCTCGGGTTCCATACTGCTTAGTAACCAGCCTTTAACCATCGCATTAGTCCGTTTCCAGTAGGGCAAATACGGGTCAGTAGCGGACGGCATCGAGATTTCACCGTCGACGAAGCCTATTTTATTCTTGGCATACAACGAGTTTGTCATGTCGTCTAGCCAATCACCATAATTTCCGTCTTTGAGTAACACTCCAACAAAGACGTCTCCAGGTTTGTCGGAAGCGTGTAGATAATAGGGTGACATCGAATCAATCACGATAGCAGACGCCTCCAATCTGCTGCCGGAGTCACCATCTTTATTTACGGACTTATCTCCGTTCTTGTCGTCTGCCATGAACTCACACGATGATAGATGCACTCAACTTCGTAAGATAATGGCGTGGGCCCTGAGTAAATCACCAAGAACGGTGCTCTGGTACCATGATAAATCAGATGGAGTTTCGCATAATAAAAACTGCATAAACTGTTTCTTGGTATACTGATCTGTTGTCAAACAATGGATGAGTACAAATATATATATACATGATACGGAGATCTAAAAAGAGCCCTAAAACAGGATGGCCCAAGAATAAAATAACTAATGGGCTTCATATAGGGCAGGCCCATACTTCAATATTAGGTGAGACGGAATTCTTTCATGGTATCAGAGCAAAACGACCTGGGTTCGATTCCCATTTAAATTGTCCACTCGATAGGGAGGAGGTGCACTGAGCTCGAAACTCGACTTGGTCGAGTCTAAAATTTTAAAGACCGAGCTCCACTCGATAAACTTGAGTTCGACTCGATTACCTATATAATTTTTAAAATTAATTATAAAACATATTTTTTCTAAAATAAACTCGAATTTAACTCGACTCGCCTCGAATACTTGTATATAAATATAAAGTATACTCATATTAATGATAAAATAGTAAATATTGTTCAAGCTCGATTAGGCTCACGAGGCTTTCAAGCTAAATATTTATAAGCTTGAATTCAAACTCGATAGCTACTCGAGTAGTTTGAAACTCAGGTCAACTTGATTAGTTGATTAACTTCTATTCGAGCACAAAATGGGCTGTTTCAATTGGCGGGTGATTTTGTCATTTCGCACGACGAATAACCGTTACGCATCGGACCGACGACGGCCCAATAGGCTGGGCGGTAAACGAATTGGGCCGTTTAGAGCCTAATTGGACAATTCGGGTCGGGGCATTCTCACACCCCAAAGTCGTTTTAGCGTTTCTTTTTTCGATTCGCCGTCCAAAGTCTATGTGGGGGTAAAAATGGCCGGTGAACATGGAGACCCGCCGTATAATCCAGCAGAAGGCGGCAACGGCGAAAGCGACAGGGAGGAGCAAGTGATGAGTGAGGTTCACCTCGGGTGCCCGACGAACCACTCTGGGCCGCACGTCTCTCATTTCACCATCTCTCTTCCACCTCGTTAGGGTTCTTTTTCTTGGCTCGTACTTAAATTGTATTGTTTAATAAAACATCAACTATGCATTTAATGAAATGTTAAGAGATATTGCTGGAATAGTTGTTTAATAAGACAGCAACTATGCTTATGTGAAAATAGTTGTTTTCGTCGATTTATTGTATATGCCATGCGATCACCACATATGAAGCAGTTTTAACTTCTTTATTTTCTGTGATTATGCAGGAGATGAGGAAATTGAAGATAGTTTGGATTCAGCGAGGGGTAATGTCTGTGAGGTGGATGAAGACGGAGATTTAATTCTAACTCGAAGGCGTAGTAAGTTTTTCTCATTGCAGGAATTTAATTATGGATGTAAGATTAATTTTTCTGCTGTAGAGCGAAACCCTGCATGATTTTTCTTTATTCTTATTTGTTATTGTATAGTTCAGTGTTTTTTAGAATTTGATTGATTTTGTTCGCTTGTGAAGTGATATTTGGTTTTTTTCTTTGCATTTAATTCAAATCAGTTGAGTCCTCAGTTGAAAAGTTTTTGGGCCATCTGTGTCTTGTGATTTTTGAGTGCACAAATGTTAATATGCTATTATTATTGATCAAGGTAGCATGATAAACTCTTAACCTAAAGATCATAAGTAGGAGTTCCACATGTGGCTTTGATCTGGCATGTTTTCAATTGAATCTGAATAATATGTGGTGGGAACTGTGATGCGGTTGTTTACAGCTTAAATGTCTTAGGGGTCTCAAGGTTTAACATTCTTATTGAATCATTGATAGTGGAAAATGGCAAAAACAGAACTAATTGAGGCCAAGAAATTGATAGAATTCATTCTCTATTTAATTTCCAGATGCACCAAAGGATTCTTTTATTATCAGCATCCAGCATAACATCACTTCTTCCATTCCAAGAGTTGGTCTCCAGGTAATGCGGTCTTTGATATCATCACAATGTCCCTCAACATTTTCCCATCTTACGGTCTTTAATACAGTGTTCCATTTGCGCCAGCTTTAACTAAAACAGAGTCATTTCATGAAAACCCAATTTCATGTTTCACTGGCACGTTCCAGTTTTCTGTTCAATATAATGGATTCATCCTCTTGAATTTTGTATGTACTCTCGTTGACAATATATACGTGCGTGTGTGTGTGTGATGCTTTTTCCTAGTTCAGGTTTGGAGAGCAGAACTGGTATTAGCTGACTTTGTGCTGCACATGACATATAAATCATCGAACTTTGATGGAATTGTTGCCATAGAGCTTGGTGCTGGCACTGGTAAAGTTTTTTGTGCTTAGTTTCGGTGAGTCGTGGAGTTATGCTTGTTAATTGTTAATACTTATAGAATATTATAGTTTCACATTTTATCAAAATGTACATCCCTGTCTATGATTCTTCTGTCTGTTTGACAAGACTTTTGTATTTATATTTGACAGGGTTGGTTGGCATGTTACTTGCTCGTGTTGCCAATACTGTCTTCATAACTGGTAAAGTGCACCTCTATTGCACGACATTTATTCTTTTTTTTGATGATTTTATTATGTAGATAGAAAATTTTCATTGCCTTTAAGACATTATAAATATTTGGATGTCACCCATACTGTATTACTTTCACATAAGTCAATGCGGGGTTATTCATTGTTTCAGCAAGTTCATTTGGTCTTCACCAGGTTTAGCATTTGATAAACTAGCACTATTTTTTAATATATTACAGACAAAGGTGACGAAGTACTTGGAAACTGTGCCAAGAATATTAATCTCAATGCTGGAATTTTCCACCGCAAGGCTTCTATATATGTACGCGAGCTTGATTGGAACCACCCAACGCCTGAGTTTGTAGTAAATTCTCCATCCAAGCAAAGGTAGACAGTTAATACCAAGTTTGATCACTTTTTATGGTCATCTTTTGCTACATACTCTTCCCCTTTCTGGTATTTTTCTATAGCTAGTTATACTTTCCTCAAGATTATATCTACTAAAGATATCAATCGATATAAAATCTCTTACCTTGTACAGCTATGGTTGGAGCGTGTCAGAGGTAGAAGAGCTTCAAAGAGCTTCTTTGATCTTAGCTGCTGATGTTATTTACAGTGATGACTTAACTGATGCCCTCTTCAGTGCATTAGAAGCAATCATGTCTAATAGCTCTGATAAGGTAAATTGAACCGTTTGGAATTGCACTTTGAATTGGTCTCATAAGAACTGAGTTTTTTATACTGGTATATGAATCATTGTTCCAAACTCTCCAATGTCGAGTTTTGGGTTCATTGCTTGTATTAATAGGCATTTCGTTGCCGGAGGCTCTTTGTCCCTACACATCTATGTAGGAGACCATTTAGAAACAGAGGCCTGAATCGAATGGTGTCTATTGTGTTGAAAGATAGGAGTATTTATTATAATTTCTCCCAATTGTGACTTCTTACGTTATATTCTAAGACCATAGTATTTTGAATAAGTATTGTCCACGCCTTGATCATATAGATTCGGTTATAATAAGTGCACTCCACCCCACAAATAGTGTTGATTGTCTACATTCATGTTCCTTGTGATTTATTTGGTTGATATTTTTTACTAAAGGGGTTGAATTTCTGAGATCTATAAGACCAAGAAATGAATGATCTTATTCCTTCTTTTCTATCTAATATTAATTAGGTGTTATACCTAGCTCTAGAAAAGCGGTACAACTTCAGCATTGACGATCTTGATGTTGTTGCAAATGGCTATTTGCACTTCCTCAGTTATATTAAAGACGAAGAAGGTACACAAGCTTTGGCATCAGCTTATAAATACCATCATTCTGTAATTCTTTCTTTCTCATTATGTTTTGTGTTTGCAATACATGATGCAGAAGACAATTCCGTTGAAACTGAATGTCCACCAAGCTTTGTCGGTAGACGCCTGAATCTTGAAGAGATTCCTCAGTACGTGCAAGAGTACGAACGAGGAAACGATGTTGAGATTTGGCAGATAAGATATGTTAAGCCCAAACCTTAAACCTCTGGTAATCTTTTCATGTCAAGATATGTTGTAATGCGTTCTGTAAAAGGTTGGAATATTGTAGAAAGTAGAAAAGTGATGAGGAGAAACGACGTTTTTTTGCTAGTCTGGATAACATTGGTTGTGTTGTGGTTGTCACGTGCCAACCCTAGAATCTTGCTTGCTCGCCTAAAAAAGTCACTTTACTTCATCATCAAAAACTCTGGATCTCACTACTTTTCTGGCTCTCTAATCTCATTATTTGATTTTATAAATTAGTGTTCAATTTTAGCTGCTACATATTTTTATACTAGATCTACTGTTTTCTTGTTTAATTAGCTGGAAATACTCGAGAGAATTGTCTATTAAGTTATTTATTTTTAGATGTAATTTTTATAGCAAGTATATTAAGCTGCAATATGATAGTGGTTTATAGTTTACAAGAATTATAGTAACTCACTACAAATTATTCTGCAATTTTTTATATTTGAATACTCCCACCGTCCATGCTTGTTTCTTTTGTACCTATTTTAAAAAAATATTGTTTAAATAAAATAATAATAATGAAAGTAAATATACATATAAACCGTCCAAAAAGAAAAATAGGCAAACTTTACTTGGTCGGAGGAGGAAAGTATATGAGTTCATATTATCAAAAGACAAGTAGAAGAAATAAAAAGACCCAGCCAGAGACTCATTGTGTTAATACAAGACTTGTGTAGATTGTTCTTTTCTTTTCAACAAATTTTCTGATGGTTTAATATTGGTAACCATAGCCTTATTTATTTTTTTCTTCTAAATAATGGTTAAAATTTGTGATGGGTTATAAAAGATTTATCCCTCGATCCTCCAATGTACTTTTCCTCCATCTAGATTCTTCAGACTACGGCGGATGCAACCTGCACCACCGGCGGCGGCGCACAGGAAACTAGATAACGATTTGTACTAATCGTTAACTTTTTTCGCGGCACGAATAGTAAAGCTACTATTTATTATTCTACGCAATCGCGAATCTTGTTTTTTACTACAACAAAATTTACCATTTTTAATACTTTTCACTGTTCTAGTAAAAGAGAAGAAGAATCCAACGCTGTCGTTTTCTAGTGTTCATCGCTTGCAATAGATTGCTTCAACTTCACTCTTTTTCCATTTTTTAATTCCCTCGAAAGAGAAAAAGAGCAAGCAGTTGATCTACATCCCAAAAATTCCTGAATTCTGTCTCCAAATTTTGACCTGCGTCTGTTTGGGCGATATTAACGGTGGTGATTTAACTCGCCGGAAAGCCCGATGGGCTGCACGCAATCGAAGATCGAGAACGAAGAGACGGTCAATCGATGCAAGGAACGGAAGCAGCACATGGAGCGAGCGGTTACGGCCAGAAACAAGTTCGCCGCCGCCCACTCCGCCCACGTCATGTCGTTGAAGAACACCGGCGCCGCCCTAAGCGACTTCGCTCAGGGTGAGGTTATTTACCCCTCATCGGCCGCTCCTGCTGTTTCCTTGACATCCCCCGCCTCCGTCGGCGCCGCCACGCCTCCGCGCCCTCCTTTCGAGAATTTCCCTCCTCCGCCCCCTCCCCTTCCTGCCTCATTTGCTAATTCTTCCCCTCTTCAACGCGCCGCCACCATGCCTGAATTTGCGATCCCTCTACCGACAAATAAACATTCTGATCCGATAATTGAGGAAGAAGATGAAGATGAAGACGAAGAGGATGTTGAGTTGGAGACTAGTCATAGCTTGAAACAACGTGGTAGTAAGAGTGCTAGAGGTGGGATCTTACCTTCAGAGGTTGTAGAAGAAGAAGTTCGTCTTCCGCCGCGCCCCAAAGATCGGCAGCGGGAGCAGCCGCCGCCTCCTCCGCCACAGTCGCAGAGTTCTTCTTGGGATTACTTTTTCCAAATGGAAAACGTCCCGGGTCCCACACTAGCGGATGTGGAAGAGAATGCTGATGAAAGGGAGGAAATTGAGCGGAAGATGCTTGATGAAAGGGCTAGGAGAAAAGAAATGGAGCTTGAAGAAAGGGCTAGGAGAAAGAAAATGGAGCTTGAGGCTGAGCCGCTACAGGAGGTAGTGGAGATGATGAATGAACTTCCTCCGCAGCCACCACCACCTGAAGCGGCAATGGCAGCAGCAAAGAATGGGAAGAAAGTGAAACAAGGGGCTGCCCCCGAGGGAAAAAAGAAGGGTGGGGGAAGTATTGCAAACTTGATGCAAATATTTGTTGAACTTGATGATTGTTTTCTTAAGGCTTCAGAAAGTGCTCATGAGGTTTCTAGAATGCTTGAAGCCACCCGCTTGCATTATCACTCAAATTTCGCAGATAAAAGAGGTATATCATAACATTATATGGTAATGCTAATGAAGGTTTCATCTTTTTAATCGTGGGCTTATTGTTCTTGTTGTGATCTTTCATGCTAGTTAACAATGCAATTCATGCACAAGTAAATTTTAATGGGTTGTTTTCTCACCTTCAAGTTGTCTTCTGGCTGATGAATTTGCACGAGGTAAGAATTGTTGAAGCAAATATCAAGTATTGTGTTCTTATTGGCAGGGAATATTAATCATTCAGAAAGGGTAATGCGAGTCATCACTTGGAATAGATCCTTCAAAGGTTTGCCTAATGCTGATGATGGGGTGGATGAATTCGATTCAGAGGAGCAAGAAACTCATGCAACCGTGCTGGACAAGATGCTGGCATGGGAGAAAAAACTTTATGATGAAGTAAAGGTATTGTCATTCTACCATCTTGCTAGATTAATTTTTGAAGATAACCAACTGCTACAAAGTTGAAAGTTCTGCTAGAGGTGATCACTGATCTAATATATAGAAGCTGGGGTACCACAATGTTCAACATTCTTGTGGTGTTCAACTTGTTTTCTTGAAATGTTCATCACCATTAAATGGCATTAGCAACATCAACACTGCTACATGTCACAACATTATCCGTGTTGCCTTCATACAAGTTTCAGAGTTGGTAAAAACTTAGAATCATAAATGGTGGTGTCTTGCTTATAGTCATGTAGATAGAACAACCTGAAAACTCAATTTGGTGTTAGAATCTTATGTTGTATTATTTGTTATTTTGGTGCTCAACAGGCAGGCGAACAGATGAAACTTGAATATCAAAAAAAGGTTGCCTCATTGAATAGATTGAAGAAACGCAGTTCAAACACGGATTCATTAGAGAGAATGAAAGCATCAGTCAGCCATCTGCATACAAGATACATTGTTGACATGCAGTCCATGGACTCAACTGTCTCTGAAATTAATCGTCTCCGTGATGAACAACTCTATCCAAAACTTGTTTCTCTCGTTGATGCGTGAGTTTTTAACTTCTTATGCACTTCTTTTCAGAAAGTCAAGTTTCTTGTTGAGAGTCTGTGCTGCTGTCTTTTTTAGCATTTTGCACGGTCTTGATTTTCTCTTGCTATGATTTTCACAAGTTGAGTCAAAATTCTCTCGTCTGATTGCATGGTGTGTATTGGGCTGATTCTTGGTTGATGCCCTCGTAAGGCAGATATGTGTAACAGTGGTTTGATTTTCCTTATTCCTATACACTGCATATAATGATAGGATTTGTCGTTGTTGTATTCCTGAAAAGTGGGAAGAAAAAACATCTGATGTTTGTTGTTGTTGTAAGACCTGAAAAGTGGGAAGAGAAGACTAAAAAGGGCATGAAAAGAAAAAAACACATTATGATATGTGCATTCACCAAATAGCTAGCTACATATAAAGTATAAACCATATAAGCCAATCTTGCATAGTTGGGTAAAGACTTTGTTTTTGGACATATAAGCCAATCTTGCATAGTTGGGTAAACTCGGTATATTGTTTAGCATACGAAGGGTGTGTTTTCAGAATCTACAAACAACTTCCGGAATCACTTTTTTTTTCCGAAAGTTGATAGTAGTAACTTTTGGAAAATATTGATTTTGCTTCACTTTATAGAGTTTGCAAAATCCCCTAAAGTGTATCACTGTTTAGTGATTTTGAGAAGAGAGAGAGTTCACGTGAGGCCTAGTTTTTGTTGTTACTCTATCCTGAATTCCTGATCCAGTTTTTACAACTGTTTGAATGGTTTTGCAGGATGGCTACAATGTGGGAGACGATCAGAATATACAACGATAACCAATCCAAGATCGTTCAATCACTGAGATTACTCGACATCTCTCAATCCCCAAAAGAAACAACTGAACACCACCATGAACGCACACGCCAGCTAGGCGGGGTCGTTCAGGAGTGGTCTGCTAATTTCTCCGAACTCATGGGCCAGCAAAAAGAATACATCAGAGCACTCAACAGCTGGTTAAAATTAAACCTCATCCCTATAGACACAAACTGGAAAGAAAAGGCTTCTTCTCCGGGCAGACAACAAAATCCCCTGATCCAAACGCTCCTCCAGGCCTGGAACGGTTATCTTGAGAAGCTCCCAGACGAGCCAGCAAAAGCAACTATCAACAACTTTGCAGCTATCATCAAGACCATATGGCAATATCAGAAAGAGGAATTGGAGTATAAGAACAGATGTGGAGAATCAAGAAAGGAGCTTATCAGAAAAACCCGAGAATTTGAGAACTGGTATAATAAGTATATGCAGAAGAGGACGCCTAACGACGATACAGATCCAGAGAGGGGGGTGAGTCCAGAACATATTGCAGAAAGACAGTTAATTGTGGAAGCAGCAAAACAGAAATTGGAAGATGACGAAGAATTTTATCAGAAGCAATGTGTTCAAGTTAGAGAGAAATCTCTCATGAGTCTGAAAAGCCATTTGCCCGAACTTTTCAGGGCGTTGTCTGATTTTTCTCTTGCCTCGTCGGACATGTACAGAAATTTGAGCTCAATTGCACACTCGGGCCACTGAAATGAGGTATCGTGATAATGAAGAGTCCTGTTATTACCACTCTCTGCTTCTTGCATATGTTGTAGTATTATTTGTCCCTATATATTTAAAACAAATAATTGCCATTTTGATGTGATTTGTTGTGATATGGGTGTATTTATCCTTATATATGAAAAAACCGTTGCAAATTTAATCGGTGTAAAGGTGCTTATATTGATGATGTTTGCTTTGAAGCACATTTTTTTACTGGTGGGCATTCTTGATTTCTCACAAAATATATGTACTCTATTATGAGATGTTTAATGCACGTGTTATGCTTATTCTGAACTCATGCCTAATGATATTTATTGTATTCAATTAAAATATTAAAAAAATATGAGAGCCAAAGAATCAATATAGATAGAAAATAAATGTTTTGCCGTTTTAGTTTAAAAAAATGCCACCTAAATAGAAACTGAAGTTCTAATTATTACTCCTCCTACTTATTGTTAGATGATCATATATATTTTTTGGTAACTATAAATCAAGTTATTGTATTTAACTAGGTCTAAATTTATTTAAAATTATCAAAATAGGAAAGATCATTTGTAATACAGTAATAAATGAGAGTAATATATAAAAGAACACTGTATAATCTAAAATAAGACGTGCACTTCTATTTTCGTATTACACCTCTATAGACTATATATATACTTCAATCAAATTTCAATATATATAGACTTTTAAGAGTCTTGTTTATTAAGGCACAACTTCACATTGTATTCTCAATAGGCATGAAACATCATATAAAATATAAAAATGACACAACATTGTCAATGCAATGCTTACCTGGTCTTATACGAACATTGTTCTGTATTCACGTTCCTGCGGTTTCACATTCACACCACCATTCCACACCTAAGCTAATACCAAAACAACTTCAGTTCTCACTGGAGCGAACTGTAATACAAATCTAAAGAGAGGACCTTTGGTGGACCCACCCGGCCCGCGTTTTCCCATTAAAAAAATACAGTATATAATACATATGAAATGTGTGCAAAATTGAGTTGAGTTGCATACACCGGCACAGGCATGACATCGAAAAAACATTCCGATATTCATCAGCCCTTCCTCTCCGAACCTGCACAACCGCAATACGTCATCGTTTTACCGCCCTACCCGGCTCCCCACCGCCACCGTCTCTTCCGCAAGTCAGGCCAACGCTGTCTGTTCTGCTTCGCGATCTTCTTACTCTTCCTTATCGCCGCCGCCTACCTTCTCTGGCCATCTCACCCTGAGCTCTCCGCCGTCCGCCTCCGTCTCGATCGCCTCCATATCAACACTCACCCCAAAGTTTCTCTCGACGTAACCCTAGACCTAACCATCAGGATTCGGAACCAAGATTTTTACTCTTTGAATTACGATTCCTTGCTCGTCGCGATTGGCTACAGGGGGAAGCAGCTAGGGTATGTCACTTCCGATGCTGGCTATGTCAAGGCGCGTGAGACGTCCTACGTCAACGCCACTCTCCAGCTCGAACGTGTCGAGATTTTGTCCGATGTGGTTTTGTTGCTTGAGGATTGGACAAAAGGAGCGATTACCTTCGATACGGAGACCGATATTGGTGGGAAGCTTGACGTTTTCTTCGTTGACCTGCCTCTCAAGGTTAATCTTACTTTTACTATACTACATGATGACATTATGCTGCAATCATTTCTAGATTAACTGTGCAAGAATTTGCTACTTCTACAATGAGTAAAGTGTCCGTGCTGTAACAATCTGATTCATTTTGCTAATTTAAGTTTTTAAGAAATATCAATGTAGTAAATTGAAGGTCCTGTCGTTTATGATTAGTTGAATTTAGGTTGTTTGCTAGCCAGAACTTTGATTTAATTTCACCCGGACATCTAAACAGTGAGAAAGGGGAACTCACTAAAGAATTTTCAGAATGAGGTTTAGCTAACATTTTGGTGGAATATTTGGGCATTTGATGGTATTAGAATAATGTTGCATACATTTTCACAATGTAGAACATATATTGAACATAGATATGATGTTATATGGATTGTGTATAATTAGGAACCATTTCGGACGAAGCATACAATTACTTGTTTCCCCATCTTTGGCCAATTAGGTCTTGAGCCAATTATATAGCTCATTTTTTTACGACACTTGAAACTCAATCATTTTTTTTGACTTGAATACACTACTAGACTGTAAATTATAAATCTCTAGAGTTGCTTTTAGATAATGTTGGATGATGATATAGATTAATTGTTACTTGATGATGCATGGACAGCTCATATGATTTAATGCTCTACCTCTATGACGACTGTCAGCAGTCTTCATGTAAGATGGTAAAGTTAGAATAGGAGTAATAAAAGCCATGGGATATGTATTTGAGGGTTGTTTTGATAAATTCATTGAGAACTTAAGGATGTCGAGTTTTGTTTCTGTAAATGCATTGAGAAATTAAGGGCTGTTTCGATAAATTCATTGAGAACTTAAGGATGTCGAGTTTTGTTTTCTGTAAATGCGTTGAGAAATTAAGGGCTGTTTAAAAAAATACATATGTGTTGGGTGCTACTGGATTCTGAGTTCAATGAATGATCATTCTTTGTTAAAATCCTAGGCTTACTAGTTTTCAGGTTCTGGTACACTAGCATATACTCCATATAAGTTGGTTTTACATAATTTGAATAATAGTATTATCCTGAGAACTATATATACATTTGAATGATGTGGGGGTTAATTACTTAATTCTACTACTACTCCCTTCATGCCTTGGCTTTTGAGTTTATTAATCTAGTTTTGGTAGGTTTAACTTGATGATCAGAGAATATTGCTATACAGTATAAAGATCTGAATCTGATTCAAATATGCTTAATAGTTAATACCTTCCTCTGTTTGATCTTTTGCAGACAATAGTGAAATGTGAAGTTACTGTAAATACAAAGATCCAAATAATATCTAGCCAAAGTTGCTACCCTGAGGTAAGAAATCTTACAGGTTTTGATTGGTATTTTATATTTTAGTCCATCATTCTTGCACTCAATCAATAATGAGAGAAACGGAAGATGAATAGAAAAACATGTGTAGCCATCACGTGCTAGATACTTATAATCCAATCATCCACTGAATTGAACTTTAGTTCTCAGTATTAACAAAATGCAATGTGGAACAGGTTTCTGAAGTGAGATAGGATTGTGCAATAGCCGGTAACGAGAAAGACATAGCTTACTTCTCAATTGGTTTCCTGTCCGTCTCTTCACGTAAATTACACACTCTTGGTACATTTGTACAAAAACATTATTTCAACTTATATTCCTTCCATTTGGATGTCAATAATCAATATATACACAGATGCATACTTATATTTCTTCCGTGTGGGTGTAAATATATACACAGATGCATAGAGATAGAATGGCCTATGCTAATCACCTATTTTATTGGTACGTGTCATGTAGAATCAACAATGCAGAACTCGGGCTACACGGCGACTAGGCAGTAGGCACTAGTCGGCCACTGGCCGACCCGAGTTCATGGTAATTGGCTATTGTAGGTGTTCTGGGCAAAAGTTGCCGCCTAGACGGCTGAATCGGGCTAGGCGGTTTGTGCATTTTTTTTTATGTGTGAAACTTGTGAATTAAAATAAGGAAAACTCTCTTATGCAAGTAAGTGTATAGATATACTTGGATTTTAATGTTCAATTTTACTCAATTTAATATTTGATTCAACATTTAACTCAATTCATTGGAACTCAATCCATATGTTGTTTGATTTTGATCCTCCAAAAATTAAGAAAATATAAATAATACAAGAACGAATATATAGACAATTCAGCGTTATGGGCAGCTCTTAATAACAACTCATAATGGGCCGTCTTTTGATGGGCTTTTGTTAAATTTTGGGTCGCTATCTCTAACTCTAAGTAACACAATTGACATGATATAATATATGTTGTCGCGAATTAACAAATAAATTAAGCTCTAAACTCTCTACTTCATTCGTCTTAATTTAACTTCGATTTAATGGCGATTGTTATTAGAGAATATACATTTTTCGGCATTAATGAGGGCTTGATTCCACAAAATCTCATTGTGAAATACTACTGTGATTTTAAAATTGCACGGAATTTTTTATGTGGTTTATTAAATTAAAATGAATTATTCTTTTATTAATGAGTTAACAATTTTATCTATTTTTCTATATTTCACGTTATATTCTTCGTAATATAGTCTAAAACATTCAATATTAGAAAAAGAAAAAATACAAAAAAAAAATAGTGAAAATAAGTAAAACAGTTAGCCCATATCTAAAGGAAAAAAGAAGAATTCTAATAATTTAATAAATCGCAAAGACCTTTTATGCAATTATCAAAGCATGAGAGAAATTCATGCATTATTTACAAACCATGAGGGGATCTTGCAATTAGCCCATTTTGGAAAAAAATATTATTTTTGATGATCATGTCAAAACAAGGAATTAAATTGATTTTTTATAGATGAATTGTTTCTAGTATATAACTTAGTTTCTCAATGGGTTAGCCAAGCAAATCCAATCACACTGCACACAAATTAAATTAATTGAGAAAATAATAATTATTTTTAAGAAATTAAATTGATTTAATTTAAGTTAATTTTATTATATTATGAGATCATAGCTAGACATGATTATAATTGACTGCCAACTTTGAAATTAAATAATTGACAGCATATTTTCCAGCACATTATGAGATGAGTTGTTGGAACAACCAAAGCCACATCTAATTCCATCTAAATCTGAAATATACTCGATCCATCTGATCATGATCTAGTCAACTCATGAATCTAAATAATAGCTTTTCATTCCTATCGTGATCTGTTCCATGAAATACAGTAGAGCTTTATAATTAATTTTAAAATAGTACAATATGACAAGGGAGATATAAATACTGTATATTTAAATAGCATATACAAAATCAATACCAATTCGAGTTTCTTTAATTGTAATTGACATTTCATCTTGTATCAAAATATCATTAATTCATGTAAGAATGTTGATGATAAATATTATTTGAAGAACTGAATCATATTCGTCTTTGGATGGTAGGGGTTCTAAAGTAAAAAATCATATATATCGATCGATAAACCTAGTTGTTTGGATATATATATATATAGTAATGATACATAATTCGATATATAATACATTTTTATGGAATTCATCACATGCATAAAACACTTGTATCCTATAGAATATAGTCACGAGTCAGTTTTCAGCGAAATTTATTCACAATATATACAAAACTATCTTCATTTTTTTATGTTTAAACTAATATCATAACATTTAGTATTAACTTATAGCATCATTACATTTATAAACTAATATCATAACATTTATCCAAACTACTTAACTGTGTTCTTGTGAAAAAAATATGGTACTAGTTTATAAAAGTAATGATATCAGTGAAAGAATATTGTGATGTTAGTATAGATGACCATTTATATTGTGATAACTGATAATTCTATTTTAAAATCAATTCATTTGAATTGCTAATTTAAACTCAATTGGGTCTATTTTTTACTTTTAGAACAATATATAGAAATAAATATTAGTGGTATACCTAACGGTGAATTTGGAAAGAAGGTCTCTTTTTATACTCTTATGTACAAGAAAGTTCTGGGAGGACTACTGAATTACATATTAAATAATTGAATCACATATTCGTTGTGTGTGATTCAATAGTCACCCTTCCGTACATATAAGGAAATACAGTTTCGAGAATCCGAGTGAGAAGAGTCATCCAAAACTCTAGAGATTATATAAAGTTGATGCACTCTCTTGTAGGAGTTAAAATTGTTCAATTAATAATAATAAACAAAAATAGAATGAGTAAAGATTAATGGGTAATAGGGGTGGAAATAGGTCAGGTCAGACCAGACTTTACATGAAAAGGTATGGGCCTATTTAAAAATTTTAGTCTAAGTCTGGCCTATTATTTATGATAGACTTTTTTTATGGGTTTGGCCCGATCTTTTTAATAAATAGGTCATATCTACAAGCTTTTTAGAAGCCTATTTAAAATTTAGTTAAATACGGAAATTCAAATTTAATATTTAAAATTACAAATAAATTCACGATAAAAAAAGTGCATTAATATGATAAATTCAAATAAAAACTAAAAAATGATTTCTCATGTATTAAAATAAATCTAATTTACTATTAATGTTAGTATTAAAATATAAGAATTATTTTATTATAAAATATACTCCCTCTGTCTCAGAGAAAGCTCCCCATAAGCTTCAGACACGAATGTTTAGAAATACTAATATAATAAAAAATACTAATATAATAAATAAATTTATTGAATAACTATTCTCTCTCACAATTCATTATATTATTTTTTTTCTCCATCGCATCATCTCTAATACATTTACTTGTTATATTAGTATTTTTTAACAATAGTGTATGGAGCTCATGGGGAGCTTTCCCTGGGACGGAGGGAGTATATATATATATTTTACTTACAATTTATATATATATATATATATAAATATTATACATAATTTTAAATAGGCTGACCTGTTAGGGCATGATTGGTATGACTGAATGGAATGAATGTCTGAATGGAATGAAAGTCTGAATGACCATTCTCATGATTGGTATTGATAAGGAATGGAAAAATCATTCCTTGATTTATTCCATTCTCATGAATGGTATAATAAAATGAATGCAAAATAATGTAAAAGTTTATCTTAAATGACTAAAATACCCTTATACATATATTATAGAAACATATTAAATTGGTTAATATGCTATTATTTTAATAATAAAACTAAATATAAATAATCGTTCATTTAAAAAAAATGATATACATTTTTACCCATTATTATAAGATGTAATAATGAAATATATATATAAGCAAAAACGAAACATAGTATATATATATTTACAGCAAAAATGAAACATAGTAGTATATATATTAATATATATATATACGAAACACAGAGTTCTTCTGTATATATATAGAACAACAATACACTACTATTCTTTGACTAGTTCTTCTCTTCTGCGTTTTTTCTCAACGTTCTTCTCTTCTGCATTTTTTTCTCAGCGTTCTTCTATTCTGCGTTTTTTTCTCTCTTCTGCGTTTTTTTCTAAACATTCTTCGTTCTTTCTCAGCATCCTTCCCTCTTGGATGAATTAGGTTAAAGAAGGTTAATGAATATCGTATTTAATCTAATCGTGGATTAAGGTTGGATAAGAAGGTTAATGAAAATCTTTTTAATTGTTGATAAGGATAATTTTGTAAAAATATTTTTTTAATGATTTTTTTTTTTAAAATAAAAATATTTTGATTTCACGTAGAATGGAATGGGTAAAGATATGGGGATGGAGAGGAATCAGAATTCTTTATTTTTGAGAATCACTATTCCGTGTAAATAAACATACCAATCATGAGATTAGGAATAGGTCCATGAATGCTCATTCCATTCTAAGCCCATTACCCCATACCAATCATGCCCTTAGTTATATATGACCTTATAGAAGAACTAAGTCCGGCCTACTTAAGTAAATAGACTTTTTAAAAAGTCATAGCCCGACTCATGTGATAAATAGGCTAGAGGTCAGACTAGACCCTTAATAGGCTAGGTCGTAGGTCTCTATCGGGTGATCTGACCTATTTCCACCCCTAATGGGTAAGAGATCTATCTCCCATAAAATATTTCATGTGCAATATATACTACGGTATATTAAACGAAAGTTGAAAAATTCATGAATGCGGGTCGAAATAGGTCAAACGAATCTCTTTAGAAAATTTGTGTACAAAGAAAATCGAAATTTCGTTCACAGGTTTGTGTTAATATAAGAATAATTATGTATTGTTGAAATGACAAATATAAAATACGTATTACTACATAGTCATGTTGCATATTTATTTCATGTAGTAAAACATATTTGTATTTACCCAACATGTATAATACAGACTTGGAACGAAAAATCTATTTTTCTTTGTAAGGTATTTTCGGGGAAAATTTGGTTAACCCAGTTTGACCCGTCGCAAGATTTTTTATTTTTCTTAAATGTATTTATGTTGCGTGTAAAATTTTGTATATAAGTGTTTGTCCATGCATAAATAAGCAAATGAATAAAAATATGTTTTAGATTATAATAAAAATTTGTATAAATAGATCCAACAAATCTTAAATGAATTCTATATAAAAAGTTATATTAGACCCATTTTTATAAATTAATGAAAAAAATAAATATATATATATATATAAAAGTTTATTTTGATCATGTTGACACAAATATTACTCTTGAATCAATCAACTACTCCCTAGACAATTTATCTATATATAAAAGTTAAAATTCTTTTCCATTTGGTAAAAATGGACACACCACACAATCTTGGACACCATATATACATTTAAGAAGTTTTCCAGCAAAATTCAGGTAAAGTAAATGACAAGTTTGCCCCTAAGCATATATATGTAATAATGTAATATGCCTATGGTACCACCTCTCAAAAAAAAAAGGAAAAAAAAAATATATGTGATATAAAAATATCAATATTTTCTTCACTATATATACCCCACCCCACTGTAAACAGTTGCACTCTCCCTTCCCACAAGAGATCCATTACACACACACACAGAGTTGAAGATGGATCAAGAACTACCAGGCAAGTTGTGCTGGCCCGCGAGCTACTCGTGTCGAAAATACGATCGTTTCGTAACGAGATCAAGGGCTTCCATTTGGAGACAAATATGGATGAAATATTTCAAGATTAAAGAGAAGAAAAGAGTGTTCCATTGTTCAAATTCAATGAGGTTTACTTATGATCCATACTCTTATTCACAAAACTTCGATCAAGGCTCTTTCTGGGCAGATCAAGATGATCTTTCTCGATCCTTTTCGGCCCGATTTGCAGTTCCATCAACAATCTTCCACAACCCCCCTGGATTAATGGCCTGATCATGATTTTATTGTAATTAATTACTATGCTTTTCTTTAATTTTCATGTCACTTTTTGTAGTACGTACTTAGACATCTTTTATTAATTAATCATTAATAGTACTTCTTTTAATCAAAATATTTATTTCTTATGTCTTGATTCACAAGTAAAGCTAGGGATTTCTTTTTCATTCTGTTTCTGTTGACTTTTTTTTTTACTTTTTTAAATGTTGAAGCATGTTCTGAGCAGACAAATGGAATCCAGAGTAGTATATCTTTTTCACTTTCTTCATTTAAATTATTTGAAATATTCAGGAATTTTCGAGTCAAGGATTGTAATTTTAATTTTATTTTTCTGGAAACTAAAATTGTACATGGGAGTTTTTCTGAAAGTGGCTATGATGAAAATAATATATATGTTCAGCTGATTGCATTTTTTAATTAATTAATGTATATGCAATTACACATTTGGGTTAAGAAATATAAGTAATATAGGTTGTTACTGCTAACTATAAAATTTATTAGTCAAAATATTTGAGTTAAATTAAAAAATAAAAATATAGAGTGGAATATTGAATGTAATATTATAATGTTGCAAAAAAATACTTCAACTGAATTATATTTGTAGAATCCCATTGAATAATATCAACAACTGAATTAGGTAAGGGGAATCAAATTCTAAATTTGCTTTTTAAATATTTCAGAAAATAATTAATTGCACCAATATTAATTAAGGGGTCCGTTTGCTGTCTGTTATGTACATATTTGTGGGGGGCACTCTAGCTTGTTCGTAAACTAGTAGACAAGAGACTGAAATCTGCTGCATGGTTTGACTTTAACTGCACTATAAATTTAATAATCAATTATTAAGCAAGTGTTTTATTCATTCCTTTCAAAATTAATAATTTTTTTTCTACTTATATTTTTTTAAATAGAAATATTTATTTCACCAACAAATTAATATACTTATCATTTTTTACTTTACAAATAAACATTCAACATTTCTTAAAATTTGTATCAAATGAATCATACTTATTAACTTTGGACGAATAGTATAATTTACTCTCTCAGTTTCAGATCAGTTTTCACACAAATCTGAACACAGAAATTAAAAAAAATTGTAAGAATATTGTGGTCCTTTTAACTTTGTTAAAGTAAGAATCTTGAGTAAAAAAAATATAATGACATAAATGTAAATAAGTGAAAAATTTTAGGATAAAAGTATTGAAAATTTTCTTCCTTTTTTTGTGAAAATGAATGTGGGACAAGCCCAAATTAATGAAAAGTGTGAAAATCGATTAGAAAGAAAATTAGTATTTCCTCCGTTCCATAATTATTTGCACACTTTTTTTTATTGGAACATCCCAAAATTATTTGCACATTTTTAATATGGATTTCCCCACAAAATTAATACCCTCACAACATCATTTTATTTTCAAAATTGTCACTCAATTTTTACATCAAGTCCACTTTACACCTCATCAAATCACCTAAAATACCTCTCTTTTATTTTACATCACCAATCAATTTATTCCATTTTCTAAAACATCGTGATGATCAAAGTGCGCAAAAAAAATGCTGGGACGGAGAGAGTATTTAATTTATTTTTTCCGTCATCTAGGAATAGATACCATATTCAACAATTTTTTAAGAGGAATAAAGTTGGTAAAACGTACCACGCTAAAAAAAACTAGCTACGGAGTATATATATATATTAATTCCTACATCAAACAGGTAAGTCCAATCTTAAAAGAAAGGGAGAGCTAACTGCCATTTTAGCCAACTTATGTACGGCAAATATAGGTATAATTTAGAAATAGTGTTAATTGTTTATTTTACTTAATTAAATGATTGGTCTTTTTTATTTTCATTTATTAAAAGTTAGGTGATTGAGAATATGTATGATTCTCACTGAACTAACACCATTATATTTAGTTAATATTTTTCATTTTCTGGATGGAATCTGTATAATTCTTAATTTGAAGGGATTGATAATTATTAGGCTCTTTGTCTTAGTTGCAACTTGCAAGAGGTCTAACTGTTACCAGATAAAAAAATGTTTCTTTATAACCTGGGGAATGAATTAATTTTGGTGGTTGTGGTTTTATTTTATTTTATTTTTTGAGCCGAATCATGAAAAAAAAATCGAGGAAAAATATATTGAAAGACGTTTCAATCAGCTGCATGTTGTTGTAAATACACAAGACATTTATTAACTTCATTAAAAGTGGAGTATATGAATAAGTGCATTATAAATATTTATTTCAAAGTATATAATCAATATTCTACAAGACACGACATCACGCATTTAGCAACTTAGAGTCAACCTACTCGAGTGGCATCAAAGTGAAAATTTATCAAATAACTAGTCGGATCGGTATCACTTTTTTTTTTTTTTTAAATGAAGTATAAATAAAATGTAGTATTATTTTAAGATAAAAAATTTAAAAAGTAATACAGTACTTTATATTAAAAAATGATAAATTTATTTTGAAAAGTGATAATAATAGTTTTGTGTTTATCAAATTATGCATGGTATTGTAAGTTACTCCATTCACTATTTTTCTTTCATTAAATAAGGTGATGTTACTAAAATATCCTTTCGAAAATGGCAGTCACATCAAGAGTAGAGTATTATTTTTATATATTCTATTTTGAATAAAGTTTGTAGCTTACTGTTAAAATGAGCAATATGGATGGACCAAACCTTAAGATAATGTTGGGCTAACTTTTTTGTTGGGCCCTCTATTTTTTACCATACCGTTATCTCATTAATTAATGTCCATTGAATTTTTTGTATCTATATGTATTAAATTCTAGATATAGACACTAGCAAAAGAATAAAATGTATCCAATAATTCTCGAGTTGTTTGATGAATATTGGGATAAAATATGATATTGATCATTAAACACAAATTATTACGTCTGAACCAAGCTCATATGAATAAGTAATATGAATAAGTAATACTCCCTTTGTCTCCTCCGAAGCTTTCTCTTTGCTTTAATATAAAAAAGGTATGTTACTAAAAAAATAGTAGAGTCAGAATGCTTAAAATAGACAAATGAGAAAATAGTAGAGTCAGAATGCTTAAAATAGACAAATGAGAAATTTAAGATGGAATGAATTATGTATTATTTTTTCTCAAAATCATTAAACAATAATATTTCATGTGCTAAATGGATTACTTCGTATATTCAACGGTATTACCGAGTTTGCCCCTGATCATTGGAAGATCATATTCATGGGGTCACTTGAGTAAATTTAACAGCTGGAATTAGAATGCCACTCAAGGAGGTAGCTGTAAATCTTTCATTTCTTTCAATTCCTTGCCTACCCGATTTGTTGGAAGAAATTAAAGATTGTGAGGGCGAATATATCAATTGCTTCATGTATTCATACTTCATTTACCCGGATTAGTCTATTCTAAGATTTGATACCGAGACTTAAAATCATACTTCATTTACCCCATATAGTCGTGTCGTGTCATGTCATGTGAATGAAATTTTGTTTACCTTTCATCCAATTAACTTCCTCTATTAATTTCATACTATTAACTATGGTTTTTTTAGAAAATTGATATCAAATTAAGGAACATCAAAATTTGACCGTAGAAGACATCCTTAATTTTAAAAAAATAAGAGATTATTTAGGAATGCCTACATGTTGTGGTAAAAGTAATGGAAAAATGAGTAGTGTTATAGTTGTCATTGTCAAAAATCTAGAGAATTGCTTCCTTTTTCTTGTCTTGATACAGCTAATAAGCTATTCAATGCTCAACCAATCTCTGCACTTTAATTCTTCATATTTTGTTACACTAGTATGGGGGGAATCTAGTTGTTGGTTTCTTATTTATTTTGCAGGTAGGGGCTTCACTCTCAATCTTTGTGCTATCACTTTTACCTTTAATTCTTGTTGCAGTTGCAGGGATGAATTGGGTCCATTCATCATCAATGTGTCTTGTAAATCACCAAGAAGCTTTTCCAATCCAACTATTCTTAGCGTTTTTGAATTCGTCGTGTAGTACATTGCGCAAGTTTCACGATAATATATAACACGTGAGAAAATCAATTATCGATGTGAATGATAAATTGAGCTGAGAGCATGTGACTATCTAGTGTTTCACACAACAATGAATTTCTCGAGTATGTCTAGTTGAAATTACTGGATTTTCACTTTACATCTTCGATATGTATAAAATATTCGGGCCTTTTCACGTTTCTTCAATTATAACACATGTTTTTTAAATTTCCAATTTGATACTAAAACTATTTAAAATTCACAATTCAATACACATATTTTCTAAATTTTGCAATTCTATCTCCAAATACATTTTTGTTTCACTCTCTTCTCTAACTTTATTCTAACACTTTCTCCAAAAAATGACTCTATCTCCTATAAGCAACTACAAAATTTTCACGTGGAATTCGAATAGTACTAGAGAAAACAATGCTTGCAAGGATCATCACTGATCACACCAGAGAAAGGCCACATATAACGATTGCCAGATACAAACTGCAATCGATGAACACAGCACGAAGACCCTGATGTATCATCAATCCCCATTCCAACAACACAACAGCGCCATCCCAATTCGCTGCTTCTTTCTCAATCTTCATTTTTCTCTCCTCCTCCTTCTTCCCTTGTGAATACAAGGCTAATCTTGCACCAATTATCAGCATATCTGATAGCAAAACTGCATAGAGAGGCCTATAAGCAATCAGACTCTTCGATTTGATCACTTTGTGGGGAAGATTAATGTGCGATAGAACCACCAGTACTGCTATCACGAATGAACAGATAACGCGTGATCTCTCGGATGATAAGATGCTGAAATGTATCTCTCTTGCAGAAATTGCACTCAGATGGTACTCAAATGGCTTCTCTGGATATTTGGGTTCCTTTGTAGATTTGGATACGCTGATTAGTGCATCAGAAGCATCATCTCCACCTTCAATTTTGAACCATAAACAGAAACACTTTAATAATGGGCTTAATCAACTTGAATATTTGACACACTAATTAAAAAACAGAGATTTTGCAGTGGTTATCTGTTAAATTTTGCAGTAAAGCAATAGGCAACAAAGAATAACAAATATTTTAACAATATCCAACATTGTAATCAACCATCGATGTCCAACTATGTGCGCATGGAATTCAATACAATTTGAAATGAAATTGCTTTGATTTTCTCTATTTCATATCAGGAATTAAAATTGTTGATGAGATGTGGACTGAATCATGAACACACATGAATTATCATCTCAGATTTCCCATTGTTTAACTAACCTAACTAATATTTTGATTTTTGCAATTAGAAAGAATTTTAAGGACCTCCAACAACACAAAATATGAATGCTAAAGTGGGATTCAATCACATTTGAAGAAAACTGAGAAATATAAAACCACATTGCTATCCTTAATTAATGGAACTCACGGTAAAGCTCGAGAAAGCCATTGTCATTTATCTCAAGCTTCTACTATTAGGAATCATCGATTATATTAAGATGGGCCTTAGGCCCACTGATATCAATTTAACAAACACAGCCCAAGTTTGAGTGATTTAGGGCTTCCATATATACGCACCTAGATACTGCATATCTTTTTTTGTTAGTTTGTTACTGGGACTACGCATGTATATATATATGCACTCCCTCCTTGTTTGTAATCAAGAAAACATATGAAATTCATTGGCTATTTTGCCAGATTCAACATGGTACCAGAGCAGGAGTCTTCCTGATAAAACTTTCGATATAGGCAGTTTTTTTTTTTTTTTTTCTCCCTTTGATCGATTCCTGAAGACCGCTGTGGAAAGCAACAATGTCCGATGATAAGCCCGACGGAAAAGGCACCGGGACCGGCAGCGGCTCGAGTGCAGCAGATGTCGTGATTAATCCCATGTCCCCCTACTATCTACACGCATCGGATAAACCAGGCGATACGTTTGTAGGGGCACCTCTCAAGGACGGAAATTATGGCGATTGGTTGGACGACATGACCAACGCACTATATGCCAAGAACAAGATTGGATTTGTTAATGGTGAAATCCCGATGCCTCAAGCCGACGATCCATACATGCCGTATTGGAAACGCGCGAACGCCATGGTTAGGGGATGGCTATTAACCAGTATGGAGCCCGAAATCCGGCGAAGTGTAAAATTCAGAACGGCCCGTGAGATTTGGATTGATCTCGAGGAGCGCTTCGGTAAGGAGAGCGCCCCCCGAGCCTATGAATTGAGGTGCTCGCTCGGAATGATCCGCCAAAACAACGACACAGTGTCTGCGTACTACAGCAGATTGAGAGAAATTTGGGACGAGGCCAGCTCCGTGTCGCCTATTCCAGCGTGCTCCTGTACAGGCTGCACATGTGGAGGCTGCAAGTGCGATATGGCGAAGCAGTTGTTACAAAGGATGGACAGAGATCGATTGTACGACTTCTTGATGGGACTCAAAGACGTTCATAATTCCATCCGAACACAGATCCTCAGTACGCGACCTGTTCCTTTGCTGAGCACAGCGTATCATCTGGTTTCAGAGGACGAGCAGCACCGAACAATCTCGACATCGAGAAAACCAACCGGCGAAGCAGCGGCATTTCAACTGCAGTCCAAGAAAACATACGAGTCAAGCAAAAATATCGATCTTAACCGCAAGCCAAAAGATGGACGACACTGCAGCCACTGTGGGAAGACAAACCACACGTACGATACGTGTTTTGAACGGGTCGGCTACCCCCCAAATTGGAACAGGCGGGGTCAGGAGCGAGGTCAGGGCGGAAGAGGTAATGGACGCGACGAACGAGCGCCGACCAAAGATGGCGGGAGGCGTGCCGACACACCGCGCGCTGCACACATCGATACCGATCCGAGCCCAGTTCCAGGCCTGAACGCCGAGCAGTTTCAACGTCTCAAAGATTTCATACGCAGTGAACGTGAAAGCAACACTACCCCTGGGTCCGCTGTACATATGGCAGGTATGAAGGATTTTTATCGATGTTCTTGGATCATCGACACAGGAGCTACAAAACACATCACTTTTGAAGAATCATTGATGTTTGATATTGTGACAAACAGTGGAGAACCGCCCGTAAAAATTCCGAATGGAGATGTTATACCCGTTCACTCAATTGGAAAAATTGCATTGAACAATGGGCTGCAACTTAACCGCGTGTTGCACGTCCCATCGTTCCATTGCAATCTCATTTCCGTCAGTCGCCTTGCAAAAGATTTAAATTGTGTATTCACTTTTTTTGCGGATTTTTGCACTATACAGGACTCACACTCGAAGACGCTGATTGGACTGGGTAAATATCGTGACGGCCTCTACTATATGGAGCCAACACATAGACAAGCACTGGCTGTTGTTGGAACTTCAAGTCTGTGGCATCGACGATTAGGGCACGCTTCTGATGGAAAGCTGCAACAAATTAACTCTTTGCGTATTCTTAGGAAAAATAATACCTTTTGTGACTCTTGTATTCGGGCTAAGCAGACCCGTCTTCCTTTCCATGCTAGCACTCGTATTACTACCGAATGTTTTGAACTCGTACATTGTGACATTTGGGGACCGTATAAATGCGACACATTTTCTGGCGCTAGATATTTCTTATCCATAGTCGATGATTTCAGCCGTGGGGTTTGGGTATTCCTTTGTCGCCACAAATCCGATATAGCTGATCTCCTAGCGCAATTTTGCAATATGGTCCAAACGCAATTTCACCTCAAGGTTAAACGCGTTCGATCAGATAATGGGGTGGAGTTCCGATCAAGTTCCTTGATAAAATACTATGGTGATAATGGAATTTTAAGTGAGAGCTCATGCACCGACACACCACAACAAAATGGAGTCGTGGAGCGAAAGCACAGACACATCTTGGAAGTGGCACGTGCATTACGCTTTGAGTCCAACCTACCAATCGAATTTTGGGGAGAGTGCATCCTCACAGCCGTTTATATTATAAATCGTCTTCCGTCGTTAGTAACTTCACAAAGAACGCCTTTTGAAATCTTGTTTCGACGGAAACCCACTTATGATCACCTTCGCGTATTTGGGTGCTTGGTATATGCACACGAGAATCGTCGCAAGGATAAATTCGATGAACGCGGGAGCGCTTGTGTTTTCGTGGGATACCCAAGTGGACAAAAGGCCTACCGTGTGTTCGATTTACAAACCCATAAAATTTACAGCTCTCGCGACGTCACATTCCTTGAAAATAATTTTCCGTTTCATGGAACTGGGGAGCTAGATTTCGCTCAATCCGTTGCTCGCGCATTCGCCCGTACTCAAGAGAAACCCGCCCATTCAAATACACCAGTCTCTCCGCTGCGACCTTTCGTCCGCCAAACTCCACCCACCATCGGCGAGGCCGCGGACGCACTTGTTCCACAGTCGGCCGGCGTTTCTCCTGACACCGATACCACCGTCCTTGCGAGCAACAGGACCAGCGAACCCATCACTTGCAGCCCAGGCGACACATCCGCCGATCACAACGAGTCGGCTCCAGCACCATCTCAACGTGCCCCCACCCAGCGTGACGGATCTAGGCCCAAGCGACAACCAAAACACCTCGCAGACTTCGTCACGGACTTGCCACCATCGGTAGATCACTCACGGACTGCCGCGACCTCGGTGGCGTACCCCCTCACAAATTTCGTCGCCTATGAAAATTTTTCAACCGAACACAAAGCTTACTTGGCTGCAATCACCAACCGCGATGAGCCAAAACACTTCTCGTAGGCCGTTAAGGACCCACTTTGGCGAGAAGCAATGCAAAAGGAGATCCAAGCCTTGGAAGAAAACGGCACATGGAAACTGACCGATTTACCTCCCGGGAAGAAGGCAGTTGGCTCAAAATGGGTTTATAAGATTAAGTACAGACCCGATGGCGAAATAGAGCGATACAAAGCTCGATTGGTCGCAAAGGGATTCACCCAAATCGAGGGAATTGATTTCCATGAGACTTTTGCCCCCGTCGCAAAACTAGTGACCGTCCGCTGCATGCTGACCATTGCGGCCAAACGGAACTGGGAGGTCCATCAATTGGACGTAAATAATGCATTTCTTCATGGTGATTTGCACGAAGACGTCTATATGAATGTTCCGCAAGGTTTCGCTAAAGAGGGGGACCGCCGGGTGTGTAAGCTTGAAAGATCACTATACGGCCTTCGACAAGCATCCCGGAATTGGCACGAAAAGTTCACCCAGGCGCTCACTGCCATCGGATTTCAGCAGTCCCGTGCAGATCATTCGTTGTTCGTACTACGAAAAGGTGATACCTACGTTGCGGCCCTAATATACGTCGACGACGTTCTATTGGCTGGAAACAATTCCGCTCAAATCTCTCTCGTCAAACAACATTTGAACGACCGTTTCAGGATCAAAGATCTTGGACAACTGAAGTACTTTCTCGGAATTGAAGTGGCACGTTCACCCGAAGGGTTCGTATTAAGTCAACGCAAATATGCGTCAGACATTCTAGAAGAGAGCGGACTCCAAGGAGGACGTCCGAGTCCGTTCCCCATGGAGCAGAACCTAAAGCTGCAGCTCGATGACGACAGTCCTGTCGTGGACGCAGGCCAATACCGGCGGATCGTAGGTCGACTGCTATACCTTACCGTCACACGTCCAGAAATTGTATACGCGGTTGGACAACTCAGCCAATTCCTTCAACAACCACGACAAACCCACCTCAATGCCGTGCATCGTGTGCTTAGGTATATTAAACAGACCCCTGGGCAGGGAATATTTCTCAGTGCCACAGGTGATTTCGACTTGGTCGCACACTGCGACGCAGATTGGGCCGGGTGCCCATTCACGAGACGATCCTCCACCGGTTATCTTATCACCATCGCCGGTTCGCCTGTCTCGTGGCGCACAAAGAAACAATCAGTAGTATCACGTTCGTCGGCTGAGGCGGAGTATCGAGCAATGGCCACAACATCGTGTGAAATTGTTTGGTTGCGATGGCTTTTGATGGATTTTGATGTGCGCATTTCCGGCCCGACTCCCATCTTTTGCGACAACCAGGCGGCTAGACACATTGCCATGAATCCTGTGTTCCATGAGCGGACAAAGCACGTAGAGATGGATTGCTATTTTGTTCGAGAATTAGTTACAAATGGCGTCATCTGCCCTTGCGCCATTTCTACCGAAAATCAAGTCGCCGATATATTCACAAAAGCGCTTGGGACCGATCGATTTTGTTACCTTCGGGGCAAGTTGGGTGTTCGAAATCTTCACATTCCAACTTGAGGAGGCGTATTAGGAATCATCGATTATATTAAGATGGGCCTTAGGCCCACTGATATCAATTTAACAAACACAGCCCAAGTTTGAGTGATTTAGGGCTTCCATATATACGCACCTAGATACTGCATATCTTTTTTTGTTAGTTTGTTACTGGGACTACGCATGTATATATATATGCACTCCCTCCTTGTTTGTAATCAAGAAAACATATGAAATTCATTGGCTATTTTGCCAGATTCAACATCTACAGATCTAATGGGATGTTAAATTCAAAATTCTTCATTTGGAAAATATTCAATTCACCCTCGTCATATTTTGTACAGAGTAACTGTATTACCTCTCTTTTTATAATCATTTTCTCTTCAATCATTCTATTATTATTCAACCAACCATCATTTTCTGTCCCTAATTATTCCATGATTGGAGAAAAAGACAAACAATGTAACCGTCATTTTCATTGATTCACCATTCTGTAGCGCTCTCAACGAAGAATTTGAATTAGGTGATTATACTAAAGGATTAAAAAAGATCCTATTTCCTTGCTTGGATAACTGGATTCTTGTATTGTAGACGATGTTCTATCGCACATTACACACCAATTCTATATGTGTAAGGATAATATAAAATATGCAATGATGAAATACAATTTAGATTTGAGCATATAACTACCAAAACAAGGCTTATCAATTTCATCCATCCATCCATCAATCAAATGAGAACGTCATTAGTAAGCCATGCAAATCAATCAATCAGGATCGAACGTGATACATAAAAAACAGGCCGGAATTATTAAAAACATTTCACCTTGAGGATAATCATCAAAAACAGGTTCGGAGGAGGAGCGGGCGTGCTGCGGGGCTGGTAAATGATCTCTAGGGTTAGAAAATGAAGAAGATTTGGGAAAATTCTGGTCCAGATTGTTGATCCTGCCTGTAATCAGAGCTATGCGATCCGTTTCTCGAGACGCTATCTTCTTCCTCCTTGCTTCTCTCTCCATTTTCCGATTCCAAATATTGTTTTGCTTTCTATTTTCCAAAAATCAAAACATTTTCTACTTTATATACCCTTTTAAATATTAGACATAGCAGCTTCAAACATTGTAGCTCCTAAATCGGTTCCATTCCACCGATATTTCACCTTGGTGAATTTTTAACATACAACATTAAAAATTAAAATAAATAATCTCATTCAATCCACTCAATATCATTTAGAAGCCGTCCGTATTATCTTGCATTTTTTTAATGTATTTATAAACGTCACATACATACAGAAATATAATACTAGCTAACATATCTATTCTTCGAACGTCTCCAAAAATGTTTTACTTTCACACACTTAATAATAATTAATGTATCCCAATTTAAAATATATTCATTTTATTATGATATATTCCTAGAGTTTTTTTTTGGCTGACGTATCTTCTTTCTTCTTGATTCGGCTTATGTGTCTTGTTCTCCTTAATTTTATATAATAGTACTCCCTCCGTCCGCCTGTAAGCTTCCCGTTACTTTTTGGCACATTGATTAAGAAAAATGATTAAATAATATATATAGTACAAGTGATGTGATTGGAAGAAGGAGAGAGATAGAGAGAAAAAGTAAGATATAAAGTGATGTGTAAGAAAAATATTTACCAAAAAGGGTATGAGAAGCTTATAAGCGGACGGACCAAAATGGTAAAATGGAAAGCTTATAGGCGGACGGAGGGAGTATTATATTTTTATAAAGTAATTATTTAAATGTCATTATGTATGGTATTGAGATTAATTCACAGATTGTCATGTAACTTTGTCTGAATTCATAAACGGTCATGTAACTTTTTATTTTATCAATTTTAGTACTTTTAGTCTCAATTTTGATCCTTTGAGTTTAATTTTAATCTTTTTTCAGTCTAATTTCAACTCTTTCAATCCCATTTCAATCCTACTAATTGTAATATAACATATGTGTTTCACGTGATAAAATTTGCCACATAAACTATTTTGAATGGAAATAAGAGTGATATATTTAATATAAAATTTTAATAAATATTTATTTATAATCAAATATAAATAATTTTATCAAAATCTTAATTTTATCTTTTTTATATGTTCCATATAATCAAATATTTATTTATAATAAAATATACTCCCTCTGTCCCAAAGGAATTTGCACCCTTGAAATGTGTAAGAAAATGTGTAATGATTGATATTTTGAGGGGTAGTTTTATAAAGTTTTATGAATAAAGTAAAGTAAAATGTAGATTGAGTGTGGAAAAGTAATGACATATGGGTAAATAAGAGTATATTGAGAGTGGGGTTAATGAAGATATTTCCTTTTATGAAGTGTGCAAATTGGTATAGGACATCCATATATAAAAAATATGCAAGTTTCTGTGGAACGAAGGGAGTATAATTTCGTATTTTCAATTAAATTAAATAAATTAAAGAGAAAAGAAAAGAAGTGATATATTTAATAAAAATGATTTCAATGAAACAAATTAAAATATCAAATTCAATTATATATTAATACTAAAAAATATGATATTTTAATATTTAATCTATGATAATTGGAATTTTTTTAAGTTGAACTTATGTGTTTTTTGACTCATTAATTAGAAATCCCTTCGGTGTTGAAAAATACCCTGTCGAAGAGCATGTCCAACGGTACTGTAAAATAGAGTTAAACTCTAAAAATGGAGTTTTGTCCTTCTAGTACTCTATTTTAAAGATTTGAAATAGAGTTTTAAATAGTAAACTTCTACATATTTAGCCTTGGAAAGCTTTTAGAAGAGCTGTCCAAGCTAAATTGCACTTGAAGAGCCTTTTAAGGCACTACAAGAAAACTGCAATTTAGCCGCGAAAAAATTTGTCGTTAATTCTAATATTTTCGTCGCTAACGTGAGTTAGCGATGAAATAATTTTGTCGCAGGATTTGTTGCTATACGCCCGTCGCTAACGTGTTTGCGACAAAAAAAATTAATTTTGTCGCAAATGTTTGCGATGAAAATTTGAGTTTCATCGCAAAATATTAGCGACGAAAATTTGAGTTTCATCGCAAAATATTAGCGACGAAAATTTGAGTTTCATCGCAAAATATTAGCGACGAAAATATAAGTTTCATCGCAAAATGTTAGCGACGAAAATATGAGTTTCATCACAAAATGTTTGCGAGGAAAATCAAACATTTGTCGCAAACACGTTAGCGACGGGTGTATAGCAACAAATCCCGCGACAAAATTATTTCATCGCTAACTCACATTAACGACAAAAATATTAGAATTTTTGTTGCTAATATATTTGGCTATGATATCCGATTTACGAATCATTCTCTAAACCCACTTCCGTACTCGACCAACCCAACCCGCACCCACATCCGACCCGACCCACCCCAACCGAACCAATTCAATTGTTCTCTAACCCACTTCTGCACTCGACCCGCCCCGCCACAACCCGTACCCAACCCACACCCGCCCCGCACCAACCGACCCCAACTCAACCAAACCCAATCCAGCCACAACCCGTACCCAACCCACACCCGCCCCGCCCCAACCGACCCCAACTCAACCCAACCCAATCCAACCCGATCCGCACCCATATACCCCCTCCCCCATTTTATTTAAATAAATATTTTATTTGGTCTTAGTGGGAATTGATCCCGGGTGGATGGACACCTATAGCTGGGCGCCTACCATTCGAGCAGACAACTCTTTGGTTCAGTTTTTAATATTAATTATATATGTATTCAATTGTTACTAATTTAGTTATTTTTACTCATTTAATAATTTATTTTACATTTATTAATTGATTAATTTTTAACTTGTAACAACTATATATGTATATATACATGTGTATATATATTGTAATTTTTAAAACAATTCCAATTGTAAAAAATCAATGTTACTTTAACAATTTAAAAAAAATAATAAATATTACAGTCAATCTTCATTCTCCCATCTTTAATTATGTCCATCTTCATTTGCATCATCATATTTATAAATATTTTTATAAACATTCATACTGATTTATAAGACATAAAATTTGGAGAATTATTAAACATTTAATTATATAAATCGATTTTCTTGATTTAATAAGCATAGTTGATTTAATATTAGCCACGAAATATAATTATCATTGTTGTTCTTATTATTAACAAAAAAATAAAATAATTTGATAAAAGTGTAGCGATAAAATATTTTAATTTTGTTGCAAATATTAATTCCAAGAAATTAGCCAAAAAAAAAATATATTTCATCGCAAAATAATAGCGACAAAATATAATTATTTTCATTGTTGTCCTAATTATTAACAAAAAAATAAAAGAATTTGTTGCTAGTTTAACGATGAAATATTTTTATTTCATCGCAAAAAGTAATTTCAATAAATTAGCCACAAAAAATTATATTTCATCGCAAAATATTAGCGACAAAATATAATTTTCATTGTTATTCTGAATCTTCTGATTATTAACAACAAAATGCAGCAATACGTTGCTAGTATAGCGATGAAATATTTTAATTTCATCGCAAAAATTAATTTCAATAAATTAGCCACAAAAATTTATATTTCATCGTAAAATATTAGTGACGAAATATAATTTTCATTGTTGTTCTGATTATTAACAACAAAATGAAGCAATTTGTTGCTAATATAGCAATGAAATATATAAATTTTGTTGCAAAAATTAATTTCAAGAAATTAGCCACAAAATTTTCAATTTCATCGCAAAATATTAGCAAGAAAATATAATTGTCATTGTTGCTTTGATTATTAACAACAAAATGATGCAGTTTGTTGCTAATAAAGTGATGAAATATATAAAATTTGTTGCAAAAATTAATTTCAAGAAATTAGCCACAAAAATTTCTATTTCATTGCAAAATATTAGCAACGAAATATAATTTTCATTTTTGTTATGATTATTAACAACAAAATGAAGCAATTTGCTGCTAATATAGCGATGAAATATATAAATTTTGTTGCAAAAATTAATTTCAAAAAATTAGCCACGAAAATTTCTATTTCATCGCAAAATATTAGTAACGAAATATAATTTTCATAGTTTTTCTGATTATTAACAACAAAATGAAGCAATTATTGTTGCTAATATAGCGATGAAATATATAAATTTTGTTGTAAAAAATAATTTCAAGAAATTAGCCACGAAAATTTCTATTTCATCGCAAAATATTAGCGACGAAATATAATTTTCATTGTTCTTTTCGTCATTAACAACAAAATGAAACAATTTGTTGCTAATATAGCGATGAAATATATATATTTTGTTGCAAATATTAAATATAACAATTTAGCAGCGAAAATTTATATTTCGTTGCTAAAAATTGATTTTAGCGATGAAATTTAGATTTGTCGTAAAATTTTCGTCGCTATTCCCCCCATTTCTTGTAGTGAGGGCTCTCCAAGTGCAATTTAGCTTGGACAGCTCCCACTTGGAGAGCTCTTCTAAAAGCTCTCCAAGGCCAAATATGTAGTAGTATATATATATATATAAGGGGCAGTTTCTCATAAGACCATTTGACACATAGAAAAAACATAGAAAGACATGTTTTTTTTTAATTCAAATAAGGTCAAAATAGTTGATAAATATACTAAACTGCCCTTCCCTTTATTAAATTCTTAAAAATCTATTTTAGTTAATTAGTCAAATATTATTAAAACTAATTTTGTACAGAAAATCACTAATCATTTTAATTAATCATCTTTCCATATTTGAAAATTTAATTGACAACTCTAATCTGCACATGAATCACGGGGTTGAGGAATTGCATTTTGAATTCAAAATTCATTTCCAGAACTTTATCTAATTAGTTGTTAATTCTGTTCTTGTGCATATAAATGAAAATTCTCCATAGTTATATCAAATAAGTATTCTAATTAAATTTTATAATGTATATATTTGGAGAAAGTCAATTGCCAATATATATATATAATTTTTGTGATGTTTTAAGTTTGGGAGATGTTTTCCGCTTTT
The DNA here is from genome assembly GCA_963675135.1 of Galeopsis tetrahit. NCBI lineage: Eukaryota > Viridiplantae > Streptophyta > Magnoliopsida > Lamiales > Lamiaceae > Galeopsis > Galeopsis tetrahit. Next base: position 64,588,723 of record OY776127.1, read on the forward strand.
TATGGAAGTAAAATTAGAGATAAGATATTAGAAAAATCTATTTGAAAGTTTAAGATTTGTTTTTGTTTTAAAATATATTAATAAATTTTAAATTATATTAATTGATTATGTGGATAATGATTTGGTAACAACTTACTAATATATACGGTAAAAAATAGATGGTGATTGGTTATATATCATTCCTTTATATGTAGATTTAAAAACATATATATATGCAAGAAATTGTTACATATTCTTGTTGACTTGCATATAACTTAAAATACGTGACAATATGCAATAGAACAATATATTTGTAATAAAATGTTCTAAAATATTAATTTTATTTTAAAAAATTAATATAGATATGATTCTTTAGGTTTGAATGGGTCAATTTAATAATATAATATTACTTCACTTTATTTATATTATAAAATTTATGAATTTTATTTTTAAATAAATAAACTATTCAATTGTTGTGTAATTACATTTTAGATAATATATATATATATATATATTTAACAATATATATCATCTATATAAAATATGCAAATATATAAGTATATATGTAAAAAAACGGTGCATATAGTCAAAACGATATTCAAATATTATGTTGCATATAGTCAATGTATTATTCCATAAGATTCAAAAAATATAAAGAATATATGCAAGAGCTACAAAAGCTTTAAAATCAAAGTACAGAAAGGAAAATCAATTGAACATAGAACTTGAAACCATAATTAATTGCAACATCTTCTTTAGATGATCGGAGAGTGGCTCGATAAACTTGTCCCAAGCTTGCGGCTGCAATTGTCTCCGATGAAATTTTGTTGAAAACAGCCTTAAGAGGTTGACCAGGTTCCTCCTCTATAATGTCAAAAAGCTATCTACTGAGATTGTCCATATCAACAAAGGGATTACCTGAAGCTATGAGGCTTTCTCTTGGGGGCAAGGATACCTCCAAGCGACCGCATAAAACAACTCTTAGGTGCAGTAGTTTGAAACTACATAAAGAAAATCAAACTGTCAGACATCAGGACTTGTCAATAAGGCATCCATAACACTTAATTTTACAGGTAGTCAGCTCCTTTGATCTTTTTTTCAACTGAACAGACGTAAAATCGTAAATCTCAATAATATCAAATAAACACTAACAAGTTAGTAATTTTAGAACATTTGGCTTATGTTACGTATTGGCATTTGTGGTATTTTTATAAGCAACTATATCAAAGAAGCAACAAACAACTGTGCAGAAGTAAGAGACAACTAATTCAGTCATTATATTGAAATTAAGGCATTTTGATTTCCCCAATTGTTATCATACAATTATAATCAATATCATATTTCCAGAATACGCCATAAAAATGCAATTTACAACAAAGGAATCCAACCGGAAAGAGAGTACTGTACCTTGAACGCAATTGCTGAAATTCTAAAGCCTTACGGCGCTTCTAACCTGCTTCCCAGTTTCATCTAACCACATTAAAATTCCAAAACAAGAAGCAATCAATCAATAAACATAACCACAAATTAATTTCTCATCCACAACAGTTGAGCCTTTTCCATTTTCAAAAGTCGGCAAAAAGTTTAGTCATGTTTCGAGAATTGACAATGATGTTCGACAAATTAACAGAATTGGATGTAACTTACAAGGGAAGTAAAGGTTGCTAGAAGGATCGATGCGGAGCCTCCGCCGCCATGGGAGAAGCAATTAAGGGAAAAAAAAAAGAAGGCCAGGCGGCACAATTGCTGGGCGGCTTCTTCAGGCGAGCAGAGGCGGCGCCGAACACAAAGGGGGTGGCGCGACGTGGCGGCCCTGCAACAGGCTGCGAGCGGCGACGACTTTGGCTGCACGCAGAGGAGCTTCGACGGCGGGGAACGACGGCTGCTCTACTACAGGGCACAGAGGATGCGGCTGGGAGAATGGCGGCCGATCTGGTGAATGGCGGAGTCATAGAGACACATCCACGGCGAAGGCTGTTAGGGTTTCGGCCCATAAAGACGACGGACGGCGGCAGACGACGATCCAGAGAACAAGGTGAGAGTTACGGTGGCAAAAGCGGTCGCGTTGAGGGCAGCGGCGGCTGGGAGCAAGCTAGGGTTATGGTTGAAAATTATAATGAAATGAAATAGTAACTTCAAAATTTTAGGAAAAGTGGAATTTAAATTATAAATTAATTATGATTTTTAAAGAGTAATTATCGGTTGTAGCCCGTGGGAATGAGGATTTAATTTCAAACCAAGGGGCATAATTGAGTATTAACAAGTTAATTTGATCTTAATTGTATTCTTTTAGTTTATTTCCTTTATTGATCTTAATTGTATTCTTTTAGTTTGTTTCTTTATTTGAATATTGGTATATAGGATTGTCCTTTATATTTTCTAGTGATTAAACTCAAATATTATCACTTTTTACTAAAATATTATCACTTTTTTTAAAAACCAAAATCTAGAAAAAAAAATATGGGTTATTCTACCCAAAATTTTGAAATATGGGTTAAAAGGATCCGTCTCACGGATCTTTTTCCGTGAGACGTGAGACGGTCTCACACAAGTTTTTGCCAAATTTATTTATGTCCAAAATTTTTTGGGGGTTTTAATAAGGGTGTTGATAGTAGACCTGTCAAAACGGGCCGGCGGGGCGGGGCGGGCCGGGCCAACCCGTTTGCAAGGCGGGCTACCAAAACCCCAACCCAATCCAAAAATAGGCGGGCCGCGGGTTTTGACGGGCCAACTTTCTTTTTTTACAAAATATTTATTAAATTTATCAAGAAACATAAAAAATTATTGTATATATATTTATTTGTATAATATATTATAAATACAGTAATAATATACATATATATTAAAGTAATATACTTATATTTTATATACAATATAAAATAAAATAGGGTAAGAGTACAGAAAATGAAGAAAGAAGAAAAAAAATGAAACCGCTTATATAATCTATTATGCGCTAGAGTTTTTAATATTAGTTAGGTTTATTATATATTGTTATTAAATAAAGTTGGATAGCTTAAGTGGTTAGAGCATCATTAGTCAAATAGTAAGGTCTTGAGTTTGATTCCTAGAAAGGACATTATTTTTTAATTAAATATAATATTTTAAAAAAAAATCAAAAAATGGCGGGCCAACCCGCCAAAAAACCGGGTCGGCCCGTCTGGGCCCACCTCCTGGCGGACTTGGAAAATCCTGGTCCAACCCACTATTTTTAGTGGCGGGACGGTCTGGCCCAACGGGCCCAGCCCGTTTTGACGGCTCTAGTTGATAGCCCCGCCATTTTGTGAATTTGTATTCTTTAAACCATAGAAGAAAACAGAGCTCATTTACCAAAACAAAGCCATTCTTTATACCCCGTCAAAAAAAGCCCTTCTTTATACGCCGTCGTCGGAATGATTCAATCCATCGTACCAAAACAAAGCCCACAATTAGAGCTACAAAAGCCCTAACTCAATCTACCACTAAAATCACCCTGCAATGGTGCCGAAATCTTCAGTAGAACGCCGCGGTCGCTGTTTTACAATCACCAACGTAATCTTCCAACTCGGTATGTTGCTTGCTGCACTATTTCATTTCTTTAACTTGTTACTCCCTTTCTGAAAACTAATTATTCCGATATGTGAAGAAATACAAGGATGAAATTTGTACGAATGTGCTGGGAAGACGCACTGGATGAAGAAGTAGTGGTCCTGGTAATTTTCATTAGTTTTTACCTTTGGATTTGAAATGGGTTAATTGTTAGTTTTCATGTTTTGTTTGTGTAATTACTCGAATTACTTTTGAATTTTTTACTAGTGTTTCTTTCGATTGCTGAAACCATGGATCGACTCAGTGAGTTACCCCACTCGTTAATCCTCCTCCGAATCCTCTCATTGTTGCCAATGAGAGATGTTGTTTCGACAACTCTTCTGTCCTCTGGGCCACCGTGCCCTGTCTTAATTTCTACGAAACTATAAGCCCAGATAAAGGGATAGAGAAGGTTCTAAACTTTATTAATCGTGCTCTCCTAAGGTGGAAAGGGGCCAAGATTCTGAAATTCGGAATTAATATCAGGCCTTACTTTGATATGTCATTAGCCGGTGACATTGATTTGTGGGTGCATTTTGCTCTAGGAAATGAAGTAGAAGAGTTTTTTGGGAAGAGTCACTAGAAAGTATTGAAGATGCATACATGGCTCCACAGTTGCTGAACTCATGTTCGTCGATTAAAATATTATCACTTGTGGGATGCAATATTCGAATACCTAGAATTCCAAATTGGAATCAGCTCAAGACTTTAAGAATTGATGGTTTTTGCTTCAGTGAACGCTTGATAAACCGGATTTTGTTTGGTAGTCATTAGTTGGAAGAATTTGACTTGCGACTTTTGGTAACCTCTGGGAACTTGAATATCATATCTACAAGTTTGAAAAAGCTCAAGATTTTTCAGTATTATGATATTGATTATATGCCACTGGAAGGAGTGCTGAGAATCTGTTGTCCGAAACTTGAAACATTGGAACTCTTCGGAGAATTATTTCGTAAGTGTTTGCTTACTGATGTGTCATCTTTAACTGATGCAACTCTTGGCTTTAATGAAGTAGGGGATGAATTTATTGGAGAGATATTGAGGCAAATCTTACAAAGTATTCAACATGTTGAAAGACTCGGTTTATCAGTTCTTGTTGCTCAGGTTTAGTTTCTTTTCAATACTTACTTGTGCATTAGATGATTATTTGAACAGAGAATTATTTAGTATAATGAATTGTTCGAAGATCTTGATGTAGATTTATTCATTAATTTTAGAGTAGTTGTTAATATATTTGATACATTGCAGCTTAAAAGTTTAATTGGTTCCATAAATATATTTGGTACATTGCAGCTTAATTTCAGAGTAGTTGTATAATGAACTGAGTGTTGGTATTGTACATAATTACTTATTGGTGACACCATAACTTTGAATTCGATGGAATTACGGATAATAAATTTGGCACTGTGCCTTTTATTCATACTTGTTTTCCATTCAATTAGTTGCTCTCCATTTTTAATGCATTCTATCTTATTGTTATAGCAGAAGCTAGGCTTGTCGCATAAGAAAGATGCGCTTTCACCATTACCAAATGTCAAGTTTCTAAAACTTATAACTACTAGAATTCAACTCGGTGAAGTACACTTCATAGACACACTGAATCTTCTTGGGATCTTCCCTAATCTAAAGATGTTAGTCATTGAAGACGTGGAACCCATGGCTGCCACCAGTCAACTTGGATCTTTCCAAGTCCTTTCTAATGCAACTGAAGACAGTTCAGATTACTTTACCTTTGGATAACTTCTTAATATTTCCAATTATTGAGTTTTTGTTGAAATATGCAAGCACACTCGAAAAGTTGGTGATCCAGCCTGAATGTGGCATGTCATATTCACATGAGACTATTTCTCAAGCTGCAAAGAAACTGATGAGCATGCCAAGATCCTCACCAACGGCAAAGATGATTTTCAACGCAAATTGATCATAACGATCTCATATCACTTCAAGTAAAAGTTCTCTTTTACGAAAGGTACTTGCATATTGGTGACATCCTTCACTTCCTGAACTTTGCTACATTTGCAAGCATGAACGTTTGGTTATTCGTCGAAAATCCTTGTCTTGTAATCTCATACAATCTGATTGATTCTTTATTTTTTAAAAACTTGAGTTACTGTATTGTAAATAAATTTGGACTGGCTGAATTGGAAGAAAAGTTACCTACTAGCCTATTTACACGATTCGGGAATATGATGCTAAATTAATACAGTAATTTGCTAAAATTATAAGATAATTTATTTTTTATAATTTGTATAAACTCCATATAAAATATAAATTAATAATTTTTTATATACTACTTCCTTCGTCCCTAAAAAGTTTATATTTGCTGAAAAGGAATTTAAGGAAAAAGTGTAATAATTAGAAGAGTCTTGTGGATAATTAATTTTGTAAACTTTTATATTTAAAGTAGACAAAGTAGTTTGATCGAGTGTATGATGAATCTCTAAATATGTGTATATTGTGAAAATGAGTATGCAAACTTTTCGGGGAAGGAGGTAGTACATGAATGATTTATGAAGGTTTTTTAAAAAATAATTCAATTATTTTTGTTTTTTTTTTAAATCAATATTACCTCAAATCTAATCTTTAAATTTTTTTATTATTGTAAGAATTTATGGTGTATAATTTGTTTGTGTTAACCTTATTTTAATATTGTATTTATATTATTGGTAAAATATTTTATATAATATATATATATAATATTATTTTTTTTAAAAAAACACTTCATATTAAAAAAAACTCTTTACATCAATATAGGGAATTTATGAAAATCTATGTAAATCAATAAAAAAATATATTCCACAATCTTGTCAAGTCTATGAAAATTCATAAAAATCAATATAAAAAGTAGTCAAATTCTGCATGGACTTTATGAATTTTATAAATTCACGTACTTTTTAAAGTCTATAAAAATTCAATAGAATCTCAATTGAATACACCCTCCTTAATTTGCATTCAAAATGTAAAACTGTCGTCATATAATTTACAAAGAAAATGAAAAGTTAAAATAACTTATATTATGAGTAGGAGGAATTATTTTATTAGTATAAATTAATAAAATATTAATTGATATATAAATTAATTAATAAATTTGATGAGTATTACGAAATGGGCCAATTCCTTGTCTTGTAATCTCATCAATCGATTTTGCTAACTCTTTAACCCAGCCAATATTTGTTCCTGGCCTCTATTACCTTTAAACAAAAACAATTTTTTTTTTTTTAAATGCACTAAAAAGAAATGTTTACTGCAGAAAAAATCATAATAGTGAAAACGATACACTTTTTTTTTTGAACCCATGGAAAATTATTACATTTTTTAAACCACAAAAAACCGTATATTGAACTTGGCCTTGGATCATAATTTTATAACCTTTAATACTAATAAATCATATTTACATTAAAATTTGTGAAAATAGTAAAATTATGTTTAATAGTTAAGATTAAGGGTAGATTAATTAACTCCATCTCAATCCTTATATTGTTTAATAACTAAAATTAAATGTAAATTATATTTTAAAATGTGTAAAATTTAAATATCATCATAATCTCAATCTAATTAATCTTAACTATCATGAAATAAATATTCAATTAATAACGACGGATGAAAAATAAACTACTACAACCATGTATCAAACATATTGTTATTGTTATAGTTGTAGGACATATAGGCTTCCTAAAACACCACCTCCACTAAGTTCTACTTTTTCGTGATTACTTACACACTTTTCTTTTTGAAATATTTAAAAAATTACTTGTACATCCTCAATATGAAATATCCCACAATTAAATTGATATTCACCTAACATTATTTTATTTTTAAAATTGTCATTCATTTTTACATACATTTCACTTTACACATCACCAAATCATTTAAAATATCCCTCATTTATCTTATACAGCAGAAACTGGTAAATTAATACTTAATTATTTAATAAACTCTCTAAGATAATATTTTTGGCCGTTTTCAATTTGAAAATAGGGTACTAAATTAATAATTCACTAAAATTATAAGATAATACATTTTTTATAATTTATCTACACCTCTTAAAAAATACTTATAAATTAAGGGTTGGGCTGTTGTGTACTCAAGTACACTGTGCACTTGAGTCCAATTTTAAACAAGGCCCAATTGAATATATAGAATAATGCACACAAAATTAAACATAGGTTGTTACAATCTAGTGGTCGACCTCCAAATATTTTACAACAAGGTCAGTTGTTCAAATCCCAGTTTTAACAAATATTAAATTTTATTTTATCACCTGTTTTACAAATATTAAATTTTATTTTATCACCTGTTTTTTGTTCGAATCCCAGTTTTAACAAATATTAAATTTTATTTTATCACCTGTTTTTTTATTGTTGCAATAACTAAAATGTGTATCTTTAATAGTCATAAACGTGCAAGTTTTAAATAATAAAATGTGTAAAATTAATAACAATTTTTTTTTAAAAAAAATTTGGAACCAATATAAATAATAAAATGTGAAAAAATAAATGATTGAGAAAATAAAATCGTTAGAAATATTGATTGAATTTTGTGTGTTATGATTTATATCAAGAATGTTGGGTCTAGTTTGAGGTGCATTGAGAAAATAAAATCGTTAGAAATATTGATTGAATTTTGTGTGTTATGATTTATATCAAGAATGTTGGGTCTAGTTTGAGGTGCATGTATTTTCTTTTATGTATGTTATTCAACAACATCATATATATCATTGTATGTTGATAAATATTTTTTGTTGTCTAATTTATATAATAACACTTTTATTAATTGCACTTACTAATAATATCATTAATAATAATAAAAGTGCAAGTAAAAAAATAATAAAACGTGTAAAATTAATAATAATTAAAAAAAAATTAGCACCCGTTTTTCTAGATTATGAAAGTGCAAGTACAAATAACTAAAATGTGTATCATTAGCACACACTTTTCAGTTATAATATCATACACTTTTCAATTATAATAACATACACTTTTCATTAATATAAATCTTACACTTTTTCATTAATAAAACATACACTTTTTAGTTATAATAAGATACACTTTTCATTAAATAGAACATACACTTTGCAGTTATAATATCATATACTTTTCATTAATATATCATACACTTTGCAGTTATAATAACATACACTTTTCATTAATATATAACTTATACTTTTCATTAATAGATCATACACTTTTCAGTTATAATAACACACACTTTTAATTAAAAACAATGTTGCATTTTTCAATATAGTAACATACACTTTTCATTAAAAAAACAAAGATACACTTTTTAGTTATAATAACATACACTTTTTCAAAAAAAAAAATCAAAAAAAAAAAAATCGAAAAAAAAATCGGAAAAAAAAATCGAAAAAAAATAAAATAAAAATCGAAAAAAATTAAAAAGTCAAAATTTGAATGTTGACCGGTCAACGGTCAATATTTGACTAGTCAAAGTCTAAGTCTACTAAAGTACATGGTGTACTTGAGTACATACAAGACTTTGACATAAATTAATAATTTCTTATATACTTACTACTCCATCCGTTCAATTTTAAAATGCTCACTTCTCCGGACACGGATTTTAATGAATATTGATTAGTTTATTCATAAAATAAATAAGTTGAGGGTATGATGAGGTATTGTGAGGTTCATTTGTAAATAAAATGATTGTTTATGGGTAAATAAATGATGGTAGGAGGGTTGAGATAAAGTAGTATGAATAGTATTGTTTTAAAAAAGGGGTATGTGCATAATAAAATTTGAGGCAATTTTTTTTATATATTGCAATTATGGTAAAAATTAGATTTATTTTCAATTTAAGCATAGTTCTATCTACAACCTGTGACTATTTAAGAGTTCTGTTTTCAATCTGCTACTATGGAATTATTTAATTTAAAAACGAAAAAAAAATATAAATATTTTCAATTTTGTCTTTTAGTAAAGTTCCTTTCACCAGGTGCGACTATGTCAGATCGAGAATGAGGGTCCGTGTATGTTTTTAAGAAAATTTGACTAATTCGTCTTTTAGTATAGTCGCATCTGCCAGATGCAACTATGTCAGAATTTTGTCTACCATGCCTGACACAAAAAAACCCTTATCCTCTCCTTCTCAGCTATATATTCTATCCATATTAACTTTTCTTCTCAGCTATATATTCTATACTTCATCATAATTAACCCTCTCAAATACATTTTGGTGTATCTCTCTCCTGTTCCACACAAATACATTTTACTACTTGTTTAACACTAAAAAAAGTCTTATCCTCTCCTTTTTGCTACTTGTTTAACCATTGAAAATTTCAGTCTTATCCTCTCATCTTTCACACAGATAAATTTTTGTAATTCTAATTAAATTTTCATATTCATAATTATTAGTTACTTGGTTTTTATTTAATATATTAATATGCTGTTTTTTTTTTCTTCAGTTATTGGATGTGGACGTTACGATTTCAATGGTTGAGTAGGACGATTTTGATTTTGGAAGATTAGGAGAAACCAAAAAAAGATTAGTAATTTTATTTCTATAATATTTTTAATATGTTGTGTGGTTATATTATTATTATTGAAGCATGGATTATAGAAATAGTATGTTGAATTTTAATGTAAAATGTGTCATACTTAAAATCCTTCTGATTATGCAAAATAAGATATGATAGGAAAAGTAGTACATTGAATTTTAATGTAATAATGTGCATAGAATGGTGGACATCATAATTCGATAATTGTATTATTTCGACTTTAATATGAAATATGGAATATAATAGTTTTATTATTATTATTATTATTATTATTCTACTGATTTGAGTCCAACAAACGATCAAGTATGTCTCTATATACACGGATAAAGTTTCTCACACTTCTAGTGTGGTCATGATAGCTACTCCACCTAGACCCATGTGGAGCAAGCCCCAAGTAGCGTTCGTTCACACCGAACATTGACCCTCTTACAACCATGTTACGTATATATATTCAATGGTTGAATAACGTTTATTCTCGTCCATGCCCAAATCTGCAATAAGAATGAAATGTTTTGACAAATATATATTATAACAATGAATGTTTAAAAAATTGTTATATATTAACAATTACCTGTAATAAGGACAATGCTCCAGAAATAGAATTCACAGTAGCGCGTGATGCCTTACAAAGCTCTCTATATAGGAAGGCTAATACTGCACTTCCCCAACTATAGGTGAGAAAAATTCATTTTACGTCCTGTAACTTAGGCCTAATCCAATATATATCCTTTAAGTTTTCACTTTTTCAATTTACGTCCTTTTTGGTCCAATTTACGTCCTTTTCGCCGAAAAATTTACAAACTCACCGGAATGTGAGGAATAAATTGGGATTTCGGCCAAATAGTCCAATTTACGTCCTTGAAGTTTGAAATTTTTTAAATTTTAATAAATAATTTTTCTAAAAATACCTTTAAAATATTATTAAAAATCCGAAAACATCATTAAAATTAAAAAATATAAAATGTGTAAAATAAAATTCAAAATATCTTATTTAATTTTTTAAAAATCTCATTAAAAATTATAAAATGTGTAAAATAAAAATAAAAAATTTTACAATTGAAAAAATAAAAAATGTTTAACTTAAAATTAAGAAATTCAAAAATCTCATTAAAAATTTCAAAAATTACATTATAAATTCTAAAAATCTCTTTAATTTTTAAAAAATGTGTAGATTAAATATTAAAAATTCTAAAACCCAATAATAATAATAAAAATCAGACTTGATTCGAACTCATCCGCCATTAAAGTTTTTCTCGAACTTCTAATTTTTTTGGATTCCACGCCTTGATTTATTGTAGAACCGTGTCAAATTCATTTTAATGAGGTTTTTAGAATTGTATAATTTTTAATTTTATTTTAAAAATATTAATTTATTGATTTTTTTTATTTAGAATTTTATGTTTTTATGAGATTTTTAGAAATTTTTTATTTTTAATTTACAAATTTTTCAAATTTTTAGAATTGTATATTTTTTAATTTTTTTTAAGAATTTTTTATTTTTATTTTATACAGTTTATAAATTTTAATGATATTTTTAATTATTAATTTCTAATTTTCAAACTTAAAGGACATAAATTGGACTATTTGACCGAAATTCCAATTTTCCGGTGAAAAGGACATAAATTGGACTTAAAAGGACATAAATTGGACACCATAGGACGTAAATTGAAAAAATAAAAACTTAAAGGATATAAACTGGATTAGGCCTAAGTTACGGGACGTAAAATGAAATTTTCTCACTATAAGTTCCGCTCTCGCCACGTCCTCTAAAAAAGTTAAATATAAAAAATCGAACAAAAGACCGAGTGGAGTCGGGCACCATAAAACTACCCAATAATGTAAGTGGACATCCTCGTGCATATTGATCAACACGCACTTGTAGTGTATCCCAATCAATATGTTGACGTTTGAGATGCTCTGTAATTGAACTAATGTTGATCGCATTGTTAGTCCTCATTTCTCCGGGTACTAGCGAGAACCCTAGCCAAGTTTGAATATATTCTTGTCATTCTGTTGTTTAGCGTATATTCCGTACATATAACAGGTTCTCCTTCGATCGATAACCCCCATAAGATAGCCACATCTTGCAACGTTATATAGTGGTCTTCCCGATCGAAAAGTGGAAGGTGTGTGTCTCTGGGCGCCATCTCTCCACTAGTGCAGTGATAAAATGACGATCCAATTTCATTGGTTCACACCTAAAAGGACTGTAAAAGCCCATTCGCTCTAATACGTCTACAACTCGAGGGTGGAGTTGTATGTCCTCTGGATCAGGATTTTTCCTATTTGTCCAGAAAATATTTCCACCTCCTTGATAAGTTGTCAACAAGTTCTCAGTTTGATTGTTGTTGACGAAAATTGTGCCAGAACAATGTGTGGCTTGTTCATTCAATACTGAATCATCCTCCGACCCTATACGATTATTTTCGTTTTCCATCTTGAAAATTTGTGTACATAAATATCTAACACAAAAATATAAAATTTGGTAAAAACATATATAATGTACAAAAATAAATATTTATGAAAATTTTGTTATGCAGTTTAGTTTACATCGAACTCCTAAAAATTATTATAAATATTAAAATTGTCTAGAAAATTCTAAATTTTTAAATAATACATATAAAATTTATTCCTTGAGTTTTAGTAGTTGAAAATATGCACGTATTTGTCACATAAATTTCAAAATTTCATATCTCCTCCTAAGATATAACTCAACACGATTCTTGTGGAAGTGTGTTCTTAACTGAGTGTAGATTAATAACTATGGTTTAATTTTTACAGAAAATAAATGGAGCAAAAACAGCATTGCACTGCACTAACACAAAATAACACAACTTCAATCAACTACTTATATTCAACCTTAGAAATTATTATATATATAACTATTTAGAAAATTCTAAATTTCTAATAGTAGGTTGTTCTTGAAGTTAGTAATACATATAAAATTTGTTCCATGAGTTTTTAGTAGTTGAAAATGAGGGTTTTGAATTCGAAAATATACATCAAATATTTACAAAATATTTAAGAAATAAGGATAAACATAATATATTATAAAGATGTATATAAATCATGTTAATATTATATTCCTAATAATCTTTGTACAATAATTAATGTTATAAATTAGGTTGCGATCGAGAATATATTATTGAGAACGGAATTTTGAAATACAGAAATGTAATAATAATGGCGGTGAAGCTCTCACTCTCTGTAATTTCTCCAATACAGAAATGTAATAATAATGGCGGTGAAGCTCTCACTCTCTGTAATTTCTCCAATGACATAATTGACGTGAACTCTATCTATTTTTTTTAAGAATCATGTTAATTTTTTTTTAATGAAGGTTAAAGTTGATCTATCTATTTTTTTTAAGAATCATGTTAATTTTTTTTTTTAATGAAGGTTAAAGTTGATGACTGTGAAAATTAAAATGCAGTAGGTTAGTAGTAGAACTTTTGTTAGAAGAACAACAAAGTTTTTTTTTCTTCTCTTTTTGAGAGAATCTTTTTGAGAGAATCAGTTGAAATCTCTACTTTTTATTTATATTTTTGGAAGAGAATCCATTTTATTTATATTTTTGGAAGAGAATCCAACAAAATCATAGAGTATTAAAGTCTATATATTGTTGAATACCTAAAGATTTTTTAAGACTTTTTAAAATCCGTATTGAATACCTCAAAATTTTGAAAGACTTTTAAAAATTCGGATTGAATACCCCCAAATTTTAAAAGTCCAAAAAAATCAGAATCTCAATTGAATACATCCCCTAAGTCTTTTTGTGTTGACTCCAAGCAAGTTAAATTACCTAGAAAAGAATAAAAAAAATTAAATAAAATATAATAAACTATAACTATATAATACTCCGTGCTACAAAATATGAATCAAATATGACAAACTTGAAGGTAGTTTTTTTTTTTTCCAAAATTATCGAATTTTCAGGTTTGAAATCTTCCAAAATTTTCGATTTTAAGAATAAAGATTGAAATCTTGAATTTTCCAAAATTTTCGAATTAAAGAAAAGTTTGAAATCTTGATTTTTTTTGGAATTTTAAATTTTTGAGTGATGAGTATTTTAAAATTTAAAATTTTGACAGAATTTTCTAATTTTATATTTTTTGAGTAAGATTTTATGAAAAATTTAGAAGATAAAAAAAAAAGAAATAAGAAGAGAGATGAATGAAGGAGAAGAACGGAAGAAGTAGGGATCGATAGAAAACTTAGATATAATTGTTGAGAATGACACATTACAAAGGTCGGTAAAACCTTGTTTGAAGACTCAGTAAAACCTCGGGAAAGACACATAGTTGCGCCTACCAAGAAGAAACTTTGTTTGAAGACTTGGTAAAACCTGCACGAAGTCTTTTTGTGTTGACTCCAATCAAATTAAATTATCTACGAAAGAATAAAAAAAATTAAATCAAATATAATAATCTATAACTATATAATACTACAAAATATGAATCAAATATAATAAACTTGACGGTAGTTTTTGATCTTTTTTTTCTCCAAAATTTTCGAATTTTCAGGTTTAAAATCTTCCAAAATTTTCAATTTTAAAAATAAAGATTGAAATTTTGAATTTTTCAAAATTTTCGAATTAAAGAAAAGTTTGAAATCTTGATTTTTTTTTCGGAATTTTAAATTTTTGAGTGATGAGTATTTTAAAATTTTGGAAGAAAAAATATATTTTTTTTTTCAGAATTTTCGAATTTAATATTTTTTTAGGAGAATTTTATGAAAAATTTAGAAGATAAAAAGAAAGAAATAAGAAAGAGAGATGAATGAAAGAGAAGAAGTAGGGATAGAAAACTATGAAAGAGGGAAGAGGAAGATTTAATTGTTGAGAAGGACACATCACAACGGTCGGTAAAACCTCGGGAAGGGAAAGACCTCATAGTTGTATTGTCGTGTAATGCCTGACATATTCGCACTTGGCAGAAGGAACTTTAGAAATTCAATTTTTATATATATTTTTTTTCAATTTTTAAATTAAACAATTTCATAGTTGCAGAACTCTTAAATAGTTGCGAGTTAAGTATGCTTAAATTGAAAATAAATCTTTCAAATTGATTTTGTCATTTGTTATAAGTAAGTATTTTATTATAAATTATAAAATATTTTATTAATTAATAAGTTGTATGAGTAGGAGTAATTTCTACTCTTATCACAAAAAGAAAGCAGAGAGCTCACATGCAATTTCCTCACTTCCATTTTCTCAGCTCTCACTCTTTATTCGAGCTACACAATCTACCCCTAAAATCACCATCCAGTTGCTCCTAAGAGCTAGCTAGAGAAGCCGAGTCCTGGTAATTTTCGTTACTTTTTATCTTTAGATTCGAAATGTTTTACTTAATTGTTATTTTTCATGTTTTTTTGTTTGTGTAATTACTTTTGAATTTTTGTCTAGTGTTTCTCTTTCGATTGCTGAAACAATGGATCGACTGAGTGAGTTACCCCACTCGTTAATCCTCCAAATCCTGTCATTGTTGCCAATGAGAGATGTTGTTTCAACAACTGTTTTGTCCAAAGGTTGGAATAACCTCTGGACCACAGTCCCCTGCCTTAATTTCTGTGAAAATATAAAGAATGACCAAGGTGTAGAGAAAGTTGGAAAGTTTATTGATGGTGCTCTCCTACGGTGGAATGGGTCCAAGATTCTGAAATTCGAACTTAATATCAACCCTTACTATACATCATTAGCCGGTGACATTGATGGGTGGGTGCATTTTGCTATTGGAAATGAAGTACAAGAGTTGAATATAGATTCCATGTACGATGGTGATGATATTTATTGGGACGATTCACCAGAAGGTATGAAAGATGTATACGTGGCTCCACAGTTGCTGAACTCGTGTTCATGGATAAAAAAATTATCACTTGTCCCTGGAATCAGCTCAAGAGTTTAAGAATTGATGGGTTTCGCTTCAGTGAAGACTTGATAAACCGAATTTTGTTGGGTAGTCCTCGGTTGGAAGACTTTGAGTTGTGCCTTTTGCTAAACTCTGAGGACTTGAATATCCAATCTACAAGTTTGAAGAAGCTAGGGCTCCGTTTGGTTTGGTGGATTTGGACTTATGGATTTCAAATCCACAACCCAAATCCATTCTATATGTTTGGATTATGAATGAATTTCAAATACTTAGATTTGTGTCCACACACTTTTTAGTTTAAATTGTGAGAGATTTCAAATTCTCACTAAAACCATGTCATTTGAAATCCATTTATTTTCAAAATCTTTCATTTGAAATACCTCCTCAAATCAAATCCCTCCATCCAAACGCAACCTAAAGATCAACAAGTTTTTAATTTTTGATGAAAATGATGATGAAATAACACTGGATGGAGGGCTGAGAATCTGCTGTCCAAAACTTGAAACTATGGAACTCTCAGGAGTTTTCTATAGTGAGTATATACTTACAGACGTGTCATCTTTAACTGATGCAACTCTTGGCTTTCATGATGAAGTATATGATGATATACCCGGGAATGAATTCGTTAGAGAAACATTGAGGCAAATCTTACCAGCTCTCCAACATGTTGAAAGACTCTGTTTATCATTTCGGACTGCTCAGGTCTTGTTTCTCTTCAATAATATAAATTGTTTGAAGAGCTTGATATAGATTTATTCGTTAATTTAGAAGTACGTAATTGTTACCTTATATATCATATTTGTCCATAGTTTCAAATGTATTTTCTACATTGCAGCTCTTAATTGGTTCCAATTTCCATACTTGAATGTTATTGTACATAATTAACATTCTTTGAATTCGAGGGAAATACCGATAATAGATTTGGTACTTTACCTTTTTATTCGTGCTTGTTTTCCATTCAATTAGTTACTCTCCATTTTTAGTGCTTGTTTTCCATTCAATCCATTTTTAATGCAATCTATCTTATTGTTATAGCAGGAGCTTGGCGCGTCACATAAGAAAGCTATGCTATCACCATTACCAAATGTCAAGTTTCTAAAACTTATATCTACTGATAGTCAATTCAATACAGTACAAGACACAATGAGTCTTCTTGGGATCTTCCCTAATCTAAAGATGTTAGTCATTGTCGAGGAAATGCCTTGTTTTTGGGATCCACCCATGTCCAACTTGGAGTTCGTAACTAGTCTCCCCAAGCCCTTTCTGATGAAACTGAAGACAGTTCAAATTACTTCATGTTTGAATAACTCAATATTTCCGATTATTGAGCTTTTGTTAAAGAATGCAAAAACACTCAAAAAGTTGGTGATCCAGCCCCAATGCGGCAAGACATTTCCACCGGAGACTTTTTCTCGAGCAAAGATACTGCTGAGCATGCCAAGATCCTCACCAACTGCAAAGGTGATTGTCAATGGATTATAAGAACTTCAAGTAAAAGTTCTCTTTTGGAGAAGGTACTTGCATTTTGGTGACATCTTTCACTACCAGAACTTTGCTACATTTGCAAACTTTAACATTTGGTTAGAAATATGTAATTTAGTGCAAGTTTTCTAGCAGTTGGTACCTGAGATATATTATGGCGTGGACATATATGCTAAATTTGAATGGTGTCATTTCGACTTATATATTAACACTGTATTGGATGTAATGAGTTTAAGAAATTAAGCATAAAGTTAATGGTTACACTGCAGGAAGCTATCTACCTGACTGTGATAGTTTTGCTTTTTAGTTGCAGCTGATAAGAATTGCATATACATCAACTGATAAGAATTGCATATACATCAAGTTTGTAACTTGTAAGTTAAATAAGGGTATTTATGGCTTGTTTTAGCAACTTGCTGATTGTTTAGTGTATCTCTTTGGTTATATACAATCTGATTGAATCTTTATTTTTTAAATCTGAATGTTGTTCTTTTAATGTTGGCGATACTGTTGTTTGGGGTGTGATTATTGATGAGATTAATATGGTAAAACAACACTTTGATGCTGTTTTTACAATTAAGGATCTTAGTACACTTTAATATTTTTTGGATACATGGGTGGGTTGTCTCGATCTCTTTGTCAATGGAAATGGAAATATGCACTTCATTAATGTTGCAGGTTATTTAAGATGTAAGCCTTGCAATACTCCTATGAATGCATGCATTTTCTATTCCTCTCAATTCATCAACCTATTGGAATTCACAATTGTTTTGAATTGAGCATCTACTTAAGAAAGAAGTAGATGGAAATTATGTGTTTGTAAAGCTTTAGCAGGCACATTTACTCTTGCCGACGGATCCAAAATTATTTTTTATAATAAATTATCTTAAATTTTACTAAACAATTTTTATTTTTATAGTAGAAACTCATAAATTAATACTCTCTCTAAGATAATATTGCTAAAATTAAAATTATAAGATAATACATATTTTATAATTGATATAAACCCTATATAAAATAGAAATAATAATTCTTTATATATTACAAACCCGTCTTTAATTTTTCTTATTATTGTAAAATTTTGATATTGTATTTATACAAACATATTCTTCAATGTCCATAAAAAGTGATACATCCGTTCATTTGATATACCTAAGTATTTTATTATAAATTAATAAAATATTAATTAATAAATTTATTAATTTATAAAGTTTCTACCTATCAGTGAAATCCTCAATTTGGCTTCCCCACAGTCCCACTCTTGAGTTTCAAATTACACTTCTTTATCCATCCGCCGCGCTTCTCCGGCATCCAAAATTAGAGGTACAAAAGCCCTAACTCAATCTACTCCTAAAATCACCCTGCTGCTTCTAATCGCGTTAGTAAGAGAAGCCGAGTCCTGGTAATTTTTGTTACTTTTTACCTTGATTCGAAATGGGTTAATTGTTAGTCTTCATGTTTTGTTTGTGTAATTACTCGAATTTCTTTTGAATTTTTGACTAGTAGTACGTGTTTCGATTGCTGAAATTAACCATGGATGAATGTGAACTCGTGGATCGACTCAGTGAGTTACCCCACTCGTTAATACTCCGCATCCTCTCGTTGTTGCCGATGAGAGATGTTGTTTCGACAACTCTTCTGTCCAAAAGTTGGAATAACCTCTGGATCACTGTCCCCTGCCTTAATTTCTGCGAAACTATAACCCCAGACAAAGGGATAGAGAAAGTTTGAAACTTTATTAATCATGCTCTCCTAAGGTGGAAAGGGCCCAAGATTTTGAAATTCGGAATTAATATCAGGCCTTAAAATTATACATCATTAGCCGTGACATTGATTCGTGGGTGCATTTTGCTCTGGGAAATGAAGTAGAAGAGTTAAGTATAGATTTAGGGGATGTATTCAATTGAGATTCTGTTGAATTTTTTTGGATTTTTAAAATCTGGGGTATTCAATAAGGATTTTAAAAAGTCTTTAGAAATTTTTAGGTATTCAACAATTTATGTATTTTAATACTCTATGGATTTCGTTGGATTCTCCTTAAAAAAATATAAATAAATTTCACTATTCAAAATCTAAAAAGTAGAGATTTCAATGCTCTTCTTCCTGCTCTTCTTCAAACGAAATGTTCCTACTCTTTCTTCAAACAAAATAAAATCTAACCATGTTCTTCGATAAGCATCACATATTCTTCACCACCATTATTATTATCGTGAAAACTGTATTTTAAAATTATATTTTTTCTTTAAAAATTATAGTATATCGTTATGTTAGCAATATCAAGGTCGTCACTTCAGTAATCGACGTCAACTCCAACTCCCCATTACGTCCCTTACGTGGTGTTTGATATCATTACGTCCCTTACGTGGTGTTTGATATCATCTAAAAGATTTTGGTGGTAAATTTCTCATGAATCATTAAGAAATGTGATTGAGAGAATTTTTGGTATTTTCAAATCACAAGTTCCCATTTCAAACACAAGCAGAGTTAGTACTAGTTTGGACTGGATTACACACCGCATCTGTTTCTCAAAGCCAACTTGATATATTTTTTATATTTTTTCTAAATAATTTAGATAATTTTTTTTATATACAAGTGTGTTCGATATACTTTGCATCAATAGTTTTAGGGGCGTTGTTTATGGAAATCCATTTAAATAAATAAAAAAATGTGTATTTCAGAATCCTGTCAAATATATGAAAATCCATATAAATCAATAAAAAAGTCAGTCAAACTCTGCATAGAGTCTATGGATTTTCTAAATCCACTGACTTTTTAAAGTCCAAAAAAATCAAACAGAATCTCAATTGAATACACCCTCCTTAATGTACGAAGAGGATAAGATGAAGTTGGGAGATGCAGTAATAAGTACGAAAGATGTGTACAGGCCTCCACAGTTGCTGAACTCGTGTTCGTCGATAAA
The DNA here is from genome assembly GCA_963675135.1 of Galeopsis tetrahit. NCBI lineage: Eukaryota > Viridiplantae > Streptophyta > Magnoliopsida > Lamiales > Lamiaceae > Galeopsis > Galeopsis tetrahit. Next base: position 64,609,049 of record OY776127.1, read on the forward strand.
AAAATTATCACTCGTGGGATGCAATCTTCGATTCCCTGTAATTCCTGTCTGGATTCAGCTCAAGAGTTTAAGAATCAATGGTTTTCACTTCAGTGAACGCTTGATGAACCGAATTCTTTTGGGTAGTCCTCAGTTGGAAGACTTTGACTTACGTCTTTTGGTAAACTCTGGGAACTTGAATATCAGATCTACAAGTTTGAAAAAGCTGATGATTTCTCAGTATTATGATATTTATAATGTACCACTGGAAGGAGTGCTGAGAATCTGCTGTCCGAAACTTGAAACATTGGAACTCTTTGGACAATTATTTCGTAGGTGTTTGCTTACAAATGTGTCATCTTTAACTGATGCAACTCTTGGCTTTAATAATGCAATATATAGTGGTTTGCTTGAGGATGAAATTACTGGAGAAACATTGAGGCAAATCTTACCAACTATTCAACATGTTGAAAGACTCGTTGTATCAGTTCTGTCTGCTCAGGTTTAGTTTCTTTTCAATTAATACTTGTGCATTAGATGATTATTTGAACAGAGAATTATACGAATTGTTTGAAGATCTTGATGTAGATTTATTCTTTAATTTCAGAGTAGTTGTTAATATATTTGGTACATTGCAGCTTAATTTGTTCTAACTTCCATACTTGTGAACTGAGTGTTGGTATTGTACATAATCTGTTACGTATAAGAGAAGAAGGAAAAGGCCAGCTAGTTAGGGCTGGGTATTTGGGCTTTCTAGTGGCAGTTAGCACTTAGCAGTTTAGTTAGTTTGGTTCTGATTGTATATATACTTCTGTATCCCTTCTGCGAAAGGGTTGTTGATTGACTTGGTTATTGGATTCGACTTTTTTATGCTTGGGCGGATTATTCCGTAGTTCTGTTATGTTCTTGGCTACTCCTTTGCATCTAACATAATTACTTATTGGTGACACCATAAATGACCATGGAACTATTAACATTCTTTGAATTCGATGGAATTATGGATAATAGATTTGGCACTTTGCCTTTTATTCATACTTGTTATCCGTTCAATTAGTTACTCTCCATTCTATATTATTGTTATAGCAGGAGCTTGGCGCAGCGCATAAGAAAGCTACGCTTTCACCATTACCAAATGTCAAGTTTCTAAAACTTATATAGGTACTGATATTGAACTCTCTGAAGATGAATTCAAAGACACAATGAATCTTCTTGGGATCTTCCCTAATCTAAAGATGTTAGTCATTGAAGACGTGGAACCTACTTGTTTCAAGTATCCACCCCCGCTCGACTTGGAGTTTGTAACTAATCTCTCCAAGTCCTTTCTGATGCAACTGAAGACAGTTCAAATTACTTCACATTTGAATAACTCCTTGTTATTTCAGATTATTGAGTTTTTGTTGAAATGTGCAAGCACATTCGAAAAGTTGGTGATCCAGCCCGAATGTGGCATGTCATATTCACTGGAGACTTTTTCTCGAGCTGCAAAGATACTGATGAGCATGCCAAGATCGTCACCAACTGCAAAGGTGATTTTCAACACAAATTGATCGATCATAACGATATCATATCACTTCAAGTAAAAGTTCTCGATCTTTCGTGAAAGGTAATTGCATTTTGGTGACATCCTTCACTTCCTAAACATTGCTATATTTGCAAACTTGAACATTTGGTTAGAAATTATGTAATTTATCGTGGACATGTCTAATATATTATGTTAGTTATAGGATTTATAGTTATTGGATTTTTTGAAAACCGGAATCTAAAATTCCAAAATAGAATCGAATTTAAAATACAAAATTCCAAATTCAGTTTTTAAAACCCAAAAAATATATGGTGATAAGTAACCTTCTCGAAGTGAATTCGCCAATCCAATGTTTAAAGAAACTGATCAGGTTAACAAGAAGTGAATTGAAAACTAGAAAAGACAGGAATGAATATATTACTCCAATGAATGCTCCTCAACAAGTAGCTCGGGTGAATGTACAATGAATGATCTTCTGTGGACATAAAAGTGCTCCAGTGAGAAAATTCAAAAGGGAATAGACTTCTAATTCTCATATTTATTGTTCCCTTCGTTTGAAACAACGGAAATGCAAATAAAAATATCGAACAAGTACGAATACCCAAATAAAATGCTCCGAATTCTTGCAGCGGAGAAATTATCTTGCAAATACTAAGTGCAAAATATGTGCGTATATGATAAGCATTGAACGCACTAATCATGATATTGTCTACAAGATTATTTAGGGTGCCTGGAGTTCATCTCTATTCAGACACAAAGATTTTAGTAAAATCCCAGAAAAACAAAATGTCGCACTTCCGAAATTAAAAACCTCTTACCTCTCTCGGAAATTAAAAACCTCTGACCTCTCTCGGAAATAAATATAACGGCGAAAAGTACTTAAAAAAATGTTGCTAGGCAACAGGCATATAAATATTACTCACTCCGTCTCAAAAGGATAGTTCACTTTCCCTTTTCACACAATACAATGCAAACATTTTCGACATATAAAATTTACTCTGGTATTCTTGTTATACCCTTAGTTAATGTTAATGAACACTATTATTAACTAATCCAATCGATAAATAAGGATATTTTAGACAAAAATATTAAAATAAAAGGAAACTGGACTATAATTTGAGACAAACAAAAATGAATAGTGGACTATCTTTTTGAGAGAGAGAGAGAGTGGTAAATTTTAGATTCCTTGTCCTAAGCCAAAAAATTTCCCAAAATGGTAACACATAGCAAGATCATTCAACGAAAAGGGGAAAAGGGGAAAACGTGTTCTCTGAATCAACTAATACAGCTAAAAAAATGTTGATGAATGATCATACACACATACAAAAAACAATTGCAAATGATACTCGGCATAAACATTAGCTTAAACTTAGGTTTTTGAGACGAAGAGGAAGTGTGCGTTTTTGTTTTGAAGAACTGTTAAAAAAACACAGTAATTTACATCTATCTTGTTATATCTTTATATTCAAAATATGTGTGTATATGATCAATTTTAGTCTTGTAACTTAGGTCGAGCCCAACTTTAATCTAGTAATTTTGCACTTTCTCAATTTTAGTCGTAACGGTAATAATTTTACTTTTGACAGTATCAATTTTAGTATTGTTACTTAGGTCGAGTCCAACTGTAATCCTGTAACATTGCACTAAATTGATACCGTTATGACTAAAATTGAGAAGACAACGATTAAGTAAAATTAAGAAGAAAAAATAGAAACAGAAAGAAGGCAACGCTTAAGTAGAAAAATTAGAGTAGTGTTAAAGAAGTTAAAAAAAAAACAGAAAATTGGGAGGCCTAAGTGACATCTAGATTGTTATATTTCTAAGTGCAAAATATGTGCATTTATGATAAGCATTGAACGCACTAATATGTACATGGTCAATAATGTGTTTTAAAAGCATGTGTAGTAAATTAATCATGAAATTATTAGGTGTGAATCATATTGTTCATCTTCTTCTCATCATTAATTCGATTTTCAATTAAATTCTTAAGTATTCCCTTTTTCAATTAACGTCATTTTTGTTGGACTCACACAAGTGGAACAAATTGAGGATTCAAAATAATATGCTATGAATTCTAGCGGCAAATAATTAGCTTACACTTACTCTTAAAAAAGGTGTGATTGTATTTAGAATGGTTTCATTCAATTGAAAAATGACATAAAGGTCATATTTATACATGGGAGAGTAACTACTCTTGGGTAGTTATCAAGAGTTAGTTGAGACTAATCTAACTAACAAAATAAGAGAACAAGTAAGGCTAGCTAGTTATGTTGACACCCCCCTTCAAGCTAGACGGATGGGGACATACTCTAAACTTGGATCTGAAGTATTCAAATAGCGGACTAGGAAGTGCTTTCGTAAAGATGTCCGTGATTTGTAAATTTGACAGAACGAACTGGGTAGATAGGCGACCAACAACGACTAGCTCGCGCACGAAATGATAGTCAATGTCAATATGTTTGGCTCTTTTGTGCGCAACAGGATTTTGACTTAGGAAAATGACGCTTTTGTTGTCGCATAGAAGGCGAGGAGGATCGGTAGGCGAGGCACGAAGCTCGCGAAGAAGATAAGTGATCCAGATTATCTCGGAAGTAGTGTATGCCATTGCACGATATTCGGACTCACAACTTGATCTGGAAACAGTTGGCTGCTATTTAGCACTCCATGAGACAATGTTGGGTCCGAAGAAGATGGAATACCCATACGTGGATCGACGAGTATCCAAGCAGCGAGCTCAGTCGACATCAAAGTAGGCGAGAAGATGGTTTGGGCCGTGCGAGAAATCGAGACCGTATTGGAGAGTGCCTTTGACATATCGCAGAATGCGTTTGACTACCTGGAAATGATCGACAGTTGGAGATGCCTGAAACTGGCTAACGGTGTTTACAACGAAGGAAAGATCTGGTCACGTGATTGTGAGATATTGGAGAGCACCGACCAAGGAACGGTATTGAGTGATATCGGAATGAGTAGGGCCGAGGATACAGAGATGGTCGGTTGGAGAGAGAGGAGTGGAGATCAGTTTTGAGTCGATCATATCGGCACGGGAAAGAATGTCGCGAGCATATTTTGATTGGCTGAGAAAGAGACCAGTAAACGTAGAAAGTTTCTAAGTGAGTTTACCGAGGTCTTTGATAGCGAACTCCTTTTGGATTCGAGCAATAAGGCGAGCAATAATAGAATCGTTATTCCCTGTGATGATAATGTCATCAACATAAACGAGAAGGTAAAGAGTCGTGGTCGCCTGATGAAAAAGAAATAGAGACGTGTCAGATTTACTTTCAATAAAGCCCAAGGAGAGAAGAAAAGTGCTACAGCGAAGAAACCAGGCCCTTAGTGCCTGTTTTAGACCATAGATGACTTTGTTTAGGCGGCAAACGTGGTCTAGGCGAGCAGGGTCAATGTGACAAGGAGGCTACTCCATATAGCCATGTTTGGTGAGGAGACCATGGAGAAAGTCATTATTGACATCTAACTGGCGAATAGGCCATTATTTGAGAACGACAAGGGATGGAATAACGCGATAGTGGAAGCTTTAACAACGGGACTGAATGTATGGTTATAGTCAAAATCAGGAAGTTGTGAAAACCCTTGAGCGACGAGACGGGCTTTATGGCGATCAATACTTCCATCAGAAAGAAACTTCGTTCTAAACACCCATTTGGAGCCAATGATATTTTTAGTTTGAGGGCGAGGAACAAGAGTTCACGTGTTGTTGGAATGGAGGGCACAAAGCTCAGCATCCATGGCGGCAGTCCATTCAGGAGATTTGGAAGCAGATTTGAATCCTTTAGGGCATGTTTGTTTTGGGATGGGAAATCCGGATTTGGGATTTCGAAACTCCACCCCCGTTACACTTTGAGATTTTGATTCAGGATTTCAAAATCCCACCCTATAAATACCTATAAACCCTATAAAAGTCAACCCTATAAATACCTACAAACCACCTATAAAACCTATAATCTTATACTATAAAGTTAAATCCCACCCTACATAAATCCCAAAACAAACACAAAACACAAAAAGCATTAGGATTTTGAAATCCAATAGATTTTGAAATCCGGATTTCAAAATCCTTAAAATCTTAAAACAAACATGCCCTTAGGTTCTTTGGTAGAGTGAATAGAGGCGAGTAAGACATTTGTGGCGAGGAAGAAAGTATTGATAGGATCACTACAACAAAGTGCATTTCTTGTAACGAAATTATTTGTAACCAACATTTAAATGGTTACAAAAAGATTATTTATTGTAACAAAAATTTATTTTGGTTACAAAAAGTCATATTTTAAATAACAATAAGTAATTATCATTACAAATAGCAAAATGTTGGTTATAAATAGTTAAAAAAAAAAAATCCCTTTTTCTTATCTACCGATTAAATGTCTTATTATTTTCTTTTATTCATGTTTAATACTCCAGTATTTAATAAAAATTTGAGCCACAAAAGTTTTCATCTTATTTATTTATCTATTTTTAATTATATAACAGATGGTAAGTTAGATTAATTTGAGAACGCCTACTCAAAATAATAAAAACTCCCCACGCCCTAAATCATAATTCCACTGTTGATTGCCGACCACGATCTTCCCCACCCTCTGCTGGCGCTTCCACCCTCTGTCGGCGCCCCTGGCTGTTTCTTCCACCCTCTGTCGGCGCCCCTCGGTGTTTCTTCCAAATGTAGGCGCAGTCCCCTGCACCTGGTTATTCACCGTTCGACGTGCATCAGGTAATTCTTTATTTATACGTTCGAGTTTCTGTCTTTCCTTCTTTATTTTCCATCTTGAATTTTCGACAATAATTCTGTCATACAGTTAATTGTTCCAAATTTTGTTGAGAATATTTTTCTGGGGGTTCGTCGAGTTCCCAATTTCAGTTTTGAGAATTTATTTTCGTTAAAATCTTTTGGGTGATTTCTTTGATTTTGAGATCAATTGAGTTTTGGGTTCACCTGACTTGGTTGATAATTAATTAATTATCGATATTGATGGGTTAATCTTAGTTGTGGATAGTTTGGGTCTCAACTTACTTTTGTTTGATTTAAGTTTGAAATTGATTCGAAGGCTACTGTTTCTGGGGTATTTTCTTTTAACTATGGGGTTTAATGGGTACTTTTTTATTTGTTGGTGTTCTAGTTTAGTGCTAGTTCTAGTTCCATTGATATATATACCATTATTTATCCTTAATATTGGGATATGATCTAAATGGGGTTTATAGTATGGAGTGCTTTGAAACAGAATGAAAAGTCATGAGAAAAAAAAATATGTCATGGAAATTTATAGCATATCTTGCTGGAGTTGCATTTAGGTGAGTTTAGTTTAGCTTATATTAATCCAATTGAACTAACTAGAATTTTTCTGATCGAAAAAAGAACCATGTGGATGTTCTGTTCCATTAATCTAATTTTTTAGAACCTAGAAAGTACCATGTCTTGATGCAGTTTGCCTTACATTAGGCACCTGCTTTTACTTCGGTCAGGGGGCATCTCCATTGGCATAATGCCAGATGCCAATGTCATTGTCAAAAAGCTTAGAGAAGTTTCCTTTTCTGTCCAAGTTTGTTAACATTTCATCACGCTTAACCAAAAGTAAAAAAATTCTTAAGTAATTTGTAAATTAGTTACTTGTTTATTTTATTAACAATTCACTTGTATAGTTGTATTACTGAATTGGCTAAAGTGACAAGCTGTCATGGGGTTTAGGGTGTTGAACAACGACCAATTTATTCACAGTGACCATCACAAGTATGACCACTAAGAGGGCATTGAACTTATGAAGGCAAAATTTCTGCAACTGTGAAGTTCCTTGTATTTGAAGTCTTTTAGTGATCTGAACTAATATTTTTTTTTTCATTGTACAGTAATAAGAGATTTTTTCTTACACAGATTAGTCCATTTATATATACTTTAGTCAAAGTTTCACCGATCAATGTTACTTGTAAATTCTATTGTGGTCAAAACTTTACATTGTAGTTTTTTATGTTAGCATAGGACTTGTAAATTTATTAATATGTTATGTTGTAATTGGATCATATTGTGCCCAGCATAATTTCCAGATATTCAGGAGCTGATTTTTGTTAACGGCATAGTAAATCCAATTAGTTTGTGTAGACTGAAAGCAGTGCATGCGTCTGCGGTTACTTATTGGAAATGTAGTCCTTTATATATCTAACAAAATGCTCAACAGGAGGTGGCACACATTTTCATCAGACTTAGAAAGGTAAGCTTTCCTTTGCATAATATACCTCCTCTTAAATATAATTTATGGTGCTTTTTGTTACACAAAAGGCTTTTTTTTATGAATCTTCAATAAATGCCAAAGGTCCAGATATGATTTTTTGTTTCCATTCATGAATTTTGTGTTTTTTCTTTTTAATTATTCTGATTGATGATTGCAGAATATGAGATTGTTGCGCTGTGTGTAGAGCAATTTATTGTATATTAGTATATGTTTGATCACATGACACATGCACTCTTCTGGTTTATTATGTTCTGCTTTGCTTCAATATAATATGTTATTTTAAATTCCTCCCCCACTTTGGCCTTTTCAAAATACTCTTTCACTAATTTATTTTTCATTTCCACTATCAGCTCGTAACTCCAGTCTACATATCTCTCGTATAAGGCCTACCTCCTCTCATGGTAGTCTGAGGTGAAAGTTTTTTTGCCCCATTGCTCCTGCCCCAGCTCATTGATTAGTTTGTTCTATGTGACCTAGGTGTAATACCAATAGCTTCTTCCTTTGCTACAATATTCTTCTGTTGTGGCCCAGACTCTATAAACCTAGTGCTTAGTTCTGCTTTTTGAAAAAAAAATTATTTCTTATATATATATTTTTTAAACTAACTAGATACACAAAGTGAGTTTCTGCTTACATGGGAAATGGATTATAGATATTAATATGAATAATTAGGCTTTAAACAATAAGTGATATTGGAGAGTGACGATGAAAAAATGACGGTAGTTATAATCTTTTGATCAAAACCAGTATTGTGCATATTTACTTTTAGACTCTAGCCAGATAGGTAATTGCCTTGAAATTTAACTGATTCCATGTCATTCCTTTTGTGTAGCAACGGAGTGAATAAAAATATGTTATTTTATAGAAGACAATTTTCCATGTCACATGTGATGAAGATATTAACTGACTCTTATAATCTTGTGATGAATGAGGAATTTTTGCATTTGTATCTCATGATTCACGTTTGGATCTTTATCATTAGAAAGTATAGTGACTGTGTTCATGCTCATAGTCTAGGATGTTTGAAACTGCATCATTCTCTACCCAAAATGTTGTCATTTTTGAACCAGTTTTATTCTTTCTAAATGAATTATCAACTGTTACAATTTATCAGATTGCATCAGAATAGTTCAAGCATCGTGTGTTTGAGGTGTCCTTGGTTGATCTTCAGGGTGGTGAAGAAAATGCCTCCAGGAAGATCTGTTTGAGAGTTGAAGATGATCAGAGAAGAAGTGTCCTCACAAACTCTTTTGGGTGGGTTAACATCTATTTTTTTTTTTGCATTTTTTTTACATACATAAGTAATCCTCAATGACTGCCCTGTGAAATTGCAGGGTATGGACTTCACCACATTGACTATCAGTTGTCCTTATGTTCATTCCAGTGTTGGTATGTGTGAATTTTTTGGTGATTTAGATTTACTATTTTTTTAGTTATTTTAGTGTTGATTCACAATTCTTATTAGTGTTTTAAAGGAGAAGTGTGTTTTGAATTATCAGATCTCTATCTAATCTAATTATAATTTTTGTTGATGTTTTCGAGTTAACGTACCTTAATTTGATTTTGAAGGAAAATATAGCTTTGCTTGTAGGTTTACTTAAACTTTCATCTTAGAAGTTGAAGGAGAATGTAACTTTGCTTGTAAGTTTACTTGGACGGAGAACAAAATCATGATTCTAGTATGAGACCATCACCTCTTTAATTTTATATATATACTATATATAGTAAACTTATATTTGTGCAGTATAAATTCTTAAAGCTTATGATATTTTAATGTTTGTGTATCTTTTGTAGGGCAATGAAGTTCTACTTTGATCATTTACGAGAAGACTAATCAAGGCTTCTAGTATATAGTTCTTTATGCATGTTAATAGTTAAATTGCAGTGGTCAAATATATTTTTTGAATACTTCTTTATGTATTCTGGCTGACATTGTTGATTGACTCTATTTAGAGAATTGTTATTTTTAAGAAATAAAATCATTGCATTATGATCCTAATTCGTTTTCAAGATTTCTCATATGCATGTATAGTATATTTTGTAAATAAATCATTTACTTGTATTTATTGTTTATTCTTGAAATGAAATTAACTAGTAAATGTATCAAAATTTTAGTAACAAATCCAATGTTTTAGTACCAAATAGAGACTTTATCTAACAATTTATTTGTAACGAAATTTATATTTTAAATCAAATTTACAACATTTTGTAACCAAATTTTGGTTACCACTGTTAAGGTTTTGCTAACAAAAAATGTGTCGTTACAATTGTATTGGTAACGAAATTGATTTTTTTTCGTTACAAAAACTTTTTGCAACGAGCTTTACAAGACCAACATTTGTAACAAACCATTTCGTTACAAAAGGTTTTTGTAACCAATTTTTTCGTTACGAAAAGTGCATTTTCTTGTAGTGGATGTTTTGGTTTGAAGATGTTGTCTTTGGAGCGAGTTCTCATGGCATGAGTTGGGCGAGGAAGATCATGTCGATGAGGAGTAGAGCGAGTAGGAGGAAAAGGGAGAGGGCGAGTAGGCGGATCGGGTGGTGGAGCTGGTGGAGAAGGAGGAGAAGGAACGTCATTTGCGTAAATGCAGACAGAGCAGGGCGAGAGATTATTTGAGAGGTAGAGAAGCCATGAAAATCTAGGCCAAGTCCACGAAGGAACCAGTGGGATTTATCGGTGTCATCAAGAACACATCCCATGGATAAGAGTTGATTGCATAGATTCTTGAAGAGGATGCCGTATTCGGCAACCGTGCGGTGGCCTTTCTTGATGGTTTGAAGCTCATCTTTGACACGAATTTCTTGAGCCTTGGAAGGTTGATTGAAGGCTGTGGCTAGATTTGACAATATTTCGGCGGAGGAACTACATCCAACGATAACTGCCATGGTTTCTTCCGTTAGGGTGGAAACCAAGAAGACACGAACAATCTGGTCATGAGCAAACCAAGAGGCATGCTCGGGATTCGGTTCAGAATGGCCGTCTTTGGAGATGGTAGGCGGCGGGGCCGGAGAAGTACCATCGACGAATGAGAGGAACTTTTGGGTGGCTAGTAAGGGGTGGATTTGAGCGTACCACATAGGATAATTGGTGGATTTGAGTTTGACGGTGATAAGATGGGTCATGGCATGTAAAGTAAGGGTGGAATCGAAAACGGAAGTGGCCGAAGAGGTGACGGACGGCAACAGATCCGTCATTGGAAGAGAAGAGAGAGATGAAGGAGAAGAAGAAGGAGAGAAGGGTTTTCGCTAAATTAGACTGATACCATGTGATTGTATTTAGAATGATTTCATTCAACTGAAAAATGACCTAAATGTCATATTTATACATGGGGAGGGTAACTACTCTTGGGTAGTTATATATCAAGAGTTAGTTGAGACTAATCTAACTAACAAAACAAGAGAACAAGTAAGGCTAGCTAGTTATGTTGACAAAAGGTAAAAGGGAACAACAATGGAACAATGGAGGACAGGCAAATTAACACTAAGAAAAACCCCAACAATTTATGGAAATAAACTTCTCAGTTTCATCTTTCAAAGGATCTCTCATTCCCCCTTTTGTTCCACTTACACCTACTCTTATGAATTTCTTTTGATTTCCGCTGTGTTCTTTTTTTTGGGTCTTGGTAAAGGGTGAAGTGTGACAGGAGGGCGTTTTAAGGGCAACGGCAAAAAAATTAAAATAAAAATAAGCCTGCCGCGCAGGTTAGCATTTGAATTTTTGGTGTAATTTTATACTCCTAAAATAGGACATCTTTTGGGTACACAACATGCACTAATGCTTTGTGTACAAGGTTTCTTTCCTTCTGTTTAAATTAAATTAAATTAGCAAAGGAAATTAATAAAGAAACAGAAACAAAATTAAAAGGAAACACATGAGTAGAAAAAATAGATAAGTAAAAGAAGTTAAAAAAACAGAAAATTAAGAGGCGAAAGAGACTCGACGCCTATATTGTTATATTTCTATGTGCAGAATATGTGTTTAAAAGCATGTATAGTAAATTATTATTCATGAAATTATTCTGTGTGAATTGCATTGTCCATCTTCTTTTCATCCTTAATTCGATTTTAAATTATCAAATTTGCTAATTTTATCATTCTTGATTCTGCATCAGTCAAATGAATGTCGTCTTTGCAATCCCAATCGATTCACCTACATCCTTCATTAAAAATCTCACCTGATTCGAACTCGTCTATTTTTTTTCTTTCTATTAATTATACATTCTTAATTAAATCAAGTCATCCATTCATATTCCTAAATCAAGCAATTTTTTGAATCAAGTAAACAACTCACTAACATAAATAATTCCAAATTCTCATCATAATCGCATATATTCATATTATAATAAAAAACTGATGCAGTGTGCATGATTAATTAACAAACAATAATAATAAAAAAATTGATTCAATAAATATGAAAACCTAATTCTAACAAAAGTACAAATTTGCAAAAAGAAGAAGGTTGCAAGAAGAAAAAAAAGTGTCAATGATCGTTCAAATCGGACTCCTGCGCCAAAAAAAGTGTCAACGATCGCCTAGAAGGACCAATATCCGAAAATAGAGTGTCTGGAGGCCGCCTATTGCCTAGGCAGACTTTTGCACCAGAGAGAGGATGAAGTTTGTGATACTATTAACTATGTAGTAACAAACATATTTACCCTTATATATAACCATTTACTTTATTCATAAAAGTTTACAAAATTATCTTTAGAACACTTTACCCATTACATTTTTTTCTTAGTTTGTATGTCCATAAAATTTTATGGTGCAAACATTTATGGGACGGAGGGATTATATTGTACTTGTAATATTTCATGGAAAATATATATATATTTTTTTTAAGAAAGGAAAGTTAAGTTAAATAATTTTGAAATACGAAACCCCTCGTATTCTACTTCTACCCCACATGCATGCAATCATTTAATTGCAACTTTTAAACTTCCCGAAGAAGCCCATAAATGGAAATGCTGAGAATAATTCCCATTAAGGAATTGAAAAGACGCATTGGATGAGTGATCTAAAGCTTGGTAATTTTCTTGCTATCCATAGTCTACTTATAAATTCTATTCTCATACGGTTCATTAGTTATGTAATTCTCATAGTTAATTACTTTTGAATTTTTGAGTAGTGTTCCACCATGATGAATCAATAAGCATTGAACTCGTGGATCGACTCAGTGAGTTACCCCACTCGTTAATTCTCCGCATCCTGTCATTGTTTCGACCAAACGTTGGAATAACCTCTGGACCACCGTCCCTTGCCTTAATGTGTCGTCAACTCTTGGCTTTAATGCTGATGTATATCTTGAGAAAGAATTGGTTGGAGAAACATTGAGGCAAATTTTACCAACACTAGCTCCAACATGTTGAAAGACTCTGTTTATCACTTCAGTCTGCTCAGGTCTTGTTTCTCTTCACTATTTACTTATGCCTTACGTACATGGAAGTAGTAATAATACGAATTGTTTGAAGACCTTGATATAGATTTATTCGTTAATAATTCCGGAGTAGTTGTTAATCTTTGTTACCTAATTGTATTTGATATTTGTCCATAGTTTCAAATGTATATATTTTCTACATTGCAGCTTAATTAATTGGTTCCAATTTCCATACTTGTGAACAGTTTTGAATTTGAGGGAATTACTGATAATAGATTTGGTACTTTGCCTTTTTATTTGTTCTTGTTTTCCATTAAATTAGTTACTCTCCATTTTTAATGCAACATTATCTTATTGTTATAGCAGGAGCTTGGCGCCGCGCATGAGAGAGCTACGCTTTCACCATATATTACCAAGTGTCAAGTTTCTAAAACTTACTGATATTCAACACATTAAATATGAATTCATAGACACAATGAATCTTCTTGCGATCTTCCCTAATCTAAAGATGTTAGTCATTGAAGACGTGGAACCATCTTGTTTTAAGTATCCACCACCGCTCGACGTGGAGTTTGTAACTCATCTCTCCAAGTCCTTTCTGATGCAACTGAAGATAGTTCAGATTACTTCACATTTGAATAACTCTCCAAGAGTGAGATCCTCCTTAATTCCTATGATAGCATTGGAGAATCAAACCATTAAGTGAACCCCATATCCATCCATTTTGAAAAGGGAGGTTGAATTTGAAGATTGATTTGCAACGATTTTCAAGATTGAGTCCGTCTTCAAATTCATAAATGGTGTACAACCTTGGCAACGATTTTGGCAACACGATTTTCAAGATTAAGATTTGAGACTCTATGAGTCGTTGCCAAGGTTGTCGTATAGATGGGGTGTTTCTGAATGGCAATCTTCATTGGTTTGTCTCAGATTTATAGGCCACCCTGCAACCATGGAGGATAATCTTTCATATAATTAGTTGGGCAAATTAATCTAATTTACAGCTTTTAATGACAGTTCCTGTAAACTTTGATCTTATTTTCATGTGCAAAATATTTGTGTAATAGATAATCATTGAATGAGCTAATGTGTATATGGTCAATAATGTGTTTAAAAACTAGGATTTCAAAAATCCGGTTTTTAAAACCACCCAAAGTTCGAAGTAAACATCCCCAAAGACTTTTTGTAAAATCCCAGAAAAACAAAAGTGAAACAAAAAAATTCTGCACTTCGGAAATGAAAAATCTCTGACCTCTATCTCTCGAAAATAAAGATAACGGCGAAAAATACTAAAAAAAAATGTTGCTAGGCAATCACTACAAATTAAAAAACAGCCCATTTAAAGAGGGCAAAGGCGAGGGAATTGCCCTCTTTAAGCGTTTTGGCGACAGCATAGGCGAGGGGCAGTCGCCGTCGCCGAAGTTCTCCTCGCTAATTTATTTGCGAGGGCACCCTCGCCTATTACAGAGGGCAGAATCGCACTCGCGTATTGGCGAGGGCCAAACACACTCGCGTATTGGCGAGGGCGCGTGCCGTCGCCCATTAGCGAGAGTGTGTCCCGTCGCCTTTTCTCGAGAGCGAGGCCCCTCGCCAATTCCCGAGGGCAAAGACCGTCGCCTTTTCCCGAGAGCGAGGCCCCTCGCCAATACGTTGTATTTAAAAAAAACAGACCTAGGTTCGAAACCCAGGTCTCTAAGGCCACGTTTCTTACCCCTCACCACCAGGCCACCATTAATTCTTTCTATTCAGACCTAGGCGCGCGCATGGGGGGTCAAACTCGCGACCTCCCGGATGTGAAGAGTTTATGCGCCCCCGTGTGCCAATTAGACTAGAAGCTTTAGTCGTAATATTTTAAATGCATTATATATTTATCCCTTTTAATTTTTGTTTTTATTCTTTAACTCAATTAATTTAATAAATTACCAACTATATGTTATTAACTCAATTAATTATATTAGCTCAATATTTAATTAATTTAACAAAGCCCCTCATTACTAAATTTAATAAATTATACTTATATATGTATTAATTAACTCAATTTATTTAACAAATCCCTTCATTAATACTAAATTTAATAATTTATACTTATGTATGTATTAACTCAATTTTATTCTTTTATTATTAATTAAGTCAATTAATTGAATAAATTACTAACTCAATTAATTTATATATTAGCTCAATACATAATTAATTTAACAAAAGTCATTCATTACTAAATTTAATAACTTATTAACTCAATTACCAACTATAATTAACTCAATTTATTTAATAAATTACCAACTATATGTTATTAACTCGATTCATTTATATATTAGATCAATACTTAATTAATCACACACAAGCAATATGAATTAAAACCATTAAAATAAAACACTGTCTTGTACGTTCACTTCAATTCAAGTACACAACATAAAAAAAAAAAAAAAATCCCAAACAACTTCATCAATTTTTTAAAATCCAACAAGACAACATAACTTAAAATGTATCAATCATCGACCATCAGCAGCGTCATCATCACCACCATAATCATCATCATTCCTAGCACCCTTCCCGTTACCCGACCCCCCTCTGAACTGGCTCATCATTGATGCCATCTGTGATGCCATCTCACGCGCAAACTCTTGACGTAAGCGCTCCTCTGTCTGAGTGACTGATTGTTGTAGTTCTTCACGTAAGAGATGCTCTCTCTCTCGACTAGCCCTCCGCTCTTCCAAAAGAGCATTGTCGATGTCGGCCTGGCTAAATCGTCCAAATGACGTACCGGAAGATGTCTCACGAGGACCAGAAGTGACACGTCTGTTCTTTCCTAGTTGCCCAAGACCCTTCACGCGACCGTGAGATCTTACAACTTTCTTCACGAACAACTCAGACATTTTCGGCAAGGGTGGGGTCCGGCTGCTGGAACCATCATCTGAAGGATCATGATCAGATGACGGCTGGGTGAGATGTGACAATTCCTCTTGCACCTGATCTTATATGTGCATATGTAAAATTTGGTTAATATACATGTCAATACAATTAAATATTATATTTAATATAATATATGTATACACTTACCAGAATATCACCCATATGCCCGTATGTGTACGTTCCGTTAGTGTAACGGTGGTAATATTCGATAATCTCCCAGTCGTAAGCTGGTCGTCCCGTCCTCTCCTCCTATATTTTGAAGAACATAAAATTAAATTAATTAAAATGAACTCAAATTACTTATAATTGAACATAAATTACTTATAATTGAACATAAATACTTAAAATGAACTAAAATTTCAAATCAGCTATCAGAGGTTGTAAAAACACATCAAGCTTGTCCTTCGGACTTTTTGGCCCGGGCACAAGAATCGAAAGAAACATGAATTGATCTTTCATGCATAACCACGGGGGTAGATTGTACGGAGTAAGAATAACTGGCCATGACGAATATTGCTTCCCCGTCATTCCAAACGGTGCAAAACCGTCTGTGCTCAAGCCCAACCTAACATTCCTAATTTCAGCTGCAAAATCAGGATATGAACGGTCCAAATGCTTCCAAGCCAACGAGTCTGCAGGGTGACGCATAACACCAGAGTCATCAGAACTGCACGAGGCATGCCATGTCATATCCTTCGCAGTGGCCTTGGACATGTACAATCTTTGCAAACGAGGAATTATGGGAAAGTAGAACATCTCCTTAACCGGATGTTTCTTTTTCAACCGACCATCTGCATCAACCCTACTCGGCTTATACCGTGATCCACCACAAATCATACAGAACTCTAATTCGCTGTCTGCACCCCAAAATAACATGCAGTTCTGTGCACAACAATGAATCCTTTCTACCGGAAGACCCATCCCACTCATCAAGTGTTTGGTGTCGTTAAATTTCTTGGGAACCTTATTTTCTGAAGGACAAATCTCACGAATCAACTCAACGACTTGATTGTATCCCCTTTCAGACAATCTGTTTTCGGTTTTAATATTCAACAATCTGGAATTGAAAGACAACTGCGAATGGGATTCACAACCGGGATACAAGTCTTGGTCCGCTGCACGAAGCATGTCGTAGAACTGTGACGCATTCTCGTTAGGGGGTTCTTCATTATGTGCCTCCTCTTCCGCGTTGATTCCAAAATCAATGTTTGGGTCACCCATTAATTCTTCTACCATAGTGTGGTACGAGCTAGGTCCCATAGGGTCAACTTCATTTGAAGTTGACGCAAATTCACTAGTGTTTTGAAATGGACGTGGACCCCAACTCTCTTCACCGTGATAAATCCAATTATAATAATTTCGTGTAAACCCATTTCGATATAAATGAGACTTCACTTCATTAGGATCTCTATAAGTCTCATTTCGACATCTAGCTTTCGAGCAAAGACACCTAATTTTTCCTTCCCAAATCGAATTCGGATTACTAGTGGCAGCTTCAATAAATCCATTTACACCACTAATAAATTCGGGGCTCATAATCCCATTGACCAATCTTGGGCTATACATCCAACTACGACTTGAATAATTCATGTTAATCGATCTGTTTCAAATGTATTTTGGAAATTAAACATTGATTACTATACTGTTCTAATTAATATAAATATATATAATTTATATATATATTTTTAAAAATTTCGGCAGAATTTCATCTAAATCTATCGTATCACCAAATATTTAGGTTCCTAGTGCATCCATTTCCGACTCGAGTAAAATTACTCAAGTCGGAACGCAAAATCTACAACAAACAAACAACTCATCCCGGCCTCCAACATCGATTTAATTTCACTTATTTCCAACAATTAATTATAACATTAATTCTCCCAATTAACACATTCATACACAATATATATATATATACATATATAATATAAACATATATATACAACTTTTAATTTAATCAATACAAACGCATAAATTTACCGTAGAAATGAACCCCTCGAAGTGTAGAACACAAATATCCAAAAATTAGTCTCGATCAGTAGCTCCGGCAGCGGCGGTGGCGCGGTGTATATTTTTGGGGGTGAAGCAGCGGTTGTACGAATTTGGGGAAGGAGGAGGGGGTTTTAATTGGGCCTTAGGCGAGGGCATTTACGAGGGCCCCACCCCCCTCGCCAATTAGCGAGTGGGGGACCGTCGCCAGTTTCCGAGGGCCACAATGCACTCGCCAATGAGCGAGTATAAAACACGCCGTCGCCAATACGCGAGTGCATCTTTTTCCACTCGCTAATTAGCGAGTGTGATTCCGCCCCTCGCCAATTCCCTCTTTATTTGTGCCCCTCTTTAAATCCCTCGCCAAATAGCAAGGGTGAAATACCCCTCGCCAATTCCCCTCGTTATTTGAGCAATTTTTTGTAGTGAATAGGCATATAAATATTATTTCATCCGTCTTAAAAAGATAGTCCACTTTCCTCTTTCACACAAACCGATGCAAACATTTTAGACATATAAAATTTACTCTTGTATTCTTGTTATACTCTTATATTTAATATATGTTAATGAACACTATTATTAACTAATCCCAACTATCATTAAATAAGGATATTTTAGACAAAAATATTGAAATAAAAATTAATAGTGGAATATCTTTTTACGACGGAGAGAGTAATAAATTTTAGATTCCTTGTCATAAGCCAGAAAACTTCCCAAAATGGTAAACATAGCAAGATCACTCAACGAAAAGGGGAAAACGTGTTTTCTGAATCAACCCATACAGCTATAAAAAGTTGATGAATGATCATACACATATACAAAAAAACATTTGCGAATGATACTCGGCATAGACATTAGCTTAAACTTAGGTTTTTGAGACGAAGAGGAAGTGTGCGTTTTTGTTTTGAAGAGCTGTTAAAAAAACAGTAATTTACATCTATCTTGTTATATCTTTATGTGCAAAATATGTGCTTATATGATCAATTTTTGGTCTTGTAACTTAGGCTGAGCCCAACTTTAATTAGGTAACTTTGCAATTTCTCAATTTTAGTCTTGACTGTATCAATTTTAGTCATGTTTCTTAGGTCGAGTCCAACGGTAATCCTGTAACTTTGCACTAAAATCGATAACGCCAGGACTAAAATTGAGAAGGCAACGATTAAGTAAAATTAAGAAGACAAAAATAGAAACAGAAAGAACGCAACACTTAAGTAGAAAAATTAGAGCAGCGTTAAAGAAGTTTAAAAAAACAAAAAATTGGGAGGCCTAAGTAACATCTATCTTTTTATATTTCTACGTGCAAAATATGTGCATATATGATAGGCATTGAACGCACTAATATGTACTCCCTCCGATTCAAAAAGTTTGTCGCATTTGGACTTTAAATTTGTTTCAAAAAGTTTGTCGCTTTTCCTAATTTTACCAATGATCTCCCTAAATTGCCCCTATTCTTTTGGAAATATATTAATTACGATTTTTTTTGGAAATGTCAAAGAAATGGTGTAAAAGGAAGGTGAAAAAATAAAAGGAAAAAGAGAAGAAAGGGGGAGAAAATAACGAGGGGTAAATTTGTCAAAAAAATATGTTCCTTAATTCTATACAAAATGAGAAATGCGACAAACTTTATGAAACGGAGGGAGTACATGGTCAATATAATGTGTTATAAAAGCATGTGTAGTAAATTAATAATGGAATTATTAGGTGTGAATCATATTGTTCATCTTCTTTTCATCATTCATTCAATTTTCGATTAAATCCTTTAAGTATTCCATTTTTCAATTTACATTTGAAGTTGTCCAATTTACGTCATTTTTGCTGGAAATTTACAATTCGCCGGAAATGTGAGCAATTGTGGTTCACACATGTGGAACAAATTGAGGATTCCGACGAAATGTCCAATTTACTAATCAAAATAATATGCCTCTGAATTCTGGCTGCAAATAATTAGCTTACACTTACTCTTATGAAAAGGTAAAAGGGAAAAACAATGGAAGACAAGACAGACAAATTAACACTATGGATCTAAGAAACCCCCCAACAATTTATGGAAATAAACTTCTTTGTTTCATCTTTCAAAGGATCTATCATTCCCCCTACTCTTATGATATTCCTTTGATTTCCGCAGTGTTCTCTTTTTTGGGGTCTTGGTAAAGGGTGAAGTGTGAAGGGGTAACGGCAAAAAAAATTGAAATAAAAATAAGCTGGCCGCACAGGTTAGTATCTTAATTGATTTTTGGTGTAATTTTATACTAAAATGGGACCTTTTTTTTTTTTTTTTTGGGTAAACAACATGCACTAATGCTTTGTGTACAAGGTTTCTTTCCTTTAAAAAAAAAAAATTAAATTAAATTAGCAAAGGAAATTAAGAGGCAACACATGAGTAGAAAAAATAGATTAGTAAAAGAAGTAAAAAAGAAAATTAAGAGGCGAAATTAGAGACGTCTATCTTGTTATATTTCTATGTGTAGAATATGGGCGTATGTGATAAGCATTGAACAGACTAATATGTATATGGTCTATTATGTGTTTAAAAACATGTATAGTAAATTAATCATGAAATTATTTTTCGTTTTTAATTTGATTTTAAATTATCAAATTAGCTAATTTCTATTGAATAAATCTCTTGTGCCCTCGGAGCGCGCACTGTGCAATGTGTGCATTTTTAAACGCTATACGTTGTTTCCAAAAGTCCACACTTAAATTGAAACAAGCATGTTTGGAGATTAACTCAAAACTACGTTGCATATCTTCATATATATGCTCAAAAAATATTCGTTTCATCGATCATTTCACTTGCATACCTTATTAATCGTCTCTCTCCCTCGCCATTCGACCACAAATTTCGCAAAGAATTTTCCTAATAAAGATATGAATAGCTTTAGCACCCCCCACAAAAAAAAAAAAACAAAGGAAAATCGTGTTGTAGGCTCACTATAAGGCTTGAATGTATCATTGCCCATTTTGCGACGAATCTCTCTTTGCCTCTCCATGCTGCAATCTCTCAGAGGCCGGCCTCTTTGAATTCATCTGTCATTCAAAAACAATGATTTAATATATAACAAGTTGATAAATATTCATTCCAATTAATTTTTATCGATTCAAGAATATAATTAGCATCTACATTAAAGATTTTTTATTTTTAAATTTTCAGAAAAACAGTGGGGACAGAGAAATTCTGAAAATCTAAAGTAATTTAAGACCACAACCTGCACAAAACTTCAATTAATTCCGGAAATGAAAAGTAGAAATTAATTAAACAAAAAATACTGAAAAATCACCAAAAAGTTTCTTAGAATGAATTTATCTCAATTCTTTTTTCCTTGAGAAATCTGAATGGAGTTGCTCTTATGAATTCTAGCTGCAAACACATACTCTTATATTGAAATTCTTTTGATGTCTGGAAGAAAAAAAAAATTGATATAAAAAAAGTGTTATCTTTTTTTTTGGGTATTGGTAAAGGACTAAAGGGTGAGGTGTGAAGGGTATAAAGGACATTGCACCAGAGAAACTGCCATCGTTTGGACAGCACACAAGAAATGGCTGCTTCTTTGATGGCTGCCAGACACACTGATTTTAGTAAAATCCTTGAAAAATACAAGAGGAACAAAAAAAAAATCTGCACTTAAATACAAAAAAAATCTGCACTTAAAATATAAAATATTAGTAAATTTTCAATTCATTGCCGTAAGGCGTAAGCAATGGTAAACAGAGCAAGACGAAAAGGGGAAACAGTGTGTTAAAATTAAATTAGGTAAAGAAGTTAAAAAAACAGTAAATTGGGAAGCGTAAGAGACATTTATATATCCTGTTATATTTCTAAGTGCAAAATATGTGCAAAATGTAATCTTTAGTGTATAATCTTAAATTTAAGAATTGAAAAAAAAAATGTAATTTTTTAACTTGTTTTTAGAAGAACAGTGTGTTGAATTAAGTGTAATAGGAAATTTATTTTACCTTTTCATAAGAATTAATAAGTGTAAGCTAATTATTGGCGGCTAGAAATCATAGCATAGGAGAAAACAAATGTGGCTAGGAATTTTTCGATTCCTTGCCCTAAACCAGAGAAATTCCCAAAATGGCATGGTAAACAGAATAGGATTCTTCAATCAAAATTCCCAAAATGTATTCTGTGAATCAATCAATAGAGCTAACAGAAACAAGCTGATGAATGATCATACACAATTAACACAAATGAAAAACCATTTGCGAATGAGACGAAGAAGAAACTGATCTTTCCATGAAATAGCAAAAAGGTGGCGCAGCTTTGCGCGGTGTGTGCAATTTAAATGTATAAATAAATGTGAATGGTGGGTAAGGACTATCCAAAATGTTTTTCAGACTAAAATACTATTAAAAGTTGACAGTTGGTTCCATTTGTATTCACCAGACCGTCAGTTACCTTTAATTTATTATTTCGCAAAAACTTATATGCAATATTGCATACATGCAATATGACTAATTAACACTACAAAAAACGCGGAGTTTGCCGACGGAAGGCTACCGACGAAATCCATTCTGTCGGTCGGACCGACGGATCGCCGACAGAATTCTCGAATCGACTGACTCCCGACGGAATACAAGATCCGTCGGGACCGGCCGACGGACTTCCCGACGGAATTTAGTTCCGCAGCCAAACGGTGTCGTTTAGCCTTGCTTGCCGACGGATTTTTTCCGTCGGTCGTTCAAATTTCGACTGCCGACGGAAATATCCGTCGGTAGCCGACCCGCTTTGACTGACACATTAATATTCGCGTGCTACCGACGGAAATATCCGTTGGTAGCCGCACCGCTTTGACAGACTAATAAATATTCGTGTGCTACCGACGGAAATATCCGTCGGTAGCCAATTTTTTTTTTTTATATAAGAACTGCCGAAGAGAGGCAGTTCTTCCCCATAAGGGAATTTTTTTTTTTGCTTTCGTCCCCCTCTCCCTGTTCGTCTCCTGTTCGTGGATTTTCTTGTGCGTGGTGCGTGGATTGATCGAGAAAGGGCATAACGATTATCTACTCCAATTTTCTTCAATTTAAACGGTACGTTTTATAAATTCTTAATTAATTTTAATTAAGTTATTGTATTATAAATTGCATGTTTATAATTATTATAAAACTGTTATTGAATTATTATAAATTGCATGTTAGTTCGTATAAAATTTCATGTACGTAGTTGATGAATATATATGTATAATTAATTCAAATATATGTTAGTACGTGGATTATATGTTTTTTATTGGTTAATTGTAATTAAAAATTGCATGTTAGTTCAAATATATAATGTAGTTCTTGTTAGTTCGTTTTGATAATTAAACTAGGTTATTATTGTTGATTAAATTAGTAATTATTCTTATAATTAAACTAGGTTATTATTGTTGATTAAATTAGTAATTATTCTTATAAGTAGGGGTGTTGTACGGTATGATTAATATAATAATTATTGTTATTGTTTAAATTAAGTCATTATTAATTAGTTTGGTAAATTATTTATTTCATTAGTAACGTGATTTTGTTATTGATTAAATTAGGAAATTATTGACTTAAATTACTAAAATGTTATTAATTAAATTAGGAAATTATTGATTTCATTACTATATTAATTATTGATTAATTTATTATACTTTTAAATTTTATTTATTAAAATAGATGAGTCAAGATGCTAGTGGGGCCTCAGGATCTCGACGTAGGAGAACCTCACTTAGGCCTGTTGAGCCTGCTACGTTGACGTCGTCGGCATCCGTTCCACAGCATTCGCCGCCGTCATCTCAGTCGTCGGCAGCTCGTCGACATCCCACGCGTGCCCGAGAAACCAGACTGAGAATATGGATTGAAGATAATGTACAGTAAGTAATTAATTAAATAATTTTAAGGTTTAACAATATTTAATAGCATCAATTTTTGTACGTTTTTTAATTTATAATGTGTTTATTTCTTAATATATATATAATGTCACAGCTTACTTCCTGGTAATGAGATATCGAAGATTTGCACTGAGGTGATTACTCAGTGCAAGATTGCTGCGAATGCCTACTCTTGGCTGAAGGTGCCGCAGACGAAAAAGGATGAATACTGGGAGGAATTTCAGGTATTTGAGTGCATTCAATTAAATATTAATAAACAATTTATTATATATATTATTTGATAAATATGCTGATCGAATATGTGCAGAAACATGCTTATTGGCATAGGGAGTTTTTTTCGGACAACGATATCCACAGGCTCTGGGTATCTTCATGTCAGTCTAGGTATAATGAGATTATGTACACCTGGAGGACTGCTTGGCGTAGTCGTGGCGTGGAGCAGACGACGTTGGGGGAGGACGATGGAGTCGACGTGTGGAACACGTTGACCACGTATTGGAGTAGCCCGGAGTACGTGCGGAAGTGTGCAACTGCTCGAGCCAACCGTAGAAGTGATGTGGGAGGTGGGATGTCAAGGCATCGGGGGGGGGGCCCGATCCGCGTATGAGCACTCAATTGCTCTAGTAAGTGTTCACTAAATTTATTTCAATTATTTATATTATAATATTATATAAAATAATTTTTTATGCTCATTTGGTACAAAATAGGAGCGGGATCTTGGGCGTGAACCCACTCACGTGGATCGGTTGAACGTTCTTCATCCGTTTGATCGAGATTCGCAGACGTCCACATATGGACGCACTACTGAGCTTCACGTAAGTTTAATTAAACTGTGATGTGTTTTTTAATATTTAATTAATTAAATGTATTGAACTATGTATTAATTTAATATTTTTGTAATTATGTAGTTGAATGTGAACCGGAGGATTGCAGAGGCGACGACACAGGCTTCTGCTGATGAAGCCGGGCCCAGCGCCGCCCCTCCGCCTGATCTTAACCGGATTTACCTGGAGGAGGCCCCGGCTGATCGAGGACGGGTCCTTGGCCTTGGCCGGATGAGCCGCTCAGTGAGAGCTGCGTCGTCCAGTTCGTCCCAGCGTGCATCGCAGGCCTCTGTATCCTCCACTGCTGCTCCTCCGGACCCGAACATTGTCAACTGGATGAACCACTACTTCCGACAGATGGCTGACACTATGGGTCGATCGTTGGGGATGCCTCAGGATCAAATAGATACATGCTTTGAACAGGCGATGAGCGTCCCCCCTCCTCCGCCTTTCGCTGCTCCGGTTGGTCCATTTCCCCCTCCGCCTTTCGCTGCTCCGGTTGGTCCATTTCCCCCTCCGCCTTTCGACTTTTTTGTACCGTATAGGGGTTGATGTTTGAACTATTTATTTTTCTGTCGAACTATTTATTTTTCTGTCGAACTATTTATTATTCTGTTGGACATATTTATTTCGGTTGATGCTTGTTTGTCAATGAATTGTTTATTTATGTTATTGTTTTTAATTTATACATAATACATAATTTTTCGTTAGATTTTGGTATAAAGTAAAGTATTTTTTAATTTTTTTTTTCGATTTTTTTTTATTCCGCCAATGTTACCGACGGAAATAAAAACTCCGTCGGTAGTGTCTGCCGACGGATATTCCGTCGGCCAAGTACTCGACCGACGGAATTTTGGGCGGCAACATACCGACGGAATTTCAGAATCCGTCGGTAGATTCAAAATGTACGCACCGACGGAATTTCAAAATCCGTCGGTAGCGCGTAATATTTACAGAAAGTTTCTTCCCCTTTCTCACTCAGTCGAAAAAAATCGTGGAAATTGTAAAAATTGTATGAGAGCAAGCAAATTTCGGTACGTTTTCCTTTTTTACTTGGTTAAATTTTGTAGTTTAGTTGTGTATTTTATATTGTTATAGTTTAATTAGTTGTGCATTTTATATATTTGTAGTTTAGTTGTGTATTTTAATTGTGCATTTTATATATGTGTAGTTTAGTTTAGTTGTGCATTTTTCTGGATGTTTGTAAGAATTTTATGTTAAATGTTTAACAGATGGATTTGCCGGATCGTCGATGGATGTATGAAACTCCTAGGTTCATTTTAGGAAATGTGAATAGTGAATTTTACAATGAACTTGTGTCATTTGTTGAATTTGCAAAGCTCCACCCACATTACATGCATGGGGATTGTATCAAGTGTCCGTGTAATGCCAAAAAATGTCAGAATAAAATATTTAAGTCGATTGATGAGGTTTTGGTACATGTTCTGAAGAATGGTTTCACTGTTAATTATTATAATTGGACATTTCACGGCGAAGTACGTTGGCCTTATAACTTTGATCAAGTTTTATACTATTACACTGCTGGTATCTATGAAAGACAAATATATGGTAATCATGCCGGCACGAGTACTGAACAACAATTTGGTGGGGAACAACAGTTCGGTGGGGAACAACAGTTTGGTGGGGAAGAACAACTTGGGGAGGGAGAACCCAATATGTATCAAACAATGATAATGGAAGTCGGTTTTTCAAATGTAGAAGAGGAGCCGACGGATGAAGCATTTCGGTTTTATGAAATGCTCAAATTTCTCGATCAAGATTTGTATCCGGGTTGTGATTCACACTCTCAACTGTCATTTAATGCCCGACTTATGGCTATCAAGACCGAGAACAAGCTTTCTAACAGGGCATATGAGCAAATGACACAATTATGCAGTGAGATCTGCCCTCCTGAGAATAAGGTGCCTACAACGTATCATCAAAGCAAGCAAATGCTGAAAAATATGGGATTGCCGGTCGAGAAGATTGATTGTTGTATAAACGGTTGCATGTTATATTGGGGTGATGAAGATAGCAATCTGAACATGTGTAGGATGTGTGGTCATCCTCGTTACAAAGAGCCACGTCGGAAGGGGCCCGCTGGTCAATCGAAGCCGTCGAAGAAGAAAGTGGCACACAAGAAGATGTATTATCTTCCAATCATAAAGGCGAGCCTTTTCATTATTTGTCTCATCGGGAATGATCCATTTGTATTTGCCCATCAAGTATCTCAAGTATACTACTGCAAGTATCCAGTACGATCATCACGTAGTAAAATTGAATGGCACGCTGTTTGCAAAGTAAAGGCAAGATCAATGGTAGAAGTCCCTACAAAGGACAAGAGTGATGAAGATGATTCTCCGTTTCAAACGGAACAAATAGAGGCTAGAACTGAAGTCTTTACGGGAGATTTGAATATCCACGTAGACTTGACGGCTGGAAATTCACAATTGATCGAAATTGAAAACGATAATGGAAATGAGGAAGATGATGAAAATGAAGAGGAAGAGGAGGAGGAGGAGGAGGAGGAGGAGGAGGAGGATGATGATGAAGAGGAAGATGAGACAAATAATGAAAATGTAGATGAAGAAGATGAAGAGGAAGAAGATGAAGAATAAATTATATAATGTAAGCTAATTATTTTATTAGATGTACAATTTAAAAATATTTATTTATCATTAAGTTACAACTAAAAATTGTGAAAAGAAATTATTTTTTTGATTTTTTTAAAAATATAATTCGCAAAAAAATGAATATTTTAGTAAAAAAAATGAATATTTTAGTATTTAAAAATATATAAATTATATTACAAATTTAATTATTTAATTTATGTGAATGAAATTAATTTTATGAGCAAATGACACAATCGCTCGTTTTTTGTATTATAAGGTAAATTAGGTCAAAATTCGTGGGTCAACACGGGTCAAAGCGGGTCAACCTTAATAAAAATATTTATTTTCACTATAATATATTATTATTTTACTACATAACCAAAATTATGTTACTACAAGAACTAAATTTTGTCACTACAAGGTCAAAAGTGTATTACTACAAGTCCAAAAATATTCTGGACACTTATTTTTTGGGGGCAAAATTACTAAAATAATTTTGACTTATTCGGCTACTACATGACTAAAACAATGTTACTACAAGACCAAAATTTTATCACTACAAAGTTAAAAATGTATTACTATATGTTCAAAAATATTATGGAGACTTTATTTTTTGGTGAATTTTTCAGAATGTTTTGACATGTAGTATTAAATTTTTGGCCTTGTAGTGGTAATATTTTAGCCTTGTAGTAACAATATTTTGGTCATGTAGTAAACCACATGTTTGCAACCCGCGAATTTTCCGGGTTTATGACCCGCGAATTTTTTAAAATTGACTTAATTTGACTTTTGAATTTAGGGTTTTGACTTGCCTAATTGGGATGAAATGCATGTATGCAATATTTCACATAAGACTAACCCTTATTATTTTCTCTCTTCATTCCACCTGTACTTATCTCACTGTTCACTCAGAATTTATTATCACTTTACTCACCTACTATTTATTATTTTCTCTCTCTCCATTTGAATTTATTCGTTTGATTATAATTCAATTTGATTTATTTTGGATTTATCATTTTAAAAGAAAGTTGTGTCGAAAAAAAATTACAATATAGATGAATGTCGATAAAAATGATGTAGAAGAATTTTGATCGAATAGAAATATTGACATATGCATGGTAGGTAATGAAGGATTCAAATTGTTATTCTAGACTATGCCGTTAATAGTTGGTAGTTGATTCCACCTGTATTCACCTAGCTCATTGTCCACTCATAATTTATTACTACTTTACTCGTTTATAATTTATTATTTTTTCTCTCCGTTTGAATTAGTTCGTTTGATTGAGGTTCAATTTGCTTTATTTTGATTTTATCATTTTAGAAGAAAGTCATCTGAAAAAAAATTATAATCTAGAAAAATGCCGATAAAAAATGAAATAAGAGAATGTTGATCGGAAAAGAAATACCGACATATACAATGGGATAAGGAAAGATCCAAATTGTTATTCGAACTAAAATACCTTCAAAAGTTGGTAGTGGATTCCACATGTACTCACCTCACTGTTCACAACGAATTTATTACCACCTTACTCACCCACAATTTATTATTTTCTCCCTCGATTTGAATTCATTCGTCTGATTAAGGCTCAATTTGATTTGTTTTGATACTTTCATACCCTCTACTTTATTTCTTTAATACTAATATAAATAACTCTTACATTAAACTACGCGTAAATAATAAATGCACAATATAACTTGGGACGGGGGAGTAATATTGTTAATTAGTAGGATAATGAATAGTAAAAGAAAAGTAAAAAAGATAGCATGTGGACGAAAGAAAATTAGAAAAGAGAATAATAAAATTAATTAAAGAAAAGTACTAGTGGTAAAAAAATAGTGATGTGATTGTATAAAATTAAAAATAGTGATGTGATTGTATAAAATTAGAAAGGTACAGTAGTGTATTATTGGAATGAATCCAAAATCGGATGAGATGGGGGCATTAACTCATCCACATTTGGACGAGGGAGATTTTTCCCAAATCTCAATAACTTTTTTATATTTGAATATCTCATCTTTTATTTAATACACATCAAGTCCTAGGTGCATCCCTGTTAATATCCTATCATTAAATTACTCATAATTCTCCTACTTAATTATTACTCATTATATATTCTTCTTTTTCCCACATACAATGTTTTACTTTAACGGTCAATTTTAAATTTTCACTCATACTAAGAAAAATCACTTAATACTATTTTTCTCCATTTTATAAAGTTAGTTGTTTTTGCTACAGAATTAAAGAATACATTTTTAATACATTTACTAGTATTAATTTTTATCTTTTTAATTAAGACAAAAATTAATATAGAAAGAATAGAATGTCAACTTACCTTGTCAAGAGATTGAAAAATGATACATTAATATATTTCTAATACAAAAGAGATATTAATGTAGAAATTAAATAAGAGTAGTGATGTGCCAAAATTTGCACGAGAGGATTATGTATCCTCGGGATTAAACGTCCTATTCTTCGAATGCGTATAATTGCTTCGAGTGTGCTGCCTTTGCTCAAAACCTTCAAGAACCTGCAAAGAACACGCCGGAGGGGAGTCCGGCGTGGACACTCCGATGCCTAAGTCAGTATAGGGCTTATCAATCTCTTCCAAGGATCTTGAGATCATTGATGTATAAAAATAGTTCTCAAAAGATTTTCGAAAGGTATATCGTATTCAGTATATTAAGTGTGTAGTATATGAGTGTCTAACCTGGAAATCTCCTCGATTTTACCTATTTATAGAGATACTTTCTGGAGAGGAAGTCAAGTCTTCCTCCCTTTTCGGAACTGCCCATAAGACTCGGTCCTGCGGAGTGGACGAGGCCTTCTCTTTCCTCCACTTCCCGAAGACTCGGCCGTATTCCTTCTCATTTGACTTGGTTCCCAAGATAAAGGAGGATAAGGCTTATCTTTTATCCAGTCTAAGCCGAAAATGGCGGCAGTCCCCTATATTCACGGTCCACAACTGTACGTTAAGACTGCTTCTTTCTGATGCTCCTCTCCAGACGGAGTTCCCTCTGGAGAGACCTCCAGAGGGGATTTCTTATCCAAAGAGTATTAGATAATCCAATCCTTCCATCCTGATCTTATCTTTTATACACGTGTCGACTCCTTATTAAGTGACATTTTTAGGCCGCATCATCTACTCCCCCCTACTCTCGTAAAAGGGAGCCATCTTTTGTGAGAGTAGAAAAATTTTCCTAGAGCTTATTACAAAGGTCGTTCTGGAGAGACGTGTATTGTTCCCGCTTCGGAGAGGAAGTTTTAAAACATGTCCTTCTCCAAAGGCTTTTCCCGCCTTCGATTCTGGGAGACTTTTAGGTTTCCGCGCGTGGGCTCCACGCGATTACTTTTCTCTCTCCTTTGTTATCCTCCCGAGGAAAACCCTCGATTCTTCCCCTTATCTCTCCTCATTTACTTCACGCAACCACCCCTTTTTCCTCTCTTCAATTTTCAAATTTCGTTCTTCCCAAAAATTTCTCATCGTGTTCATCCTTCTTCTCCGGTGTTCTTCATCTCGAGCTTCTGCCGTCGCCAGCCGCCTCATCTGATTCCATAGCCCTTCCACTCAAGGTAACCCAGCTATCCTTCTGTTCTTCTTTTATTATCACTGTAAATCGATGTCCAATCCTCTCTCCCCACCGGAAGCTGCTAGCCAAAACTCCTCTGAAGTGACTCCCTCTCTGATGGGGAGTCCAGAGAATAGGATTTCCCCCGCTTCCCAAATCGACCATACTCACCTAGTTAACCTCGCTCATGCCTATGGTTTTCCGTCGGAGTACGCCTTTCGCGCTCCTCGCTCGAATGAACGCCCAGATATCTCCCAGCCTCGAACTCTTGCTTTTTTCGAAGCACATCTTAGGGCAGGACTACGATTTCCGATTCATCCCTATTTGGCTGCCATATCCACCCGCATGCAGATCCCTCTTAACCAGTTTACTCCGAATGCTATCCGTACCATGATAGGTTTTTTCATCTTGGTAAAGGGGAATGGGGGTGATCCGTCTGCCGAATTATTTCTGAGCCAACATTCTTGTAAGGTGAATGATGGTTTTTTCTATGTTAGTGGGCGAAGGTCCCGTGTTTGTAAATTTCTGAAAAAACTCCATGAAGAAGACTCATCTTGGCGAGATTATTATTTCTTTGCTACCAGCCCCACTGATTGGCCATTTCCTCACGGGGATTGGTTATTCCACAATCCCGGAGTAATTCCTCCTCCTCTGAAAGCTTACTCTGTTTCCAATCACACTATTATGAGCAATCTCAATACTCATATCCGTTTGCACGACTATTTCGATATTATTGGTATTTGCAACAATCCTCGCATCCTCTCCCACTTCGGCTTTTGTCCTCAAGATTTTCCCTTAGATTCTCGGGATGGTAAAAAATCTTCTATTGTTGTATTTTATTTCTTACGCGTGGTTGTTTTCTGAGTTCTGGAAATTTTCTTGATGATTTGTAGCAATGAGTTGGTTAACTCATATCTCCCGAGATGCCCCTGCTCTCAGCATAGTGAAGACCCCTGTGCTATCCGCCCCAGAAGATCCTCCAAAGGCTCCTCCGTCTCCCGCTCTCGAGAGCTCTGCAAAGACTCCGGCTCCAGAGGGTTCTTCGAAAATTCCTCCTCTCCCTAGTTCTTCTACTCAGGTCCCGGGTTCAGTTGCCAAAAGAACCCGTTCCTCTGCCAATGCTTTCTTTTCTGACTGTGGTACATCTAAGAAGAAGAAGGGGAAAGCTACCCGTGCTGATAAGGGAACTCCTCCTTCTACTGTATACGAGCCTCTCCATCGCCTCATTGACCGATGTCCTGCTCCTCCGGATGCTGAGTTATCCGATACGCCCCTTCCTGAGGATCGACTGATCCATGACGCTCATCTTCTTTCTGAGGTATTTTCCGGCAATTTCCATTTTTATAATCTTTGCCTTCTTCATATCTTCAAGCGTTATTTCCTTTTCCTTTGTAGTTTGGTCTTACTTATGCTAAGATACTCGACCAAGGCGTTGAGATGGTAGCTGAGCTTGAACTTCTCCGGGCTGAAGCGTCCTCTTTCCAGTCAACCCTCAAGGGTATCACCACGGAGAAAGATAAAGCCCATAAGCGAGCTCAAGCTCTATCCGAGGAGTTTTCTCTCTTACAGACTCAGAGCAAGCAGGATGTAGCCAGGATTAAGCGCCTGGTGCTAGAGGTGGAGCGGATGGAGCGCGAGCTGCTAGATGTCGGAGTGCAGGCTTGCATTAAGTCCTTATTCACTTCTTCTTTGGGTCAAGAGTTCTTGGAAACTCTTCATACTCAGTGGTTGTCCAGCTTCTTAAAGAGCTCGAGCTTCCTCTGTTCCATGGGGCCGCATATCCCTCACTTCATCGACCACGGCTTCAGCAATGCCGTAGCCGAGCATTCAGCCCCGGGGTTTAATGGAACTTACTCTCGTGAATTCCACTTGGATCGACTCGCTACTCCTCCAAAATTCTTGGGGGATCCTAAGGAGAGCCCTGATAGTCCTTGGTGGCTACCCGGAATGAGTCAGGCTATCACCAAGCTGCAGGCTATCAAGATAGGTATGGCTGAGCTAAAGCCTCTAGAGCATCTGGTTTATCCTTATGACTCCGCTCTAGCCGTGGCAACCGCAGTAGATGGAGGAACGGGTGTTGCAGACACCATGGGAGGTACTACGGGTCCAGAGGAGGGTGGAGGATCTAGCAACCATGCTGCTGAGGAGGATGGCATTGTTGGAGGAGTTGAGGTCGAGGGGACTATTGCTGAGGAGGTTGCTGTTGAGAAAGCAGTTTAAGTTTCATATTTCTATGATCACATCAAACAATTTATTTTTCTGTTGTTTTGCTACACTCTTTACTTTCTGCTCATAATACTTGCTCTCCGTACTTTGCAGGGGACCCTACACTCCTGGATATGTGGGGGCTTTTTGTAGTAACCGTGTTAGCTTGATGTTGGATGTTTTTGTTGTCTTTCTCTTTCGTGCATGAGTAACTTACAAGACCAACAAAGAATGTGTTGGAGGTGTGGCTCTTTTCTTCCCCCCTTTTTGTTGGTCTTGTAGGCTACGTTGAAATCACTCCTTGGCTGTACAGTTTTTGTTTTTGATTTCGGGTGACTTGGTTGTGGGAGGTCATCCTCCCTCTTCTCTTGACTCCTGGATCATAAAACCTGTTTTCTTCATCATATAGTCTTTGTAATTCTCAAGCATGGTTAGGGCTTTCTGGAGCAACTTGGCCTCTAGGCCTCTGAGTGTTTCTTACTCTTATTCTTAAAAGATCTTAATTCATAAAATCTTCTCATTTCTGTAACCCACTTGGGTCTCAAGTAAAGTGAGGGCTCTCTGGAGCACCTCGACCTCTAAGCCTTAGAGTGTCTCTCACTCTTATTCTTAAAAGATCTTAATTCATAAAATCTTCTCATTTCAGTAACCCACTTGGGTCTCAAGTAAAGTGAGGGCTCTCTGGAGCACCTCGGCCTCTAAGCCTTAGAGTGTCTCTCACTCTTATTCTTAAAAGATCTTAATTCATAAAATCTTCTCATTTCAGTAACCCACTTGGGTCTCAAGTAAAGTGAGGGCTCTCTGGAGCACCTCGACCTCTAAGCCTTAGAGTGTCTCTCACTCTTGTTATTGTTATATTCATACATAGCATGTTCAAATATGAGAAAGATAATCAAGACACAATAATTCTGAATAATTCTTTCTTCAAAAAGGGATAAGGCTTCATTGCTTTATTGTCAATTTTCAACATAGGCCATAGATAACCTACGCCGGTCTCATTAAAAACCTCTTTACGGAAAAACCCCAAAGGGGAAACCCGTAGAGAGGGAAAAAGAGCTCCGGTGAAGCCACAAAATACATCAAGTAAAATATGAATCAATGCAAAAAATCACCAAACAAAAGTTATAGATGGTCTCAAGACCTTACACTGTCTTCAAATAAAGAATCTCTTCAAATGGCAAACGTTCCAGGGTCTAGCTATGTCGACCCCTTCCATGCTCTGCAGTCTATATGCTCCTCCTTTCAGCACCTGTGTGATTTTATAAGGTCCCTCCCAGTTGGGCTCCAGCTTTCCGGTATTTTTCAGGGCGTCTGCTCTTCTTAGCACCAGGTCTCCCGCTCTGAAGGACCTCGGGATCACCCTTCGGTCATATGCAGCTTTAATTCTGCTTTTATATCTTTCAGCACGTACCATAACCATCTCTCTTTCTTCCTCCATCAAATCTAGAGCCTCTCTCATCAATCTTTCATTCTGATGTTCTTCAAATTGGGCAACTCGGTGTGATCGTAAAACGGCCTCTAGAGGTATCACCGCCGTAGCTCCGTAGACCAGCTGAAATGGGGACTCTCCAGTTGCTGTCTTCGGACTAGTTCTATATGACCATAATACATTATCTAGCTCGTTTATCCATCCTCCTCCTATCTTTGTCAATCTGGTTCGAATCCCATCTACTATTGTTCGATTAGTAACCTCCACTTGTCCGTTAGCTTGAGGATGCGCTACAGAAGTGAATCTCTGTATTATGTTCAGTCTTGCGCACCATCCTTGCACGTTTTCGCCGTTAAACTGTGTTCCATTATCAGAGACCAATATTCTGGGTACTCCGAACCTACAACAGATTTGTTTTTTCAAGAATTTAATCACATTTTCTTCATCTATCGTAGCCAGAGGAGCAGCTTCCACCCATTTGCTAAAATAGTCCACTGCTACTATCAGAAATTTTCTCCCTCCGGAGGCTGGAGGGAAAGGTCCTACCAAGTCAATTCCCCACTTAGCAAAGGGACAGGGAGAGTGCATTGCTCCCATCTCTTCTGCAGGGGTCCTTATCAATGGACCATTTTTCTGACACTTGACACATTTTCTCACAAATTCTCTAGCGTCTTTTGTCATGGAGGGCCAATATAATCCAGCCCTTAAGACTTTCTTCACCACCGCTTTGTATCCTTCATGACTGGCTGCATCACCTTCGTGGATCTCTCTGAGTGTGTACAGAGCTTCTCTGGTTGATATACACCTCAAATATGGGTGTGTGAATGATTTCTTGTATAAGTGCCCTCCGATAATACAATATTTGATCCGAAGGGCTCGGGTCTCTCTGGTGGTAGGGGCATCTGCTCCCTTGGTGAGTTCAATCCATATTGCTCTTCTCCAATCGTCTTCCTCCTCAATGGAGCCAATGGGGTTCTCTAGAGTCTCTCTTTCTGCAACTACTAGAGTTACTGTTCCTTGCCCATCAAACTCTGTGGAGCTAGCGAGTTTGGAGAGGCTGTCTGCCTGCATGTTCTTCTCTCGGGGTATTTGGACCACCTCGCACTCTTGGAATTTGCCCATCACTGCTTTGGCTCGTTCCAAATAAGCAGCCATCCTGCTGTCTTTGGCCACGTATTCACCATTCACCTACTGAACAACTAATTGAGAGTCTGAGTACAGAGTTACCTTTGGAGCTCCCAATTCCAATGCCATCTCCATCCCTCTGATCAAAGCTTCGTATTCTGCTCCATTATTTGAGGTCATGAATTGAAACCTCACTGCGAATTGTAGGTCCTCCCCTCGAGGGCCTGTTAGCACAATCCCTGCTCCACATCCGCTCAGGGTCACTGAGCCATCTACATACACCTTCCATCCCTCGACTTCTTCTGGTTTGGTCGACTCTTGGATGAAATCTGACAAAGCTTGGGCTTTTATAGCCTTCCGTGGCTCGAAATCCACGTCATATTCTTGGAGCTCGATCGCCCACTTCACCATCCTTCCAGAGAGGTCTGCTCGCCCTATAACCTGTTTCAACAAGTAATTAGTGCGGACCAGTATTTTGTAAGAAAGGAAATATGGGCGTAGCCTCCGCGCTGTAACTACCACAGCCAGAGCAGCCTTCTCAATTTCTGAATATCGATTTTCGGCCCCCTGAATGACCTTACTGACATAATAAATAGGGTGTTGTAGAGGTCCCTCTTCTTTGACTAAGGCGGTGCTTAATGAGAATTCCCCCACGGAGAGGTACAAAATGAGGGTATCTCCTGGAGAAGGCTTCGTCAGCTTCGGCAACTGAGACAAATGATGCTTCATGTCTTCAAAGGCCTTTTGGCATGTTTCACTCCATTCAAACTTGGTCCCTTTCTTAAGAATTTTAAAGAATGGATGGCTCTTTTCAGCAGACCTGGCTATGAATCTGCTCAATGTTGTAATCCTCCCATTGAGTGTCTGGAGCTCCTTTATATTTCTCGGTGGCCGCATGTCCAGTACAGCCTTCACCTTGGCTGGATTCACTTCTATACCTCTTTGAGTGACCATATATCCGAGGAACTTCCCTGATTTTACTCCAAAAGAGCATTTGGCTGGGTTCAACTTGATGCCGTTTTCTTGAATTACTTGGAAAATTTCTTCCAAATCCTCTATATGTTGATCTGCTTTCACACTCTTGGCCAACATATCATCTACATATATCTCCATGTTCCTTCCTAGCTGCCTTCGAAAGACAGCATCGACCATCCTCTGGTATGTTGCTCCGGCATTGATTAATCCAAATGGCATCCGAACGTTCCACAGGCTGCTATGAAGCACACTTTGGGGACATCTGCAGGGTTCAGTTAGATTTGGTGGTACCCTTGGTATGCATCCATCATGCTTAGCAGCTCAAAGCCTGAAGTTGCATCCACTAGCTGATCTATCCTTGGTAGCGGGTAGTGGTCCTTAGGGCATGCCTTGTTGAGGTCCCTGAAATCGATGCACATTCTCCACTTTCCTCCCCCTTTAGGCACTAGCACGGCATTGGAGAGCCATTCTGGGAATTGGACTTCTACTACATGCCCTGCTTTCAATAGCTTCTCGACTTCTTCTTTCACAATGTTATTCTTCTCAATCCCAAAATTCCGTAGTTTCTGTTTTACAGGCCTTGCCTTTGGATCAACATTAAGGCAATGTATTGCTATCTCCGGAGGGACTCCTGTCATGTCAGCTGGAGAAAATGCAAATATATCGGAATTTCGACGTAATGTAAATATTACCTTCTCTGTGAGTTCAGGCCCCAGTTGGGTACCTATCTTAGTAACAAAGCCGGGTTTCCCCGGAAAGAGCTCCACACTCATCAGTTCCTCGTCTGTTTTAACACTCACTTGTTCAGGTGCTGCTCCCTCTACTTTCTTCCTCTTGACCTCAGGGTCATCTCCTCTTGTCCGCTCCAGGCCCCTAGTTAGGGCCCTATCTGCCATCTTCACAGACTCTGCATAGCACTTCCGTGCTTGGTACTGGTCTCCTCTCACTTCTCCCACCCCTGTGGCTGTAGGGAATTTCATTTTCATATGAAATGTGGAAATGATTGCCTGAAAGAGATTCAGGCTGGGTCGTCCCATCACAACATTGTACGACGAGGGAATGTCTACAATAAGGAACTCCACCACGTGGACCTTCCGAGCTGGAGCGTCCCCCAATCCTACCTGCAACATTACTGACCCCAAAGGTTGGATCGCACCTCCAGAGAAACCATACAGAGAGGTATCTACAGGGCGCAGCTTCACACTCAGCTCCATTCTCTTAAAACATTCAAAAAACATGATGTCAGCCGAACTCCCCGTATCTACGAAGATTCGAGCAACATCGAATCCCGCTATGTCAGTAGTGATCACCAGAGCATCGTTGTGATCTTCCTTAACTCCCTTCACATCCTCCGGGCCGAATCGAATATTGGGCGTTTCCGTCATACGCCCCACTTCTCTTAACTGGCTTCCTTGCTCTGCTTTTAGAGCCCGGACATTCTACTTTCTCTTCCGAAAGGAATCTCCATCAGCTGGTCCTCCCACAATCATGTGAATCACTCCTCTTTTCGGCGGTGGAGGGGGCATATCTTCGGTTGTCTCTCTGGTTTCCTTCTCTTCCGGTTTTCTTTCATGATCTTTCCGCTTCTGCCCTCGAGGGCCTTGTCTGTCTCTAAATATAAATTCTTTTAGATGACCCGCTTGGATCATCCTCTCGATCTCGTCTTTCAAGTGGTAGCACTGATTTGTATCATGCCCATATTCATTGTGAAATCGGCAGAATCGATCAGACTTAGGCTTCTGAGGTCCTCGACCTCTGGAATATGGAAATTTCAAGTCTGGATGATCTCCGGCTACCTCCAGTACTTCAGCAGGCTCAATCCTCAAGGGTGTGTATTTCTCGAACCTCCCACGAGGGCCAGACCGGGGACCTCCAGAGAGATTGCTATCTCTTATTGATCCAGTGGTCCGAGGGACCTCTGGGCTGGATCGTCTAGAGGGACCTTCCCTTCTTCTCTCTCGGTCCTGTGGCCTAACCTCCAGCCTTTTAGCCTGACGGACCTCCTCCAGAGTAAGGTACTTCTCTGCTCTGTGCAGCAGCTCATCGAAATTTTTAACTGGCTTCTTAGCTAAGGAAGAAAAGAAATCTCCATCCCGTAATCCGTTGGTGAGGGCGTTGATCTTCACCTCCGGAGAGGCTGTAGGGACCTCCAGAGCTGCCTGATTGAACCTCCGGAGAAAAGCTCTTAAGCTTTCGCTCTCCCCCTGCCTCAGATTGAAGAGGGTCAAGGTGGCCCGTGGCTGTCTCCGGGCACTTGCAAACTGATGGAGAAATAACTCACTGAATTCCTCCCAGGATCGGATAGTATTAGGTTCTAGTTGAGTGAACCATTGATGCGCTGCTTTCACCAGGGTGGTCAGGAACACCCTGCACTTAATTCCTTCTCCGTAGCGATGTAATAGCGCAGCGTTCTCAAATCTTACTAAGTGTTCGTAAGGGTCTGCCGTACCGTCATACTCAAAATTAAGGGGCTTGAAATTGAATGGTAGTTCATCCTGTAATATGTTAGGGGAGAACTGGCATCCGGATGCATGAGCGGATCTACTGGTTCGGTTGTTCATCTGTCTCCTCATATCCTTCATCTCCTTCTGCAGAGCCTGTAGCTGGTCGCTAACTGGCCCTCCGTAGGTATCATCAGTGCTTTCTTCTGTCTCAAGGGGTTCCGTCCCTCGGGGTGCTAGATCTGCATTCCTTCTAGTACTCCGAAGGGGAATGCTTCTTTCTGCGCGCGAGGGCACTTTATCGTCTTCCTCCACTCGTATCCCCATCTCCTTGGACAACACTTGGGAGGTTCCAGGTGCTTCATCTTGGGGTCTATGGGTCGGTACCTCTGGATTCCCTGGTGCAGCCCTGGGAGTTTGGTCCCTTTGATCTGCAAAGGCTTTCTCTACAGCTTGCTTGATGAGGGCGTTCAATTGATCGGGAGAGATCAAGAGTGGCCCCGAGTCTGGAATATCCTCTCGCTGAGGATCTGCGGTCTGGAACTCAGGGGTTTCAAGGTTCCCTGTTATTCCCTCCCTGACCGGTAAGGGATGATTTTCGTCACCCAAACCTAGAGTGGGTGCCAATGGCTGATTTGATCCAGAAGGAGTATGGATTGGGTTTTTCCCCCGGCCTCCCATTGGTGGGGGATCAGTCGGCAAAGGGGAATTCCCCCCTGGAAGATTCTTCTTTCCAGAAGTAGATGTTTTGTCTCCGCCACCCATTTGCTCGAACAGGTAGAAATTCGTGAGAAAATCTTTCAACTCTTTCCCACAGACGGCGCCAGTTGATGTGCCAAAATTTGCACGAGAGGATTATGTATCCTCGGGATTAAACGTCCTATTCTTCGAACGCGTATAATTGCTTCGAGTGTGCTGCCTTTGCTCAAAACCTTCAAGAACCTGCAAAGAACACGCCGGAGGGGAGTCCGGCGTGGACACTCCGATGCCTAAGTCAGTATAGGGCTTATCAATCTCTTCCAAGGATCTTAAGATCCTTGATGTATAAAAATAGTTCTCAAAAGATTTTCGAAAGGTATATCGTATTCAGTATATTAAGTGTGTAGTATATGAGTGTCTAACCTGGAAATCTCCTCGATTTTACCTATTTATAGAGATACTTTCTGGAGAGGAAGTCAAGTCTTCCTCCCTTTTCGGAACTGCCCATAAGACTCGGTCCTGCGGAGTGGACGAGGCCTTCTCTTTCCTCCACTTCCCGAAGACTCGGCCGTATTCCTTCTCATTTGACTTGGTTCCCAAGATAAAGGAGGATAATGCTTATCTTTTATCCAGTCTAAGCCGAAAATGGCGGCAGTCCCCTACATTCACGGTCCACAACTGTACGTTAAGACTGCTTCTTTCTGATGCTCCTCTCCAGACGGAGTTCCCTCTGGAGAGACCTCCAGAGGGGATTTCTTATCCAAAGAGTATTAGATAATCCAATCCTTCCATCCTGATCTTATCTTTTATACACGTGTCGACTCCTTATTAAGTGACATTTTTAAGCCGCATCAAGTAGTTTAGGGAGATTCGTGGTAATAAAAGGGACAAACTTTTTTTAAACAAAAATAAATACCAGACAAACTTTATGACAAACTTTATGTAATGGAGGGAGTAATGATTTTTTCTTGTATTAAATGCCCCTTACCTATAATTAATTAACCATTTATGATCATTTTATATATGCATACCAAAAAAATTAAGAAAGCGAAATAGTTTTTTTTTTTCTGTCTAAAATTTAAAGTGGAACAAAATGAGTAATTATTACCTCTAACAATAATTAAATAATATATCATTATTATTTAAAAGTATTGATTTGACATAAAACTTCATTCCCACCTACCACGTCCAATGCAAATCCGAAATCAAACGAGCATGCTATCAAACTACTGTTTATTAATAATTTTAGTTGAGATAGAAATATAATTTCATTTGCTCTAATTGTAGTTGAATCGATCGTTGCATAACGTGATTTCTAGTTCAAGTAATTCCTTCAAATTAAGATATAATTAATTAGAGATATAAGTAGTCTCATAACTTTCAACATTTAAAAAAAAAATGGTCAAAAAAAGTTAAATGCATCAATATAGTTATATTTTTTTCCAAAAAAAGTTATATAAATTAATGTATTAATTTAGTCCAACTTTTTTTGCAATTTATTTTGTTTTGATTAAAAAAAAATGTATCAATTTAATTCCAATTTTTTACAATTACATTTATTTCACGTCGACGAGGGTCGAGCAATAGGGACGGAAGGAGAGAGGGGCCAAGGGGGTCACTGGTCCCCACCCATTTTACAAAATTTCTTTAATAATTTTTTAAAAAATATTAAATAATAAAAAAATAATTATAATTATAATTAATCATGTTTAATAATTATATAACAATTTCTAAATGTATTAATAAAATATTAATAGTGCAATTATTACTTTCTCCGTCTTATAATATACTTGTTTTGTGTATAATTAAATAATATTTTTTTTACAAATTTACCTTTCATTATTATGAAAGATTGAGGGAAAAAATGAAGGAAAGTATAAGAGAGTGGAATAACTTGCTTCAATTATCGAGAAAGAGAGATGAAAAAAGTATTAAAATAAAAATTATAGGAATTTAAATATGAGTAATTTAGAGAGAAATGTGGTAAAAATAGCTAAAATGGTAAATTTTTAAAATAAAAATTAAGACTAATAACGTCAATCAATATGAAACGAGTGAAGTATATAAAAATTT
Organism: Galeopsis tetrahit; assembly: GCA_963675135.1. NCBI lineage: Eukaryota > Viridiplantae > Streptophyta > Magnoliopsida > Lamiales > Lamiaceae > Galeopsis > Galeopsis tetrahit. The sequence goes on from OY776127.1 coordinate 64,650,863, forward strand.
AAATTAATTAGGTATATAGGGGTTGCATGTACGGTTACCAAATAGGATATACATTAAACTATCCAAGTTCAATATAACCTTTCAAAAAAATAGTACTTTGAGCTGGTTTAAAAAGTACTCCCTCCGTCCGCCTATAAGCTTCCCATTTTACCATTTTGGTCCGTCCGTCTATAAGCTTCCCATACCCTTTTTGGTAAGTACTTTTTCTTACACATCACTTTATATCTTACTTTTTCTCTCTATCTCTCTCCTCTCTCAATCACATCACTTGTACTATATTTATTATTTAATCACTTTTCTTAATCTTTGTGCCAAAAAGTAACGTAACACTTATAAGCGGACGGAGGGAGTATATCACTTAGCTTAGCCCTTTTTCACCCCTAATTACAGGACAAGAATTTTCGATGAACTGACCCCGTTTCATCTAAGTGTAATATATTAGTCGAAACGATCCCATTCAAATTTAGCATAACATATTAGATATGTCCACAATAGATTACATAATATATCTCAGGTACCTTCATGGTTATTATAAGGGTTGATTAATACACCTCCATCTTAGTAGATACACTCTTATTTTAGTGTCTTTACTTAGCCTAATTAGTAGTTAGTTGGTTAGTTAGTTAGATTAGCAGTTATTAGTTTGTTTTGGTATTTGAAGGGCTTTACTCTTCATTTTTCCAGATTGAGTTAATGGATCATTTGTAAACATTCTTCATTCATCTATAAAAACATTCTTCCAGCTTTTATCAAAGATGAATTCGATTCTTTTATTCAATATGGTATCAGTATCGCGTGGAAATTGAAACACCATTCGATCCTGTGCCTGTTCTTCGTTTCCATCAATTCTCAAATCGATTTTTTTTTCTTGCGTTTCATTTCTTCCCCCTTTTCTTGAGGGATTTTTCATTCTCGAATTTTACTCCGCCGTTTCTCGATTTTTTGTTGGATCGTTCTGCTCGATTCACCCTGCTGCTATGGCGCCCACCGTCACCGACCCCGATTCCCTTGATCCGGCCAAGAACCCCTTCTCTCCATTGGCCCTCCATCAGAACGATAATCCAGCGGTTTCCATCGTCCTCGAACCTCTCAACGGCACCAATTACATTTCTTGGAGCCATGCCCTTAAGAGGAGTCTCAGTGTGAAGAATAAAGCACGATTGATCGATGGCTCTCTAACTATCCCTTCTGAGGACGAGGACCCATCCACTCATGCCGCCTGGGTTAGAGCCAATGATTTGGTTTTGGTATGGATTCTGAACTCCATTTCTCCTGATATTAAAAGAACTTTAGAATATTTCTCTCTTGTTAAAGATGTATGGGACGAATTGGTTATTCGCTATGCCCTTTCAGATGGAACTAGGGTCTATCATTTAGAAAAGTCTTTAAGTACGATATCTTAGGGCTCTCAATCTCTTGTTAGTTACTACAACCAATTTAAGGCTCTTTGGGATGAATACTTAAGTTTTAGGCCGGTTCTTAAATGTTCTTGTGGGGCTATGGATGGGTGCACTTGTGATCTCCCTAAATTGATGACCAAAACCCAAGAGCAGGATGCTGTTATGAAATTTCTAGTAGGGCTTCATGATTCTTATAGCACCATTAGGAGCCAATTTTTGCTTCAATCCCCTTTTCCTGCCCTTTCCAAGGTTTATGGTCTTTTACTTCAAGAGGAATCCCAAAGAACTCTAAACAATGCCCCTGACTCCACTCCTTCTGATTCTGTTTCCATGTTAGCCAAGAATTCCAGATTTTATAAAGATAAAAGAAAACCTATTAAGTGTAGCCATTGTAATGGCATTGGTCACACCATTGATAGCTGCTTTCAAATAATTGGTTTTCCTCCTGGCTGGAGAGGCCCTAGAGGTCCTCCCATTAAGGAGTCCAACACTGCCAATACCTCCATTAGACCCCCTCTACAGAAGGATCATCCTATGGACTCCAACCCCCTCTGTACTCAGGAACTTTTTGACAAATTTTTGAGTTTCTCTAAGTTGCAGAATTTGAATGACACAAAGGACATACCCCATTCTGCAGCAGGGGCTTCCACTGCTCATATTGAGGAGGTTCCCACCACCACAGATCCAGGTATGTTCCCTTTGCTTCCAAATTTTACATCCAATTCATGCCTCAATTCTATTAGAATTACTACTTGGATACTAGATACTAGTGTTACTGATCACATGGTATTTGATATGTCATTATTTACCACTCCTCCATCTGTAGCTAATGTTAAGATATCCTTACCTAATAATGCTATCTCTACAGCTACACATATGGGTAACATCACCATAAATGAACACCTCACCTTATATAATGTGTTATATGTTCCTGATTTCACATTCAATTTGCTTTCCATTAGCCATTTAACTAGATATTCCAACTGCACTGTCAACTTTTTGTCTTCTCACTGTGAATTACAGGACAGTTCAACCAAGAAGGTGATTGGTTCTGCTGAACAGATTAGGGGCCTTTATCTTTTACAAACTGCTCACCCCTCTAGCAATTCTGTTTCTTGTAGTACTTTGAATAATAATTCCTGTAATTTTGATTTGTGGCATAAGAGGTTAGGACATATATCTAGCAAGTGTATGTTACAGATTCCCAACTTAAATGTAAAAGCTACTAGCATGCACAACAATTGCTTTATCTCTCATTTGGCTAAACAAAAGAGAAGGCCTTTTCCTCTAAGCACTTCTGTTTCCCCTAGTATATTTCATTTAATCCATTGTGATGTTTGGGGTCCATTCTCTGAAATTTCTATTACTGGACATAGGTTCTTTCTCACCATTGTTGATGATTATAGTAGATGTACTTGGATCTATCTTTTAAAAGCCAAAAGTGATGTTAAAATCTCCTTGCAAAACTTTTACAATATGGTTCTCACTCAATTTGGAGTTAAAATAAAAATTTTAAGGAGTGATAATGGAACTGAGTTCATTTTATCTGAATTTTATCATACTTTGGGCATCATACATCAAACTACTTGTGTTGAAACACCACAACAAAATGGCATTGTTGAGAGAAAGCACCAACATTTATTACAAGTTGCTAGAGCTCTACTCTTTCAATCTTCTCTTCCTTTAAAATTTTGGGGTGAATGCATTAGAACTGCTGCCTTTACCATTAATAGGATTCCCTCATCTGTTCTTAAACAGAAAACCCCTTTTGAAATGCTATATGGGAAACCACCTGATTACTCTATCTTCAAAAATTTTGGTTGCTTATGTTTTGCCAACACTTTGCTCTCACATAGACATAAGTTTGACCCAAGGTCCACCAAATGTGTTTTCATTGGTTATCCCTTTGGCACTAAGGGATACAAACTTCTAGAAATATCTACTGCTAAAATTTTGGTATCAAGGAATGTGAAATTTTTTGAAAATGTGTTTCCTTTCAAAACTGCTTTCACACCTGTTCCACACACAGTTTCTGCACCAACCTCTATTGATGATGACATTTTTGTTGATGATGATTTTCCTCTTAATGATACTCCTCATATCCCTGATACTGTTATTCACACAGAGGCCATTGAGAACACTTCTGATATTCATACTGAACATGATAATGTCATTCAACCTGCTCCTAACATGCTTTCTACAAGACCTTCTAGAGCAAAATCACAACCTGCATACCTACAAGTATATGAAACTGATTTGCCTGCTTCAGTTGATCATTCTAGATTAAACTTTTCTTCTGTTGGTATTCAATACCCCATACAAGACTATTTGTCTACTGATAGGTTATCCACCACCCACAGATTTTTTATAGCCTCCATCTCCTAAATTCAAGAACCTAAAACATATAAACAGGCTATCCTTAATCAGAATTGGATCCTTGCTATGAATAAAGAGATTGATGCTTTAGAACAGACAAATACTTGGACTCTTGTGGATTTACCTGTAGGCAAGAACTGTATAGGTTGTAGATGGGTTTATAAGGTCAAATACAATTCTGATGGCTCTATAGAAAGGTATAAAGCTAGATTAGTTGCTAAAGGCTACACCCAACAAGAGGGTATAGATTATTTTGACACATTTTCCCCTGTTGCTAAAATCACTACTGTTAGAATTTTGTTGGCTACTGCTGTTGCTAAAGATTGGCATATACACCAATTAGATATTAATAATGCTTTTTTGCATGGTGATCTAGATGAAGAAATTTATATGTTTCCTCCTCCTGGATATTGTTCTACCAATGCTAAAAGGGTATGTAAATTGAATAAAAGTTTGTATGGTTTAAAACAAGCCTCTAACAGTGGTTTACCAAATTGACTACCTCTTTAACTTGCTTGGGTTTTACTCAATCAAGGGCTGATACTTCTTTGTTTACTAAACATGATGGTGTTGATTTTACTGTTGTGCTTTGTTATGTTGATGACTTGATAGTATCTGGTTCTAATCTCACTATTATCAACAATGTCAAAACCTATTTGAATGATAAATTCACTATTAAAGATCTTGGTATTTTGAAGTATATTTTAGGGATAGAAGTTGCTAGAAATAGTAATGGTTTAACCCTGTGCCAAAGAAAGTATACATTGGATTTATTGCATGACTCAGGTTATTTGGGCAGCAAGCCATGTTCCACTCCTATGGATTCTAAATTGAGTTTTGATGTCAATTCTCCCCTTCTTACTAATCCTAGTCATTATAGAAAACTTGTGGGCAAGCTTCTTTACTTGACTGTAACCAGGCCTGATATCTCTTATGCCATTCACACCTTAAGTCAATATATGCAATCTCCTACTATGGCACACCTAACTGCTGTTCATAGGGTCTTGAGATTTCTTAAAAGCAACCCTGGTACTGGTGTGTTTTATCCTAAACATATAACATTCAAAATACATGATTTCTCTGATTCTGATTGGGCTAGATGTCCTTTGACAAGGAGGAGTATCACTGGTTTTAGCATTTATCTTGGTTCTTCACTAATATCTTGGAAATCCAAGAAACAAACTACTATTAGCAGGTCTTCTGTAGAGGCTGAGTATAGAGCATTAGCCTCAACTGCTTGTGAGATTCAATGGATTCATTACATCTTGGCTGACTTGGGAGTTCAACATTCACAGCCATCCATCATGTACACTGACATCAAAAGTGCCTTCTCCATTGCCCATAACCCATGTCTTCATCAGAGAACAAAGCATATCTCATTGGATTATCACTTCACCAGAGAGAAGATTCAAGCTGGTTTGTTTTTTTTTTTTTTTTTTGATAAGTCAAGTGATTTTATTAATAAAAGCTTGGGTATAAGGTATACCCATTTAGTACACATTACAGAAAACTCACAGAAGCATCACAGCAAACCATCAAAGCTCAAAATCACATCTAAATGCATAAGAAAGATGTTGGATTATTGATCCAATCATTGTACGAACAGTTGCTACTCCGTGGATATTTGATTGCGATCCAACTCCACAGTCTTGACTTCAGTTCCTCCATATATTTTTGCATCGAAAACGTCTTGTCTCTAAAAATAATAACATTCCTCCATTTCCACAATTGCCATACTACTCCTAGCCATACACATGTCGCAAGGGTTCTACCTTTCCTTCCAAACAAAATGTTTCTGAAGCTCAAAAAATTTGCACATGTACCTGGGTGAAATGCTGTCGATACCCGAAGCCATCTTAACACTGCTGTCCAAATTGGGTAGGTGCTTGAGCATTCGAAAAAAGGTGTGTTTTTCTGTCTCGTCATGGCTTCCACAGAAAACACAGCATACGGCTTCACCTTGTGGGATGATTCTTCGTCTCTGGAGGTTGGTTCGTGTCGGTAGCCTCCCCCATACCAGTCTCCAAGCATGAGCTTTTACTTTTGAAGGTGCATGTAGAACTTTTCCAGATGAATTTGAAGCTTTTCAAGGTATCTTCTGGGATCAGAAATTCGTCCTTTAAACCATGAATCAAGCAGTAAACCTCCCTCGTTGCAAAGCTGCCCGTTGATGATCCTCTCCATTTCCAAACGTCTGCTGCTCCACAGTTCAAAGGGGACCTGCTTATCAGATTAGAAAGTTCATAAAATAAATTCATTTCCCTATCAAGTAAGGGTCTCCTCCAACTCCACACCCAATTCCAGTTCCCTTCCTCCCAAAACCCCATCTCACTCACTCGTTTCCCTTTATCAAGGTTGATATTATACAGCCTAACAAACCTATCTTTCAAGCTACCCTCCTTAGTCCAATTTTCTTCCCAAAAGAAAGTCTTACTACCATCTCCTAGGACCTTCTCTAAGCTATCACGAAACCACCCCTCTTCACCGTAACCCGTGACCCGTAGAACATCTTTCCACCACAAGGAAACCCTTCCCCCCCTCCCAGTTGGAAAAATACACCTACCCTCCCCCCACACCTCCCCATAACGAGAGGTAATGACCCTCCCCAAAGACTATGCCCCTCGTTCAAGAATCTCCACCCCCATTTACCTAGTAATGCCCTATTAAAATCCTCTATATCCCTCACCCCGAGACCCCCAAATTCCTTCCCCAAGCATATTTTTTTCCATTCAATCCAAGCTACTTTTTTCGAGAATTCCCCACCCCCCCATAAAAAATTTCTTTGTAAACTCACAATCTCACTCACAATTTTTTTTGGGATAAGGTAGAAGGACAGGTAGTATGTAGGTAGTGAAGATAGAACCGAGTTAAGAAGCGTGATCCTGCCTCCTATTGAGATATTCTTGTCTTCCCATCTTCGAAGCCGATTCTTTATTTTATTGACAATGGAGGACCACTCCGAGATCCTCTTATGATTTACACATACTCTCATACCCAACTAGGAGAACGGAGTAGTTTCAATTTTGCAACCCAGAATTTCAGCCATCTCAAGTAAGGGCTGCTCCCCAACATTTACTCCAATAAGGGCACATTTATCAAAGTTCACCTTGAGGCCCGACAAGAGTTCCATATTCCGTAGGAGACGTCTCATAAACCAAGCATTATTTGTAGTTGCTGCACCCATAAAAATGGTGTCATCTGCAAACTGGAGGTGAGAGACTCTAATTCTATCACAGCCCAGTTCTGCTGCGTTGAACAGCTCCATCTCTGTTGCTCGCCCCATGAGTATACTGAGTCCTTCTACAGCAATGAGGAATAAGAAAGGGGCAGGGGATCCCCTTGGCGGAGTCCTCTTCCCAATTTGAACTCGCCTGAAGGACTCCCATTAACCAATACCGAAGTCGAGGCTGAAGTAACACATTCCATGATCCATCTTCTCCACTTTGGATGGAAATTGAATTTTTCCATCATCATATCTAAATAATTCCAGTCTATCGAGTCGTAGGCTTTAGCGAAATCAATCTTGAAGAATATTCTCTCCAAATTCCTTCTCTTTGCTTCATCAATAGCCTCATTGAGAATAACCACACTATCAAGAATGTTTCTCCCACCCATAAATGCACTCTGGGAATCTGAAATAATGGAGCTAAGGACAGCAGTTAATCTTCTTGCCAAAATTTTAGATATAATCTTGTAAAGGCCGCCCACTAGAGAAATTGGGCGAAAATCGTTCATGCTAACACTGGCTTCTTTTTTCGGAATGAGTGTTATGAATGTTGGGTTAAAGCCCTTAACTAACCTGCCATTCGTGTGGAATTCTTGGATTAGCTGTAGAAATTCCGGTTCCATAAGGTCCCAAAATTCTTTCAGGAATCTGAAGTTGAAACCGTCGGGTCCCGGGCTTTTGGACCCGTCGCAAGAACGGATAGCATCTCGAACTTTCTCTTTTGAAAACTAAGTTGTTAATATTTCATTCTGGGCTGCTGATATTTTTCTATTGGAGAAGTCCCTGCACATAAGAGGCCTGCTCTTATTGTCCCGAGTGAAATGACTTTTGAAGTGTTCGAACACACCACTTTTGACCCTTGATACTTCCTCGTGCCATTCCCCTTGAATCTCCAGCCCCACAATTTCATTTCTCTTCCTTCTCTTATTAATAAAATTATGAAAAAAACGGGTATTGCAGTCACCTTCTTTTACCCATTTGCACCTCGATTTTTAGAAAGCCATGTTGTTTTTTCTTTTAAGATCTCGGAGGAGAAGGGCAGTCCTTCTATTTCTGCTAATGATTTCTGTCTCGTCAAGACCGATCACTTCATCCAGAAGGTCTAGCCTCTTAATTTCCTCTTTGTGATTCTCAATCTGCTTCTCTAGGCAACCAAAGGTTTGAGAATTCCATTCCTTCAAGTCCGATTTCAGCAATTTGAGTTTTTCCTTCATCACAACGCTAGCCCTTCCAGTGACATTATATCCTAGCCACTTTTGAGATACAAAATCCCTAAACTCTGGGTGAGAGAACCATGTATCAAGACTTCGGAAAGGTTTGGGGCCCCAATCTTTAACCTTGACCTCCAGGATAATGGGGCAATGATCCGAGACTGTTCGTCTAAGGCCTTTCAGATATGCGTTTGGCCACTGGTTAAGCCAAAGCTGGTTGAAGAGAACTCTATCCAGCCTGCTTTTACATCGTCCATCTGCCTTATACCATGTATATCTCCTCCCGTGGAGAGGCGCCTCCAGCAGGCCTGCTTCATTTATGAAATTGTCAAAGGATGAAATATCCCTGGTGTTTAAAGCCTGACCTCTCCCATCTCTTTCTGCTGGACTACGAATTGAATTGAAATCTCCAATAACACAAACACATGAGGCGTTGTTTTGGGTGACTACAGTGGTGACTCGGTCCCAAAGATCCAACTTTTCGCGTAAGGAGCACGGTGCATATATGTTTATCACACAACATGGTACTCTCTCCTGTTCCCATAGGGCATTCAGTATGACCCCACCCGGCATGTGCCAAGAGCTAATCATGGAAACTACTTCGAGGTTCCAAAGGGTTATGATGCCCCCTGATCTACCTTCTGCTCCTCTCACTGCCCACCCCACTCTATCATTTCCCCATAAGGAACGACAGAAAAACTCATCCACTGATTCTAATTTAGATTCCTGGATGCAACATATGTCTACTCCCTGACTATTGATTAAGTTTCATACCTCATTTCTTTTTATGGAGTTCCCCAAGCCCCTTATGTTTAGTGATAGAATCTTCATTGGTCAACAATCTCTCGAACCCCTTTTCTTGCACTGTTATCGGTCCTGGAAGCCTTTTCAATTGCTTCGAATTGGTTAACTATCTCTTCGTCTGAGGAAGAGGCCTGAAGACCCAGGCATTTTCCCACCTTCCAAGTGGCCGTGGCTTCTGTTCGGGCTGTCGCGTTCTCTGACCTTTTCAAAATTTTCTTCCTACCGTGTTTGTCTTGATTTTCTGCACTTTGGTCAAGATCATTTACGAATTTGCGCCACCTCCCTGCCTCTAATTTCTTGAGAACTTTTCTTTTGACTGGTTTTTTCTTCTGGGCTTGATTTCTCTGGTTCTGAGTGCGGGTATGGTTGGGGGAAAGTGGTTGTTGAGATGAGGTATTAGGGTAAGAACTAGGGGACAGGGTAGGATTTGGGTGGCCAGAATGGGGACGAAATTCCGACGTCGATTGTGATTTGACATCGGGAGATCGGAGGTAGGTGAGGGGAGGGTTGGTTCTGGTTGAGATCGGGGAGAGGGAGGGGTGGGTCGGAACCTGTTGAGGATAAGAAGCGTGGGCTTCGGTTTGAGGAGAAAACAAGGTCTGGGCTCTAGATAGGTGTGGGGCATCATGGGTTGGTTGAGGAGGGAAAAGGGCCTGAGCTTCGGTTGGAGGAAAAGGGCTGGATTGGGCTTCCGGAAAGAGAAAGACAATGGGCTGCTTAGATTGGGTTAAGGGGGGGGAGAGGGCTTTCCGGCCCAAGATTCTGTGGGTTAGGGATATCAGGCCCAAAAGTGGGCTGAGGAGTGTTTTCAGAAACCCTTGGGTTTAAGTTTTGGCTCACCTTAGGCACGCCGATTTCCACGTCATCCCTCATCATTACGTTGGTAGGATTGAGACGTTCTTGGGCTTCCATCTGTTCATTAATCGATGTTGATATCAATGTCTTTGTTCCCTGAACATTTGAAAGTGGGCCCCCCGCGCTGTTTTCTTCCCTATTTTCGATGTGGCTCTTCGGTTGCATGTTTACCGATTCAGATTCCATTGATGCATCCTCCCCGTCATGCATTTGGTCATCGTCGATTGCCGGTGCCGGACCATGTGAAATCAAGTCCACTTGATCACTAGACCAGGATGAGTCGTCTTCATCATCCATGACTTGGCTTTTACTATGCCAGGAGGGTTCCAATTCTTCCATGATTCTACAGGCGAAGACGATCCCATTAACATTTACTCGTAATATCTGATTAACTTCCTTTGACGATGATACCGAAATTAGAACTCTTGCATAATCGAGGCGCTCGATCGAGTGAGTAGCTTGATCAATAGTGACGACTTTACCAACACACCTTCTCACCGTCTCAAAAAATCTGTGGCTCCATGCGTGAAGTGGCACCCCAAACCACCGGGTCCAAACAAGACGTTTATGGCTAATGTCCTTCTCCGTCCATGGCCTGTGCCATTCAAACCAATGGAGAAACCACTCGTCAAGCTGGTGTTGGAGATCTTCATAAGATCGTTTTAATAGTGGCTGAATAAGAATAGCATTATCACCAAGCGTGCGTAATTTCAGTATACTCCCGCATTCCTGTTGGATTTCCTCTCCATGCTCATCCCAAGAGAATTCTTTACGTAGAATTCCCGTAATGCACCCATCAAGCCATCTTGCTTCTTCCTTTCTAGGGCTAAATTGAATGATCGTATCCACTTTCGGGATCAGAGGTTCCTTTACAATCTTAATGCCTGTCTCCCCTCCAACCCCGGGAACCTTTTTAGTGCTGCCAGTCACCTTCGCGTATGACATCTGGTCTTTTCGGATGCTTTTAGTGGCATCGAAGACGAAAGGCGTAGGGGTAAAGCCTTCCTGCGGTCTGCTCTCCTGCTTTCTATTGTATCTTGGAACAAAAGCCCTAATCTTATAACTTCCAATCCAGACATTATTAAGTCTTTCTAAAGTTCTTTCTTCATCAATGCCTGCTACAAATCTAACAAAACCAAAAGGTTTCCCCTCTCTGTCGTATTTTGGTGGTCTGTATATATCCACCACTTTTCCAACCTTCTCAAAGTTATGCCTCAGCTCCTCCAAGCTGCTTTCGATTGGGAAATTTCTGAAGAAAAAGGAGACAGCATCTCTATTTCTCAGGTCAACAAGTTTATCTCTCCAAAAGGCCGTCCCACGCTTCTGTACTCGCATACTACCTTCCCCAAGCCGGATCCTACCTGACCTCTGGGGATGATAAGGGTTTAGGGTTTTACTAGGGTTAAATGGTCGTATCTGCCTCACCGGAGAACGCTCGGAAAAGGTTCGGTTGTTCCTACGGCTGACTCTCACCCACTCACCCCCCCCCCCTCTCTCTACCTCACACTCTCTCTCTCTCTCTCTCTCTCTCTCTCTAGACATTTTTTCTCACTTAATTCAAGCTGGTTTGTTCACTCTTATTCACATACCAACAGAGGACAACTTGGCTGATATCCTTACTAAGCCACTGCCTCCTTCTGGTTTTAGTACACACAAATCCAAAATGGGCTTGTTAGATATTCATTCCCATTTTGAGGGGGTATAAGGGTTGATTAATACACCTCCATCTTAGTAGATACACTCTTGTTTTAGTGTCTTTACTTAGCCTAATTAGTAGTTAGTTGGTTAGTTAGTTAGTTAGATTAGCAGTTATTAGTTTGTTTTGGTATTTGAAGGGCTTTACTCTTCATTTTTCCAGATTGAGTTAATGGATCATTTGTAAACATTCTTCATTCATCTGTAAAAACATTCTTCCAGCTTTTATCAAAGATGAATTCGATTCTTTGATTCAATAGTTATTAATCATGCATATACAATTTTTGCACTTAGAATGAAAAAAAAAACTTCTTGTTAACCTCATCAGTTTCTTTAAACATTTAGTTGGCGAACTACGTGAGGATTACTTATCACGATATTTTTTTGGGGTTAATTGCACGAAATCCCTTTGGCCCGCCGGTATGTTTTTTATTTTGGATTTTGTAGTCTAAATTCGGTTCTACTTGGGATTTTAGACGGGAAATTTCATTTTACGTCCTGTAACTTATGTGAAATTCAGTTTATATCCTTTAAGTTTTCACTTTTTCAATTTACGTCATAAGATATCCAATTTATGTTCTTTTAGGTCCAATTTATGTCATTTTCGCCGGAAAATTGGAATTCCGGTCAAATAGTCCAATTTACGTCCTTTAAATTTGAAAATTAAAAATTAATAATTAAAAAATTCTTTAAAAAATTAAATATCTCATTAAAAACTAAAAATATCATTAAAATTTATAAATTGTGTAAAATAAAAATAAAAAAATTCTAAAATTCAAAAAAAAAAATTAAAAAATCTACAATTCTAAAAATTTGAAATATTGGAAATAAAAAATAAAAAATTTCTATAAATCTCATAAAAACATAAAATTCTAAATATAAAAAATCTATAAATTAAAATTTTAAAAATGTTTAGAATATAATTAAAAATTATACACGGTTCTACAATCAATCAAGGCGTGGAATACAAAAAAAATTAGGAGTTCGAGAAAAACTTTAATGGCGGATGAGTCCGAATCAAGTCGTGTTTTTAAAGACATATTAATATTTTTTATTATTCTTATTCGGTTTTTAAATTTTTTTAATATTTAATCTACACATTTAAAAAAATTAAAGAGATTTTTAGAATTTTTAATGAGATTTTCGAATTTCTTAATTTTAAGTTAAACATTTTCGATTTTTTGAATTGTAAGATTTTTTATTTTTATTTTACACATTTTATAATATTTAATGAGATTTTTAAAAAATTAAATAAGGTATTTTGAATTTTATTTTTCACATTTTATAGTTTTTAATTTTAATGATGTTTTCAGATTTTTAATAATATTTTAAAAATTTTAAAGATATTTTTAGAAAATTTATTTATTAAATTTTAAAAATTTCAAACTTAAAGGACGTAAATTGGACTATTTGGCCGGAATCCCAATTTATTCCTCACATTCCGGTGAGTTTGAAAATTTTCCGGCGAAAAGGACGTAAATTGGACCAAAAAGAACGTAAATCGAAAAAGTAAAAACTTAAAGGATATAAATTGGATTAGGCCTAAGTTACAGGACGTAAAATGATTTTTTCTCGATTTTAGATTCCAAATAGATAATCAACACTATATAAATACCTATAAATGCTATAACATAAAATTGATTTATAACCTACTTAAATTTCAAAACAAATACATATCTTTACAAATCATTAAGATCCCAACAAGGCCAGCTCCATCGGAGCTTCAGGTATTAATGAAGATTTTGCGTTTCCCAAAAAGACTGAACAATTCCAGTTGTTTCACAGTGGCAACTCTTCAATAAAAACAAGGGGAAAAAGCTTTCTAGTACATTTGGGGATCCCTTACTACAATTTAGTACAATCACTTTCTAGTACATTTCACATTTATAGATAAACATTTCACATTGACCCCCAATATTTCACATTCACATTTCACATTTACAACAAACATTTCACATTTAAAAGTGATTGTATTAGATTGTGGTGGGAAGTTGGATTTTGTATCAAAATGTCAATAATCTCTAAAAACAATTGATATTGTTTAAAAGTGCACTTGAGTTGCACGGTGCACCCGAGTGCACAAAAGACTTGATTCAAGCAAGATAGCAGTTATGGAATAAACATCTAACCAAACGTTCAAGTTTGCAAATGTAGCAAAGTTCAAGGAGTGAAGGATATAACCAAAATGCAAGCACCTTTCGCGAAAGAGAACTTTTACTTGAAGTGATTGAGATCGTTATGATCTGAAAACCACCTTCGCATTTGGTGAGGATCTTGGCATGTTTAGCAGTATCTTTGCAGCTCGAAAAAAAGTTGCCTGTGCATATGTCCAGCCGCATTCGGGCTGGATCACCAACTTTTCGAGTGTTCTTGCATATTTCAACAAAAACTCAATAATCTGAAATAATAAGGAGTTATTCAAATGTGAAGTAATCTGAACTGTCTTCAGTTGCATCAGAAAGGACTTGGAGAGATTAGTTACAAACTCCAGGTCGAGCGGTGGTGGATACTTAAAACAAGTCGGTTCCACATCTTCAATGACTAACGTCTTTAGATTAGGGAAGATCCCAAGAGGATTCATCGTGTCTCGGAATTCATCTTCAGAGAGTTCAATATCAGTACCTATAAGTCTTAGGAACTTGACATTTGGTAATGGTGAAAGCGTATCTTCCCTATGCGACGTGTATAGCAATAAGATAGATCGCATTAAAAAACGGAGAGTAACTAATTGAACGGAAAACAAATAAAAGGCAAAGTGCCAAATCTATTATCCGTAATTCCATCAAATTCAAAGAATGTTAATAGTTCCATGGTCATTTATGGTGTCACCAATAAGTAATTATGTTAGATGCAACGGAGTAGCCAAGAACAAGAATAGAATAGAACTACGTAATAATCCGCCCAAGCATAAAGTCGAATCTAATAACTAAGTCAATCAACAACCCTTTCTCAGAAGGTAGCCGACCAACGCTCAGTTCACAAGTAGAAATTGGAACCAATTAAGTTGCAATAGCCAAATTGAGGATTTTACTGATGGGTAGAAACTTTATAAATTAATAAATTTATTATTTAAAAGAGTTATTAATTAATATTTTATTAATTTATAATAAAATACTTAGGTATATCAAATGAACGATGTATCACTCCTTACGGACATTAAAGAATGTTTGTATAAATACAATATCAAAATATGCTAACACAAATAAATTATACACTATAAATTTTTACAATAATAAGAAAAATTAAAGATATTATCTTATAATTTTAGCGATATTATCTTAGAGAAAGTATTAAATAATCGAGTTTCTACTATATAAGATGAACTAGTACGAGACTCGCCTAAGTATTTAGGCGAGATTATAAAAATAAAATTTGTTTAGTAAAATTTAAGATAATTTATTATAAAAAATAATTTTGGATCCGTCGACAATTTTTGTACAGAGTAAATGTGAATTCAATTGTTAAATTCCAATAGGTTGAGAGGAATAGAAAATGCCAGACTCTTTACAGTAATTTTATGCAAAACTATCACAGTCAAGTAGATAGCTTCATGCAGTTGCAGTGTAACCATTAACTTAATGCTTAATTTCTTAAACTCATTACATCCAATACAGTGTTAATATATAAATTGAAATGACACTATTCAAGGTAACAACTGCTAGAAAACTAGCACTAAATTACATATTTCTAACCAAATGTTGCAAATGTAGAAAAATTAGAAAGTGAAGGATATCACCAAAATGCAAGTACCCTTTGCAAAAGAGAACTTTTACTTGTGAAGTGATGTGATATCGTTAATTATGATCCATTTGTGTTCAAAATCACCCTTGCAGTTGGTGAGGATCTTGGCAAGTTCAGTAGTATCTTTGCAGCTCGAGAAAAAGTCTCCTGTGAATATGTCTTGCCGCATTTGGGCTGGATCACCAACTTTTTGAGTGTACTTGCATATTTTAACAAAAACTCAATAATCAGAAATATTAAGGAGTTCTCTGTCAAACGTGAAGTAATTTGAACTGTCTTCAGTTTCTTCAGAAAGGACTTGGAGAGACTAGTTACGAACTCCAAGTTGAACATGGGTGGATCTCAAAAACAAGGCATTTCCACGGCAATGACTAACATCTTTAGATTAGGGAAGATCCCAAGAAGACTCATTGTGTCTCTGATTTGTACTGTATTAATTTTGACTATCAGTAGATATAAGTTTTAGAAACTTGACATTTGGTAATGGTGAAAGCGTAGCTTTCTTATGTGACGCGCCAAGCTCCTGCTATAACGTACAATAAGATAGATTGCATTAAAAATGGAGAGTAACTAATTGAATGGAAAACAAGCACAAATAAAAAGGTAAAGTAACAAATCTATTATCAGTACGTAATTCCCTCGAATTCAAAGAATGTTAATTATGTACAATAATATTCACAAGTATGGAAATTAATGTAGAAAATATATACATTTGAAACTATGGACAAATAGGAAATACTATAAGGCCGGTAACAAGCTAGATTAACAATTACTCGTACTTCTAAATTAACGAATAAATCTATATTAAGGTTTTCAAACAATTCGTAATATTATTACTACATCAGTCTGAAATGATAAACAGAGTCTTTCAACAACACGTTGGATAGTTGATAAGATTTGCCTCAATGTTTCTCTAACCAATTCATTCATGCACGGGTATATCATCATTAGTTTCGAAATGTGTTACTTAATTGTTAATCCAATGCGTCTTCCCAGCACATTCGTACAAGTTAAAGAAATGAAATAGTGCTGCAGCAACATACCGAGTTGGAAGAGAGACAAATAGAGAAGACTAGGAGCGACGACGGCGTTCTATTGAAGATTTCGGCACCATTGACTAGTACTGGTAGGAGGTGTGGCCTTTTACTAACGCGATTAGAAGCAGCAGAATGATTTTAGGGGTAGATTGAATTGTGGGCTTTGTTTTGGTACGATGGATTGAATCATTCCGACGACGGCGGATAAAGAAGGGCTTTGTTTTGGTATATGAGCTCTAATTTCTTCTATGGTTAAAAAAAACATAGAAATTCACAAAAGGGCGGGGCCATACACCCCTTATTAACACCCCCAAATTTTGTTGGACATAAATAAATTTACTAAAATGTCCTTTTAAATCCTTTCAAAAATTTGGTCTTATCGGGTTCGTGTCGTTATCGGGTCGACCTGATAACGACACGAAAATTTCGTGTCGGGTTCGTGTCAACCCGTTAAGCACGATAAAATTAACAGGTAACACATTAACCTGTTAACAACCCGTTAACCTATTATTTACCTGATATGACACGTATCTGATAATAACACGATAATTTTTTATATTTATATAAATATATTATTTTTTATATATTTAATACATTATTAAATTGATTTATTTTCTTATTGTGTCGTTATCGTGTTGTTATGTCACGTCGACACGAAAATTATCGTGTCGTGTCGACACGAAAATTATCGTGTTCGTGTCGTGTCGATAAAGATCCTTATCGTGTCGTGTTTGTGTTTGGCCTTATCGTGTCGACACGAAACACGACACGATAGCACGATTTGCCAGCCCTACTGGACAGTGGTTGATGCGTCGAAAAAGAACGCCTTCGGATATCGATCGTTCTCTTGCGAGCACTATCAATCACGAGTCCAATCTCTAGTTGAATCCTTGGCAATCTTCAAGTAAATCTCCTCGGGAATCTGATAATAATCTGCAAAAGTACGCCGGAGGGGGGCTCCAGCGTAGAAGCTCCGACGCTCAAGTCAGATTCGATCGTAGGCGAAATCAAAGAGGAATTCCCCTGTATATCTAGGGAAATTCCGGCGAATATAATGAAGTTTCTCTTCAAATCAGTGTATAATTCTTATGAAAGTGCGTATCGTATGTAAAAATGTATCTATCGTCATCCAAAACTTACCTGATAATGTAAAATGATCGGCTTATATACCTGGCCCCTTCTCTCGGGGGAGAAGGGGACTTATTCTCCCTATATTCTTGGTCCATTCCTCAGAATCCGGCTCCTCAGCCCCTGAAGACTTGGTTTTTTGAGCATATCCTCCCCTATCCTCGTGGGTTTGACCCACTCATTTGACTTGGCCAAGAAAGATGGACTATTCGCTCCATATTTGGGCCGAGTCCCTTCAGGGCCAAGGGTTATTAACCTTTCTAAATATGGGCCAAAGGCCCAGTCACCCTGATTTCTCTCATTTCCCTACTCAAGCCCAGGGGTGTATTAACCCTGTTTCTTCGGTATATTGATATAATCATGACTATCGTAATTTATCCCGTTTCCACGTGTCGACTTCTCGGAGAGCGACATATTTATCTACATCAACCACTCCCCCCTACTCTCATAAAAGGAATAATTTTTAGGAGAGTAGGAAAATATTAACATTGAGGTAAATACCAAAGAAATATTCCATTCCTAAAATTTAAAATACCCTCCGAAGTATTTTATTGATTTGACTCCCTTCGCAATAATTAACTCTGGAAGGCCTCAGGTCTTTTTCACTTCCACACGCAACCTTGCCCTTGAAAACCATAGCCACGCGTTCATTCCTAACCCAACATCAGGCCGCCCTTTTCAGTTTACGCGCTTTTCGATTGGGGTGATATTAATTCTCCTCGATCTTCTCCCTTCTCTCTCCTCCGCTTAATCATTTCAAAACCCCTTTTCTTTCCACCAAAAACCCTTCTTTCTTTTATTTCAAACTTATCTAATTTCCAAATTCATCTCCACCTCTGCAATTCTAACTTCTTTGTGCACGTCCAGCGGCCGTTCCGTCATCACTCTTAAAACCGACTTTGCTCCAGGTATCTATTCCTTCCTTTCCTCTCTCATTTACAATATCCTCATGTCATCCTCTTCAGACTCCATTTCCATGGAGAGTTCAACTTCCAACTCACTTCCCATATTTCCCGTAACCGACCGAGCTTTGGAGAATAAAATTTATGGGCCCTCAATTCTTATTCCTGAGCGCGTTGCCGCTTTTCTTCGTTCAGGGATCTTCCCCGCCGATTATTCCGTTAGGGCTGCACATAAGAGAGAGCGCCCTAATTTTCCAGGTCATAATACCTTAGCCTTTTGGGAGGCTCAACTAAAAGCGGGCCTCCGTTTCCCCATCCATCCTTATCTTTGTGAAATTTCCAATTATCTCCGCATACCTTTGAACCAATTTACTCCCAATGCCATACGCGCAATGTTAGGCTTTTATATTCTGATGAGGGGAAATGGTGGGGATCCCTCAGCTCAACTCTTTTTAACCCAGTATGTATGCAAGTTTTCGGACGGGTTCTTTTATGCTAGTGGTCGCACCTCCCGGACCGGTAAGTTCATGGAAAAGCTCCATGAAGGGGTCCAGGATTGGAAAGACTACTATTTCTTTGTTACAAATCCTCTTCCTTGGGAATTTCCTCATGAGGGGTGGATTTATGAAAATCCTGGGGTGCCACGTCCTCCTCTTTCCGTTTGTTCCTCCCTAAACCTGGATGTGATGAACCATTTAAACGATCATGTCTCTGTCCATGGCTTTTTTGATGTAATGGGTATCTGTAAAAATCCTAGAGCCCTTTCTCATTTCGGTTTTGGTCGCCCTGATTACCCTTTAGGTCCCGATGATGGTAATACCATTTCCCCTCTCCTGGTATTGTACTCAAGACCTTAACCCGTTATACTCATTAATGTCGTTTCATATTTCTTTGTACAGCTATGAGTTGGTTAACTCAGATTTCGCGTGATGCTGCCCCTCTCTCAATGGTTAATAGGTCTCCGGCGCCCGAAAGTTCCTCGAAGGCTCAAGTTCCTCCTTCCCCAGTGGAACCTGCTACTGGGTCTGTTGCTAAGCGTACCCGTTCCTCTACCGAAAAAGCCATGGTTTCTACGTTGCCTCCTGTCTCCGATGCTTCCAAGAAGAAGAAGTCCAAGACCAAATCCTCTCTGCCTAATGTCGCTTCCGATGCTCCAGATGAAATTAATGTTGACCATCTCCTGGCTTTTATAGAGCGTTACACTCCGGCTCCTGCCACTGAGGCCCTCAATGCTCTGTCCTTCGGAGAGCGGGTTGTGCATGCTGCCCACAGCTTTACCCAGGTATTCTCTTCGTGTAAATGCATTTCTAAGTAATTCTAATAAGAAAGAGTATGCTTGTCTTACTTCTTTAGATGATTCATTGTGTAGTTTGGTCTCCTGTTCTCCAATGTGTCTGAACGAGCCCTTCAGTCCCTTCAGCTGGTGGATGACCTCCACAGCCAGGTAGAGTTGGAGAAGGTGAGGAAGGATATTCTCGAAGCAGAATTACATGACGCTAATCAGAGGTATAAAGTACTCCAAACAACACTTTCGGGGGAGATCTCTTTGCTGAAGAAAGAGTTTGGTAAACGGGTAGAACAGCTGGAGGTTACCCTTACTCAGGCTGGTATGAAATTGTGTATAGATTCCCTGTTTACCTCTGCCACTGGTCAAACATTTCTAGGTACCTTGCATCAGGAGTGGCTGGAGGCCTTTCTTCAAAGTAGCAGCTTTTTGGGGGCGATGGGTGCATATATCCCTCATTTTATTGATCATGGATTTTCCAACGCTGTAGCGGAACATTCTGCTCCTGGATTTAACGGTCAATATACGCGTGCCCTCCGGTTAGAAGAATTGGACACTCCCCCCAAGTTCCCTGGAGATGCTAAAGAAGACATCCATACTCCCTGGTGGTTACCTGGGATGAGGAAGGCGATCCTGGAGTTGAAGGATGCTGCCCTGAAATTGGATGATCTTGCACCGGCAAAGGATATGGCTTTCCCTGTCCATGTGGACAACCCAACTCCAGTGGCTACTGTGGCAGCGGGTGCTGTAGTGGAGAAGGCAGAGGGAGGCGATTCCAGTGGGCGAGCGGAGGAGGCAGGAGAAGGTTCCGAGGGGAAGAATGATGTTCCCCTCCCTTCATAACTTTAATTCCTTGATAACACTTTAGTACTTTTAAAACACTTTTTGTTTTGTTAAGGCCTCTAAGGCCCTTTTTGGTATTTTCCGGAGACTCCACACTCCGGGGTTTTTCTGTGGAGGGCTTAGGCATGGTGCCTTAAGTCTTGAATATTTCTGCTTTTCTTCCGCTTAATATCGTACCTGCACATTTATCACTTGGCATGCATATATATATATATATATATATCTGACTCTATTATTAGATGTGTAACGTAATATCCTTCCTGCTTATGAATCTAGCATGTTTCCAGCGTTTTCTTGACACGTAAAGGCTCTAAAGCTCCTAGAAGAACCTTAATGAGGAGATAGGGTTTATATCCCTGTACTTACTTGGTGACTTGATAATGCTTCTAGTCTCTCTTAATACTAGAGTTTTTAGGGATTATATTCTCTCTTAGGTTGTTTATACTCGTAAGAGTTGGTTTATACTCGTGAGAGTTAGTTTATACTCGTAAGAGTTTGTTTATACTCGTAAGAGTTTGTTTATACTCGTAAGAGTTGTTTATACTCGTAAGAGTTTGTTTATACTCGTAAGAGTTTGTTTATACTCGTAAGAGTTGTTTATACTCGTAAGAGTTTGTTTATACTCGTAAGAGTTTGTTTATACTCGTAAGAGTTGTTTATACTCGTAAGAGTTTGTTTATACTCGTAAGAGTTTGTTTATACTCGTAAGAGTTTGTTTATACTCGTAAGAGTTGTTTATACTCGTAAGAGTTTGTTTATACTCGTAAGAGTTTGTTTATACTCGTAAGAGTTTGTTTACACCCGTAAGAGTTTGTTTATACTCGTAAGAGTTTGTTTATACCCGTAAGAGTTTGTTTATACTCGTAAGAGTTTGTTTATACTCGTAAGAGTTTGTTTATACTCGTAAGAGTTTGTTTATACTCGTAAGAGTTTTAAGAGTCGCTAGGGATAGGGTTTATCGACGAGTTAATCATGTCTTCCGCTACTGTACCCCCTACTCCCCCTAGCTTTAGAGGTTGTCGTGAATAGAAACTTTAGGAATTTTTCCTAGGTATTCTCTATTCGGGCATGTATGAATTGGTGTAAATTTCTCTATCTTGCAATGTCTTTATCATGTTATGTTTCAGTTTCCAAAACATATTCGTTATTTCAGCACTAATTATGCAGGCCCTCAACAGTTATCTTAACACGGTATTAACATATGAGAAACATTTCATCATAAAATTAGCACATAAGAGTCATCTCATCACAATATTAACATGCATTTAGGGAAATTGCTGAAATTTTATCAAAACCGATGCTCCATTGATCAAAAATGTTTATCAACATAGGCAAATAAGGGGAACCTATGCCGGCCTCATTAAAAACCTCTCCGTGGTAAAACTCCAAAGGGAAACCCACGTAGAGGGAAAAAGAGTGCCGGTGAAGCAATTATTCGAATAAGAGGTAAACGTTCAAAATTGTTCATAAAGAAAAAGGAAGTAGGGGAATAACACCTTCCTCAAACATAAAATCTCTTCAAGTGGCACACGTTCCATGGCCTTAGTATCTCTTTCCCGGTCATGTCTTGGAGCTTGTATGCTCCGCCTTTTAGTACCTGTATTACCCTGTACGGACCTTCCCAATTGGGTTCCAGCTTCCCCGTGTTCTTCAAAGCATCTGCTCTCCGAAGGACTAAATCTCCCACTTTAAAGGAGCGAGGGATCACTTTACGATCATATGCTGCCTTGATCCGACTCTTGTACCTTTCTGCTTTTAATCTCACCATCTCCCTTTCTTCATCTATCTGGTCCAGCGCCTCCCTCATCAACTCTTCATTTCTTTCTTCTTCAAAATAGGTGATCCGGTGCGATTTGAGTCTAGCTTCAGGGGGTATCACTGCCGCTGCTCCATATACTAAGTAGAAGGGAGATTCGCCTATAGCTGTCTTGGGGCTGGTTCTGTAGGACCAGAGGACGTTGTCCAACTCCTTCACCCATTTTCCTCCTACCTCTTCCAATCGTGTTCGAATACCATCCACTAGGATTCTGTTTGTAACCTCCACCTGCCCATTAGCTTGTGGATGGGCTACTGAAGTAAACCTCTGTGTAATGTTCCACCTTTCGCACCACCTCCTTACTTTCTCTCCATTGAACTGCGTTCCGTTGTCGGAGACCAAGATCCTGGGTATTCCAAACCTGCAACAAATATGTCTAGCAAGGAAAATAATTATATTATCTTCTTCGATTTTGGCCAAGGGCACGACCTCTACCCATTTACTGAAATAATCCACGGCTACGATCAGAAATTTTCTCCCTCCTGGTGCCAAGGGGAAGGGTCCCACCAGATCGATTCCCCATTTGGCGAAGGGACAGGGCGAGTACATAGCCCCCATTTCTTCTGCAGGTATTCGTATCAAGGGTCCATTCTTCTGACACTTCTCACATTTCTTCACATACTCTCTAGCATCTCTGATTATGTTAGGCCAGTAAAAACCTGCCCTAAATACTTTCTTCACCATGGTCTGGTACCCTTCATGGCTGGATGCGCAACTTTCATGGATGTCTTTGATCACTAGCTCTGCTTCTCTTCTCGAAAGACATTTCAAATAAGGTTGAGTGAAGGACCTCTTGTACAATTGACCTCCTAGGATGCAATACTTCCTTCTCCAAGCCTTTGCTTCTCTGGACATTGGGGCTACTGGACCCCTGTTCAATTCTTCCCATATTTCTTTCCTCCAATCATCCCCTGCTGTTATCTCTCCGATCAGGGTTTCCGTAGCTACTTGATCTGCCACCAACAGAGTTACCTTTCCGTCTCCCTCGAATTCAGTGGAACTAGCCAGTTTAGACAGTCCATCTGCTTTCATATTCTCTTCTCTTGGTACATGTACCACTTCAAAAGTATGGAATTTGTTTTTTAACTTCTTTACCTCTTCTAGGTAGGTGATCATTCTCTCATCTTTGGCGAGGTACTCCCCCCTGACCTGCTGTACTATCAGCTGCGAATCGGAGTACAGGGTGACCTTCTGTGCCCCTAACTCTGCGGCCATGCTAGCTCCTCTAATCAGGGCCTCATACTCTGCACCATTGTTTGAGGTTGAAAATCGGAATTTGACAGCCACCTGCACTTCTTGACCCTCAGGGTCGATCAGTAATATCCCTGCTCCACATCCCAAGGCGGATGCTGAGCCATCCACATATACCTTCCATCCTTGTTCTTCTTCCACTCTGGTAGACTCTTGAATAAAATATGCTAGGGCTTGAGCCTTGATGGCTCTCCTTGGTTCATAGTCTATATCATACTCCTGCAATTCCACTGCCCACCTGACCATTCTTCCTGATAAATCTGCTCTCCCCAGTGTTTGCTTCAGAGGGAAATTAGTTCGCACCATAACTTTGTAGGACAGGAAATAGGGGCGTAATCGCCTAGCCGTTACCACCACCGTCAGGGCTGCCTTCTCCACTTCTGAATACCTGATCTCTGCCCCTTGGATGACCTTGCTCACGTAATAAATGGGTTGCTGTGTGGACCCTTCCTCTTTCATTAGGGCAGTGCTCAGGGAGTGTTCCCCTACTGAAAGGTATAAGAGCAACACATCTCCTTGAGAGGGCTTCGTCAGCTTTGGAAGTTGTTCAAGGTGGAGTTTGAGTTCCTCGAAAGCTTTCTGACACTGATCGTCCCACTCGAACTTCGACCCCTTCCTTAAGGTTCTGAAGAAGTGGTGGCTCTTTTCTGCTGACCTTGATATGAACCTACTGAGAGCTACGATCCTACCATTCAGGGTTTGCAATTCCTTCAAATTCCGAGGGGGCTGCATGTCGAGCACCGCCTTCACCTTAGCAGGGTTCACTTCTATCCCTCTTTGAGTCACCATATATCCCAGGAATTTCCCTGATCCTACTCCAAAAGAACATTTAGCAGGGTTTAATTTAATACCATTCTCTCGGATTACCTGAAATATCTCCTTCAAGTCGCCAATATGTCCCTCTGCCTTGACACTTTTAGCCAGCATATCATCCACGTAAACCTCCATGTTCCTGCCTATCTGCCCTCGGAACACCGAGTCTACCATTCTTTGATAGGTGGCTCCTGCATTTATCAGTCCAAAAGGTATACGTACATAACCGAAAGTACCACATGTCGCTATAAAGCATACCTTTGGTATATCGAGGGGGTTCAACTGGATTTGATGGTACCCTTGATAAGCATCCATCATGCTGAGTAATTCAAACCCGGACGTGGCATCCACCAGCTGATCAATCCTAGGCAGAGGATAGTGATCTTTAGGGCACGCCTTGTTCAAGTCCCTGAAGTCAATGCACATCCTCCATTTGCCGGCTCCCTTGGACACCAGTACTGCATTCGAGAGCCACTCAGGGAACTGCACTCTCTTCACGTGCCCTGCGCTCAACAATTTATCGATCTCCTCCTTTACAATGAGGTTCTTCTCTTTACAGAAGTTCCCCAACTTCTGTTTCACGGGCCTAGCTTTGGGATCCACATTCAGATGGTGCACAGCTATTTCTGGAGGGATACCCGTCATATCCGTCGCTGTGAATGCAAAGATGTCTGCATTTTGCTGGAGGGCAAGTATCATCTTTCCCTGGAGCTCAAGGTTCATATTCGTACCTATCCTGGTTGTGAATCCCTCATTTCCTGGGTAGAGCTCGATGCTCATCAACTCCTCGTCTGGTTTAGCTTTGGACTGCTCTTGGATTAGCTCACCCACTTTCTGTCTCTTCAGCTCAGGGTCTTCGCCCTTAAATCTCTCCATTCCCCGGAATACGGCCCTGTCCGCTATCTTGACCGATTCCACGTAACACTTCCTTGCCTGATACTGATCGCCACATATCTCTCCCACACCCCCCGAGGCAGGGAATTTCATCTTCATGTGGAAGGTGGAGATCACTGCCTGAAAAATATTCAAGCTTGGCCTTCCCATTACTACGTTGTAGGAAGATGGGACGTCTACAATCAAGAATTCTATGACTTGTACTCGACGGTTAGGGGCGACTCCTAACCCTACTTGCAATAACGCTGAACCAAGGGGTTGAATGGCTCCCCCTGAGAATCCGTAGAGAGCGGTTTCCACCGGTCTGAGCTTTATATTCAGGTCCATCTTCTTAAAGCACTCCAAAAACATGATGTCGGCAGAGCTTCCAGTATCCACAAAGATTCTTGCTACGTCGTATCCTGCTATATCCGTGGTAATGACCAGTGCGTCATTATGAATTTCTCTAGGTTCCCCGACGTCTTCTGGCCCGAAATGAATGTCTGGGCCCTCTGCCATCTTTCCCACCTCATGGTGCTCTATATTCCTCTCATTCTTCAGCGACCGAACGCTCTGCTTCCTCTGCCTAAAGGAATCCCCATCAGCAGGGCCTCCCATAATCATATGAATAGTTCCTCTCTTCTGGGGAGGGGGTGGTGGCTCCTCATTGCCCTTCCTTTGATCTCTTCTCTCATCTTCCTGCTTCCCCTCGGGGTCCTTTCGCTTTTGACCCCTGAGGCCTTGTCGATCTCTGAAAATAAACTCTTTCAAGTGGCCTGCCTGAATCATCCTTTCTATCTCATCCTTCAGATGCCAACATTGGTTGGTATCGTGGCCATAATCGTTGTGGAACCTGCAGAATTTGTTTGACTTAGGGTTTTGGGGACCTCTGCTTCTTGAGTAGGGGAATTTCATATCTGGATGGTCCCCTGCCACCTCTAGGACTTCGGCTGGCTCCATCCTCAACGGGGTATATCTCTTCGCCCCCCTCCTTGGGTTCCAGGGTGCAACTTCCTCTCTTCTTACGCTTTCTAGTCTCCTGGAGCCTCAATGTCTCTCCGGACTTGGCCTCCTAAACGGAATCTCTTTTCTCCTTTCTCCATTACTCACTATGGCCCTGGTCTCTGATCGCTTAGCTTTCCTTACCTCTTCCAGGGTAAGGTATTTCTCTGCTCTCCTCAACAATTCATCAAAGGTCCGAACTGGCTTCTTGGCTAGTTTGATTCGGGTGGAATTTACACATTTTAGAGGCACATGTGAAGCGTGTTTTGATGTGGATTTCATTGATTTATGCATTGAATATGATTGTTTTAGCCAAAATGAGAGAAAGGTATTATTTTGTCGATTTTATAGGTAAAACGATGGAATTTGGATCAAAACGCATACCACAAGTGATCGGACCGGAAAGAGGAGTGCACCATTGGATCCGGTTCGAAAAATGGAGTGGAATAGCAAAAAGAATCGAGTCAATCGGAGGTCGGAAGCTCAAGAAACGGAGGGACGAAGTTGGAGGACGAAAACGACACAAGGAGCCAAGACGAAGTTTTGGCCCGGCCGGGTGGCATGACTCGCCCGGCCGGGCGGCCAAGCACAGAAACAAGGCCGAGTATGAAGTTTTGGCCCGGCCGGGCGGCATCACTCGCCCGGCCGTGCGGTCGTGTGCAGAATTTGGGGCCAAATACGAAGTTATGGCCCGGCCGGGCGGCCGAACAAGCTAACATATATTCCCCATTTACGAACTTTTGGCCCGGCCGGGCCACTTCATCCGCCCCGCCGGGCGGCCGACCCCCTGTTTCTTAAATTCTCGGCCAACAATCCGCCCGGCCGGGCCACTTCCCCACCCGGCCGGGCCGTCCCATTCTCGGTGCCAAACGCGAAATTTCTCCATTTTTTAGGGATCTACTTGCAATTTTCACACTTAAGCCCTACCCCAACACTATAAATACCTCATTCCTTAAATTCTAAAGAACCTGACCCCTTTCTCAAGAGTTCTTCACACATTTACACATAGTTGGAGGTTTTTGGCCACATCTTCTTCATCTTTCCACCAATTCATGCAAGGAAGGAGGCATTAGCTTGGGAATTCAATTCCCCACCTCACCACAGTCTAAGCTTCCCTTTATTTTCAGTTTTGATTGCTTTGATCTTTGTTTTGATTGTAATTCAAACATGTGGATGATTGGCTAGAACAATTTGTGGTTCTAAGGCATTGTAGAGATTTGGATTGATGTTTATGAGTAACTTCTTGCTTTAATTGGTGTTTATTTCTTATTTGCATGTTCAATTATCCATTGCAAAGCATATTGTTAGTGGCCATAATGATTTGCTTGATTCATTGTTGATTGGGGCAGTATCGAGAGATTTATCTCATTTAATCGTATGCGAATGTGCAACCCGGTATTATTATGATCTCGAGAGAGGATTAATTATCGGAGAGGGAATCGAATGATCTTAGGAGCTATTTTAGATGGTGTAATGTTTGTGATGTAGACATACGAGCTTATATTACATTGCGTCTTTGGATTAATTTGTATCGAGAGATCGATTAGTTCTTCTTGTGTGATCACCCTATATGAGATAACCTTAATGGCCATTTAAACGAGATAACTCTCATAAACGGACGTCTAAGTACTACAATTGCCTTGGAACCCACCTTCTTTCTTTGAGTTACATCCATTTCACTTTCGTTTTCTTGATTTATATGGTATTTGATCGATTTCGTCTTTGCTCTTTATTACTTATTTGTGACACTTAGTAGGTAATTTTAGAGTGAATCATCATATTCAAATTATCGATCACGTCTATTTAGAACTCGACTAGCAAACTACCACTTTTACGCTTAACCTTCTCGTGGGATCGACCTCGTGCTTATCACGCTACAATAGACGCCGTACACTTGCGGTTGTTTATTTAGTGTTGCATATCACGTGAATCACTAGAGATGTGAATAAATCCCCATCTCTTAACCCGTTGGTGAGGGCGTTGATTTTGACCTCTGAGGAGGCTGTAGGTACTTCGAGAGCTGCTTGGTTGAATCTTTTCAAGAAAGCCCGAAGACTCTCATTCTCCCCTTGTCGCATGTTAAACAAGGTGAGGGTGGCCCTAGGTTGCCTCCTAGCGCTGGCAAATTGGTGCAGGAATAGTTCACTGAACTCCGACCATGAATGGACAGTATCTGGCCCTAACTGGGTGAACCATTGCTGCGCCGCTTTAGATAGGGTAGTCAGAAATACCCTGCACTTGACGCCCTCTCCGTATCGATGCAACAGGGCGGCATTCTCGAACCTCATCAAATGCTCGTACGGGTCCGTGGTGCCATCATATTCGAAATTTAAAGATTTAAAATAGGAGGCAGTTCATCTTGTAAAATAGTGGATGAAAATTGATAACCAGTAACGTAAGAAGGTTTACTTACGTTGTCAATCATATGCTTCTGCATGTCTTTCATCTCCTTCCGCAAGGCCTGTATCTGATCGCTGACGGCTCCTTGATATGTGTCGTCCGTGCTTTCTCCCATCCCTGTCTTCAGAGTGGTGTCCCCAAGGATCCTCTCTGTATCCCTCCGAGGGGGTCTTTCCAAGATGCTTCTTTCCGCCTGAGAAGGTACTTTTTCTTCTGGGTTCTGAGGGGGATCCTCATTCCTGGAAGGGACTTGAACAGAATCGATGACCCGTTCTGGGAGATTTTGTCTTGTACCCTTACGAGTGGTTGGAATAGGTTCGGGAGGGCGAAGTCCTCGAGTAGCGATTATTCTTTCAACTGATTGCGCGATCATCTCATCTAATTGATCTCGAGAGACAGTCAGGAGTTCCGGTTGAGCGTTAGGGTTATCCCTATTGATCCCACTCCTTAAATTTCGATTTGAGGGAAAACCTGGAGGAGGCGGAGGAAGAGGAGGAGGAGTGGAATCTCCTTTCTCCTTCGTCTGCTTCACTAGATCGTGTCCTTCACCCATTTAAGTACGGAACTTTTCTCACGCCTTAGCCTGAAATGTTCCCACAGACGGCGCCAGTTGATGCGTCGAAAAAGAACGCCTTCGGATATCGATCGTTCTCTTGCGAGCACTATCAATCACGAGTCCAATCTCTAGTTGAATCCTTGACAATCTTCAAGTAAATCTCCTCGGGAATCTGATAATAATCTGCAAAAGTACGCCGGAGGGGGGCTCCGGCGTAGAAGCTCCGACGCTCAAGTCAGATTCGATCGTAGGCGAAATCAAAGAGGAATTCCCCTGTATATCTAGGGAAATTCCGGCGAATATAATGAAGTTTCTCTTCAAATCAGTGTATAATTCTTATGAAAGTGTGTATCGTATGTAAAAATGTATCTATCGTCATCCAAAACTTACCTGATAATGTAAAATGATCGGCTTATATACCTGGCCCCTTCTCTCGGGGGAGAAGGGGACTTATTCTCCCTATATTCTTGGTCCATTCCTCAGAATCCGGCTCCTCAACCCCTGAAGACTTGGTTTTTTGAGCATATCCTCCCCTATCCTCGTGGGTTTGACCCACTCATTTGACTTGGCCAAGAAAGATGGACTATTCGCTCCATATTTGGGCCGAGTCCCTTCAGGGCCAAGGGTTATTAACCTTTCTAAATATGGGCCAAAGGCCCAGTCACCCTGATTTCTCTCATTTCCCTACTCAAGCCCAGGGGTGTATTAACCCTGTTTCTTCGGTATATTGATATAATCATGACTATCGTAATTTATCCCGTTTCCACGTGTCGACTTCTCGGAGAGCGACATATTTATCTACATCAGTGGTGAAATATTGTATTGTATTATTAATACTCCGTAGTAGCATAATAATTATTTTAAAATGTGGTATCATTTACTTATTTATACGGCAACAAACCAATCATAGAATCTAACGTTTAATCTAATTTCATAAATTTAATTATATTAGAAAATAATGATAAAACAAATTATTTTTTAATTAGGGTCACAAATATTCTTAATTAAGGAAATAATTATTATTTCATAAAGATAGAAACATGACTGGTATTAAAGTAATAAATTAAAATAAACACTTAAAAATATTTTATATAAAATAAATAAATTATATAATTTTTTTCAACTCGTGCAATACACGTGGTTTTATAAATATAAATTAAACTGCTAGATTTACTTT
The DNA here is from genome assembly GCA_963675135.1 of Galeopsis tetrahit. Classification (NCBI taxonomy): domain Eukaryota; kingdom Viridiplantae; phylum Streptophyta; class Magnoliopsida; order Lamiales; family Lamiaceae; genus Galeopsis; species Galeopsis tetrahit. The sequence goes on from OY776127.1 coordinate 64,681,254, forward strand.
ATATCGGGCAAGGTCAAACGGTCATTAAAGGATAAAAAAAATGATTAAGGTGTTTAATATTTTTTTAGAGGTTAATTATAATGCAAAAAATCATTAATTATACTTCACATATAATCAGATTTGCTTTTGTATATAGGACAAATTAAAAGAATAAATACCTAAATAATTCATTTAATATAATTTACCAAAAGTTATTATTCTTAATTCTTTTTAACAGAATCCTTTCATATTTTAATTGAGGTTTCTTCTCATATTAATTATCTTTAATATCCACCATTTGTTAAATTAATATTGATGTTATTGTTTAATATTTTATGCATATAGTGATTATTTTGGTTCTAATAAAAAATAGTAAATCGAAAATTTCAAATTAATGTCCTATTTTAGTATAAGATTACACCCTAAAATCATATACTCCCCCATTTCATAAAATTAGTCATCTTTGCTATTTTATACTTAAAATTAAGGAACATAATTTTTTGACATATTTACCCCTCATTAATATTGATCTTTTAAAACAAAAATTAATATAAAAAGAGCTCAAATATCAACTTACCTTGTCAAAAGAGAAAAAAGATGATACATTAATATATTTTCAATAGAAATAAAAAGGTATTGTAAAAATTAAAGAGGGGTAGATTAGGGAGATTCGTGGTAAAGATAATATAAGAGACAAACTTTTTAAAACATTATTTAAGACAAAGCGACAAACTTTTTAAAAAGGATTGAGTGCTAATCTGTGCGGCCGGCTTATTTTTATTTCAATTTTTTTTTTGCCGTTATATATACCCTTCACACCTCACCCTTTAGTTCTTTACCAATACCAAAAAAAATAACACTTTTTTTATTTCAATTTTTTTTTTTTCAGAAATCAAATTTTTTTTAGAGGGAAATCACTTTTACATTTGGGGATCCCTTACTACAATGTAGTACAATCACTTTTTAGTACATTTCACATTTACAAATAAACATTTGACAATGACACCCAATATTTCACGTTCACAAACAAACATTTCACATCTAAAAGTGATTGTATTAGATTGTGGGGAAAGTTGGATTTTGTATCAAAATGTCAATAATCACGAATTTCAATATTAAGAGTAAGTGTTTGCAACTAGAATTCATAAGAGTAAGTCCATTCAGATTTTTCAAGGAAAAAGTTATTGAGATTAATTCATTAACATTTATCAGCATTCTAAGAAACTCTATGGTGATTTTACAATAATTTTTGTTTTAATTTCTAATTTTTGGTGCAGGTTATGGTCTTAAATTACTTTAGATTTTCAGAATTTCTCTGTCCCAACTGTTTTTTCTGAAAATTTAAAAATAAAAAAACTTTTATGTAGATGCTAATGATATTCTTGAATTGATAAAAATTAAGTGGAATGAATATTGTTTATCAACTTGTTAGATTAAATCATTGTTTTTGAATGACAGATGAATTCAAAGACGCCTCTGGGAGATTGCAGCATGGAGAGGCAAAGAGAGATTCGTTGCGAAATGGGCTACGATACATTCGAAACTGCACTTGCAAGCCTTATAGTAGGGGGTGTTTTCAAACTCTACGAACTGCTTCCAAAATCACTTTTTTTAAAGCTGCCCTCTCACAGCTTTTACTTTTAAGAAGTGCTTTTAAGCTATTTATAGAGTTTGCAAACACCCCAATAGTGAGCCTACAATATGATTTTCCTTTGTTTTTTGTTTTTTTGGGGGTGCTAAAGCTATTCGTATCTTTATTAGGAAAATTCTTTGCGAAATTTGTGGTCGAATGGCGAGGGAGAGAGACGATTAATAAGGTATGCAAGTGAGCCCTCGCCAGCTTCAAAGTTGGCAGAGAAGAATTTGGAGCTTGCAAAGGTGAACAAGCATCTTGAAGAGACGAACAAGGCCTATACACAAGCCATTGATAAGTTGCTTACGACTCGAGATAAGTATAACAACTTATCTCGGATAGGATCATCTTCCGTATCAAGGACGAGGAAATGAAATCAAATTAACTACAACTTACTGTTGTAAAATTACACTATTTTATTTTTTGTTTTGTATAATCAATGAATGCACTTCAATTTGAACCATTCTTCTATTCTTTTTAGCTTTAATTCAGTGTTGTTAACTTAATTCACCAATGCACCAAGCTATATAATTAAATTCACAGGGAACAAATTCAGAGAATTTTGAAAAATAAGGAATCAATTTAGAATGTTTATTATTGCTAGTGACAATATTTACAAGCAAAAAATTGCACCCAGAGAGAAATCAATTCTTACCGGGTAACATTCCAAAATTTCCCCTCCTTCCAAGATGTGGCGACGACAGCTCTCCTTTGGCCTTAGCATTTGACCAGTCACAATTGGGACATCTTTTTCCCAAGTTTGTTTGGGTTTACGTGTTTTTTTATTTGGGTAAGAGCATTAACAGATAAAAAATGTTATGTTTTCATTATCAGGAAATAAAAGTTTGTATTTTAATTAGGATTTTTGCCAAAAGAGAAGAAAAACATGTTGAGTGCATGACTAAAAATTACGTTTTTTCATAGATTCAAGCGACTATGGAACGAAAATGGTACAATTCATGAAAAACTGGAACTATATTCGTACATTTAACTTTCCTGAACCATTAGACTAAAGGTGAAAAGTTATGTGAACAAAATCAATTGCATCCCTCTAATCAGCCTAGAATTAAAATATAGAAAACCATAGATTCAACCATTCATCAAAATTCTTTCATCCAAAAAGAAGAAGTAAAATTCTAATGTAGTGCACGGTGATGTAAAACGATTTATTTTTGGAAACGGAAAAATATAATATTGATAGAGAACCAGAAATGCTACAGGCAATAGTGCTCAATACAAGAAAGAAGTTAAAAAAGAGAAATAACAATAGAAATTACATCAAACAGAGCATAGACTCAATTCCCTTAACCATTAGCTAAATGAATCTTTCTTTAAATCCTATAAATCACATTTTTTAAAGACTACTCATTGTGAACGAGTAGGTCCTTCATCAGTTGGAACATGATCAGATACTCCCCGAGTTAAGTTGTTATACTTATCTCGAGTCATAATGAACTTCTCAGTGGCTCGTGTGTATTCCTCGTTCGCCTCGTTAAGACACTCGCCAATCTTTGTTAGCTCCAATTTCTTCTCAGCCAATAATTGCGGAACCCACGCATTTTCAAAAAATAACCGCGGTCTCACTGCAAATATTTGTTAAAATTATTTCATTCAACAAGAGTTTGAGTTAAAAAAAAAAAATGAATACAAAATATATGAATTAAACCTTGTAACCGTTCTATTTCGTGCTGGATATGTAGTTGTGTAAGGTGCAGTCTCTCCAACTTCCTACTGCAATCACTCATCTCAAATGCAGTTGAGACGAGATCCTCCTCGACCTCCTATGTGGAAAAAAATTGTCGTTAGAAAATGCATAATATATATGCAATGTGAATTTCGCAATTATGAACGAGCTTACCATTAGGTAAAGATCATTTTCTACCTCCAATTGTGGAGTCTCTACAATTTGCAATGACTACAAAAGAAGTTCAGACAACATTCTTAGTTTGATCAAAATTTAAAAAATTAAATGAAAGTACAAAATCGCAAAATTACTAGACCTTCATATTGTTAGAGGTAGAAAACACAAATGAATTTCTTAATTTCCAAATGCCAAGTAAAGTGGGTATTTATAGATACAAAAAATACAGCATTAATCTAATAATGGAGAATCTTGAAAGTCAGTTTCAATACATGAACTAGAAATTAATTCAATGTTTACTACATTACCAAATTAATTCTAGAATCAAACGACACAATTTATAAAAAAATTATATTCCGCCGCATTCAAATTAAAGTATTTAATGTATTTAATTAAGCCGTGGTTTAAATACATTCTATTTCTATATATAGCAAAAATTTCATTTTACGTCCTGTAACTTAGGGCTAATCCAGAATATATCCTTTAAGTTTTCACATTTTCAATTTACGGTCTATGGTGTCCAATTTACATCCTTTTCGGTCCAATTTACGTCCTTTCCACCAGAAAATTGGAAATCCGGTCAAATAGTCCAATTTACATCCTTTATGTTTGAAAATTAAAAATTAATAATTAAAAAATTCTGAAAATATCAATAAAAATTAGAAAATCTCATTATAAACTTATAAATTGTGTAAAATTAATATAAAAAATCTAAAAAATTTATAAATTCTACAATTCAAAAAATCTGAAAATGTGTAAATTTAATTTTTTTTTTCTTCTAAAAACTCATAAAAATAAAAATAAAAATAAAATCTATAATTTTTAGAATTCAAAAAATCTGAAAATGTGTAAAAAAAATTTCTTTCTAAAAGCTCATAAAAAAAATCTATATATTAAAATTTTAAAAATGTTTAAAATAAAAAATTCCACAATTTTAAAAATATCATGAAAATGAATTTGGGACGGTTCCAAAATCGATCAAGGTGTGGAACTTCCACTCAACCTCGACGGTGAGTTGAAAAATCTCGTGGGACCCAAATTTTTTAGGAGTTCGAGCAAAACTTTAATGGCAGACGAGTATGAATCAAGTCTGATTTTTAATGAAATGTTAATAATTTTTTATTAATCCTATTAAATTTTTAGAATTAGTAATTTTTAATCTACACATTTTTAATAAATTAATGAGATTTTTTGAGTTTTTAGAAATTTTAATGAGATTTTGAATTTCTTAATTTTTAAATTACACATTTTTCATTCTTTCAATTGTACAATTTTTTATTTTTTGTATTTTAAAAATTTTAAAATTTTTTATTTTTTGTTTTACACATTTTATAATTTGTAATGATATTTTTCGAAATTTTATTGATATATGTTGAATTTTATTTACACATTTTATATTTTTAATTCAAAGGAGATTTTTGGATTTTAATGATATTTTAGATTTTTTAAAATTTTAATGGGATTTTTAGAAACTTTTAATTATTAAATTTTAATTTTCAAATTTAAAGGACGTAAATTGGACTATTTGGCCGGAATCCCAATTTATTCCTCACATTCCGGTGAGTTTTTAAATTTTCCGTCGGAAAGAATGTAAATTGGACTAAAAAGGACGAAAATCGAAAAAGTAAAAATTTAAAGGATATATTCTGAATTAGGCCTAAGTTATAGGACGTAAAATGAAATTTTCTCATTTCTATACTAAGATATTTAAATACATTCTATTTCTATGTCAAATTAATTAGTTTAATGGATTTTAGGCTAAACGTACGATTCAATTTAAACATATTAACAAAAATTACAAAACTAATTAAGTCTATTAATCCCAATGTGATACTACTAGTTTTCTAATATTTGTTCATCCATATTCAGAAGATAATTTAATTAGCTCTATATGTTTTGCCCAAGAAAATGCATCATATTTATGTTTTGTGAACTTCGTGATTATGATCGAACTTACATTTTGGTGAAGAATAGCCGAATCCGTTGGAAGATCATCTTCTAGCTCTGATTTTGGAGTCTTTAAAGTAGGCAATACCTGCAAAAGAAGTTCGAACAATATTCTTAGTTTGATCAAAATCTAAAAAACCATATGGAAGTACAAAATCGCAAAATTACTAGACGTCAACCTTCTTATCGTTAGAGGTAGAGAGCATATATTTTGGTGGAGCTAGAACTCATATGGATTTCTTAATTTTCAAATGACAAGTACGTACATGGGGTATTTATAGATACGAAAATACATCATTAATATAATCTAATAAAAGTGAATCTTGAAAGTCACTTTGAATACATGAACTAGAAATTAATTCTGGAATCAGTCTAGAAATTTCAAATTATATTCCAACACATATAATTGCATTCAAATTAAAGTATTTAATGTATTTAAATACATTGTATTTCTATACTAAGATATAATTAAATACATTGTTATTTAGAAATAATCAGTGCTGCGTCCGCTCCTTAGGTTAGGGTTTTTATGTATGTCAAATTAATTAGTTTATTGGATTAAGGCTAAACGATTCAATTTAAACATATTAACAAAAATTACACAACTAAGTCTATTAGTCTCAATGTGATACTACTAATTTTCTAATATTTGTTCATCCATATTCAGAACATAATTTAATTAGCTCTATATGTTTTGCCCAAGAAAATGCACCATATCAATGTCGTGTGAATTTCGCGATTGTGGTCGAGCTTACCTTTTGGTGAAGAATAGCCGAATCCGTTGGAAGATCATCTTCTAGCTCCAATTTTGGATTCTTTAAAGTAGGCAATGCCTGCAAAAGAAGTTCAAACAATATTCTTAGTTAGATTTTAGAACTTAATTTGGTCATAATATATAAGGGGAAATAAAAAAAAAATATATATGTTCAGTTCTATGACTTTCACGAATTGAATTAAAATAGTCAAGTAAATTTTAATTTTTCGACGTTATATTCTGGTAACAAGTTGTAGGGTGTGAACAAATCAAACATTGCCACGTCAGCATGACAACCAAATGTTTTGCCTCCTACAACTATAGCAATATGTTTGATACGTTATTAATTGAATATTTACTTCATATTTGAGAACAAATCAAACATTGCCACGTCAGCATGACAACCAAATGTTTTGCCTCCTACAACTATAGCAATATGTTTTACGCAATTTAAATAGGGATATTCATGTTATCAATGACACTGAAATATTCACCTGTGATCCTATCACTTCATCAATTTGTTCTTTTTCGAGCTTCTTCCTCCTTGCCTCGTTAATTGCATCGCTACATTTAATTCGAGCATCCGTTGTTGAATGTTTACATGCTGTAACATCTCCCCGTATGCCTGCAACATGTTGCTTCAATCTGTGAATTCCATACATCAATTTTCCACACAAGATGCACTTCACCCTATCCAAATTGTTTGGATCTGCCAACACCGCAAACTCCCACCCTACGTTGTTGGATTTTCGTTTGAGCAGCTTAGTAGGCGCGGAATTTGAAGAAGCCGCCATCTTACTAGCAAAAAAATATCCAGATTAATCAACAAATCTAAATTTCAAACAACAATATACATTCTAAATGTTAATCAAGTCTACTGTCTACATATTTATAATTCCATAAATGTATTAATTCTAAATGCTAATCCAGAAATTTTAAAACTGAAAAACAGAAGTAAAAAAAATATCTTGGTGTGCGGACGGCGTGCAAAAGGATGGCGGGTGAACACCGTGGCTCGCGGAAAAAAAATTAAATCTTTAAACTGAAACAAAAGCAAATTACAGAAACAACTAATCAAACTAACATGTTAATTAGCTTATGAAAAGGCAAAATGAAAAAACAACGGAGGACAGAAATAATTACAGAAAATAAAAAGTAGAAACAAAAAATACTAAAAATTAATTAAGAAATAATCCAAGAAACTTACAGAAATGCCAAAACAAAAGTAACAAATTTAAAAACATCCATGTATAAAACCAAAAATAGATCAATTGAAAAGTCCTAACTAAAATATGCAAGTACATAAAACAATTTCCTAGCTTACCCCTTCAATCTTCAATTCTTGGCAATCGAGGCTGCTTAATAGATCAATTGAAGAAGGCAATTTCTGATTGTGCGCCTCAAGCTTCTTTCCCCACTCAATGTCATCAGCAGGTGTACACTGCATCACAGTTTAAGAAACTTTCACTATAGTACATTATAATAGGATAAATCCGTAGTGTGAACAATATCAAAATAAATGGCAGACCTTTGAAATCTTGGTTTTTAGAAGAGATTTTGGATAGTGAAATTTATTTATATTTTTGGAGGAGAACCTAAAGATTTTTGAAGACTTTTTAAAAACCATATTGAATACCTCAAAATTTTTAAAGACTTTTGAAAATCCGAATTGAATATCCCCGACCTTGAAAGTCCAAAAAGATCCTACAGAATCCACAACCAATACATCCCCCTAAAATCCCAAAGTAGCAAATCAAACATACCCGAGGGTATGGTTTAAAAAGTATTGAATTGAAAACTAGAAAAGACAGGGATGAATAGAATACCTCCAATGAAAGTTTCTCAACAATCTGGCCCGGAACCAGTTTATTCCTTAGCTCTGGTGAATGTGCAATGATCTTCTCTGGAATTCCAGGTATTACTGGCAACATAAAAGTGCTCCAGTGAGAAAATTTAGTAACGAAAACAAAAGGGAATACACTTCTAATTCTCATATTAATTGTTCCCTTCGTTTGAAACAACGGAAATGCAAATGTAAATATTGAACATTTAAGAATACCTCTGCATGGGAGAGACAAAGAGATTGCTTCATCCGTCCTGCTTATGATTAATGTGGCTTTATAAGATGGGCGAAGATCATCTAATTTATCGCATTTAATGACAATATCCTGTAAAAATTTAGAACTTATTAGTGGAGGCACTAGTGGACAAACACACCAGAGAAGCACTAATAATTACCTTAATTCTCATAGTTAACTTGTCAGGTGTTATTTCAACTTTCTTACTGAGTGCTTCAGCAAACACGCCATTTGAACTGAGATTGATGTTCAGTTTTGGAATGCTTTCAAATGGGACGCGATTGTTGCAAACATCATAGCATTCTACAGAGAGAGGTTTAGAGCAAGAGCCAATCCTGTCCATATAGAGAAGAAAAAAGTGATGTTTAGCATAAACAATACTAAATAAACAAACGTGATGTCCATTTCACATTTTGCACACGAAAAAACTAGAATAGTATTATTTAAAGTAAATAGAAGTCATTATAATTCAATTATCACATCCACAATACAATAATTCAGTTTTCCCTCGATTCACACGCTGAAATTCGTGGATAGATTCCAAAATCTACCCCCATTACCTCATGACTATATATTACTCTCAACTTTTAATGGTAAACAATCTCCTTTATGTTATTGGTCGGAATGATATACAAAGGTAAAAATCATCCCAAAGGAAACCTAAATAATAAAGCAGATTAACCCAGATTTTGGACGGTAAATTTTTCTAGACCATTACCCTTGTCTTTTACGTAAAAGACAAGGGTAATGGTCTAGAAAAATTAATCAAGGAAACCAAAGTAAATTGATTCACTATAAACTGAAGACATAAAAGGTGTCAAACCTGAGAGTGTACAATCCATCATTATTATGGCCTACAACATTCCATCTGCCAACTTTAGCTGATGCCTGAATTTCAACAACTCGCTCAAGTTGTATATCCCTTGATTCTACCTATTAAATGAAGTAATGTAACAGGTCAGAAAGAGATCACTGTTTCATATTTGTATCACCGTAACTGGAGCGAAGTAAATTTTTTAGATCAGTACCACGGAGAATGAAAACGTCAAAAAGCCAGCATTCTGGAATAGGTGAGGTAGCTTCATTCTCAATGGAAGTAAAAATACCCCTTGAATCCCCGGATGAGTTGATGGTGATAGACTTGAAGAATAAACATGATTGTATTTCGCTCCTTTCTCAACTTGGTGCTTAATTTCCACTGTCATATTGATTTTCTCTTTGATAATGTACTTTTGGTCCAGTTTGTTAGAAATGTTTCCAACATTGAAACTCCTTGGACGAACGACGGCAACAATGTTCTCTGGAGGAGCATCACCAACTTGTACTAAAGTGGGAAATGCCTGCAAAATAAGTGGAAATAGTTAGACTAAGGTATGACCAGATTCATTTCCTTTCTAATCCATTTATGGAAAAAATTGAAGTTACGTTTGGATTTAAATAGAAATGCTATAAAAGATTTCAAAACATCGCAATTTTGTCATGCTGCTATGTGAAGCAGCATAAATGCTGCACCTAGGTGGCAAAAGTGATACACATCAAATATTAAATATATATTATATTATAGTTAATTTACTTTAAGTAATAAAGTGGCCCATGGGCCCTAGTAATTAGGGTTTAGTCTAGGGATTAGTCTTTTATATATATTGTCTTTGTTTCTCTATGGGGATTATCTTAGAGATCACTATTTACGGCTTAGGCTTGGGACTCGGCCGTTAGGCTTGGGACGGGATCTTTCCCGTAGGAATCGGCCATTAGGCTTGGACGGGATTATTCCCGGTGTTATTGTTTTTCTAATAATATATTCAATCTTATTTTCTTTACTTTCGGTGAGGTGTGTGTATCCATTCTCTTAACTCTAACAAATTGGTCCGACCTGCCGGATCCCAATGAGGCGAATGGAGGTTCGTGAGGAAACGTTAGAGAAGGGAGTGGAGGAGTTGAAGTCTATTGTAGCAAAGATGCAGTCTACTGTGGCGACGATAATCAAAGGAGTCGAGAAGACAAAGATCTTGGTGAGCCAACTCCGGTGAGCCAACTCCGGCATGAGGAGGGCATCGTTCATGATGACTCTCTAAAACCTGATGATGACCAATCCCTTCCCATTCCAGAGAAATACAGATCGAAAGATGATGCCAGAATTAATAAAGAAGAGAAAGTTGAGATTGAGAGAGATGATGAAAAATTGAAGTTTTCTGGTGGCAAGGAAAAGATAAAAGAGACATCATCTAGTACTTTTCAAGAGGTTATGAAAAAAGGAAGAGCTTTTGCAAATGAAGAAATTCATTATAGGCCGGGCGAAGTTGTGAAAGGAAATTTTAATTCTTACATGAGAAGAACAAAAGGGGCTGAGGTAGGGGCTTTCACGGTTGAAAGGGCTGCAAATGATGTAATGGATAAGAGTTGCACAATCAAGGAAATCTGTGGTACATTGTTGAATCGTGCACCTGGAGTCAATTCAAGAAAATCAGATTTTCCTACTTGAGGTTCCTGCTCGTGCTCTGTTCCTCTGTTCAGCCTTGAGACAAGGCTGTTTTGAAGGGGAAGGGAATTGATACACATCAAATATTAAATATATATTATATTATAGTTAATTTACTTTAAGTAATAAAGTGGCCCATGGGCCCTAGTAATTAGGGTTTAGTCTAGGGATTAGTCTTTTATATATATTGTCTTTGTTTCTCTAAGGGGATTATCTTAGAGATCACTATTTACGGCTTAGGCTTGGGACTCGGCCGTTAGGCTTGGGACGGGATCTTTCCCGTAGGAATCGGCCATTAGGCTTGGACGGGATTATTCCCGGTGTTATTGTTTTTCTAATAATATATTCAATCTTATTTTCTTTACTTTCGGTGAGGTGTGTGTATCCATTCTCTTAACTCTAACAAAAAGTTTAGTAGCTGAAAGCAACACTAATCATAGTTTTCTTTTTTAAAAAATCCAATTATGAAAATTAAAATCACGTGGACGTAAAAGCAGGTTACAGATATAGCCAAACCTTTACGAACAAGATAAACTACCCATACATAGTAAGGTTCATACCAATGCATGCAGAGAAATCCTACTCCCACACCTTTCAAATTCATTGCTAATGCCAATCAAACTTAGGGATAGGCTTTGCTTATGGTCTGATCTATGAAGTCAAAGAGATTAGATTGAATAGCCTCAACAAATATATGAAAGTCAAGATTGCATAACTTCATTTTATCCTTAAGGATGAGCGAACCCAAAAAGTTTTTTATTCAGCAACGAAAAGTCCTAACTAAAATATGCAAGTACATAAAACAATTTCCTAGCTTACCCCTTCAATCTTCAATTCTTGGCAATCGAGGCTGCTTAATAGATCAATGAAAGAAGGCAATTTCTGATTGTGCGCCTCAAGCTTCTTTCCCCACTCAATGTCATCAGCGGGTGTACACTGCATCACAGTTTAAGAAACTTTCACTATAGTACATTATAATAGGATAAATCCGTAGTGTGAACAATATCAAAATAAATGGCAGACCTTTTCAGAATCAATAATTCTAATTGGTAATGCTAAAGAGTCACGAATATCAATGGTCTGATCACCATCTTTAATTAAAAGGTGGCAACCGTTGCTTTCGGGTACACCCAACGGTCTGCAGAGGGAAATTACCAAGTCCTAGTTAGACAAAAAATTACGAAAAGGATAAACAAGATTTTTCTGATGCGATATTGAAACTTCATACCTGCAAATAAGTTGAGGTTCACCTGATTGATTTATAAAGAAATTGTTAGTAAAGAAGAATAACCATTAACCGATGTCTCAATTCGACTCGAAAATCAAAATTTATGATGTATGAAATATCCACTCAAAACAAGACATGCACTTACCACAAGCATCCCCTTGAAGCCCTTCAATGATTATATATTCCAGCGTAGCGAATATATTGTTTTTATGAGCTCCTGGACATGCTCCCTTTAAAACTTTGATACGTTGACCAGCAGCCCAGTATTGGTCTTTCCTCTGGATCTTTTTATGAACCCTCAGGACTAAAGTATATCAGATAATCAAATTAGTTGGGTAAATATAGTTTTAGCAGCAACTAGAAATTCTCCAGTGTGATGAAAAATTAGTATATTGACAATTATTTTTGTGTAAGTTGTGTGACGTGAGACATATAAAATATACGAATTTAAATTCAATTAAAAAAGTCCGTCAAATAACAATAAAATCTTTTTTATATATATATAAACAGCAGGTATGTCAAATTAGAGATCATAAAAATTCTTTAATTTGATATATTATATGTTGAAATCAAACTTGATACGGAAAAAATACGGCACTTTAAAATTTTGATATGGAAAAGTACAAGCGTCTATTTTTTAAGGTGGTTTTGGCGGGAAAATGATCTTTCTATTTTTTTGGCAGACTATTGTGTTTTTAAGTATATAGATAGATTAGATCAAAATAGAATCTACATCTTTAGTTCTAAACAGAACATAAACGAATGGTTTAATGATGATATTATAGTCTTAGAAACAAAAGGAAGCAAGGAAAGTACAATGATTGCATCCTGTTAAGCTTACCATCAGAAGTTGTGTCGAGTTTTTTAATCTTTGAAGAAACAACAACAATAGTGGGCTTGTCTACACCACAATCACTTTCCACATCATAAGTTCCATGCATTTGTGAAGTCCATTCATCGTATTGCTTTTCCAGATCGCTGATGGTCAATTCCTTCCCATCTTTAAAGATTTTAATTTGCACCTCTGCATGGCAATATGATTTTTTAGAACATATCATTAAAAATGCATAATTAATTCTTTCGACTATCTTCAGAGGTTTTAAAAGCTAAAAACTTTCACTTCCAATATAACAATAAACCAATAATTATACCTTTTTCATTTTCAGGTGCCCTGTTGCCAAAATTCTTTAAGGCCTTTGTGTACGGGTGATGCTGAGCTAAGTCTGTCTGAAATACTCAAACAAACAGCACAAGATTCAATTTGAGCTACAATATTTAAATTACAACTGACGTTGAAAAGGAAAAGTTATTAAGTCACGAGTTACAAGTCAACCACGCGTAGGACTGACAAAGAAACAGTTTTGAAACATAGATGTATTTTATTTGAAAAACAAAATTTTATGAGACTTGAGATCTCAGATAATATATAAGTCTTTCTAATACTTCGACAGAATGAAATGTAAATACTCAAATTGAGCTTAAAGAATTTGTTTCGTTATAAACTGCAATACATATGTGTGTCATGTGTGTACGTGCAGACACCAAACAATTATGGAATGTGGATTAGTAATTTAGATTAATATTAAAAAAACTTATAATCCAGATTTATTTTGTTGAAATCTTAGCATATATCGTGATTTGAAAAAGTAACACTATTTGTACATGAGCCAATATGTAAACAAATATAACAAACAAGTATATATTGAAGTACAAATGTGCCTTCGTTTGAATATATAAATGAAGGTGTGCATTGAATATTATTAGTGTATACATAAAAATAAACAGAAACATATATTATGAGCTTATGATAAACATAGTCCATACAAAACGTACTATATACCTTATGGGGGGTTGGATTGAAGCCAGCATCAGTGTCTGCAAGCACAGACATTGCACGATAAGATGCATCAGTGTGTGTATATATTCGATGCCAAATATAGGGAGCGTAAAGTTACCTATAAAGCATTTAACTCTGGAGCAGATTCTTTTCAAAGTATGGCCCTTATTGCCCTTTTTCTGTTTTGCCTCCATGAAAGGAAGCAAAGCCTATGGGAAAGGAAAGTTCATATAATTTAAGCAGACACGAATTGGCATAATATTACCCCCGAAATGCATATCTTTCGTATTTGATAAAAGTAAAAAATAATAATAATAAAAAACTAAATTTAAAATGAGATGGAGCGCAGATTTTTCTACTAACCCAGCGAGTATCGGGCAGGAGACGGCCCAACCTTCTAACAGATACACGACAAAAGCTTTCAAAGCTTTCTCGGATACCACAACCATCTGCATCTAGCGCATCTATTATTCTCTGGATACTCTCTTTCCCCTGAAATCAACCAAACACGGATTTTTCATCTACAAAGAATCTATTAATGATCCATATTCATGCCAATAGTCTGAAAAGTTATGTGAATACCTCAACCATGGGAAAGTAAACACACTTTACCCTTGCATTTGCTTCTAGAAACACTCTTTGATCTGGAGAGTGGAGTATTATATGAAAAAATTATCAGAGCTCATCATATATGAACGAATATTTTCACATTACGATCACGCTGATATCTTAACATGAAGAGAATAATATTCAGTTTTATATTCTCATTTTGCTTACCTTGACCAGCCATTGACGGAGAGTCCTGATTGAGGCTAAAATTAAGTTGAACAACAAATTCGGGACCATTGCAAGAGTGCGTGTTGGTCGTTGCAACTTCCCCACCCTGTATTTCTGTTAAATCCTTCCCGTTTACCTGAAAATTACCCCATGTTTTAAATTAAACTAAAAGAATGTGTAACATCCTCACCCATGTCTCTTTCATAGTGTGATAAATTAGTTATGATAATATTCCAAAATTGATAATCAACAACTAAGCAACATAAATTATCAGAGCATATTTTCAACGTAGAATGATATTCTTTTTAGTTCTCTTGATTTCATGAATGGAAGTGATGCATTGATGGTATAGATGTTAAAATGGAGTCGTAAAAAAAAAAATAGCTGCATAATTAAGTTCAACTCAGTCAAACAGAGATCAACTTTAATTGCAAAAGTTGGAAATAAAGTGAGAACTAGTGTTAATGAGCCAAACATGAGTGAAACTAAATTCCTAACAAACAAAAGAACATATTTTGTATGTTTAAGTGGCATCGTTTTGTATACAGTTGTTTTCCGTGTTTAATTTGCATGCAGAAAAGCTTTACAGGCTCTTTTCTTGCAACATGCGCCTGAATTATTCTCTTTCCTTCTGAACTGTCAAGAGTCACAGCAATTTCAACAACAACCGGCTAAAACATATTACTAGGCCTGTAAAGCAACAACAAAACTTACAGATCGAAGATAGCTGGTTAATATATTTTTTTATAGATGCCCAATGTCATATGATCATCAAGAAAAAGTACCAATACTAGGAAGAGAATCCTAAAAATCACCTGAAATTCAACAGGAGTGCTTGTTTTTCCGGACAATTCATCACACTGGTTAAACAAACAAAAGAAAAGGGTGAATAAATTTATAAGGGATAACCTAGACCATTCATTTTACAAATATATATTAATTAGTACTAGAACATTTTAGTCATATCAATTAGAAGAAAAATGACAGGAAGTAGTTCTATAATCATTTGTGTTGCTCATAACTTGTGTCTGATAGATGACAAAAATAACCAAAGGAGTTTAACAAAACATAGGCAAATTAACCTGGATATAGGGAAAGTAAATGTCCTTCAGTTTGCATCGGAAGCGCTTTATGTCCAAACTTTTAACATAAGGCTCAAAAATTTCAACCTGATACGAGGTAAAACAACAGTAGTTGTCACTGTCAGCACTGAGTAACATAATTTCATGCATATGAAATGTTGTCGAGGCAAAAGTAGTTAGAACTATAATTAATCTTGCACTTGATCATAGATACTAAAAGCTAAAACTTCCACGAAGTTCTATTAATATTTTGGTTTACTTCAGCATAAAAGGAGAATAAAAGGAAGGTTAGGCGTGTGGTACAGTCGCTTGATATAAAGAATATGTTTGTAATTCTTATAAGGTTAGCGGTTAGAAAAATAAGCCCATGTCATTAATGGTTGACGTTCTTCAGCTTACACGTGCATGCATGCGTGCATGAAAATAAGGGTAGTTCTATATGCATGTCATGAGCTTAAAGTCCCTCAATTACTCATAAATATATTACATTTTTAACCATTTATTTGTCTGCCCAACATCAATTCAAAATCCTAATAAATAGTAAGGCTTTGCATTCAAAAAGACCTCCATCTAGGTACAATGATCAAATAGAAGAAACAAAAAAGATCAAAAGCCATGCTTGTCGGACAATTTTACTCAAAGAAAGTTCAGAATTTGTGCTAAACAATGGATGCAACCAGCTAAAGGAGAATTAGTAAATTTCAATTTTACGAAGAAAGGGTACCTTTGTGAAGCTTCCATGACGTGAATCCTCTTTTTCTCCTTTGGTAGGATCTCTAATTCCCCCTTTAGTCTGATGAAAACAGCAGAAAATGAAAAATAAAGAAATATAGCAGAATAAAGGAAACCAAACATAGTAAATGAAGAGCAATAGACAATAGTACGTACCCTCCAGCAGTTTTCTGAACGTGAAGCACTCACTAATGCTTCTCTTTCCAGGTGTAATGTAAACACTTTCTTACACTTTTTTGTCTTCGACGAAACGATGGCACGCCTGCAGTATAGAAGCAAAAATAATAGGAATGTAATTAAAGAAGCTCCAATTTTGTGGTCGTAAATAAAAAGACAGTGACCATACTTTCCGAGGCACATGGTAGCAACAGGACCCCCATATCCAAACATGCCGAAGAAAGGCTGAAATCCAAAAGATATTAAAACATCAATACGAATCAGCAAGAAATTTGTTAAGAACAAGATTGAGAGGTTATCAATACCATCAAATATGGAGGTTTACCCCCTACTGCCTTTCCTCTCATTTCTCGGTGCAAAGATGCTCCCATCTTGCCCCTAGTAAAAGAGAAAACAAAAGCAAAAGGATGGTGAGAAAATCAAGCAGAATGTAGAAAGTACGAAATAAAGCATATAAAGAGTATAAATATTGTCCATCAAGATATCTATATTCACAGTTTCATTATATGTTCAATGAAGCCCTTACTGATTAATAAGAAGGTTCTGTAAATCTGTTAAAATCTGATGAATAATGAGAATGAGGAACAATAAGACATGTTAAAGATAGAGTAGAACTAATGTCAAATGTTGGTTGAGCATCACCAGATATAGATACTTATCCCTTAGTTCACTGATGAGAACACAAGCCTCATATCACGAAAGTTAAAAGCAGAACAAGAAAATACATCCAGCAGCTCATACCATTTCACCAGGTTTCCATCAGAGCCATCCATTCCCGGCCCAGAATCAAAAATCGAGATTCTGTTTGGGCTCAACTTTAAGCTGTAAATAAGGCAACTGTCAATTAACTACGGAGGATTCCAATAAAGGAAGTTCTGGATAATGAAAACTGAACTTGGTTATTAAATTCAATCAGAATCAATTAATTCGACAAAGACAGTAATTGGAAAATGTACCCAACAACATATGATTTTATGCATGCACATACAAAAATGCTCACGCTGTCTACAAATTACGGAATTATTTCTGTCAGGAAACGGTTTTACATTACTTTAACTCCACACTACATTCAATATAAGAGGAAGAGTTTATACATTTCTCCACAATTCCAAACTTAAGTTTACCAAGTTCCATCATTTGATCGAAAAACGAAAAACACAGTCAGGAATCAATGAAAAATGTGACAGTCTTTTCACTCACAGTCTAGTTAGCAACTCATTTATGCAATACCTTATAAATCTGTTCTCATCTTTTCCATTTGACCACAGAGCTTGCAACGAATTGTCCTGATAAACATATAAATATCTTTAGTAACCAATTATCAATATAAAATACACAAGAAAATAATATCACAAACTCACAATGAGATCTGCTAGAGCTGTTTCATAGGTGTAATCGTCCGGTAGCTCTTTCAATAAATCTGTATCGGGAGTAAGATCCCACATACCCTGCAAAAATAAGCAACAATACTACTCTGCATCCATAACATTCATTTAAAATCGAAAACTCGAAACATCACACACCTCATATACATCCGCCTCGGCTGACCCATCCTACAGCAAGACGAACACACCATTTACATAAGGTTATTACTCATTACTGAACCAAAATGAAAACAAATGCAATTGTGGTAACTTACATGCAGCCACAGAAATTGCCACTTGTTCGGCACGAAATCGTGGAGATAAAAGTTGAATTTCATCATCCTTGAGTCAGCATCAGTCAAGTGAATGTCCTTGCTGTCCCATTCGATTCGCCTCGACTCCGAAAACCTACTCTGCTTCACTGAAGCCTCGTACCTCTCCCTGATTTCATTTATCAGCTCCCTCAGTGGGATTACTCTTCGATTCTCCGGCAACTTCAGCTCAATTGTAGTCGAATTCGGGAGAAGAACTCGAAACAGGAAAACATCCTCCCTACAAGGAACCTTTCGCGGCTTATCGGAGTATAAATCCGCCAGCGGCCGCTTTTTCAATCCATTTTGGGGAGCCATCTGAAAATCGGAAACCAAAACCCTGCGATGCCTCCCGGAAAAAACAAATTTTTCGATTCCTCGCGAATTAGACTTAGACGAAGAAGAAACTGAAGCTCGTACAAGTTGAAGCAGCAGAGTATAAGTACAAGTAGGAAGGATGTGAAAATGAAATAGCAAGAAGGTGGCGCAGCGCGGTGTGTGCAATTTAAATGTATAAATAAATGTGAATTGCGGGGAAGTTCGGACTAAAATACCCTTAAAGTAAATGTGAATTGTGGGTAAGGATTATCCAAAATGTTTTTCGAACTAAAATACCCTTAAAAGTTGACAGTTGATTCCATGTATATTCATCTGACTGTCAATTACCTTTAATTTATCATTTTCTCTCTCATTCCACCTGTACTTACCTCACGGTTTACTCAGAATTTATTACCACTTTATTCATCTACTATTTATTATTTTCTCTCTCTCCATTTAAATTTATTCTTTTAATTTATTTTGGATTTATCATTTTAAAAGAAAGTTGTTCAAAAAAAATTATAATCTAGAAGAATGTCAATAAAAATGATGTAGAAGAATGTTGATCGGAATAGAAATATCAACATATGCACTGTGGGTAAGGTAGGATTCAAATTGTTATTTCAGACTGTGTCGTTAAAAGTTGGTAGTTGACTCCACCTGTATTCACCTAGCTCATTGTCTGCTTATAATTTATTATTTTCTCTCTCCATTTGAATTTGTTCGTTTGATTGAGGTTCAATTTGCTTTATTTTGATTTTATCATTTTAGAAGAAAATCATCTGAAAAAAATTATAATCTAGAAAAATGTTGATAAAAAACGAAGTAGGAGAATGTTGATCTGAAAAGAAATATCGACATATACACTGGGATAAGGAAGGATCCAAATTGTTGTTCGAACTAAAATACCTTCAAAAGTTGGTAGTGAATTCCACATGTACTCACCTCACTGTTTACAACGAATTTATTACCACCTTACTCACCCATAATTTATTATTTAATTTTCTCCCTCGATTTGAATTTATTTGTCTGATTAAGACTCAATTTGATTTGTTTTGGTACTTTTATACCCTCTACTTTATTCTTTTAATACTAATATAAACAACTCTCATATTAAACTATACATAAACAATAAATGCACAATCTAATTTGAAATGAGAGGAATAATATTGTTAATTAGTAGGATAATGAATATTATAAAAAAAGTTGAGCGAAGGAAAAGTAGGAAAGAGAATAATAAAGTTAATTAAAGAAAAGTACTATTGATAAAAAAAGTAGTAATGTGATTGTATAAAATTAGAAATGCAGTGTATTATTGGAATGAATCCAAAATCGGATGTGATGGGGGCATTAACTCATCCACATTTGGACGAGGGTGACTTTTCCCAAATCTCAATAACTTTTTTATATTTAATATAGGTGCATCCCTAGGGGTGGGAATAGGCCAAGTCTGGGCCTGGCCTGGTATATAATATTTGGGCCCAAGCCTTGGCCTGTGGCCTATTATAGGCTTTCTTTAAGAGGCTAGGCCTGGCCTTTTTAGTAAATAGGTCTGGCCCGAAAGCCTTTTAAAGGCCTTTTTAGTGTTATTCAAAATTATTTTTTTACTGTATTACCATTAAATTATTAAAACAAACTTTTTTAAATCTCAAAATGAAGAAATAAGAACAATAAAAAATTAATCAAAAGGTCCATAAAATTATACTCAAATGCAAATGTTTATATCAATTATTTTTAACTATTACAAAGAAAAATAAAACAAAAAATTATATAATTTCTTCAAGATAATCTCATCATATATTGAATATTATTTATTATGTGTCACATATCATGTATTATATTATATATTTATTGTATTTTTATATATTATATATTTATACATATAGAAATAGAGTTAAATAGGCCGGCCTGTTGAGCTTAAAAGGCTTACGAAAAAGCTCAAGCCCGGCCTATTTAATTAAAAAGGCTTTTAAAAAAGCTTGAGCCTGGCTTGTTTATTAAACAAGTCGAGCCGAACCGAGCTTTAGAAGGCCGAGCCGTAGGCCCCTGTCGGGTAGCCTGGCCCATTCCCACCCCTATGCATCCCTATTAATATCCTATCAATAAATTACTCATTAAATCTCTTACTTTTTTTTATTATGGAGTACAAACTTACTAGTACTTATGCTAATTCATTATTACTCATTATATATTCTTCTTTTTCCCATATACAATGTTCCACTTTAATGGTCAATTTTAAATTTTCACACATACTAAGAAAATCACTTAATATTATTTTCTCCATTTCATATAGTTAGTCGTCTTTACTATTTTGTAGAGAATTAAGGAACACATTTTTTAAATACATTTATTCCATTAATATTTATTTTTAATTAAGACAAAAATTAATATAAAAAGAATAGAATGTCAACTTACCTTGTCAAAAGAGTGAAAAAGAATAACATTAATATATTTCCAATACAAAAGAGATACTGTAGAAATTAAATAATAGTAGTTTAGGGAGATTTGTGATAGTAAAAGCGACAAACTTTTTGAAACAAAAATAAAGACCACAACGGGATCTCCTGTTACACAACAGTTTTATATCTTCTGTTACATTGTTTAGATGAATGACACGTGTCTTAATTACTAATTTAGGTTAATTAGGATAAAAATAAAATCCCTTATTCACTTTCCAAATTTCAGCAGCATTTTTTTTTTAAATTAAGTAAATAGAAAAAATGAAAGTTAATTGAATTTAATTTTATGAAGCTAAAATGAAAAAAAATCGATCAACACTTTGTCTAAATATAAAATTTGAAAATCATTTTTAAAATATGGGTTTTTTAAAAAATAAATTGAGATATTATGAAATAATAAATTTGAAAATTATTGTTATAAAAATTATGAATACAAAATATGAAACAACAAAATTAAATATAAAATCAATATAAATTTCTTAAATAATTTTGTGTGAAATATAAAACTGAAGAATACAATTAAATAAAAAACTGAAAAATATTTAAAAAAAAAAAACTAGAATAAAAGTTCTACAATCAAATTTTTTACGTTTAATATAATTTGATCATAAAATCTTTAAATAAGTCAATTTTTTATTTAACTATATTTACTCAACACTTTTGTTTAATATAAGTGTTAAACTGAATATAAAAGATTTTAATGAAAAAATTCAGTTTTGTATTTAATTATATTTCAATAAAATATTAAATTATATTTAAGTATTTTTATATATTTTGTTTTGCATTGATCTAATTATATTTAAATAAAATGTAAAAAATCATTAAATCACTTAAAAATATTTAATTATATTTAAATAAACTGGTTGTAAATTTTTTTTGACATAATTTAAGATTTATCTAATAAAATTATTTAAACAATTTGAATATAAAAGTATACTTTGTATAAAAAAAATTACACGTAAGTTTTTTTTATTTTTATTTAAATGTTCAGAGATTTAGTTAAATTTGGAGAGATATTAAAGAGATTTTATTTTTACCATAATTAACCTAAATTAGTTATTAATTAAATATGTAATTAAGATATATGACATTCATCTAAACAATGTAACAGAAAATGTAACCCCGTTGTAACACTACAAAAAACGCGGAGTTTGCCGACGGAAGGCTACCGACGGAATCCATTCTGTCGGTCGGCCCGACGGATCGCCGACGGAATTCTCGAATCGACTGACTCCCGACGGAATTCAAGATCCGTCGGGACCGTCCGACGGACTTCCCGACGGAATTCAGTTTCGCGGCCAAACGGTGTCGTTTAGCCTTGCTTCCCGACGGATTTTTTTCGTCGGTCGTTCAAATTTCGACTGCCGACGGAAAATATCCGTCGGTAGCCGACCCGCTTTGACTGACACATTAATATTCGCGTGCTACCGACGGAAATATCCGTCGGTAGCCGAACCGCTTTGACTGACGCCTTAATATTCGCGTGCTACCGACGGAAATATCCGTCGGTAGCCACAATTTTTTTTATAAGAACTGCCGAAGGAGGCGGTTCTTCCCTATAAGGGAATTTTTTTTTTTTACTTTCGTCCCCCTCTCCCTGTTCGTCTCCTGTTCTGTCCTCGTGGATTGGATTTTCTTGTGCGTGGTGCGTGGATTGATCGACAAAGGGCATTACGATTATCTACTCCAATTTTCTTCAATTTAAACGGTACGTTTTATAAATTCTTAATTAATTTTAATTAAGTTATTATATTATAAATTGCATGTTAATTATTATAAAATTTCATGTACGTAGTTGATGAATATATATGTATAATTCATTCAAATATATGTTAGTACGTGGATTATATGTTTTTTATTGGTTAATTGTAATTAATTAATGTATGTTAGTTCAAATATATAATGTAGTTTTGTTAGTTCGTTTTGATAATTAAACTAGGTTATTATTATTGATTAAATTAGTAATTATTCTTATAATTAAACTAGGTTATTATTGTTGATTAAATTAGTAATTATTCTTATAAGTAGAGGTGTTGTAAATATAGTAATTATTGTTATTGTTTAAATTAAGTCATTATTAATTAGTTTGGTAAATTATTGATTTCATTAGTAATGTGATTTTGTTATTGATTAAATTAGGAAACTATTGACTTAAATTACTAAAATTAAATTAGTAATGTGAGTTTGTTTAAATTATTGTTGACCACGTATTGGAGTAGCCCGGAGTACATGAGGAAGTGTGCAACTGCTCGAGCCAACCGTATAAGTGATGGGGGAGGTGGGATGTCAAGGCATCGGGGGGGGGGGGGGGGGGGCCGATCCGCGTATGAGCACTCAATTGCTCTAGTAAGTGTTCACTAAATTTACTTCAATTATTTATATTATATTATATAAAATAATTTTTATATGCTCATTTGGTACGAAATAGGAGCGGGAACTTGGGCGTGAACCCACACACGTGGATCGGTTGAACGTTCTTCATCCGTTTGATCCAGATTCGCAGACGTCCACATATGGACGCACTACCCAGCTTCACGTAAGTTTAATTAAATTGTGATGTTTTTTTAATATTTAATTAATTAAATGTATTGAACTATGTATTAATTTATTTTTTTTGTAATTATGTAGTTGGATGTGAACCGGAGGATTGAAGAGGAGACGACACAGGCTTCTCCTGAAGCCGGGCCCAGCGCTCCGCCTGATCTTAACCGGATTTACCTGGACGTTGCCCCGGCTGATCGAGGACGGGTCCTTGGCCTTGGCCGGATGAGCCGCTCAGTGAGAGCTGCGTCGTCCAGTTCGTCCCAGCGTGCATCGCAGGCCTCTGTATCCTCCACTGCTGTTCCGGACCCGAACGTAGTACACATGATGAACCACTACTTCCGACAGCTAACTGACACTATGAGTCAATCGTTGGGGATGTCTGCTGAACAAATAAATACATGCTTTGACCAGGCGATGAGCGTTCCCCCTCCGCCTTTCGATGCTCCGGTTGGTCCAGTTCCCCCTCCGCATTTCGATGCTCCGGTTGGTTCAGTTCCCCCTTTCAATGCTCCAGATGCAGAGGCAGACGACGGCTTGGATTTCATTGGTGGTGGTGATGATGAGTTTTTTTAGTATAATGGTTGATGTTTGAACTATTTATTTTTCTGTCAAACTATTTAATTTTCTGTCGAACTATTTATTTTTTCTGTCAAACTATTTAATTTTCCGTTGGACATATTTATTTCGGTTGATGCTTGTTTGTCAATTGATTGTTTATTTATGTTATTATTTTTAATTTATACATAATACATAATTTTTCGTTAGATTTTGGTATAAAGTAAAGTATTTTTTATTTTATTTTTCGATTTTTATTTTATCCCGCCAATATTACCGACGGAAATAAATATTCCGTCGGAAATAGTCTGCCGACGGAAATTCCGTCGGCCAAATACTCTACCGACGGAATTTTGGGCGGCACCCTACCGACGAAATTTGGAATCCGTCGGTAGATTCAAAATGTACACACCGACGGAATTTCAAAATCTGTCGGTAGCGCGTAATATTTACAGAAACTTTCTTCCCCTTTCTCTCACTCAGTCGAAAAAAATTGTGGAAATTGTATGAGAGCAAGCAAATTTCGGTACATTTTTCTTTTTTACTTGGTTAAATTTTGTAGTTTAGTTGTGCATTTTATATGGTTATAGTTTAATTAGTTGTGCATTTTATATATTTGTAGTTTAGTTGTGTAGTTTAATTAGTTGTGCATTTTTTTATATGTTTGTAAGAATTTTATGTTAAATGTTTAACAGATGGAATTGCCGGATCGTCGATGGATGTATGAAACTCCTAGGTTCATTTTAGGAAATGTGAATAGTGAATTTTACAATGAACTTGTGTCATTTGTTGAATTTGCAAAGCTCCACCCACATTACATGCATGGGAATTGTATCAAGTGTCCGTGTAATGCCAAAAAATGTCAGAATAAAATATTTAAGTCGATTGATGAGGTTTTGGTACATGTTCTGAAGAATGGTTTCACTGTTAATTATTATAACTGGATATTTCACGGCGAAGGACGTTGGCCTTATAACTTTGATCAAGTTTTATACTATTACACTACTGGTATCTATGAAACACAAATATATGGTAATCAAGCCGGCACGAGTAATGAACAACAATTTGGTGGGGAACAACAGTTTGGTGGGGAAGAAAAGTTTGGTGGGGAAGAACAGTTTGGGGAGGGAGAACCCAATATGTATCAAACAATGATAATGGAAGCCGGTTTTTCAAATGTAGAAGAGCAGCCGACGGATGAAGCATTTCGGTTTTATGAAATGCTCAAATTATGCGATCAAGATTTGTATCCGGGTACTGATTCTCACTCTGAACTGTCATTTAATGCCCGACTTATGGCTATCAAGACCGAGAACAAGCTTTCTAACAGGGCATATAAGCAAATGACACAATTATGCAGTGAGATCTGCCCTCCTGAGAATAAGGTGCCTACAACGTATCATCAAAGCAAGCAAATGATGAAAAATATGGGATTGCCGGTCGAGAAGATTGATTGTTGTGTAAACGGTTGCATGTTATATTGGGGTGATGAAGATAACAATCTGAACATGTGTAAGATGTGTGGTCATCCTCGTTACAAAGAGCCACGTCGGAAGGGGCCCGCTGGTCAATCGAAGTCGTCGAAGAAGAAAGTGGCACACAAGAAGATGTATTATCTTCCAATCATTCCCCGTTTAATGAGATTGTATCAATCTACTGCCACAGCACAACACATGACGTGGCATGCAACAGATTCGTCTTCGACCGAGTCTAGGGAGATGCGACATCCGGCGGACTCGGAGGCCTGGAAACACCTTGACAACGTGTATCCCAATTTTTCTTCTGAACCGAGGAATGTGAGGCTAGGTTTGTGTACTGATGGTTTTGCACCGTTTGGGAGCTTTGGAAAGCAGTATTCGTTGTGGCCGGTGATTCTGACTCCGTATAATCTTCCTCCATGGATGTGCTTGAAACCTCAAACAATGTTTCTAACTGTATTGGTGCCAGGTCCGTCGAATCCAAAGGATAAACTTGACGTTTATCTCCAGCCTCTTATAAAAGACTTGATCTTTTTATGGGAAAGTGGTGTCTAAACGTATGATGTGTTCAGAAAACAGAATTTCACGATGCGTGCTGCTGTATTGTGGACCATTAGCGACTTTCCTGCATATTCTATGTTATTTGGGTGGAAAACGGCTGGGTTTCAAGCATGTCCGTATTGTATGGATTTTTCTGAAGCTTTCAGTCTTGAGAAGAGTAGGAAAGTTACATGGTTCGATAATTACCGAAAGTTCTTACCTCGAGATCATCCATTTAGAAGGAATAAGAACAACTTCTTGAAGAACAGAACAGTTACACACAATCGACCGCCCCTTCGAAACGGTATTTTAATTATACAATTATTTGATCTAGTATAATGTTATACGTATATGTTTTATTAATTTCTTCTAGTATAATGTTACCGTACAGGACAAACGTTGTTCCATGAGATTCAGTGGACGGGTTTGAAAAAATCTACTGAGGAAAATGCAGCTGAACACAACGGTCGAATCCCAGGTGGATGGAATAGAAAGAGTATTTTTTGGGATTTGCCATACTGGAGTTCACTATTGATCCGACACAATTTAGACGTGATGCACATTGAGAAGAATGTGTTTGATAATGTGTACCACACAATGATGAACACAGAAGGCAAGACGAAAGATACTCCAAAGTCCCGGGAAGAGTTGAACATTTATTGTCGTCGCGAAGAGTTGAAAATGGATCCCAGTACAGGTAAATATCCGAAGGCTTGCTACACACTGGATAAGCCACAGAAACAACAACTGTGTCGTTGGATTCACGAGTTGAATTTTCCAGACAACTACGTGTCAAACTTGAGTCGATGCGCAAACATAAACAGGGGTAAGGTTTCAGGGATGAAGAGTCACGATTGTCATGTTTTTATGCAGCGCTTGATACCGATTGCGTTCCGAGACGTTGTTCCTCTCAATGTGTGGAGGGTTATCACTGAATTAAGTCTTTTTTTTAGAGATTTAACATCTTCAACGATCAAGATCGATGATATGATTCGTTTGGAGCAAGACATTCCAGTGATTTTGTGTAAGTTGGAACAAATTTTTCCACCTAGCTTCTTCAACTCCATGGAACACTTACCCGTTCATTTAGCGTATGAAGCCAGAATTTGTGGTCCAGTGCAGTACAGGTGGATGTACCCATTTGAAAGGTAAACTCTTACATTTTTCATTTTTTATATATAATACATGCATGTTCACTGAATTAAAATATATGTTTTTTTATTATAAATCAGATATCTCCACAACTTGAAACGCAATGCTAAACAAAAGGCAAATGTGGAAGCATCGATTGTTAATGCATATTTGAATGAAGAGGTTGGCATGTTTTGTTCTTATTATTTTGAAGACCATGTCAACACTCGGTTGAGAAGTGAACCACGTAACTACGGTGGTAGAGATACAGACAATATCGGTGAAGAGGTCGATGGAATGCTGTCTATATTCAAGTCTAAGGGACGACCAATAGGAAAATTCACTGAACGAGAGTGGGAGTCGAACAGAGAGGCAGAAATAGCACAAACGTATGTGTTATTGAATTGTGATGAAGTTCAGCCTTACATTGAGTAAGTATTTCATATTTTTATCATTACTTCATTTATGTAATTTAATATTAATTGTGATTGGATGTTGTGAATTAGGATGTATACTCAAGAACTAAGACGAACAAAACAAAACTTCTCAAATACAGATATAGATGCTCGTCTTCAACGTGATTTTGCCCGATGGTTCCAACGTTGTGTGAGTACCATTTCCTTAAATTTTACGTAAACAAATATGATTCATAATTAATGTTAATTATTTGAACTGTATAGGGACGGTCAAACGATTTTGGGAATCGATTCTTAAAGGATCTCAACAAAGGACCACTACGTCGTGTAAAGACTTACAACGACTATATTGTGAAGGGCTACAGATTTCATACATCTGAGTATGCATCAAGAAAAGCGACTACCAACAGTGGTGTTTGCGTTAGCAGTGCAAACTACAATGCAGATGCAAGTGACTACTATGGGGTGTTGCACGAAGTCGTTGAAGTAGAATATCCGGGATATCCAACAAAGACTGTAGTGTTGTTCAAGTGTCATTGGTTTGATTCAGGCCCTTCAGGAACAAGGATTCATCCGGAGTACAAACTCGTCGATGTTAATCCGAAAAGGAGCTATATCGGGAATGATCCATTTGTATTTGCCCATCAAGTATCTCAAGTATACTACTGCAAGTATCCAGTACGATCACGTAGTAAAATTGAATGGCACGCTGTTTGCAAAGTAAAGGCAAGAACAATGGTAGAAGTCCCTACAAAGGACAGGAGTGATGAAGATGATTCTCCGTTTCAAACGGAACAAATAAAGGCTAGAACTGAAGTCTTTTCGGGAGATTTGAATATCCACGTAGACTTGACGGGTGGAAATTCACAATTGATCGAAATTGAAAACGATAATGAAAATGAGGAAGATGATGAAAATGAAGAGGAAGAGGAGGAGGATGAGGAGGAGGAGGAGGATGAAGAGGAGGAAGATGAGACAAATAATCAAAATGTAGATGAAGAAGATGAATAATAAATTATATAATGTAAGCTAATTATTTTATTAGATGTACAATTTAAAAATATTTATCATTAAGTTACAACTAAAAATTGTGAAAAAAAATTAATTTTTTGAAATTTTTTAAAATATAATTAGCAAAAAAATGAATATTTTAGTAAACAAAATAAATATTTTAGTAAACAAAATAAATATTTTAGTATTTAAAAATATATAAATTATAGATTACAAATTTAATTATTTAATTTATGTAAATGACATTAATTTTTTGAAATTTTTTAAAAAATGAATTTTTTACTAAAAAATATTAGTATTTTAGTTAAAATATGAATATTTTAGTATTTTAAAATATATAAATTATAAAAATATAAATTATAGATTTCAAATTTAATTATTTGATATATATGAAAGAAATTAATTTTATGAATTTTAAAAAAAAAATGGGCCGAAAATGAGTACATATACAATTAATATTACAATTACGAACAAGTAACACACCTGTCCGAGTGGTAGGCGCCCCTCACTAGGCGCCCACACACCCGGGTTCGATTCCTAGCAAGGCCAGAATAAATGGTGGCCTTAATAACAGATCACGGGTCGGGTCGGGTCGGGTCTGCGCGGGTCTGGTCGGGGTCCGGTCGGGTCCGATCCGCCCCAGTAATTTTTTTTTGGGTTGCCTTACTACCGACGGAACCACCGACGGGCACCGACTGAATATAATTCCGAATTTAAAAAATATAAAATCGAGTTCCGTCGGAAAGTACCGACGGAATTCCCGACAGAAGCCGACGGATATATTTTTGTAAAAAAAATATTCTAAAATAAATTTCCGTCGGTAAGTCCGTCGGTACTGCCGACAGAAATCAGACCCGGTTTCAAAACGGGTCATTCGGCCTACCGACGGAATGAGATCCGTCGGCAGACTCGACTGATTTATTCCGTCGGGACTACCGACGGAAAAAAAAATTTCGTCGGTAAACCGGACCGACGAGCCTAGAACCGACTGAATTATTCCGTCGGAAACCACGCCTACCGACCACAATTCCGTCGGTAGATCCGTCAATAAACCGCGTGTTTTTTGTAGTGTAACAGGAGATCCCGTCCCACAAAATGTGATTAACTTTATGAGAGAAAGTAATGATTTTTTCTTGTATTAAATGTCCCTTACCAAAAAATTAAGAAAGATATTTTTTTTTTCTAAAATTTAAAGTGGAACGAAATGAGTAATTATTACTCCATTGACTAACAATAATTAAATAATATATCATTATTACTTAAAAGTATTAATTTGACATAAAACTTCATCCGTATTTACCACATCCAACGCAAATCCGAAATCAAACGAGTATGGTATCAAACTACTGTTAATTAATTATTTTAATTTTAATTGAGATAGAAATATAATTTCATTTGCCCTAATTGTAGTTCATGAATCGATCGTGCATAACGTGATTTTTAGTTCAAGTAATTCCTTCAAATTAAGATATAATTAGAGATATAAGTAAACTCATAACTTTCAACATTTAAAAAAAAATAATGGTCACAAAAAAATTAAATGCATATTTGGTTTTATAAATTTTTGCAATTTATTCTATTTTTGTCCAAAAAAGTTAAATAAATTAATGTATCAATTTAATCCAATTTTTTACAATTTATTTTGTTTTGATTAAAAAAAATGTACCAATTTAATTTCAACCTTTTACGATTACATTTATTTCACGACGAGAGTCGGGCATAGTGTCATTTTATAGATTGAGATAGTTAGCACAACAACTAATCAGGTATATAGGGGTTGCATGTACGGTTACCAAATAGGATATACATTAAACTATCCAAGTTCAATATAACCTTTCAAAAAAATATTACTTTGAGCTGGTTTAAAAAGCATATCACCTAGCTTACAGGACAAGGATTTTTTACGAACTGGCCCGTTTCATCTAAGTGTAATATATTGGTCGAAACGATCCCATTCAAATTTAGCATAATATATTAGATATGTCCGCAATAGATTACATAATATATCTCAGGTACCTACTGCCAGAAAACTTGCACTAAAATTACTTATTTCAACGCATGAAACTGTATTGGTGAATTCAAATACAGAAGTCAATCCAAACACTTGATTCGAGCGAGACAGCAGTTATGGTATAAACCTCTAACCAAATGTTAAAAGTTTGCAAATGTAGCAAAGTTCAGGAAGTGAAGGATATCGCCAAAATGCAAGTACCTTTTGCGAAAGAGAACTTTTACTTGAAGTGATATGATATCGTTATGATCAATTTGTGTTGAAAATCACCTTCGCAGTTGGTGAGGATCTTGGCATGCTCAGCAAAATCTTTGCAGCTCGAGAAAAAGTCTCTTGTGAATATGATATGTCGCATTCGGGCTAGATCACCAACTTTTCGAGTGTTCTTGCATATTTTTATTGGATATATAATATATCTTATATATATATTGTATTGTAAATCTTTATTTTCTTTTTTAAAAGATATAGATTAGGTTTAGTTTGGATCTATAAATACTCTCCCATGTAAACTCTTTTACCCATTCAATAAAATCATAATTTTTCTATTCATTGTTTCTCTACATGGTATCATCGAGTCGTACGGCTAACGCCTCGATCCGACACCCTCCCTCGTAGTCATTGCTCGACATCCGACGTCGTCAAAACTCCCGACTACCACCCTCATCACTTCGGTTCCTACAACCACTCTTCCTTCTATTTCTTAATCAAGATTCAGTTATCAAGAAACCTCCTATTTGTTAGGCACTCACAACCAACTACCCTCAATTCTCTATTCACTCAATCACTGCACTCTCACGTTATAACCTCCACAGGTTGTAACCTCCCCTCCCAATTATTATTCTCCCTCATCTGGAATAACCTCCACAATATATCATCAACTGCACTCATAAACTATTAACTACCCAATCCTCCCGTGTTATTTCATCAAACTTCCACCATCACAGAACTCCTGCATCGTTCCATGGCCTCTCGCGATTCACGCCCTTCGTCGACAGGTGCTCGTCAGTTTCTTGGTCGATGTCAATAGTGTGATGTCGTTGGGCACGTTCTCTGTCGCTGCCCTGATTTTCCGCATTCCCAAGTCGCACAGCACTCTCACTCGACCGCCCGAGTCGCCTCCACATCCAACTTTCGGCCAGCCTACTCGGCCAACACAGTGGATGCCTCGACCCCGCCCTGGATTTTGGACTCTGGAGCTTCGCATCACATCACCTCCGACCTCCAAAACCTATCCCTCCACTCCCCATATTCCGGTTCAAATGATGTAGTCATTGGTGATGGTAACGGTTTACAAATATCGCATATTGGTTCCTTGTCGTTTCCACATGTTAATATGCTAAAATTCTCAAACGTCCTTGTTGTCCCACAAATGACCAAAAATTTTATTTATGTTTCATCCTTATGTCGAGATAATGACGTTAACATGATTTTTGGTCCTAATTACTTTCAGGTGCGGGATGGCAAAAAGGGAAGCGTTCTCCTCGTGGGGAGTCGCGTGTATAATCTCTACGTATGGCTGACTCGAGCGTCTACCTCACCTACATCTGCTATCTCTGAAAAACAACCTACCACCATCTGGCATGCTCGTCTAGGCCATCCATCCTCTAAAATCCTATCTCACACCTTATCCAAGTTTAGTTTACCATCTACAAACTCGAACCCTTTGCATTGTAATTCTTGCAATTGTATAAAAAGCCATAAATTGTCGTTTTACGATTCTAGCATTATCTCTAACACCCCTCTTGAGGTCATTTACTCTGATGTTTGGTCATCTCCTGTCCAGTCAGATGAAGGCTTCAAATACTATGTCATCTTTGTTGATCACTTTAACAAATATATATGGATTTACCCCCTAAAACGCAAATCTGATGTCCTTCCCACCTTTACTTCCTTTAAAAACATTGTAGAAAACTTCTACAACACCAAAATCAAAACCCTCTATACCGACAATGGGGGCGAGGTCATTGCCCTATGATCCCTCCTTCAAAACCATGACATATCACACCTCACAACTCCACCCCATACTCCTGAACATAATGACATGTCTAAACGTCGTCACAGACATGTTGTTGATACGGCCTTGACCCTTCTACATCACGCTTCCATGCCCCTCACTTATTGGCCCCATTCAGTTTGTGCTGCTACCTATATTATAAACCGTCTACTAAAACTCAATCTTAACATGTTGTCATCATATCAATTCCTACTAAAACAAACTCCCAACTTATCCAAACTTAGAGTTTTTGGCTGCTTATGATATCCTTGGCTCCGCCCCTACACCTCCCATAAATTAGACCCTAGATCCACTCCTTGTGTCTTCATTCGATACTCTCCTACCCGAGCTGCCTATCTTTGCCTTGACTTAAAAACCAACAAAATATATACCTCTCTTCATGTTCAATTCGTTGAAAATATATTTCCCCTAGCCTCTCCAAAAACTTTTCCTGATACACCCCCTGATTTAGTAGACACACCCCCAGATTAGTAAATACACCCCCTGCCCACCTGAAAACTCTACTGTTATTATATTTCCACCGTGCACTCTGATTACTACACCCCCTCCCTTACCTACTCATCCTGCCCCACCCCCAACATTTACGAAAGCACCCCCTTCCCCAAATATACCTCCTCCCGACGCCGACCCAATACCACCACTACACCCCTACCTGCACCCCCTTCCCCAAATATACCTCCTCCCGACGCCGACCCAATACCACCACTACACCCCTACCTGCACCCCCTGTTCCGCTTAATACACCCCTAGCACAACGCCCAGACCTGTTGCACCCTCTGTTCCGCTAAGTACACCACTATAAACTCCAAACCCTAATTCCACGATGCAAACCCTTGATCTCGAGTCGCCAGATGCTCCCTCCCTGCCATCCCCACCGATACAACAATGAACTCGTATGGTCACTCGAGCCCAAAACAACATCTTCAAACCAAATTCAAGGTATGGTCTATCTTCTACTTTATCCTCTAACGCTGAACCTAGTTACGTCTCTCAGGCATTAAAAGATGAACGATGGAGGGAGGCCATGTCATTTGAATTTAATGCACTACTCAGAAACGGTACTTGGGTTGTTGGTGCGAAATGGGTTTTCCGTATCAAGAGAAAACCGGATGGTTCCCTAGACAAATTCAAAGCTCGACTTGTGGCCAAGGGCTTTCATCAACACCCTAGAGTTGATTTCTCAAAAACGTTCAGCCATGTGGTCAAACCAACAACCGTTCGAGCGGTTCTAAGCATTGCATTCACTAAAGATTGATCACTTCGACAGTTTGATATGAACAATGCTTTCCTTCATGGCTCCTTATATGACACCGTTCTTATGACTCAACCTCTCAATTTTATTGACAAAACCTTTCCCACATACGTTTGTAAGTTACACAAGTCCATCTACGGCCTGAAACAAGCACCTCGTACTTGGTATTTTGCTCTTCGCACCTTCCTCGAAAGCATTGGTTTCATTCACACAAAATCTGATGAATCTCTTTTTGTGTACAACAAATCTGGTATTATTGCATTTATCTTGTATACGTTGATGATCTCATACTTACAGGAAATAACCCCTCTTTCCTCACTAAAGTGGCCTCAGACCTAAGCACAAAATTTTTTGTCAAAGATTTAGGCCCCTTTTCCTACTTCTTAGGTGTGGAAGTCCTTCGTACCAAGAAATCATGCTTTCTCTCCTAACGTAAGTATATCATTGACCTTCTTACTCGTTACAATATGATCACTTCAAAACCTATTCAAACACCTCTCTCCACCTCTACTCGTTTATCCCTATCTGATGGATCGTCACCTACTGATATCACCCAATATCGTCAAGTTCTTGGAAGTTTTCAATATCTCAATTCATGCATGCTCCTACCATAACTCATTGGAGTACTGTCAAACTCCTTCTCCGATACCTAAATGGATCTAGAGATGTTGGAATCACCCTTCGCCCCAACCCCTCTTCCTCACTGTATTGCTTCACTGATGCTGATTGGGCTGGAAACTCTGATGATCGTACATCCAAAAGTTCTTATGTTGTCTTTCTTGGACCAAATCCCATCTCCTGGTTTTCCAAGAAACAAAAGTCGGTTGCTCGCTCCTCAACTGAAGCAGAATATAGAGCCATTGCATCTGCAACTTCTGAGGTACAATGGTTAAAATCTCTTTTTCAAGAGTTATGTTTTCCCATCAACCCTCTCCCTGCCATCTATTGTGATAATATTGGAGTCACATATCTTTGCTCCAACCCCGTATTTCATTCTCGGATGAAACATATTGCTATTGACTATCACTTTGTTCGGGACTTAACCAAAACATCTCAACTACGTGTTTTCCTATTCATTGTTTCTCTACAATTTTAACAAAAACTCAATAATCTGAAACATTAAAGAGTTAGTCAAATGTGAAGTAATCTGAACTGTATCATAAATATCACTGTTATTAATCATGCATATACAAATTTTGAACTTAGAATGGGAAAAATAATTTCACAAATATCATGGTTATTAATCATGCATATACAAATTTTGCACTTAGATCGAATGGAAAAAGTAATTTCATAAATATCATGGTTATTACTCATGCATACACAAATTTTGAAAAAAATCTATTGTGATAATGTTGGAGTCACATATCTTTGCTCTAACCCCGTATTTCATTCTCGGATGAAATATATTGCTATTGACTATCACTTTGTTCGGGACTTAACCAAAATATCTCAACTACGTGTTTTTCTATTCATTGTTTCTCTACAATTTTAACAAAAACTCAATAATCTGAAACATTAAAGAGTTAGTCAAATGTGAAGTAATCTGAACTGTATCATAAATATCACTGTTATTAATCATGCATATACAAATTTTGAACTTAGAATGGAAAAAATAATTTCATAAATATCATGGTTATTAATCATGCATATACAAATTTTGCACTTAGAATAGAAAAAGTAAATTCATAAATATCATGGTTATTACTCATGCATACACAAATTTTGAAAAAAAAAATACAGTCGACAGGTTATTAATCATGCATATACAAATTTTGCACTTAGGGCATCTCCAATGCCCAACTCAAATTCAATTTTAGTGGCTAATTCACCTCCAATATGCAGTGTCAAATTCTTACTCTAATTGTCACAAATGAACAGTATGTGGCAAATTTGCCACATTACTGTTCATGAACCCAAAATTTATTTTTGATTATTCTATTATTTTTGAATTGAAAGGTTTGTTTTTCTGAAAATGTATTTATTGTTTTTTTATTTATTTTAATATTATGATACATTAATATTATGTATAATATTATTTAATTTAAGATTTATTATTTTATACTTGTTATTATGTAACATTAATACTATTTTAAAAATATATAAATTTGTTGTATTGTAATATTTTGTTAAATACAAAATACAATACTCCTTATGTCCACCAAAAGTGTTCACTATTTTTTTATACATGTTTTTAAAAAAATTGTATTTTAATTATAACCCAAAAAAAGAAATGAGCACACTTTTGGTGGACGTAGGGAGTAAAAAATAAAATATTCATACTATATTTAATTGTTGTATTAATATGTAATTTTAATGTATTATAGTATATTTAATTGAATTTGATGTTTTGTTATTTGAATTAATTTTTTTTTTAATTTTATATTAAATATATCACCTTTTTAAAAGTTTATTTAACTTATCTTAAATTATATATCTATTATAAAAAAAATATTTGATAAAATGAAATATAAAAAAGTTGAAATTTGAGTTGCATGATTGGAGAAGATTTCACTGTTTGACTCAAATTCGGTGACAAATTGAAGATTTTAGTAGCAATTTGAGTCTAAGGGTTGGAGATGGTCTTATGGCCTTACAATGGAAAAAGTAATTTCATAAATATCATGGTTATTACTCATGCATACACTTTGACAAATTGAAGATTTTAGTAGCAATTTGAGTCTAAGGGTTGGAGATGGCCTTATGGCCTTACAATGGAAAAAGTAATTTCATAAATATCATGGTTATTACTCATGCATACACAAATTTTGAAAAAAAAATACAAATTTTGAAAAAAAAAATACAAATTTTGAAAAAAAAATACCGTCGACAGCAGGGTTCGAACCTGCGCGGGCGAAGCCCAACAGATTTCAAGTCTGTCTCCTTAACCACTCGGACATATCGACATTTGTTTTTTAATTTTGCTAATTTAAAATTTAAGACAATGATTAAAGAAAGAAGAAATGCCTTGTACATAAAACACTATTGCATGTTGTATGCTTATCTTATACACACATATTTTGCACATTAAAATAAAACAAGTTTGATGTCAAATACTCGATTTTTTTTTTCCACTCTGCTAAACTGTTTCTTTACTTTGCCTTTTCATACAAGAGTATGTGTAAGTTCTTTTCTTCGCTGCAATAATTCTGAGCATTTTTTTTTACTAATAAGTTTTAAATTTATAGGAACTGTCATTAAAAGTCGTAAATTAGATGATCTTCGCCCAACTTATAAAGCCATTAAGCATATGCAAGATGGATAAATCATTCTCTTTGTCTCTCCCGTGCATATATTTCTATTTGCATTTTCCTTGTTTCAAACAAAGGGAATAAATATGAGAATTAGAAGTCTTTTCCCTTTTGAATTTTTTCACTAGAGCACTTTTATGTTGCCAGTAAATATCTTGAATTTCATACAAATCACAAAATGTGATTTTAAACGGGACTCACGCAAGTGAACGGTGAAATTAGTCCCTCAAAATAATCGGTCCTTAGATCGAATACCGAAACATAAAAAAATACCTGAAATTCCAGAGAAGATCATTGTACACCCGGAGCTAATTGTTGAGAAGATTTTTTGGGATGTATTCTATTCATCCCTATCTTTTCTAGTTTTCAATTCAATACTTGTTAACCTCATCCGTTTCTTTAAACATTTAGTTGGCAAACTATGTGAATTTCCACAATAAATTACTTAATACTGTATCTCAGGTACTAAGTACTGCCATAAAACTTACACTAATTAAAATTACTTATTTCGACGCATGAAACTAAATTGGTGAATTCACATAAACAAATCAATCCAAACACTTGATTTGAGCGAGATAGCAGTTATGGAATAAACCAAATGTTCAAGTTTGCAAATGTAGCAAAGTTTAGGAAGTGAAGGATATCACCAAAATGCAATCACCTTTCGCGAAAGAGATCGAACTTTTACTTGAAGTGATTGAGATCGTTATGATTGGAAAATCACCTTTGCAGTTGGTGAGGATCTTGGCATGCTCAACAATATCTTTGCACCTCGAGAAAAAGTCGCCTGTGCATATGTCCAGCCGCATTCGGGCTGGATCACCAACTTTTCGAGTGTTGTTGCATATTTCAACAAAAACTCAATAATCTGAAATAATAAAGAGTTATTCAAATGTGAAGTAATCTGAACCGTCTTCAGTTTCATCAGAAAGGACTTGGGGAGACTAGTTAGAAACTCCACGTCGAGCGGTGGTGGATACTTGAAACAAGTCGGTTCCACGTCTTCAATGACTAATGTCTTTAGATTAGGGAAGATCCCAAGAAGATTCATCGTGTTTCTGAATTCATCTTCAGAGAGTTCAATATCAGTACCTATAAGTCTTAGGAACTTGACATTTGGTAATGGTGAAAGCGTAGCTTCCCTATGCGACGTGCCAAGCTCCTGCTATAACAATAAGATAGATTGCATTAAAAAATGGAGAGTAACTAATTGAAAGTATTGAAAAGAAACTAAACCTGAGCAGACAGAACTGTTAAACCGAGTCTTTCAACATGTTGAATAGTTGCCAAGATTTGCCTCAATGTTTCATCCCCAAGCGAATCGTGATATATTGCATCATTAAAGCCAAGAGTTGCATCAGTTAAAGACGACACATTTGTAAGCAAACACCTACGAAATAATTGTCCAAAGAGTTCCAATGTTTCAAGTTTCGGACAGCAGATTCTCAGCACTCCTTCCTGCTGGGGTATATAATCATTACCATAACACTGAAAAATCTTGAGCTTTTCCAAACTCGTAGATCTGATATTCAAGTTTCCAGAGGTTACCAAAAGTCGCAAGTCAAAGTCTTCCAACCGAGGACTACCCAACAGGATTCGATTTATCAAGCGTTTACTGAGGTGAAAACCATCGATTCTTAAACTCTTGAGCTGACTCCAGACAGGAATTACAGGGAATCGAAGATTGCATCCCACGAGTGATAATTTTTTTATCGACGAACACGAGTTCAGCAGCTGTGGAGGCCTGTACACATCATTCATACTTATTACTGCATCTTCCAACTTCATCTTATCCTCTTTGCACATCAAATCTATATTCAACTCTTTTACTCCATTTCTCAGAGCAAAATTCACCCACAAATCAATGTCACCGCCTAATGATGTATCAAAGTAAGGCCTGATTTTAATTTCGAATTTCAGAATCTTGGCCCCTTTCCATTGTAGGAGAGCACGATTAATAAAGTTTCGAACTTTCTCTATCCCTTTGTCTTGATTTATAGTTTCGTGGAAATTAAGGCAGGGGAGAGTGGTCCAAAGGCTATTCCAACTTTTGGACAGAAGAGTTGTCGAAACAACATCTCTCATTGGCAACAATGAGAGGATTCGGAAAATTAACGAGTTGGGTAACTCACTGAGTCGATCCATGGTTTCAGCAATCGAAGAAACACTAGGCAAAAATTCAAAAGAAATTCGAGCAATTACACAAACAAATCATGAAAACTACTAACAATTAACCCATTTCGAATCCAAGGTAAAAACTAATGAAAATTACTATCCACCTAAGAAACTCTAGGCAAAAATTCCAAAAAAAAAAAAAAAAAAGAGCAATTACACAAATAAAACATGAAAATTACTAACAATTAATTAACCCATTTCGAATACAAGGTAAAAACTAATGAAAATTACCATCCATAGTTTCAGCAATAGAAAGAAACACTAGGCAAAAATTCAAAAGAAATTCGAGAATTTACACAAACTAAATATGAAAATTACTAACAATTTCGAATTAATCCAAGGTAAAAACTAATGAAAATTACCAGGACTCGGCTGCTGCTTTAGATCACCACTTCTTCATTCAATGCGTCTTTTTAGTTCTTTAGGGCACGTTTGTTTTGGGATGGGAAATCCGGATTTGGGATTTCGAAACTCCACCCTCGTTACAGTTTGGGATTTTGATTCAGGATTTCAAAATCCCACCCTATAAATACCTATAAACTTTATAAAAGTCAACCCTATAAATACCTACAAATCCTATATAAATACCTATAAAACTTATAATCCTATTCTATAAAGTTAAATACTACCCTACATAAATCCCAAAACAAACATACAACATAAAAAGTATTAGGATTTTAAAATCCACTAGATTTTGAAATCCGGATTTCAAAATCCTCCAAATCCCAAAACAAACATGCCCTTAATGGGTAGATACGAGGGATTTAGTATTTGCTAAATTATAGAAGAATTCTAAAATATTTTAAAAGTTAATGAGATTTTTAGAATTTTAAATCTGATTTAAATTAAAAAAAATTAGAAAAAAAATATCTATAAATCCGCTTAACGTGTTTTCTAGTTCAATAAAATATTACTTCCTCTGTTCCATTTTTGTTAATATATTTAAATTAAATCGTTTAGCCTTAATCCATTAAACTAATTAATTTGACATACATAAAAACCCTACCTAAGGAAGCGACGCAACACTGATTATTTCTAAATAACAACGTATTTAAATATCTTAGTATACAAATATAACATATTTAAATACATTAAATTGAAATTTCTAGACTCTGTCTCTTGATTCCAGAATTAATTTCTAGTTCATGTATTCAAAGTGACTTTCAAGATTCACCATTATTAGATTAGATTAGATTAATACTGTATTTTTGTACCTATAATACCCCGATGTATTTGACATTTGAAAATTAAGAAATCTATATGAGTTCTCCACCAAAATCTATGTTCTCTACCACTAACAATAAGAAGGTTGACGTCTATTAATTTTGCGATTTTGTACTTCCATATGTTTTTTTAGATTTTGATCAAACTAAGAATATTATTTGAATTTTATTTTTTTTAGAGACTTCAAAATAAGAGCTAGAAGATGATCTTCCAACGGAATCGGCTATTCTTCACCAAAATGTAAGTTCAATCATAATCGTGAAGTTCACAAAACATAAATATGTTGCATTTTCTTGGGCAAAACATATAGAGCTAATTAAATTTTCTTCTGAATATGGATGAACAAATATTAGAAAACTAGTAGTACGTATCACATTGGGACTAATAGACTTAATTAGGTTTGTAATTTTTGTTAATATATTTAAATTGAATCGTTTAGTCTAAAATCCATTAAACTAATTAATTTGACATAGAAATAGGATGTATTTAAATATCTTAGTATAGAAATAAAATGTATTTAAATCACGGCTTAATTAAATACATTAAATACTTTAATTTGAATGTAGTTATATATATATACATATATATATATGTTGGAATATAATTTTTTTTTTTAACAAATTTGTGTCTTTTGATTCTAGAATTAATTTTTTTCATGTAATCAATATTGAATTAATTTCTAGTTCATGTATTCAAATTGTCTTTCAAAATTCACCATTATTAGATTACTAGCTCTATACCCGCGTTTTACGCGGGGTCGATTTATTAAAATAATAACATTAATTATTATATTACAGTTCATTTATTAAAATAATAATTTTAAATATTATATTAATTTTATATCTTTTTCATTATTAAAATTGTGAGATTAAACTTTTTTTTATTCCAATATATTTATAACATATATATTTCTACAAATTTAAATTTATATTATTGTATTTATATTTTTATATATTATAATATTTTTTACTATATTAATAACATGTGCATTAACAAAATTATGATTTTAATGTTAAAATTAAGAAAATATTTTTAATAGGTAAAAGTATTATAAAATAATTTTATTAATAAAAAGTATATAAAATTGACAAAATACAATAAAATAGGAAACCGTCTTCTACAAAACTAAGGGATGTTTGTTTTGGAATTTTGACGATTTTGTATGATTTAACTTTTTATTTGTAGGGTAAGATTTTAAAATTATATATCTAAATTTTAAAGTAGAACATGGACGAAAATTTTCATTCCAAAACAAACATCCCCTTAAAAAATTGTGACATCTTTCTAATAACCTATTTTCATGGCACAATATAGTCTTTAAATTTTCCGTCAAATTTTTTTCCCATGATACGCTTCAATTAACTAATCATAATCAAACTTTGAAGATTTTAGATTTTTTTTATTAACAATTACTAAAACTTTTTTTCTAAGTAAAGTTTCTTAAATTATTCTAGAATACATTTATTGACAATTATATATAAGTTTAATTATTTTAGAATATATTCACACTCTATATATAAGAAAACTATACATACATAGAATAGATTCAAATTTGAAGGGATAAAAAATTATAATTAAATTTATTATGAAATAATATAAAATAATTCATACATAATTTAAATTATTTATCTCTAAAAAAAAGTCAATGATAAGTCAACTGAGAAATGAGATCTTCTAATGTCATATAGACATATTTTAAATTCATTCATTGAAAGATTGAATAACTGTTTAGTCGAATCGAAGAACTCGAATTAGTTGGAGTCGGTACTTTTTTTTAAAATCACATTTCGAAAAGATCGCAGATAAGTCGACCTATTTTTAATTTTTTTTTAAATCATTGTAAGATCGTCGACCTATTTTTAATTTTTTTTAAAATCATTCTAATATCGTCAATAAATTGGTGTCAATAAGTCGATTGAGAATACGGTATCTTGAATAAAATAAAATAAAATAAACCATAATTCATAATTCCACATTGTGAAATAAAATAAACCATAATTCATAATTCCACATTGTGAATTTTACTATGGGATAAAATTGAAAAAAATGAAGAAAAAATTACAGCAAAAAATTATTAAAAAGGAAAAGAATGAGAAAAAAATTACATGAAAAAAAAATGAAAGTTAAACAAAAAAACATAATAAGGAGATAGAGAATGAGAAAATTGAATAAATTGTCCATCCTCATTCTACTTTCTCTGAGATAAAATTGAAAAAAAAAAAAAAGCAATAAATTATTAAATAGAAAAAGAATGAGAAAAAATTACTAAAAAAATGGAAGTAAAACAAAAAAAACATAATAATAAGGAGATAGAGAATGAGAACCTCTTTTTCTCTATGAAATGAAATTGCAGGAATACACATAAGAACTAAGATAAAATTGAAAAAAAAAATCGCAATCAGAAACCTCCTCAATTGAAATTGAGACTCAAATGAATTCAGATAGAGAAAAAGTAAAAATCATTAACCTCCAAAAAAATTTACAGAAAATTTAAATTAAATGAAAGAGGAAAAAAAATTATTTTTTTATGCAGTGATCGAGATGTTATTTTTCTATACCTGGTGATCTAGATAAGATAATGAGTAGCTTATAAAAAGATTAGATTTTTAACTTAGTTGAGAAAATCATGTGATTATTTAAATTTAAAATTTAAAATAATTAAAAGAGATAAAATTGTTATTGAAAAATTTATAAATGTTATAAATTATAAAAATTAATATTGTAAATAAATATTTAAAATTATTATAATTTTTGTTCTTAATTTTCACACTCTATATATAAGAAAACTATACATACATAATAGATTCAAATTTGAAGGGATAAAAAATTATAATTAAATTTATTATGAAATAATATAAAATAAAATAATTCATACATAATTTAAATTACTTATCTCTAAAAAAAAAATAGTCAATATGATAAGTCAACTCAGAAATGAGATCTTCTAATGTCATATATCTTAAAAAGGACCTATTATATTATCGTGGAGTCGGTACTTTTTTTTAAAATCACACTTCGAAAAGATTGCAAATCATTCTAAGATCGTCAATAAATTGCGTCAATAAGTCGATTGAGAATACGGTATCTTGAATAAAATAAAATAAACCATAATTCATAATTCCACAATGTGAATTTTACTATGGGATAAAATTGAAAAAAATGAAGGAAAAATTACAGTAAAAAATTGTATGTAAGATGTAGATCGTCAATAACTCGATCGGTATCTTGAATAAAATAAAATAAATTATGAATTGAAAAAAAAATGGAAGCAAAAAAAAGCAAAAAATTAAGAAAAAAAAATGAAAGTAAAACAAAAAAACATAATAAAATTGAAAGAAAAAATGAAATCAAAAAATTATTAAATAGGAAAAGAATGAGAAAAAATTACATGAAAAAAAATGAAAGTAAACAAAAAAACATAACAAGGAGATAGAGAATGAGAAAATTGAATAAATTGCCAATTCTCATTCTACTTTCTCTGAGATAAAATTGAAAAAAAAGAAATGAAAGAAAAAATTATTAAATAGAAAAAGAATAAGAAAAAATTACGAAAAAAATGGAAGTAAAACCAAAAACATAATAATAAGGAGATAGAGAATGAAAACCTCTTTTTCTCTATGAAATGAAATTGCAGGGAGACACATAAGAACTAAGATAAAATTGAAAAGAAAATCGCAATCAGAAACCTCTTCAATTGAAATTGAGACTCAAATGAATTCAGATAAAGAAAAAGTAAAAATCATTAACCTCCAAAAATAATTACAGAAAATTTAAATTAAATGAAGGAGGA
This sequence comes from Galeopsis tetrahit, assembly GCA_963675135.1. Lineage (NCBI taxonomy): Eukaryota > Viridiplantae > Streptophyta > Magnoliopsida > Lamiales > Lamiaceae > Galeopsis > Galeopsis tetrahit. The sequence goes on from OY776127.1 coordinate 64,725,662, forward strand.
AAAAAAAAGTTACTTTTATGCGCCAAGAGTGATCGAGATGTTGTTTTTCTATACCTGGTGATCCAAAATGAGTAGCGTATAAAAAGATTAGATTTTTAACTTAGTTGAGATAATCATGTGATTATTTAAATTTAAAATTTAAAATAATTAAAAGAGATAAAATTGTTATTGAAAAATTTATAAATGTTATAAATTATAAAAATTAATATTGTAAATAAATATTTAAGATTATTATAATTTTTGTTCTTAATTAAAAAAGTGTCTCGCAATGATCCCTTTTTTATAAAAATTCTCAATAATCTAATACAATGATCCTTTTTATAAAAATTCTCAATAATCTAATACAAAAATTCAGAAAATTTAAATTAAATGAAGGAGGAAAAAAAAAAAGTTACTTTTATGCGCCAAGAGTGATCGAGATGTTGTTTTTCTATACCTGGTTATCCAAAATGAGTAGCGTATAAAAATATTAGATTTTTAACTTAGTTGAGAAAATCATGTGATTATTTAAATTTAAAATTTAAAATAATTAAAAGAGATAAAATTGTTATTGAAAAATTTATAAATATTATAAATTATAAAAATTAATATTGTAAATAAATATTTAAGATTATTATAATTTTTGTTCTTAATTAAAAAAGTGTCTCGCACACTACAAGAAAACAGCGAAAATCCAACAGAAAAATTCCAACGGTTTTTTGCATTTTTTCCGTTGGAATCATTGATTCCAACAGAGATTCCAACGAAAATACGACCATTGGAAAAGTAGGCGTTGGAACTGTAAAATTCCAATGAAATTTCCAACGGAAAAAAATTCCGACGGTACATTCCAATGGATCTTGATTGTTGGAATTTTCACCTATTAAAATTTTTTCCAACGTAAATTCCATCGACAAGTCCAACGGTAATTTTCCGTTGGAAAACGTTCCAATGGATTTTGACCTTTGGAATTTTAATTGTTGAAAATTATAAATGCAAATTCCTACACAAATTCCAACAATAAAAAATCGTAGGAATTTTTATTCCAACAGATATATACCGTTGGAATATTCAATTATTGAAAATTTTCCATCACAAAGTTCATTGTCAATTCCAACGATTTTTTCTGTTGGAATTTTATTCAAGTCAAATTTAAATATCAATTTAAATGAGCATGTAACTTTGAAATTTTTATTGCTATATTAAAAAGCCCTATCAAAATCAATCGAAATTACACAACATAGCATAATAATTCAAATATATAATGAAGTTCAAAAAATATATAATAACTTCAAAGTCAAATACAATTTAAAATAACTGGTGTAATAACAAAAATAATGAGTTCTAAACATTGTAATTATAAATGTCTAAGTGTTGATCACCCGTCCAATATTTCACATCACCAACAAAAATAAACTAATATCATAAATATTAACTTCTAGAAATCGCCACCATCTTCATCATCATTAATACCAAGGGTATGATTATCCTCTTCATTCTCATTTTCATTATCTATGTTCTCAGCATCACAAGAAGACACACCTGAAGAAGATGCATCATGGTTAGTAAACAAATGTGACTACTAAAAACTTAGATGATAACAAAATATCAAGAATTTTAATATTATCAGATCATGTTAAGTGCTCCAACATTAGACATTTTTTCATTAAGAAAAGATCTCATCAAAAATACAAATTTCTCATCTTCTAAAACTACTAAAAGTCTTATCTATCAAAATTACAAGTTCAAAAGATTCAAATTTAGTTTCATGATAAAATCCGTAATTAAGTTAAAATACAAACAACTATATATTATCACTGACTTGTTTTAGATGAGAGTGCTCCAAAAGATATTTATATGTACAAAAAAAGATTAAACTTCTTCCATCTAACATGGATACAATTAAGTGCAATATATAGTGTCTACAAACTAACAGAATTTTACAATGTTAACACTAACTTAGTTGTTATATGGGCACCGTCGCACACATCACACACATATAAATATATATACTCACACATTATACATATATATCAATATACTCTCACATATATATATTACTACTCACACATCAAAAACATATAGATATATACTCACACATATAGGATACAAGGTATATATACACACACTGATACGCATAACCGTATATATATATATATATATATATATATATAACTCACAAATCACACACATACAGATATATATATCATATATATATATATATATATACACTCACACACACAACGCACATAAACATATATTCTCACACACACACACAACGTACATATACATATTCACACACAGCCTACTCATATAGAGATATATATACTCACACACAATATAGCATATAACACGTACAAATTGCAGTTTTTAAAAAATGAAAATAATAATAATAATAATTACTCTCACAGTGAAAAAAAATTAAAAAAGAGAGAAGAAAACTTACCTCACGTGAATCAAGTAGAGAAAGAACCCACACAGAAGCACCGATAGATAGATCGATGGAGTGGAAAACTAGAAGGGCTTAAAATTTGTTTGGATATATGAAAGAAGAAGAAGTAAGAGTATATCTTTGTAGAAAATTGAATAAATCAAATCTTTGTAGAAAATTGAATAAATCAAATCTTTGAAATTTTCCTTATTAAAATTTTTAAAATACCGCGCTTTAGCCTCTAACTAAATCTTTAGAATTTTTAGGATTTATTTATACTTTACATAAATTTGAAAATATATCTAGAAAATTTTATTAATATAATTTCTATTTTAGATAGACAACTAGGATGTGGCGTATTTTTTTTTTTGAGATCAATAATATAGCAAACAATTCCAACGGGTGAGTGTCAATGGAATTTTCGTTGGAATAATTAAAGAAAAATCCAACAGTAATATGGTGTTGGAAATTCCGTCGGAATTAGATATAAAGTATAATTTTAGTTAGAAAAACCAATCCAACGATCTAGCGCCAATGGAATTTCCATTGGAATAATTTTTAAAAAATCCAATGATATTTATGTCGTTGGAAATTTTGTTGGAATTAGATATAAACATATAATTTAATTTAGGATAATCATTCCAACTGTCTGATGTCGTTGGAATGTTTGTTGGAATTTATTTTTTAAAAATTCCAATGTATTTTCCAACGGTAAATTCCAACGGTTACCACAAGGTGTTGGAATCTCCGTTGGATTTTTCCAACGGTGTTTATATTGTTGGAAAAATTGTTGGAATTTTAAAAATTCCAACGATTTATTTTTTCGTTGGAATTTTTCTGTTGGAATTTCACTGTTTTCTTGTAGTGGCAATGATCCTTTTTTTATAAAAAATCTCAATAATCTAATACAATGATCATTTTTATAAAAATTCTCAATAATCTAATACAAAAATCTATTCAATTTGTATATCGATAATCTAATACAAAAACCTTCAAGATTATGTACATTTAAAATCTTCAAAATTCTTTGTTAAACTTTGTGATTAAAGTTTAAAAAATAAATTAAAAATAATAATTAAAATTTAAAATTTAAAAATAATTATGAGAAGATAATATTTGAATTATTATTTTGATATTAAAATAGGAAAAATTGATTTTTTTAATCAGAATGGCTGAGAATGCAGGGATTTTGAAATAGACGATTTTGGTGAAGAGAGAGATTGTGTAGAAGGATAGAATTGTGACACGTGTCCCATTATATTCTCACAAATATAGAGTATTAAGATATAAATTCTGTATTTTTGTACCTATAAATACCCGTGTACTTGGCATTTGAAAATTAAGAAATCCGTTTGAGTTCTCCGCCAAAATATACTTCCATTCGATTTTTGCGACTATGTACTTCCATTCGATTTTTTAAATTTTGATCAAACTAAGAATGTTGTCTGAATTCTTTTGTAGTCATTGCAAACTTTAGAGACTCCACAATTGGAGGTAGAAAATGACCTTTACCTAACGGTACGTAATTTTTTTCACATGGCATAGATATTGTACATTTTCTTACGACAAATTTTTTTCCACGTAGGAGGTTGAGGATGATCTCGTATCAACTGCATTTGAGATGAGTAATTGCAGTAGGAAGTTGGAAAGTCTACAACTTACACAAGTAAAACTCCAACATGAAATAGAACGGTTACAAGGTTTAATTCCTATATTTTGTATTCATTAGTGTTTTTTTTTTATCTCAAACTCTTGTTGAATGAAATAATTTTAATAAATACTTGCAGTGAGGCCTCGACTATTTTTTGAAAATGCCAGGGTTCCGCAAGTATTGGCCGAGAAAAAAATTGAAGCTTGCAGAGATTGGCGAATGTCTTAACGACGTGAACGAGGAATACAGATGAGCCACTGAGAAGTTCATTATGGCTCGAGATAAGTATAACAACTTAACTCGGGGAGGATCAGATCATGTTCCAACTGACGAAGGACCTAGTCGTTCACAATAAGATAGAGAGGATTTTGCTGAATTTTGGATGAAAGGATTTTGCAGGATATAGGTTTTTTTTTTTTTTTTTTTTTGGAGTATTTCAAATTAGAGAAAAATTCATTTTACGTCCTGTAACTTAGGCCTAATCCAATTAATATCCTTTAAGTTTTCACTTTTTTTATTAACGTCCATTTTGGTCCAATTTACGTCGTTTTTGGTGGAAAGTTTTCAAACTCATCGGAATTTGAGGAATAAATTGGGATTCCGGCAAAATAGTCCAATTTACTTCCTTTAAGTTTGAAAATTAAAATTTAATAAATAAATTTTCTAAAAATATCATTCGAAATTTTAAAATATTATTAAAAATCCGAAAATATCATTAAAATTAAAAACTATAAAATGTGTAAAATAAAATTTAAAATATTATTTAATTTTTTAAAAATCTCATTAAAATTTATAAAATGTGTTAAATAAAAAAAAAAAAATTCACAATTCAAAAAATATAAATGTTTAACTTAAAATTAAGAAATTAAAAAATCTCATTAAAAATTCACTACAAAAAACGCGGAGTTTGCCGACGGAAGGCTACCGACGGAATCTGTTGGTCCTTGGAGGAGTATAACACAAGTGTATGGGGGGGGGGGGAATGCACTTGTGTATGCAAATTCTTTTCTTTTTGACAAATTGGTCTTATCAGGCAAGTTGTCTCACAACTGGCCTGAGTGTGAACTTTGATAGATACTTGTCCTACTGATTACTATTGAGTGATCAGTTGGCTAAATATCTGAAAGAGTTACTTAGTGCGGAATGTGGTTGGCCTTTGACTAAAGAAATACTCCAAATTAATTTCTGAAAATACAGGTTATCAGGGACTTTGTCCAAAACAGATTTTCTTACTTACTGAGTTATGAATCTTTAAAATATGTTTGAATGAAGTGAAGTTAAGAATGCAGTAAGTAAATGAGACACAAGTTTATAGTGGTTCAGAGACTCAAGCTCCTACATCCACTTTCCTTGATTGAACAGGATAATTCCTTCTCAATGGAATTAGCTTGTTTTATAGTGCCAAGGTGCACTGATCAACAACACTCTCTTAGTGTTTTGATCCCTAGGATAACTTGAGTCCTAGTGCTCAATCTCTCTGAGTTAAGACTGTGTTTCACACTAACAGTCCTTAACTCCTCACTTCTACAACAAACTCTCTCTTCACTAAATGAGATAAGGGTTTGAGGTTTGGTTCCAACTAATAGAGATATCCTTTACAATGAGAACAGATGTAAAGGCTTAGGATATCTCAATGCTAAGCTAGGATGTTTACAAAGATTGGCTTAGCTGACTTGAAGTGATTCAGGAAACTTGGAATTCTAGAGAATAGCTTGGTTTCCTTTTGAAAGCTTGATGATAGTTTGATAGCTTGTAGTTGGATAATGAATTCCTTTGATCACTTCTGTATTTATAGACAATTTGAACAACTAACCGTTGGAGGGATTAGCAATTCAAATATGTCTATTTGCAGCACCATTGAAACGGCTATGAAGCTTGACATCCTTTTATCCACTGTGTAAAAGAGGTCTTCAATGGTTGCTTGAGTGAATGTGTTGACTTCTGACAAATGCGGCTGAGAAGACTTGTGTCAGTTTCCAATTTTGCACAATGTCCTAGGTTGATTTGTGGCAAACTTTACACACAGCCAACGGTCAGATGGGACAAGCTCCCTGAACATTCCTGCTGCAGTTTTAGAATGTTCCAACATTCATTCAATGCTTCACTCTTTAATGCTCTAAGTCTTTAATGCTTGGTTCAGGCATGATTGGCAATAAATGCTTCATTGTATCTTCTGTAAGCTTTTGACATTTAATTCTCTTGATCATTTGTACTTCAAACTGCCTAGATCTTTTTGCATTTATGAGCACAGCTTCAGTATACTTGAACTTCGTCAGCCAGGTTGTCCATTTGATCAGTTTGTCTTGAATAGATCAGCAGCTTTGTCCTATAGACCTATCAAGCTGCCTAACATTTCAGCTTTGGACAACTATCCTGATCACTAATATCTCACAACATTTCTGAGATTTTATCTTAAGCATACTACTCATTAAGTGTTCTGGGACAACTTGCCTGAACAATAACTTGAGCATATCTCAACTAACTTGTACATCATCAATCAGGGGTTTTGGTATCTAGATCAAAATCATTTTATTCCCAACAGAATCCATTATGTCGGTCGGACCGACGGATCGCCGACGGAATTCTCGAATCGACTGACTCCCGACGGAATACAAGATCCGTCGGGACCGGCCGACGGACTTCCCGACGGAATTTAGTTCCGCAGCCAAACGGTGTCGTTTAGCCTTGCTTGCCGACGAATTTTTTCCGTCGGTAGTTCAAATTTTGACTGCCGACGGAAATATCCGTCGGTAGCCGACCCGCTTTGACTGACACATTAATATTCGCGTGCTACCGACGGAAATATCCGTCGGTAGCCGCACCGCTTTGACTGACTAATTAATATTCGCGTGCTACCGACGGAAATATCCGTCGGTAGCCACAATTTTTTTTTATAAGAACTGCCGAAGAGAGGCAGTTCTTCCCCATAAGGGAAAATTGTTTTTGGCTTTCGTCCCCCTCTCCCTGTTCGTCTCCTGTTCGTGGATTTTCTTGTGCGTGGTGCATGGATTGATCGACAAAGGGCATTACGATTATCTACTCCAATTTTCTTCAATTTAAACGGTACGTTTTTTCTTAATTAATTTTAATTAAGTTATTGTATTATAAATTGCATGTTAATTATTATAAATTGCATGTTAATTATTATAAAATTTCATGTACGTAGTTGATGAATATATATGTATAATTCATTCAAATATATGTTTTTTATTGGTTAATTGTAATTAATTAATGTATGTTAGTTCAAATATATAATGTAGTTTTGTTAGTTCGTTTTGATAATTAAACTAGGTTATTATTGTTGATTAAATTAGTAATTATTCTTATAAGTAGAGGTTATAAATTGCATGTTAATTATTATAAAATTTCATGTACGTAGTTGATGAATATATATGTATAATTCATTCAAATATATGTTAGTACGTGGATTATATGTTTTTTATTGGTTAATTGTAATTAATTAATGTATGTTAGTTCAAATATATAATGTAGTTTTGTTAGTTCGTTTTGATAATTAAACTAGGTTATTATTGTTGATTAAATTAGTAATTATTCTTATAATTAAACTAGGTTATTATTGTTGATTAAATTAGTAATTATTCTTATAAGTAGAGGTGTTGTAAATATAGTAATTATTGTTATTGTTTAAATTAAGTCATTATTAATTAGTTTGGTAAATTATTGATTTCATTAGTAACGTGATTTTGTTATTGATTAAATTAGGAAATTATTGACTTAAATTACTAAAATGTTATTAATTAAAATAGAAAATTATTGATTTCATTACTATATTAATTATTGACTAATTTATTATACTTTTAAATTTTATTTATTAAAATAGATGAGTCAAGATGCTAGTGGGGCCTCAGGATCTCGACGTAGGAGAGGCTCACTTAGGCCTGTTGAGCCTGCTACGTTGACGTCGTCGGCATCCGTTCCACAGCATTCGCCACCGTCATCTCAGTCGTCGGCAGCTCGTGGACATCCCACGCGGGCCCGAGAACACAGACTGAAAATATGGATTGAGGGTGTACAGTAAGTAATTAATTAAATAATTTTAAGGTTTAACAATATTTAATAGAATCAATTTTTGTAGGTTTTTTTTTTAATTTATAATGTGTTTGTTTCTTAATATATAATGTCACAACTTATTTCCTGGTAATGAGATATCGAAGGTTTGCTCTACGGTGATTACAGCGTGCAAGATTGTTGCGAATGGTTACTCTTGGCTGAAGGTGCCGCAGACGAAAAATGATGAATACTGGGAGGAATTCCAGGTATTTGAGTGCATTCAATTAAATATTAATAAACAATTTATTATATATATTATTTGATAAATATGCTGATCGAATATGTGCAGAAACATGCTTATTGGCAGAGGGAGTTATTTTCGGACAACGATATCCACCGTCACTGGCTATCTTCATGTCAGTCTAGGTATAACGAGATAATGTACACCTGGAGGAATGCTTGGCGTAAACGTGGCGTGGTGCAGACGTTGGGGGTGGACGAAAATGGAGTCAACGTGTGGAACACGTTGACCACGTATTGGAGTAGCCCGGAGTACATGAGGAAGTGTGAAATTGGTCGAGCCAACCGTACAAGTGATGGGGGAGGTGGGATGTCAAGGCATCGGGGGGGGGGGGGGGGGATCCGCGTATGAGCACTCAATTGCTCTAGTAAGTGTTCACTAAATTTATTTCAATTATTTATATTATATTATATAAAATAATTTTTATATGCTCATTTGGTACGAAATAGGAGCGGGAACTTGGGCGTGAACCCACACACGTGGATCGGTTGAACGTTCTTCATCCGTTTGATCCAGTGTAATTAAATTGTGATGATTTTTTAATATTTAATTAATTAAATGTATTGAACTATGTATTAATTTAATTTTTTTGTAATTATGTAGTTGGATGTGAACCGGAGGATTGAAGAGGAGACGACACAGGTTTCTGCTGAAGCCGGGCCCAGCGCTCCGCCTGATCTTAACCGGATTTACCTGGACGTTGCCCCGGCTGATCGAGGACGGGTCCTTGGCCTTGGCCGGATGAGCCGCTCAGTGAGAGCTGCGTCGTCCAGTTCGTCCCAGCGTGCATCGCAGGCCTCTGTATCCTCCACTGCTGTTCCGGACCCGAACGTAGTACACATGATGAACCACTACTTCCGACAACTAACTGACACTATGGGTCGATCGTTGGGGATGTCTTCTGAACAAATAAATACATGTTTTGAACAGGCGATGAGCGTTCCCCCTCCGCCTTTCGATGCTCCGGTTGGTCCAGTTCCCCCTCCGCATTTCGATGCTCCGGTTGGTTCAGTTCCCCCTTTCAATGCTCCAGATGCAGAGGCAGACGACGACGGCTTGGATTTCATTGGTGGTGGTGATGATGAGTTTTTTCCGTATAATGGTTGATGTTTGAACTATTTATTTTTCTGTCGAACTATTTAATTTTCTGTCGAACTATTTATTTTTTCTGTCAAACTATTTAATTTTCCGTTGGACATATTTATTTCGGTTGATCGATGTTTGTCAATGGATTGTTTATTTATGTTATTGTTTTTAATTTATACATAATACATAATTTTTCGTTAGATTTTGGTATAAAGTAAAGTATTTTTTATTTTATTTTTTCGATTTTTATTTTATCCCGCCAATATTACCGACAGAAGTAAATATTTCGTCGGAAATAACGTCTGCCGACAGAAATAAATATTCGTCGGAAATAAAGTCTGCCGACGGAAATAAATATTCCGTCGGAAATAAAGTCTGTCGACGGAAATTCCGTCGGCCAAGTACTCTACCGACGGAAGTTTGGGCGGCACTCTACCGACGGAATTTGGAATCCGTCGGTAGATTCAAAATGTACGCACCGACGGAATTTCAAAATCCGTCGGTAGCGCGTAATATTTACAAAAAGTTTCTTCCCCTTTCTCTCTCTCAGTCGAAAAAAATTGTGGAAATTGTATGAGAGCAAGCAAATGGAGGTACGTTTTTCTTTTTTACTTGGTTAAATTTTCTGGTTTAGTTGTGCATTTTATATGGTTATAGTTTAATTAGTTGTGCAATTTATATATTTGTAGTTTAGTTGTGTAGTTTAATTAGTTGTGCATTTTATATATTTGTAGTTTAGTTGTGTAGTTTAATTAGTTGTGCATTTTTTTATATGTTTGTAAGAATTTTATGTTAAATGTTTAACAGATGGAATTGCCGGATCGTCGATGGATGTATGAAACTCCTAGGTTCATTTTAGGAAATGTGAATAGTGAATTTTACAATGAACTTGTGTCATTTGTTGAATTTGCAAAGCTCCACCCACATTACATGCATGGGGATTGTATCAAGTGTCCGTGTAATGCCAAAAAATGTCAGAATAAAATATTTAAGTCGATTTATGAGGTTTTGGTACATGTTCTGAAGAATGGTTTCACTGTTAATTATTATAACTGGACATTTCACGGCGAAGGACGTTGGCCTTATAACTTTGATCAAGTTTTATACTATTACACTGCTGGTATCTATGAAAGACAAATATATGGTAATCAAGCCGACACGAGTAATGAACAACAATTTGGTGGGGAACAACAGTTTGGTGGGGAAGAACAGTTTGGGGAGGGAGAACAGTTTGGGGAGGGAGAACCCAATATGTATCAAACAATGATAATGGAAGCCGGTTTTTCAAATGTAGAAGAGCAGTCGACGGATGAAGCATTTCGATTTTATGAAATGCTCAAATTATGCGATCAAGATTTGTATCCGGGTTGTGATTCTCACTCTGAACTGTCATTTAATGCCCGACTTATGGCTATCAAGACCGAGAACTAGCTTTCTAACAGGGCATATGAGCAAATGACACCATTATGTAGTGAGATCTGCCCTCCTGAGAATAAGGTGCCTACAACGTATCATCAAAGCAAGCAAATGATGAAAAATATGGGATTGCCGGTCGAGAAGATTCATTGTTGTGTAAACGGTTGCATGTTATATTGGGGTGATGAAGATAACAATCTGAACATGTGTAAGATGTGTGGTCATCCTCGTTACAAAGAGCCACGTCGGAAGGGGCCCGCTGGTCAATCGAAGTCATCGAAGAAGAAAGTGGCACACAAGAAGATGAATTATCTTCCAATCATTCCCCGTTTAATGAGATTGTATCAATATACTTCCACAGCACAACACATGATGTGGCATGCAACAGATTCGTCTTCGACCGAGTCTAGGGAGATGCGACATCCGGCGGACTCGGAGGCCTGGAAACACCTTGACAACGTGTATCCCAATTTTTCTTCTGAACCGAGGAATGTGAGGCTAGGTTTGTGTACTGATGGTTTTGCACCGTTTGGGAGCTTTGGAAAGCAGTATTCGTTGTGGCCGGTGATTCTGACTCCGTATAATCTTCCTCCATGGATGTGCTTGAAACCTCAAACAATGTTTCTAACTGTATTGGTGCCAGGTCCGTCGAATCCAAAGGATAAACTTGACGTTTATCTCCAGCCTCTTATAAAACACTTGATCTTTTTATGGGAAAGTGGTGTCCAAACGTATGATGTGTTCAGAAAACAGAATTTCACGATGCGTGCTGCTGTATTGTGGACCATTAGCGACTTTCCTGCATATTCTATGTTGTCTGGGTGGAAAACGGCTGGGTTTCAAGCATGTCCGTATTGTATGGATTTTTCTGAAGCTTTCAGTCTTGAGAAGAGTAGGAAAGTTACATGGTTCGATAATCACCGAATGTTCTTACCTCAAGATCATCCATTTAGAAGGAATAAGAACAACTTCTTAAAGAACAGAACAGTTACACACAATCGACCGCCCCTTCGAAACAGTATTTTAATTATACAATTATTTGATCTAGTATAATGTTATACGTATATGTTTTATTAATTTCTTCTAGTATAATGTTACTGTACAGGACAAACGTTGTTACATGAGATTCAGTGGACGGGTTTGAAAAAATCTACTGAGGAAAATGCAGCTGAACACAACGGTCGAATCCCAGGTGGATGGAATAGAAAGAGTATTTTTTGGGATTTGCCATACTGGAGTTCACTATTGATCCGACACAATTTGGACGTGATGCACATTGAGAAGAATGTGTTTGATAATGTGTTCCACACAATGATGAACACAGAAGGCAAGACGAAAGATACTCCAAAGTCCCGGGAAGAGTTGAACATTTATTGTCGTCGCGAAGAGTTGAAAATGGATCCCAGTACAGGTAGATATCCGAAGGCTTGCTACACACTGGATAAGCCACAGAAACAACAACTGTGTCGTTGGATTCACGAGTTGAATTTTTCAGACAACTACGTGTCAAACTTGAGTCGATGCGCAGACATAAACAGGGGTAAGGTTTCAGGGATGAAGAGTCACGATTGTCATGTTTTTATGCAGCGCTTGATACCGATTGCGTTCCGAGACGTTGTTCCTCTCAATGTGTGGAGGGCTATCACTGAATTAAGTCTTTTTTTTAGAGATTTAACATCTTCAACGATCAAGATCGATGATATGATTCGTTTGGAGCAAGACATTCCAGTGATTTTGTGTAAGTTGGAACAAATTTTTCCACCTAGCTTCTTCAACTCCATGGAACACTTACCCGTTCATTTAGCGTATGAAGCCAGAATTTGTGGTCCAGTGCAGTACAGGTGGATGTACCCATTTGAAAGGTAAACTCTTACATTTTTCATTTTTTATATATACTACATGCATGCATGTTCACTGAATTAAAATATATGTTTTTTATTATAAATCAGATATCTCCACAACTTGAAACGCAATGCTAAACAAAAGGCAAATGTGGAAGCATCGATTTTTAATGCATATTTGAATGAAGAGGTTGGCATGTTTTGTTCTTATTATTTTGAAGACCATGTCAACACTCGGTTGAGAAGTGAACCACGTAACTACGGTGGTAGAGATACAGACAATATCGGTGAAGAGGTTGATGGAATGCTGTCTATATTCAAGTCTAAGGGACGACCAATAGGAAAATTCACTGAACGAGAGTGGGAGTCGAATAGAGAGGCAGAAATAGCACAAACGTATGTGTTATTGAATTGTGATGAAGTTCAGCCTTACATTGAGTAAGTATTTCATATTTTTATCATTACTTCATTTATGTAATTTAATATTAATTGTGATTGGATGTTGTGAATTAGGATGTATACTCAAGAACTAAGACGAACAGAACAAAACATCTCAGATACAGATATAGATGCTCGTCTTCAACGTGATTTTGCCCGATGGTTCCAACGTTGTGTGAGTACCATTTCCTTAAATTTTACGTAAATAAATATGATTCATAATTAATGTTAATTATTTGAACTGTATAGGGACGGTCAAACGATTTTGGGAATCGATTCTTAAAGGATCTCAGCAAAGGACCACTACGTCGTGTAAAGACTTACAACGGCTATATTGTGAAGGGCTACAGATTTCATACATCTGAGTATGCATCGAGAAAAGCGACTACCAACAGTGGTGTTTGCGTTAGCAGTGCAAACTACAATGCAGATGCAAGTGACTACTATGGGGTGTTGCACGAAGTCGTTGAAGTAGAATATCCGGGATATCCAACAAAGACTGTAGTGTTGTTCAAGTGTCATTAGTTTGATTCAGGCCCTTCAGGAACAAGGATTCATCCGGAGTACAAACTCGTCGATGTTAATCCGAAAAGGAGCTATATCGGGAATGATCCATTTGTATTTGCCCATCAAGTATCTCAAGTATACTACTGCAAGTATCCAGTACGATCACGTAGTAAAATTGAATGGCACGCTGTTTGCAAAGTAAAGGCAAGATCAATGGTAGAAGTCCCTACAAAGGACAGGAGTGATGAAGATGATTCTCCGTTTCAAACGGAACAAATAGAGGCTAGAACTGAAGTCTTTTCGGGAGATTTGAATATCCACGTAGACTTGACGGGTGGAAATTCACAATTGATCGAAATTGAAAACGATAATGAAAATGAGGAAGATGATGAAAATGAAGAGGAAGAGGATGAGGAGGAGGAGGAGGAGGATGATGAAGAGGAGGAAGATGAGACAAATAATCAAAATGTAGATGAAGAAGATGAAGAAGAAGAAGAAGATGAATAATAAATTATATAATGTAAGCTAATTATTTTATTAGATGTACAATTTAAAAATATTTATCATTAAGTTACAACTAAAAATTGTGAAAAAAATTAATTTTTTGAAATTTTTTAAAATATAATTAGCAAAAAAATGAATATTTTAGTAAAAAAAATGAATATTTTAGTATTTAAAAATATATAAATTATAGATTACAAATTTAATTATTTAATTTATGTGAATGACATTAATTTTTTGAAATTTTTTAAAAAATAATTAGCAAAAAAATGAATTTTTTACTAAAAAATATTAGTATTTTAGTTAAAATATGAATATTTTAGTATTTTAAAATATATAAATTATAAAAATATAAATTATAGATTTCAAATTCAATTATTTGATATATATGAAAGAAATTAATTTTATGAATTTTAAAAAAAAAGGGGCCGAAAATGAGTACATATACAATTCTTGTCCGAGTGGTAGGCGCCCCTCTCTAGGCGCCCACACACCCGGGTTCGATTCCTAGCAAGGCCAGAATAAATGGTGGCCTTAATAACAGGTAGCGGGTCGGGTCGGGTCCGATCCGCCCCAGTAATTTTTATTTTGGGTTACCTTACTACCGACGGAACCACCGACGGAATATAATTACGAATTAAAAAATATAAAATCGAGTTCCGTCGGCAGATCCTTCGGAAAGTACCGACGGAATTCCCGACAGAAGCCGATGGATATATTTTTGAAAAAAAAAAATTCTAAAATAAATTTCCGTCGGCAAGTCCGTCGGTAGTACCGACGGACGTCTGACGGAATTGCCGACAGAAATCAGACCCGATTTCAAAACGGGTCATTCGACCTACCGACGGAATGAGATCCGTCGGCAGACTCGACTGATTTATTCCGTCGGGAATCCGTCGATACTACCGACGGAAAAAAAAATTTCGTCGGTAAACCGGGCCGACGAGCCTAGAACCGACTGAATTATTCCGTCGGTAGTTCCGTCGAAAACCACGCCTACCGACCACAATTCCGTCGGTAAACCGCACGTTTTTTGTAGTGATTCTAAAAATCTCTTTAATTTTTTAAAAATGTGTAGATTAAATATTAAAAATTCTAAAAACCCAATAAGAATAATAAAAATTATTAAAAAATTAGACTTGATTCGGACTCATCCGCCATTAAAAATTAGAACCGTGTCAAATTCATTTTAATGAGGTTTTTAGAATGGTATAATTTTTTATTTTATTTTAAATATTTTTAAAATTTTAATTTATAGATTTTTTATATTTAGAATTTTATGTTTTTCTGAGATTTTTAGAAATTATTTTTAATTTACAAATTTTTCAAATTTTAGATTTTTTAATTTTTTTTAGAATTTTAGAATTTTTTATTTTTATTTTACACCATTTATAAATTTTAATGACATTTTTTATTTTTTTCAGAATTTTTTAATTATTAATTTCTAATTTTCAAACTTAAAGGACGTAAATTGGACTATTTGACCGGAATTCCAATTTTTCGACGAAAAGGATATAAATTGGACTTAAAAGGACATATATTGGACACCCTAGGACGTAAATTGAAAAAGTGAAAACTTAAAGAATATAAACTGGATTAGGCCTAATTTACAGGACGTAAAATGAAATTTTCTCTTTCAAATTATGTAGGAATTTGATGAATGGTTGAATGTATTCCAATTATAGGCTGATTAGAGGGATGCAATTTATTATTTTATTCACATAACTTTTCACCTCTAGTCTAATGGTCCAAGAAAGTTAAGTGTACGAATATAGTCCCAGTTTTTCATGAATTGTACATTTTTCGTCACATGGTCGCCGGAATCTAAGAAAAAATGTACTGTCGTTTTGGTCATGCGATTGGCATGTTTGTGTTCTCTTTTGGCGAAAAACCTAAAAAATATCACATCATTGTTTTGTTGGAAAAACCTAATTAAAATAAAACTTTTATTTCCTGAAAATGAAAACATAATATATTTTATCTGTTAATGTTCTTTCCTAAATCAAAAAACACCTAAACCCAATTGCGACTGATCAAATGCTATTTCCAAAGGGCCGCTGTCGTGGCCACCTCATGGAAGGAGGGGAATTTTGGAATATTAGCCGACAGTTCTTTGGGTGCGAAAACTACCCGGTAAGAATTGATTTCTTGTAAATATTGTCTCTAGCAATAATGTTCATTCTAAATTGATTCCTTATTTTAAAAAATTCTCTGAATTTGTTCCCTGTGAATTTAATTATATAGCTTGGAGCATTGGTGAATTAAGTTAACAACACTGAATTAAAACTAAAAAGAATACAAGAATGCTTCAAATTGAAGTGCATTCATTGATTATACAAAACAAAAAAATAAAATGGTACAATTTTACAACGGTAAATTGTAGTTATATTTCATTTCCTCGTCCCTGATACGGAAGATGATCCTATCCGAGATAAGTTGTTATACTTATCTCGAGTCATAAGGAACTTCTCAGTGGCTTGTGTATATGCCTTGTTCGTCTCTTCAAGATGCTTGTTAATCTTTGCGAGCTCCAACTTCTTCTCTGCCAATTTTAAAGCCGGCGAGGCTTCAAAAAAGAGCTGCCGCGGTTCCCCTGGAAATTAATATTTTTTCAAATTAATTACAGCAATAATTTACATAGATGAGAAATAGTAATGTAGACCAATATTTGTTAAAAGTATTGCAAGTAGTTAAATATCACCCACTAAGAAAATTATCACAAATCCATTGGTAAAACTATTAAATTTTGGAAATTATTGTTTCTACAGAATTTCTAAACCTGGAGAAGTTTAATTTTGGTCGCAAGATAATTTTGTAAAAGCAGTTTTGGTCCCAAAATTCCGTTAGCTGTAATTTTGTACGAGACCATTTTCGTGATCCCAAATTCACGGGACCAAAATTGCAATTTACCCAAACCTGGGAAGTTTAATTTTGGTCGCAAGATAATTTTCTAAACGCAGTTTTGGTACCAAAATTCCGTTAGCTGTAATTTTGTACGAGACCATTTTTGTGATCCCAAATTTACGGGACCAAAATTGCAATTTACCCAAACCTGGGAAGTTTAACTTTTTTTTATTTTTTTAGAAAACGGCAATATTGATATAGCTAAAAGAGAGGGAATGAGAAAACCTTGTAAATATTTTATTTCCTTTTGGATATGTAACTGTTTATATTGTAGACAGTACTCTAATTCCCTCTTGAGATCATTCATCGCACATGCGCTTGTTATAAGATCGTCTTCAAGCTCCTATATTAAAAAACTTATGTCATTAAAAAATGTATGATATATATCTATGTTGTGCGAATTCGCGATTATGAACGAAACGATATATACGCACCTTTCGCATTGATGTTATGTCTCTTAGTTCAATCTGAAACTGCTGCTGGAAAATGACTCTGTCCTTGAAAATTACACTAAGGGAAACTGCACAAATTAAGAAAACAAAAACTGATTTTAGAAGAAAAAAAAATTCTGCTACACAGAAGTAATAGAATAAGATGTAGGAGTACCATTTTTGCCATATCCGTCGGAAACTTTGAGAGAATTTCTCAAATCGACAAATCCATGAGTATCTACCTGTAAATTGAAGAACAATATTCAGCACAAAGTTCAGTTTAAATGGAATCTAGCATGATTTGAATCTCAACAAATTTATGTGAATTATTAAACGCTAATCGAGCTTAATTTAGTAAGCTCAATATTTTAAGTAGTGAACAAACCTTTTTCGTACAATCAGTGCTGTTATTTCCATCTTGGAACGTCAACCCCTCGACTCTCAATATAATGATTTCACCTTCTTCGACGTGGTTGCCATATAAATCGAGCACCTGCATTGTATGTCATGTTCATTTCCATTTATACGATGTTTTAGTCTTATTCACACACATATTAAGATCGTTTCTACATTTTGAAATTAGTCTTGTAAGTTTACCATATTTGACTTTTTCGTCGAGTGACTGCCTGGATTAATCACAGTTGCCAGTCGCAGGACGAAAAGGCCGAATATGAAATTTACAGGACCAATTCCAAAAAGTGAAAATGGTCTAGACCAAAAAAGAGTATAATCCGTATTAAGTAAAAGAGACGAAGATGACGAACAAATATACCTCCAATGATAGCTCCTTGATAATCTGGCCTGGAATCAATCGCGTTAATGTTGGTGGACATAGAGTGATTTTTTCCGGCGTTCCAGGTACAACTGTGGACAGCAACTGTTCAAGTGAGTACAAAATTCAAGAATTAATGCGAAATAAAAGGACACAATTTCGGCTTGTACAAAATACCTCGACATGGGAATTCAGCAAAGTACGTCTTATCATCACTGGTTATCGTTAAGGTAGCTTCATAGTGTGGTCGAATATCATCCAATCCAGTGCTTTTAATGAAGAAATCCTACGGAATTTACAACTTATGAGCCAAGGAACGACGGAATAGCACAAAAAAAAAAAAAAAATAGCACTAGAAATTAAAACTATATGTACCTTAACTTTTATAGTCGAGTTTCCAGGTTCTATGTCCACTTTCTTTCGGTGTACATGCGCCAGAACCTTGCCATTTGAATTGAGCTCGATGCTCAATTTTGGTACTTCCGTGAACTGGACACAGTTATTGTATCTATCGACGCACGATAGATACAGTGGCCTTAAATAAGAACCGACCCTGTGAAATTCAACAATCATGTTCAGATTCGACAAAATGTTGTTTTTGCAATTAATCTAAATTACAGAGAAAAACAGAGTAAAATGGCACAAGAAGGTGACTAACCTGATTTTATACAGTATATCTTTATCTTGATTCATAATTTTCCATCTTGCAGCATATGATGTTAAGTCGCGACCATTGCAAGAGTGCAAGTTTGCGACGGCTTCTTCAACTTCTGATAAATCGATCCCATTCACCTGCAAAGTATCTCAAATTTTAAATCAAATGATAAAAAACTAAGCAAGGCAGATAATCAGTCCGTATTTGCAACTTATTACGATGGCTTTCACGACGAGTAATAAAAATCACCTGAAATTCGATGGGAGGGATTTTTGTGCCAGACACTTCAGCACACTGGCAATTAAAAAGGAATTGGTGAATAAATCTATACTAATTACTATGCAAATATAATATAATTAGTCCAAAAAAAAAGTCATTCATATCAATTTATTGTTGCAACTCATTTCTGATAGATGACAAAAAAGTACTAATGGAAGGCAGATCTCACCTTGATATAGGGAAAGAAAATGTCCTTGAGTTTGTATCGTAAATGTTTGATATCCAGATTCTTCACCTTCGGGTCGAAAATTTCAACCTGACAGAAGTAAACAACAATAGACATCAACATTTAGTCGCATGATTTGATTCATGTCGAATATTTTCGTTACAAAAGTAGCATAAATAGTAAGACCATAGATTTTGTTGAATTAGCCCTATAAATAGAAGAAGATAATAAAAGGAAGGAGCACGTGGCACAACGGCTAGATATAGAGGATACGCTGTATAGTTCGACATGCATAGCATAATGCAAGATGGAGGAAAAAAAATCAGAAATCGTGCTAGTTAGAAACATTATATGAACCATATTTTGGAGACGATTTTCGTTATAAACAATTTAGGGAGATAAACGCGCCATTAAAGAAACAAATACGAAGAAAAATACCTTCGTGAAGCTTCCATGCAGTGACTTCTCTGTTTCATCTTTCGAAGGATCTCTCATTCCCCCTTTCGTCTGTGAATAACATCGATCAGAAAGTCGAGATTAAGAAACTATATATAATAAAATAAAGGCAAAGCAACTGAAGAAAAAGAAGTCAATAGTAAATTACCCTCCAACAGCTTTCTGAACATGAAGAATTCACTGATGGTTCTGTTTCCAGAGTTACTGTTAACACTCTGTCACAATTTTTAGTCTTCGATGAAATGACAGCGCGCCTGCAGTACGTAAAGTTGCATACAGAATTAGAGATGTGATTAAATACAGAAGTTCCATCTGTTTATGAGTATATATAAACAAGAGATAGTTCACATACTTTACGAAACACGTGGCAGCAACTGGACCTCCATATCCAAACATGCCGAAGAAAGGCTGTGATCACAACATAAAATGCAAATGAATATGACACTGCAATAAATTTATCAAAAGAAAGACGACTGAGAGTCGAGTAATACCATTGAGAACGGAGTTTCGCCCCCTTTTGATTGGTACAATGATGCTAATATTTTCCCCCTACAAATAAAATAACTTGTTTTATAAATCCCTAATACTCTTCAAATTAAGAAGCAACTGATGCATTTAATAATCGAAAATGAGTACAAGGGATACTCCAGCCCGTACAAAAGAACCTCACAGCTACAGAACAGTAAAATCAGAACCATTTAATCTTCTTAATTAGTGGTTTGTATATGCAAGAACAAAAATATTGACAAATTTACAATAATGTAACATCATACCACTTCTCTAGGTTTCCAGCAGCGCCGTCCATGCCCGGACTAGAATCAAAAATCGAGATTCTGCTCGGGAGCAACTCCACACTGTAAATAAGGAACTTCGGAGTAATGAAACTGATTTCTTTGCAAACTATAAAATATACTCTTTGAATCACTTATTATTCCACACTTAAATTGAAACATGCATGATTTTCACTCACTGAAATAATACATACCTTATTAATCGTCTCTCTCCCTCGCCATTCGACAACAAATTTTGCATAGAATTTTCCTAATAAAGATATGAATAGCTTTAGTCTTTATCACCCCAAAAACAAAACAAAAAAACAAAGGAAAATCATGTTGTAGGCTCACCATAAGGCTTGCAAGGGCTATTTCGAATGTATCGTAGCCCATTTCACGACGAATCTCTCTTTGCCTCTCCATGGTGCATTCTCCCAGAGGCCTCTTTGAATTCATCTGTCATTCAAAAACAATGATTTAATCTAACAAGTTGATAAATATTCATTCCACTTAATTTTTATCTATTCAAGAATATAATTATCTACATAAAAAAAATGTTTTTAAATTTTGAGAAAAACAGTAGGGACAGAGAAATTCTGAAAATCTAAAGTAATTAAGACCATAACCTGCACAAAACTTCAATAAGTTCCGGAAATTAAACAAAAAATACTGAAAAATCACCAAAATTTTTCTTAGAATGCTGATAAAATAATGAATTAATCTCAATACTTTTTTCCTTGAAAAATCTGAATGGACTTGCTCTTATGAATTCTAGCTGCAAACACTTACTCTTATAGTATTGAAATTCTTTTGATTTCTGGAATAAAAAAATTGAAATAAAAATAAGCCGGGCCGCGCAGATTAGCACTCTATCCGTTTCGAAAAGTTTGTCACTTTGTCTTAAATCATGTTTTAAAAAGATTCTCTTTTACTATTTTTACCACGAATCTCCCTAATCTACCCCTATTTAATTCCTACAATACATTTTTTCTATTGGAAATATATTAATGTATCATCTTTTTTCTCGTTTCAGAAGGTAAGTTGACATTCCAGCTCTTTTTATATTAATTTTTGTCTTAAAAGATAAATATTAATGAGGGATAAATATATCAAAAAATTTATGTTCCTTAATTTTAAGTATAAAATAGCAAAGATGACTAACTTTATGAAATAGGGAGTATATGATTTTTGGGTGTAATCTTATATTAAAATAGGACATTAATTTGAAATTTTCGATTTACTATATTTTATTAGAACCAAAATATTAATTTAAGAAAGGGTGGATATCAAAGAAAATTAAATGTGAGAAGAAACCTCAATTAAAATATGAAATGATTCTGTTAAAAAGAATTAAGAATAATATCTTTTGGTAAATTATATTAAATGAATTATTTAAGTATTTATTCTTTTAATTTGTCCTATATACAAAAGCAAATCTGATTATATGTGAAGAATATTAATGTTTTTTTGCATTATAATTAACCTGTAAAAAAGCATTAAATACCTTAATCATCTTTTTTTATCCTTAATGACCGTTTGACCTTGCTCGATATAAAGTAAATCTAGCAGTTTCATTTCTATTTATAAAACCACGTGTACGAGTTGAAAAAAATTATATACGGAGTACTCCGTAATTAATTTATTTTATATAAAATATTTTATTTGATTACTTTAATACCAGTCATGTTTTCTCTCTTTATGAAATAATTATTTCCTTAATTAAGAATATTTGTGACCCTAATTAAAAAATAATTTGTTTTATCATTATTGTCTTACATAATTAAATTTATGAAATTAGATTAAACGTTAGATTCTATGATTGGTTTGTTGCCGTATAAATAAATGAATACGTAAAAATAAGTAAATGATACCACATTTTTAAATAATTATTATACTACTATTAATAATAAAATACAATATTTCACCACTGGCACTGTATAGTCACTTGCAAGTTAATTTTACACCATAAATGATTTTGGCAATTTATAATTATTGTGTTGCCGGCCATATTAATTAATGATACATTAAATGTAAATGTGTAATGCACTATTGAAGTTCATGTTGCATTACAAAGTAATTCAATTTATTGCAAACAATTTCGGAGGGATCAATTCATATGCTTTTTCCATTCCAAAAATATTCACACCACTTTATAGATATACAAACTAAAAAAAATGTATAATGAGTGTTGTGTTGAAAAATAATTTTTGTAATAACTTTTATGAATAAAATAAAGTAGATAGTTGGAATGAGGATAAAAGTAATGACATTTTGTGTAAATATGTAAATATTGTGAGGGTAATTAATTTTTTGTGAGAGGTTCGGTCATTAATTCTCAAATTCCTATCACTAAAGACTTTTAGCTAGAGAAGCAATAATGAGATGATGATGTCACTAAAAGTCCATTTTCTTGTAGTACCTATTGCTATTGTTGTAGGTAGAGTTGTTATTCGAGTCGAGCCGAGTACTTGATGTTCGAGCTCGTCTCAGCTCGATAACATTGACGAGCTAAGAAACGAGATCGGTTTGACTCGTTAAAGAGTCTAACGAGCCTATTGAACCAAGTCGAGACTAATGGAATTAAAAAAAAAAATTAGATATCGAGCCTAACAAGTCGAGCTCGAGCCGATTCGTTAGTAAATCGAGTATCTAAATGAATGAGTCGAGCTCGAGCCTTATCGAGTCAAGCCGAGCTCACGAACAACTCGGTTCATTTAACAACATATAAATTCCACTCCATCACTAATACGATTCTGTGATTACTTTCACATTTTTCTTATTGAAACGTCCCAAAATTATTTACACTCTTAATATGAAATTACCCCACAAAATTAATACCCTCCCAGCATTATTTTATTTTCAAAATCACCACTCTTTTTTACATACGTTTTACTTTACATCTCACCAAATCACTAAAAATACCCCGTATTTATATTACATCACCAACCAATAATTCATTTTTTTAATGTGCTAGTCAAATCGTGCGAGTCATTTCGAAATGGAGAGAGTAATTAATTAAACCACAAAAGTTGGAAGGAGTAATTAATTAGAGAAACACTTATGTGAAATACTTTATACATGAAATATGCCTAATTAAGATCATTTTTAAAAATATGCGGGTCAAAAGCCTGGATCCGGGTCACTCAAAAAATTTGCAGGTCGCAACAGGCGGTTTACTACATGACCAACATATTGTTACTACACTTTTGGTCTTATAGTGACAATAGTTTAATCATGTCGTAACATAGTTTTTATCATGTGGTAAAATAATACTGAAAAGCAAAAGACTATTTTAATCAATTTTGACCCGAGTTTAACCCATGCATTATTACTACAATACTACCTTAAATTTACCTTAATTATCCCTAATTCACGAATGATATATTTGATAGGAGTATAAGTTTTTTTGAAGGGTGCAACACCCCCAAATTATGTTATACACACCCCCTACTAAATTTTAAAAATCAATTTAAAATGCTAAATAAACCCAATTTTTTTTCTATCATACCCTTCTTCATTCAAAATCTCATTTCCCATTCAAAATCACTTTCTTACTAAACACACCCCATTTAACCATTTTTCATCCTACTCTCTCATTTACCCATACACCCATTAACATTTTGTGTTTATAAGTATTTTAATATTTTTTATTTGTTTAGATGATTTGGAGGGATAATATTGTAAACACTTAATTATTAAATACATTGTATAATGATTGCATAAATGGTTTTTGTTTGATGTGCTAAAATATTATTTTTACTCTCGTTTTTGCTGTCAAATTTGATGTTGTACGTGTTAAAGGTGTTCGGCCATATTCATAGTCCAACACATCAATATATGTACATTAATGATGATTAAATAATGGAGAATTTAAGAATAAAGTGTGAATAACATATGAAGTGTGTATTATTATTACTTGTTAGAGGTGTACTTATAATTTTTTGAAGGGTTTAAAAGGACATTTTAGTAAATTTATTGGGCTAGTCTTGGGTGAGACCGTCTCACAGAATGAGATCCGTGAGACGGCTTTTATATATAAAAAATGATAATGTTTGAGCAAAAAGTGATAGTGTTTAAGTAAAAAGTGATAATCACTTTTGTCAAAAATATTATGGGGCAGTTTCTCATAAGACCATTTCACACATAGAAAAAACATAGAAAGACATGTTTTTTTTAATTCAAATAAGGTCAAAATGGTTGATAAATATACTAAACTGCCCTTCCCTTTATTAAATTCTTAAAAATTTGTTTTAGTTAATTAGTCAAATATTATTAAAACTAATTTTGTACAGAAAATCACTAATCATTTTAATTAATCATCTTTCCATATTTGAAAATTTAATTGACAACTCTAACCTGCACAT
The DNA here is from genome assembly GCA_963675135.1 of Galeopsis tetrahit. Classification (NCBI taxonomy): domain Eukaryota; kingdom Viridiplantae; phylum Streptophyta; class Magnoliopsida; order Lamiales; family Lamiaceae; genus Galeopsis; species Galeopsis tetrahit. The sequence continues at coordinate 64,750,624 of OY776127.1, forward strand.
GAATCACGGGGTTGAGGAATTGCATTTTGAATTCAAAATTCATTTCCAGAACTTTATCTAATTAGTTGTTAATTCTGTTCTTGTGCATATAAATGAAAATTCTCCATAGTTATATCAAATAAGTATTTTAATTAAATTTTATAATGTATATATTTGGAGAAAGTCAATTGCCAATATATATATATATATAATTTTTGTGATGTTTTAAGTTTGGGAGATGTTTTCCGCTTTTTATGGAAGTAAAATTAGAGATAAGATATTAGAAAAATCTATTTGAAAGTTTAAGATTTGTATTTTGTTTTAAAATATATTAATAAATTTCAATTATTTATTTTAAATTATATTAATTGATTATGTGGATAATGATTTGGTAACAACTTACTAATATGTTCGGTAAAAAATAGATGGTGGTTGGTTATATATCATTCCTTTATATGCAGATTTAAAAACATATATATATGCAAGAAATTGTTACATATTCTTGTTGACTTGCATATAACTTAAAATACGTGACAATATGCAATAGAACAATATATTTGTAATAAAATGTTCTAAAATATTAATTTTATTTTAAAAAATTAATATAGATATGATTCTTTAGGTTTGAACGGGTCAATTTAATAATATAATATTACTTCACTTTATTTATATTATAAAATCTATGAATTTTATTTTATTTTTAAATAAATAAACTATTCAATTGTTCTGTAATTACATTTTAGATAATATATATATATATATATATTTAACAATATATATCATCTATATAAAATATGCAAATATATAAGCATATATGTAAAAAAACGATGCATATAGTCAATAAGATATTCAAATATTATGTTGCATATAGTCAATGTATTATTTCATAAGATTCAAAAAATATAAAGAATATATGCAAGAGCTACAAAAGCTTTAAAATCAAAGTAGAGAAAGGAAAATCAATTGAACATAGAACTTGAAACCATAATTAATTGCAACATCTTCTTTAGATGACTGGAGAGTGGCTCGATAAACTTGTCCCAAACTTGTAGCTGCAATTGTCTCCGATGAAATTTTGTTGAAAACAGCCTTAAGAGGTTGACCAGGTTCCTCCTCTATAATATCAAAAAGCTATCTACTGAGATTGTCCATATCAACAAAGGGATTACCTGAAGCTATGAGGCTTTCTCTTGGGGGCAAGGATACCTCCAAGCGGCCGCATAAAACAACTCTTAGGTGCAGTAGTTTGAAACTACATAAAGAAAATCAAACTGTCAGACATCAGGACTTGTCAATAAGGCATCCATAACACTTAATTTTACAGGTAGTCAGCTCCTTTGATCTTTTTTTCAACTGAACAGATGTAAAATCGTAAATCTCAATAATATCAAATAAACACTAACAAGTTAGTAATTTTAGAACATTTGGCTTATGTTACGTGTTGGCATTTGTGGTATTTTTATAAGCAACTATATCAAAGAAGCAACAAACAACTGTGCAGAAGTAAGAGACAACTAATTCAGTCATTATATTGAAATTAAGGCATTTTGATTTCCCCAATTGTTATCATACAATTATAATCAACCTCCTATTTCCAGAATACGCCATAAAAATGCAATTTACAGCAAAGGAATCCAACCGGAAAGAGAGTACTGTACCTTGAACGCAATTGTTGAAATTCTAAAGTCATACGGCGCTTCTAACCTGCTTCCCAGTTTCATCTAACCACATTAAAATTCCAAAACAAAAAGCAATCAATCAATAAACATAACCACAGATTAATTTCTCATCCACAACAGTTGAGCCTTTTCCATTTTCAAAAGTCGGCAAAAAGTTCAGTCATGTTTCGAGAATTGACAATGATGTTCGACAAATTAACAGAATTGGATGTAACTTACAGGGGAAGTAAAGGTTGCTAGAAGGATCGATGCGGAGCCTCCGCCGCCATGGGAGAAGCAATTAAGGGAAAAAAAAAAGAAGGCCAGGCGGCACAATTGCAGGGCGGCTTCTTCAGGCGAGCAGAGGCGGCGCCGAACACAAAGGGGGTGGCGCGACGTGGCGGCCTGCAACAGGCTGCGAGCGGCGACGACTTTGGCTGCACGCAGAGGAGCTTCGACGGCGGGGAACGACGGCTGCTCTACTACAGGGCACAGAGGATGCGACTGGGAGAATGGCGGCCGATCTGGTGAATGGCGGAGTCACAGAGACACATCCACGGCGAAGGCTGTTAGGGTTTCGGCCCATAAAGACGGCGGACGGCGGCGGACGACGATTCAGAGAACAAGGTGAGAGTTACGGTGGCAAAAGAGGTCGTGTTGAGGGCAGCGGCGGCTGGGAGCAAGCTAGGGTTATGGTTGAAAATTATAATGAAATGAAATAGTAACTTCAAAATTTTAGGGAAAGTGGAATTTAAATTATAAATTAATTATGATTTTTAAAGAGTAATTATCGGCTGCGGCCTATGGGAATGAGGATTTAATTTCAAACCAAGGGGCATAATTGGGTATTAACAAGTTAATTTGATCTTAATTGTATTCTTTTAGTTTGTTTCCTTTATTTGAATATTGGTCTATAGGATTGTCCTTCCTAGTGATTAAACTTTATATATAAATAAAGTTTACTATTCAAAACTCTATATTTTATATCTATTATTTTATTAATATTTACAATTCTGTATTACAATTTTATATTAATAATTAGCATTCTTTTATTAAATATAATTACAATTCTATTGTTATAATAAATTATGGAGTAATATAATTTTAATTGTGTAATTTTAATTTTTTTTTTTTGTGTATTACTATTACCAATAAAAAAAACGAGAAAAAAATTATTTACGTCCTGTAACTTTTACCTTTTTTGAAAAACGTCACAAAAAGGATAAAATTTTAATTTATGTCCCATAACTTTTTCAATTGCTTAATTTACGTCCAATTTTTGCTAAAAATCCCCAAATTTATGTAAATGCGACGTAAATTGAGCAATTGAAGAAGTTATGGGACGTAAATTAAAATTTTAATTAAAATGGGACGTTATGCAAAAAAGATAAAAATATTCAACAAATATGTACAATTCACTATAAAATTAATGTAGTTTATGTTATACAATCAAATAAAAAAAAAATTCATTTATTCATAAATTAACTTATTTTAATATAAAAAAAATTTATTTATTCATAAAGTAATTAATTATTATAAAAATCAATTAACTTACCTAATTAGAAAAAAATTATAATTACAATATAAATATTGGAGTATAAAATTATTTATTTTAAAGTAATTAAATAAATATAAAAATTAATCTAAGCATTACACAAAGTAGGTCCACATATTTTTGTACGAACTAATATCAAATTAAAAATTATATAATAAAAATAAAAAAAAATTAACAAATTGTTAAAAAGTATATTGTTCATCATCATCTTTCAATTACCGTGGATAAGGGGTGAGAATTTTGGATATATTTAAATATTTTTTGATTTATTTGGGAATTTTGGATATATTTGAATATTTTTTGATTTATTTGGGAATTTTAAATATTTATGAAATTTTGTATTTATTTAAAATATTAAAATAATTTTTAAGTTTTAATAAGAGTTTTTGACCATTTTAATAAAAAAATATTATTTGGGATTTTTATTATTTTAAAGATAAAATTTATATTTATTTGAGTATGTTAATTGATTTTTAAATTTTTTTTTGATATTATGAAAAATTATTTACTTATTTAAATATTATTCTAAATTTATTTTCATATATTTTAAAATATTATAATTTATTTTATATTACTTATATTGTAATTATAATTTTTTTCTAATTATGCAAGTTAATAATTTTCCTAATAATGAATTAGGTAAGTTAATTGATTTGTATAATAATACACATTTGTTGAATATTTTTATCTTTTTCGCATAACGTCCCATTTTAATTAAAAATTTAATTTACGTCCCATAACTTCTTTAATTGCTCAATTTACGTCTCATTAACATAAATTTTGGAATTTCTAGTGAAAATTGGACTTAAATTAAGCAATTGAAAAAGTTATGGGACGTAAATTAAAATTTTAACTATTTTGGGACGTTTTTCAAAAAAGGTAAAAGTTATGGGACGTAAATAATTTTTCTCTCAAAAAAAACCGTAAAATACAATAAAATATACATTATATATTAAATATGAAATATATTATATATACATGCATTACCTAGCTACATATAACATCGAAAGTCCGACATATTAAAATAAGTGAACATAAATTGAAAAGAAATAAAAATAAAAATAAGTGTTGTATTAGATTATACTCACATGTATCATTTTACGTCATTATGTATTTCGTTATTTTATATTTAAATAAAAGTAATATTTGAAAATTATAAATTTATTTACATATTATGAATTTGATAAAACCAATAATATTTAATTGTATAAATTAATTTAAATATGAAGATAAATATATTATTTAATGATAGTAATATATTGAAAATGAATAAAATAATAAATAGAGTAAGATATAGAGTTCCATGGTTGGAGAAGGTTTTTAAAATAGAGTAGCAAAAAAGTGTATTTTGGAGTTTAGGGATCTTCATTTTAGAGTTTGTGGGCCTAAACACTCTTACATTGTATTGCACTTTTTAGTTATAGTGACTTAAAATTTTCAATAATATTGTGTTGCATTTTTTCTAGTTATAATGACTTGCAATTTTAAGTAATTAATATTGTGTTGCACATTAATTTAGTTATAGTGATTTACACATTTCAGTAATATTATGTTGCACTTTTCAATTATAGTGACTTACACTTTTTCAGAAAATATTTTGTTGCATTTTTCAGTTATAGTGATTTACGGTTTTTAGTAATATTATGTTGCACTTTTCAGTTATAGTGACTTACACTTTTCAGTAATATTTTGTTGCACTTTTTAGTAATATTATTTTTTACTTTTCAGTTATACTTAATTACACTTTTTAGTAATATTGTGTTGCACTTTTGACTAATAGTGACTTACACTTTTTACTTTTAGTAATATTGATTTGCACTTTTTACTGAATAAAAGTTTTCACTTAAAAGTTTTAGTCACTGTAATTGAAAAGTGTAACTGAATATTATAAGTGAAAAATGTAAAATATTTTCTCTTAAAAAATTTGAATAGTGAAAATAATATTTTTGTGAATTATTTATTATTTTATTAAAAAAAATTATTTATTTAATAAGTATGATAGTGGCTTAATTGTGGAATGTATGTTTGTAAATACGAATTAAATGGTTCAACACCATTTTCCTGGCACAATTTTTTTTTATTATGATGTGTACAAGTGAAAGTCAATATTTTATTAAGTATGATATTAGTTTAGGTGATTAGTTAATGAGCAGTTTAGAAGTTGACCACGTGGGTAAGTTTGAGTGTATATGAGTGTTTGGCGTAGTAATTATATAAAATTGAGATAAAATAAAAAATGGTGTTGTAATTTTATTTGTATTCATAAATAATCCCATAAAAAAAATCTTGAGTTTATTTTTGCTTAGGTGTCATTTTCACCACCCCACTTATGTAAGTGCCATTTTTAAAAAAATTGATATTAGGTGCCAAATCATACTTGAAAAACCAAAACTACCATTTCATAAAATTTCTCTCCTTACACAATTGCAGACATGTCCCATCAAATCTCTTTGTCTTGAATTCAATTTGAATTTTAAAATCATTCTGGAAACGATAATCGATTCGTTAACAAATCAAACAAAAAAAAGGGCAAATAGTCATTCTTCATATAATGGAAAATCACCCTTATTTTTTATTTCTATATCAAATTCCTCCATCAAGCTTTCAAGAACTTTACATAATATGCTTGAAGAAGGCGAAGTCGCCGCCGTCCGCAGCCGCGCCGCCTACCGCTGGAAGAAGGCGAAGCCATGGCCGCCGCCGCATTGAAGAACTCGTCGCCGATCTGCTTTGCACGAAGCTCCTTGAAGGAGACGAAGTCGCCGCCCTTCGCCGGAGAATGGAAGAAGACGAGGCCTCCGTCGCGATCCCCTTGAAAAACATGGTGCCCTTCGCCATGGCCGACGAACCTCCATCGCCTTGAACGTCGATGACGAAATGAGATTATTCATTGTATATTATATAGGTACGTAAAACGAAACGAGAGAGACAAAGGCAGTCACCGTGGCTTTTCGTAGCTGCTGTGCTTTTCTCCAATAAAGGTCGGAATTTACCCACCCCGTTGCCGGAATTTTCTTAGGCGGCGGCTAGGGCAGGGGCTAGGGTTTTCCCACCCCACTTGGGCCTGCTAGTGGGCTAGGGGTTCTCCACCCCTAATGTGCACCCACTCTTGTAATCAATACACCCTTTGAAACATTTGATTTTTTTTTTTAAAGAATTTTCTACCCGACCTTGTACAAAGCACCTATAATTACATCGTTTTTACTTGAATCTACTAAAAATATAAATTAATAACACACCTCAATGTTAATCAAATAAAGGTTTTAGGAATTAAATTACTCATCATATCATTCAAGAGGAGACATTCATGCTAATTAAGGTACATATTAAGATTACATTTATAAATTTGAAATTTCTAACTACATATTGTTTCAATAGAGTGAAATAATTTAAATAGTTAGAACATCACTACCTAAATTGTAGTCGATCATATGCATTAAAGTTCACAAAACGCCTACTCTAAATGAAATTTTCTTAGGTGAAGTAGTTGTTGTTGTAAAGTTTTGTTGTGCTGATGCAAATAGTTGTTCGTTGATTCAAATTTATTTTTCGTTGATGCAAATTTATTTTTATTCGTTGATGCAAATTTATTTTTTGGGTAAAATTTTTGTTCGTTAATGCAAATATTTTCTTAGTTGATGCAATTTTTTTTTCTCATTGATGCAAATTTTATTTTCGTATTTTTTGTGATTTTGTGAGTTTTATATTAATTCCTGTATTATTTTGCATTTAGGAACTTGTCAGATTCGGTTTAGGCTTGCAAACTGTGATCCACGTGATCCACAAAACATTTGAGAGTGATTTACTGAGAATGACACTTCGACTTTAATCCAGTTGAAGGTGATTGTGCTAGTGACTATGGTGACTCATATGGAGATGTTAATTCCATGTGTACCGTACAAAGGATTGCAATATTATCTGGTAAAATATGAATGTTTTGAGAAGTAGCAAAAACTGATATACACGGTGAGAATAGTGTGGCAATTAAATCATTGAAGAGTGAGCATAATGTAATTTTGATCAAAGTTTAGTTCATTTGAAAAAAAAAAAATTAAAATATAAAATGGGAAACATTACTTTCACACGAAAAAAAAGTACACATTAGTGTTTGAGTAGTTTTTCAACCTGTTAAATTTCTCTCTTATTGTAAATTTGTAATTTTACTTTCAAAGATTGACTTACTAATTTCAAATTTTGCTTAAGAATTTAAGTTATAAAACTTTTTCAATCTGTAATTTTGGAATATACTTATAACCAATATGTTAGTGAATTTTTCTGATCTATAAAAAAAAACTAATTTTTCACTTTAATGTTTTTCAAGATTTGAGTTAATATATTTAGAGTTTCTCTCCTAGGGTCGAATATAACATTTTAGAGTGAAGAGAAAAAAAGAGAATGAGTTCCTGCTGTCGTTACTGAGACGACATTTCGACTTTAACCCAGTTGAAGGTGATTATGCTAGTGACTATGGTGACTCATATGGAGATGTTACTTCTATGTGTACAGGTTTGCAATTTGCAATATTATCCAATAAAATATGAATGTTTTGAGAAGTAGCAAGAACTTTAACCCAGGTGATGGTGGTAGTGACTATGGTGACTAATATGAAGATGTTAATTCTATGTGTACCGTACAAACGTACAAAGGGTTGCAATATTATCTAGTAAAATGTGATTGTTTTGAGAAGTAGCAAGAACTGAGGATGCTAGTGTCATATACAGTGAAAATAGTGTGGCAATTAAATCATTGAAGAGTGAGCATAGTGTACAAGGGAGATGAGAAACAGACAAGCAACTTCTAACTAGCTTGCTGATGAATACATGTGTTTGAGTTGAACACAAATTGGACTGCACAAGAGTTGAAAGATGATGTCATGGTTACTTATGCACTAGACGTGGGTATGATCAAGTGTTTTAGAGCAAAATACAAAGTTAAGAGGTACAATAGGTGAACACTATGCACAATTGAGACAATATTATGCTAAGTTACTAAGGGTTGATAGAGTGGACAAGTTTGAATTTTTATTGGATGATCATGGTCAACTTCAGAGTTTTTTCATTGGATTTTTCGGATTTAGTGAATTGAATCAGGGTTTTTTCGCAAGTACTATGAGAGGTAGAAGAGGACGTGGTGGAGCCCGCGACAGTTCAACGAGTGGTAGAATAGAAAGGGGTGGTAGTGGAAGTGATGGTGCTGTTAGTACTGTTTTATGCTAATGACTTATTTTTTTAGTTATGTTTGTGCACTTTGATCAAAGTCTACTCAAGTACATCATGTACTTAAGTACACAAAAGACCCACCCATGTTTTGTACATTAGACTGTCTAACTATGACTTTAGTATGATACATATATTTTTTCAGAATATTTTCTAGAATATTTTTCATTGTCATAATTACATCTTATTAACAAAATGGGCACAAAAGTTAATTTTTTACATTTCTAAAATTTTCTCAATCGATGTAGAGCTGCAGCAAAGATATATGAAATTATTGCTTCGAAAAATCCAAATGACTGTATATTTGTAAGATTCAAATTCTCATAATTCACCATCCTTGTACAGTTGAAATAAACATACTTTAAATACGTATGAAATTATGAAAATTTATGAATATATTTATACACACAAGGTACGTTGTAAATTATGAAAATTAATGAATATATTTATATTTCTCTCTCAACTTGTGTAATAAACCGACACTTGTTCTCTCTCAACTTGTGTAATAGAGTTTATTCTTTTACACACTTTGACTGTGGGCCTGAATTTTAAGCAAATTCAAGATTGGTTGGAAACAGAATATGGATTTTTTAACCCAAAATAAAATTTGCATCAATGACAAAAACTAATTTACATCTAACATAAAAAAGATTTGCATCACAAACAAAATTTGCATCGACGTAAAATAAATTTGCATCATCGACACACGCTATTTGCATCAACACAAAAACGACTTTACAACAACACAACAGTTCTTTTTAGTAAAAAAAATAAAAATATAGCAGGACAAGATGTTCATCTTCTTCAACACAAAAATATTAAAACTCAAAACCTACATCTTCATCTTCTTCAACACAAAAAATTTAAAACCCCCATTACAAAAATCTGCACTCCCCTGACCTTAAAAAACAGAGGATTTATTGAATGGGGAAATTGAGCCGATAAATCAAATGGGAAAACGAATCAAAAGGGAAAAAAGAGACCCCACGGCCGATCTGTTTCTCCATGGCCACCGCTTCATGAAGGAGTGAAAGATCGTGGCTGCTTCGTCTTCCTCGTCCGGAAAATGGCCAGATCATCTACGTCGGAAAATGGCCAGATCTGAAAAAATAGATCTAAAAAAGGCGATATCGTCTTCTTCACCGCGAACCAAGTCGACGGCCACGTAGGCCAAGAAGGCGGCGGGGATCTTCGTCCGGCGACCCCCTGTAAAGACGACGAAGCCACGACGACTTCCCCGGGCATGGCGGCGGCCACGAATCTTCATCTTCGCCATAGCAGATCGCCACACTCCTTTTGTCTTACAGGTGGGCGGCGGTGTTCGACTGTGGTAAAGGTGGGCGACGCTAAGGAATTACAGATTGACGGCTTGGGCGGCGGCGGCAAAGGTGGGGGGCGGCTATGGAGCTTCAAGACGGACGGCCATGGTGGGGGCGTCGATGGGGGAAATAATTTTTTTACGTCCCATAACTTTTCAACTTTTTCAAAAACGTCCCAAAAAAGTTAACTTTTCCAATTACGTCCCAAATTTTAGCTAACTTTTCCAATTACGTCCCAAGTCTCCGGAAACATCAAAACGACGTCGTATTACATCATGGTTACGACGTCGTTTTGATGGTTTTGACGATTTGGGACGTAAATGGAAAAACTAGCTAAAATTTGGTACCTAATTGGAAAACTTAACTTTTTTGAAATTTTTTTGAAAAAATAGAATAGTTATGGGATCTAAAAAAATATTTTATTGAAATTGTTTGATTAATTGTTTGTATATGTTTATATATTTTTTTAAAATTTATATATTTCATATTTATATACTTTTTTTTAAAATTTTCTTTGTAATGTAAATCTAAACAAATAAATTTACGTATATATATTTTATTATCGGTATATTATTTGTATGAATAAATTAGTAAATATAGGGATAGTATTAAGTAGTAAGTTATCACATTTATTTATTTTATAATAATTATACAGAATAGAATTACATGATATTTTGTTAACATATTATATTTATGCTGATTAATATTAGCATAATTCCTTATAATAATTATTAATTTTTATATTTATTATTTTTAATTTTTTTAAGTTAAATCGATTCATAATTTTTAATTAATACGGAGTATATGAAATCTTATTATCTATCTATTTATTTATTTATTTATTATACTCATTATTTTAAAGAAAATGATTATAATTTTAATATTAATTTATCTTATACAATTCAAAAAATTTACCCTTTATTTCATTCAATTTTAGAGCATAAAATTATACTTAATAGAATTACATGATATTTTGTTAAATATTATATTTATGGTCATTAATATTAGCATATAATTTCTTATGATAATTATTATATATAATTTTTTAATTTTATAAAGTTAAATCCATTCACAATTTTAATGTTAAATCAATTCACAATTTTTAATTAATATGGAGTATATGAAATTTTATTATCTATTTATTTATTATTACTCATTATTTTTAATATATTATATGCGTATATAATAATTCAATGTAATATTATACGGAGTATATAATATTGTCATGTTCATTAGTGTTAAAAATTTATTAGTTCCATATTTTTTTTAAAAAAAGTTAAGTTTTCCAATTACATCCCAAATTTTAGCTAACTTTTCCATTTACATCCCAAATCGCCGGAAACATCAAAACGACGTCGTAACCATGACGTAATACGACGTCGTTTTGATGTTTCCGACGACTTGGGACGTAATTGGAAAAGTTAGCTAAAATTTGGGACGTAATTGGAAAATTAACTTTTTTGGGACGTTTTTTAAAAAGTTGAAAAGATATGGGACGTAAAATAATTATTTCCCCGTCGATGGCAAACAACTTGGCCATGGCGATGGTGGTGGGCCGTCTTCGCCGGAGAGTTGGAGGCGGCGGCCATGGTTTTACCTCTTTTCTTTGTTCTTTTCACTAAAACGGAGACGGATTCGGAAGGCTTTATTAGCCTTCGAAAATGGAGGGGAGAAGGTAATGGTTTTTTTTTTTTTTTTTGAAACGATGAGTTGTGGAGAGAGAGAGGGAGTGGGAAGAAGATGGAGTGTTTTAGGAGAGATGGGGAAAAAGTTGACAAGACTACAAAAAGATAGAAAGATACACTACTACAAAATTGAGCTTGGAGAGCTTTGAAAAAGGGTCTTGGAGAGCCTTTAAAACCGCTCTCCAAGCGACAGCTCTCCAAGCTAGGAGAGCGGTTAAAAACCGCTCTGTAAGTAAGAGGCCTTGGAAAGCGGTTTTAAACCGCTCTGCAAGTGAGGCCCTTGGAGAGCGGTTATGAACCGCTCTCTAAGTATAGGAGCTTGGAGAGCGGTTCAAAACCGCTCTCTATATTAATTTTTTTTTTTTATTAATTTCACTTGGAGAGCGGTTCCAAACCGCTCTCCAAGCAATATATATTTTTTTCGATTTTACTTGGAAAGCGGTTTTAAACCGCTTTCTAAGTATTTTTTTTTTGTATTATTTTTTTAATAATTATTTTATATTTTAAAAATCCTATTTATACAAAATCAAAACTTAATTAAATTCAAATAAATAAACGTACAAAAACATATATAAACCAAAAAGATGAAATATCATCACATCACAAATATATAAGTTAATACGTACATTACATTCTACCAAAAATTATACTAATTTAATTATATGTTTACAAAAATCGATTGTAAAGGTACCCTGTCCAATCTTTTTTCCATTTGTCCATTCTTTTGTCGTTGTAAGTTTTGAGCGGACGGTTATAGATAAACTGCAAACAACGATCAATCAATATAGTTAGATATATAGTATATGAATTTTTATTCAATGAAAAATAATTTAAATAAATCGATAAATTGACTTACCGTGTTAGGAATCGTCGTTTGATAAGTCTTGATTATATCCTCAATATAACAACATACAAAATGTCCACAATGATAACTATCACGTTGGCTCGGAACCTGTTATATATAATTAGCAATTATAAGTATGCATTAATAGTACTATTATGATTATTTTCTATTAATTTGATAACTTACTAAATTAAATTACCTTAACATCTATCCAGCTCACTCTATTGAAAGTAGATCTTGAGACTAGATTGTGAAGGCGACTTCGATACATCGTCATCACACTATTATTATTATAATAAGAAGAAAAAAATAGATTAAATATGTATAATTTAAAAAGTAATTAAAACAAATCATTATATTATAATATTAAAAATGAACTTACGCTTCCATGTATGACATGAGATCGGGACGATTTGCAACCACCCCATCCAAAGCTGGGTCCATAAAAAAGACACTTAATGTCTTCATATTTATGGCAACCAACACCCAATGGCTCCTATATTATATTAAGAATATATATTTAAATTAGCTGCAAATAACATATTATGCATACAAATTTTAACGAAATGTTTATTGTACTCACCCCACATTTGTTGGCCAAAAAATGAGATGTTCTCTCCCAGTATGACTCAGCATATGTTCGACTATCCCCTCCATGCCCTCTGCCCTATCACTACTCAATATGCAAGACACTTGGGGGGAGATGAAGGAATACAATCCACATGCTCGGTTATCTCTAGAGAGATATACCTCACCCAAATATCTTTAACCAACATATATACGCTAATTAAAATTTAAAAAGAAAATTAAACTGTATAGAAAGTAAATACTGATAATTAATAAACACATACTTGAGGTAGAAGGCTATGGTGGTTGCACTCAACCACTGGTCGTTCAAGACTTCAAGGACATTTTCCGCACCGATGAATTCCTCAAAAAAATGCTTGTGAAAGTAAGAAGTCATCGGAACTGTGATGGTATCGAAAGCACCGGACTGCACCTTCGTGTTCACCATATTCTGTACGGCGGGGCCGTGATCTAAGTGTCCAGGCAATGGATAACCAAGTACGCGTGCCCGAATACCCACGTCCCTCGTTCTCTCCATCCGACTATCTACGACATCTCTTGATTTCTGTTTAGGCTTTTGTCGTGGAGATAGTGTCTACAATCAATTTGCAACATTATTTAGAACGACATATAAGATAATAAATTTTAATAACATAAATTTTACCTTCGCGGTGTGCGAGACCAAGTGTCTCGGCCATTCGATGAAGTGTCCGATCGCTGTTCCGACTGTGACAGCATCATCTACTGGTTTCGGCAAGGGTGAATCTAATTCTTCGTCTATGGGTACTTCTAGTGTGACCCTCACGAAACCAGGAGTGAGTGGACAACCATGAATCATTTGATGGGAGTTGTTGTGCAACGATCCCGTGGCCACCAACCGAAGAGGATCCTCCAAATAAAGGTAGCAAAAGGTCGGTGGCTGTTCGAATAAGATATTAGTTAGAAAATTTTAATACACTACTCTTTAATTAAAACAAAGGCGAGACATGCACATTTTGATACCTGAGAGATGTTTTGAAGTGCCTCAATAAAGTCGTCTCCACCATCAGCCGCAAACCTAGCATCAACGACACTATTCTCACAGCTTGCTCCACTCGACGACAATCCGTGACTAGATTTTTTCTCGGACCTTATAGTCTCCATTTCTCTAGTCAACTTAGCAACCTGTTCTGAAAGAATACCCACCATATTCATGGCTTGAAGGGCAGGTGCCATAGCTAACGAGGTCTTCGTCACGCCATATCCCAAGCTCCGAAAGCGGTCGGGATGCTCCTGACGACCTACAACCCGTCCATACAAATCATCAGTGCCGATAGCGCGGATGTCGTCGGGTGTCATGGTCTGAGATATGCGCTCCTAAATCACAAAAAAACATCATTTAATTATTTGTTTAGAAATAATAGTTTGTAATTGAAAGATAAATTAATGGATAGATTACCGCTTCTTCGATGATCCGCTGTGCATTGGAATCGGGAATACGCCCATCTCGAGTCTTTCTTGTAGCCTGAAATAACTCGAAACGGGTAACAAGAGGCGCATTCTCTCCCGATTTCCTTCTTTCTTCCTTCTACAATAGTGATGAAAGTGTCACTTTATTAGATATATTAAAAGTGAACATATAAAAAACAATTAAAAGTTAGAATTCTGATCTCACAATATTTTCGCTTATGCGTGCATATCCTTTGTTCGATCCACGATATCGAGCCTCCATCTTCTTGGCTTGTTCGCGATTTTGATGACTTTGCCTCTACAGTTGTATTATAAATACGATAAACACTGAAAAGCATAGGACATAAGGAATTGAGGAAAATGACATTGATCAATTTTACCTGAAAATCTTCATCCATAGCTCTACGAATAAAGTCCTCCCAATACGGGGCCACCATAGGGTTATTCTCATACTGCTCAGGCGGAGTAGCCGAGTAAAGTCCGGTTTTCGGATCTAGTGCGTTATTTCTCAACCAAGCCCGAAAATTCTTGGCCAGTACTCCAGCTTGCGACAGTATAGACTTCTTGTACTTGTGTTCAAGACCGACGAATGTAGTCTATACGCATATAACATGACAATTTAGTAAATTTAGTAATTATACAACAACTTTCAATAAGCATATAATTAACATACCGTCAGTTCCTCCCATAATCTGTCCTTCAAAGGAGCCATTTGGTTGCTGCGCCAGTCCTTGGATGGCAGCACGATAGGGATCACACTCCTGACTGTAGCTCCAAGGAAGAAGGAGAACTTCTCACTCTCTTTTCCTATGGGCTGTCCATACTCATTGAACGTCACCTGCAATAACATAGTATTTAATTAGGTTCAACGATCAAATAATGTAATTACAATTTCAACTGTTCAATTGTAATAAAATTACCTTAGGCATTTTCCCATGGCTACGAGCCCTCTTAATAGCAGACATCGTCACTATGCCTCTGGCGCGCTTCTCCCCAGAGCTGCTACTAGTGGGAGCATCAGTGAGACCCTCTCTCAAATCATCATCTTCATCAGAATCTCCAGGATGTTCCAAAAAAGACATGATCCTGTAAAGTAGAAGAAACAACATTTAATAAACAAAAAACAAACAATAATCAATAAAGCAAAAGAAATAACATTCAATAAAGCAGAAGAAACAACATTCAATAAAGCAGGAGAAACAACATTCAATAAATTCGTACATTTCTTTTTAGCACTTATTTTTCTTTTTCTTTTTTTGGTTGACTTTTCTCGTTCATGACCATGAATGTTAACAAGATCCGGATTGCAATATTCATCCTCATCTCTAATTATTCTCTGGTACGGGCGTAGATTTGCAGGATCATCGAAAGAGAGTACAGGATGAGTGAAGTTCTGAAAAGGATCATCTTCATCGACGTGGTCGCTATTCTGGTAACTATTGTTCAATTTGTTTGACATAACCACAATGGACCATTTCTTATTAATTGGGTCGGGGACATAGAAAATTTGTTGAGCTTGACTGGCCATTATGTAAGGGTCATCTCTGTATCCCACATTCTTCAAATCAACGCGTACGATCCTAGAACTTTCAACTTGGACCCCGTTAGGGATCCTCACCCAACTACACTCGAAGATTGGTTGGCGGTGAACAACATATTCGAGTTCCAAAATGTTGACAATCTGTCCAAAGTAAGTAGTCGATTGATCCCCTGCAGTTGCAGTAATGGACACCCCACTATTATGCATTGTACTTGTGGCATCATGATCTCTGGTATAAAATGTGTATCCATTAATAAGATAACACTTGTATGAATACACATGTCTATCAGGCATTCTGGATAACCACTTAACTCTTTCTGTCACTGAATCTTTATCCTGTGACAACATACTTCGTACATGACCGTTGAACCAGTCAACAAACGTTCGGTTGTGCTCAATTTCAATCCATGATCTATCTCTGGTGGGAAACGTCTCAGCAAGTGCTTGCATGTGCAAGTCAATAAAAGGAAGCACGTCGACCGTGTTATGAAGTACGCACAAGTGCATTCGTGTTAGTTCCTCCATACTAACACTTACATGTCGACCACCAGTAATGCCTTCACCATCCATTCTATTGGTGTGCCGGGTAATTGGAAGTCCAATTGCATCGACATTCGGAATAAATTCAGACCAGTACTCAACTGCTTCTTCTACTAAATAGCGTTCTGCAATGCATCCCTCCGGACTGGACATATTCATCACATATCCTTTGAGCACTTTCATATATCTCTCTACACCATACATCCATCGCATACGAGCAGGACCACACATCCTTGTCTCGTGTACCAAATGAACGGTTAGATGAACCATTATATCAAAAAATGATGGAGGAAAATACATCTCAAGCTCACAAAGCGTCCCCACAATCTGTCTCTGAAAACCAACCAATTTTCTAGGATCTATGACCTTGCTACTCATTGCCTTGAAGAACCAACATAACTTTGTTATGGTTATGCGCACATTTTCAGGCAAGATAGAACGTATTGCAATTGGCAAGAAAGTCTCCATGATGACATGATAGTCATGCGATTTCAGATTCATCAGTCTCATCCCATCATCTGATACAAGTCTTTATATGTTGGACGAATAACCCTCCGGTACTTTCACATCCTTCAGTGTCTGTAGTAACTCTTTTCTCTCATTGTTGGACAAGGTGTGTGCAGCAGGAGGTAAGAACGGTTTGCCCTTTTCTCTAGGCACAGGTGTTAGTTCTGATCTTATTCCCATATCAATCATATCCATTCTTGCATTGTAACCATCCTTGGACTTCTTATCAGCTAGCAGAGTATTGAGCAAGCTGGCACAAACGTTCTTCTCAACGTGCATTAGATCAATGAAGTGTCTAACATACAGCTCTTTCCAATAGGGCAATTCAAAGAAAATTATTTCCCTCTTGAAACCACTAGTGGGGACACTTTTTTTGAAGCTCTTTCCGTATTGTGTTTTGATATTCTTCATCTCATCCAATACATCCGAACCTGACAATAAACGTGGTGCTATATCTGTCTCGATTGTGCCATCGAATGCATCAGCCATTCTTCTGTACTTGTGCGTTGGTTCCAACCACCTCCTATGTCCCATATAAACGGTCTTCCTAGAATGACTCAATCGAATGTGATGTATCTTCTTGGTACAACAAGGACATGCATCGGCCCCCTTCACACTATATCCAGATAGATTCCCGTAAGCAGGAAAGTCATTGATAGTTCCAAACAACATTGCCTTCAACTTGAAATTCTCCTTTCTACAAGCATCATACACATCGACACCCTCATCCCACAGGAACTTCAAGTCTTCTATCAAAGGAGCCAGATATACATCTATGTCGTTACCAGGTTGTTTGGGTCCCGATATCAACATAGACAACATCATGTAAGTGCGCTTCATGCACAACTCGGGTGAAAGGTTATAAACTAACAGAATCACTGGCCATGTACTGTGGTTGGTACTTTGAATACCGAACGGATTCATTCCGTCAGTTGAGAGTGCAAGACGCAAGTGTCGTGGCTCGTTGCCAAATTCTGGATACTTGAAATCGAATGTCTTCCACTGGGGTGAATCAGCAGGGTGTCTTAGCATTCCATCTTTGATCCTATCATCATGATGCCAAGTTAAATTTCTAGCATCCACAGCACTACTATACATTCTCCTGAATCTTGGTATTATTGGAAAGTACCACATCACCTTCGCGGGAGATTTATTTTTCTTATATCGCTTCTTCCCACACTTGGGACATTCATCGAGATCTGCATACTCCTTCCGAAATAAGATACAATCATCCGGACAAGCATGAATTTTCTGATGTGTTAACCCGATGGACTTGAGCATTTGTTTAGCTTCATATGTTCTCTTAGGCAGTACATTTTCATCAGGCAATAGACCACTAATTACTTCCAGCATACTTGTGAAGCACGCATCAGATAACTCGTGAGTTGCTTTTAAGTTCAACAATATCAACACAGCTGACAGTTTTGTTGCCTTCGTACACCCGGGCCAAAGGGGTAATTCAGATGAATCCCTTAACTGCTCTGACATGTACGGGTGATCTGGCAGATCATCGTCATCCCCATTCGATGTATCAACAATAGGTACATCATCCACTGTATTTTCAAACCTAAAGTCAGTTTTTAGGTTTCTTGAGCTACACCCATCTCTTGTCTCACCATGAAATGTCCAAACGGTATATGCTTTATCAATACCGTTAATCATCAAGTGGGTGAACAAATTTTTTCGACCTCTAACAGTTTTTCCATTCATACATTTCCAACAAGGACATGGAATGTAATGATCGTCGGAGCAGTGTCTAATTGCATGATTACAAAACTCTTCCACCCCATTCCTATACTCCTCTGATAATCGATCAGCTCGAACCCACTTTCGATCCATATAGAACTATAGATGCCTATAGTAAAGACAATATAAGTGTTTCTAAAGACAATTAATGTATCCTAATGTATTCGTGAATGTATTTAGTTGGTTACTGGAGTATTAAATACTCGAAATCATTTCAATTATTAATTTCATTTTCTAAATGTTTCGCTAATTTCTAGTTGAAGGATTATTATTTAATTTGAAGCTTGATTTCATGCCAAGCTGCTGGTCCTAATAATATTTTGATTAAATTTGATCAGGACTCTCTTTCTCCCTCATTTTTCTTTACTTTTAGCTTTTCCTTTCCTCAAATTCTATTTTCACTTTTGGTATTTGATCGAGAAGAATAATGATACTATTAATTAAATAATTCATGTTTCATTAATTCAGCATGAATTTTTAAATATAAATAAATATTATGCATGCAAATTCTCATTCCATTATCAACCAACGGTCAAAGTCATTGTCATTTAAATTAGTAAAAAATAGAACACGCAATTTATAATTAAAAATTACTTTTCTAATGATCGATGGTGAATCGATGATCTTGTGATGTAGATTTTTTAAGTTGAAACTTGAAATAATAAGTCAAATTGAAATGTTCTTGAAAAGGCTATGGAAAAATGAGTACATTCTATTTAGTATTAAAGTTGGACCCTTTTTTTTGTTCCTATTGACCAAAAACCCATATTTAAGGTACCACATTTTGGGAATACTCCCCCAGACCAAAAACCCGCATCATGTTTAACAAGTACCACATTTTTCTCTCTTTCTCGTCTCAAACTAACAACACATTTAATTATAATATCAATTTCTAAAATTTGATAACATAAAATTTTAACACAGTGTAATCATAAAATTTGTTATAAACAGGAGCAAAAAAACATAAAATTGAGTTTTAACACAGTGTAATCATAAAATTTGTTATAAACAGGAGCAAAAAAACATAAAATTGAGTTTTAACACAGTGTAATCATAAAATTTGTTATCAAATAGGAGCAAAAAACATAAAATTGAGTTTTAAAACATAAAAACTAAAAACATAAAATTTGTATACAACAGTACATCTATACTCATGTATAATATATATATATACAAGAGTACGTACCTACAGTTGTGGGAGTTGGACGTCGACGGCGACGGTGACGGCTGGAGAGGAAGTCGACGGCGACAGCGACGGCAACGGTGCCGGCTGGAGAGAGTCGACGGCGATGGCTGAAGAGATCGACGGCGAAGAGGAGTGAGAGGGAAGCGACGGCGACGAGGAGTGAGAGGGAAGCGACGGCAACGACGCGACGAGAGAGAGGCAGGCGACGGCGCGACGAGAGAGAGGCGACGTCGACGGGATTTGGCTTCACAAGTTCAACGCGTCACTGTGAGTCGATGGTGACGGCGGGAGGAGCGAGGAAGGAAGCCGGCGACGGCTGATTTGTGGGACAAGCTCTTCGATCCGTTTTTAAAAATTAAAATCGCGAATGTTGAACCAGCTTTTTTGGGGGAAGAAAGGGGAGAGATATGCGCGTTCAGTTTGGGGGAGAAAGGGGAGGAAGAAAGAGGCTAGGGCAGAGAAAACGCGTAGAATTAATATTAATTAAGAATTTTGAGTTTGGAGAGCGGTTATGAACCGCTTTCCAAGTGTATACTTGGAGAGCGGTTCTAAACCGCTTTCTAAGCTTATTTGCAGAGCGGTTCCCAACCGCTCTCCAAGAATTTCTCTTGGAGAGCGGTTTTGAACCGCTATCTAAGTTTTTTTTTTTTTTTTTTTATTAAAACCGCTCTCCAAGTGTCCACTTGGAGAGCTGATTGAGAAAAGAGCTCTCCAAGTGCAGCTCTCCAAGTGGAAATGTGTAGTAGTGATACAACATGACATCTTTCTTACTTTCCTCCTCTATAAGGGTAAGAATGTAATCTTGCCACTCAAATGGCACCTAAATGAGAGGTTTTAAAAAGGTAGGACTCAATGGGTTTTGTCAAGCCCAAATGGCACTAAAATAGAATGGCCCCAAAATTCTTTATCAACATACATGTTTTTTTATCTCAATTTTGGTCCTTTTTAGTGAAAATGTTGAATTTTGGACGAAAAAGTTATCGAAAATGGCCGGAATCTGTTGTATCATACAAAATGACATAAAAAGGGTAACAAAATGAAAGTCTTAGCGAGACGAAGATAATAACATAGGTCTCGACCCTTGCCTCACTGAAAATCACTCGAAATTAGCTATGTGGTGGACTAAATTCGCAATTCACGTGTAATGTGTAATCGAAACATGAAATTGATTGAGGATTTTGCTTTTTGAATGAGAGACAGTTTAATTGAGAGTGGTAACGACAGTTGATGTGACCATAATAAAAGTTAAAGACAATTTTACGAATAAAAAATTAAATTTTCCAGCGAGAAGGATCAAAATTGACACCAAAATGATCAAGATTGATAAAGTAAAAACTTACAGGACTATTGTGTACACAAATAAAGTTGGGTAATTCTTACGGTAGTCAAATTGTACAAAGTGACTACGTAGTCACTTTGTCGAATTGCGCCATGTGGCATCGTATGCGTCGTATGAACTTGCTATCTTTATTCATGTTTATTTTAATGTAATTATTTTTTAAAGTGTACTTTGTTATTTACTATATTAACCTTTTTTAATATAAATTAATTTTTTTTAATTTAATTTTAATTAATCGAAAATAATAAAATTACTATCATACCCCTTTTAATACAAATTTTATTTATTAATCATTATTTTAAAATTAAACTTACCATTCTAATAAAATTAAATCAAATTTTAATACATTAATTAAAATAAAAATAGAAATAGGAATAGAAATAATAATCAAAATTAGGGTTTCTCATAATCCCCACAATCCCCAATTCATTGTTTGAGAAAACAAGAGTACCAATCGCACGAACTCCATTAAAAAAAATTAGGGTTCTTCCAATTTCTTCAATTTGATCTTGTGTTTGAGAAAATGAAAATTACGACGATATCACGAGCGCCGTGTCTTCTTCCCCAAATTCTCTTTTCGAATTCAGTGGGATGTTCGGGTCGCGAGTTGAGGGAGATCGCGTGCACACCCTTTCCAACCGCCGTACTTTCGCAGTCGAGAAACTGGTTTGCATCGCGAGGTGTGAAAAATCTTAATTTCATGTTGTTTGCTCTGTTTCTGCAGGAAATGGAGAAATCTTCATTGGATACTTGAATTTCCTTAAAAATATAGTTTTGGTTGGAAAAACTGGGAATGGCAGAAGTGCGACTGGCAATAGTATCCTTGAAAAATAATTACTACTCAACAACTCAACCACAATTTTAACAATCCACGATGTTAATTCATTTACTCATAACCAAATATGGAAGTAGGAAGAAAAAGATACATAAACAACATTCATAGTCATACATTTTTTCATGAATTATTAACAAGAATCGGTTTGACGAGTCTTACAAATTAATAACAATGGGAAGGGGCAGCGGGTGGAGCGGCGCATCGGGGCGGCGTAGGCCGAGCAGCGCAGAGGCGACAGTGCAGCAAGGGGGCAGCAGGGGAGCGTTGTATCTCAAGAACAGAAAACACAGAATTCTAATTTTTATTTAAATTTAATCTAATTTTTATTTTATTTTAGTTTAGTTTAATTTGATTTTTTTTGTTAATTTTATTAATAATAAAATATAAGGATAAATAGGTAATTTTAACAATACATATTTTAATTAAATTAATAAATATAATATAATATTTTAATATATAAGGATAAAAACGTAATTTTATAATTATATATTTTAATTAATTAAATTAAATATAAAAATATAAATGTATGACACCATACGACACATATCATCAGATTTAAACCTTTAAATTTGATTTTTTATGGTTTAGATTTATTTGACTACGGTAGTCACCATATGACACTCTGACTACCTGTAGAAGTTCCTAACAAAGTTAGGAGATCATTTTTTATTTTATCTCCCGTTAAAACAGCATGTAAGAATAGACTGTTAAAAACAATTTGAATTTTAATCTTGAACGTAGCAGTAGTAATCCACTTGCTCTTAAGCTCAATTTGTTCATTTTAACACTTCATGTCTTTAAAAACAATGAGCCCCCAAAGTACTTAAAGCTCAATCACACTAATCTCATGAGCAACGAGAAACAATTATGTCAAACTTTTTGTAAACTTTCAGACTTTTTAGATGAAAACGAAAAATCACTACAAAAAAATTGATAAATGGCATCGGGGAAGGCATCAGATCTGCCGTCCCCAAAGATGAAGGCAACGGCAAAGGCATCGGCAGTGTGCCGATGCCAATATGCTCGATGCCATTTAAATGGCATCGGATTTGGGGAAAACCGATGCGAAATGGCATCGGCAGGTCGCCGTTACCAAATGGCATCGGGGCCCACTGCCGATGCCATTTTGCATCGGGGACAGCCGATGCCATTTCGCATCGGGGAAAGCGCCGTTACTAAATGGCATCGGGGCACTGCCGTTACCAAATGGCATCGGGCCCACTGCCGATGCCATTTTGCCGATGCCTTTTTATTAGAATTTAAAAAAGACGAATCTGGGTTTCGAACCCAGGTCGATAGGCCACCAACACCCACCCCCACCGCTGGGCCACCCCATTTTCGCATATTCAGCCCATTTTCGCGATTTCAAGGGTTCGAACTCGTGACCTCGCGGTCTCGAAGGCTTTTAAGTGCCCCCTGTGTGCCGTTTAGGCTAGGAGCTTTTAGTCGACATGTTTTGAATGCAATTAATATATATTCAATTTAATTTGCGTTTTTAATTCTTTAATTAATTCAATTCATTCTAACTTTAATTGTTGTTTATTAAATTATTTATCAAAACATATCATATTATTTCTAAATTATGTTTTTCAAATTAACTAAATTATGTTTTTCAAATTAAATAATTTATTTACGGTATCAATTATTCACCCTATTTAAATTTATTCTAATCTTCAATTTACAACATTTAAATTCATTCTAATTTTTTATTTCACAACATTATAATTACATACAACATTGAATATAATTATTTTCACTTATACATTTAAATTTATTCTAATCACATCATTTAAATTCATTTTAGTTTTCAATTCACAACATTAAATATACATAATTATTTTCACTTATCCATTTAAAAATATGAATTCACTTATCCTTCAATGGACCCTAAACCCTAAACCCTAAACCCTAAAACCTTAACTAAATTATGTTTTTCAAATTAAATAATTTATTTACGGTATCAATTATTCACACTATTTTAATTTATTCTAATCTTCAATTTACAACATTTAAATTCATTCTAATTTTTTATTTCACAACATTATAATTACATACAACATTGAATATAATTATTTTCACTTATACATTTAAATTTATTCTAATCACATCATTTAAATTCATTCTAGTTTTCAATTCACAACATTAAATATATATAATTATTTTCACTTATCCATTTAAAAATATGAATTCACTTATACATATAATTAAAAAAAAAATTCATCTATTATAAAATTATTCTCTAATTCATTTTCAATTAAAATAACATCATATCACAAACAACATTAATTATAATCATAATTAGCATGTTCACGTCAATTAAAATAAAAATTAATCCTCAACGTCAATGTAATATAATAACATCACACGTAACAAAGTAATATAAAAATGTATCACTCCTCATCACCACCACTATCATCCTCAGTATCATCCCGATCCTGAACCTGGCTACTATAATGAACGTTGTGCGACGGCCTCGGCGGCCTCGGCGGCCTCGGCTCCCCACCTATCCCACCCATCTGTCCCATCATCAATGCAAGCTGGTCCTGAAACTCCTTGCGTAAGCGCTCCTCCTGCTGCCGCATTTGTTCCACTAAGCGCTGCTCTCTATCTTCATTGACTCTCCGTTCTTCAGCAATAGCATTGTTCATGTCTTCCTGGGTGAATCGTCCATAAGCCGTACCAGTTGACGTCTCGCCAGGACCGGAGGAGACCCGTCTGTTCTTGCCTACTTGTCCAAGGCCCCTAACACGTCCATGAGACCTGCCGACCTTCTTCACGTACAGTGCAGACATATCGGGTAAAGGTGGGGCCTGGGAACCATCCTCTGAACTAGGTTCATCTGACGGATCTCTTGTAGTATTATTGGTGAGCTCGTCATGTATCTGGTCCTATACGTGCACATTTAAAAGTGGGTTAATACATTTTCAAGTACAATTAAATATATATTTGTTATATAATGTAATGTATATATATATAACTTACAAGTATATCACCCATATAGCCACAAGTGTATGTCCCGTTTTCGTAACGGTGGTAATATTCAACTATCTCCCAGTCGTATGCAGGGCGTCCCGTCCTCTCCTCCTGTATTTTGAATCGAAGACATATACGAATAAATAAACTAAATAATTAACTAAAATTAATTATATATAATTGACCACAAATATTACTTACAATGAGCCGTGCGA
Organism: Galeopsis tetrahit; assembly: GCA_963675135.1. Taxonomy (NCBI): domain Eukaryota; kingdom Viridiplantae; phylum Streptophyta; class Magnoliopsida; order Lamiales; family Lamiaceae; genus Galeopsis; species Galeopsis tetrahit. Next base: position 64,775,777 of record OY776127.1, read on the forward strand.
CCTCTGCTGCTCCACGAGCTCCGCCTTTATGAGTACCATGGCCAGTACCCGGGCCTCCAGGCTTGGATAAGCGGTTCTTACGAGCCTGCTCGCTCTTCTTAATTGTGTCGGGATTGTTCCAGTGACGAACTAAGGAGTTCCAAACATTCACATCCCCCAACGGCCTCTTGTTATCCTTCACCCACGCTTTCTTGATTTTTGATAACATGTTAGTGTACCGAGTTGCAGCTCTTTGAAGAAAGAGTCTGTACACCTCTGTAGAAGATGTGGCTTCAGGGTCCCACCTGACCTCGGTCTGCAACAAAAAATTAATTAACGAAGTAATATAACAAAATAACTAAATGTAAAGTTATTTTATACCTGGAATGTATCCCACCACCGCTGTACCGTGGCGGGTGATACCATAGCCCAGGTGTGTGCTCCAAGCTCCATATTCCGGTACATTATCGATCTGATCGTCCTCGAAATTAAATTTGAAGGCATCAACCTGTTACACGTATTTTATTAATAAACATGTTATACATACGTCTAATGAAATTTAAATATAATATACTTACGTATCCATGTAGATAAACAGTTGGATGCGACTGTCGGGTGCATCAGTCGACATGCTGGCCTGTGTCCCGACAGACGGATGTCTAACTGGCGAATGTATCGGTGGAGGGGATTGTTCCTGTGGATGTGGAACCATATGAGGCAACTGAGGCACCTGAGTGTAATAGGAATTAGGGTTCATTCCGGGCATCTGGGGCAACATTATCCCAGTCATATCGGGCATATACAAACCATGTGGTGTCTGCACAGTCGGTGTCTCATCCACCGGCTCTCCTCTGCCTCTACCTCTACCTCTACCTCGCCCATGTCCAGAAGAACCCTGTCCAGAAGAACCCTGACCAGAGCCATATCCAGAACCATGTCGACGACCACTCATCTGTCAAAATGAACATTAAAACATTATTAACATTGAACATTGTAACAATTAAAAAACATTATATATGAACATCACTGTAACGATTAACACTAAAATATAAATAAGGAATATAATTAAGGAATTAATATTTAGATAACATTGTCTAACAATTAATATTTAGATAACATAGTCTAACAATTAATATTTAGATAACATAGTCTAACAATTAACAACATCATTCATCTTCATCATCTTCATCTTCAGCTTCATCTTCGTCGTCTTCTTCTCCGTCTTCTTCTCCGTCTTCTTCTCCGTCTTCTTCTTCATCTTCTTCATACTCTGTCATTTCCATCATTGTACCGGTGTCATCAGTTAACATGACAGGATCATCATCTACTTGCACAATCATTTGAGTTTCTATGTTATCCTCTTGCCACGCGGGAACTTCATCTTCAGTAGTATCTTTTGCATCCACCAAGTATCTCGGTTTGACTTTGCAGACAAATATCCAATCAGTACGGGATCCGGGGTATGGACAATAGTAGACTTGTGTGGCTTGACTTGCTAGTACGAATGGATCGTATCGGCCGTAAGATCGCCTCTGATTAAGCTCCACGAGCTTGTAGTTACGATGAACTTTTGTCCCATTGTTTGAGGGATCAAACCACTGACACTTGAATAAAACCACTTTCTTCTCGTGGTACCCCTGATAGTCCAATTCGACTACTTCCTCGAGTTTCCCATAGAAATCTTCCTCATCCGCGTCATAGTTTTTTCCCTTGATACAAACCCCACTGTTTGATGTTGCTCTAAATGCACCATAAGCCATGGTGTGGAATTTGTACCCGTTCACGTAATACCCTGCGTACGTAAGAACTTGACCAGACGGACCAACCGAAAGATCGGATAAAAACCTGTCCTCGACGTGATTTATCTTCACCTATATATATATATGTAAGCCGAATTAATGTGAGAATTTCTATAACTTAACACTTTACACAGATCGTTATTTTAGGATAACTTACAATGTCTTCAAACCACGACGCAAATCCATCTTGTAGTCTTAAATCTGATTCAGCGGCCGAGAGATTTGGTTGAAGAACTTGAAGTTGTTGCATGAATAGCCTACGTACGATCGATATAAGATTAATAAGACATTTCAACACTAAGTATTTGATTGACAAACATTTTGGTCGGATTGACTTACTGAACATATGGCTGCACCTCATCACAATTCAACAACACGTACGTATGAGCAACTTTTTTCTCCTCGTCTAAAATCCATCTTTTCTTAGGCTTTCCAAATCGTTTGCCAGGCGCCTTAAATATGGAAAAAGTGCCCTCGACATACTCGTGTACTTCGTCCCGACCATCGTAATTACGAGGTACATTGTGTATCCTTGTCGTAACATGGTCCTCGAAATAGTGAGAACAAAACATTGACGCCTCTCTAGTTAAATAGGCATTTGCAATCGAAGCTTCAACACATGCTTTGTTACCCACGCTTAATTTCAAGGTGCGAAGATACCTGATTAAATTTTAAGAATCGTAAGTTCATATAATTTGAAGAATCGTATGAGAAATTAATTAAATTACCTCTCGTATGGATACATCCATCTGTATTGAACTGGACCACACACTTTTGCTTCATATGCAAGGTGCACAGGTAGATGTTCCATAGAGTTGAAGAAGTTGGGTGGAAAGATACGTTCCAACTTGCACAAGATGATTGGGATATCTGTTTCCAGTCGAGTCATGTTGTCAACTGTGATGGTTGTAGAAGTCAACTCCTTAAAAAATAGACTAAGCTCAGTGATTGCTTTCCACACAGTGAGCGGCAGAATTTTGTAAAAAGCAATCGGTAGTAGTCTCTGCATAAACACGTGACAATCATGACTCTTCATCCCATACAATTTCAATTTCGACCAGTCAATGCAACGGGACATGTTAGACACATATCCATCTGGAAACTTCAACTCACTTATCCACTTACAAACAACATCCTTCTGCTTCTTATCAAGCGAAAAAGAAGCCTTAGGATACTTTGATGTACGTGGACATTTCTTGAGAGAGGGACGACGACAATAATCATTCAGCTCATCTCCTGATTTAGACGTGTCCTTTGTTTTCCCCTCCACATTCATCACCGTGTTGAAAACGTTATCAAACACATTTTTCTCAATATGCATCACGTCTAAATTGTGTCGTATCAACAAGGTACTCCAATACGGCAACTCCCAGAAAATGCTTTTCCACTTCCACCCTCCAGAAAGTTTTTTGTTGTGAGCCTCAGCACCATCCTCTATAACCTTTCTATATCCCAAATGATCAATTTCGTATAGGAGACTTGCACCCGTTCGAATAGGCGGTGGATCATCTGTGACTACTACTCCGGCCATGAATGCAGTTTTATTCGATCGCCACGTGTGATTCGGTGGTAAGAACTTTCGGTGGTTGTCGAACCACGACTGCTTTCGACTTTTATTCAAATAGAATGCATTGGTGTACTCTCCACAATATGGACAAGCAAGCCTTCCGGCTGTACTCCAACCAGACAACATTGAGTATGCTGGGAAGTCACTAATGGTCCTGATAAGTGCAGCTCGCATCAAAAAGTTTTGCTTTCTAGCAACATCGTAAGTTTGCACCCCATTTTCCCATAAAAATCTCAAATCTGCTATCAGTGGTTGCAAAAACACATCAAGTTTGTCCTTCGGACTTTTAGGCCCGGGTACGAGAATCGAAAGAAACATGAATTGATCCTTCATGCATAACCACGGGGGTAGATTGTACGGAGTAAGTATAACTGGCCATGACGAATATTGTTTTCCCGTCATTCCAAACGGTGCAAAACCGTCTGTGCTCAAGCCCAACCTCACATTCCTAATTTCAGATGCAAAATTAGGATACGAACGGTCCAAATGCTTCCAAGCCAGCGAGTCTGCCGGGTGACGCATAACACCAGAGTCATCAGAAGCGCACGAGGCATGCCATGTCATATCCTTCGCAGTGGCCTTGGACATGTACAATCTTTGCAAACGAGGAATTATCGGAAAGTAGAACATCTCCTTAACCGGGCGTTTCTTTTTCAACCGACCATCTACATCAACCCTACTCGGCTTATACCGTGATCGACCACAAATCTTACAAAAATCTAGTTCGCTGTCTGCACCCCAAAATAACATGCAATTCTGTGCACAACAATCAATCCTTTCTACCGGAAGACCCATCCCACTCATCAAATGTTTGGTGTCGTTAAATTTCTTGGGAACCTTATTTTCGGGAGGACAAATCTCACGAATCAACTCAACAACCTGATTGTATCCCCTTTCAAACAATCTGTTTTCCGTTTTAATGTTCAACAATCTGGAATTGAATGACAACTGCGAATGAGATTCACAACCAGGATACAAGTCTTGGTCCGCTGCACGAAGCATGTCGTAAAACTGTGCCGCATTCTCGTTAGGGGGTTCTTCATTAAGTGCCTCCTCTTCCACGTCGATTCCAAAATCAATGTTTGGGCCACCCATTAACTCTTCTACCATAGTGTGGTACGAACTAGGTCCAGCTGGGTCAACGTCGTTTGAAGTTGACGCATATTCATTAGTGTTTTGATACGGACGTGGACCCCAAATCTCTTCCCCGTGATAAATCCAATTATAATAATTCAGTGTAAAACCATTTCGATATAAATGAGATTTAACTTCATTAGGATCTCTATAAGTTTGATTTCGACATCTAGCTTTCGAACAAGGACACCTAATTTTTCCCTCCCACATCGAATTCGGATTACTAGTAGCAAATTCAATAAATCCATTTATTCCACTAACAAATCCAGGGTTCATAATCCCATTCACTAATCTTGGACTATACATCCAACTACGAATTGAATAATCCATGTCAATCGACGTCTACAAACACACAAACAACCAACGTCTCATTTCCAACTCTATTAAAATCAATTAATATAATTCTAATTATATTCTAATAATTATTCTAACACCCTAATTAACAAATAAATTCATATATATAGCCATATAACACAAATATAATTCTAACACTCTAATTAACAAATAAATTCATATAACTTAATTATTAAAACATACGTACATATAAATACATGCTTATAAACACAACATAATTAATTAACAATTTATAAATTCTTACAATTAACACATGCATGCATAAAAATTAACAATTCTAACAATTTTATATATACATACAACATATATGCATATATATACATATATATACTAAAACTATATATACACATATAACTTCAAATTTAACCAATGAAAACGAAAAAAATTACCGTAGAAATGCTCCCGTCGAAATGTAGAACACAAATGGCCAAAAATCGAGTTCGATCCGCAAACGAAGGTGATTTTTGAGTGGGGATGGCCAAAAAACGCAAAGCTTCAATTTGGGGGAGGAGGGCACGGCTGTAACGTTCTGGAAGAGGGAAGAGGGGGGTTTTATATTTAATTAGGGCATCGGGGAAGGCATCGGGCCCACTGCCGATGCCATTTTGCATCGGGGGGCCGTTACCAAATGGCATCGGGGCCCACTGCCGATGCCATTTTGCATCGGGCATTAAATGCCGTCCCCTTTTCGCATCGGCCGGCCTGCCGATGCCATTTGCCGATGCCTTTTGGGCAATATTTTGTGGTGAATTATGTAAAGTGGGACTATCTTTTATAACACTTCATCAAGCCAAAAGATGAACAGGTTGATAATAAAATCGAAAATTCGGAAACGAAGATCAAAAGCCTTCTTCTGCACATTTAAATGTCACCGATAAAACGTGGACCAAAAGGTTATTTATTAATCATTATTTTTAAAATTATAATACTTAGATTTTATTATTGCAAACGAAAAAAAATAGTAGGTAGCCCGTCCACAATGGTCGGCGGGTCTACCAACAAGAATTGATATCGAATAGTAGGTTATTACTGCATTTGAATCAATTTATCCTTTACATGTGTTATACTTGTGTAATTAGTTCAAAGAAATCCACTTAATACTTCGAATTATCAACCTTTAAAATGGGGTTCGACTATTTACACCTCCATTTGCATTCCCCTTTTTCAGCTTATTAATATAATAATATTAATGTAAAAAACAAAAAACATCCTTCTGTAAAATGTATCATACTAGATGCATCCATTGTACTGGACACACCCCCTATTGTCATTTTCTTAGTCTTTCACTTAAACCACCATTTCCGACCGTCGTCGCAACCATTTTCAGTGACCACCAAACAAAAAAAAATTAGAAATTCCAAAAAATATTAGAAAAATCACTTTTTTTTTATAAATTTCGACCAACCAGTGTCGACCATATACACTCTCGTCGACAACGATTTATCGACGAAAGTGTATATGGTCGAAAATGGTTGATCGAAAAAATATATAATTTAAAAAAAAAATCGACACAACAGGGTCGACCAAATACACTCTCATCAACAAATTGTTGTCGACGAGAGTGTATTTGGTCACTCTGATATGTTGAAATAAATAAAAAAAAAAAAGAGAGAAAGAGAAACCTACGGGCTACGTGGCATTTTTTTTTTGGAGGAAGGGACTAGGGAGGCTTGGCTTGAAAGGTGAATAATGGGTAGTGAGTGGGAAAAGTTGAGGGGGAGGGGTACGTGCGTTTAGAAAAGGGGAAAAAAAGGGTTGGTGGGGAGGGGCTGTGAGGGCGAGGGCTAATGGGGTTGGTGGGGGAGATGTTTGCTGGGTTTTTTTTTTTTTTTTTTTTACAGAAGGGTGAAGGGGGAATTGGAATGGGAAGGGAAGGGGCCGCTGCGGCCGGCGGAGACATGGTGGAAGTTTTTTTAGTAGGAAAAAAAAATGTAAAGGGAGGAGGAGGAGGAAGAAGGGTTTTGAGGTGGAATAGTGTAGGGGTGCATCTAACCGGGGATGTAGCTTGTAAAAGGCACTAAATTGGTACCAATGATATTTATGACAATTCAAGAGGGAGTGCATCTATGCTAGATAAATTTCGATGGAGTGCATCAATCGGGGAAGTGCATCTCTCGAAAATGAAGGTGTAATTAGTCACCCTTTAAAATGGGGTAAGTCATTTCCACATGGGCCAGACCCAATCAATTTTGCAACAATTATCTCTGGGGTGCAGTTATACACACACCAACCTATTGCGTACACACACCAAACATATTTTTTCATCTTTTCAGGACTTGTGAAATGTCTCATATACCTCTCGTGTGAAATTTATAAAAAAAAAAATGAAGATGAGTACACCCACCCATTCCATTTCACGACAGAATCATCTCCATCATCACCACCAAAACAAACACCATACTTCAACAAAAAAAACTCATAAAAACACAAAATTTAAACAAAATTAAAAACAAAAAATTTCTAAAGGTGTTCAAAAAATTTTACCCAACAAACTCAAGTTGCCCGAAATTTTTTTCGAACAAACACATATTGTCTGCAACATTTTTTCGAACAAGAATTTTTTTTCGAACAGCGGTTTTTAACAGCTGTCTAAGCTTAGACAGCTGTTACTTGGAGAGCTGTTTTAAGGGCTGTGCAAAGCCAAATATGTATTAGTGATTGTCCGGAATTTTTTTTCGAACAAGAATTGTTTTTCGAACAAACACAAACTGTACAAAATTTTTTACTGAAAACCTTCCAATTGTTCGAAAAAAATCAATGAAAAAACTCAAAAACCCCTAATACACTTAGATCTGTAAAAAAATCTAATAGTCTAAAAACCCTAATTTTTTTCCAGAAATTTCACATCCTATTCTTTCTAAAGCCTAAACTTACTGTAAGGAGGAGGTTGTGAACAGCGAGGGAGGGGGTCGGATGGAGCAGATCTAAAGGTATCAGGTGGCGGTGGCATGCAAGGTTGGGAAGAGGGCACAAACGGAGTCGGTGGCATGCGCAGCGAGGCTGGGGACGCGACGGAGCAGCGCCTTCTTCTTCTACAAAGTTGACGCGACGGCCTTTTTGTTCCAGAGGGTCAAACGGGCGGCGAAAGGCGAGGGGGGTGTGCAAACGGGCGGGCGGCGGCGGAGGGGGTGCTCAAGCCGTTGATTCGGGTGGAATTTGCATATTTTTATGGCACATTTTGAGCTCAATTTTCATAGAATTTCATGTTTTTATTGCTTAATTTTGGCTAATTTCACTTGATAGAGAGAAAGGTGGTGTTTTGTGTATTTTGTAGGAAAAATGGTTATTTTAAAGACAAAAACACTCACCTAATTTTTAGTGAAGTCAATCGGAGGAAGAAATTGAAATCGAGAGCAAAACGAGTAGAAAATAGAATGGAAGGTGAAAATTATTTGGGCCAATAAATAAATTATTTGGCCCATTTAATTAGCTGAGCAGCCCAATGGGGGCCATTGCCAAAAGCAGCCCATTTACTTAATTGAAAGCCCATTCAAACAGGCCCATTTGATGAATTACAGCCCATGCTTTAGTTGTGGGAATTAAGGAAGGGGGACATCTCCAGCAATTGAGCCATGGCCTTAGGCCCATTAATTAATTTGAGGGGGCGCATATATATTTTGGTCGGCAGAGGCAAAAAAGGAGATTGGGCGAAAACAGGGGAACACTCCAGAAAGGCGTGAGGAGCTGCGATTTTTACCCACACTTACCCCTAGTGGAAGGTGTTTATTCCATTGAAGCTTCAAATGGTGGATTAGCTTGGGATTTTCCACTCCATCACCTACACTATCTAAGTTTTCTCTTTCCCTTTTATTAATTTAATTATTTCTCCTTTTATTGTATTTGAGATTATGTAAAACACTTTAGGATTTCAAGGCTTGTAGTTATTTGGATTGAAGTTTATGGATTAATGTTTTACTTTAAATAGTGTTTGTCTCTTATTTGTGTGCTTAATTATTATTTGAAAGCATGTTATTAGTGGCCATAATAATGTGTTTTATCTATTGTTAATTGGGGTAGTATCGAGAGATATATTCCATTAATCGTATGTAAACATACAACCTAATATTATTTGATCTCGAGAGAGTATTAGTTATTGGGAGGGAATTGAATGACCTTTGAGGCTAAATTAGGCGGTGTGATGTTTGTAATGTAGAGATACGAACTTACATTGCATACTCATTTGGATTAGTTATATCGAGAGATTGATTAATTCTTCTTTAGTGGTCAACCTTATAAGAGAACAAACTTAATTGTCATTTGAATGAGTCATTTTTCATAAATGGATTTCTAAATATTGCATATGCCTTGGAACCACATTTTTCCTTGATTATTTTTATTATTTTCATTTCATTAGCTTGTTATTGATTTGGATTTGACTAGTTTTATTTGCTTTCTTAGTGACATTTATAGATAGCATTAGAATTAGTCTTAGTTTTTAAACCCTCATTGCAAATCAATCGTGTCTAGATAGAATCGTGCCAACAAATATCACTTTTACACTAACCCTTCCCTGTGGGATCGACCTCGTACTTACTTCGCTACAATATACACCGTATACTTGTGGTCGTGTATTTTGGAGTTGTAGAATATGTGAATCAGCCGACGCGAACGGGCGACGACTCCGTGGAAGGTGGCGGTGGCGTGGGCTGCGCCCTTCTCCAGCGAGTAGGCGGCGACGTCGATCGTCTTCTTCAAGGAGGCGGAGGCGCGCGACAGCCGTGAGGGAATGAGTGGGTGTACTTTTGAGTTTTGAGAGTAAGGGGAGGATATGAAGGATTTAGGGTTTTAATAAGAAGAGGGGTATTTTTTAGTTTTCACCGTGGGTGTCCTCATCTCATTGTGGGTGTCCTCATCTCATTGTGTGTGTCCTCATCCAGTGGGTGTCCTCAATAGTTTGGTGTGTGTATAACCGCGCCCTTATCTTTGTCCCAATTATATGGATTGATTGACTTTTTCAACAAAGTCCACGGTTATACACACACAGAGACCTATTGAGGACACCCACCAGAAGTTTTTTTCCATTTTAAAGGGCATGCGAAATGTCAAATATACTCCTTTACTGAAAAATTTTTAAACGATAAGATAAGCACACCCCCCCCCCCCATATATCTCGACAAAATCGTTCCCACCACCCCAAAAATCTTCTCTCGCCATCATCATAATGTCCAAATTCCCACGTAAAAAATAAAAATCCAAATTCCAAACAACAAAAAAAATACTCAAACAAAATAAAAACTCACAAAATTAAAGTAAAATAACAAAGTAAATCGAGAAAATTGCAGATTTGATCCCATTAACCATGGGTTCATTGGTTTTTGGTCCCATTGTATTTGGATTTAGTCTCATACGAAATAAATATTGCAAACTTGGTCCCATACGATATAAATCTTGCAAACTTGGTCCCATACGATATAAATCTTGCAAATTTGGTCTCATACGATATAAATCTTGCAAATATGGTCCCATACGAAATAAATCTTGCACATTTAGTCCCATACGAAATAAATTTTGCAAACTTGGTCCCAAATATTACAAAAAAATTCAAAATTGGTCCCCAAACATTACAAAAAAATGCAAAATTGACCCCAAAAAGTGAAAAAAAACTCAAGAATTAATTATTATTATTCAAATTATATCATATTTCTTAAACAAAACACCCAAAAGAAAGGGGAAGTTTATAGCGGGACGGAGGGAGTAATAATTAACTATTAATTAATATATAATAACATTTATATAATAATTCATATTAATAAATATATAAAATCTAAATACACTTTATAATATTTAGATTTTATAAAGAATACGAAATAGACCTTATAATATTAATAAATATATAAAATCTAAATAGACTTAAAAATTTATATAATAATCAATATTAATAAAATTTATATAATAATAAATATGAGATACATACATTTTATTTAAAATTAATTATTATTTATTTTATTTTTCTTCTCTTTTGTATTCTAATAAATTTGTATTACAAGTTTTTTTTTCTATAATTTTTATTGCTATAATTTTGGGATTTGCTCGAAAATGGTTAACTTCCGATCTAACGTTGTAGTCCTTTTTCTTTTCTTTTTTGACGTGACATTATACTCTGAATTTTGTTGTTGTAATTCTTTTTTTTTGGTTTCGCTTTGATTTTCAATTCTATCGTTGCCTCCTCACCTAGATTCTAAGCTTCTTCCTCCTTAGATTGTATTACCTTGGAGAAAGTGTGGATCCAGAAATAAGAAGTTACCAGTAAGGCAGTAATGCCAAGTTTTTTTTTTTTAAATTCTACTAGATGAATTAAAAAAACTTGCAATACAAATTTATTAGAATACATAAGAGAAGAAAAATAAAATAAATAATAATTAATTTTAAATAAAATGTATGTATCTCATATGTTAAATTATTAGTAATATATTTATTATTATATAAATTTTATTAATATTGATTATTATATAAATTTTTAAGTCTATTTAAATTTTATATATTTATTAATATTATAAAGTCTATTTCGTATTCTTTATAAAATATAAATATTATAAAGTCTATTTAGATTTTATATGTTTATTAATATGGATTATTATATAAATGTTATTATATATTAATTAATAGTTAATTATTATATAATTTGAATAATATTAATTAATTCTTGAGTTTTTTTTTACTTTTTGGGTCAATTTTGCATTTTTTTTGTAATGTTTGAGACCAATTTTGCATTTTTTGTAATATTTGGGATCAAGTTTGCAAGATTTATTTCGTATGGGACTAAATTTGCAAGATTTATTTCGTATGGGACCATATTTGCAAGATTTATATCATATGGGACCAAATTTGCAAGATTTATATTGTACGGGAACAAGTTTGTAAGATTAATGTCGTATGGGACCAAGTTTGCAATATTTATTTCGTATGAGACTAAATCCAAATACAATGGGACCAAAATCCAATGAACCCATGGTTAATGGGACCAAATATGCAATTTTCTCAAAATAAATCATTCTAACTCACTAATTTCAAACAAATGCAAACTCACAAAAAAAAAAAAAATCGGCAAAAACTTTTCGACAAACGCTACAATTTTGAGAAAAAAAATCGAAAAAGTAGTTTATTTCGATAAAAAATTTCGAACAAATACAAAAATTCAAAAAAAAATTGAATTCGGCAAAAAGTTTCGGACAAACACCGAAAATTTGAAAAAAAAAAAATTTGGATCTGAAATATGTACAAACCAAAACCATATTTTTACTAAACCCTAAACTTATCGGATCTGGGCAACGTGTGGGGCGACGTGGGCGGCGTGGGAGGGAGAGGGGCGAACGCGGCGCGACGGGGAAGGGGTGCGAACATTCGCCACTGGAGTTGGGTGCGAACAAGCAACGATGGCTTGGAGGCGTGTGAGCGGCGGCGGCGACGAGGGTTGCGAAGATTTTTTTTTTTTTACAGTAGAGGGGAAGTCGGAGACGCTACCAGCGCAGCTGGGGGAGGTCGGCGCCGCTCTGGAGAGGGGAGGGGAAGGAAGTTGAAATTTTTAGGGTTCTGAAAAAATGTGGTGGGTGTTGAAATTTATTAAAGAATGGGTATTTTTTTTTTTTTTCTCGTGGGTGTCCTCATCTCACGGTGTGTGTGTTTAGTCAGTGGGTGTCCTCAACAGCAGGGACGGTGTCACGTTGGGGCCAGGGGGCACTGGGCCCCCCACCATTTTATATATATATATATATATATGTGATAAATATTTTATAATAATTATATACTCCGTATATTATGTGATAATAGTTATTCTCATCCTATTTATTTTAATCTTATCTTAATTATCATATATTTACAAACATTTTAGGTGCCACATGTCACAAAATGATTGATCCAGTCTATTTTTCTCAAATCACTCTAGTTCAAAATCTCTTTTTCCTTATTAATTTCACTTTTATTAATTTCACCTTTATTAATCATTAATCGTAATCGTGTCTATTTTTTAATCTTATCTTTTGAATATTAAAATTTAAATGAAACTTTTTGATATATGAAAATAAAAATATTATTTTTATTTTTTGACACATACATATTAAGTATAGACGAATAAAAAATAAATACTTGCATACAAAGTTTGAAAGGAGTAATATATTTTTTCATGTGTTTTTTACTTAAAATTATTTCTTAATACTCCAAAAATAAATTATTTCTTCAATAGAGTCAATAATATAGATTGATTGTATATTTGAGAATTATTGTCTAAATTTTTACAAAGAATTGTAAAATATTTTAGCAATTTTTAAATTGTTTCGCTTCATTTTGAATCGAACTATCAAAACTTCAAAATAAAATGAAAGACAGCTTGTTCAATTTAATTTAATGAAATGTATTGACAATTTTATCATGTAAAATTTCAATGAATATAATAAGTACATATTATTTTATTTTTAAAGTAATATTAATCGGGCCCTATCGAGATTTTGTGGCTCCGTCATTGCTCAACAGTTCTGTGTGTATAACCGTGGCCATTCACAAATACTATTAAAAAAATTGTTGTAAAACAAATTAATTAAGTAAAAAACTAACACGTCTTAAAAGATGATGAATTAAAAGGAGGTATGTAATGTGAGTAATTAATGATTAGAGATAAAATAATCAAATTAGCAAAAAGATATAGTGTTGAAATTTACTTTTTCATCTGCTAAAATTAAACAACAAATATAAAAAAAAAAGAAAAAAGGGAGGGAGTATATACTAACTCGTAGAAGTCAATTTATACTTACAATTTTTAATCTTTTTTTAAAATGATTCTAAAAAATTAAATGTATCTATTTAGTTTAATTTTTTTCAATTTATTTTGGTCTCAAAAAAGTTAAATTTATCAATTTAATCTCATTTTTTTATAATTGCATTTAATTTTTTTGGGACTAAAATAAAACAAATTGTAAAAAAATGAGATCAAATTGGTACATTTAATTTTTTTGGGATCAAAACAAAACAACTTACAAAAATATGGGACTAAATTGGTACATTCAGGTTCCATTTGGATGGAGGGATTTGACCTATAAATTTCAAAAATCCACCATCCAAATCCACTTCACTTGTTTGGATTAAAAAGTAAATGAATTGATTTAAAATCTTAAGCATCTTTTTTTAGTTAAAATTGAAAGGATTTTAAATTCTCACTTCTCACTAAAATTATGTCATTTGAAATTCATCTATTTTTAAAACTTTAATTTAAAATACCTTTAAAAATTAAATCCCTTCATTCAAACATAACCACAACTTTTTTTAGACTATTCTAAAAAAATAAAAAATTATGGAACTAAATTAACTTTCTTGCCCGTTGAGACATGGAAGAGGAGGCATAGCATGTTAAATAAATCTTTGAGTTGACTTCTTGAAGTATTTTTTTTCCAGTTATAATTAATGGCTTACACCTTCTAATAATATTGTATTGCATTTTTTTTAGTAATATTGTACTATACTTTTTAGTTATATTAATTTACACTTTTTATTAATATTGTGTTGCACTTTTCAATTATACTGACTTGCACATTTTAAAAATATTATGTTTTATTTTTTAGTTATACTAATTTATACTTTTAGTAAATATTGTATTGCACTTTTTTATTATATAACTAACATTTTTTTACACTTTTCAATGAATAAAATTTTTCCCTTAAAAAATACACAACAGTTTAAATGGAGAATGTGTGTATTTGTCAGTAAAAGAAGAGTTAATCTGATATAGCATTATATTAAAAAATAATTGACCAAATATAAATAAAATAAGGGAAATGCACAGGGTGCACCGATCATGTTTTGGTGCACACTATTTTTATCCGGATCCGCTTTCGACCCGTCCCGACACCAAAAGTTTAAATCTCTCCAACCTATCTATTCAGTAACAATAAAAAAAGTATGAGAAAAAATGGGAGATGAGAGTTCGAAGGAGGCACCGGAGAAAAACGGAAAGATGAGAGATGAAGATGGCGGTGGCTGAAGGGTTTTTACTCGGCCGACAACGACGACACCCATCTCTCCGGCGACCTCCCTCGCATGAACGGAAGACGAAAGGTGAGGGTTGCGGCATCTCACGGCCCATCGCGGCCTCCATCTTCATCGAGGTTTTCCCGATCTGTTACAAATCTGAGCCTTTGTCGGCGGTAGCTTCCGATCAACGGCACGTGAAGCCTCTGCCGCCTCCAAACGGGAAAATGAAGATAGAGGCAGCTGAAGGGTTTTTGCTCGGCTGACAACGGCGGCACCCATCTCTCCGGCGACCTCCCTCCCATGAATGGAAGACGAACGGTGAGGGTTGCGGCGTCTTTCACAGCCTCCATCTTCATCGAGGTTTGCTCGATTTGTTACAGATTTGAGTCTTTGTCGGCGGTAGCTTCTAATCGGTGGCGGTGTGGTTATATTTATCTATTAAGGAAAATAGTTTGATAATATTACTACTGTTTTCTGCAGATAGAATAATGGAGAAGAAGCTCTCTGAAATTTTTGAATCGGTGAAGAAGGCTTGAGAAATGACCAGGGGAAGAGTTTTTGAGTCGGTGGAGAAGGCTTGATAAATGACCAAGGGAAGCGGAACGGTGCTTGATGTGTTTTAAAACAACTTAAGAAATTTTGTTATTGAAAAAAGAAAAAAAATATTATTATTAAAAAGTGGTAATTTTGTTATTGAAAAGTGGTAATTTTGTTATTGAAAAGTGGTAATTATTATTATTATTTAAAAGTGGTAATTTTGTTACTGAAAAGTGGTAACTATTATTATTGAAAAGTGGAGTATTATTGAAGAGCGTTGGTTTTATTACTGAAAAGTGGAAACTATTATTATTGATAGAGATTATTCCCTAATAGAGTCACTATTACCACCCTTTAAGCAAATAGAAACACCAACTTTAATAATTTTCTAATAGAGTCAAATGAAAACCAAAAAACTCATACTACCTTTAATCTAATTATTTAAATTAATTTTGTGATTTAAAACTAACTCGAATTTTTTAAATTCCATAAAACGTGCAGCTAGTCAATTCCTAGAATTTAGGTTATGTTACCAGAAAGTCACTGACTTTCCAAATTCGAAAATTAAAATCTCAGATTCTTTGTTATGCACTGAAATCAAAATAATAAAATTTTCCAAATTCCATCTTCAGTTTCAATTTCTGAGTATCGGATATGCAATGAAATCAGAATAAGAGGTTCATCTCGGATCCTCTTCACTGTGCGGATCAGTTTTGGTAACCGCTCAACTGTTCGTGAATTTGTGATTCGCTTTCCCTTCACCTTCGAATGCAATGGATTGCTTGTTTCGTCGATCGATTCTCTGCTTTGGCGATTTGATTTTCGTTGTTCCAGGTCGTTGAGGCGGGTTTGTGGATTTGTTAGGCGATGCTCTATTTTGGTGATCTACTGTAATAGCTGCTCGCGATGAGAGTTGATGGAGTCGAAGACAGGAAAAGAGATTAGGCGGCGGGTGACGGAAATGAAATACGCCGCCGCTGCTGCCGTTGGAAAAGATGGAACGTCATTGCTTGTTTTGAAAAAGTTAAGAGAATTTTCTCCATTCATATGCACTTCAATATACATATTATCAGATTGCACTTCAATATGCATATACATATTCATACATAAATGCATGGAACATTGTCTATATGCACTATAATATCATAGATTTTGTAATATGCACTATAATACGCATTATCATATTCACTTATTGTTGCATAACCGTATGTTTTTTCATTTATGTTGTGTTAATCTTTCATATGCCAAAATCTCAAAGCTGAACCAAATGAAACGAAATAATGGAGATATCTACTTTTTAGGAAATTTTTTAAATTTTGGAAGCTGCTTAAATCTTGCTGTTTTCAAGATGCTCAGTTAATAGTTGATTAGAAGATTTAGTTGACTTAATTATTTCGAATTTATTCAAATTAATAAAAGGGTATAAATGTCTTAAAAATTTCAATTTGAATCAATTAGACAAAAAAAAATGGCTCTAGGTTCTATTAGATAAAACTAGGAGTGAAATGACTCTATTAGAAATTTACCCTTATTGATAAGTGAGAATTTTGTTATTGAAAAGTGGTATTGAAAAAAGGGAAAAAATTATTATTGAAAAGAAAAAAGTAGAAAAAAAATTAACTATTATTATTGAAAAGTGGTACTGAAAAGTGTTATTGAAATTGTTGAAAAGCGTGGTAACTATTATTAACTGAAAAGTTATTAAAAAGAAAAAAATAGGGGTTGGTCTGCTATGGACTCGAGTGCATGTTGTGCACCCTAGTCCATGTTGCACTTTTCAGTTTACTGACTTACACTTTTTGGTAAATGGTGTTGCACTTTTCAATTATTAAACTGTATAATAATATTTTTAGTAATAATTGAAAAGTGCAACACCATTTACCAAAAAGTGTAAGTCAGTAAAATTGAAAATGCAACATGAACTAGGGTGCACAACATGCACTCGAGTGCATACTAGATTTTACCAAAAAATAGAGAAAAAATGGTCACATGACTCGAACTCTGTGACCACTTGGAGAATGGTTAGTCTATTGTATGATTTTATCTTTTTTAATACATAGAGGTTCTACCTATGCATTAGTGTGCATGGTACACATATGCACAGGAGACCAACTAAAAAAAAGTCAAAAGGGTTAATTTGATACTTAGTGCGGAATTTTATTATTTATTTTTTAAAGGGAGGATGTCTACATGTCACTTCCACTCGAGTGTATGCATACACTCCAATGCATATGAGACTCGCCAAATAATAAATATTATGATAATTTATTTATTTAAATATTTAATTTTATAGGTATGCAAATTCATATGGAACGTGTTAATAAGGCATGTGGGCAAAGATTTCATCAATTGTTAAACGAGTGCAAAGACCATGAAATTATTCATGAATCATGCTATATACTATGATTACTTACAAGTCAGGTCTGAAAAAAGCTGATAATCATGCAACAGATTTACAACATGAATCATGCTATATCACACCAAAGTATGTTTATTTTTATTTTTTTCTAATTACTTTTCTATGTTTCACAATTACTTTCTCACCTTTAAATGAAAATCTTTTATATACTCTATTCATTTTTTTTTCCACACATACAAACACAAAAGCATAAAAGTCAACTAATTTATTTACTTTATATACAAAAATTTACAAAATTAACTTTCAAAATCTCCACTAAATTCACTTTTCTTATTCCGTTTATCTCACTTTTCTTATTCTGCTTATCATTTTATAGGAGAAAATAGCAAAAATAAGAAAGAAAGATATGATTAAGACAATTTACCCAATGATTATTCTGATAATTTAAATCATTCTCATGTTGAAAATTATAGTTAATAATATTCCCCAGTCAAACAATACCCGATAAAATTAGGGTAGGTTGAAAGTAAAGAGTTGACTCTTCGAGTCTTACACTATTAGAAATAGATTTCAAAGTAATTAATTTATTTGTTTGTTTGATTAGGGCTATACAACAAAAAATGAAATTTGAAATTATTCATATCAAATAATTTAGTGTAATTAATTGACTACTTTATGAGTATTAAAAACACAAATTATCTATATATGCTGTATGAATTCAATGTTGAATTTCGTATTAAAAAATAAGCACGCCACTAATGAATAAATTATTAACTCTAATTATAAGCGTAAATACTTTGAATATCCAATGAGAAGATTTAGCTGATATAAGTATAAGTATTCAAGAAATGTAATTCACATAAATAATTAATTAAATATAAACGACCGAGGACAAAAATATTTATTTCTTGCTTCCGGTCATCATAAAATATAATTTTGAATAAAATATATACCCAAGTATTAATTGGAAATCTTTATGCAACCCAATTATGTTTCACCTACCATACTATAAATGAAAAGTATATATATAGCATCCTATTTCTAACCATTTCTTTAAATAATGTGCAACATTTTTTATTTTATTTTTTGACAAAAACTTATACTCCGTATGAGACAATCTTATAGTGTTATTGTATGTCCATAGATTTATGTCTATACGTAAATCTTGTTTTTAAAAAATCGAAACTTCGTCTCATATATAGAACTGTCTCATATATAGAACTGTCTCGGTTAAGGCTCCCTTTTAAATTACTGTACATCCCCTTTAATAAAAGTGAAATATTCGGGTATAATTGTTAAAAACAAGATATGTTGTATATTATTCCTATTGTAAATTATATGAAATCCGAATTAAATGCAATATATATTCATAATTGATGGAAAGTGCAATGTAGCAGGTAACAAAATTTAAAAAAGAGAGAAGCAGTAAATAATCTCATTAAGATTGCTTACCTATCTATATTTATGGAGCGTATATGAAAACGTCTCTATTATTAATTCCAAATATTAATGCCACTCCCTAAGTTTATTTTCTAATTAAATTAAATTAGAATTTTGACTATAAATACCACACTCATGTTCTTGCAATTTGTCACAAGAAAATAAAGAAAAATGTCAAAACAAATTCAGAAGTCACTCCAAATATGCCTCTCAAAAATCAAAATTTCCAACAAACACATTCAGCACCAATTGCGCGGGTACAAGAAGCCCCACAAAACGCCGTCGTTAGCTGTCAGCACCAAAGAGAAGGAAAACGACGACGTAACGTTGTCCGACATCGACAAGTTTTTGTTTGAGAATTTCCGGTCACTCTACAAGAAGGAATACGAAGAAGAGGAATCGAAATCGAAGACCAAAACGGCGTCGTTTCTGTTCGAATCGCCGAGGCTTCAAGATCCTCCGCCGCCGGGAAACCTCTGCCGTTCCGATCGATTCTTCATCTCGACCGGATCGTCGGGATCGCTCTCCGTCGACGAGGCGAGCTCTTCCTCAACCTCCGCCGGCACAAACAATTCTTCGGCCGGAGCGGAGGGGTCGAATAATTCATCGGCGGCGCCGGAAGATTTCATCGCGCTGTTGACTTACTCGCCGAGTCCGTACGAGGATTTCCGGCGATCGATGAAGGAGATGGTGGATGCGCGAATGGAGCATAACGGGAAAGTGGATTGGGAATTTCTGGAGGAGCTTTTGTTTTGTTATTTGGATTTGAATAATAAGAAATCTTACGGATTTATACTGAGAGCGTTCGTCGATCTGATCGTCAGTTTGAGAGAAAATCCCGGCAAAGCTCCGGCGATTCGCCGCTCGGTGAGCAGCGCCTGCAGCGGACGCCGGAGAAGGCTGCTTAAGTAAAGGGAAAGTTTATTTAAGCGTGCACGCGCAGTGCATGAATTCGTGTTTGTTTCGATTTTTTCTTTTTAGAAAGAGTTGTAGTAGTATAATAGAAAATTAAATAAAAATGTTTTGTTTTCTTGTAATTCCGTCCTTGTAACCGAATCGAGCCAAACTTTGTTTGAGCTTGGATTGTTTATTAATGATTATCGAATTAAGCTTGCAAATTAGTTATCAAATATTTACGAGCTTAATCTAGTCTAAACGAATTTAAGGTAAAGTCTAGTATGCACTCGAGTGCATGTTGTTCACCCTAATCCATGTGCACTTTTCAGTTTACTGACTTACACTTTTTGGCAAATGGTGTTACACTTTTCAATTATTACTAAAAATATTATTATATAATTTAATAATTGAAAAGTGCAACATCATTTACCAAAAAGTGTAAGTCAGTAAACTGAAAAGTACAACATGGACTAGGGTGCACAACATGCACTCGAGTCCATAGCAGACCAACTCAACTTAAAATAATTATAAAAATAATACTCTTTCTGTTAAATTTCATTATTTAAAAAAAATTGTCCAATATAATTAGTCTCCTATAAAATAATACTCTATCATCGGCAAGACTTTAACTTTTAGGTATATATTAAGAAAGTGTAATAATTAGCATGATTTTGAGTGATAATTTTGTAAACTTTTATTTATAAAGTAATTTATAAAGTAAAGAAAAAAAAATTGAGTGTATAAAAATAATGACATATAGATAAATGTGTCATGTGTTATGAAGATATTTCTTATTTTGGGGTGTACAAATTTATGTGGAATGTTCCAATATATAAAGTATGTAAATTTATGTGGAATGGAAGAAATATCATTTTTCAAGTGCGAATGTGCGATCAAAAAATACACTTGGCTAGTGATCACATTTTGACAAACAAAAAATTTGACCAAAAAAAATTGAATATCCAACCCAAAAAATTTAAAATATGGGTCAAAATAACCTACCTCACGAAAAAATTAAGATAGGCTTCAAAAAAAAAAAAAATTAAGATATGTAAGTTTTTATCATATAGTTCATTTATGGGATAGTCTCAAATGAACTAATTTTAGTATGCATATGTTTTATTGTAAAATTATTAATATTATCAATTTAATATATTTTAATAAAAAAATATACCATAAAAAATATATACAAAATTCAAATAAATTTTATAATGAAACTAATTACTTTTTATATTCATTAATACCTAAAAAAATGAACATCTTTTATTACATTTTTTAAACAAATGACATAAAAACCGCTATTATTATCTTTCTAATGTCTTTTTATATAAACTACATGACATTCATCTAGAAAAAAATAAGGAAAAAACTGTGAACTTGAATTTACATAAACTTTTTTTTTAACTATCATTCTTCTGTATATAAAGTGTCACTATTATGTATATAATGTAAAACTATTTAAATAATAAAGTAGTATTTTTTAAAATAATGATACTAAAAAAATACATGTGTTCACAGAAGACCTACTCAAAATATAATCAAAAATTAAATCGAGAAGTGGAATTTAACGTGAGAATGATAAAAAGTAGGATTTTGGATAGAAAATATTTTGTGAGTATTTAGTAAAAACATTGGAGTATTTTCTACCCTAAAATCCACTAAAGAAAATGCTGGATAAAATAAAATTATGAACTGGGTTTTATCAAATCCACTAAAGTATAATTTAAGAAAATATATAGAAAAATACACTAAAGTAGACAATGGATAAGAGGGAAAAAAAAATATTCACCATCCGCAAATTCTTGTTTTTCAGAGTAAATGGAGACTAGGGAAAATTAAAAGGAGGATTTGGGTTGTCATAAATTTTCTATCCGCAAAAATGAAAAGTGCAACTTTAGCAAATTTAATCTCAAAAAACCTCACCCCCAAGTCATGAATTTCAAAACTGATATCCTCTTCGATATGGGGAAAAAAAAAAAAAAAATATATATATATATATATATATATATATTATTTAATAGACCAGTTACTTCTATTACTTCTATAACACTTATTTATTTTTACAAACATATGGAACTCATATCATATTACGAAATCTTGCTCACAAGCACATCAAGATCGAATAAATAAATACAAGTTAACAGAGCCAAATATTTATCTCAAAAAGAGTTAACATGCATATGGCAGTTTAATAAGGCAATTGTTAAGAAAAAGGCCTAACCCTTTCGGACCCATCCATCCGGACCAACCTTTTATTTTTCAAAACTACCCTTATAAATTCTAGTTCTAATTTTTTTCCCTCCTTCCTCCACTTTCTTTAGCCTCCCTCTCCCCTCCTCCTTTTCCTAGCGGTCGCCCACCACCTCAGCCGTTGAGAATCCAGCCTCACCGCCGTCAACGTGCAGCCCAACCGCCTCCCTTCGAGCTGTCGCGTCCCGAGATTTTGATTGCTTTAATTATTTTTTACTTTGATTTGAATACTTTGATTTTGGATGATAACAAACTCTCGGTAGTATTCCTACTAGCGACCTCCAGTTCAGTGGAGCTCAATTTCGATAGATATAGCGACCTCTACCGTGGTTAATTAAGAAAACGCGACCTCAATTTTTGAAAGTGTGCATACTAGTGTTTAAGTGAACACTGAATGTTGTAACAAATAGTGTTACATAATATCAAAATAATAAAGACACGGTGAAAAACTAAAACACTAAAGATATAGAAGACAATGGAAATAACTTTTACATAGATTTTAATTTAAAATCTATGCGTGAGCCTCATGGCTAAACTTTCACCAATCAATGAGTAAATACAAATGTTGTGTGAACAAATATTCACAACGGAAACAAGACTCGATAATCTATCAAATATAAATGTGGCTAAGTGTAAAACACTACCAAAAACTATTCTAACTTTATGATCTCTCTATCTATAGAAGTGTAGAAAAATATATGTTGTACAGGAAGTTGGGACACTTCGACACAAATACATGAACATGCTGATGACAAGTAATTCCTAACAGGATGAACGCTAGTTTAGGACTTAAAGAATAGCACTTCGCGAAATATGTGGCTCTCGAATCTGATATGTATTTCTTCATGACGCACGAGAATCTGATGAAGAAGAAATAATAATCACGATAATGTCTAAGTAGGATGAACGTTTCACATAGACATTATGTGATTACTCTTAATTCTCCATGCTGAATAACGAAGTCTTCCTTGTGTATTTATAGATGGAAAAACGAATTCTAGAATCTTCATAATTCAAATCCTATATTTTAGGATCGCATCCCTTCTTTTTAGCCCACTCTTCATTTCAATAAATTCTAGCACCTTCAAGCTATAAAGGAAGATTCTAGAGATATTAATTCAAATACTAGTCAAACAGATAAAACATAATTTTAGGAGTTTGTTGTGATTTAAATTTATCTCCTGTAACCTATATATACCATGTATCTCTCAATAAAATAATTATCCAATTCACAGAATATCTCTCGCCTCATAATTATCTAATTACGCTAATCTTATATGGTATCATATTGAGCCATTCTCTCACGAGACCTTCCCTGATCTGCTATCTCCCACTTCCGCTCGCCATGACAAACCCAGAAAACACCTCCCCAACCACTGTTGCTTCCTCATCAACCCAACAACCACCATCACTGATTCCTATTTCTGCTCATCATCATCTCCCAATTAAACTCACATCCACGAACTTCCCTTCATGGCGCACACATCTTCGCGCCTTATTGAATGGTTTGTCTCTAATTGGCCATATTGACGGTACTACTCCGAGGCCTGATGCCGACGTCAACCCTGAGGAATCCATTCGTTGGTTCAAACAAGACCAACTCCTCTTGGCGGCCATTCTTGGATCTGTTTCCCCGGACATACTCCCTATCCTCTCTTGTACGACTACTGCTGCTGAAGCATGGTCTACACTCTCTGGGGCCCTTGCCAGTACCTCCCGGGCCCATGTTATGCATCTAAAAACAGCTTTGACGAAAGCAAACCTTGGAAACAAATCAATTGCAGAATATGTCAACCATATCAAGAGCATAACCGACGAACTCAGTCTTATTGATGATCCCGTTAAAGATAATGATCTCACCCTTTACATCGTCAATGGTCTTGGTCAAGAATACCGTGACATAGTGAGTTCTGTCCGTACTCGTGAAACACCGTTCCGCTTTGAGGAGCTACGGGACCGCTTGATTGAACATGAAATCTACCTCAAACAAATTGAATCAGATGCTGCCACTCTTGTTGCCACGGCAAATATGACACAATCTGGAAAATCTCAGTCCCAACAACGCCCATTTTCAAGGAATTCTGGTGCTCGTGGTCAATTTACACACGGTCGTGGTCGTGGTGGCGGCGGCCATGGGCGTGGCAATCGTGGCGGTGGCCGCGGTGATTTCAGTGGTGGTAATCGAGACTATGTCGTCGTGTGCCAACTTTGTGGTTATAAGGGTCACACGGCTCCTTATTGTAAGCGGCCTCAACCTGTGGCTAATTTTGCTCACTCTCCAGGCCATCCACATACTCCTGCTTGGCTTATGGATTCAGGTGCATCTCACAATATAACCAGCGATGTTAGCAATCTTTCAATCCATTCGGAGTACGATGGCACTGATGAAATTCAGATTGCCGATGGATCCGGGCTTCCTATTACTCATACTGGTATTTCTCACATTCGCACACCCTCCCGTTCTTACTTATTAAATGATGTACTATGTGTCCCCGGTGCCGCGAAAAATTTAATTTCAGTGCACCAATTCACCAAGGCTAATAATGTTTCTTTAGAATTTTTTCCTAATCTTTTCTTGATTAAGGATCCCACCACGGGGGCGGTTCTGGCTCGAGGGCCATGCAGTGAGGGTGTCTATCGATTGCAACCTAGTGTGTCTGGATCGGTATCCAAAGTCGCGGCTCTTGGTGTACGCACTACTCCTAATCATTGGCACACCCGACTTGGTCATCCATCAAGACGGACAAACTCTTTTCTTTTATCTAGATTTCATCTACCAGTTTTGAATACTTCAAAGACTTTAAATGACATTTGTGATTCTTGTAGTGTGAGCAAGGCTCATCGTTTACCTTTTGGTGACTCCTCGTTTATTGCTAAAAGACCTTTGGATTATTTATATGCGGATGTTTGGGGCCCTGCGCCTACTATCTCTATTGATGGTTGTCGCTATTTCTTGCTTATTGTGGATTTATTCAGCCGTTATTGTTGGGTTTATATGTTAAATGCCAAATCACAGGTTGCAACTATTTTTCGTCAATTTCGGTCATTAGTTGAGAAGCAGTTCGATACACACATCAAAAATTTTTACACGGACAATGGTGGAGAATTTCTGGCATTAAAAGCTTATCTTTGTGCAACCGGCATTAATTGGTTGACAACTGCTCCGTACACTCCGCAACAAAATGGTATCTCAGAACGACGAAACCGACATATTTTGGAAACTACTCGTACTTTGCTCCATCATGCACGTCTTCCACCTGATTATTGGTCTTTTGCTGTACAAACAGCAACTTATCTCATTAATCGTACTCCCACCAGGGTACATGGTTCAGTGAGTCCATTTGAGATCCTGTTTAAACGAGAGCCGAATTATTTGAAGCTGCGCACTTTTGGATGTATATGTTTTCCGTGGTTACGCCCTTACAATATTGGAAAACTGGAGTTTCCCTCAAAACCATGCATATTTATTGGATATTCCACCAGTCAAAGCGCATATCGGTGTTACGATCCGACTACTCAAAAAATCTATGTCTCACGGCATGTCAAATTTTCTGAGTTCACATTTTGGAATTTTAATTCTTCTACTGTTCAGCAACAAGATGCATGCTTAGAGCCTCCACCTTTACTTATGTTGCAACAATGCACTTCCGTGCCTACTGCCCATGAGCATCCTCCAGCCCCTTCTCCACCAGCCACAACCGAGGTCCGCACTCCACCCTTAGTTTCGGCTCCGCAAAATGTACCGCCACCACCTCCGGGACGCTCTCATGCTATGCGAACTCGCGCCCAAAATAACATTTTCAAACCGAAACGATTGTATGCAGCAACTACCCATCCTCTTCCCGGTGATGTCGAGCCTTCATGTGTTTCACAGGCTCTTGCTAACCATCAATGGCGCCAGGCCATGACGGAGGAATTCAACGCCCTGCAACGACATGGTACATGGACTCTTGTTACACCTCCATCTCATGCAAACATCGTTGGGTGTAAATGGGTGTTCCGCATCAAACGAAATCCAGATGGCACGGTTGAACGTTATAAGGCTAGGCTAGTTGCAAAGGGCTTTCATCAACGCCCTGGTGTGGATTACAATGAAACCTTTAGCCCCGTTGTCAAGCCCGTCACAATCCGTACCGTTTTAACATTGGCAATATCAGCAAATTGGCCTTTAAAACAACTTGATATTAGTAATGCTTTTCTCCACGGGGATTTGCAAGTCCCTGTCTACATGTCTCAGCCTCCTGGCTTCGTGGATTCTACACGCCCCTCACATGTTTGTCTACTACGAAAATCCTTATATGGTTTACGACAAGCCCCTCGTGAGTGGTATATTGCTCTCAGCTCAGCTCTTCTATCTTTCGGCTTTGTACAATCTCGCACTGACACCTCTCTGTTTACATACACACGTGATCAAGTCCGCCTCATTGTCCTTGTATATGTTGATGACTTAATCGTAACAGGCTCGTGCTCCATGCAAATTCAGAAAGTAATCACTCATCTCCAATCAAAGTTTGCTGTTAAGGATTTGGGGGCTCTTTCTTTTTTCCTTGGAATTGAGGTGGCACATTGTAAGGAAGGGTTGTTCTTATCCCAACATAAATATATGATTGATCTTCTTCGTCGCCACAAGATGGACGGAGCTAAACCTTTGAAAACGCCAAGCAATCCAAAAGGCTCCGCCTCCAACGATGTAGTGGATCCATCGACCTATCGCAGTGCTATTGGCGGTCTACAGTACCTTGCATTCACTAGACCGGACATCGCCTTCACGGTAAATCGGCTTGCTCAAAGGATGGCTGCACCCACGGGTTCGGATTGGGCCGAAGTTAAACGTTTATTTCGGTATATTAAGGGGACACTTCATCATGGTTTGCTTCTACGCAAGACATCAAACCTACGGCTTACGGCTTACTCCGACTCAGATTTTGGAGGTGATCTCAAAGATTGCAAGTCGACTTCTGCATACATACTCTTTTTGGGGGAGAACCCAATTTCATGGCGATCCCGTAAGCAAACTGGCGTAGCTCGATCATCCACTGAAGCGGAGTATAGGGCACTCGCTTCAGCTGCTTCTGAGGTAGTTTGGGTGGTCAACTTGTTCAAGGAGCTCTCTATTCCAATTAAAGTAACACCGCGTCTACTCTGCGATAATATGAGCGCCACACGGTTGGCCTTGCACCCGATTCAACATTCACGCATGAAGCATATAGCAATAGATGTCCATTTTGTTCGCGATTTATCGTCAAAGGGAGTCTTATCTGTCTCTTATGTTAGCACGGTCGACCAATTGGCTGATTTGCTCACGAAGTCCTTACCTCGGACTAGATTCGACCTTCTTCGTTCCAAAATATCCGTTGCTGATGGAACGTCAATTTTGCGGGGGCGTATAAAGGAAGATTCTAGAGATATTAATTCAAATACTAGTCAAACAGATAAAACATAATTTTAGGAGTTTGTTGTGATTTAAATTTATCTCCTGTAACCTATATATACCATGTATCTCTCAATAAAATAATTATCCAATTCACAGAATATCTCTCGCCTCATAATTATCTAATTACGCTAATCTTATACAAGCATATTCTGGACGTTTCTCCAAGCAACCGCTTGATCTACAATGTTCTACAAGCTTTTAGATCCTTCCAGTCTGGAATCATGTAAAAACTTATATATCTTCAACCTGCGATATTACAGCAACAAAGGTAGCATCAGGTAGAACACTAAAATTCAGACTTAGACAAAATAAGAAAAGTCGAATTAAGATGTTGTCGTGAATGTTAAAGGCATTTAAGAGTAACAACATCTACCGTTTTAAAAAAAATACTATGTATATATTAATGAGTTATTTTTTATTGGGATTAAAGTTTTTTTAGTCCATTAAGTTGGCCTCCTTTTGATTTTGGTCCATAAGTTTTACACTTTTTGATTTTGATCTTTTATATTTTGTATAAATTTTGAAAATGGTCCATCAACCTGCAATAACAGGTCAATGTTGATGTGGCATGCAATTTAAATTTTCTTTTATTTTCTTTACGTAGATGTCATATCTTTGTATGTTAAGTTTGACACATTTATAGTTATGTGGATATTTGAAAATAAAACAATAAATAATACTAATAATAATATATTTCTACTTTTGTAGTTTTAATTGACTAAAAAAAAAACTACTACCTACGTACAAAAAAAAATCTATAAATTATAATAAAGAATTATATTAAAATAATCAAATAAATTAAAAATATTATCTTTAAAATAATAAAATTCTCAAATGTAAAAATATCTTATTAAAACTGTCAAATTTTTTTATTAAAACTTTACTTATATTTTAATATTTTAAATAAATTCAATAAAAAATTATTAAAACCTCACATTGACTGGAATATTTTTTTATTTAAAATTATCTTCATAAATTAAAGTTTTAATTCAATTTAATCTTATCATTATATTCACAAATAACAAAAAAGACATAAGAATTGAATATAAAATTTTAGAATGAGAACTATACCTATGATCTTTAATTTTATTTATTAATTATACTATTAATGAATACTGTTAATAAATAGGGTTGTGGTCTTTTTTTTTTTTTTTATGTGTGATGAGGTTAATAGGGTTGTGGTCTTAGATACTCATAATAGGTTTGTGGTCTTAAAATTAAGATAATTTGGAACAAAGTTTTTATTTGATTTAAAAATATAAATAAAAGTAAGATAAACAATTTAAATATTTTATCTTAAAATAAAAAAATAATTTTAAAAAATGTAATATATAATTCTTATATATTTTTTTAATTTTATTTGTAAATATATTAAGAAGATTAAATTGAATTAAAATTTAATTCATGGAAATAATTCTTATATACGGTATATTTTATGATATTTGTAAATATATTAAGAAAGATTAAATTGAAATAAGTAAGGGTTTAATAAAAAAATTTATAGTTTTAATAGAGATTTTTTATTTGGGATTTTTTGTATTTTAAAATAACTAAATAATTTTATACTAATATTTATTTTTTAATTATAAATTTTTTTACATTATATTTTAAATATATATTAAATATAAAATTTTAATTTCTTATAATATAATAATTATTTTTTTTGAAAATCTTATAATATAATTATTTGTTAATTTATAGAGATATAAAAAATTTATTATATTTACTGATGTTTTATTTTCAAATATCCACATAATTAGAAATGTCAAACTTAACATACAAAGTTACGACACCTAAGTAAAGAAAATTAAAATTGTATTTTACATCAACGTTGACCTGTTAGTTTACCTGCTAGGTCGACGGACCAATTTCAAAATTTATACAAACATAAAAGATCAAAATCAAAAAGTGTAAAATGTATGAACCAAAATAAAAAATAGGTCAACTTAATGGATTAAAAAAATATTTAATCCCTTTTTTATTTAATTGATAAGAGGATAATACAGTCGTTTTAAATGTATTTAAAAAAGTATGGGTCAAATCTAAAAAAAAGTGCATTTAACTGTGACCAAAGTCCAATTAATATATGGCCCCCACCATACTTGTTAAATATACTCTCCTGCTAAAATTATTAATTAAATATACATGTAAAAAAATTATTTTTTTTCTCTAGTAAAATATTCATAGATTGATACACCATCTTTCAAAATTAAAATCCTAACCCTAACCCTAACCCTATCCCCCTCCGGCCGGCGCCCCCTCACCAGAAAAAAATAAAAACTTATATCAATAATTTTTATTTTTTTTTTAAAAAAGGAGGAAGTTAAACCTAGCAACAGGAGAGAAAAGGAAGAAGAAAAAAAGGAGGGGCGGTCGTGGAAATGAGGGGGGAGTACAGGTCCAGGCAGGACGACGGAGGAGGAGGCGGTGGCTGGGCGACGGAGCTTGGGCCGAGCGGCGGCGGTTGGGCCGTGGGAGGAAGATGAATGGTTGAAGAAGAAGAAATGGGGAAGAAGATAGAAAAATTAGGTTTAGGGTTTTAATTTGGAAGAGTGTATGTATAATTTGATTTAAATGTGTAAAAGGACATATTAGGGAAGTACATCTGACATAACCGATGTTAAGGGAAAGTGCATGAATCAGGGGTATATTTAACAAGTATGGAAGAGTATATAGCCTGGCCTTTATATATATCTTTGAAGAAAGGCCCTGGCTATATACCCCTCCAGCTTTGTTAAATATACTCCCCCGATTCATACACTCCCCCTTAAAATGATATATGTTAGATGTACTCCCCCAAAATTACTCAAATTACCCTCTTCTCTCTTAAATGCCATGTTAAATGCAATCCCCCATTAAAATCCTAATTCCCCCTTTCTTCTTCCTCATTCTCTTAAAATCCTAAAAAACTAAAACCTTAATTCCTCTCCTCCTCCACCATCCATCCAAGCTGCTGACGACAACGCCACCTTCATCTTCGGCCCCGCCGACGACAACGCCACCTTCGTCTTTGGCGCCGCCGACGATAACGCCACCTTCGTCTTCGGCGCCGCCGGACACAACGTCGTCACCGCCAGGTACTGCCTTTTTTTCTTCTTCTGTAAATTTTCGCTACCCTCCTCCCTCCCACGGCCACCTTCGTCGTCCCTCTTCCCTCTCTCGGACACCGTCGCTGCCCCTCTTCCCTCTCTCGGCCACAGTCGTCGCCCCCGCCCCCTTCACTCCCACCATCTGCAAAAACAATTTCTTCTTTTCTCTCTTTTCGACAACTTCTCCAATATTGCTGCCCCCTCCCTCCGTCGTCGCTTCCTCGCTCACACGGCGTCGCCGCCCCTCCTTCCCCAGCGACGCCGGTTGCCGCCAATCCTTTTCTCTTTTCTTTTTTTTTTTCATTCTCTCCCGCAACAACAACAATTTTTTATTTTTTTTTCGACAACTCTTGGTCGACGATATACATTATCGTAAATAAATAATTGTTGACGATAATGTATATCGTCGACCAAGAGGTGTTGAAAATTTTAATATTTTTTAAAAAAAATATCTTTCGACAGGAGTGCTTTTCGTTGGCAAACCAGTGTCGACAGGAGTGCTTTTCGTTGGCAAACCAGTGTCGACAGGAGTGCTTTTCGTTGGCAAACCAGTGTCGACAAGTGTACTTTTCGTTGGTAAACCAGTGTTGACAAAAGTGTTTTTCGTCAGCAAACCAGTGTCGATAAGAGTGCTTTTCGTCGGCAAATCAGTGTCGAAAAATATATTTTTTTAGACTAAGTTTTTTTATAACTATTTCTGGTGCGGCGGTGGCGGCCGAAGATGTGGCGGCGACGGTGGCCGAAGATGCGTGATTGCAGCCGGCTGCACTTAAATTAGGGTTAGGGCTAATGTAAACTTTAATTTAAATTTGAAGGGTGTATCTATCTAATGATTTTTTTATGAAGGGGTAAATTAGGTATTTTATATGAATATTAAATTAACAAATAGAATGGGAGAGTATACTTACAAAGCTGGAGGGGTATGTAGTCCACTTATGTTATAGCCCACGGGACTGCACCTTCATTTTGGAGGTTTGCACCCACCGATTGATGTACCCCTTCTAAATTTTGTCTAGGATAGATGCACTCCCTCTAAATTATCATAATATCATTTTATCTATAAAATACTCTTACTAACCACACTCCCCAAATTCTAATTTTATCTCCTTCAAAATTTAAAAAAAAATATATATATACAAACCATTAACTTATCTTCCTCCCCACTCCCAACCACCTTTTTCGTCAGCCTCCCATCTCTCTTCCCCTTCTTTCTTTCTTTTTTTTTTTTTTCTACATTTTTTTTACTCTCTCCCACCCCTTGCCCCCACCCACCATCCCTCGCCCCCGCCAATAAGCGCCCCCAAGCCCACCCACCACCCGCAAATATGTTTTTTTTTTAAATCTTCGACACGACAGGGTCGACCTATATTTTTTAAAATAGTTGATCGAAAATATAAACTCTCGTCGACAACAATTTATCGACGAGAGTGTATATAATCGACCTGGTGTGTCGAATTTAAAAAAAACGGAGATTTCAAAGTTTTTTTGTTGGTTTGGATGATGTTGGAGGACGGAAGTGGTGGCAGCAGCGGCCGGAAGTAGTGATGGTGGCGACTGCAATTAGGGTTAGTGTTTAAATGTTGAAAGAGCATAGATATTAGTAGGAACGCATTTAGAAGTGGTATTTTACTTAAAGGGTATTTTAGATTTTTTACACTATTATTAAATTAATAAATTAAAGGGAGGGGGTTTGGGAGGGACATGAGTGAAAATGGGTATGGAATTGGAGAAGGCCCTTGATGGATCGAGGACTAACACGTTTTAATGATCTCAAAATCTTAATTCACAGGTTCAAACTATAGCTCAATGTGGAGATGGAGACACTCATCATCTGGAAAGCTTTCTACCAAGGAAACATACACGTTTTTGCACACCCAGGGCCGTGCCACACAACTAGACGAGGGAACACAGCGCGGCTTCAAATGGATTTGGAAGAGTTTTGCCCCACCTAAAGTCATTACACACACTTGGAGACTAATTTGGTTAATGGCAGAACTTAAGACGACTGTGGAGTTGGTTTGTTATTAAATTCTCATCATACATGTTGGAATAGATAAGGTATGATAGGATTAAATGGAATTGCATTATATTTTGAATTGTGATTTGTATTTGAATTGATGGATTAAATTATCCCAACTTCTCTTTGAAACTAATAAATACTCAAATGCATGATTATCAAGAAAAACAATCTCGGGCCATTAATTATAATCACGGTCTAAATTCAAATAAATCAAACATAGAAATTATAGGGATAAAACAATATATTCTGTATAATCTAATAAACCAAACATGCCCTCAGAGGAGTAGCAAGTAATACTGCCGAAATGTAGGTGAAACACTGTTCATGTACTCTTCTTTTTGCTATTAGGTCATCTCCAGCCACAAACTCTAAAATAAAGATCTCTAAACTTCAAAATACACTTTTTCATACTCTATTTTAACAACCTTCTCCAACCATAAAACTATATATCTTACTCTATTTATTATTTTATTCATTTTTAATATATTACTATCATTAAATAATACATTTATGTTCATATTTAAATTAATTTATACAATTAAATATTCAATTAGTAAATTGAATAGGTAAATAAATTTATAATTTTTAAATATTACTTTTATTTAAATATAAAATAACATAAACACATAATGACGTAAAACGATACGTGTGAGTATATTCTAATACAACACTTATTTGTATTTGCATTTCTTTTAAGTTTGTGTTCCCTTATTTTAATATGACGGTGTTATATGTAGCTAGGTAATGCATGTATGTTCGTTTTAATATGTAATGTATTTCATATTTAATATATAGTGTATGTTTTATTGTATTTTACGTAATTTTTTTGTTGGTAATAATAATACACGAAAAAAAACTGAAATTACACCATTAAAATTATATTATAAATTAGTATAACAATAGAATTGTAATTATATTTAATAAAAGAACTCTAATTATTAATATAAAATTGTAATAAAGAATTGTAAATATTAATAAAATAATAGATATAAAATATAGAGTTTTGAATAGTAAACTTCATATATAGAATTTACTATTCAAAACTCTATTTCAAATTTTTAAATAGAATTTCAAAATAAAATAGAGTATGGCTGGAGGAGGACAGAACTCCATTTATGGAGTTTAACTTCATTTTGCCACACGGTTGGAGATGCTCACTGCCGAAATGGAGGTGAAACGCTGTTCATGTACTCTTCTTTTTGCTGCTGTTTTAATATAAGTATTTTGACTGAGCAAAAAATAAATTAAAGGGGGAAGTGCAGACATCCAAAATGGAGGTGCAAATAGTCAGGCCCATAGCCAACTTATTCTTTTTCACACGAAGGCACAGTTTATATGGTCCAGTTAACCTTTTTAAAAAGAAAAGGAAGGTTTTGCAGGAATAAAAGACCCAGTTTATTGAAAAAGAGAATCAATCTCAATAGTAGTCACCTCCAAGGAAATTGAAATAATAATACTAATAACAGGTGATGAAATCTTGCTTTATGAAACTTTAATTATGTACAATTCCAGATATAATCTTTACAACATGGTCAAAAGGAATCTTAGTTTCTGGCTGCTTCACTTCACCTCTTCTCATGTAATGCCAAAGCACTAATTAACAGCAACAGATCTCTTTCTCTCAAAACTGGCTATGATATGATGATGATCTCAGAATTTCTCTTACGCAATCGGCAGACAGACGGAGACATGAACATCAAAATGTCACCGGATGATGCCATACTTAAAATGTTTCATTCAGTACACAAATTCTCCGTCTGTCAACAAGTCAAGCAAAGACATTAATGTATAACTTCAATGCTCAACAGATAGTTTACGACTCAACAACGCATACACCACAAGCTGAAACACAACATATTTTATAAAACTTTGCTACCTATAGAAATTTTATACTGCACATCCAAAATTATTTATGAAGACTCCTCGCCTACTGCACATCTGTTAAATCATGTATTTCACCTCTCATCCTACCCATATAACTAGCCCCCTCCCTCACATTACATACATGATTGAATCTAAGGAAGGCATAACTACCATCATTTTATACATTGAGTAGGCACTTGGCATTTTGTCATGTCACATGCCAGAAACTTTTTTGCTTCTATTAAAAATGGAAAATGTGGGGTAAAAAAGCATTGTTAGCCAAACTCTCAAAGTATCTTGCGCTCAAAAAAAGGATATGATAATTAAAGGAAAATGAGAAAACTAATACTATAACATCATACATGTCACAATGAAATAGTAAAAACCGAGAAGAGTTACTCACTTTAAACGCCAGCAGCATCACGATTAACGCACATATAATGCTCGTACAAAGCTTGGTATTTCACAGGAACATAAAACTTGAAACTGTCCAAGATTAAGAAAGTAGGAGTAACTAGTTATTCTTTTGTTTGGGGGTGAAGTTGGTATATTAAACTGCGTAATGTACCTCACAGAAGACATAAATTGAGAGAGGGGGGGAGGGGGAGAAGAGTAAACCAAGACTATTTATATATTTCAGATTTCCAAATGAAACTATCAAGCAGAAATACTAACACCACTTACCAACTGCATAATGGAGCAAGTATTCAGAGTCAAAAAAAATTATCAATTCATCAACTTAGGATGATTATAATAAATCCAATCACTTTTACGATGTAAACATACTACTAGAAAGGAAAAGCAGACGGCCGTTTTGACATCAATTGGAGTAGCTTATAGAAAATGCAGTATCTGGCTTCAGATGTGTATCCACACGTTCACACTGGCTACAGTTACTTGTTTGGAACAATTAGAGTAATAATCTCGCCCATAAAAGAGATTAATTAGAGTCTAGCAGGTTCTCCAGATGCCTAAGAGCCTATTCTTGCAGAATCAGAGCCCATGTTTGAAACAGACCATCCCCGCACACAGATTGCAAGATTTTAAAAGAAGAGTTTGCGAGCACTCAACTTAGACATACCATTAAACAGACCTATCTCACTCGTTAAGGGCAAACTTCTTTGAATTAGTTTTAATACAGCTAGTGAAGACCGGAAAATCTTAATGAAACTCAATGCCCAATAGTCATAAAATTTATATGGGCAGCAAAAACATAGATATATCAAGATCTAACTATAGCAACAAGGCTTTTGAAGTTTCCAATCTTAGGGGGGTGTTTGCAAACTCTATAAACAGATTAAAAGCACTTCTCAAAAGTAAAAGTTGTGAGAGGGCAACTTTAAAAAAAGTGATTCTGGAAGCAGTTTGTAGAGTTTGAAAACACCCCCTTACTCAAGCATCCTTTTTGTCATTTCCTCCCAATGGGGTAAACAAGAACCTAAGGTGGTGTTTGGTTTGGGATTGTGGTGGATTGGATTGGGATTGAGATTGAGATTGAGATTGGAAAAAGGTGGATTGGGGTAATCCATGAATAGCAATTGTGTGTGTAAGTTGTGTTTGGTTAAGGATTAAGAAGTAGGGGTAGATGTAACTTTATGTCACATCAAGAGTAGTGTTATAATAGGTGTATAGGTGTATTATAGGTGTGGATTGATATTTGGATTTGTATTTGGATTGAGATGGATTGAGAGAGATTGAATTGGGATTGGGCCAATACAAATCCGGATTGGCCAATCCCAAAACAAACACCGCCTCTAAAGTAACTGCGAGATGCTCCTAACACCAGTCCTCTTTACTTTCCTGCTCTTTACTTATATTTATCATATGGTGTACAGGAGAAAACTTAATGGGGAAAGGCACTCCTAAGTCCTAGTGCCAACTCACTTTGTCCCTCCATCTATCAACTGTTTCAGAACTTCAACCTTTTTCTCTTAATCAATTCACTAGAATTAGCCATATTGCATCATCGTCTTTATTCCCTGCATCCCCATCACCTTTACAATGCCCACACTTTTACGGGGCACTGTCATTTTAAGATCAGCAGATGCGGAATCATGCATCAGATTAATTGCATTGACCACACAAGTTAGGATTTCTAGAACAAAAATGGACAAGCATAGAAAAAGAATGATGTTTAGAGAAAAAAGTCTTATAACAATTTGATACCCATGAAGAAGAGAGAGCCGGCCAGGGACAGAAAATATTCCTGCAATTGATTGCAGAACATGGCCTATCTTCATTGCATTAGACTTCAACGCTTTCATAAAGCCTATAAATTCTTTATACTCTGCATCAGAAAGCTTTTCTCGAACCTGAAAGTTACACACACAGATTGCTTAGGCCAATTCTTTTCCAAGAATAAGTTATATGGAGAAATATTTGTAGAAAATTATTAGAGCAGACATCTAATTTTGCGTTAGTATTTGAGTACAAAAGTTGTCACAGCTGCAATGCCATTCACACGTAAAAGATATATTATGGAGTAGTATATGCTAAAGGAACATTCAGAAAACAACATTTTTCAGAGTTGACAGCATCTACATAGGCATAATTTCGTCTCTTAAGCACTCCTCTCTCCACCTCCATTACCTAAATAAATTCAGATTCTCGAAAATTTTCAATATATCGTTGTTTTTCATCTTTTAATATAAATAAAGGCAAAGGATGATCAATTAAGGACAAAAAAAAAATCAGATGTAGATGCACCAAATCATTCCAATATCCTACAGGATGTTGACATGAACAGGGACTCAATCTTCTTTATTGTGGAGTGCCAAAACGGCAAGGGGTAGGGGGCAGAAAACCTGTTATTTCCTTATCAAGCTGCATGCTTGTAGAAAATGAACATGTCGGTGTAAACAAAGGTTTATATGTCATAAGTTTCCGTCCTGGTAGTTAGACTTCCACAAATTTTTAGTCAGGTAATATGACCCAGAAAGAATTACTCAATAATGAAGGGGACCTAGCAAAATAGTATCCAACACAGTCATGCAATATCGTGTTTTAATTGATTTAATGCACTATGCTCGTATATCTGTTCGACTGAAATGAGTGTCATACCAAAGCATAGAGTACCATCACTTAAAAGTTATCAAACACCAACAACAAAGCTCACAAGAAGCTAAACTTATCAGCTGTCAACATCACGTGATGAGGCATGAAGAAAAGTTCAAATACATATGCCAGCCAAATAATGAATAAATGTAGTGGCATATTGTTAACTACACCCAAGAGGAAAAGTCAAACATCTTCACCTGGTTAAGAAAATTCGATCCCTTAGTTGTGTCGTTATTTTGAGGTGCAGACTGAGACACGACATCCTTGTGTTTCCCAATGTTGAGTTCAACAGTTCTCTTTCCTGCAATAATTTCATCGCCAACCAGCTCTTCTTTTTCTTCAGAATTCTGGCAACAAACATTCTCCAAAAAACGTAAACTTTCTCTCTTTACTGAATTGTTGAAATGGTTAGATTTTTCACAACGTTTTGACTGATCAGGCCCAGCTATTAGCAATTTAGGCTTTTTTGATGTACAAGGTGTCAGTAGATCACTAGCTTTTTCATCAAAATCTTCTATATTTCTCGAACCACCGATCAAAGATTTTTTCACAATGCATGTCGGATTGCTCGACCTTTTCAAGTTTGAACCTTGAAGAAGCTTGTCTGATGTCAGAGAAGACCGATTGGCAGGAACTATTTCTCTCAGATTGCTAGCAATGCTGCCTTGTTTGGCTTGTTTCCTAGAAGAAATCAAATCCAAAGAGCTAGACGGGCCCATTGATGTCTTCTGATGACATTCCAATGAGAAGCAAATTACAAAAAGAATTAAGGAGAGGATCATTGTAAAATACAATTGAAGCAATGCAAAGTGGAAAATTATAATTACCTGGGGAACGGGAAGCTTTTCAAGATGAAACTTGTCTAAAGGTTGGGAGCTTTGTAAGACTCTGACATTTTCTGCAATGATATATACATGACTACTGAATTCTTG
Organism: Galeopsis tetrahit; assembly: GCA_963675135.1. Taxonomy (NCBI): domain Eukaryota; kingdom Viridiplantae; phylum Streptophyta; class Magnoliopsida; order Lamiales; family Lamiaceae; genus Galeopsis; species Galeopsis tetrahit. Next base: position 64,814,445 of record OY776127.1, read on the forward strand.
ATATACAAAAACTAACCTTTAGGTAATCAGGAAAATTGGAGCACTTTAACCATAATATAGTTAAGCTTTTCAGCCTGAAAAGCTCCATGGGGTCCATCCTTTCTCGATAATAAATCCTTAAGCAGATAAATTCTAGAACTAAATTACCTTTGGCCCAGAACACATAGAGTAGACTGGATCAGATTTCACATCCATTTTATCTAACTTTGTTGTCTATTTCCTCCGGGGTAAACTTACGATAGTTGAATTAGGATGACCAAAGAATTATTTGTTTGGGAGTTCCCTTCATCGTACGTAATATTTCCATGAAAAGAGGATTAACTTAAAATACATGCACAGTGGTTCTAGAATGGAACAACATCTGTGAACAGTAAAATCCCATGTCACGTGAGGGGCATGTGAACGAACAGTGAAATTCAAAGTTCTGTGAGCAGGAAGCTTAAAGTTCGAGTGGTTTGGAAGGCATTATAGACTATCACAGAGGGTGTGTGCTTGGTTAAGTTAAGCAACGAGCGCAAACATCTTGTTAAGTTGATTTATGTGTTCTTAGATAAATGAAAAATAAAAGGGCCAATAGCAAAAACCTAGTCCACCACGTCTATTTGTTCTTCCACTTCCCACACCCTTTTTCCTTTCATTTTGCTAGTTTCTTTTTGGCAGTTTCTTCTCATTCACAGCTTCTCTCTTTCACTGCTTCACTTATTTCATGGTGCACTATTCATTTCCTTCAGCTCCCTATTCGATTTCATGAATTAATATTTTTCTTCCTCTAGCTCAGCTAGCAAAGCCACTTCTCACCAGGAAAGCCATCAAACTCGACATCATCCACCCTCCATCATCTGAAGCTTTCTCATAACCCAAGTTGTTAAAACTTAGTGATTACAATACAAGTGGACGAAGTAGTGGTTATTAAAACAGCTAAAGCAGCACTCGCCGTCTGAATTTGCGGGCGAAATTTGTGATAGCGTTTGGGCTACACTTTCTACAGCATAGATTCATAGTACTTTGCTGGCAAGGTCATTAATCATATACAAAAAGGAAAGGAGGAAAAACTGCTTATCACGTATTCCACATAAACAACTTGAGGTTAACCATAGAAGACATGGGAACATAAAAATAAGAATAATTCAACTTTCAAAGCATAAAAATATTTTACCTTGATTTTTATTTAGTGTCAATTCAAGCTTTGGAGGGTCACGTGTTCGAGCATCTCGGAAAAAGTGAGTCAGCGTGTAAACAACATCACCAAATTTAGAGTAACACTGCAAATACAAATTGCAGAGGCTTTAAGTGATAACAGAAAACTGAAGACAAAAAAAAAAAGAGGAAGGAGAATGAGAAAGGCCTGGACAACAGACAAACCGCACTTTAACATGGGGTTGAATCCACAATGATATTTGAGACTGGCGATTTGCATGTGTGAACCTATTTATAACAAAGCAAAAGAAATTATTATATATAAAAAAAATGTTTTCCTTAAACATGTTTTGATGGCAAATGTTAGCTAATTCTAATTGTGACGATCTGAAGATCCACAAGGATCGGGGCTATAAGAGAATGTACAAGTGAACCACTTGACTTCGCCAGCAATGCCACAAAAATTATTAATCATCAAAGTTTCAGGATCAAGCAAGAATTAATGATGAAAATCACCTCTCATCACAAAATATAATTGCTCCATAATCATGTCGATGACGAATGACACGGCCAACAGCCTGATTTACAGCCCGTGAAGCTTGCTGAGAATACCACTCTTCTCCCGTCAAACCCTGTCCAAGCACACTGCCATCAGTACAATCATATTCGGGCGTGAAAAAGATTCTGGAAAAGAAAACCATATTACTTCAGTTTGCCAGAGAGCACGCTACCTTATTTCCAGTCCTTTGTGACTGTGCCTTTAGATCCAAGAATTCACGTTTCAGGCGAACCTGCTCCAGCAATTAAAAATGGAAAACTTCATTACATAAACTAAAAAAAATAGACAAAGCAAATGAACTGAATATGACTACTTATTAAAGAAGTTTTTTTCACATATTTGATGAGAAAATATGCATGCCACTAGAACAACTGCTGTATGATGCAAGATAGTGCACTAATCGAGAATTTGAAACCAAATCATGCAGACAGAATCAATTTAGAGAGTTATCTTCAGGTTATATTTGCTTGATGATGGAAAGATGAAAATGTTTACACCTTAACAATGACTAGCATTAATTGGCACTATTGTGAATTTGTGAGGGAAAATCATAATTGAACTTTAGAGGTACAATCTGCAGAATTTCTGGATGAATTACTTTGCATTTACCGAGAATCCTGTCAGCATTTTCATTATTCTTTTGATTTTCCTTTACAGAATCTATTTAATTCAACAAGAATGTACAGATAAAGCTGTTAAATTCAGAGGCCAAGATTAGAAAAGCTCTTCTGACCAGAGAGTTTAAATTTGCAGGCATGGACAAATTATCTACATGATAGAAGTCTGTTTTATCTCAGTATCTAACTATGTGTGACAGCACTAGTTCAATTCACTAATCAAGTGGTGTGGTATACAGCATCAACAAGGCAAGAGCATTTCAGATTCTGTTTGGAAATAATATTGCACATATCATGGAAAAGCTTAATAAAGATAATACTGTTTGATATGTCAAACATCAATAAAAGACAAGACAGTTCAAGAAAATCAAATATTAAATGATACTAAATTCAAACTAGAAACCAAGTCATATCAGAGATTAAAGCTAGCCTACAATTAAAGACGTCGTAATGGTTATGTGTGTGTGAAAGATGGCTGTGAAGTACATTCAAACAACATAACACTCATTAGCACCCAGAGAAAGTTTACTATGTGAACATTTTTATAAAGAAAGATGCAAGAGCAAAAGAAAAAATAAGACAAACCTTAGCATCAGTCAAGGTGGCAAATGGCAACCCAGTGATGACCACAGCTCTTCCAGCATGGTCAGCAAAGTCCAATCCTTCACTAACCTATATATATATATATATATATATATATACACACACACACATGGCATGAAAATATGATAAGATGTTGCATGCATGTACCGTGAAAGCATAGGAATAATTTCTCAGGACACGAGAGATATTTATGTTCACCATATACAACTGGGAAAAACTAAGGGTACCAAAACATGTTTTTAAGAACAAACTATTGCTAATATTTACCAATTCTAAAAAGGCATTTCAGCTGAGTTTAGTATATACTTGCCAGCTCTAAGATACGTAATGACATCTTCGATCATGTCAAACAATTCACAGCAGCTATAATAATACAAGCTAAACCCTTGGAAACATTTTTTTGGTAGCAATTTAGGTGGCATATTAGGTACTGTCTTGGAGACTCTCGGCGTGTGTGCACCAACTATCAGCATATAGAGTTTGCATAAGACAAAAAAAAACTTCTTGGTTATATAAGATATACCCATACCTTGCCACGGCAGACTGCAAAAAATACTGCCCCAGAGGAGCAGGTATCCTTTAACTTTGTCATATAATCCTGACAAAGGGAACATGTTACAGCTGAAGGGAGCTTAAAATGGTAGAAGAGCAAACAAAAACAATCTGCATTTGAACAACTTACTTCAATTGATGCAGGAAAAAGTGAGGATTGCCTAGGTTCCACAACAGGTAACTTATGCTTGCAGATTCTTTCCCAAATTGTGGTTGAATTGGTTAAATTTTGTTGGCCCTGCAAATAAGAAGTTTAGCAATTAAACAAATTACAGAAAGAACCAATTTTATCAACTGGATGTTGAATTCTTTACCATAGTCTTCCAGCAGCTGATGCATTGCTCCAAAAGATAGTAAGATGGGAAGAATACAAGCAGCCCATCAGGTACAATTCTGGCAAAGTTGACTGACACAAAAACTACAAATTTAGGGACCTTCTAAATTATTTCAACATTGGAACTCAGCTTTGATACAGCAATAAAATTTATGCCTTTTTTACATAAGCTATGCATACCAATGGCGTTGCCCAGTTCCATCTTGTACTCAACAGAACCACGACTACGATACGAAGAATTGAACGAATAGCCAGACGGCCCAACTGATGCAACTCCAGCCCATATCTGATTTCCTGATATAACATGTGGGTTCTCCAAACGGATTGGAAAATCTCTATAACAGAAAAACACAACTCATTCTTTCAAAGATATCACGAGCATGATTCTAATAACTTCAATGATTATAAAGCACTCACAACTTCAATTCTTCTGCAAATGAATCCATTGGTGATAATGTACCAGATGTCAAAATGATAGATCCAACACCAAGCTTGGAGAATTCTTCCATGGCAATTCCAGGGTTGAAGCACCACCAGCTCAGTGTCCTAGAAGTTTTCCCTAATTTTAAATATTAAATAAATTTCATGTGCAACAATCAAAATGCTTCTTATGTGCAAATGAGTTAGTCAAAGCTACACTTTACAACAAATCATTATACAGTACCAGATAAACAACCACATGCTTTCCTCTTTTTCAATTTTTTTTAATCTGAGATTCTCTGTGAGTTGGTTACAACTTTGTGTAATGGTTCCCATTTGTTCACTTGTTTTTGTCCACAGAAAATGGTTGTTTTTAGAATAAAGAAAAGCTTGAGAACCTTTTCTTCATCAAAAGTTGAAAATCAAAGTTTCAGGATGAAAGACGTGAAACTGACAACTTTGAAGCCAAACATTTAAAGGGGAAAGGAGTACTAAAAATATGGATGTTTAATTGAGATTTCAAGTGTATTGCAAAAGAAAAGGTAAGAAAATAAAATAGTATGCTTCTTCAATATTTAATTTTTCTTGTAAAAAATAGTAATGCGGCTAAAAAATAGGATCAGTTGTTATACTTTCAACAAGAATATGAGGCAGAATTTCCATGATATCAAAATAAGTGGGGGTTAAAATAAAACATAACTGTTTTAATGTGTATCCTTAAGAAAATAATTGTAAGCTAATCACTAATGTTAAAAAAAATGCTCAGGAAACTTAAAAGTATTGTTTCAGTTATCTGAAAATGACAGAACATATCACTTCACATGATTTTGCTAGGGTTAGGAAGATCCAAGAGCATAAACAAAAATACTTTAAATGATATGCATAACCACCTATCAATATAACATACGGTGTAAGTGCTATTATGGAGAAAATTAACCAGCAATGTGGTGATTCCTTTCCATCAACTTAAATGATACTCCTAAAACAAGCCTAGACTAGTATTAACTGCCAGGCAGGAATACACCATTGCAATAAATCCAACATTTTTTCAAACTTTCATTTAATAAATTTTAAACTGATCTATATATATTATATGCTATAAAAGGCAGAAAATGTACTAGGTATGTTGTCTGTTAATTGCATAAATGCATTGATTATAATAAACTAAAAAATCAGAAATGTGGGAAATGTAAAGCTCTAAAATGATGCCCATCTTTAAATGTAACTTAATCCATAGAATACCTCTAAAGGCATCTGGACCACTAGCTTCAACTTCCTGGATATGAATCTGCCAAAAGTCAAAATAACATCAGAGATATGCCTCTGAAGATGGCGTGAACAAAATAAAATGTGTCAATTGATGTGGGAAATGATACAACTTACACGATAATATTGTGCATGAGCATTACAATTATCCTTGAAAACCAGGCTAAGGATGTCACCAATGCTTTCAAGCCTGAAAAATGTTCCATTTGTTTTCTTTGATCCTCCACTGTCACTGACATTTGCATCTGAGAGAAAAGTGAGAAAATTGGGTTAAAATGTTACTTACACAATCACCAATGAAGTAATTTTTGCATTCTAGAGTAAACTTCTAGTCAAAAAAAAACAGACACATCGAGGGAGAGAGTTACCAAGTCAAGAAACTTCTGTGATGAGTAGTAGTGTTCCCATAAATTTGTTATCATTTAGAAAGAAAAGATATTCTCAAATAAGTCTTGAGTGAAAGATTTTGTGGTGGATCTTTATTTAGGGGCAAAAAGAGAAAACAATAACACTTGGATAAAGAAGTACTTTGAAAATGTAGGATACAGGCAAAATGGAGTATGTTGGCATTGAAAACTAACAACAGTCTGCAAAAATACCTAAACCTAATTTTACAAAATGGTCGAACATCCACAACTATATATAGCAACACTAGAAATTGAGAATGATGACAAAAATCCCAAAAGTACCTGACACGTGATACGGTGATACCACAGAAAATCACTATTTTTAATAAAAAACTAGGATAAGAAAACAGATCCAAATGCAGTCACAAAGTTGCAGACATGAAATGCAGAAATGTAGAAAAATATTGTGAGAGTCAAAGGCAGCGATTGCTGAATACCTTCTTCAAGAAGTTCACATGCTTTCTCAATGGTACCAATGAGCATGTTTGCAGTTTGCTGAGTTATATTTAGCTCAGATAGTAGATCATAAATGTAAGGGCCAGTCTTTGTAAAACCTAATTCTTTTGATTCAATGGGCACCTCAGCTATTCTCTTCTCAAGCTTCAAAAGAAGTGCTGCAGGAACACAATAATGACCAAAGTAATGATCCAACAAGTTGGGAATAGAATGCCAGATATCGCGAAAGGTAGACAAAGGATTGAAACTGAAAGATCGAGTGTAACATCCTCAAGAGTATCACACCATGAAGTGGAAAATGATATTGAGATAAGAAACATTAATACATGCATTATTTCACCAAATAAGCAAGAAGCTATGTCATACCTCTGAGAATAGCAAAATTATCTGGATTACATGATGTATCACTAGATGTTTCCCTCCTAGCAACAGAAAGATCAATGCATTTTTTTGCCTCTGCTATGCAGGCGGTCAAAAGACTTGAAGGCAAGTCAAAAGAGGCTGCATCAGCACATATGCCTTCCTGCATTGTACAGAGAATTGTCAGCAGTGAAACTTGCAAACAAATACTTTTAGCATAAGCAAAGTGACTTAAATGTTTAATATTCACTGGCGTCTCCAAAATCATAAGGTCACATTTGCAAAACATTGATTTTTGGATTTGATGTTCAAGGATTTGAAACCATTGTGATACGGACACTTTGTAAACAAATTCAATGGATTTGTTATTTTTATAGGTTTGAACCAAAATCCATGAAACAGAAAACAATGAGGGGGAAATCACAGATGCCATGCTCCAAAGGTCAGTGTCTATATACTTACTAAGTTGTGAGCTTCATCAAAAATAAGGATGCAGTTATTCCAGTCAAATTTCAGAGTCTTGCGATTTCCACGATCAATAAGATAGTTGTAAGGTGCAAATAAGATGTCAGCATCCTTATGGAGCTCTCGTGACAGATAATAAGGGCACCTAAAGATACAGAACAGAAATCATATTCGAGTTCAACTTTATCAACTTTCGGGAATAGATAACTATTAAAACCAGAAACCTACGGTCCCGCGCTTCTTCCAATATTGACCAGGTCCTCTATATCAATGGGATCATCCCCAATGCTAGGATTTTTCTTAGCGAATTCTACATTAGACAAGGAAGTGAATCAGTGATGTAGTAAGAAAAAACATAGCAGTTATTTGCATCATAGCCACTTATTACAGTAAACAACAGCCTTAAGTAGATACCATCTTATCCATTTTCTTTAGAATATTCCATTACAGTCCCTATACTGAATCGACGTACATATGAATAAATTAACCCCAAAGCCTGAAGGTGCAATTATAACCAAACAACGCGGATAAATAATTGGAAATATCAATGGCTAAAATAATCTTCCCTTTACCTGTTAATTTCCAATTGCAAATATATGGACAAAGACATTATCTTAGATTGTAGGAAGTACGTCTTCCATATGAGTCATGACACCAACTAAAACCTACGCCCTCCTTTCCACTTTAACTGTCACTTTAGGGGGGAAATTTGTTCCAAAATATTATGCGACTTTTGGTTTTCCAAGAGACATTAAATGGTTTTTTTTCAACTTTGCCTCATTCTTTATTTTTGTGATGGGAGGATAAATGACCATATGCTTCCCGTTTTACCATTTTGGTCCGTCCGTCTATAAGTTTCTCCTCCCTTTTTGACAAATACCTTCTAAATTTATATCCCTACACTTCACTCTTATTTACATATGATGCCACTCAATTTTGCTTTTGTATCTTACTTTTTCTCCCTTTCAATCACATCACTTGTACTATATATATTATTTAATCATTTGCCTTAATCTTTGTGCCCAAAAACAGCGAGAAGCTTATAAGCAGACGGAGGGAGTAACATGCAAGGGGTCATATTAGTCATTTTCTACAAATAATCATTAGTATTAAATGACTTTCTTAATATGTGTGAAAACCCAAAAATGACAGTTAAGAGTGGAACGGAGGGAGTACTATTCATCATTGAACAACAAGAAAGTGGATAGTGATGTTACATTAATATTAACTGTGACACCATATGATGATTGTTGCACATTTTCAAATTCCACCAAAACTATGGCACATACCTGTAACAAGTGAGAAATGACCACAATAACGCTTGGTGCGTTTTTTGCATAAAGCATGGCAACCATTTGTCTGTGCCTTTCCACGAAGTAAACTCACTTGATCATGAATGCACAATTGCTCTCGAGATCCCAGTACCGCCATTTTGGGCCTGAACTTCATTATATTAGCTCATTCAGTTAATCTAATATATCTTTGAGCAAATATACCCACATCCATATGAAATGCACTCATCATACACAAATACAGCTTAGGTTTACCATAAAATATGAAAACAATATGATTAACAAAATCAAGAGTGATAAGGACCAGCAAATTATAAACTAAACCTCAAAATTAATAAGCAAAGGGGGAAAAAGGACAGGAAAGAAAAGAAAGAAGTACTTCCAACCCCTGGGGCTACAAAAAGAAAAAGGAAAAAAGGAGGCCAATGGAATAGGTCCATATGGAATTCACTCAAATTACAACTACAGGTAATCCAGAAGATGTTGTAATTTTTAAAATTACTTCCAAGTGTTTGCAAAAATCTCAACGAGTAAAACAAGTCCACTAGTATTATCTTAACAGAGGAACAGAAATCACAACCAAGAAACATTAATCTGTAATCAGAAAAAAGAGAAGTGCTTCCATAATTATTGGCAAAAGTTCACTGAATATACTAATATCCAGCCTCCCATCACTTATGGAGATGATGTACATTCTTGTGAACTTCAATTATTGAAAATCATGTAACAAATTTCATGAAATTCATTATCCATAGAGATACTATAAGCATCTGACGGATACCTGTAGTTGGAGCTCTTTAGCTCTTGAATCACTTGCTTAATCTGGCTGTGGGTGCGTGATGTATAAATTATTTTGGGAAACTCAGAAGACTGGGATTGTGGCAGGTCTTCGTCTATAGATTGGCTTATAGACTGGCTTCCTCTTGTGTTATTTTTTTCACTCCGACCTCTAGAATATTCACCCAAACTTTTCCTCCAAGCTAATGTTGCACACAAAAGACATAATGTCTTTCCAGTTCCAGTTGGGCTCTCCAATAGTGCATTACATTTCTGCCATCATAGATAATAAAACAGAAATGAATTAAGCTCATGTTGATGAGTGCTACCTGAAATTTTCTGAGATTACGAATTGTATGGTTGCTAATGACATCCCTCGAAGAAAAGGTATCATGCAGCAAGATAACATGAAACAAGTGGCATGGAATCATCGAATGGTATGATATCAGCATGATACAAATTTTGTAAAAAAAAAAAACACATTAATCAAAATAAAAACCAGACAATTATGAAACTGATATGCCCATCATTCAAGCTGTGGTTGAAAGCCCAGATAATAAACACTTTCTATCCAAAAAAAATCATAGTCTATTTTATTCAAGGGCTGAGTAGAAGTGGATAACATATTTTCCAACACTTTTGAGGACTTTGTATGTAACATTACAACAAAGCAGATATGCAAATGGCAAAAAATAATTCAACTAAAAAATTGTCAAGAAACAATTTTTCCCCAAAACTAAAAATTACATAAATTATTCAAACACAAATTCGGGCAAGAAGCAATGTTTTGGAACAACTAAACTACAGAATATATTACCTTTTTTTTTTTTTTTCTCAGTATGAAAAAAAAAATGTCCCGATCAGTAGAAACAAAAAACATGAAAATTAACGATACCAGCATTCAACTATTTTTTTCCCATTTAAGTAAAACCCTCTCTCATCTCAAGTAGTAGATGCCCAAGAGGAAAAACAAACAAACAAATACAAAATTGTAGATTCGTCATACGTTTTGAAGAGACTGGATAACTTTTTCCATGTAAACGATCTGGCAATCGTACGCTTGGTACGGGAAATCCACATCGATGCCCCTAATTTTGTAAATCGGCATAACGAATTCAAGGATTTTTTGCCCGTCAACTGTGGTGGTTAAACCCTAGTACGCTTTATTTTCTTTTTCCCGCCATTTGGGAACGACACCGTGTAAGTTTTTGAAAGGGTTTAACAGAAGGCTGTCCAGACTCTGTATAACATGACTCCCCACTTATCACGCAAGTTAATACTTAAAATAGTACTCGAGTATATCTCCTATTTTAAAGATACACTTATAAATTTTTATATAAAATTTAAAAGATTATAATGTAATTAGAAATTTAATAAATGAAATGTATTGAATAATTAATGTAATTTAGAAATTAAGTGATTAAGAGATGAAAAATATTGAATAACATGTAATTATAAATTAAGTAAGAAAAGTATATATGATTAAAATATTACTGTGACTTCATAACAAATAACAAAATTACAAGTGTAACTCGATTTTTGATAAAATGTCACGTAGGTCAAAGTTTTCACAAGACCACACGTCATCATTTTAAAACTCCCTATTTTATAGGGGATTTGTTTATGGGTCAAATCATCAATTTAAGTTTATACGGAGTTTTTTTTTTTTCTTTACATTAAATTTAGAACATATTTTCTTTTTAATTAAATTATATTTATATTTTTCATTTTTTTTCTCAACATATACTTTTTTGTTTATGGTCAAATTATACTTATACTTTTCATTTTTTATCAAATTTAGCCCATATTTTTTCTCTTGTTCAATTTATACTCATACTTTTTATAAATATAATTAAATTAATTTATTAATAAATATACCTTACTTTATTAAAAAAATTAAAATTATAAATTTTTTTTAATCTAAAAATATAAATAAAAAAAACTATTTTTAAAAAAAATCGCAAAGCATTATTTAAAAATAAAATAAAAATTATACGATTTATTTCAATAAATTTTATGTATTTTGAAAATATCTTTTTAATTCAATAGTTTTAGTTGATTTTCAAATTCTCAATTATTTTTAAATTTTTAAAATTGTAGATTTTAAATTGATTTTTTTTAATTTAAATATATTTAATATATTCGTTTTTTAATTATTAGATAATTTTTTTGGTATTTTAAATTAATTGATAAAAAAATATGTGCTAAAATTTATAAAATATAAAAAGTGTGTGCTACGACTAGAAAATGAAAAGTCTAGGTATATAAAAGAAAAGGTATGATTTCTAGTCTAGGTATATAAAAGAAAAAGTATGTCCTAGATTTGATAGAAAGTGAAAAATTATGGATATAATTTAGTTAAAATAGAAAAGTATATGCTAGATGTAGTAAAAAGTGAAAAGTGTAGGTTAAAATTGATGGGTTGCACCCTTATGTATCAGTTAAATACATGTAACTTGTTGGTATTTAATATTTGAATTAATACTATACAATACGTGAGCTAATGTTATATTGTATTTGAATTAATACTATACTCTATTTGAATTAACTCGTGTGTAACATTCAAATATTTTAAAAAAGAGTTTATTGACATTAAGAGCTAAAATTCACACCCCTACTACAATTAAAATTAAAAAAATCTAGCAATACAATTAAAGTCAAAATTGTGTTTAATATACCTAATATGCCCTCACTAATGAAATTAAAGTAGTAATTACATATTAATATATTTTACCTCCATCCCTCATGAATAGCGGAACATTAAATTGAATCGTAATTTCAAAAAACTCAAGATGTTTTATTTCGTCAATCTTCCCATCAATCTTCCAAAAACTCAAGATGAATTATAATTTCCAAAAACTCAAAATTGAATTAAATGTGATTCCATCAATCTTCTCATTCCTATCAATCCCACGATCCGTAATAGAAATTGCATTTCAAAAAAAAAATCGACTGCGTGCGGCCCCTGCCATCTCTCCGACGAAGACAGCGGCTTCCACATCTTCGACGAGCCTTGTTCGAGGGCGGCATCCATCTGTGCCGACCGCCGCAACCTCCATTTTCGCTGTTGGCGACCAAACTGTTTTTGCAGTTGCTGTAGCGATCGATCTGTTTTTGCACTTCGTAATCGCGATTTAGAGGTGAGTGGTCATCTTCTTCCGTTGCAAGTCATGGCTTCATACCTACAATTTAGGTCTAAAAAAGGGGCAACATTATTGGTCGTCTTCTTCTCTCACAAATCGACTTTTATTGTTGTTTTGTTCGTGAATTCGGTGTTCGTGTCGTCGATTCCGTCAATACTGAGTTTCATTTCGGCTTTGAAATTGCTGATTTGTGAGTTTTAATTTGAGGATTAAGTTTCGTGAACTGGAGCTCTCTCTCACACACTTAAAGCTTTGTCGACGATTTTGTTCGGTGTTTAATTCGCCGACGATTCATACTTGATTGGTGTTGCGGATTGTTGTTGTTGTCCATTAATTCTGGTGATTTGTGGGTTGAGGATTCAGTTTGAGTTTTGTGTTGTCGATAAGTTCCTCTTTTCATCGTATCCGAAGTCGATTCACCTTCGATTTTGAGGAATTCAGCATGCAATTTTCGTTGCATATGTAACCCCAATTTATTGCATATATTTGTATGTATATGCAATTACTTAAGTGTTATGCAATTTTTATGTTGTTATATGTAATTAGAATTTGCAATTTTCATGTTGTTTTGTGCAATTATAAAATTACGAGTAAATGCAGTACACCAAATTTTAATTTAATAATGTGTAAAGAAATATACAAATCGTAAATAACTAGTATGTGTGTGTAAATTAAATGATATGCAAAAAAGTCATTTATTAATATTTACTAATAAATATTTTATTAAAAATAAAAAAATATATTATTAACAATATGAATATGCGCTTAAGAGAAGTATGAATGCAGTTTGATTAATTACCGTGTTTAAAAAAATAAAATAAAGTATGAATATGCAGTTGATTAATTACCGTGACTAAAAAACAGAATTAATATGCAGCTTGAATTCGGCTTTTTAAGAATGTTTTGAATTTTTTAAAGTGTGTTAATTAACGTATTTTAGGTATAATTTTTTGAAAAGGTTTGTGTCTATGGAAAGTTTTAAAATGTGGGAATTAAAATTGATTACGAATTTTAAATTAAAAAATGGGTTGACTAATTCTACATGACCATACAATCAAGATTATCAAATATAATGAATGCAAGGGTATTTGTGTCCACCAAATTTCGGATTTGGATCTAATTGCTTTAAGTCAATTGAATTAATTAGCCTAAACACGTACCTAGTGGAGTGTCTTTGGGTGTAACTCCCTTAAAAAAATGTATTAAATAGAAACAAGTTACATACATGTAACTGGTAGACACAAGTATTTGCTAAAATTGATTATTTGATCTTGTTTATTTTAATTATGAATATCACAAGTGTGAAATATTTTACACATAAGATAAGCTTAATGAAGATAAGTTTCAAAAATTCATGAGTCATATTTTATTTATAATTTTTATCTCAATTTACCTTATTTAGGGTGTATGAAATATTTCATATAAATTTTTGTGTTTAATTATTTCATTTTATATGCTTTAATTTTATGAATAAAGTATCCAACCAATATTTTTCACTTTAATTATTGTATTTTCTACGAGACTTTTGTGTGACGTCCTCTTTCATGATACGATCATAATTATTTAAAAAATGAAATTTCAGCAGATAAATGAATAAAAATATGTTTAATTTATAATTTATCATTTTCTTTGGTCCTTGTTTATTTTGGGATGAATATAATGAGTTCCGGGTTGGATCGATTGAAGAGTTTAGCAAGCAGTTGATACAATGGATGATATTTTATGTGAAATTCATTTATTAAGGTTTTGTTTGGTGGTTCTACTTAATTATCTTATAATAGTAGTACGAGATTTGTACTATTTTTGTGAAATTTGTTAAAAGACAGTCTAACAAAAATATAACAATAGTACAAAATTTACACCACTATTGTGTAAATTGACAGGGACGTTTAAAAAAAAAAAAATTAAAAATACTTAACATATTAAAGATTTGTCATTCACCAAATTTCCACTTGATGAGAAATGCAATAAATTTACTGTCAAAATTTATGAGATAATTAAACAAACCCAATAATTTATCCATCACGGTTGTTATATTATGTTTTCAAAGCTTGAGTTTACATTTCTATCCAGAAACTTTAAAGAAAAGTGAATAAAGAAAAAAATTCAATAATTTTCAATTCTTTTTTCTTTAATTTTCAATTCAGATTTTAAGGTCTAGCATACACCATTTACAAGGTGCATATAATCGACATGCATGTGCAGTATCTTCATTAGTTTGTCATGAGGACCTGCCCCACAATCGTGGAGGCGTTCTCTGTCTTACCTTGATTGAGTGGCATCAAGGTCCACCACAAGACAATATTAAAATTGTCTTCATGTAAGAAGGGGAGATCGAGAATCCTCTTATCCAACAATAGTTTCAGCATAATCACGTCGTAGTTGTAAACATTGGCCTTATGGGATGCATGCCTTGTAAGTGCATATTTCATATCTATGTATTTGTATGTCTCAACCACATGAGTAGTGACATGAGTTTCTGTAGGTGTTATGTCCTTGGACAACTAAAAGTTTGATATGAAAATGTTGTTCTTGCGAATCTTGCCACCCAATAATGTACAACTAGGCTTGATATCGTGGTGCAAAATTAGCGAAGTGCATTGTTCGTATAGAAAATGAGAGTGCATAAGCAACGCGATAGACTAAAATTTTGTGTTGCCTCAACACTGTTGTCATATGTTAAAGCCAACCTTACATTTTTTAATAGTGTGACTCTTTTCGACTGATGTGGTGTTACAACAATTTCACTTGTGGAGAATTCTCCCTCATTTTATATACAAAAATAGGCCAACAAAATGAAAGTAATTGCAACAATAGCAAGTCCGACTATTATATATGTTAGGAAAATTAATATAATGTAAATAAAATTATTCAACGACTCTCTACAAGTTTGAACGTGTAGATGACATGAAACTCTTTCAATATATGCATACTAAGATAGGGATGGAGACTCCATTATTGTTGTTGTAATAATATTAATTTGATGGTTTAATTAGAAGGAGGATCATCCCTTAATATTGAGTCAAAACCAACATCATTTAACTCTTACAATTGCCTAAGTTGCGGGCCATCATCAAAGTTAAATGGCTAGGTTTCTTGTTCTAAATGATAATTTTTTTTCTCAACATTATGTTCTAATTAATAATATAATATTAGTCCTTTTATGAGATCTGATTATGCAAAATAAAATTATGCTAGTACGTGATCTTATCAAAGTTACACGAGCAAAACTAATTTTTGACAATATTACTAAAATTGCATTGTTTTCTGCACAACGGTTGGAGATGCACAAACAAGAAATACGACCTCCTAATTGTAATATCTCAGTCGCCAAATTTCCATAATTTCTCATAATTGATTATGAATGACCAAAACTCCTCCAAGATTAGTCACGACACTTGATCATCTTCTTGATACGTTTTGTTCTCGAACCTGTTTTCACTTCCGTTGATTTGTTAGTTTGATTCTTTCAACTGAGTTCCACGCTCAAAGAACATTTATACCCTAGTACTTTCGAAACTATGGATTTTTTTAATTATTTTTCATCAAAATAGTATTTTCCTTTAATTCATTGTTGATTTTCTGCTTTCGTTCCGATTTCCATATTTGATTTATTGTTTGAGTGGATTTTATCTCAGATTATGGGCAATGTAGTGTCGAGTTCTTTAAATTTTATTATGAATCTTTTGTCTCATTTGGTCTTAATCATTCTTGATCTTTTAGATGAGACTAATTTTGTTTATTTGGTACTTTCTAAATCAGTCACTATTTTAAAAATAACATCGCGTATCATAAAAGTGAGTCGCTGGTGCATGCATGAGTACGTTGGTTATAAATCTAACCGATCATCAACGACTAAAATGCTCTAAGCTGAATACGTTTTGTGTGAACAAATATTCAAGATTAATGGACCAACACCTACCAATAATTTAAGTGATACATTTTCACATTACGATTAATACATTTTTATAATTTGAGTGATACCATTTAGTATTATGACTTTTATATTTTAGTGCTTTAATTTTACGACTAATACATTTTAGTAACTTAAATGAAACTTTATAAAATTACGACAAATATCATTTTAAGTCAAAGCAAAATAATTATGCAATCAGGCATCAAAGGATATATAAATACTAGACAGTTAAATTACCTAACTGGCTAACTCCTTCCATTCCAAAAAATAACTACATTGACTTTATATATATACAAATTAAGAAAAATTAATAAGTGCAATTAAATTTAACTAATGTGTCAATTTTGCCCTTAAAATTTCATACTTCAAAATCTGTTAAATATTACTTACTCTTATTAAATTAGGGGTAACAATGACAATAAAACATTTAATGCTAAAGTAAAATAGGAAATGTCACAATTTATGTGGCTATCCAAATAAGATTTATAAAATTCGAATACAAAAAATAAATGATGCATAATGCATTTAACATAATTTGTCAAAACAACATACCAACAAAAATCATGTTTTTTTTTTCTTTTTCCCAAGAAAAACACAGTGTAACCCAAGAATTAGCCCATAATCCGACATTAGCATTGCATGAAAATTCAAACCCAAAGTTCGGCCCAACGAAGTTTTTTTTTTTTTTTTTTTTTGCGGTAGAAGATCTTTCTAGAAGCATTAACAAAGTATTTGCAAGATACCTCTAGGACCACTGGACCGACCCAACAACTTTTAATTTTTCTCTTATATATTTATTTTTTCGTCTCCTCTGAAAATTATACACATACAGCAAACCCTCAGTCCTTATACTTTTCTAAACCCTATTTCTTAATTTATTTTCTCTCACCTTATAATATTAAGAATTTTCTCATTCTAACTTCTCCTCCACCACTGCATCTCGGAAGGGAAAATTCCTGAAAATCCTCTCCGCGCCGCACTCGATCTGTTCTCAGGTACTTTATGCGTTTTGAATCTCGAATACTCATATTTACTCTCTACGCTTTTCAGATCTAATCGGTCGTCTTATTTTCTTTGTTATATGTTCTTACTTTTTTTCAGCTGAATTATATGGATTTGTATGCTAAACGTGCGGTAATCTAATATTTGAGAGGTTTATTGGATTAGTCACATCGAAAGACTTGATCAAGTGCGTGTCTTTTTTGTTAAATCATACTTTTTTCTGGGTTAATTCAGTTGTTTCAATGTTGTTTTTTGTGTGTTACTTGAGCTTGAGTATGTCATCATTGCTTCCGTGGTGTTAGAAAATTTCCTAGAATTTCATATGTAACACAGTAATGTAAGAGAAGAGGATCCTGATGCGCTTCTCATTGTATCTATTTGCATGAGCCCTTGTTTTCCACTCTTCAGTCCCTTCACTTGAATTAGTTTACTTGATTGTGAGAGTACATTAAAATACAATTGTTTGACCTCACTATATTTGAATGTTGTGTATTGTCAATTGTGATTGGGTCTGAGGGCTTGTTTATCTTGAGCTTTGCTGCTTACTTATTAGATGACTCCACTGTTTGTAGATTTCACAAATAATTTAAAGGGATGTTTCCTACTAGTTGATGCTGATGTATGATATGCTATTTTATGGTGATGATTGTATTCTAATTATGCAGGTTATTTATATATAAGTAAGCATGAGTGTGGTCGGTTTTGATGTTGGGAATGAGAGCAGTGTTGTTGCGGTTGCAAGGCAAAGAGGTATTGATGTTGTGCTTAATGATGAGTCAAATCGCCAAACTCCTGCTATTGTGTGCTTTGGCGAGAAGCAGCGGTTCCTAGGGACTGCAGGAGCTGCATCAAGTATGATGAATCCAAAAAATACAATTTCTCAAATCAAAAGATTCATCGGACGTCAGTTTTCAGATCCTGAGTTGCAGCGCGATCTCAAATCTCTGCCATTTTTGGTGACTGAAGGACCTGATGGATATCCCTTGATTCATGCTCGGTATTTGGGAGAAACTAGGACATTTACGCCAACTCAGGTTTTGGGAATGGTTCTTTCCGATTTGAAGAGAATTGCTGAAACGAACTTAAATGCAGCAGTCGTAGATTGTTGCATTGGAATACCTGTTTATTTCACTGACCTGCAAAGGAGAGCTGTGATAGATGCTGCAACCATAGCTGGTTTGCACCCGCTTCATCTCATTCATGAGACAACAGCTACTGCCTTAGCTTATGGTATTTATAAGACCGATTTACCTGAAACTGAAGCAATGAATGTTGCTTTTGTTGATGTTGGCCATGCAAGCTTGCAAGTCTGTATTGCTGCCTTTAAGAAAGGTCAGCTGAAGATATTGGGTCATTCTTTTGATCGGTCTTTAGGAGGAAGGGATTTTGATGAAGTACTTTTCCAGCATTTTGCTGCAAAGTTCAAGGATGAATACAAAATTGATGTCTATCAAAATGCCAGAGCTTGCCTTAGGTTGCGTGCTGGTTGTGAGAAGTTGAAGAAGGTTCTCAGTGCAAATCCTGAGGCACCTTTGAACATTGAGTGCTTGATGGATGAGAAGGATGTTCGAGGTTTTATTAAGAGAGAAGAGTTCGAGCAAATTAGTATTCCCATGTTGGAACGCGTGAAAAAGCCTTTAGAGAAGGCTCTTTCCGAAACTGGACTAACTGTTGAGAATATACATTCTGTTGAAGTTGTTGGTTCAGGTTCTCGAGTTCCTGCTATTATCAAGATCCTGACAGAGTTCTTTGGAAAGGAACCTAGAAGAACAATGAATGCCAGTGAATGTGTTGCAAAAGGCAGCGCTCTGCAGTGTGCTATTCTCAGTCCCACATTTAAAGTGCGAGAGTTTCAGGTAATATTTATAATTTATTCTAAGAATCTATGCACCACTGTACTGAGAGATATCATCTATTTTATTTGATTGTATAGATTAGTTTCATACACTACATTTTTACACTATTTGTGCTTCAAATTGGTATTGATGCCTCAACAAGATATACTGTGTCCATTTGTGTATTGCTAACATATTTCTTGATTGGATTTTGTTGTGTTGGCTGTTGTATTATGAACATTCACTTGATGCATATCTACCCTCTAATTCAATCAAGACATTCCTCTGTTGTATCTGTTAGTTACTGGAAAATTATTACATGATAATTGGACTTACTCAGGCTGTGTTCTTGTACAGGTTAATGAGAGCTTTCCGTTTTCCATTGCTTTGTCATGGAAAGGATCTGCTCCCGATGCACAAAATGGTGCGGTGGATAATCAGCAGAGCACTGTTGTATTCCCCAAGGGTAATCCTATACCAAGTGTGAAGGCATTGACTTTCTACAGATCAGGCACCTTCACGTTAGATGTACATTATGCTGATCCCAGTGAACTGCAGGCACCAACTAAGATTAGTACTTACACGGTAACTTGTTGTGCATTCTACCAGTACATTATTTCATGATGTGCACAGCATCACTGATGCAGTATATGTTACCCTTGCTTAAGATACTCTTATGTATTGCAGATTGGACCTTTCCAATCAACTACTGGGGACCGGGCAAAATTGAAGGTCAGAGTACGCCTGAATCTTCATGGTGTTGTATCGATTGAGTCAGCAACGGTAAGCTTTCGCTGTGAATTCCATATCTAATGGTATTTGTATTACAAGCTAATGGTTCTTATAACTTGATAAGTTGCAATTCTGACGTGTCTTTTTTACTTTATTGGCAGAAAGAGGCTTAGTAATTTAGATTTTAGTTTTGCTTGGTTATCTGCAATTTGATTGAAATGCTGTCGTTTTCTTTGGTGCTGTTTATTGACTTTATTCATTTGCAGTATTATTGGACTTGGTAACTATATCTATGTAATGATTCCCATGAAAAGTTTGTAAGATTTATTGAATGACTATAAATATACAAAACAAAAAACTATTAAAGGGAAGTTTCAGTCAGACTTCTATTCTTATGAAGATGAACTTTTGTTTTTACCAGATTAGTTAGTATAGGGAAGAAGGGTATATTTTTCCTTTCCTTTTCTGTATTATTGCAGCCTGAAATAATCATATATGGTAACAAGTTACCCTCAAGTGTTCTTGTGTGGGTCTGACTTAAATGATATCTTGCAAGTTAATGGACAGTAAGTTGTATCCTATGATCAACGCTCTAATCGACAAAGATGGCATTAAGAAATTGCCCCAATCTAAAATGAGTATGTTATTAGTAATGGAAACACTTTGTTTGAAATGGATATTTTTTGTAGGGAACGTTGCCATAATGAGAGTGTTTGTTGTAGTCATGTCTTTCTTTCAATTTAAATGGATGAGGATGCATCTGCTTATTTCTTTGAGGTGTTTATCTGGTCTATCTGAATGCAGCTCTTGGAAGAGGAGGAGGTTGACATTCCAGTTGTGAAAGAGGCAGCTAAAGAAGGTACCAAGATGGAAACAGACGATACTCCTCCAAGCACTGCTGAAACTGATGTAAATATGCAAGATGCTAAATCTGATGGTCCTGGAGCTGAGAATGGTGTCCCAGAGTCGGGAGATAAGCCAGCTCAGATGGAAACAGATACTAAGGTTAGCGCGAAACAACATTCTGATAAAATTTACTGATTGAGAATTTATAGAGTTTCTTTAAGGGCAGCAATTAATTTTTAGAAATATTTGCTGCTTTGGAAAGTAAACCTTGGTAACTGCTACTGTGCATCATGCAGCAGGCTGATGGTCTCATTCTCTCTATTTTTGAGGTGTGGCTTTAAAATGCTGTTCTCTTCCCTATGTTAACCGTGGCTTATATTAATCAGGTGGAGGCCCCAAAGAAAAAGGTTAAAAAAACCAATGTGCCTGTATCTGAAGTTGTATATGGAGGATTGGCTGCTTCAGACGTGCAAAAAGCTGTGGAGAAGGAGTTTGAGATGGCTTTGCAGGATCGCGTTATGGAAGAGACGAAGGATAAAAAGAATGCTGTCGAGGCTTACGTTTATGACATGAGGAACAAGGTATTACTTGTTGGTGTATACAGGCACAAAATTTATTAAAAAAACCTATTACAAAATGGATTTCTCATTGTGATGCATTAAAATTTCTCTACTGAACATATTTCCACTATCTAGTTTATTATATATCCAGACATGTTTTAAATTTCTCACAAAAACCAATATAACCGTGTAAAAGCTAGAAATGCTGAGAATTGAGAAGATTGTAGCGGGAAGTATTACCAAACATCCCCTGAAGTTTTTGGAGCTAATTTGTCTGTTGTGTTTGCAGCTTAATGACAAGTACCAAGAGTTCGTGACAGAAACAGATAAAGAGCAGTTAATTTCTAAACTCCAGGAAGTGGAAGATTGGTTATACGAGGATGGGGAGGATGAAACTAAAGGAGTATATGTTGCTAAGCTGGAAGAACTTAAGAAAGTGAGTTCCCTTACATTCTTTAATTCCTCCTGTTTCCTAGTTTTATAGACAGATAATTAATTAAACTAGCATGATTTGATTCTTTAGCAAGGTGATCCCATTGAGGAGCGGTTCAAGGAGCATACAGAGAGGGGAACTGTGATTGACCAACTTGTTTATTGCATCAACAGTTACAGAGAAGCAGCATTGTCGAGTGATGCCAAGTTTGACCACATTGACTTGGCAGAAAAACAAAAGGTGTATACCCTTGTTGCTGAAATAGTTGGAGTGGCCGTTAGTCTTTTTAGTATATTTACATTTCCTTTGTTGTTCAGGTTATGAACGAATGTGTGGAAGCTGAAGCTTGGCTTAGAGAGAAAAAGCAGCAGCAGGATACACTTCCAAAGCATGCTCATCCAGTTCTTTTGTCTGCTGATTTGAGGAAGAAGGTTGAAGCTCTCGACAGGTACTGCAATACCTGTTCCGTTTGCTAGTGAATGCATAAGTTGGCTGTTTGCCTGAGACACGTACTTCTTTTGAACATAGTTTTACTAAAAACTACCCTGAAGTTTATCCTTTTTCTTCTGCTTCTAGATTTAAACATCCTAGCTAGCTATTTTTCAAATTTTACAAGTACCATGCTTGAGAATTTTTAAGCATAGTTTGGTGAATCAGCCAAATCTTAAATGGTGGTTCTTTTTTTGTGTAAATTGTGGTGTGCTAAAATGTTATCTTCCTTATTTGTGGGTGTCTAATAAGAAAGAAAACAATGTGGTTTGACAGGTTCTGTAGGCCTGTGATGACAAAACCCAAGCCAGCGGCTCCAAAGGCGGCTGCTCCGGAGCCAGCATCTCCAGCACCCTCTGCATCTGCGGGAGGTGAATCTCAGTCAGAGCACACTAGCCCCGGCGGCCAAAATGCGAACACAGATGACACAGCTACATCTGAGACGCAAACAGAGCCAATGGAAACCGACAAACCTGTGGATAAATCTGGTGGGAATTAATTCTTAAAAGTACAATTTTGTTGATGCTTTCCGTGGTTGTTTGGGAAAGTGTTGGATATATTGAAGGTGGTGGGGGAGAGAGATGATATTAAGTTATAATCCTGTTGTGTAAGAGACATAGGACAATGGGGATGATTAAAGTTAAACCTCCTCCTCCTCCTTCTCCTTTGCTGCTTTGCTTGGTTTGGTACAGCAAAGCCAGCCTGCCTGCCTGCTGTTAGTCTTGCTCAACTTACCTTATGTATCGCCATATTTTTTGAATGGGTTAACTCCCACTGTGTTCGCCTATGACTTTATCACCATTTTGGCTTTAAATTCAATTCTATACGCTGCTGCTGCTGCTATAATTTGAAATTCTTACTATCATATTTGTTGTTGGTTTTTGCTTTATCAATCTCATTCCAACTGGCAATATAGGTGTACGAGTGTATCCAAGGTAAATTTGCTACTCACTTTTATTATAAGAATGTTGATTTTTTTAGAAAATATTATGTTTATGTTATATATATATACTCCCTCCGTTCACTAACGTTTATTTTATTTAAATAGTTCACTTTTGAATATTTTTACGTTTATTTTATTTAAATAGTTCACTTTTGAATATTTTTTTTAGTTTAATAACAAGATTGAGTATTTATCAAATATATTTTTTACTCATTATCCCAAATATATTCTTTATAAATAAAATATGATTTTTTTAAAAACATGTATAAAAAAAAGTGAGCACACTTTTAGTGGACAGAAGGATAATATAATTGTTATCCGACTTTATAGTATGATTTTTTCGAAGGGTTATAGTAAGAATTTAAAATCTTTTTAAATATTGTTGAATAAACCAATCTTGTGCGAATATATTGATAGTAGCATTTTAAATTATTTATTTTTCTACGATTTAGAAGTCATATTCTAAATTTATTAACACTAATCCGTAGTTAATTTTTTTATTTGTAATACTCCCTTCGTCCCGTCATAAGTTTTCCAATTTTTTTTATGATGTCTCACTATAAATTTTCCATTTCATTTTTACCATATTATTTTATCTCTCTTAATCACATTACTTAATCTATTATTTTATCATACTCTATCACATATTCATCTATTATTTTTTTCTTTCACCATCAGGGGAAACTTGGGACGGAGGGAGTATTATATTTATACTTATATACTTTTCTTTTTTGAATGTCCCATAATAAGTTTTCTAGTGTCAAATATTTTCTTTTTTTCAATTACATCACTTATACTTTCATCACTTGTAATTTGTACTATATCTATTATAATACAACATTACTCACTTTTACATAGGGGGTGTTTTCAAACACTACAAACAGCTTCTAGAATATCTATTATAATACAACATTACTCACTCTTACATAGGGGGTGTTTTCAAACACTACAAACAACTTTTAAAATCACTTTTTTTAAAGCTGCTCCCTCACAGCTTTTACTTTTCAAAATTGCTTTTAAGCTGTTTATAGAGTTTGCAAACACCCCTATAATTGATTTGACAAAAGTTACATCTTACATGCACCACTCACTTACTTTTACACAATTAATTTGACATAAAGTTACATTTTATCATACTCAACATTTCAAAATAAACATACACAATCACTGTTCATAAAAAAAATTACATTCAATATTTTTCTATCCAAAATTTTCTCATCCTACATTATTTCAATATTTGCTCATTTAAGATATGAAGGATTGAATATTTTACCAATTACAGTACCATATAACTTTCAATAGTCTGGAGTTGCCTAACTACCCCTAGCATGGGTTAAAAAAAAAAAACTACCTCCTGGCATTTAAATCACCCTCAATTTAAATCAAAGTTCTACTAATATTTCTAAGTTTTTTTTTTTTTTTTTTTTTTTTTTTTTTTTTTTTTAAGTTAAAAAAAAAACCCGGCCCGTGTTACAAATCCCGGTTCGAGGGGGAATATCGTTTCACTTCAGTCACACACACAGCTCTTACATGAGACTTGAGAATGGCTTCAAACGATGATTCTTTCTAGCCGCAGTAGATGAAGAATTGTTAATAGTAATGTTATTGGGCCAAAATTCTCGCGACAGATTTCTTGCTAATTTTTTTAATTTTATCATTCTTCAGGTATCGCCCTTACACCTTCTCTCGCAAATGGCGGAATTAATTAAATTTCTTAATGGGTCTTTCTGATATTTGATTTTCCCCTTCAGGGTGCTTTCATATTCTCTCGTTTGAACTTTCAAGGGTGAATCTTTAATTTGCTTGGCAAAAGGGACATGTTGCGGAAATCAATTGTTTCTAGGCGGGGATTTTTTACCTGTTCTTGTCTACTCGAGAGGATTAAGCAAACCGGTAACCTTTTCTAATTCTACCCGAATTTATTTGTGTTTTTCTGCTATTTCGATTCTGGTTTCCTATTAAACTGTTTGTTTTGCTCGTGAGATCTCGCATTTTGTGAGACAGAGCTTCAAGCTCAACCATTCAATCTAAATTTAAAACTCAAATGACTAATTGCAATTGGGTGGACTTGACTATAGTGAGACGCTAATCTCTTGCGTTTTTTGTTTTCTGGTCTACTGTATTTTACTACGATTTTGCAAATGTTGGGAACCATAGCATATGATAGGAAGTGAATGAACTGAACTAGTTTCTTTCTGCAGAAAATGAGATTGTTCAAATGTTTCGGTTGGGAACTCCGAAAGATGAGCCCCCACCAAATTATAGGAACGGTGGGACGATTAGGAAGAACAGCAATTCAAGGGAACTTGATGAGAGGTTTATAAGGATCCTGAAAATATTTAAGTGGGGTCCTGATGCAGAAAAGGCCCTGGAGGTTCTAAAATTGAAGGTTGATCATAGGTTAGTTCGTGAGGTTTTGAAAGTAGATGTAGAGATCAATGTGAAACTGCAGTTCTTTAGGTGGGCTGGGAAGAGAAGGAATTTCGAGCATGATTGTACCACCTACATGTCTTTAATTCGTTGCCTCGAGGAACAAGGGTTGGTTGGGGGAATGTGGAAGATGATCCAAGAAATGGCCAAGAGTTCATGTGCCATTGGGCCGTCTGACCTCTCTGAAATTGTTCGAATTTTGGGCAGATCGAAGATGGTAAATAAAGCCCTTTCGGTTTTTTACCAGATTAAGAACCGAAAGTGCAAACCAACTGCTGCTACATACAATTCCATCATCTTGATGCTGATGCAAGAGGGCCATCATGAGAAGGTTCACGAGATATATAACGAGATGTGTCGTGAAGGTGACTGTTTTCCGGATACTGTAACATACAGTGCTCTCATATCTGCATTTGCGAAATTAAAACGAGATGATTCTGCAATTAGGCTGTTTGAGGAAATGAAAGAGAATGGCCTATATCCCACTGCGAAAATATATACTACTTTGTTAAGTATTTTCTTTAAACAAGGAAAGGTCGAAAAGGCATTAGGATTAGTTCAGGAGATGAAAAACACTGGTTGTGCGCTAAATGTATACACATATACGGAGATTGTAAGGGGGCTTGGTTCAGCTGGGAGGGTTGAAGAAGCTTATTCGGTATTTCTAAACATGCTAAACGATGGTTGTAAGCCAGATGTGGTGCTCTTAAACAATGTGATAAACTTCTTGGGTAAGGGGGACCGATTGCCTGATGCTATTAAGCTTTTCGAAGGAATGGAGGCTTTGAATTGCACTCCAAATGTGGTTACTTACAACACTATAATTAAATCTCTGTTTAAGTCGAAGGCACCAGTTTCTGAAATCATGTTTTGGTACGAGAAAATGAAAACGAGTGGTGTTAGTCCAAGTGATTATACTTATGCAATTCTGATTGATGGATTTTGCAAGAAAAACAGCTTAGAGAAGGCATTATTAATGCTTGAGGAAATGGATGAGAAGGGGTTTCCTCCATGTCCAGCTGCCTATTGCAGCTTAATCAACAGTCTTGGTCGATCAAAACGGTATGACGCTGCTCACGAGCTATTTCAAGAACTGAAAGAGAACTGTGGATCCTCGAGTGCTCGTGTTTATGCTGTGATGATAAAGCATTTTGGAAAGTGTGGACGTTTTAGCGAGGCCCTTGGTCTTTTTGATGAGATGAAAAGACTTGGTTGCCCCTTAGACGTGTATGCTTATAATGCACTCATGTCTGGGATGGTGAGGGCAGGGATGGCAGACGAGGCTCAATCTTTGCTCCGTACTATGGAAGAAAATGGGTGTGTTCCTGATCTCAACTCACACAACATTATTTTAAATGGGTTGGCAAGGACGAGTGGTCCCCAAAGGGCAATAGAGATGTTTACGAAAATGAAGAATTCAAAGATGAAGCCAGATGCAGTCTCGTATAATACCCTTCTAGGTTGTCTCAGTCGAGCTGGCATGTTTGAAGAAGCTGCGAGGCTAATGAAAGAGATGCGATCAAATGGTTTTGAATATGATCTGATAACCTACTCCTCTATACTTGAAGCAGTTGGTAAAGTTGATGAAGATTTTAAGATTGGAGCTTCATAATCAAAATATATGGTATGGCAAATGGCTTTTTTATCAGTCATGGTTCTTCTTTCTGTTTTTTCAACATTATTGGGTACCACAAAGTCTTAAGTAAACCAGTTTTACCATGCAACTGGTTTCTATTTTGTCTGTATATTTAAACCATATTAGTTATTTCATTAAAAACACTACTTATACCTTCAGTGCTCTGTTTCGTTGTGTTGTTAGGTTCTTTTGGTCTGGAAATTTTCTGCATATGCCTGTTTTAGAATCTTGATTGTAAGAAAAGTTAGGACCAAGAATTCAACACAATTTTAGTTCTCGATGTTTGGATTAAACCCATGGTTTGATATTGTTCTTTTTTAGGTACATAGTGATCCTTACTCGTAGATATTAATGACTACGGCCTGTAAATTGAAATTTTGACTGGAAAGGAGAATCAGGAAAAAAAGACACACACACTTAATAATAGAAAGGTTTGTTTGCAAGCTAATTATAGTTCATACATTACATGCAGGTTCTTCTGAGATCCAAATCTGGCGTTTTGAAGTTGATGGAGAGATCGATATCTTCGGTTATTTCAGCAGGATCTCTTTGTCTCTTTCGAGGGTAGCGATCGTAATGTGCATTATACAAAACCGAATCGGGCTAAACTGGTCCAGTGGGGATCAAACCTAGATCTTATAAATCAAACTAACAAATTTTGTTGTTTTTCTTTGTTCGATTAGTTTTTTTTTGGTGTTTCTTTTCTTTGGGAAGTTGTGAGAAATGATATGTAGTATCACTGTATCTGATTGTCATTTTTCATCTTTTAACAATTGTAAGAAATATTGATAAAAATCACAATATCATTGTTCTGCTTTATTTCCATTTAGAGTTTACAATAAGTATGTTGACTCCTACAATTATGTGTAATAATATCACAATTGTACACATATTTATTTCTTTAATTTCATTTTAATTGGTCTTAATGGATAAAATATTAAATTTCAGGAAGCGTAACATCGAGTCGTTGTAGTATAGTGGTAAGTATTCCCGCCTGTCACGCGGGTGACCCGGGTTCGATCCCCGGCAACGGCGTTTCTTTTTTAAATTTATTTTAATTGACTATTTTTATAAATAGTAAATTACAAAATACTTGTACATCAAAGTCGTTGTAGTATAGTGGTAAGTATTCCCGCCTGTCACGCGGGTGACCCGTGTTCGATCCCCGGCAGCGGCGTTATTTTTTTTAAAAAATGGTCTTTCTTCTAAAACGGCGACGTTCTGAGTTTTTTTTTAACAGGCAACTTTCGATAATTCATGCCAGGAGAATTGCGAGAGCACGTCTTATCATCCATCATGCCGAAAATCATTAAGCCCAATAATATACTTTCTAGCTTCTCTTAACATTAGTTTCCTAATTTCATGTGATCTTTCAACTAAAGATCCTCCCTACTATCATCATCAAGAGCATAATATTATTCCTTGCTGAAGCACCTAGCTAATTGAATGTCAATAAAGTTCAGATCACTATTGGAAGCAAATGTATTATTAAGATCACTAATTATCAACCCAAATTGTGCAACACTATCCCACACTACACAATTCCTCCGGGTCCCATTATTATTTACACACTTTTTTTATTAGTACATCTCAAAATGAATATTCTCTGTAAACTACCGCCTTAGCAATATACGTAAACTCCCGCCTTAGCAATATACATAATTTTACACAAAATGGCCCACACTAAACATGCAAATATATACAGACGGAGTATAAAATTTCCATTTACAAGAATATGAACTCAAATTCTGTGTAAGCTAGAACAAATACCCCGTTCATATTAAGCATACAAGTATATATATATATACATAATTGCCCATTTCACAAATTTTCATCAATTATAGTTCAACAACACCACAAAACCCTACTGAAGAATTAAATTTCCAGAAAATGAAAACCCATTACAAATCTCACCTAGAATAATAACTCGATTGCCTTCATTAAAAGAGTAATGAAATCTGAAATTGAGAGCGAGATCAGGTAAATTCTCGTTTCCAGGCCACGTGTAAATGCAATGAATTTGTTGAAAATTTTGTGAAACGCTTTGAATTTTTGGTGTTGGGAGAGGAAAAAGACGCATGTTTTGGGGGTGGGGGTGGGGGTGTAGGATAGAGAGGATGACGAGAAACGTGAAGAAGCAATTACTAAAATGCGCTGGGGATGCGCTCACTCTTCACCCGCCGGTGGGACCCACGAGGAAACGTTACATGACTTTTTTTGTAAGGTTCTATGACCACCGGATTATGCCTTCCGCCAAAAAAAAAAAAAAAAAAAGAAACACTTTTATTTAGACAAAAGTGCATGTGTAGATAATATACATATTTATTATGAGAGAAAAAGTATTCATCTCTAAATAAATTCACATGAGATGGTATGGTGTATTGTGCTCTTATAAATGAATAAAAAGCAAGAGAAAGAATTTTGTAACATTATATAAGTTTCTATATACTTATGATGTCTTACATTAGAGTGCTAGTTACTTCCTTCGTTTCAAATCAATTTTAACAAAGATCTGAATATGAAAAAAAATAATAATAATAAAGTAAGGATATTGAGATTCTTTCAATTTTATTAAAATGATAAAGTAAATGTATTGTGTAAGAAAATGTAATTACAAATTAGATAAATAAGTGAATTTTTTTAGGATAAGAGTGGTATAAAACTTTCATTTTATGGGTGTGAAAATTTAAAAAAAATGTTAACACTAATTAGGGATATAGAAAATATAAATGCGACTTTTTTGACCGTTGATTGTTATTCGAAGAAAATTAAATTTGATTTATATTCCGTTAGTCGTTGCAAGTAAAGTTTGTCATTTAGTGATATAGGCGTTAAAAATTAGATATGATTAGTTCGTTGGTCGTTATTGACAAGTACACATATTATTAGATTTTATTTGTTCGATTGTTTGTCGTTTTAGACACTTAACGTAAACATATGAATGAAGTAAAAAGTCAACTTTGTCGTTTATGATCATTTAAAAAGTACATAAAATACTCGAATAAACTTTGATGGTGATCAATATTTATCATTTAATCAAATTGCGCTCACAGCGGAAATGGATGCTTGAGGACCGTTGAAGAAAGGGAAGATGATCAAATTTGGCAACAATCAATCTACTCTTGTAACTTTCAAGTATGAGTGTCTCAATATTTCTTGTTTCGCCATGGAAAGTAATTAGGGCAACGAAAAGCTATTGTGTTTTAGTTTTTTTAATGGTGGAAGTATGGCCGTGAAGAAAAATTGCAAGAAAAATGGTGGAAGTAATCAGGGCATCATGAGTTCGATTCTTGCTAAAAACAATTCCACTCATTAAAATTTTTCACTTGATGAAGCAAAATTCTTTTTGGAACCATGTTCATGTTAGAAATTTATAACTTAGGATTATGCAATATTGCTCATTATATATTTTTGCAACAAGTTTATTATTCTAACAATATAAAAAAGGTACTACATTATGAAAATAATCAATAATACCAAAATTGTCACATGTTGATCTTTCATTAATTAAACACTTATATATATCTTTACTCATTGCTGATGTTCAATTCTCTTTTGCATCTTTTTGTATGTAATTATATTTCTATTTTTTCATGGCCTTTTCTCATATACTATATGATAATATTAAAAAAAAATCAACGCGAAGCATAAATATTTATCATGGTTTCCATCCACCTCCAAATTCCAACAGCACACTGAAATGACATGACACGTACTAACTTACTCACTCCATTTTTTCTTCAAAATTTACAAATTAATTAAAAGCAGATATACTATTTATTTATAAAATTTAGAAGTTGGATCCAATTAAAATAATTGAAACAAATCAAACGAGAGCAGGCACACTATTATTAGCTACTCTCACTTCTGCTTCCACTTCTTCTTCTTTTTCCCTTTTCTTCCTTTTCTCTTTTCCATTTTTACTAAAATTCTATAGAGCCCATCTACACATACAAACAAATTATGTAACAACCAATAAATAGAGACTTTTTATTTAAAAGCAGAATAGAGATATAAAAGAAAACTTATCCGAACTCAAATCAATCTAAAAAGAACCCTTAATTGGTAATCGAAATTATCATGTGAATTCAAACAATTCGAAAATCATGATCATGCTTACAAATAATATATATATGGTGGTTTTTGGTAATTTTTTGTTCAAGCAAATTCCAGGTCCCACAAAAAAAGAGTTTTTTAATATATATTTTTATTTATATAAAAAATAATGATGCAATATAATACTACATTCCCCATGAATTCCACTCTATAAAAGGTTTATTCTACACCTTTTATGCACACAACACAAAAACAAAAACACACACAGTAAGCTTGCAAGCTCTCCCATGGAGTTCTTCAACACTCACTCCTCCAGGTATATATAATTAATTTCCATATATAAATTAAATCTATTTCCAATTTGATTGAATTTTACTTCAAATTGAATTCTTGAATTGGGAGATTTAATTTTAATCATGCATGCTCGATCAAATTAATTAATTAAAAAAGTTTGTGGAATATTTATTAATTCAGAGTAAATAAAGTAAAGTATTTTAAATGCATGCAGTCGCTTTCAAGAGATCTCTCATCAATTTCGATAAAATTAATGTTATTTATGTGAAATTCTCACCTATTTAATTAATTAATTACTTTTGTTTAATTCAATGGGTTGTTAATTGAGTTGCTGCAGGTACAATGAATATGGATCCTCCTCCTCCGTGAATAATCATGAATTATCAATTACTAATTTTTATGACGTCATATCATCAACCAGGGAAGCAGCCCATTCCATTGTTTTCAACACCAAAAATGCCTCTAAATCTATCCCCATAATTACCCAACTAGCCTCCAACATCACTACTGCATCCAAGTGCATTTTATCGTCCAACGGCCTGGATCCGGATGAAAGACCCGACCCGAATAGACCCGACCCGTTCGATAACACCTGGTACCTCCTTCCTTTGACGTGGTGCAGTACGCATGGGAACGCAAAGTTTCTGCCCCTGGATTTTGTTGCCAAATTACCAGAACCGACACGTGTCAGTTACTCCTCTTCCGGTTGCATTCTGGAGTTCCCGTATCCTCCACCGATTTCGAGCTCAGAAGAGAAGGTGTTTCGTAGAGATGATTTTATCAACCATTGCTACCAATGCACCGCTGATCTCTCATATCCCAAAACTGTTTATCTCTACAGGTAATTTTTTTTTTTATCGAAAATTAAAAGAGAAATATCGTTGCGGGATTAATACTAATGTTGTGTATATTAATTAATTAGGGATTACTATTTTTGCTGCCCAAATTGTCGGTATAGGGCGAGTGTGACACAATATTGGTACAAAAAAGTGATGAATATCTATGACGACGACGACGATGAGGAGGTGCAGGGAGTGCGGGTGGTGGAAGAATTAGCTGCAGACAAGACTCATGAACAAACTGTTCCCATGGATGGAGGCTCCATTTTCTTTATTGACCTTTAGTTTGTTTTAATTGGAGTATAATATAATATGGGATCAGTTTGTTTTATTAGTACGTAATTAGTGCATATTTAAGTACTTATGTGTTTCTAAGTTGTTGTTGGTGTTGATAATTGTAGGCCTATGTTTAAGTTGTTTTAGTGACTACTCTTTATGTGATAAGAAAACTTTGTCCTAATATTATTTTGTTAAATGCATATATATATATATATATATACACTATTAGTATGAAATACAAATATATACATTCGTTTTGTTTTAATGAAGAAAATTGTGTGAACTGTCCTACTATTTTTTTTTTGAACGATCACAAAAAAATGCACACTTGTTCATCTTCCGATTATTTGCACGCTTGTTTTAATGTTCCACAACAATTGCACACTCTAGAAATAACAAATTAAACCTTTCACAAATTTCATTTTCACAGTAACAATATTCTAAATTTTATTAAAAAAATGAATAAAAAATTCAACAATTAAATTTCTTCACTTTATAAAGATCAACCTAATTGTCCTCCAAAACCAACTAATTTCTCTATTTTCTTAGCTTGTGTGCATAGTTTATGGTGCAAATAATAATTTTTTTCTTAATTTGAAGAGAGTTGCACATTGTGTGTTCCATTTTTTTTTATTATTTATCTATTTCTCTCCAAATTTGTAAAAATGTTATAGCTAGATAAAAATGAATATGATCCATTTTTAACTAATAATGGACTGAAGGAAGGATATATATTTATCAACACTTTTATAAAATGATACTCACCCGTATTCAGCGGAAGCTTTTCACCCCCTTTTTCACACAATTAAAAAATGTGAGATCACAATGGTAAAAACAAAAACACATTTTTTTTTTTGGGTGGAATGACAAAATAAAAAGCTTGTGCTTAAGGCGAAAGAAGTACTTTTTTTCTCACAGGAATTCACCGAACATTAAATTGGAATAACCATATACTGTATACTTGAATTTGGTCGCGGGTATTGAGGGTTGGGATATAGGATTGTCGGGAGGATTGGGAGAGAAGTTTGGTGGGCCAAATATAGTATCAAACAAGACCGACATGATCTCTCCGCTTATTTTTCTAAATTTTTGTAAGTGATAATAAAATAATGAGTGAAAATATAACTTAAGCAAGAACTAAAATTTTGGTCTCTTACTTCCGTAAGACCTACTTAATGTGTTTAATTTATCTCTTTTCGAAATTTACTAAAAGAAATGAAGAGGATACAAATCTAACAAAACCTGTATTTATGTGGGATTGTAAAAAAAAGTTGATAAATTCTTCTATAAAATTGAGTGCATAGATATACATTTGAATTTTAATATTCAATTTATATACTCCCTCCGTTCCACAAAGATAGCCACGTATTCCTTTTTTGGATGTCCCAAATTATAGCCACATTTCCTCTTTTACTTTAGCATTAAATGCTTTATTATCAATTTTACCCCTAATTGATAAGAGTAATTCATGCTTACCAGATTTTGGAGTATGAGATTCTAAGGGCAAAATTGACACATTAGCTAAATTTCACTACATTTATTGATTTTTCTTAATCTGTGTGTAAAGTCAAATGTGGCTATCTTTGTGGGACAGAGGGAGTAATATAATATTTAACTAAACATTTGACAAACACTACAAAATATTGGTCAAAAGGCAACGGCGATTAGCAAGGGCAGGCTACCGTTGCCAATTGGCAACGGATTTGGCAACGGGCAGAAAAAAGGTGACAGGGGCGGGTGCCGTTGCCTTAAGGCAACAGATAAGGCAACGGGAGTGGGCCCCATTGCGAAAAGGCGACGGTTTATAACGCCCGTTGCGAAAAGGCGACGGGAGTGGGCCCGTTGCCAAATGGCAACGGGGCCCCACTCGCTAAATGGCAACGACAGTGGGCCCGTTGCCTTTACCGTCGCCCTAATTGAGTATAAATTCGCACAAACCCCCTCTCTTCCAGAACAGCGGCACACCCCCCACACCTCCATTACAGCTTCGAGTTTTACACCTCCACACTCAAAATTCACCTTCGTTTGCGGATCAAACTCGGTTTTTTGCCATTTGTGTTCTACACTTCGACAGGAGCATTTCTACGGTAATTTTTTTTGTTTTCATTGGTTAAATTTGAAGTTATATGTATATATATAGTTTTAGTTAGTGCTGTTATTCGAACCGAGCCTTAACGAGACTCGGCTCGGCTCGTTAAGGCTCGATAAGGCTCGACTCGTTTAGCTTAATGAGTCGAGCTCGAGCTCGTTAAATACTCGATTTACTAACGAGCCAGCTCGAGCTCGACTTGTTAGGCTCGATAACTAATTTTTTGTAAAAATTTCCATTAGGCTCGGCTCGACTCGAAGGCTCGTTAGACTCATTAACGAGTCGAGCAGAGCTCAATTTTTAACTCGATAATGTTATCGAGCCGAGCTCGGCTCGGCTCGATAAGAGCTCGAGTCGAGCTCGAACCTCAAATACTCGGCTCGACTCGGCTCGAATAACAGCTCTAGTTTTAGTATATATATATGTATGCATATATGTTGTATGTATATATAAAATTGTTAGAATTGTTAATTTTTATGCATGCATGTGTTAATTGTTAGAATTTAATTGTTAATTATATTGTGTTATGTATTTATATGTATGTTTTAATTAAGTTATATGAATTTATTTGTTAATTAGAGTGTTAGAATTATATTGTGTTATGTCTATATACGTATGGTTTAATTAATTTATATGAATTTATTTGTTAATTAGGGTGTTGATTCGGGTGGAATTTACACGTTTTAGGAGCACATGTGAAGCGTGTTTTGATGTGGATTTCATTGAATTATGCATTGAATATGATTGTTTAAGCCGAAATGAGAGAAAGGTTGTGTTTTGTCGATTTTGTAGGAAATACGATGAAATTTGGAGCAAAACACCAACCATACTTTACTGGATCAGGAAGAGGAGTGCATGGTTGGATTCGTCTCGAAAAACGGAGTGGATTAGCCAAAGGAATCGAGTCAATCCGGCATCCGAGGTGGAAGATATGCACGAAACGAGAAAA
Organism: Galeopsis tetrahit; assembly: GCA_963675135.1. Lineage (NCBI taxonomy): Eukaryota > Viridiplantae > Streptophyta > Magnoliopsida > Lamiales > Lamiaceae > Galeopsis > Galeopsis tetrahit. The sequence goes on from OY776127.1 coordinate 64,850,161, forward strand.
GGCCGGAATAGAGGAACAAGGCAACTCGGCCGAGTGAGTCAACTCGGCCGAATCTGAGGCTTTTGGCTTTACTGCACACTCGGCCGAGTGTCTAAACTTGGCCGAATCTGAGATTTTGGACATCACTGCACACTCGGCCGAGTGAGCCAACTCGGCCGAGTCAAGTTGAGTACCGTAGCTCCTGGAATTGAACATCACTCGGCCGAGTGAGCCAACTCGGCCGAATCTGCGAGTTTCGAATTTACTGCACACTCGGCCGAGTCTCGGCTAGACAAAATCGTGGCACGCTTTTTAAGTGATCCACTCGGCCGAGTGACCCCAACTCGGCCGAGTCACTCCAATCTCGGTGCTTTTTCCACATTTTGGCTATTTTTGAGGGACCAACTTGCAATTATGCCAATTAAACCCTTCCCAAACACTATATAAACACGTTTTCTTGAAATCCAAGCCATTTTTCTTCCCCCAATTCATCAATTCTCACACATAGTAACACATACTTGAAGGTGATTTGGCCATTCCTCTCTCAATTCTCTATCAATTCAAGGAAGGAAGGATGCAATAGCTTGCAAATTTCATTCCCCACCACATTCTAGACTAAGCTTCTTTGTTCTCTCTCTTTTGATTTAGTTTTTACAATTGGATTTTGTAATTTCATTATGCTAGTTATTGGCTAGAACACTTTTGGTTCTAGAGCCTTGTAAATACTCTTGATGATGTTTATGAATTAATCTTCTACTTAATTGGTGTTTGTGTGGCTTAATTCTATTTGGGTGCTTGGTTTGTATTGCAAAGCATGTCATTATGTGTACAATGATGATGTGTTGATCATAATTAATTAAATTAGGTTGAGAAATCTAGTTTGGTTGATTGATTGCAAGCATTTGACCTAATTTTATTGAGAGATCGAAAGATGATCAATGATTAGGAAGATGTGTGATGATCTTAGGAGCTTGATTGGGTTTTATTGTGCAATTTAGGTAGAGATACTAAGTTGTGTGATATCTCCTTTGAATTACTTGGATCGAAAGAACTTTTAATTCATTATTACGTGATCAATCTTATAGACAAAGCATGAATATCACTTGAGTAGAGAATTAACCATAGATGGATTCACTAGTATTGCATGTGCTCTAGGACCTACCTTCTCTTAATTGAGTCTTCACCCGTTTTATTCTCGTTTTTATTGATTCGCATGCTAGTAGATCGATCTCCATTACTCTTTATTACTTATTTGTGACACTTTGGTAGGTAATCTTAGAGTAATTCACACCATTCAAATTATCGATCGCGTCTAAATAGAACTTAGTTAACAAACTACACTTTTACGCTTAACCTCCTTGTGGGATCGACTTCGTGCTTATCACGCTACGGTAGACACCGTACACTTGCGGTTGTTTATTTTTGTGGTGTAAAACACACGAATCAGGTGTTAGAATAATTATTAGAATATATTTGGAATTATAATATTAATTAATTTTAATAGAGTTGGAGGAATGAGACGTTGGTTATTTGTGTGTTGTAGACGTCGATTGACATGAATTATTCAAGTCGTAGTTGGATGTATAGTCCAAGATTAGTGAATGAGATTATGAACCCCGGATTTGTTAGTGGAGTAAATGGATTTATTGAAGCTGCCACTAGTAATCCGAATTCGATTTGGGAAGGAAAAATTAGGTGTCCTTGTTCGAAAGCTAGATGTCGAAATCAAACTTATAGAGATCCTAATGAAGTGAAATCTCATTTATATAGAAATGGTTTTACACTGAATTATTATAATTTGATTTATCACGGGAAGAGAGTTGGGGTCCACGTCCATTTCTAAACACTAATTAATTTGCGTCAACTTCAAACGACGTTGACCCAGCGGGACATAGTTCGTACCACATTATGGTAGAAGAGTTAATAGGTGGCCCAAACATTGATTTTGGAATAGACGTGGAAGAGGAGGCACTTAATGAAGAACCCCCTAACGAGAATGCGACACAGTTTTACGGCATGCTTCGTGTAACAGACCAAGACTTGTATCCTGGTTGTGAATCTCATTCGCAGTTGTCATTCAATTTCATATTGTTGAACATTAAAACGGAAAACAAATTGTCTGAAAGGGGATACAATCAGGTCGTTGAGTTGATTCGTGAGATTTGTCCTCCCGAAAATAAGGTTCCCAAGAAATTTAACGACACCAAACATTTGATGAGTGTGATGGGTCTTCCGGTAGAAAGGATTGATTGTTGTGCACAAAATTGCATGTTATTCTGGGGTGCAGACAGCGAACTAGATTTTTGTAAGATTTGTGGTCGATCACGGTATAAGCCGAGTAGGGTTGATGCAGATGGTCGGTTGAAAAAGAAACGCCCGGTTAAGGAGATGTTCTACTTTCCGAAATTCCTCGTTTGCAAAGATTGTACATGTCCAAGGCCACTGCGAAGGATATGACATGGCATGCCTCGTGCGCTTCTGATGACTCTGGTGTTATGCGTCACCCGGCAGACTCGTTGGCTTGGAAGCATTTGGACCGTTCGTATCCTGATTTTGCATCTGAAATTAGGATTGTTAGGTTAGGCTTGAGCACAGACGGTTTTGCACCATTTGGAATGACATGAAAACAATATTCGTCATGACCAGTTATACTTACTCCGTACAATCTACCCCCGTGGTTATGCATGAAGGATCAATTCATGTTTCTTTCGATTCTCGTTCACGGGCCTAAAAGTCCAAAGGACAAACTTGATATGTTTTTGCAACCACTGATAGCAGATTTGATATTTTTATGGGAAACTGGGGTGCAAACTTACGATGTTACTAGAAAGTAAAACTTTTTGATGCGAGCTGCACTTATCTAGACCATTAGTGACTTCCCAGCATACTCAATGTTGTCTGGTTGGAGTACAGCCGGAAGGGTTGCTTGTCCATATTGTGGAGAGTACACCGATGCATTCTATTTGAATAAAAGTCGAAAGCAGTCGTGGTTCGACAACCACCGAAAGTTCTTACCACTGAATCACACGTGGAAAACGAATAAAACTGCATTCATGGCCGGAGTAGTAGTCACAGATGATCCACCGCCTATTCGAACGGGTGCAAGTCTCCTATACGAAATTGATCATTTGGGATATAGAAAGGTTACAGAGGAGGGTGCTGAGGCCCACAACAAAAAACTTTCTGGAGGGTGGAAGTGGAAAAGCATTTTCTAGGAGTTGCCGTATTGGAGTACCTTGTTGATACGACACAATTTAGACGTGATGCATATTGAGAAAAATGTGTTTGATAACGTATTCAAAACGGTGATGAATGTGGAGGGGAAAACAAAGGACACGTCTAAATCAAGAGATGAACTGAATGATTATTGTCGTCGTCCCTCTCTCAAGAAATGTCCACGTACATCAAAGTATCCTAAGGCTTCTTTTTCGCTTGATAAGAAGCAAAAGGATGTTATTTGTAAGTGGATAAGTGAGTTGAAGTTTCCAGATGGATATGTGTCTAACATGTCCCGTTGCATTGACTGGTCGAAATTGAAATTGTATGGGATGAAGAGTCATGATTGTCACGTGTTTATGCAGAGACTACTACTGATTGCTTTTTACAAAATTCTGCCGCTCAATGTGTGGAAAGCAATCACTGAGCTTAGTCTATTTTTTAAGGAGTTGACTTCTACAACCATCACAATTGACAATATGACTCGACTGAAAACATATATCCCAGTCATCTTGTGCAAGTTGGAACGTATATTTCCACCCAACTTCTTCAACTCTATGGAACATCTACCTGTGCACCTTGCATATGAAACAAAAGTGTGTGGTCCAGTTCAATACAGATGGATGTATCCATACGAGAGGTAATTTAATTAATTTCTTATACGATTCTTCAAATTATATGAACTTACGATTCTTAAAATTTAATCAGGTATCTTCGCACCTTGAAATTAAGCGTGGGTAACAAAGCATGTGTTGAAACTTCGATTGCAAATGCATATTTAACTAAAGAGGCGTCAATGTTTTGTTCTCACTATTTCGAGGACCATGTTACGACAAAGATACACAATGTACCTCGTAATTACGATGGTCGGGACGAAGTACACGAGTATGTCGAGGGCACTTTTTCAATATTTAAGGCGCCTGGAAAACGATTAGGAAAGCCTAAGAAAATATGGATTTTAGACGAGGAGAAAAAAGTTGCTCATACGTACGTGTTGTTGAATTGTGATGAGGTGCAACCATATGTTCAGTAAGTCAATCTGACTAAAATATTTGTCAATCAAATACTTAGTGTTGACATGTCTTATTAATCTTATATCGATCGTACGCAGGCTATTCATGCAACAACTTCAAGTTCATCAACCAAATCTCTCGGCCGCTGAATCAGATTTAAGGCTACAAGATGGATTTGCGTCGTGGTTTGAAGACATTGTAAGTTATCTTAAAATAACGATCTGTGTAAAGTGTTAAGCTATAGAAATTCTCACATTAATTCGGCTTATATATATATAGGTGAAGATAAATCGCATCGAGAACAGGTTTTAATATGATCTTTCGGCCGGTCCGTCTGGTCAAGTTCTTACGTACGCAGGGTATTACGTGAACGGGTACAAATTCCACACTATGGCTTATAGTGCATCTAGAGCAACATCAAATAGTGGGGTTTGTATCAAGGGAAAAAACTATGATGCGGATGAGGAAGATTTCTATGGGAAACTCGAGGAAGTAGTCGAATTGGACTATCAGGGGTACCACGAGAAGAAAGTGGTTTTGTTCAAGTGTCAGTGGTTTGATCCCTCAAACAATGGGACAAAAGTTCATCCTAACTACAAGCTCGTGGAGCTTAATCAGAGGCGATCTTACGGCCGGTACGATCCATTCGTACTAGCAAGTCAAGCCACACAAGTCTACTATTGTCCATACCCTGGACCCCGTACTGATTGGATATTTGTCAGCAAAGTCAAACCGAGATACTTGGTGGATGCAAAAGATACTACTGAAGATGAAGTTCCCGCGTGGCAAGAGGATAACATAGAGACTCAAATGATTGTGCAAGTAGATGATGATCCTGTCATGTTAACTGATGACACCGATACAATGATGGAAGTGGCAGAATATGAAGAAGATGAAGAAGAAGATGGAGAAGAAGACGGAGAAGAAGATGGAGAAGAAGACGGAGAAGACGACGAAGATGAAGATGAATGATGAATGATGTTGTTAATTGTTAGACAATGTTATCTAAATATTTATTCCTTAATTATATTCTTTATTTATATTCTAGTGTTAATCCTTACATTGATGTTCATATATAATGTTTTTTAATTGTTACAATGTTCAACGTTAATAATGTTTTAATGTTCATTTTGACAGATGAGTGGACAGGGTCATGGGCATGGTCGTAGACATGGTTCTTCTGGACAGGGCTCTAGTCAGGGTTCTTCTGGACAGTGCTATGGTCAGGGTTCTTCTGGACAGGGGCGAGGTAGAGGTAGAGGAGAGCTGGTGGATGAGACACCGACTGTGCCCATACCACAGGGTTTATATATGCCCGATATGACCCAGATACTACAGTTGCCCCAGATGCCCGGAATGAACCCCAATTCCTATTACACTCAGGTGCCTCATATGGTTCCACATGCACAGGAACCATCCCCTCCACCGATACATTCGCCAGCTAGACCTCCGTCTGTCGGGACACAGGCCAGCATGTCGACTAATGCACCCGAGAGTTGCATTTTACTATGGATCTACCTTGATACGTAAGTATATTATATTTAATTTTCATTAGACGCATGTATAACATGTTTATTAATAATTTTTTTTATTATTATAAAATACGTGTAACATGTTGATGCCTTCAAATTTGATTTCGAGGATGATCAGATCGATTATGTACATGAATATAGAGCTTGGTGCACACGCCTTTGCCAAGGTATCACCCAACATGATACAGCGGTGGTGGGAGACATTCCAGGTATAAAATCACTTTACATTAACATTTTGTTATTTTTTTCTATTAATTCATTAATTAATATTTTTTTGCAGACCGAGGTCAGGTGGGACCCTGAAGTCACATCTACTGAAGAGGTGTACATGCTCTTTCTTCAAAGAGCAGCAAGTCGGTACACTGGCATGTTATCAAGAGTTAAGAAAGCGTGGGTGAAGGAAAAGAAGAGGCCGAGGTGGGATGTCAATGTTTGGAACGACTTAGTTCGTCACTGGAGCGATCCTGAAACAATTAAGAAGAGCGAGCAGACTCGTAAGAACCGCTTATCCGAGCCTGGAGGTTCGGGTACTGGCTATAGTACTCATAAAGGCGGAGCTCGTGGAGCAGCAGAGATCGCACGACGCATTGTAAGTATTTGTGGTCAATTATAATTAATTTTAGTTAATTATTTAGTTTATTTATACGTATATGTCTTCAATTTAAAATACAGGAGGAGAAGATGGGACGCCCTGCCCACGACTGGGAGATAGTTGAATATTACCATCGTTACGAAAACGACACATAGAGTTATGGTTATATGAGTGATATACTTGTAAGCGTGTACATATATATAAATTACATTATATAACAAATATATATTTAATTGTACTCGAAAATGTATTAACCTACTTTTAAATGTGCACGTATAGGACCAGATACAAGAGGAGTTGACCAATCAATCAGGAGAACCGTCAAATGAACCTACTTCAGAGGATGGTTCCCATGGCCCACCTATACCCGACATGTTTGATTTGTTCTTGAAGAAGGTCGGTAGGTCTCATGGATGTGTTAGGGGCCTTGGACAAGTAGGCAAGAACAGACGGTCTCCTCCGGTCCTGGCGAGACGTCACGTGGTACGGCTTATGGACGATTCACCCAGACTGACATTGACCATGCTATTGCTGAAGAACGGGGAGTCAATGAGGAGAGAGAGCAGCGCTTACTCCTACAAATGCAGCAGACGAATGAGCGCTTACTCAAGATTTTTCAGGATCAGAGGGCAGCGATGATGGGTCAGATGGGTGGGATGGGTGTGATGGATCAGGTGGGTGGGATGGGTGGGGCGCCAAGGCCGTTGGGGGTGTCGCACAACGTTCATGATCGTAGCCAGGTTGAGGATCGGGGTGATACTGAGGATGATGGTGGTGATGAGGAGTGATACATATTTATATTACTTTGTTATGTGTGATGTTATTATATTACATTGACGTTGATGATTAATTTTTATTTTAATGTTGTGTGTGATGTTATTTTAATTGACGTGAACATGCTAATGATTATAATTAATGTTAATGTTTGTGATGTTATTTTAATTGAAAATGGACTTGAGAATGATTTTATAATAGATGAAAATATTTTTAATTAAATGGATAAGTGAATTGATATTTTTAAATGGATAAGTGAAAATAATTATATTTAATGTTGTGAATTGAAAATTAGAATGAATTTAAATGATGTGATTAGAATAAATTTAAATGTATAAGTGAAAACAATTATACTCAATGTTGTATGTAATTATAATATTGTGAATTGAAAATTAGAATGAATTTAAATGTTGTAAATTGAAGATTAGAATAAATTTAAATAGTGTGAATTGATACCGTAATTAAATTATTTAATTTGAAACACATAATTTAGTTAATTCTCATTTAGAAATAAATATGATATGCTTTGATAATTTAATAAGCAACAATTAAAGTTAGAATAGATTGAATTAAAGAATTAAAAACTAAAATTAAATTGAATATATATTAATTGCATTCACAACATGTCGACTAAAACTCCTAGCCTAACCGACACACAGGAGGCGCCCAAAAGCCTTCGAGACCGAGAGGTCCCGAGTTCGAACCCCGCCTGAAGCATATATTCTGAAATTTCCGAAAATTGGGGTGGCCCAGCGGTGGGGGTGGGTGTTGGTGGCCTCGATACCTGGGTTCGAAACCCAGGTTCGCATTTTTTAAAAGTTAATAAAAAGGCGACGGCCAAAATGGCAACGACATTGGGCCCCGTTGCGAAAAGGCAACGACCACCTGCCGTTGACTCACACGTACACACAAGTCAAATATTTTTCTTACTTTATACACAAAGATTTACATAATTACCCCTAAAATTCGACTGATTATTACACTTCCTTAATTTGCGTATTCACTTACATGTGAAAGTTATTTCGAAACGGAGGAAGTAATTGGTTTGGATAGAAATGTTTATCCGGGTCGGGCTAACCAGACTGACCCGTTTAACCCTGAAAAATGTTGGGTTAAGATTCATGAATTATAGGTCCGTTTAAATCCGATTTTTTTTTAATAAATAACCTTAGAACAAATATTAGGTCATTTGACCCATATAGCCACAACTATAAACATTACCATCCATTAATCATTATACTATTTTTTTTTTTAATTAGCTTATGATATTTGTTTTAGCTTTATTTGACCATATTAAGGACCAATGAGTTCTAAAATTGTGTTTAAATCATACTTTTGTTTTCTTATTTATCAATCATTAACTAATTATATATTTTTCTATTTTATTTGCTTATTGGACGTGTCAATTAATACCTTTAATTTTAAAAGAAAAAAAATATTGTAGACCGTTAGTGACCCGTTTAATCTGTGGTCCGCTAGGGTTAGAGTTAAGTCCCAACAATTGTAGAACCGTTAAATATGAATCGATTAAAGCCCTATCCCATTTAACCCGTAACCCTGTCTCTATAGGGCCAACCCGATAAATATCTCTAAGTTTGGGACTCCACCAATGATAGCATGCAAGTCTAGTGCCTCACCTTTTGCAAACAAATCAAATTTTACAAAGAAAATAAATATATAATAAAATCCAGAATTAAACTACAAAATTTTAAGGGTAGGACTGCTGTGTACTCAAGTACACGGTGTACTTGAGTCCAGCTATATAGAAAATATTAAATATATATATAATAAATAACAAAATATTTAACAGAAGTTATTCTAGTTTAGTGGTTGTCTTTAGATTGTCTTATCACAGGGTCATGAGTTCTTAATCATTTTCGTAAATAATAAATATTTTCAAACAGTTTTTCTATATTAATAATAATTAAAAAAATTAGCACCAATTATTTTGTACATTTATAGAAAATAATAAAATTAGTAAAATTAATAATATTTTTTAAAAATATTAGCACCAATTTTTTTAAATTATGAAAGTACGAGTACAAATAACCAAAAGGTGTATCATTAGCATACACTCAGTTATAATATCATACACTTTTCAATTATAATAACATACACTTTTCATTAATATATAACTTACATTTTTCATTAATAGAACATACACTTTTTAGTTATAATAACATACACTTTTCATTAAATAGATCATCATTTTTCATTAATAGAACATACACTTTTTAGTTATAATAACATACACTTTTCATTAAATAGATCATACACTTTGCAGTTATAATAACATACACTTTTCATTAAATAAACATACACTTTTCATTAATAGATCATACACTTTGCAGTTATAATAACATACACTTTTACACTTTTCAGTTACAATAACATACACTTTTCATTAAAAACAATGTTGCACTTTTCAATATAGTAACATACATTTTTCATTAAAAAAACAAAGATACACTTTTTAGTCATAATAACATACACTTTTTCAAAAAAAAAAAAATCGAAAAAAAAAATTCGAAAAAAAAATTCGATTTAAAAAAAAAAAAAAGTCAAAGTTTGACCGTTTACTGGTCAATAGTGGTCAACGGTCAACATTTGACTAGTAAAAGTCTCCTCAAGTACATGGTGTACTTGAGTACATACAAAAATTTGACAAATTTTAATTATGATTAACGCATATCTTTTGAAAATTTATAGAGATTTTCGAACTAATCTACTCCATAATCTTCTAAATTATTTTGTTAATCTTCATACCTCTCTAGATTGAGATACATTATCTTTAATAGACCCCCACAAAATTTGCAGGATGCTATAATTATGAAGGAAAGGAAATTAAACTATGAAGATGATAAAGTTTAGTGAGAATAAGACCTGAAATGAAACACACATCTTTAATTTGGAAATAAAATTCTTTATTTAATGATAACAAATACAGTACTCTATATAATTGTATTAAACATACCTAATAAATTATTAATAATACTTTCCAATTTTTTTAATAAGTGTCATTTTAATTTTTTAACTAATTTTAAAATAAGTGTCATTATAATTTTTTTTTTTAATTTTAACTATTTTACCCTTATTCATTTATCATATATATATATATATATTTTGTTCATAAATAAATTTTATAAATATCTATATATATATATATATATATATAAAAACAAGATAGTTGACTCCAGTCAATTCTCGCCCATTTTCTGTGTGGGCCCAACTTTTTCCTTTTTTTTTTTATTTATTTAAGCAAAGGTTCAACTGTTTTAATTTTTAGTTTATATCACTCTTTAATCTTGAGTCTTTTTTTTATTCTATTCGCAGTCCAATTATAAATTAATTATTAAAAAACATTTATAATTAAGTATAACCCTACAAATTTTAATTATTAAAAAAACATATATAATTAATTTTTGTATATTTGTACATATACTTTTGTTTCTCAATATTATATACTAGTGTAAGACCCGCGAATTTTGCGGAATTGAAATAAGTATATTTTATTAATTATAATTATAATAATTTTTAACCTAATTTAATTTTATATTATAAATTTATTAATAAAAAAAATTAAATTATGTATATATTTATAACTTTCTTTATTTTATGAAAAATAAAAAAAATTTAAATGTTATGTCAATATAAATTCATCATATATATAAAAATAGAAAAGATTCTGTATTTATAAATTTTTTTATTTTATGTAAAATATTAAAATTTAAATGTAATGTCAATATAAATTATATTATATATATATATATATATATATAAATAGAAAAGACTATATATTTATAATTTTTTGTATTTTATTAGAAAAATAAAATACAAATGATGTGTCTATATAAATTACATCACACATATAAAAAAAGTAGAAAAGAGGATTATGAATTTATTTATAAAAGTAAATTTTATAATAAATTACAAATTGCGAAAAACTTCTTTGTAGACAACATTCGTGGTACGTTTACATATTTTTCCTTTTGAATCTAGGCAAAGAATTTTCAATCCACTCTTACTTTTGACTCTAGAAGCTGAAACATACAACTGACCATGGGTGAACACAGGTTTAGGAAGGTAGACACCTACCATGGAAAGGGACTGGCCTTGACTTTTATTTATCGTCATTGCAAAAGACAATAGAATAGGAAATTGTCTTCTTCGAAACTTTACGGCAGCCGTGTCGTCCGAAACACTCAATGTCATTCTTAGTATAAAAACTTTAGTACCAACATTTCTTCCAGAAAGAATTTGTGCTTCAATAATGTGATTTCCAAGTCTTGTAACAATTAGTCTAGTTCCATTGCACAAATCGGACTTCGGATCAATGTTCCTAAGTAGCATTATAGGGATCCCTATCTTGAGAACCAATCGATGATTTGGTAGACCAGAACACTTAATAGAGTTGAGAAAGTCAATGGAAAACACCTGTCCCATTCCACCAGGTTTAAACTCCGATGGACACACACTGTCTGAACTCAAATACTCCCTTGTATCACCAGGTATCATTGCCAACACTGTCTCGTTAATGTTTTCAACTTCTTTATGTGTTGGAGCAAGTATAGATCTATCCTCAAAATACTTATCAATATTATAGTTGTTAGAGACGGATGGGTAAATGCAGTCAACTATAGCAGCAATAGGATCTCGTGCATCTTAAATCAGATTCTCTTCAGGAATATCAATGTCCGCAAAACCATCGTCACTATCTCCAAGATTCCCGTCGCCACTTTCAAAATCCAATCTGAGAATTCAGCTATCTCATCAGATGTATTAATACCGTTAGAATTTCCAGTTTGCAATCTTATGTTCCTCGTTAGCCTCAGTACCTTGCAATGTTCCCACAGATATGATGAATTGATAGCAGAATGGACTATATGTTCTCTTGAACCTTTTGAAATAACAAGAAGTATTTGTCTGAAGTCTCCTCCAAGAACCACCGTTTTCCCTCCAAAAGGCAAATTAGACATAGATCCATCAGGAGCTCTAACTATATCTCTTAGGCTTCTATCAAGTGCCTCAAAACAAAATCTGTTAATCATCGGTGCCTCGTCCCATATTATCAGCTTTGACTTTATTATAAGTTCTAACAAATGAGTACCGGGCATTATGTTGATGATTCAGAAATGTTTATCGGAATACGAAACCGAGAATGTGCAGTACGTCCTCCAGGCAACAAAAGAGAAGCTATACCACTCGATGCAACATTAAGAACGATGTCTCCGTGAGATCTAACGGCTGCAGAAAGAGTTCTCCATATGAAAGTTTTTCCAGTACCCCCGTACCCATACAAAAAGAAGACTTTTCCATCAGTTGAACAAATAGCTTCAAGTATTTCTTGTAAAATATCACTTTGTTCGGCAGTTAGGGTTGAAGACAATGTATTGTACTCCTCTAGCAACTCTGTGCGATCATAGCTCAACTCTTCAAGAATCATTGAATTGTGTTGTAGGGATATATCATTTGTATCTGGAACAGGCATTGTTGGAAAATTACTTAAACTGCTTTCGTTTTTTTGAAGTAACTGATCAATCTCAAGAAGTGTATAATTCTTTAGTTGTTCATCCGTGAGATCATTGGAAATGTAGTAAATTAAACAATCGTCTTATTCTTGATAGTATATCATCCGACAATGCCTCCCATGTTTTTTGAAAAACCTCGTTTGGACAACTCATACTTGATGATAATAGTAGAATTGAAAATAAATTTCTCAGATAATGAGCCGATGCCCAAAAACTTGCCTCCATTATTCCATCAACATACTCTCTATCATCATCTAAAAGTCTCATTGCATAGCAAACATCTTTGAATGTAGGGTATACTACATTTCCAATGGTTCTAATTTTTTCGTGTGACCTCGAACCCTTACTATGAGGTATTAAAAGACCTAAATAATGTTGTTCACCAGCTCCTGGTGGAACATAATTCAATTTTCCCAATGAAAATCTACTACTCTTTATAGGAGCCCACTTGCGATCTTGATTATTCCAAACATGTCTTAAGGGAAATTCTATATACGTAAGATCCCTAGTAGATTCGTTTTTCCTATTGAATTTCATCCATGCTAAAAACATTGAATGTTGTGCAGAAGGTCTTTCTAGAACACTGTCGATGTATTCATCATCATCAAACACAATTGTTTGTTCTCCTGGAAGATGAAAGCTCAATCTTTGAACTGAAGGGAATCTATAATGTATTTCAAATCCAAGTGTTCTCCAAACATCTTCACATGGGGACACATATCTACAGTTGAGGTATTCTTTAATTTCATCTTTAGACATAGAGTGCCCTTCTGCCTCTTGGTTACTAACAATGGTGGAAAAAACTCTATCATGACCCTTGTTGATATATTTGAATAGGTACTTTATTGATTTGTGCTTGTTGCACCACTCGACATTTATATGTGCTTGATATCTACCCAATAAATTGGCATTGTAAGGTACCACATGTCGATTGTCCAGAATTGCTTTACCTTTGTTTACTGAACGACCGTCGTTCCTTCTTCTATAAAGAGGGTATCCGTCCTCATCAACTGTGGTTTGATCTCTATTTTCTTTGGAAATCTCTTACTACAACTATTGTTCACCATGCAGGGACTTTTCCAATCCGCAACACCACACGAACCATGCATCAAATGTAATTTTAGGACGATAGATAAGAGTAATTTTAGGGAAAACAAATCAAATCTTATTATTAGAGTAATTTTAGTAAATATGAAGATAGGAAGATAGATAAAAGTAATTTTAGGGGAAAAAATCAAATCTTATTATTGGAGTAATTTTAGGATGAAAAAATCAAATCTTATTATTAGAGTAATTTTAGAAAATATAAAGATAGAAAAAAAAAATCAACATTTATAATCTTTTATATTATTAATTTTATAGACGAAAATATTAAATTTGTTAGATTTATAAAAATTTGAATAAGATTAAATATGTAATTTTAGGGTTGACATGTTAAAAAATCGTGTATATATATTATAATTATAAATTTAATTCTGTCGGGTTTATTCGGGTCGCGCAGAGATAATGTTGTTTAAATTTTTAAACAGTATTTCCTCTCATTTTCTTATAAAAATATATTCATATTATATGGAGTTCTTTAAACCATCTTCATCTCCTCACTTCAAATTCAAATTTGAAAAGTTTTTGAGAAAAAGTAATTTATAGTTTGCAAACTCATTAGGATATGAAATCTAGCTGATATTCTCGATTCATTAGATATTTAGTAGTTTTATTTTATTTTTTCGAATTTTAGACCTTTTCGGGCGCGATCGAAACTACTACAATAAAATCGCATATACATGTAATATTTTTTATATTATTATTATCTGTGGTGTACTGGAATGTAATTCAGTTATAAACTTAGGAATTATTAGCACATAGTTAATTTAATTTCATATATTAAATTGGTTTAATATTTAGGTAATTTTAGGACGGCATATACGAAGAATTAAAAAAAATTCTAATAAGTTTTTTTTTTTTTTTAAATCTAATAACAAATCCCAACATATTCGTGGATTTAAAAAAATTCTAATAAAAACTCCAATATATATATGCTATGTTCTCAAAGTATCTTATTAACAAATCAATTTTCAATATTCAAATTTTAATTTTGTAAATTAAAATATATTATAAAATTATGAAAAAAAATCAAATCTTATTGAAGTAAAATAAGTATATAATTGTAAAAAAAAAAAAAAATTAGATTTATAATCTTTTATACTAATAGACGAAAATATTAAATTTGTTAGATTTATAAAAATTTGTATAATATTAAATATGTAATTTTATGGAAAAAAAATTAAATCTTATTATTGAAGTAATTTAGGAAGATAGATAAGAGTAATTTTAGAGAAAACAAATCAAATCTTTTAGACTAATTTTAGGAAATATGAAGATAGGAAGATAGATAAGAGTAATTTTAGGGGGAAAAAAATTAAATCTTATTATTAAATATTATTAAGATAGATTAAATAGGAAAAAAAAATCAAATCTTATTGTTAGAGTAATTTTAGGAATAAGATTAAAATTAAATTTATTTAGATATTATTATGATAGATTAAATTTATTTAAGTTAGATTTATAAAAATTAAAGTCAAAATATTGTGCATATTAAATTTTTGGATTTATAAAAAATCAAATCTTATTGTTGGAGTAATTTTAGGAATAATATTAAAATTAAATTTATTTAGATATTATTAAGAAGTAATTTAGGAAGATAGATAAGAGTAATTTTAGAGAAAACAAATCAAATCTTATTATTAGAGTAATTTTAGGAAATATGAAGATAGGAAGATAGATAAGAGTAATTTTAGGGGGAAAAATCAAATTTTATTATTAAATCTTATTAAGATAGATTAAATATTAAGATAGATTAAATAGGAAAAAAAAATCAAATCTTATTGTTGGAGTAATTTTATGAATAAGATTAAAATTAAATTTATTTAGATATTATTAAGATAGATTAAATTTATTTAAGTTAGATTTATAAAAATTAAAGTCAAAATATTGTGCATATTAAATTTTTGAATTTATAAAAAATCAAATCTTATTGTTGGAGTAATTTTAGGAATAATATTAAAATTAAATTTATTTAGATATTATTAATATAGATTTATTTAAATATTATTAAGATAGATTTGGTTGGAATTATAAAATATTATTATTTGTTGGAATAATTTTAGGAATAAGATTAAAATTAAATTAAATTTATTTAAATATTATTTAGATAGATTAAATAGAAAAAAAATCAAATCTTATTGTTGGAGTAATTTTAGAAATATAAGATTAAATACGTTTAAATTGAATTTATAAAAATAAAAAGATATAAAGATTAAATTTATGACAATTAAGATGAATTTCTAAAAATCCACTACAAAAACGCTTGTTTATGCCGACGGATGTATACCGACGGATTTCCTTTCCGACGGCTGTACCGACGGATTACCGACGGAATTCAAAGTCAGAAGACTCTGCCGACGGAATTCAATTTCCGTCGGCTTTCCCGACGGGATACCGACGGATATGCCGACGGACACTCAGAACTCTCTACACGGTGTCGTTTTTGGGTCACCGGCCGACGGAGTGTTCCGTCGGTATTGTAAATATTCCGTCGGTAACCGACCCGCATTAACTAACCGCCTTCTTGATCGACTCCCAAAATTAAATGTGGTCATTACCGACGGAAATATCCGTCGGTAAAGGCAATTTTTTTTTTGTATATAAACTGAAGAACAGATTACAGAAACCCTCCCTCCTCCCCCCTCACTCTTTCCTTCTTCATCTTCATCGCGCGAAGAAGAGGCTCGGCCGAGGTGATCTCTCGACTCGATTAGAAAATCTATACGGTACGCTTTCTTAATTTGTTAGTAATTAATTTTTAAGTTATATATGTATTGCCTATAATTATGAATTAAATTGCATGTGTTAATTTAAATTGTTATATAGATTAATATGAAATTAATTGTTTGTAGTTGATGTATATAGTTAATTATTTTGAATGTATGTAGTTGATATATCTAATTAATTAGTTGATATTGTAAGTGGATAATTGCCTATATGTATAGCTAGTTGATGTATATAGTTATTTATAATAAATTGATGTGATTTGTTAAGATCGATATTGCATGTTTTGCATAATTGATGTTAAATATATAATTGATATTATTGTTGAATTTGCATATACGTTGGAGTGGAGTTAATTACATAATTAAATTATGATATTGTACGTTATAATTAGCTAGATTAATATTGTTGATTTACTAATTATGAAATTATTGATTAAATTAGGGGCTTTGTTAATTATATTAGGAAATTGTTATTTTAAAGTTAGAAAAAATTGTTACTAAATTTATTAGGTTATAGATTGTTAATTAAAATAGAAAATTGTTAATTAAAGTTGAAAATTATTGAATAAATTAGTTATTGTTGAATAAAATAGGAAATTAGTTATTGTTGAATAAAATAGGAAATTATTTATTAAAATAGGTTATTATTGATTAAATTAGGTATTGTTGATTGAATAAAAGATTATTTATTAAAATAGGTTATTATTTCTTAAAATAGGTTATTATTTAGGGATTAAATTTTAATTTATTAGATTATTGTTTTTTATTAAATTAAGAAATTTATTATTAATTAATTAGTATTATATATATAATTTATTAATTTAAATGTTTAAATTAAATAGATGACTGGAAATGGTGCTGGTGCCTCTGGTGGCTCGGGATCTCACGGGGCCTCCGGGTCACGTAGCCGATCGAGGAAGAGTCGATCCAAACTTAGACCCGAGGCGCCGGCGCCTACACTGTCACGAACACCATTATGGTCGCCTCCGCCACCCATTCCACACCCGTCGCCTGATCAGTCGTCGTCTCATTCGTCTGTCCGGGACCATCCTGCTGTTCCTGCTCAGGATGGCCGGGAGCGCGTTTGGGCTACAAGTGGAGGAGTGTAAGTAATTAAATACTTTTATTGTTTAATAATTAATAATTAATTAATTTCACATTCGTTTTAATTTATAATGTGTTTTGTTTGTTAATTAATGTCACAGATTGTTACCTGGTAACGAGGTCTCCAGGGCATGCACAGTTGCTTTTGGCTCTTTACCGATCTCTGCGGGTGCATATACCTGGTCGAAGGTCCCAAAACAAAAAAAGTTGGCGTACTTCGAGGAATTTCAGGTAGTAATTAATTACTTAATTATTTAATTAATGTTTGTTAATTTGTTCAATAATAAACAATTTATTATATGTGCAGAAACAAACCACTTGGGATCGGAATATGTACTCAGACCAGGCTATGTTCAAGTATTTCTGTAAATCGGCGCAACAGCGGTATAAGGATTTAATGTACGAATGGAGAATGGCATGGCGGCGCGATGGGACGACGCAGAGCTTGGGTAAGGATGATAATGATGTTGTGTTGTGGGATTCATTGACGAGGGAGTGGCTGGATCCGGAGTACATCAGGAAGTGTGAGATTGCTAAGGCCAACCGGAGATTCGACGATGGGGGTGGGATGTCCAGGCATCGGACTGGAGCCCGGTCCATCCTTGAGCAGTCGATGGTCATTGTAAGTGTTTATTAATTTTTTAATTAATTTTAATAAATTTAATTATATATTTAATATATATAATACATAAATTTAATTATTAGGAACGGGATACGGGGCGTGTACCCACTCACTTGGACCGGATGAGCATTGCTCATCCGTTTAATGCTGATACACAGCAATCCACATACGGGCGCACAACTAACCTCCACGTAAGTAATAAAATTGTTTAATTAAATACATTTTTTATAATTTATTCTATTAATTTAAAATTATTAATTATGTAGTTGGAGATGAAACGGAGGATTGCCGAGATCGGAACTCAAGTCGACCATACTCAAGCCGGAAGCAGCAGTGCCCCTACAGTCGAGGAGGTGGACCGGGCTTATTTGGAAGTTGCCCCCACCACCCGCGGACGAGTTCTGGGCCTTGGTCGTATGAGCGCTGATGTCATTTCCGGCGCTGGTCCGTCCCAGACGGCATCGCAGGGTTCCGTATCTTCCACCCCAATTCCTGATGTGACGATGGCACAATTCAACCATTACATGCATGTGATGCATGTGAATATGGGTCGAGAGATGGGGTGGTCGGACGAGAGGATCGAGGAGGTTTATCGGAGAACCATGCAAGCTCCTCCACCGACGGCCAACGTGAACGTGCCTGTTCCCCCAGCCCCCTCAGCCCCCGCAGCCCCCTCCCCCTATGTCCCGACCATGCAGCACGATGATGACATCATTGGTCAGTTCGTTGGCAACGATGACGACATTGATATATTCTACTATGGTCAATGAGTGACTTTGAATATTTTTTTTTTTTTATGTGTTTAACAATTTTATTTTTATGTCTTGTAGAACTATTTACTTTTATGTCTCGTAGAACTATTTATTTTTTATCTGCATTTTTGTTGAACTATTTACTTTTATGTTTAAGTATCAGTTGTTTAGTTTTAGTTATGTGTGTTTTATGTGTTAAAAATGTGTATATTTAAATTTGGATGTTTTATGTGATAGATAAACAACATTTTCATTGAAAATTGCCTTGAAGAAAGGATGTTGTTGTGGTTTACATTACATGCATACACTTAACATTACATAAACTTAGCAATACATATTAGAGACATAAACTTAGGATTACATCCAACCTATAAACTTGAACACATAGGGTAGAACACAGAATACTATGGCCACAACAAGAAAGTTCCTCTGCTTCTTTAGCTCTTCAACTTTTCCAGCTTCAAATCCTAATTCTGAGGTTAGTTGGTCAGATGTATCCTTATACATATCCCCAACTAGTTGCGCATGATTCAACTTGTTGTTGAGCTCTTGATTTTCAAGCAAAAGTGAGTCAATTCTCCTCACCATGCCCGGAAACATTCCGTGTGAACTCGTTCCTTGTCCGTGAATTTCGTGTTCATCGGCCCAAACAAAAAAGGAGCATCCATTACCATTTAGTGAATCTGGGCAAGTATAAAATAGTCTACCTCTACTTTTTTCTTGCTTCGACATGCACACACGAGCTTCTTTTCCACAATGGCATACCACAATTTTCATGGATGTCGAAGATGAAGACATGAGTTTCTGTATTTTTTTAAATTTTGATGTTTGTGAAGAAGTAGGTTGTTTTGAGTGTGGTTGGAGTGTTAAGAATACGTAGTTAAATTTTTTTTATATGCGTCTTTACCGACGGAAAGTGATTCCGTCGGTATTGACACATGTTCAATACCGACGGAATTTCCGTCGGTAATGTAAATACCGACTGAAAATTGGTCAACGGAATCTGACTGATTTGACATACATTTGAAATATGTGTTACCGACTGAAATTATCCGTCGGTATTGGCAATACCGACGGAATTTCGGCGCGTGATATACCGACGGACTGACATTTCCGTCGGCATGTAGTATTGAAAAACATTCCAGAACCTCAAAACACGCGAAAATTATTAGTGTGGAGCAAAAAATTTGGATTGGAGCGAAAATTTAAGGTATGTTTTTTAGTGTGTAATTTTAATTTGGTGTTTAGTTTTTTAGTGTGTAATTTTACTACATAATTTTTACTTTTAGTGTTTAATTTTTAGTGTGTAATTTTATTTTGGTCAAATTGTTTAACAGATGGAATTGCCGGATCGTCGGTGGATGTATTGTACTCCTAGGCTCGTTTTAGGAAATGTGAATGTTGAATTTTATGATAAACTCGTGTCATTTGTTGAATTTGCAAAGCTACACCCACATTACATGTCTGAGGATTGTATTAGGTGTCCGTGTAATGCTAAGAAATGTAAGAATAGATCATTTAAAAGCATTGATGAAGTCTTATGCCACGTTGTTATGAATGGGTTCGTTGATAATTACTATAATTGGACAAGTCATGGCGAACAACGGTGGCCTTATAATTTTGATCAAGTCTTGTACTATTACACTACTGCAATTTATGAACAACCCGTACACGTTGAGCATGTCGGCACCAGTAACGATCAAGAGTTTGGGGTGGAAGAACCCGATATGTATCAAACAATGGTGATGGAAGCCGGTATGTCAAATATAGAGGAGGAACCAACGGATGAAGCATTTCAGTTTTATGAGATGCTCAAATTAGTCGATCAAGATTTGTACCCAGGGTGTGATTCTCATTCTCAGTTGTCATTTAATGCTCGACTTATGGCTATCAAGACGGAGAACAAGCTATCTAACAGAGCATATGAGCAAATGACACAATTATGCAGTGAGATTTGTCCTGTCGATAATAAAGTACCTACGACGTTTCATCAGAGCAAACAACTGATGAAGAATATGGGTTTGCCGGTTGAGAAGATTGATTGTTGTGTGAATGGTTGCATGTTATACTGGGGTGATGACGATAGCGATCTTCTTATGTGTAGAATGTGTGGCCATCCCCGGTACAAAGAGGCACGACGGAAGGGACCAGGTGGTCAATCGAGCAAGACAAAAAAGAAAGTGCCACACAAGAGGATGTATTATCTTCCTATCATTCCTCGTTTAATGAGATTGTTTCAATCTAGTGCTACAGCTCAACACATGACGTGGCATGCAAGAAATTCTGAAGATACTGAGGCTGGGGATATGAGACATCCGTCCGACTCTGAAGCCTGGAAACACCTTGATAATGTGTTTCCAGGATTTGCTTGTGAACCGAGGAATGTGAGATTAGGCTTGAGTACTGATGGTTTTGCACCGTTTGGGAGTTATGGAAAGAAGTATTCTTTGTGGCCGGTGATACTGACTCCGTATAATCTACCTCCATGGATGTGCATGAAACCTCAAACAATGTTTCTGACTGTATTGGTGCCTGGTCCGTCGAATCCAAAGCATAAACTTGATGTTTATCTCCAGCCTCTTATTAAAGACTTGATCTTCCTATGGGATAACGGAGTCCAAACGTATGATGTTTCTAGGAAACAGAACTTCACGATGCGTGCTGCTTTATTGTGGACCATTAGCGACTTTCCTGCATATGCTATGTTGTCCGGGTGGAGTACAGCCGGAAAGCAAGCTTGTCCGTATTGTATGGAATATTCTGAAGCTTTCAGTCTCCCGAAGAGTAGAAAAGTTTCATGGTTCGATAATCACCGAAGGTTTTTACCTCGAGATCATCCATTTCGAAGGAATAAGGTGGACTTCACGAAGAATAGAACAGTCACAAACAATCGACCGCCCCTTCGAAATGGTATTTTATACATTTATTTTAACATGTTTTTTTGGGTTACATTTATTCTAACATTTATTAATCGTACAGGACAAAGTCTGTTACATGAGATTGAGTGGACGGGTTTGAAAAAAACTACGGAGGAAAATGCAGAAGAACACAACAAAGGAATCCCAGGTAACTGGAAGAAAAAGAGTATTTTTTGGGACTTGCCATATTGGAGTTCACTATTGCTCCGACACAATTTGGATGTCATGCACATTGAGAAGAATGTGTTTGACAACGTGTTTCACACAATCATGAACACAGAAGGCAAGACGAAAGATACTCCAAAGTCCAGGGAAGAGTTGAACACTATCTGTCGCCGTGATGAGTTGGAACAGGATACCCGTACAGGTAAATATCCAAAGGCTTGCTACACACTAGATAAGACACAAAAACAGGAATTGTGTAGGTGGATTAAAGAGTTAAGATTTCCAGACGGCTACGTGTCAAACATGAGTCGATGCGTAGACACAACAAAAGGCAAAGTTGCAGGGATGAAGAGTCATGATTGTCATGTTTTTATGCAGCGCTTGATACCTATTGCGTTTCGAGAATTTCTTCCTCTGAATGTGTGGAGGGCTGTCACTGAATTAAGTCTCTTTTTTAGAGATTTAACGTCTACAACAATCAAGGTTGATGATATGAATCGTTTGGAACGAGACATTCCAGTTATTTTGTGTAAGTTGGAACGTTTTTTCCCACCTAGCTTCTTTGACTCGATGGAACACTTACCTGTTCACTTAGCGTATGAAGCTAGGATTTGTGGTCCAGTGCAGTACAGGTGGATGTACCCATTTGAGAGGTGAACAATTCTATTTCTCTCATTTAATTAGTTTTTAGTATATGGAGCCTTATTTTAATTTGTTAACTATTATAATTTTAGGTATCTCCGAAACTTGAAGCGCAATGCTAAACAGAAGGCAAACGTCGAAGCATCGATTGTTAATGCGTATTTGAATGAGGAGGTTGGCATGTTTTGTTCATATTATTTTGAAGACCATGTCAACACGAGGATCAGGAATGAACCACGTAACTTCGATGGTAGAGGTATGCAACAAGAAGTCGATGGCATGCTCTCTGTATTCAAGTCTAAGGGGCGACCTATAGGAAAAGCCACTGAACGATATTGGTCAACACACACAGGGGCTGAAATAGCACAAACGTACGTGTTATTGAATTGTGATGAAGTTCAGCCTTACATTGAGTAAGTATTTCATATATTTATCATCTAATTAAATAGCACTAAACGTGCGTCATTTATCATCTAATTGTGTTGTGAATTATTAGGATGTATACACAAGAACTACGACATGCAGATCAAAACATCTCAGATAGAGACATAGATACTAGTATTCAACGTCAATTTGCCCGATGGTTCCAACGTTATGTGAGTATCATTAATTGAATTTTACGTGAACAAATAATTGTTTTGATTAATGTTAATTTTAACTGTACGTATAGGGACAATCGCACGATTTTCAGAGCCGGTTCTTACAGGATCTCAGCAAAGGACCACTACGTCGTGTGAGGACTTACAACGGCTATATTGTGAAAGGCTACAGGTTTCATACATCAGAGTATGCATCAACAAGAACGACTAACAACAGTGGTGTTTGTCTTAGGGGTGCGAATTACAATGCAGATGCAAATGATTACTTTGGGGTGTTGCACGAAGTCGTTGAAATTGAATATCCGGGATATCCAGTGAAAACCGTAATGTTGTTCAAGTGCCATTGGTTTGACACATCCCCTTTAGGAACCAAAATTCATCCGGAGTACAAGCTTGTGGATGTTAATTCGAAAAGGAAGTATAGCGGGGATGATCCGTTTGTATTTGCCTCTCAGGTATCTCAAGTCTACTACTGCACGTATCCAGGAGCTGGAAAACGTAATAGATCAGAATGGCACGCTGTTTGCAAAGTGAAGGCAAGGTCAATGGTGGAGGTCCCCCAAAAGGAAAACAACGATGAAGATGAACCTCCGTTTCAAATGGAACAAATAGAGAATCAAACTGAAGTGTTTGCGGGAGATTTTAATCTTTCGGTAGACTTGACGGCTGCAAATCCACAATTGATTGTTATTGAAAACGATAGTGGACATGAGGAGGAGGATGAACATGACGAGGGGGAGGATGAAGAAGATGAGGATGAAGAAGATGAGGAGGAAGAGGAAGATGTGGCAAATAATGAAAATGAAGACGAAGATGAAGATGAATATTAAATTAATGTAACCTAGCTATTTTATTTTGTACAATTTATAAGATTTCATTATTTATCATTTGGTTATAACTTATAATTTAATTATTTATCATTTGGTTATTTTATTAATTAACTTATAATTTAATTTAATTATTTATCATTTGGTTATAAAAATCCAATGGCGACGGAACATATCCGTCGCCATTTCCATCGCTAACGGCAACGAGCCAAAGTCGACCGAAATATCCGTCGCCATTTCCGTCGCTAACGGCAACGAGCCAAAGCCGACCGAAATATCCGTCGCCATTTCCGTCGCTAACGGCAACGAGCCAAAGCCGACCGAAATATCCGTCGCCAATTCCGTCGCTAACGGCAACGAGCCAAAGCCGACTGAAATATCCGTCGCCAATTCCGTCGCTAATGGCAACGAGCCAAAGCCGACCGAAATATCCGTCGCCATTTCCGTCGCCATTTCCGAATATAAATGTAGCTTTCTCTCATTTCACACGTATTTTCCATCCCCCTCTCTATGTCTCTCCTTCTCCCTCTCCCTCTCCCCCTCCCCCACTACTCCGACCGTCTCCTCCGCCACTCCGACCGGCTCTCTCTATGTCTATCCCTCTCCCCCACTCCGACCGTCTCCTCCGCCACATGCTGCCCCTTGCCCACGTTCGCAGCGGCGCCACCCCCTTCTCCGGCCGTCCTCGCTGCGACCGTTCGCCCATCCCCACCGTCCGCGACACCCTACCGTCCCTCCCCGCCACGCCGCCGTCCAAGTCAGGTGAGCATCCCTTCTTTGTTTTTTTATTGTGTCCGATTTCTTTTCTAAAAAAAATTAGGGTTTTGAATTTTTTTTGTATTTGTTCGAAAATTTTATTGTGTCCGATTTCTTTTCGAAAATTTAACAAAACTTTGAGGGAACGATTTAAAAAAAAAATTATTCTATCCCTTGCAAACACAAATTAAAAAGAAAAAAAGAAAAGCCTTAACAAATTTGAATTATTGATTTATTTATTGTACTCTAAATCTCTTATCTTTGAACTACCAGCATGACCGAAACTATGCGAGCCTAATGAAGTTACTTGATCTCTGTTGAGGTAATTTTTATGATAATTTAATTTATGTTTAAATATATAAAATGACAATTGAATCTTGATTCTTTGGAATTGATTTTGAAATGGCAGGGATGGAGTCGAGTCAGCGAAGGACAATTTAATATACTCCACGGTACGTATTAATATACTTACATTCTTGTTAAATTATTTCTCATATAAGTTTTTGTTAATGTTTACTATGTTGTTTTAATATTTCACAGAGTTTTTTCAAGCATTCTAGTAAGGGGTATAGTTGTCATAATCAGGAGCAAAATTCTATTTGCTTCTTACTTGATCGATCCTCTGCCAAATCCGGAACACCATTCGAGGCCTTAGCACGATTTTATTTTTGTTTATTCTGTTGGATGTAATGTAGATTTGTGTATTGAATTATTTAAGCAATTTTGATCGTGTATTGAATTTTGATCGTGTATTGAATTTTAAGCAATTATGTAAGCAATCGGGATCGGGTCGGATCCCGATTGCAAATAAATTTTTTTTTAAAATTTTTGGTACTTACCGACGGACTATTCCGTCGGTGTAGCGTCGCTAATACCGACGGGCGAGCCGACGGAATTCCGTCTTTTTTAAAAACATTTAATACTTACCGACGGAAAATTTCGTCGGTAAATTAAAATAATAAAATTTAAGTCCAACATATACCGACGGATCTACCGACGAAAAATTGATTTGGGATCCGTCGGTAAAGGCGACCCGGTTTGAAAACTTGGTTTGAAAACGGGTTGGCTTGACTGCCGACGGAATTGAATCCGTCGGTATAGGCGACCCGGTTTGAAAACGGGTTGGTTTGAATCCGTCGGGAATCCGTCGGTATATACCGACGGACGCATATTTTCCGTCGGTAACCACTACCGACCAATTCATTGACGACGGATAAAATCCGTCGGTAATTCCGTCGGTAAGAGCAAATACCGACTGAATATCCGTCGGTATAACCGTCGGTAAAACACCTCTTTTTTGTAGTGATCTTCAATCTTCAAAATTTCTTCACAATCTTCAAATCTTCAAAGTTCTTCACAATCTTCAAAGTCACAAAGATACATCAAGAAAGACGAATCAAGAAAGACAGAATGATTGGATTTCTATTGAGAACATGAGAGACAATCATAAATTACAAAAATCTTCGAATAAAAGAAGAAATATACTTAAATTACAAAAATCTTCAATCTTCAAAATTTCTACACAATCTTCAAAGTCACAACCTTCAAATATTCAAAATCTTCAATCTTCAAAATTTCTAAAAATCTTCAATCTTCAAAATTTCTTCACTATCTTCAAATCTTCAAAGTTCTTCACAATCTTCAAAAAATACAAAATTTTCGACAATCATAAATTACAAAAATCTTCGAATGTAAGAAGAAATATACATAAATTACAAAAATCTTCAATCTTCAAAATTTCTACACAATCTTCAAAGTCACAACCTTCAAATCTTCAAAATCTTCAAAATTTCTTCACTATCTTCAAATCTTTCAAAGTTCTTCACAATCTTCAAAATCTTCATAAATTGATTATCAAAATACAAAATCTTCATAAATTGATTATCAAAATACAAAATATTCAATAAATTGATTATAATAAATGGATGACATAAAAAGTAAAATTGAGATTGAGAACATGAGAGACAATCATAAATTACAAAAATCTTCGAAATTCTGAATAAACAATGCTCTCGAAATTCTGAATAATTGTGGAGATTTCAATGTTCTTGATATTCTGAATTTATGTATGTGAAATCATCATATTTATAATGTTAAATTTATGTAATATAATATATTTGAATCCTTAATAATATTTGTAAGATTTATACGAAGATAACAAATAAGATGATATATTTGAATCCTTAATAATATTTGTAAGATTTAAATTTGAATATTATTAATATTAATAATAAATTTGTTTAAATATTATTAATATAAGATTAACATTAAATTTATTTAGATATTATTAATATAACATTAAATTTATTTAAATTAGATTTATAAAAATTAAAGTCAAAACAATTATACATTAAAATATATATATATATATATTATAAATTTATGAGTAATTTAAACAGTATAATACCTGAAAAGAGGTGAATAACATGATCGGATTTTATAATTTTTTTGCTAACTTATAATTTATTTGTTTAGAATATTAATTTTTTAATTTTACATTTTTTTTCATGGGATAAGTAATTTTGATTGGTGAAACGAATATATTATTAAGATAGATTAAATTTATTTAAGTTAGATTTATAAAAATTAAAGTCAAAATACATTGGATTAAAAAAAAGTAAAAAGATCGAAATATCAAATTTTATATTTATTGTTGGAGTATTTAAATATTATTAAGATAGATAGATAAGATTAAATTTATTAAATTTATAGAATTATAAAATATTATTGTTTGTTAGAGTAATTTTAGGAAAAAAAAAATCAAATCTTATTGTTGTTGGAGTAATTTTAGAAATAAAAAAAATCAAAACATTAATATATATATATATATATTATAAATTTATGAGTAATTTAAACAGTATAATACCTGAAAAGAGGTGAATAACATGATCGGATTTTATAATTTTTTTGCTAACTTATAATTTATTTGTTTAGAATATTAATTTTTTAATTTTACATTTTTTTTATGGAATAAGTAATTTTGATTGGTGAAACGAATATATTATTAAGATAGATTAAATTTATTTAAGTTAGATTTATAAAAATTAAAGTCAAAATACATTGGATTAAAAAAAAGTAAAAAGATCGAAATATCAAATTTTATATTTATTGTTGAAGTATTTAAATATTATTAAGATAGATAGATAAGATTAAATTTATTAAATTTATAAAATTATAAAATATTATTGTTTGTTAGAGTAATTTTAGGAAAAAAAAAATCAAATCTTATTGTTGTTGGAGTAATTTTAGGAATAAAAAAAATCAAATCTTATTGTTGGAGTAATTTTAGGAATAAGATTAAAATTATAATGTTAAATTTATGTAAGATGATATATTTGAATCCTTAATAATATATGAAGATAACAAATAAGATGATATATTTGAATCCTTAATAATATTTGTAAGATTTATATTTGAATATTATTAATATTATTAAAATTATAATGTTAAATTTATGTAAGATGATATATTTGAATCGTTAATAATATTTGTAAGATTTATACGAAGATACCAAATAAGATATAACAAATAAGATGATATATTTGAATCCTTAATAATATTTGTAAGATTTATATTTGAATATTATTAATATTAATATATACGTAAACATGTTAAAAAATCGTGTATATATATATTATTATTGTTTGTTAGAGTAATTTTAGGGGGAAAAAAAATCAAATCTTATTGTTGGAGTAATTTTAGGAATAAGATTAAAATTATAATGTTAATTTATGTAAGATGATATATTTTCAAAGTCACAACCTTCAAATCTTCAAAATCTTTAATCTTCAAAATTTCTAAAAATCTTCAATCTTCAAAATTTCTTCACTATCTTCAAACCTTTCAAAGTTCTTCACAATCTTCATAAATTGATTATCAAAATACAAAATCTTCATAAATTGATTATCAAAATACAAAATGACATAAAAAGTAAAATTGAGATTGAGAACATGAGAGACAATCATAAATTACAAAAATCTTCGAATGTAAGAAGAAATATACAAAATTACAAAAAAATCTTCAATCTTCAAAATTTCTAAAAATCTTCAATCTTCAAAATTTCTTGACTATCTTCAAATCTTCAAAAAATCTTCAAAGTTCTTCACAATCTTCAAAATTTTCAATAAATTGATTATAATCAATGGATGACATAAAAAGTAAAATTGAGAATGAATGAAAAATTACGGATTCAATCTTCAAAATTTCTTGACTATCTTCAAATCTTCAAAAAATCTTCAAAGTTCTTCACAATCTTCAAAATCTTCAAAGTTCTTCACAATCTTCAAAATTTTCAATAAATTGATTATAATCAATGGATGACATAAAAAGTAAAATTGAGAATGAATGAGAAATTAGGGATACAAAATCTTCAATAAAGTTGAGAATGAATGAGAAATTAGGGATTTTGAGAAGAGATGAGGGATTTATATAGAAAAAAGATTAAGAATGTAGGGTCAAGATTAAGTTTTAAAATGAATGGATGAGATTAAAAGAAAAGTATAGAATGAATGAGAATTCAGGGATTTTGAAATAGAGTGATTTGAGAAGAGAGAGATTGAAATAAACCAATGAATTAGTGCCACGTGGCTGTAAAAAATGTTTGCAAATATATGTAAAAAATGTTTGCAAATATATATAATAAAGATAGATTTTAATTATAAGTTTTAAAAAATTTATATTAATGTTTTTCAAATTATGTGATAATTAGACTAATGGAGTAATATTCCATCAATAATTATAAGTGAAAATAGATTTTAGAAAATGTAATTGAAGCTTCATACAAGATGAAATCAATGATATGTTTTCACATAATATTATTGTTCTTTAAATTCTGTAAAATTCAACCATTTGAAAATTTTAAATAGCATGAATGTATTCTATAAATAATTAATTAAAATTTATTAATAATCAATCGGGAGAATTACTAGTTATACCAAAATGAATTTGGTTTATGAATATTAGCGGCATACTTATTAAAAAAACGGAAGGATTATAATATACTGTAATTAATGATGGTGGAAGCTAAACACAACGAAAGCTTACAAACCTAAATAATGTCATTTTCCACACCAGATGTTTGATGTTTGTCCTCAGTGAAACCTCCTTCCCACAATGTTCTTCCCACCCTCCATTTTTAAGAAATCCACCACCTCCGTTCATGGCCTGTATTCCGCAACAAACTCAAAGACACGGAAATTCTTGCACGAGGAGAATGGTTCTTGTCATGGGTTTTTCCGTAATCCGCTTTCTCGAAATGAAGGCCCAAGCAATTGATGCAGGTTAGCTCCCTGTTACTTTCCCACATTTAATTTCTTTCCCTTCTCAGTGAAGTTTAATTAGTTCCTGAAGTTTGTTTTTATTTTCCTTTATTCTGTATCTAATATCTATTGGGTTTTGACATTCTTGATTTGGGGCACTGTTTACCAAGTGTTAATGGCATTGATTTGCAGGTGATGAGTATAACAATTTATGTTTTTTTGTTTTCTTTTTCAAACTACCTTAATTCCAATTAAAAAAAGAAGCATAAATCTTTTCACCTTATCTCTTCTGAGTTTTTAGAGGTTCTGAGATCTTTGTTGACAATAAGAAAGGTCTAAAACTATCAAAAAGATGAATCTTGTGCTGGTTTAGTGGCTCCAATTGATTTTGGGTTTTCACCATCCCGTATACGATAATCCCGCCCACGAGCGAGGTTGAGTGTTAGAAATTAATATAAATGAATTAATTTCACACCTCTCTACAAGTTCGGACAAGATGAAATTCTTTCGTTTATATTAATTTACTGACATTTTGAACTGTTTTACATTGAGCCTGGAAAAAAATGGCTAGGTGAGGGTACTCATCCTGAGTATCATTACATTACAAACATAGAAAATAGTCCATTGGGAAAAAGGAGAACATAGTCAGCATTCCTGCTTAATCACTGTTGTCTCAGAGTGCTCAGTTCCTTTTAGAGAGTAAAATTTGGAAGATAATCTTCTGGAACCTTCCCACATCTCAACACTTGCCTTTGATTATATGGTCTCGCCCTTTTAACACATTTACAGAATCAATGGTTATTGTTAAGGCATATAGGCATGAATTAAGGCTGTTAAGTTTATCTCTTGATTGCTTTCACCGTAGTTTCTTCATTGGCATATATTAGACATATGAGGATGACCTATAATAGTACAAACATGATCTATAATAGTACAAACATGATCTATAATAGTTTAGACGCTGGGCTATGTAAGAGAGTCCTTTTCCATCAAATTCCGTAAGCTCAATGCAAAAATTGTACACACTGCAGAGTTATTCTTCTCTACTTATTACTCTTCTTCCTGTCCATTTTCTGATACATTTAATAATGATAATAATAACACTAAATGAATTGTAGTATCATTTTCCCACTAATCTGTAGCTTGTGTTCTCCCTTTTTGGTTTCCTGCTACCCAGTACTTAATAAACCATGTTAGGGACACGATACTTTACACCAACTTTTGAGTTATAACTGATGACTTCACTTTTTCATTTCAGAAAATGCTGAATCAAGGGCACCCAACCAGAAACAGAATGCGAAGGTTTGCATATTTGCCAGATAAAATATTGTATAAGTTTTAGCTCTAGTTCTGGTAATCTGATTCTTGTATTTGTATGACATGTATAATATCATGCATACTAATGCACATATTTCATGTGCCCAGCTATCCTTTTCACTTCTCAATGTGCCCGGGTTCTTGGGGTCTGGAGTTCTTGCTGCCTTATGTGCGTTAACGAAGAAGGAAAAGGTCCCTTTAGATGCAACCATAGAATCTGTAAGCAATCTCAATGGGCTATTAGTGTTATATTGATGCATGCTTCTCTTAGGTGGACGCACAATTGAGCTCTCGTTCATGCCTCTGACCATTTTTTTCATTGCACCATAGATGAATGTGAAACTGAAGGAAAAAGAAGCTGCTATTACTTCTCTGGAGAAGAAATTTGAAGAAGAGCTATTAATTGAGAAACAGGTTCAAAATGAGGCGCTTGCAAAATTGAATGACGAGAAGCAATCTCTAGATAATCAATGGAAACTTGCAAATGATACTATTGAAAGCCTAGTTCACAATCTGCAGAAAGAGAAAAGAGTAGTTGAAAAGCTAACTATCCAAGTTGATGATCTTGAACGGAACATCGATGAGGCTGAGGAGGAGACGAGGCAAGTCGAACAACAGCTGAAGCAGAAGCTCGATTCTGCATCAGTCTTGCAAGAAAGGATCAACTTGCTTTCATCAGAGATCAAGGATGTAGAATATAGTAATGAGCATCTTAATTCTAAACTTTCTGATAGAGAAAGAGAGCTTGATCAACTGACCTCTGCATATCAGCAATCGGAGAATCACCTCGTTGTTTTGAATTCAGATATCAAACAATTAAAAGATGATTTGATAAAGAATGAAGAGGAGCTGGTATTGAAGAATGAAATGGTGCGGAAACTGGATGTAGAATTAACTTTTTCACTAGCTGAGAATAATGAATTGAGCAGGAATTTTGATGCTGTTTTGGATGAATATGACCAATTTAATTCGTCCACAAAAATGAAGTTAGCTTCAGATGCCAAGCTTCTGGTTGAAAGAGAGGAACAAATTCACCTGATCGAGGAACGAATTACGACTTCCCTAGATGAAGTGAAGAAAGACGAAAAATTGATATCTTCATTGGCTTGGGAGAAAGAGAATTCGAAAGAAATGCTGAATATAGAATCGGAAAATGTGAAAAAACTGGAAGAGGAATTTAAAATTATGCAGGATAATTTGGAGAAATCGAGAGATGAAGCTTCTGATCTGTATAAACAGTTGCAGCAATCAAGACACTTGCTCTCAGAACTTGAAGCTGAGATCGATAAGGCTCATTCCGAGTTTAGGGAAGCTAAGGAATCATTACTGAAGAAGGTTGATGAAGGAAAACAAGGACTTGATGAATTAGTTGAAGAATTGAGATTTGCTAATGAAGTTCTTCGTAAATTAAATGAAGATCTGCAAATTACGTCCCAAGAACTTGTTGTGTCTATGCAAAAATGTGATAGCTTAGAGAAAGAACTCGTTGATGGCCATATGAAACGGAAAAGAGCAGCTGCTGATCTTGATGAAGAAAAGAAGATTACTTCTTCCATGAATTTAAAGTTGAAGGATCTAGAGGTACAAATTTGGAAAGAGAAAGAAGCACAAAAAAATCTTGAATCAGATTTAGAAGAGGCTACTAAATCCCTTCATGAGATGAATCGAAATGCATTGATGCTTTCCAGAGAATTGGAGTTTGCTAATTCTCAGATTTCAAGCTTGGAAGATGACAGAAATGCCCTTTATAAATCTTTGGATTTGCAAAAGGGGTCTTATGGAGAAGCTGAGGGAAAGTTGGAAGACGCCCACAAACTGATAATGAGGCTCGGAAAGAGGAGGGAGAAGTTGGCAACGAGAGGAAAGAGGGTAGAAGAAGAATTGGCATCAGCAAAGGGAGAAATATTGAAGTTAAGGAGTAGAATTAGTTCTTCGAAAGCTCCAGTCGAATACGAACAAAAAGTTAACGTATTTGGAAGTAAAGGTTGTGCAAGAACAACGAGAGATATTTGGAGAAGAGATGTTAATTCTCCGCGACAAGATTCATAGTTGTTAGAGCATGTTACTACATAGTTTTTCATCTTCAGCTGGAGATTTTCCTGCTGAATTTATGTCTTGTTTGTATGATGTTCATTTTTTTTTTAAACCAAGGATTGCAAATCATTTTATTGGCAAAAGCAAACAACATTAGTAAGTAAGGCAAACCACAGAATTCGAAGGCCAACAAAAAGGACTAGGAAAAGACATATTTAGTTTTACGATTCACCACCTAATTGAAGTATATGGAATACCCTCCAACAACTCCGTTGCAATCGAATATGCTGCCTAAAGCTAACCAATCCATTGCATCCAAATTCACATCAACAACCATTTTCAAATCAACCCGTTTTCTTCAATCAGAGGGGTTCACCAATTTTAATTTATTCAGTTGTGTCCAAACTCCAAAGTCAGCAAAATCTGATTCTATCTCCTAAAGGCATACGCCTTTGAATAATTTAACCTTTTCATAAAACATAACATGAAAGACCGCATAGCGCAGTGGATTAGCGCGTTTGACTTCGGATCAAAAGGTCGTGGGTTCGACTCCCTGGTCGATTTTATTTCATTTTCAATTTTTTTACTCTTTTCAACATTTATGAATGCACCCGCTCATTTTATGAATTCACCCCCAAATCATTTTTTTTACAAGTAAACCCGCTCATTTTATGAATTCACCCCCAAATCATTTTTTTTACAAGTAAACCCGCTCATTTTATGAGTTCACGCCCAAATTATTTTTTTACCACAATTATCTGCACCCACTCATTTTATGAGTTCACCCCAAAATTATATTTATATTACAGTTATCTGCACCCACTCATTTTATGAATTCACCCCCAAATCATTTTTTTTACAACTACACCAGCTCATTTTATGAGTTCACCCCCAAATTATAATTATATTACAGTTATCTGCACCCACTCATTTTATGAGTTCACCCCCAAATTATCTGCACCCGCTCATTTTATGAGTTCACCCCCAAATATTTTTTTAAAAAATAATTATATTTAAAAAACTATATTATCTTTCTATTGATTTACACAAAATATAATAAAATCAACGTTAATTTATACATTTACAATTTGCAGCCGAGTTATCGTCGATTCACCACTAAATCACCCATATTTTTTAAAATAAAATCGTAAAAACATAAATAAATAAAAAACTATCGAAATTAGTTACAAATCTTAATTTTTTTTTCTTTTTAATTTTTTTTTTCAATTTTTCAGTTTTTATTTCAAACTTTTTATTTCTTCATTTTTTTTCTGCTTTTTTTTTTTTTATAGTATTTTTAAAAATTTTAATATAAAATAATATTATATGTATAATTTTATTATAGTCGCTAGTACAATAAGTAATAACCAATAATACCATAAACCATAATCAGTAATACCATTAGAGAATTTTTATAAAAAAGGCCATTCATAGCATCACCTTCTTAATAAAAGACCTAAAATATAATCTTTTTATTAAAGGCCAAAAACCCATGTTAATAACCTTTTATGCCCTTATATATAATTATGGTAATTAATTTATTAATTTATTAAATAAAGAACAAGTCTTCGTATTCCTACTTTATCGCCATATAATCAACCATATTCTTTCACAATAAATTTCCTTCCGTTTAATTAGGTAGCTATGGAATTCTCAAATCATAATATGACTTTCCTTATTCATATGCAATCTGCAAGATTGATTGTAAAATTGAATATGATCTGATTTCCTTCCGTTTAACAAGGTAGCTGTGTAATTTATCGCCACCGCTCACCGGCACGATCTGATTTTCTCCGAGTCGACATCTCGGATCCGGGTTAATCGGACGGTGGGGACGAGGGGGTGATTTCTGAGAGGCGGGAGAGAGAGTAGGTAGCGGTGGGGATGTGACGGCGAAGGATGGTGGAGAGGATGATTGTATCCGTGAGTGTTCGGTGTGTGCAGACGAAGAGGACGCCGGAGGTGGTGGAGGAGGCGGAGGTGGGCCTTTGACGACGATTTTGTCGCCTAGGAGTGGGGCGACGCAGCGTATGGTCCACATGGGAACCATTAATCCGGCGAGATGAAGAGTCTTGTCAAGGGTATGATATTTAATTCCACACATACACACATAATTTGCTGAGAATTTAGGATTTTTCAATGAGATGGTTTTGAGATGATTTTAATTTAGGTTCAATTTTGCTCTGTATTCGTGTAATTGTGATGATTTACGTGCGTGTTACTGGAATGTAGTTCATGATTATTTGTTATTGGTTTGGTCAAGGGATAATGCAGATCTTATTTTGCATATGTATACGTATTTTTGCATAACCACATTCTAATATGAAGACACAATACTATTTTTTATGCATTATTCATTTTATTATGCAGTTTTAGATTTCATTGTTCTGCATGTACGTATTGCATCTACATTTCATATTAATTTTCCAACAATGGTTAAGGGAGCAAAAATGTTATTCATTATTAATGAATATAAGTGACAATGGGTATGTAGATCATTAAGTTTGAATTTCAGAGTTTTGAGGAAATTTTTTTAATTTGGAAGGTAAGTAATCAACGATTTTAATTTGGGAAGACTTAGTTAATTAGCGGATTTGATGTGGTGAGAGATTTGCATTCAAAATTTAAAATTAGTTGACTTTCTCTAGATTAATTCGAAAATTAAATAGTAAGGGCATGATGGTACATTTATGTTACATTTTGATCTTAATTTGAAACTATTTTAAACCATGTCCTTATTTAAAAAATCACTAAGTGGAAAGACCTAATATGTGAAATCCCCATACCATTAATAATAATCAGTAATAACTTATACAATAACAAATAATTGCTCACATCTAATTATATTCAATAATACCAAGAACAATTATTAGTAATACCACGAACAGTAATCTGTAATACCATTAATATTAATTAGTAAAATTTTATACAATAACAAATAATTTCACACTTCTAATTATATAAAATAATACCAAAAAATAATTATCAATAATACCATGAAGGAATGAACACTAATTAGTAATACCATAAACATTGATCATTAATATCTTATACAATAACAAATAATTTCACAAATCAAATTATATTTAGTAATACCAAAAATAATTATCAGTAATACCATAAACAATAATGTATAATACCATAAACAATAATAATAATCAGTAATGCCTTAATAAATAATAAATAATTCCACACGAACGATCAGTAATACCACAAACAATAACCAGTAATACCACAATTACTAATCAATAATACCGTAATCAATAATCATTAATATTAATTCAATAGTGTATTAATAGTAATACCACAATCAATAACTAGTAATACCAAGACCACTAACAATAATACCATAAAAAAAGTGGAGGGAGTGCAGACCGGGGTGTACTGAAGAAAATAGGGGGTGCACATTACCAAGCCCAATTGAAGAGAACCCTAGACAAATAGAAGGGCACCCTAGGTCAGCAGTCAACGCCTGAGATTTCATCGACAACATACTCACAGTCAGTGACGGAGCCAGGAATTTTAGATTGGGGGGCCCGATTTACATTACTATAAAGACAAAATAATATTATATTTAATTCATTATAAATTTTGATTGTTCCGACTCATAATAGGTGAAACGGGGTGTTAAAATTATTAGACAAATGTATAACTTAAAATATATTCCCTCCATCCCGTAATGATTTGAATACGTTGATAAGTTCACTTTTTAAGAAATGTGAATTTAGTGAGGTGTGGGGTCAAATAAATGAGGAGTATTTTTGATAATTTAGTGAGGTATAAAAGAAATTTAATGAGGTGTTAAAAAAAAATTAGTGAAATGTAGGGAAGAATGTAGATTAAAATGAGTGACAATTTTTAAAATAAAATGATGTAGTGAGAATATTAATTTTATAGATTATTTACTTATTATTATGAGTGTACAAATAATTTTAAAGCGTCTCAAATAAAAAAAAGTATACAAATAATTATAAAACGGAAGAAATATACATAATAAAAAAAATTGGTGGGGGGCCCACTGCCCCCGCTGGGCCCTACGTAGCTCCGTCCTTGCTCACAGTCCTCCGTCGGACCGTCGTCAGCCGGAGGAAGAGGCTACGCAGGAGCATGGTGAAGAAGACGAAGCAATGTAGCTTCGATTTGGACAAATATGAACAACGAGAGAGAAGTGAGTGTTGCAGGCGAGCACCATTGATGCCGGAGAAGCTCCTGGATCGCGAACACAAAGGAGATTGATCGAAGCAGTCGCGTCGGTGGTCGAAATGAGCAGAGGTTTTTGACCGCCATGGATCGTGGCCGAGATGGAAGATGATGTCGATTGTCATGGAATTGAAAAATCATGATTGCGATTTGAGTGGGGGTCTCGGGCTTAAGCGGCTGGGACGGAAGCGTCGTCGTCACTGTCGAAGGGGTGGTCGGATATGGTGGTGGCTGGGTCACCCACCGACCGACATGAATTTTCGACAGGTCCTTTACTCATCAAATTAAAATTGAAATTCAGGTGCACCGCCGACCGACTATAATAAAATCATACCTATAATATTATTTTGTATTAAGATTAAAAAAATACACATGAAAAAAATGAAAAAGAAAGGTCGAAAATAAAAAGAAAAAAAAAAGAAGAAAAAAAAAATTTGGAAAAAAAAATTGAAAAGAAAAAAATCGAGATTTGTGGCTAATTTCGATAGTTTTTATTAATTATATTTTTACAATTTTTTAAAAAGAGTATGGTTTACTTGGTGGTGAATCGACGGTAACTCGACAATAACTCGTCTGTATATTGTAAATATATAAATTAGAGTTTATTTTATTATATTTTGTGTAAATTAATAAAAAGATAATATAATTTTTTTAAATGTGATTATTTTTTAAAAATTATTTTGGGGTGAACTCATAAAATGAGTGGGTACAGATAATCGTAATAAAATAATAATTTGGGAGTGAACTCATAAAATGAGCGGGTGCAGATAACCGTGGCAAAAAAATGATTTGGGGGTGAACTCATAAAATGAGCGAGTACATATAACCGTGGTAAAAAACGATTTGAGGGTGAACTCATTAAATGTGTAAGTGCAGATAATTATAGTAAAAATTAATTTGGGAGGTGAACTAATTAAATGAATGGATGCAGATAATTTGAATTAAAAAAAAATGAAATTGAGGAGGTATGCACCATGCACTTGCATGCATACAAGTATTTGACTTTGTCTTTTATTTCATTTTCATCGAAAGAATTTTACTCCTACTGTGGTCGTATTTGTTTTAATTTAATACGGAGTAAGGATTTTCACGTTGCATGCGATTTTATAAGTTAAATCAATAAATAAATTATACTCCATCCCCTACTTGATATAAAACTATATTTTACATGGATTTTAACAAATGAATTGTTTATTAGTATTGTAAAAGATAAAATGAGGGTAGTAAAAAAATTTCAACTTTATAAATATTAATAAAGTTGTTTTTTTTTTTGGATGAAGGTAATAAAGTTGCTTTTTAATGTAATAAAATAGTGACATTTATTGTAATTGATTCGGGTGGAATTTACACGTTTTAGAGACACACGTTAAGCGTGTTTTGATGTGGATTTCATTGATTTATGCATTGAATATGATTGTTTAAGCCGAAATGAGAGAAATGTTGTGTTTTGTCGATTTTGTAGGAAATACGATGGAATTTGGAGCAAAACATCAACCATACTTTACGGGATCAGGAAGAGGATTGCACGGTTAGATTCGTCTCGAAAAACGGAGTGGAATAGCCAAAAGAATCGAGTCAATCGGACACCCGAGGAGAAAGTTATGTACGAAACGAGAAAGGGGCCGAAGACGATCGAGTGAGCACGGCCGAGCACCATGCTCGAGCTGGCCGTGCTCGAAACAGCGATTTTGGCCAAGGAGAGGGCACGGCCGAGCACCCCTCTCGGTCGAGCTCGAGCACAGCTTCGTCCACAATGCCTCGGCCGAGCATCCCATCGACCACTGTCCGCGCGCCACGGCCGAGCATCAGTCTCAGCCGAGCTCGATGCCTCCCCTGCACCACAGCGCCTCGGCCGAGCACCAATATCGGTCGAGCATCAC
The DNA here is from genome assembly GCA_963675135.1 of Galeopsis tetrahit. NCBI lineage: Eukaryota > Viridiplantae > Streptophyta > Magnoliopsida > Lamiales > Lamiaceae > Galeopsis > Galeopsis tetrahit. Next base: position 64,889,696 of record OY776127.1, read on the forward strand.
CCATTTCGCCCACATGCCCAGCACGAGCTCGGCCGAGCACCTGCTCGCCCCCAAAGCCATTTTGCACGGCCGTGCCAACCCCATTTTCGGTGCCTTTTCACTATTTTGGCCTATTTTGAAGGACCAACTTGCAATTTTGGCATCCAAACCCTACCCCGACACTATATAAGCCCCATTTCTTGAAATCCAAGACATTCTCCCCCAATTCCTCAATTTCCACACATAGTTACACATACTTGGAGGTGTTTTGGCCATATCTTCCTCAATTCTTCATCAAATCAAGCAAGGAAGGATGCAATAGCATGGAAATTCCATTCTCTACCACATTTTAGACTAAACTTTCTCTTTCTCCCTCTTTTTAGTTAGCTATTTCATTTGGATTTTGTAATTTGATTATGTTAGTTATGGGCTAGAACACTTTTGGTTCTAGGGCTATGTTTACACTTTGGATGATGTTTATGAATTAATTTCTTGTTTATTTGGTGGTTGTGTTGCTATTTCTATTTGAATGCTTAACTTTCATTGCAAGACATGTTGTCAATGGCCATGATAATATGTTTTATTTATTGTTAATTGAAATTGGATTGAGAGATCTTTTTCATTAATCGTATTTGAACATTCGACCCAATATTATTGTGAGCTCGAGAGAGGATCAATATTATCGGGAGGGTATTAGATGATCCTAGGAGCCTTTTGGGGAATTATTATGCATGCTAGGTAGAGATACTCGTTTGTGTTATAATTTCTCTTGAATTAATTGGATCGAAAGAACTTTTAATTCACTATTTCGTGATCAACCCTATAGTAATAAACACAACACCATTTAAATATGTTTTGGCTCATAAATTAACTCCTTAGTGTGACATATGCCTTGGAATCTATTTCCCTTCTTTGAGTTTTAACCATATTTCTCTCGTTTCTTTGTGATTTGCATGAACATTTGTTGATCGATATCTACATTACTCTTTTAATTGTTTACTCGTGACATTTAGGTAGATAATTAGGGGTAATCGCCACACTTTACAACTTATCGATCATCGTCTATTTAGAATTCCGTCAACAAACTACACTTTTACGCTATACCTCCTCGTGAGATCGACCTCGTACTTACTTCTCTACGATAGACACCGTATACTTGCGGTCGTTTATTCTAGCGTTGTAGAATACGTGAATCAGTAATAATGTGATGTTTTAAAGTGAATGTTTAAATTTTAAAAGTATTTTTGCTATTTTAAGTCATTGACCCAAGTAGGGGACGGATGGAGTATTACTTTGTGCAAATCCGATATTTTATACGAAAATTTGTTATAATATTTTCAATTGCACTCTTGTGTACCAGTTACATAGTTACATGTATGTAACTGGATCCAATAACCCATTACAAATAAACCAATTTACTATATCCAATCCAATAACCCATTACAAATAACACATGACCCATTTACTATATTAATTTAACACATAGATTTTTTCATGGACTTTTATTTTACTTCAATTAATTTTTTTTTTACTTTTATCATTAAAAGATAATACTCCATCAATTTTTTAAAATTTTATTTTTTTATTTTACTCCAATTGATATTTATATTTCTCTTTTTAATATTATTTTTTAAATTTATTTTTCTTCTTTTTTATCATTTGTGTTTCAAATGATAATTTTTTTTCACGTACTTTCTTTTTATGGCACAAATAATTATTTTAAAATTTTAAAGTCTAATAAGAAAATTTTAAAAATAATATATTAATAGTTTTTTTAAGTATTAATTAGTATAATAATAATTTATTTTAAAAAATAAAACTCTCATCTCTCTTAGCTACAAGTGTTCAATTGTATTGGTACTATTTTACTTTAAGTAATTGATATATAATTTTCATCTTATTCTTTCAAAATTTTACTTCATTCTTTATAAATTTTACTTAGTTTTACATTTTTAATTATTTTTTTTCATTCGAGCTTTCATTTTTTAATCACTTTATTTTAGTTTTTTATGAATATAATTTTTAGTTTATAAGTGTTATGATAACAATTGATAAGTATTATAGTATATTATTAGTTAATATGCACAATTGTATGTATTAGTTTATATACAATATAATATTAGTTTATATTGGTACAAATTCTGATGTTTTCGAGTTTCGAGTTCACATACTAAATAGTTCAAATATAGTATAGTATTAGTTCACATATTGTATAGTATTAGTTCATATACTCTATGATACTAGTTCAAATATAATATAATATTAATTCACATATTGTATAGTATTAGTTCATATATTAAATAATATTTTTATACACACAATAATCTCTAGTACTATACAATATATTAACTAGTACTATACCATACGCGTACTAATACTATGTCGTATTTAAACTAATATTATATTTAACAAAAAATACATAACTTAACACATTCATAATTTCAGGCATACCATGCAAATTAATAAATCAATATTAAAAGATTGATATTAACTAACTAGTAAGAAAAACAAAAGTGAGAATGAATCACACTGAACACACAATTCAATTAATAGATACGATTACACTCAATAAACATATGAATGCATCAATACGACGATGACCACAAAAAAAATAATAAAGTTGATGCAATATTATGCTCGTTTCTTTCCCAATTCTCCACTCATTTAAGTTTCTAAATATAAATTTTATTTTTCAATTAGATTTTGTTATTATTTAGTCTTAAAAAAATAATCTACAACTTTAAAAAAACTTGTAACAAAAATAATAAAGACATAATAAAAAAATCTTAGTTATTATAAATCAGATTAAAGTTAGAAAGTGAGCATGTCATATTCATACATTTATACCTAAATTAGAAAAAAATTGAATTTTTTTAATTTAGTTTTTTTTTCCGATTTTTTTTGTATTTTTTTCCTAAATTTTGGTAATTTTTTGAAGAAAAAAAATTGAAATTTTTATTTCATAATTTTATTTTTGAGTTTCATATTTTTTTCAATTTTTTTATATTCGTTATTTTTATATTTATTTTTTTAAAGTTAAAAAATAGAATAATATTTGACTTCGTGGTGATTCATTGGAGACTATAACTATAATTTTAATGAGTTGTATTTTAATTTAATTGATAAAATGGTAATATAGTTTTTTACATGTATTTTTCTTTAAAAAAAATTGGGAGTGAAATTAATAAAAAAGAAGGTAAATAACAAATAACACATGTAAAAAATTGAATTTAGTTACATGTATGTAACTTGTACACATAAGTGTCTAAAAGAAGTGAGTGTGGACTTATTAAAAAAAGAAGGGTAAATAGAAAATTGAATCCAGTTACATGTATGTAACTGGTACACATAAGTATTTGCCTTTTTTGTCTATGAAAATCAAAAGTTACTTTAAAATTATTTTCATGCTACATGCATGTTATTTCATCTGTCAAGAATTCCAGTCGATTATACGTCTCCAACCAAGTAGAATACTTGAAGATATAAGAAATAACCAGCTAAGATAGTAATTCAAAAAGTAATCAACAAAACAAACAACACACAAAGAATTTAAGTGGTTCGATTAATGTGATCTACATCCACTGGACCAGACGAGTACTTCTTTGATTGATCAAGAATGTTTACACACTCATTCACTCGGAATAGGATATTTCCTCACTTCACTCGTGAACTCACACAACTCAAAGATTACAATCGTACTTGCATCCAAAAATCTAACTCTCTAATTTTTCTAACATTTACAATGTACACAAACAAGAGTATATAAAGACCAATGGTAGTTGCTGTTGTTAGGAACTGTTTTGAGTAGTTAGCAACCGTTTGCAACCGCTTGTAACAACCCATGTGCTCTGTTATTGCCCAACTGAAATGATAGTTATGCCCTCAAGTAGTTGTAACTGTAATACAGCTAGTTAAAGTAACTTTCATATCAGAAGACTTGTCCATAAAGACCAGAACACTACTTAGTGTTCTGATACTCTTCTGTTCTTGTGATCAAAAGCTAACTTTGGTGATAGACTCCATACTGTGCTGATCAAGTACTGTGCTGATCAAGTACTGTGCTGATCTACTCTGCTGAAGTACTGTGCTGACCAACTCTGCTAAAGTACTGTGCTGATCTGACCAACAGTGCTGAACTCTAAGCATCACCTTCTCAACTGATTGAAAACCTTCAATTCATCTGATTTCGGCCTAAGTCATCTTATCTGATCCTATCAGCTCACTACTTACTTACTGTGCTGACTTTGAGGGCAATTTTTTTTAAATATAACATTTTTAGGAGTGTTTTCTAAAATGTAATAAAAATAGAAGAAATTTTCAATTTAGACAAAGGCCTGGGTGCCACCCTAGCTTTTTGAAAAGGTCTAGGTGCCACCCCAGCCTCTTAATTTAAAAATCGAAAAAAAATAAAAAATAACAAAAGGTCTATGTCAGAAGAGCCTCTTAGACGGAATGGGACAACACACAATCAGACGTGTCAAAAGGCATATGTGGCAGATGGGCCTTTACATCCTCAAAATTGTGTAAATTAGTTTTTATTCACGTTATGCATATTTATATTTATTTTCATGTAATGTTCATAATATTATTTTTTTCATTTATTCACATTATGTCAAATTAACTAAATTATCCCCACTAATTACTAACTCATCCAGGAACACAAACCCACTAGTTTTAAATATGAAGGTGTTCGTCAATTAAAATTTTCGTTTCAATCAAATTTAAATTGATTTTCAGATTAATTCAATTATTTAATTCGATTCAATTTTTAATTTTCTTACAATCAAATTTTAAATTATTTTAAGAATGGTTCTTTTTTAAATTGTATTCAATTTTTTTTAATTTATTTTACAATCAAATTTTTTAAATTATTTTCAGAATAATTCGGTTATTTAATTAGATTCAGAACAATTTCTTATTTTTTTATTTGATTCGGATTTTTAAAAAAATTGCTACAGTCAAAATTTTAAAATCATTTTCGGAACAATTCGGTTATTTAATTAGATTCTGAATAATTTCTTTTTTTTTAAAAATTCATATTTGTTAAAAAAATTGTTACAGTCAATAAGTTGGGTTATAAAATTTTTAAATAAGTTGATCAATAAATTTATGTTACTGGATGTGGCGAATAATAATTAAAAAAATTAATTCAGATTCTTAAAAAATTTGTTACAGTCAATTACTGGATTTTTAAAATAAGTTGCGTTAAAATAAAAATTTTATAGTCAGATTATTTTTTTTAAATAAGTTGGCTTATAAATTTTGAAAATAAATTTGATTTAAAAATACGTTTTTTATAAAAGTAAAAATATTAAAGATAATATTAACTCAATTTATTTTTCTTAGTACGGTAAATAATACATATATGAAGGTGTTCGCTAATTAAAATAAACATAAATATGCATAACTTGAATAAAAATTAATTTACACAATTTTCAGGATGTAAAGGCCCATCTGCCACACACACAAGCCTCTTCTGGTATATGTGTCTTTTTATTTTTTTATTTATTTATTTTTTTCAATTTTTAAATTAAGAGGTTAGAGTGGCTCCCAGGTCTTTTCAAAAAACTAGGGTGGCACCCAGGACTTTATCTAAATTGAAAATTTCTACCATTTTTGTTAAATTTTAGAAAACACTCCTAAAAAATGTTATATTTAAAAAAATTTACCGACTTTGAGATTATGAGATAACACTCACATCATCAATAAATAAATTATACTACGTTGTATAAATAAGAGGAGAAAGTGGGAATCATTTAAATTATAGTGTAAATGATTGACTTGTATCGTTTTTTAACACTTTTAAGTACGTCAAAATACGATCCTCACAAACGTATGTGTCCGATTGTAGTACATAAGTACGATCAAATAGTTTGTTCAGTGAAGGGTCTAGTTGAGTGCAAGTGAATCCCTAAAGTTAAAAGTTTTCATGTTATTGTAGTAATTACACTTGTTTGTATGATTTTCGGGATTTAAAACACAAGTATGAAATTACATTAAATAATATAATAAGAAATAGACAAAAGAAATAACAAGATATCTAACTTTCGAGAGAAAGTGCAAGAGAAGGGGTATTGCCTCAAATGTTTTCGTTTTGTGGGTAATTTAATGAGTTAACGAACCAATTGCATGAATTAAACTATGATTTTGGATTAAGTTAAAGGCTAATACTCATATGTGTAGACCCCCTCGAAAGGCATATGTGGATACGTGCATTGATTAACAATTATATGATCTAAACAAATACCATACGCTCATAATATAGTGTCTCATAAGCACTTTCAACACGGTTACTAATGCTTATGAGACGCCCTCTCACCAATATCCTAAACGACCTCTATTCGATTGGTGTCTAAAGTTGTCGATCTAGCAATTAACCGCATCTCGGTTAAGCTAATTACTACTTAAATTATATTCAATTAACCAAAGCTCACACTTACACTCCCAATCATGCAACCCAACTCTCGTTGCAATTAACATAATCGAACATGCTCGCTAATAGGGTTGATTAACCAAATGAATCATTTACAACACAACTCTAGAAACATAAACACCCAAAACCTAAGTTAATCATGCAATAAATCCATAATTACACTCTAAACACCCATCAAAACATCCACACCCAAGGCAATGAGAATTTAGCCCATGGTTCTAGAAGAGAATGTCATGGCTACACCAAAAACAAGCATCAAACTTATAGCAAAATAGTAAGTTATTGGAGAATTTAAGAAATTACCAAATTGAAATGCAAACAAAAGTAATATCATCTTGATCATGGAATTGTAGCTACAAAACGATGTAATAGACGATGTCCGATGATAATCGTAGCTTGATTTTAAGTAAAAATCACTAATCTATCTAGTTCTATGAAGAATTAAAACTAAAAAGGAAGAACACTACTAAGTATGTGTTTGTGTGAGAAATTGTTTGTAAAAAAAAAGAGTAAGACCCTTTTCAAAACTCAAATTGGATCTATTTACAGTTGGAGTAGAAGTCTTGGGTGAATTTTGCAATTAGATCCTTCAAAAATGGAGAAAATGAGTCAAAACCCCCGAGAAATGGAAAAGTAGGGTGACTCGGCCGAGTCTGTGCACTCGGTCGAGTCTGTGCACTCGGCCGAGTGTTTAGCAAAATTAAAAGTTGCAGTTTTTCGGTCCTGACTCGGCCGAGTATGTGCACTCGACTGAGTGTTCATAAAAAAATTCGAAATTTGAGGTTGAGGTCTTGACTCGGCCGAGTAGACCCTAACCCCTGCTTCTTGTTTTGTGCATAACTCTCGATCCTGAACTCCAATCGGATTGATTCTTGTTTTATTACGAGCCTCTCTTTGATACCTTTCACATGATCCACTCTTCAGATTGATCCAATGGTCTGATTTTCGTGATTTGCTTCGAAACACCACGTTTTACTTATAAACATCGACATCCCACTACCTTTCTCACAATTAAATCAAATCATCCACAATTGACTAATAAAATGTGAAAATATAAGAAATATAAACTCTAAATATGCACTAAAAGTCATGCAATTTACGCCCCCGAATCAATGATCTTATACTATTGAGAAATAGTGAAATGGAGGTAGTGATTGACTTATCTAAATTTTTTTTATCCTATTCGATTGGTATAAAAGTGTGTAGGTATGAATATATAGAAGGTTCTAAAATAACTTTAGAACCACTTATTTGCGTAATTGAGGTGACCTATTAGATTAAAACAATCTCCACCCTCCGTTGAGAAAGTTGAACTTATAAGTTAGTATATATACCATTAAAACATACACGAGTCAAATGTAGTAATAATTTTTTTAAAAAAAATGTAAAATGAGTTGAAATAATTTTAAAACAGGCTAGTATCAATTAATTAGCAACATGGTTTATATGTACTTAATGTGTTTAAAATTTTCGGTACAGAGGTGCTATACACTTATTGACACTATTTGAAATTAACAACGCCGTCCATAAGCATTTGAGAAAATTTGAGTGTGTTCCATAGTTATAATGACATATTTTGATAATTATTATTGAGGCGCGGAACGTCTAAAATCAAAAGCATCGGTTTTACCATTATAACTAACTTTGGGTTACACTGATATCGTGTATTCCCAGAGACACAAAGTCGTGCTACACAAAATCGGATGTGGGATCACATGTGGAGACGAGGGATCTCTTCTGAAAGAAAAAGCTATATCATTGTTAATAAATTTTATAAAAATAAAATAAAAATTACGTTAATAAAGAGGAAATATTGCAAATTCTAATGATAAAACAAATAAAGAGAAATCACATACATATTAATATATTACCATTCGGATGAGTTGTTTTGTTTTATCCATACATATTAATATATTACCATTCGGATGAGTTGTTTTGTTTTATCATTTGATCGGAGAAGTTTGTCAATAAATACGGTTCAATTTATTGGCACACGACCTTTGTCAATGAAAATTTTTATTGGCACACGACCTTTGTCAATGAAATACGGTTCAATTTGATCGGATAAGTTAGTCAATGAAATACGTTTCAATTTATTGGCACCCGGACATGTTTGGACTTATGAATTTATGATTGTATTTGGCACAAGTATTAACAAATATAATATTAAATGTGTAGTGTGTTGTTGGGTTGAGATAGAGAGAGGTAGAAAAAAAAAAGATAAAGTAGATAATGGATGTTGAAAAAAAAAAGGTATAGTATATATCCTAATAATTTTAGGACTGGTCATGGAGCAGTTGTATGTTAAGCTAAAATTTGTGCAAAAATATTTTTAGCAAGAAAAAATGTACACAAACACTTTTTTTTTTTTTTATACCCACCGCTCATTATATTAGTGATTTTAGATTATTTATTTATATGGTACATTTTTCATAAAAATTCTTTTATTGGCAAAGTTGAATTTGGCATGTGGCTAGATTAAGTTTTTTTCTTTAAACAAATAAATATTTAAGATAAGTAAATATCTTATATTTAATTAGAATAATTTTATATAAATACACCATCTTTAAGTCAGTCTCAATTTAATAATGACTTTCAAGATTATAATAAAAAATCTCAACCTTTAATATTTGCCACATAATATTATATCTATTATATTTTAATAATTTTTTAATTTCAAATTAAACTATACATCTTAAATATAATAAAAATAAACTTTTAAAATATGAATTACACTTTAATAAATATTTTTACAAACAAAGAAAGATAAACAAATAGTTGAAAACAAAGAAACCAAAATCAAAATAAGGATTGTGATTAAAGAAAGATAAACAAATAGTTGAAAACAAAGAAACCAAAATCAAAATAAGGATTGTGATTAAATTGAGATTGGGCTGAAGGTTGTAATGTACTCCCTCCGTCACACTACTATAAGTTTCCCACTTTCCTTTTATGATGTCTCACTATAAGTTTCTCATTCCATTTTTGGCATATTATTTTCTCTCTTCCAATCACATCACTTTTACTTTATCTCATACTTCATCTAATACCCATCTATTATTTTCTCTCTCACCATCACATCACTTATACTTTACCTATTATTTTATCATATTTCTTAATCAAAACACCCAAAAGAAATGAGAAGTTTATAGCATACTTCATCTAATACCCATCTATTATTTTCTCTCTCACCATCACATCACTTATACTTTACCTATTATTTTATCATATTTCTTAATCAAAACACCCAAAAGAAATGAGAAGTTTATAGCAGGACGGAGGGAGTATAATTTAATGTGTTCGGCTAAAGGTACACACGGGAGGACACCCACCAAAGATTTTTTTAATCATTCAGAAAATATAAAATGTCCCATATACCCTTCTTGTAAAATTTATGAAAAAAACAAAGATGAATACCATCTCCTCCACCACTTCTTGTAAAATGTCCCATCCACAACTTCTATTTCACAACATAATCATCTCCTCCACCAACACCAAAATAAACACCATTCTTCAACAAAAAAAAACTCAAGAAACACAAAATTTTAACAAAAATAAAAATAAAAAAAAAATTTAAGTTGTTCGAAAATATTAACTAAACAAAGATAAGATGTAAGAAATTTTTTACCCAACAAACCAATCGTTTTCGAAAAAAATTAATGAACAACTTTCATTTGTCCGAAAAAAAAAACCAGGCATCTTGTTCGAATTTTTTTTCAAAACAACTTAAATTTGTCCAAAAAAAAATTCAAAACAACTTAAATTTGTCCGAAAAAAAGATCGAACAAAAAGTTCAGAATTTTTTCCAAAACCAAAACAGATTGTTCGAAAATAATTCACGAAATTCGAAAAACCCTAATTTTCCCAAATACAGTACAGTATATACTTATGTTAAGAGACTGTATTTTTTTTGACGGATAAGAGACTGCATATTCAAACTGATATAGAGTAGATAAATAATGTACAATACGAACTCTGAATTAACAGAAAATGAGAAAATATCTTTCCCTCAAAACAAAATAAAGTTGGAACAATTAATTAGATAAAATATGAAATTATAATCCGACACTTTTGTATTAAAATTTGATTTTAATGAATTTGACACAGTTATGTCTATGGCTGCAACCAATTGAGAATGCATATCATGGCAGAATTCCAAGAAAACAATCAAATAAATACCAAAATAAAAACTTTAATCAATTTCAAAATCGAATTCCACATTCCACAAACTCAACGAATTGAACTAAACATTATAGAAACAAAATCTTAGAAGATTGAAGATCGAATGGATCGCAGAAAACCAAGCAGTTCCAACAAAGTTAATTTGGCCTAAGGCTGTAATTCAACGGAGCTAGAAAGACTAAATTAGCATACCAAATGATAATGATTCAAATGCAAAATCAAACAAATTTGTGTTCCAATTTATACGTTGAAGATCACACTCAAGAACAACTACTCAAGATCATACTCAAAAGCATTCGCAAATGCTCAAAGAGCAAAGAGTCGCATTTTAATTTTTATCTAATCAAGCAAACAGATAGATTCCAAAGAGTCATAACTATCAGAATTAAGTGAAACAATACGAAAACTCCATCAAAATTAAGAAAATATAACATAATTCTCCTCACTTGAACAATCTTCAACAAAAGAAACATTACAACCAACCTACTAATCGATGGTCTGCATAATATCTTCGGCGGTGAACTTAGTGCCCTTGTCCTTATCAGCGGCGGCGCGGCCCTTGGCTTTGCGGTCAAGAAGCGATTTACGGTCCTTATCGAGACGAAGCTTGGTGATAACAACCTTGGAAGGGTGAATACCGACGTTAACAGTAGATCCGTTAACCTTCTCACGGGTGATGCGCTCGATGTGGATTACCCATTTCTTACGGTAGACCTGGACAACCTTACCCTCGCGACCCTTGTAGGTACCACGAACAACTTGCACTTCATCGTCCTTGCGAACAGGCATCGAACGGACGTTGTACTTGGATCGGAGGTCGCCGGATAGAGGAGCGCTCATGATAACACGGCGCACGCTCGACGGCGCCGTAAAGTGAGCCTTTCGGCTCTTGCGCCGGGAGGAAGACACTCGTGGGTTAAACTTCATTTTGGCGGCTTCTCTGGTCTACTCTACTCTGTGATGATGAAGGCTGAAGAGAAACTAATCTAGGGTTTCTGATGTGTTTATATAAATTTGGGTCATGGGCTAGGTCATGCTTTGTTTAGTGGGCTGGGCCTGGCTTCTCTAATAGTTCAATATAATAGTCGTGGGTTATATACCCCTCCAAATTTGTTAAATATACACTCCGATTCATGCACTCCCCCAAAAAATGAAGTATTAAATATTTAATCAGGACACATTTCGTTGTTTTATTTATTTTAATATGTGGTCAAATTAAATTAAATACATATGTATTTTTGTTTTAATATAGGATATATTATATAGATATTTAGCTTGAATTATCTTGAATCTTAATATGTAAAAAAATGTTAAATATAAAAAAGAAGTGATTTTTATACAATATAATGGATTCAAAATTAGAATCCACATAAGCCAAATTGATAAATGGGGAAACAAATTGGAACAATATTGAGTATTGATTTTCCTCCCTTAACCAATGGTTCATTTTGTAGTACTATATTTTATTAATGCATATAAGGATTTTCATGGTTCGGAGTGCATATATCTCTTAGTGGGCCTTAAAATTGGGCCCAACGTTTTTAATTGGCAACAGTCCAAATTAATTTCAGAATAAACTCAAGGTCGAGGCTATATGCTTTAAACTGTATTTAAAAAAAAAAATAGGTAGAGGCTTGAATATAACAAGCCGTTTCAAATATTTGTATGTTAACTACCACTAAACAAATTATGAAATTCGGTGATTAGTACAGTACAGTGTGTAAACAAATATGAGTAATATAAAAAGGAAATAATAGTATCATATAATTAACCGGCTGAATCCTGGAACCGGAACGTAATTGAACCGGGATGAAATTATATCAAAATTCATATATCAATCAGCCCAGATATTAATTTCAATTGCCATTCATTCATCGGATCTCAACCTCACATCCATTAACCCACTATACCAACCAATAACCTTCCTAATTTCTGCTGGGAATTGCTTTCAATGAATGTCAAATTCCCAAGAGTATCAAGCCAAAAAGAAAAATGAAAAAAAAAAAAAAAAAACTGAGAATTTAACACACCAGGTTTCGGCTATATGTTTGAATCTAGATGAAGTTTAGTTACGATCTCTTCATAAACGCTTTCAAACGTGACCGCTCCTGCTTCTAGTTTATCAAGCGCCTGCACAGACGTTTAAACAATCAGAATATTGAAAAGGTCTAGAGCACACATATCATGAGTACTGATATGTTGGATTAAATAACTCACAACCCAAATAAATATAATTAAACTTCACAAGGATGACTATTGATGTAATGATTTTCTTGATATATATTTCATTATCAAATCTAAAGACTACTCAATGTTATATACCTAAGATTTGAATGTTAAGATCTTGTCTACAGTTAGACATATTGGCCAAATTGCACCATTTGGCCATTTTAAAAGAATTGGCCAATATAATGACATCATGCAAAAGTCTGTTTTTTTTTTTTGGCAATTAGGCATAAACATATTTATGAATCAATGTTATATACCTAAGATTTGAATGTTAAGATCTTGTCTACAGTTAGACATATTGGTCAAATTGCACCATTTGGCCATTTTAAAAGAATTGGCCAATATAATGACATCATGCAAAAGTCTGTTTTTTTTTTTTTTTTTGGCAATTAGGCATTAACATATTTATGAATCATAGATCACTTTCCGTCTTCCCCCAACTTGTAGTTAAAAGAATTGGCCAATATAATGACATCCTGCAAAAGTCTTTTTTTTTGGCTATTAGGCATAAACATATTTATGAATCATAGATCACTTTCCATCTTCCCCCAACTTGTAGTTAATCATAGAAGGTGGTGCTTAATAAATAAATTACTACATGATAGACTGGGTGTAAGCATTTGGGTGATGATTCAATTAAGTAATTTTGACTTTTTAACTTGATTCTAAACACTTCTCCTCACTGTCAAGCTTTTGAACACGGAGCCTTTCATGAACAATTTTTGGGATGATTTCTATCTGGTTACTGTGATGTGATTCTGACTGCGCTAAAGACCTTTGTAATTGTACCCACAGATCAACCACTAGATATGCATTTAAACTTGGATTATTGACAGTTAGAATAGATGAAAAAAACGCAATTTTGTAATAAAAATCATGGATACAACAAACTACCAAAGCACATTATTGAGAGGGAGTTTAAGAATCAAAGTCAAATCCAAAATTTCCATCCAAGCCCAAGTTTCTTTAATCAAGCCTAAGAACGAAACGATAGTCCAAGTCCATTGTGTAGTAGCATCTAAAATTGAGTACAACCACCAACTAAGATTGATTATGGAAAGAACTATCAAGTTAGGTGAAGTAGTACATGTGGTCTCCCAAGATAACTACGACAACTTAAATAGTTTTCCATATTCATATAAGAACATTCAGCACTCTTGTTTCATGAAAAGCAAGGTCAAACTCCCTACATGTATTTAACACCAATGAAATAATGCTACTAAAGTGACAAAACTACTTATTTTCAAACTGTAGAAACTTTCTGTTTCAGTTAAACTTCATCAGTTGTCATTTCATGATATCTTATTGGTTAAAGAACTGATTGTGCATCAATTCAATTACAGAAAGAATTAACTACACAAAGATAAAGCCAAACCAGGATCATTAACTTTAAGGTCCAACTAATGTATGAATAAATTTGAGTCACTCCAACAAAATTCTACCGGAATTATAAAGATCATGAGTTGAGAGCATTAATAACAATTTGGAATAAACATATAATTAAAAGCTGAACTGAGAAGAGAAGAAAAATAAAGAATGTTCAAGGCGAAACCGCGAAAGTAACAGGAACAATACGGTAAGAGATGAGGTTTCTAACAATAAGCTTGAACATAAAAAAATCATAACATTAGAAATAAATCTTCGATAAAAAGGACTTGGTCAAAACAGAAAAGGGCTTACTTGATCGATATCTTGAGATAGGAATTTCTCGCAATTCCCGTTTCATGCACAGATATTCTCCTAATAATGCCATCAACGCTAGGCCAGTAATGTTCACAACCCACCATGTGATTGATGCAGGCCAACCTCCATATACGATGCAAATGAATAGGTGCATGATATAAAGGGTTGCACAAAAATCCAGGCACTTCTTTGCCCTTTCAACCAAAAACATTAAAAAACCAGCTCTGTTGCGATCAAAAGTAAGATATTGTCAGGAATGGATCTTCAAACACTAGTATAGAAAGTCCAACTATTTGACTTCAAAAAAAAAAAAAAAAGTCCAACTATTTCACATCTAAGACTACTGTAAGCAACAATGAAATACGCAGATCATGTTATCTTCACAAGAGAAAAACAGAATGAGATTAAAGCTACTAAACCAATATTGGCCTCCATTCAGTTCTCATTTTGCAGAACTCTACAATCATCACTTTTATCTTTCCCAGTGAAAGAGGATTATTATACTCTGGGAAAAAAAACAAGAGTACATAATCTAAAGCTGCAAAATACCCCACAATTCTCTGAACTCCTTCTTTCCTCTTCATATGTATGAAACTACTTATTTTTTATGCCTAAATTTACATTTGTGATGAGCCTCTAAATCAACATTTGCATACACAGATGATAGTCATTTTGCCTAAATACGATGGATCCTTGTGTGGATACACAGAAACGGAACGAATAGCAATAAACACCAATCCCCTACATTTGGAAGCATATAAAAGCACAACAATTTAATTACAAATTTGGGGTTTCTGAAGTATGAGGAGACATGATTAACTTAACTAAATTTCAGAGAAAGTGAAAAACAAAACAAAAATTAAGATCACTAAACACATACAAGTGGTGACACGATGAACAACGATAATCGCCAAAATAAATCAATGAACATTAAAGCAAAAGCAAACTTACCCAGCAGCAGAGCTGAGAATAATGGAAGCCATCACACACCAGCCAGTAACTGTAGAGGCATTAACCGTAGCATAATCGAAGAAATACACAAGACTCATCTTCGAGACCCGAGTCCCAACAAGAATCGACAAGAATACACCCA
The DNA here is from genome assembly GCA_963675135.1 of Galeopsis tetrahit. NCBI lineage: Eukaryota > Viridiplantae > Streptophyta > Magnoliopsida > Lamiales > Lamiaceae > Galeopsis > Galeopsis tetrahit. The sequence goes on from OY776127.1 coordinate 64,905,295, forward strand.
TCGACAGGTAGTACAGACATTGAAGGGAAACGATTTGTGCCACTATTAGCCATGGATCCCACACCACCGTACCATAGAACATGACTTTATTTCTTCCTCACCTCCTCCGTCAAGATTCTCCAAAAATAATCAAACTTTTGAATTTTATTTCTCACCCAAACATATAGTGAAAATTCAGAACCCAGATATCGTTCCGTATTCGCGAAACAATTCTGGTGCAAAGGAAGGGAATTAACAATTCCTGAATTGTACAAAGTTAATGTCAACAGAAAACCCTAAAAATTGGGGGAAACAATCCGTAGACTTTTAGAGGTGATATACAATTCAATGGGGAAAATTATGTGAACAGCAAGCTGCGAAATGAGTGAGAGATTAGGTTAGATTAGATTGTGATTGAAGAAACAATAATGAGAAAATCTCAGAACGGAGAGGAAAAAGAAGGGGACTGTTTGGCTAATGTTAGTTCGGTGGATTGGTTTAGGGTGTACAAATAAAGTATATATAATTTTAATTTTAACTGCAAAATAATGTTAATTAATTTTGAATCGATATTTGATGATTTTTTTAGCAACATATAACATTAGACATTATAATAAAAATTAGCAACATACATTATAAGAAAAGGCCAAAATCTCTATATATATTTAGACGAATCAACTCAACTCTCTTGTACAACTAGTAAAATAGTTAAAAATAAAATAAAATCATGGATCACAATTCTGATTAAATAGATCAACAGCCAATTTCTGTCTCCACATCTTCATATACCGATCATCAACACAATCAACTGATTGTTGAATGCTCAAGAACTCTATATACTTGATGGTATACACCCCACAATCTCCGGGTATCGGTTGTCTCGGTAATCCATCAACCCTAACAATTTTTAGAGTGTCTTGTGTGGATATGTCAGCAAGTTTGGCGAGCTTGGGGATCAAAACGGACCCGAGTTCCAAGTCTTGTTCGAGATCACTCGTCGATATCACATCAGGGTCACAATCGTATACAAACATAGTCGATTCAGCGAATACCACCTCAACCGCAATCCAATGTTTGCGAGTGCAAACGGGGTAGTACAGATGAGTACACCCCTTCCACTTCTTGCCATGCTGGAAAACATTGCCCTCAACATATTCTTTTGTTGCATCAGTGCCTAACTGTAGTAGCTCATGAAAGTTGGAGTCCAGAATGGCTCGATTGAAACGACCAAAAGAGATTGGATACTTGATTTGTCTCTGTCGTAACAAAAGCATAGCTAAATCAACATGATCAGTATCCAACCACATCCTGCTACAAAAAGCTTCAAAGAGAAACGTAAAGGGTTTGGAGATGGTGTAACCACATAACTTGACTTCTTCCACACGATTTCTAAATTTGATCCACTTGTAATAGAGTTGTGTTTTTAGTGGATCAGCTTCTCGAAAGAGATCTGGCAGCATCCCATCTTCAAACCTAACATTAGGGATATAATTGTCATGATGAGATCTCATTAATCTACTCCTTTCTTCTAAAAATAAAAATTTGTTTTGCTGCTGCTGCTGCATCACTCCATCCAATACTCTACTACGTAGTTGATAATCCTTCCACCTCAATTCTTCAATACTGTGGCTGATAAAATAAAATCCTTGGAAATTAGCTCTTAATAATAAATAAACACACAAAACCAAAAACAACTGTAAAACCCTAATCACACAAAACTTAATAAAATAAAATTACTCATTCGGATCCAACCATAATACTCAAAACTCATGCTACTTATTACATACTTAAGTTTTTAAGATGATCAATTAATAAATCAAATTCAATAAACACGCGCGCCATGGCTGATACGGAGTATAATAGTCACTAACACATTACATTAATTTCAAGAAAAATACATAGATTATAGATACCTGTTATATTGAAAATTCCTTAAATCCATTTTCATCTATATTCTTTCAAGCTCTGAATCAGAATTTCTACGCCCAAAAGAATTGAAAATTTACGAGAGAATTTACGAGTAATTAATTGATGGTATTCCTGGATATATATATATAGGTATATATATATATATATATATATATATTATTATGTATATTATAGACGAATATATATATATTATACATATGTGTGATTGTTACGTAATCTAATTATAGCGGACTAAACGGGCCTGTTAACAAAATATGAAATAAAAAATTAACTTTAAAATTTAAATTTAAAATAACAAATACAGAAAATATTTAAACTTAATTATTATAAAATAAAATATATCGATGTGATGAAGTTTATTCACCTAGATATATATTATCTTATTTTCAAATATTCAAATTTCCTTGTAAAATGTAAATTTAGTTGTAATCTCTATAACCGCGTTTTTTTTTTACGCAAGTGGATTTATTAAAATAATAATTTTAAATATTATATTAATTTTTATATTTTTTGTGAGGGTTAAACTTTTTTTATTCTAATATATTTATAACATATACATTTCTACAAATTTGAATCTATTATTGTATTTATATTTTTGTATTTTTATATATTATAATAATTTTTAATATATTAATAATATATGCATTAATAAAATTATAATTTTAATTCTTAAAATTAAGAAAATATTTTTAATAAGTAAGGTTATTATAAAATAATTTTATTAATAAATTAAGAATATTGTAAACCATAAATATTCAAGAATATTGTGAATAAATTTTTTGACTTTGTCAATTTTTTTTTATTGGTAATTTTTTTTTCAAAATTGTGTGTCTTGAAAAGTGTAAGTCAATATTACTAAAAAGTGTAAGTCAATATTAATAAAAAGTGTAACACATTTTTTTATTAAAAAGTGTAAGTCACTATAATTGAAAAGTGCAACACAACTTTTAATAAAAAGTGTAAATTATTATAACTAGAAAGTGCAAGTTAATATGTATAACTAGAAAGTGCAACACAACTTTTAATAAAAAGTGTAAATCATTATAACTAGAAAGTGCAACACAATATTATTAAAAAACTCATGTCAATATACTTGAAAAGTGCAACACAATATTTTAATGAAAAGTGTAAGTTATTATAACTGAAAAGTGTAACAAAATACGACTAAAAGGTGTAACATAACATTACTAAAAAGTGTAAGTCACTATAACTAAACATATTGTTGGAAATTGTAAGTCACTACAACTGAAAAGTGCAACAAAATATGACTAAAATGTGTAGCATAACATTACTAAAAAGTGTAAGTCAATATAACTAAAAAAATATTGATGAAAATTGTAAATCACTACAACTGAAAATTACAACAAAATATATCTAAAATGTGTAACATAACATCACTAACAAGTGTATGTCATGATAACTGAAATTATTATTGCAAATATTGCAAAATAAGATGCTAAAAAAATTGTAAAATGCATGTTACATTTTTCCTTATTTTCAACATGCACTTTTATAATAAAAGTGTATGTCATTATAACTGAAATTATTATTGCAAATATTGCAAAAGTGTATGTCATTATAACTGAAATTATTATTGCAAATATTGCAAAATAAGATGCTAAAAAAATTGTAAAATGCAACATAGATTATTCTCAACCGTTTGAGCTACATAAATTATCATACATGTTTTTCGTGTATTTTATTTTTATTGTTAATTCTATTCATTTTTTAAAATTGACTCAATTCCTTATAAGTAATTGAGTTTACTAGAGACCTACCCTAAAAAAAATATACAATTATAAATTTCTAAAAACTTTACAACGTTTGTACTTTGTAGTATGCTGGCTGGTTTTCAACAATGACAAAATACAATAAAATAGAAAAATGTTTGTTTTAGGATTTTGAAATATTTATTTCAAAATCTTGTATTTTGAAATCTTAATAACTTCTATGTTTTGTGTTTGTTTTGAAATTTAAGTAAGGCATAATTTAACTTTATAGTATGAAATTTATATGATTGACTTTTGTAGGGTTTATATGTATTTGTAGGGTAAGATTTTAAAATTCTAAATCAAAATTCTAAAGTAGAATATAGGTGGGTTTATAGGTATTTGTAGTCCTTAATTTTCACATAATTTTTTTTTCATCTTTAAATATAATAAATTAATATTATATAAACAATAATAAAATATAAATAAATTTATAAAAAATAAATAAACTATTAAAAACTATTGTATTATAAAAAATAATTGCACGATTATAACTAATAATTGCATCTCAACTAAATAAACATACATCTCTAATCCTAAATACAATGATATCTTTAAATATAATTAATAAATTAAAAATAAAAAATTTGTGATTACCGACGAAATTTCGTAATCACAAAATTAAAAATTAAAAATTAAAAATTTATGTAAAAATTAAATTATTAATTAAAGAAGAAAATTTATTAGCTAGAAAATTATAATTGATTAAAATAGAAAATTTGTTGATTAAATTAGAACATGTGGATCAAATTAGAAAATTGTTGATTAAGTTAGTTAGGAAATTATTGATTAAATTAGAAATTTTTATATTAAATTAGGAAATTGTTGATTAAATTATAAAATTTTATGTTATATTATTTGGACATAATTTCTTTAGTTTTTATATCCATTTAGTTTATATGATAATTAACTCTGTTGTGTGAATTAACAAATAAAAGAATTAAAAAAACAAACGAATTAAAAATAAAAACTACATTTACAATTTATAAATTTAAAAAAATTACAATAATTATAAGTCACAAATTTAATGATTAATATAAGTGAAATAATGTTTAATCAAAACAAAAAAAAAATTATACATGTGCATTTTAGAATTTTAATTAAAACAAAAAAATTACATTTACAATTTATAAATTAAAAAGTTAATTATACAATTATTATAAATCACAAATTCAGTGATTAATATAAGTGAAAGATTGTTAATTATTAAATGAACTTTTTTTTTTAAAAAAAAATTGAATAAAAATATTGAGAAATGTCGTAATAAAAAAAATTTGAATAAAAAGATTGTTAATTATTAATTATAAATCACAAATTCAGTGATTAATATACTAGACTTCACCTAGATATTATCTTATTTTCAAATATTCAATTTCCTTATAAAACTATAAATTCAGTTTGTAATCTTTATTGTTAAATATAGAGTTGTTCCAACTTTGATGATTCATTTTTTATTTTATTATTTGAATTATTGATGTAAATCGTTTTAAGAAATAATCAACAAAACCTATAACACGGTTAAAAATTCTGTGAGGACCTTTTATATATATATATAGATTTATGGAATCCAATTACTTGCATGACCATAAACAATTTAAATAATTAATACTCCGTATTAAATTATATTAAATGAAATAATAATTCACAAAATCTCTATGTCACACAAAACAACAAAATACTTAAATCCATTTTCCTCTGTATTCTTTATTCTTGTTGCTGGCAGGCCAATTCATACGCAGAAAAGGCATTACCAAAGTTAATAAACTATGAAATAAAAAATTAAGATTAATTTTTTCATACATATTTACTGTGAAAATTATTTATTAATATTATAAAAGATAAAATAATTTTTTGTTAAGGGTGTATTAGTCATAAAGACACAAAATTACTTTTGTGAAAAAATAATGTCATTGATATAATTTAAAAAAATTTGTAAAGATAATTGGAAAAAGTAAAATTATTTTTTTACCATTTTAAGAAGGGCTATCTAATATAATATAGGACAAATCAAAATGGAAAATACAACCAAATCTTTTAAGTTTGATTTATTCAATGTTTTTATTACGACATTTCTCAATAGTTAAAGACAATCCCAAAAATATATATTCCCAATTTTCCATAAATATATTATATACATAATCCCAAAAATATCTCAACTCAACAATAGTCCACTTATGGTAAAGTCTAGTATGCACTCGAGTGCATGCTGTGCACCCTAGTCAATGTGCACTTTTCAGTTTACTGACTTACACTTTTTGGTAAATGAGTAATAATTGAAAAGTGCACATTGAACTGAAAAGTGCAACACCATTACCAAAAAGTGTAAGTCAGTAAACTGAAAAGTGCACATTGACTAGGGTGCACAGCATGCACTCGAGTTCATAGCAGACCAACCCTCCACTTATTTATTCAACAATAGTCCATCATAATTTTAAAAATATGTACTTATTAAATTATTATACAATTTTTTTTCCTAATATTTAATTAAATTAAATATGATATATTCAAAATTAATTAGATTCAAAATATTTAAAATTCGATATCTGATTTCAAAAAAGGAAAAACGTGCGGAGAAGAAATAGTCAACATGCATGCCATAATTATTACTAAAATTTTGAATATATTATTCAAATCTGAACATTTATATATATAGTTTATATATATAATTCAAATTTAAAAATATAAAATAATTCGTCTTGAGAAGAAATAGTGAACATGCATGCCATAATTATTAAAAATTTTAATATATTATTGAAATCTGAAAATTTATATATATAACTCGAATTTTAAAATATAAAATAATTTATAAAAATATACTACTTTATCCCTTCAATACTAATAAATTTTATTTAAATATTTCTAAAAATATAATTTTAAAATAATAGAATAAATATAGTTTAAATTTGTACATTCTAAATTTCTAATGCAATAAATTTAGTAAGAAAATTCAGAACTATATACGTGTTTGAAGGAATTTATAACTTTTTGGGGGCACAATTTTTTTCACGATTTAGTTTGTTACTTTAATTTAATGAATATCGAAATTGAGTATTATGTAAATATTATATCTTTTTAGTATAATTAATTAAAATTGAATATCTTTAACCGAATTACATTCAATATTTCATAGAGATTTTTAAGTTGTTACCATCAATTTGAGCGTCTAAGAAAATGACTCTAAGAGTAAATAATCTCTAAATTATACAGTATATAATATCTTCCACTTCAACATTAAATTAAATTTCTTAATATAATTATGCATAAAATTATTAATTATGATTTTATTTTGAAATTATAGTTTGAACATTTCTATTAAATTGTTTAGAGTTTTAGATGTTCAAGAATTTTGGTGATTGAGATCTGAACTAAAAGCAAGATGATCGAGAATATAAATAACTTTATATATAATCAATTATAAATTTACAACTTCAAACAAACAATAAAATAATCTCGTACAAGCAAAGTGTATCTCGAAAGAAATTTTACCTATGAATTATGGAGAAGACAAACCCGATATTAAAAGTTAGGGTTGAGATTAAAAGATAAAGTCCAAATTAATTAGAATTGAGAAATTTTGAAATGGAGAAATTTTGAGGGGTGGTTATAATGAAAAGATGTTGAGATTTATATAGGAGTAAAAAATAAGGTTGTAGGGTTGAGATTAAAACATAATAAAATAAAGGATTGAGATTAAAACATAAAATAAAATAAAGGGTTGAGATTAAAAGATAAAGTCCAAATTAATTAGAATTGAGAAATTTTGAAATTGAGAGATTTTAAGGAGAGAGATTGAAATAGAAGAATAAGGGTGTGACATGGGGCTTTTTGTTTACAAATATATGATAATTAAGATAAGATAAGGGAAAGTGTGTGTTTGACGTAGCGTAAGCTAATCTCGAAATCAAGAACAAGAATATCTGATAACCCTCAATTTTTCGATAACCCTCAACTTTAGAATAGGCAACCAACTTTTAGTAACAATAAAAAACTGTAATACCAACTTTTTTCCGATAACCCTCAACTTTAGAAGGGGATATATATACTACCCCCTATGAAAGGTCAACTCTCCCTCAATTACTAACCGAAACTAACTAACTAACAACAACTTGAATTAAACAAAACATCAATACAACTTGTAACCGACTCTAATATCATAGTGTACTATTATTTCTCAATTTATCTTCGTCTGCACCATTCTCTCCGGGTAAGAAAAGATTCGACCTCGAATCGGCATTGTCGTCATCCGGAACATAAGGAACCAAGTGTTTGATGTTGAACACATCCGAACAGCGCAACTGCGAAGGTAACTAGAGACAGTAGACATTCATATTAATTCTTTCGATTATCTCTAATGGTCCTACTTTACGGGCTGCCAACTTGTTGTACTCATGTGACGGAACACGGTCCTTGCTAAGGATCGCCCATATGAAATCCCCCACTTCAAATAACATGTGGCGCCGGTGAACGTCAGCGACAGCCTAATAACGATTCGTTGCAGCCTCCAAATTTGCCCGAGTGACAGTGTGGACCTGCTGGAGAGATTCCACAAATTCGAGAGCACTGCCATGTGGTCGCTTATGAGACGGCAATGTGAGTAGGTCTAGAGGGCCCTGTGGAATCAGAGTATACACAATTTGGAAAGGGGCAAAACATGTGCTGCGATTAGAAGCCGAATTGTGCTCGAACTCCGCTTGGACTAATTTTAAATCCCATTACTGAATATTGTCCCCTACCAGACAACATAGCTGGTTCCCCAATGACCGATTAACCACCTCCGTCTGGCCGTTTGTTTGCGAATGGTACGCACTACTGAAATTTAACGTCGTGTTCACCATTCACCATAATGAACGCCAAAAATAGCTTAGGAATCTTGTATCACGATCGAAGACGATCGTCTGAGGTAAGACGTGAAGTTTGTATATTTCTTGGAAGAATAATTGTGCTACCTTCACAACGTCGACTGTCTTTTTCCACGGGATAAAATGCGCTATTTTAGAAAATATGTCGACCACAACAAAAATGGAGTTATTGCCCTGTTGGGTTCCAGGTAGCCTTAACACGAAATCCATGCTGATATCAACCCATGGTTGGGACGGAATTGGGAGTGGGCGATACAGGCCAGCGTTTGTCGCAGTTCCTTTGGAAGTCTGGCACGTACGACATTGTTCGACGAACCGAGCAACATCCCGGCGAAGTGTCGGCCAATAATAAGCACGAGCAATCAGTTCAAGCGTCTAATCACATCCGACGTGGCCTGCATTGTTTAGCTCCTTCATGATCTTAAGGCGCAAGCTGCCCTCGGGAACGCATAATCTGTTACCGTAAAACAAAAATCCACCAGTTAAATGATAATGATCATGCGTAGAATTAGGAAGAGATAGAGTAGGAATAATGGGGCCAAATGTTGCATCTGTGGCGTACAACTCGCGGAGTGCCTCGAAACCCACGATATGCGTGTGCATATCCAGTAATAAGGCGGGACGCCGACTCAGGGTGTCGACTACGCGGTTTAGCTGGCGAGCCTGATGTCTTATGACGAATGTAAACTGCTGGAGGTATGATACCCAATTAGCATGGCGAGATGAAATTGAGTCTTGAGTGTGTAAGCGTTTAAGTGTTTTAATGCCTCGTGGTCGGTGTATAGAATGAATTCCTGGTGAAATAGGTAATGTCGCCAATGTCGGACGGCCCGAACGACTGCATAAAATTCTACGTCGTAAGTGGGGACCTCGTACCGGTTAACTTCTCGCGAAAGTGAGCGATTGGGCAGCTCGTCCGACTAAGAACAACGTTTATCCCCACTTTGGACGCATCATAATGAAGGGCGAAATGTTGGGTGAAGTTTGGTAGGATTAGCAGAGGGGCCATTGTGAGGCATTCTTTGATGATGTTTAAGGCATTGGCGGCATGGGGTGTCCACTGAAAGGTCGCAGCGCTCATACAATCGGTGACCAGCGCTATAATAGTACTAAAACGTGGAATAAATTATTTGTAAAACGAGGCTAACTAGTGAAAACTACGGGCCTCCGTGGGTGTGGGGGGGTGGGCTAGTCACAGATGGCCTCGACTTTGGCTGCGTCCATTCCAATACCATTGGCTGAGATAGTGTAGCCCTAAAACAAGATTGATGCATGTGCAAACGAACATTTCGCCGCTGCCGCATACAGTTTTTCCGCGCGGTCCGATAGGGATGGGAATGGGCCAGGCTACCCGACAGGGGCCTACGGCTCGGCCTATTAAAGCTCGGCTCGACTCGTTTAATAAACAAGTCGGGCTCAAGCTTTTTTAAAAGCCTATTTAATTAAATAGGCCGGGCTTGAGCTTTTTCATAGGCCTTTCAAATCCAATAGGCCGGCCTATTTAATTTAATATATATATATATATTTAAAAATATACTTAATAAATACGGAGTATCTAATATATATGGTATATTGGTATTATACTTAAATATAGAAAACATCTTAAATATGAGTATCTAATATACGTATATAATTTCTAACTAGTAAACATTAGGCAATATAATTCGTGGATTTTTTCATGATTTGATCAAATTGTAGGATTTTTTTAAAATGCATTAATATGACTAAAAATGCCTTTAAAAAGGCTTTCGGGTCAGGCCTATTTATTAAAAAGGCCAGGCCAAGCTTTAAAAAAAAGCCTATGACAGGCCATGGGCCAGGCTCGGGCCTAAAAAATATTTAACAGGCCAGACTTTTTTTTGTAAAGCCTACCTAGGCCGGGCCTATTCCCATCCCTACGCGCGGAGGATAGAAAGAACCTCTCGAAGGTGCTAAAAATGTTCTGTACGAGACCGACTATAGACGAGAATGTCGTCGAAATAAACTATCACACACACGCCCATTAATAGTCGAAGGACATGGGACATGACGTGCATGAATGTACTCGGGGTGTTGGACATACCAAACGGCATAACAAGCCATTCGAAAAGACCTTCCCTAATTTTAAATGTCATTTTCCATTCGTCGCTCGGCTTGATCCGAATTTGGTGGTACCCAGCCTTAAGGTCCAATTTTGAAAAGATCGACGCGCCGCTGAGTTGGTCCAACAGGTCATCTAGAAGGGTAATTAATGGAAAAACTGTAACGAACTGTGATTTTATTAATGGCCCGACTATCGACGCACATACGCAACGATTTGTCCTTCTTAGGAATTAGTAAGGCGGGCACCGCGCACAGACTTAGACTTTCACGAACAAACCCTTTAGCTAGAAGATTTATGACCTGTCGTTTCAATTCGTCGTGTTCCGTGGGGCTCATCCGATAATGTGGGAGATTAGGCAAAAAATGTCTCCTGGACAAGATCTATTCGATGTTGAATGTCGCGTAATGGTGGTAAACCGTGTGGGAGATCATTTGGGAACACATCTTGAAAATCCTTCAATAAAGCCGAAAAATCAACAAAAACAGGCAGCGAGGAAGAGATATCATGGCTCGTAATTAAGAGCAAGAAAGGGGCAGTAAGCAATTCATGTGAAAATTGACGAGCCGAAAGCAATACGACCTGGTAGAAGAAGGATTAGGCGACGACGAACGTGGAATTGAAGGAAGAAGCACAATACAATCGCCTTCAAATAAAAAACTATATGTATTCTTTCGGCCATCAGGAACCACGTCGCACCAAACCTCATCCCGATATGACGTATCAATGGAGAAAGCAATTAAGACGCGTGAGTCAACCGTCACGGAAGTGTCTTGCTGTAACCAAGCCAGATTGTACGGTTTAGGATGGGCTTCCACCGGTAGGATGGCCGAGATAACGTTCTCGCACGAACCCGAGTCAATGATAAAATGGAAAATCTTGTCGGCCACCGTGCAAGAAGAGTAAAATAGGGATGTCCGTTGAGCGTTTGGCGTATCAACCTTTGGGGCCAAACAGGCACGACGAACAATTAGGGGTGTGTACCCCTTCAAAACTGGATCGAACCAGAACCGATTTGGACCGGGACCAGAATCTACCTTAATGGTCAGACCGGACCGGAAAATCCGGTCAGGTGCAGGTTTGGACCGGTTCAGACCTGTTTTTAATTAATTTTTTTATTTTTCCAAATATTGTTTTTAAGTTTTTTGAAGCAAGAACAAGAATGATGAATTTGTGTATGAAAAAAATAATTCCTAAACAAACCCACTAATGTAGTAGGGAAGTAAGGGTCGATCCCACAGGGAGTAGCAAATTTTATTAGCATTTCATGTTAATAAAACAATAGGGGGGGTTTGGATTGGTGTTTTCTAATTCTACTAGAAAACATGAAAAATAAAAGCAATGGAAATAAATAGAAATCAAATATTAAAAACGATCTAGCCCTCAAATTGCTTCCCCTTGAATAATTTAACCAATTTAATTAGTGAATCTGGTAATCTCAATCTAATCTCAAATCTTATCCCTAAGTCAGTGGTACGACCAAACTAACTCGAATTGTTTCTTATGTTTAATTAATTAGAAAGTACGACCCCCAATTAATCTATTCATACGAATAACCCCAAAACATGTATTTAAGGTTCAACTCGAGAAACACATTCAAGACCTAAAACAATAAAATAAACTAGACCATGAATACGAGACGCTCGTTTCGTGCAACCTAGACGTTATTATCCCCTAAGGTGTTCTGCCTTAGTTGCTACGATATCCACAATAATATAACAATTACGGATTATACATTGTGAATTAACTAGAACTGATAACAAATAAATTCGGATGGCCAGTCCTAATTAATAAATCTATTAATCAAAACATGCTTTGCATAAAATCAAATAACAACGAAATCGATATAGGGATCGAAATAAACCGTGAATCACATAATTAAAAAGACATAATTAAATCTAAGTTTCACATCCTCGGGCTAGAAAACAATTTACCGTACTAAACATAATTAAAAGAACAAACAATAAAAACAAAATCAAACCCATTGATGTTCCAAACTTGCGCTTGCTGCCTGCTTCCAAAAATCCAGAACAGTGGCCGCCTCCCTACCTTTTTCCCCGGCCGATACTTTTTTTTTTCATGCTTGCCCTTTCTTTGTTTCACAACCGTGGGCCACAATTGCGAAGGCCCAAATAGAAAGATATTAATTCCAGGGCTTAATCAATTAACTCAGTAATGGGCCAATCAATATGTTGATTTATGTGACTGCTTTGCTTCTTTACACTGGGGTCGTTCCATCTAATTGCTCTAATTATACCTGAATTAAGATAAGAAAATAAAATATCGAGATAATTGAAGGACATATAATAATGAGTCGGAGAACGCAATAAAATCTCAAATTAATTCTCAAATAATATCTAATTAAAGCACAAAAGTATGCAATAATCTCGACTCATCATCTGATCCGGTCCGGACCGGTAAATTTCGGTCTTAACCCGGACCGGAAACCTGGAATCTTAAAATTCAATGGACCGAAGACCAGACCGGAAACTAACCAGTCGGTCCGGTTCCGGTCCATTTTTTTTTTTTGCACACTCCTACGAACAATGAGCGCTTGCCCTTCATCACCAGCCAAGAATTCTTCGAGGGTCTCCTCACTCGGGTCGACATCAAATATCGGGGGACCATCATAACCCGATTCCTCATATAATAATGCCCGCTTCGAGCAAGCATTAGCCCGATGCCCAAAGTTGTTGCACGAGAAACATGCCCCGGGGGCAGATCTAGTAGGAGTGGGGAGTTGTGGAGGAGTACCAGGACGTGGTATACACGGTGGTCGCGCAGTCGAGGCTGGGCTCGAGGTATCAAAACGAGTGGAGCTGATCGCCGAAAAAGGTTGTGCTCGGCGGTTTTATTGTTTTTCCACAAGAAGGGCATGTTAGTGTGCCTCGGAGACGGAAACCGGAGAGTAAAGGTTCAATACATCCTGGATTGGCACACGAAGGTCATCGATATATCGAGCGACCAACTAATCATCGGACTCAGAGAGGTCATTCCGGGCCATAAGTTGATAAAAATCATCTGAATATTCGGCCACAGATCGTGGGCCTTGGCGCAAATTTTGAAGACGTTGAAACATGAGGCGAGCGTGATTAAACGGAAGAAAGGCTTGCTGAAGTTTCCATTTGAATTTCGGCCAAACAACGATCGGTGATTTCCCTAAACGAGATCGCAAAGACTTGAGGTTTTTCCACCAATGTGTAGTGCATCCCCGAAGACGAGTGGCAACTAAAGAAACTCGTCTATCCGCTGGCACGTTCTTGAAGTCCAAGATGTCCTCAACTGTAATCAACCAATCGCATAAGTCAAAATCGGTTGTAGTATCGCTGAATTCCGGGATTTCCATCTTAAAGCCTGACTCCCATTTGTTGTAGTTGTGTCGAACAGGTGGGTGATCCTCGCGAGGATGTTGTTGGCGGTATTGTTGATCAAGAATATCTGATAACCCTCAATTTTCCGATAACCCTCAACTTTAGAATAGGCAACCAACTTTTAATAACAATAAAAAACTGCTGAACAAAGTCAATAGAAGGGGATATATATACTACCCCTGTGGAAGGGTCAACTCTCCTTCAACCACTAACTGAAACTAACTAACAACAACTTGAATTAAAACAAAACATCAATACAACTTGTAATCGACTCTAATATCATAGTGTACTATTATTTCCCAATTTATCTTCGTCCGCACCAGTGTTATTAAAAGGTTAAATATGTGTTATTTACTGTTACAGTAAAACATACTCCATTACAATAATATATATTTGTTCTTATAATAACATAAGTTTGAGAGATTTTTTCGATTTGCGTAAAAATTTTAAATAATTATGTTTGACCTGCTTTCAATCTCATTCAATATGCGCATTATTTTTACTTTCAGTCATTACATATTTACTCAAATTATCAATATATTTATAAATGATTTATACAATAATACTCAATCATACTTTCAAATTTCAAGTCATCTACTTTATACATAATAAATTAATGTTTCAGTAGGTCGGAAAGAAAAGTCAGTCAAAAAAAAAAAGTCTGGAAGAAAAGGAAAAAAAAACATTTATATAACCTGAAATAAAATAGGGGAAATATTTTTTTTAGTCCTATAAGTTTTAGTGATTCCAAAATAAATCCTTTATGTTTTAACTTCACAAAATACATCCTACATCTTTCAAGTTATTAATATTAGTCCTTTTTCAAATCTATTTTAATCTTTTAAGTTTAAACAAACAAAATACTATAATAAAATACTACTCAAATATACTAAAATCTAAAAATTAGATTACTAATTCAATAAAAAATATACTCCCCACCCCGATCCGATCGTGTTTTCAAAATAAAAAATAAATTGATAGATTTTCTATATTTGAATTTAGAAAATGTATTAATAAAGCCTAAATTATATATATTAATAAATCAAGAAAATTATAAATATATATTAAAAAGACAAAAAAAAAAAAAAATCCAACCTCGTCATATCCCCTAAATGTAAATTATATTAATATAATGATCAAATATTCAAATTTGAATTTATTTTAAAATTTACTTATGGTTTACATTATATTTTTTAATTTATCAATATAATAAAAAAATTAGAATTATTTCATTTTTTAAAATTTTATATACATATATATATTAATTTAATATCTTCATAATTTTTTTGGCAAAAAAAATCTTATTTTAAATAAACATATTTTGTACTATTATTTTGCTAAAAATGCAAATTTATTTACTATTTATATAATAATTTTTATATTTTATTTTGTTGGTATTTAATTATTTTATTTTACTGAATATTTTTTATTAAATAAGTTATAATTTTATATTTTAAATAAATTTTGTTAAACCGAAAATTTTGAATTAGTGAGATATTTAAATAATTTAAAATTGATATTTGGGTAGGGGCGTATATTCAGGTTTTAAATAAATAAGTCTTATAATTTCAGATTTTAAATAAATTATTTAGTTGACTTAAAAAAAAAAATTATTTAGTGTTTACTTTTTTATATATATATATATATATATATATATTAATTACTTAAAAAATCAAAATTGAATATTTGACCGGAACCACTAAACGACTTAAATTTTAAAATTAATAGCTTGTAAGATATAGGATGTATTTTGTAAAGTTAAAAACTTAAAGGATTTATTTTGGAATCAACTAAACTTATAGGACTAAAAAAAATATTTCCACAATAAAATAATACTCGAACTCCTTATTCGGGTAAACTATAATTACGGAATTACCCCTCCACTGCTTTTCATAAGAGGAATCAAAGCTTACAATACACGGAAAGATCATTTAAATTACAAAATTCTCCTCATGAAAGAGTGATACATTTGAACTACATGATAACGAAGACCAAAATCTGGCTATGGAAGCCATTAATCTTCAGATTTAAGCTTTCCAGGAAGACGAAATATCAGCTACTGCTTCACCAACGCTTAAATAAACCCCTTCTAAACCGAAAGACTCTAAAATATTCGATTCATGCAGTTTTTCCATCACACTTGCAACAGGATTAGCTAACACAAGCTGCAGCATGACACAGAATTGAATCACTACAATGTAGAAAATAATAGACGAAAACTTATGGAAATCCTAAAAAAGATGTAATATTAGTTTACCTTGAGTGATCTTTTCTCTAATATCTTCCTTAATTCATTAACAACATCGATACCACTTGTGTCTATTGCTGTCACCGCTGATTGGTCCAAAAATATTGCGTTATTAGAGAAAAAAACGTGACGATTTAGTTATATATGAACAAATTTTAATAAAATAAGGATGCTAGATACTAACCTGTCATATCTAGTATTACACATTTCAAGTCCCCTCTGTTGTTTGATGACAACCACTCTTCCTCCTCTCTAATCCATCGCAATATCCTGCATTTTCAGGTTAAGACATGTTAATAAGTTAATTGATATAGAAAAAAGTGACAATCGAAATATGAATCTATTTATCGTACCTTTCTTGTAAGTAAGTTGAATTTGCAAAATATATAGGAGCCTCAACAGCTATAATAGCAAAAGAAGGAACTCTAACAGCTTCTCTGTATCTGTTAACATTTTGATAGATTTGAGTTCTTGGAATGTTTCCTAAAACAGCCGTGTTTGGCCTTGTGACATGTAACAGAATCTTGAAAACAGAAACTCCAATCTGGAAAAAATACCACCATAATTTATATTAGTATATAATACTGAAGTTTTATGTGAATTATGTAATGAAAACTAAATAGAAACTTACTGCTATAGCAAGACCAAGAGGCACTGAGATGAACAGAACACCGAGAAAGGAACACAAGCAAGCCAAGAAATCAAGCTTATCGACTTTCCAGAGTTTAAGGGCTGCCTCATAATCAATTAAACCAATCACAGCAGTTATGATGACAGCTGCTAGGATGAGATTGGGAGTGTAATAAAACAATGGCATCAGAAACAGCAGTGTCACGAGAACTGCTGCAGCCATTACTATGTTTGAGACCACCGTTTTTGCTCCAGCGTTGTAATTCACAGCTGATCGTGAAAATGATCCTAAAAATACAATCATATTTAGCATACAATATATATAAATATGTGTGTGCATATGTATGTAAATACACACACCTGTGGTGACATAGCAAGAAGAACAAGAGCCAGCCATGTTCATAAGGCCAATGGCCATCATTTCTTTGTTCCCGTCGACTTGGTAGTTTTTTAAAGATGCAAATGTACGCCCAACTGCAATTCCTTCCTACAGATTTTATCACAATAGATGTAAGAATAATTTGTGTGAAATATGAATTAAACGAAATGAAGATCAAAGAACTTACTGTAAGAGAAAGAATTCCGGTTATGATACCAGTCTTGATTGCTAAAGCAAGGTGAGAGCCATGAAAATATAACATGTTTGAAGAAGGTGGATTAAGGCCCTTGGGTAAGTGTCCAATCTGTTGAAATACGGCCTTTGAATCAGTTATCGTTCAATTAGTGCAAATATGCAAACATTTTACTGAAAGAAACGTACAGTTTTAATCACTGGAACTTTTGATCTAAGGCAGAAAACAAGAATGGTTGATAGAACAACTGATGATAACGGGGCAGCAGCTGAAACCCAAAAGAGTTTCGGGTTTCTCATACTCTGCATTCACCAACAAATTGTTAAGTTAGTGAGAGAAAGTACTGATAAACGAGCTAAAAAAGTATGAAAGATGATAGGCACTTACGATCCTCCTTGTTCCAAGCAACAAGACCAGAAAACCAACTCCCATAACAATGGTTTGCCAAGACCACTACAGAGATAAACAATTTATAGAGTTAAATACTGCCTGAAATGATTTAATTGATTCTTTAATCATTCTGTCATTTAATAACACATATAACTATCAAGAAATTCAAACGGTACCTCATGTCTGTTGTGGAACACAGAAGATAAGACGGGAATTAGTTGCATCTTGGTTGTGAAATGGACTATTCCGAGTAGTCCTTTTAGCTGTTGTAATGATACAATCACTGCTGCACCAGCCATGAATCCAACAAGAGTCGCCTTTGATAGAAAATCGATAATAAATCCAAGCCTAAAAATCACAACATCATGTCAATACACATTAATTTAATCTTCAAAGGTGGAAATAGCATCTTCATAAAACTTAATTTGCACAAATAAACAAAGTGAAAAAATGTGAATTCAGTTAAAAATCAAAAGATAAAGAGCATATTTCTTTAATCACAGTATAATTATCTTTATCAATTATCACTACTGACTTTTCATTGTGCTCACAGTGATTGATTCTTGTTGAGTACTTTTGTAAAAGATGTTTCCATTTGGCAAAGTATGTATACCTTAAAAATCCTAGAGAAGCTTGGAATATTCCGGCAACAAATGTTGCTGTAAACGCCAGTTTAAGGTAAAGATCAGGTTCATCGATGTAGGAAACACTTTCGTTTAGCATTGTTCCCATTACTAGAGAAGCTATAGAGACGGGACCAACGGCAAGGTGTCTAGAACTTCCAAGAACTGAATAAATCAATGGTGGTACGAAACTTGAATCTGCATGAGATCATAATTGAAATGTTTAACAAGAATTTGGTAAAAATTACTCAAAATTGACAGAATTTTCAAGTTGCCACTTACATAAACCAATTATGGGCGGCAGATTTGCCAGCTTTGCATAACTAATACCCTGTGTTTCAATAAAACAGAATTCATCAGAGAGATGGCACATCATTCTCTACTAGAATTCATCAGATTGTATTTTATAGTTTGATCATTGTTCATCATACAGGTTGAAAGGGATCCTCAAAATAGTAATAAGGCACAAATCCTTATTCCATCAATTTTTTTTTTTACTATAAACTATTTTTTGACAAATAAATTTCATTGCAAGAACTTAATTGTCACATTCATATAACATATACACTAATTAATATTCAGAAAACTCGAAATTAAAACAATTTTGATACTACTACTAAATGCACACTACAACAATAATGAAAAGGAATTTCGAAATGAATGATCAATTTCGTTATGTACCTGTGGGATTGCAAGGCTCGCAATTGTAAGGCCAGAAACAACATCAGATTTGAGAAGTTCGAAGGTATAATTCGGCGCCCATTCAAAAATAGGGAAGAAAAACTGGAGCCCCAAAATCAACTTCCTGAACGACGTCTGATTCTGAAACCTATGAAGTGGATCATCAGGGAAGAAGATCTCGGAGAGGCGGAGGCGGAGTTTCTGCACGGTGGTCCTAGGCGGCGGAAGGCACACTTTGTGCACCTCTAGCGGCGGCACCACCATTCGCATTCCATCTGAAGGGAGTACAACACTTGCGGCAGTGGTTTCCAGGCTTGGAGTAGGGGGCGCGCCTGAAAAATGTTCAACTCTGTTCGTGTTTACACCCATTTTTTCTCAGTCACGGCGGAGGAGACGGTTACCGGCGGTGTGGTGGTGAAGTTTGTTCTTGGGAGGATTCTAAGGCCTTCTCACGCCTTTTATAGAAGAAGGCAGGGATTCCAATTTCCGGGTTTTGAAATATCGATATTCGCACTATCTTTTCAGATTATAATACAATTAATGTGGTCAAATTTAATTAAATTGACAAAATACTCCATAATTTGGACTTAATAATAACTTCAAAATTAACTTTTTGGATAAGTAGATAATATCGAACGTGATATACAGGCCAAAATCATTTAATGTAGCTAGTAAAAATAAATTAGAGACCATTTTTAAAAAAAGAATATTCTTGTAATTATACTTATGTTTCATTCCTTATATAAATTTATTAAAACTTACTTTCTCTATTTTCAGATAAATACTTATACCAAACATTAATTATTTCAACGTCAAATAGATAAATACTTGTACCAAACAATATATAGTATATTTCATTTATGTTTCATATATCAACGTTAATTACTTGTTGCTAAAACTTTATTTATTTATGAAAGTCTCCACTTTTACACCAAACATGCACATGCATGGGGTTTAAGCATTAAAGTTTACCAACATTTATGTTGGGTAAGATATGCTACAGTATGATTAATTATTGTGTGAGACAATACAGTGAGAGACGATCGAGTTAAATTTTAAATATTTTACCTAACTATACTTACTTATTTACTCATGAATTTCGCACTCGTTTTTTTTTTTTTTTTTAAATTAATGAATGAATTTTGTGAGAGATGATGAAGTTGGTTTATTGTTAGCAACTTGTTAATTAATTTCATGGATAAAAATAAAGGAAGACATCAAGTTTTACTTCTCCATTTAACAACAAATTAAGTGTGTCAATTATGGCAACCAACTGAGATATGATATACAACAAACTATTTCTGTGTGCTTTAATTTCCATTATTTTATATATTTATTTATGATTTAATTAAGTGGCACAACCACTAAGCCTGTATTTAGTATATTAAAAATGTGAGAGAAGAAGGGTGGTGGCACAAGATCATAGCTGGACATACGATTTTTCCCTTTGAATTTTAATTCTTCTTCATTATACATTCATAACAAAATTATTTAAACTTTTATTATCATATATAGATTCACTCTTCTTGAATTGAAAATATGTATAATGAACAAATTTTGAGAAATATTATACTCCATAGAGGAAGATAAACAAATCTTTTGTATCTTTAGGTGTATCATGACCAAATCGGGAAAAAAATACCACCGATTCCTCTTCTATATTTTTTAAAACATTCCTCTTCTATATTTCAATTTCATTTTAGTGAAATAACACACTTAATTGAAATACCGTTGCAATATTCGTGAATGTTACTACAGTATAATATAAATCTATATTTGATTATTTAAAGTTATATTTTAATTAATTCTTATTCCATTTAATTTCGATCAGACCCTTTTAAGAGTCCAAGTCCAAAACTAATATAAGAGGTTATACCGATATCATATATACAGTATATCACTCTTCCTTTCTTTTATTTGGCAAAATTGTCTGAATTTTGTTATATTATTATGTATTTATGTGTGGGGGTGGTTAGATGGGAACTTGGAGTGGCAGGCTTAGTGGTAATACTAGACTGTACGTTGATTGTTGAATAAGATCTAATTAATTAATGGTGGGATTAGTAGATTAATTAATTAGCTCATATATTTAACTACTACTTTGTGTAAGATAATATCATTTGGTAGGCAAAATAGATTGGATTGTTTGCATACTTTCAACCTTTATGGCATTGATTAATAAAAGCAGTGCCCGTCATATTAAGGATTTTAAATTTTAAATAAACATGATCGGTTCGTGTGTTCGAAATAGATTAGGGGTTCTCAACTTATTTGGTAGTAATTAATAAAATTAGTTTTAATTAACAATGTGCACTTCGATATTTATTTTAATTTATTAAATTATGTGAATTATTTTTTAAATACCCTTACTTTTATTATTTGTGTTAGACGACCTCATTTTGAGGAGGGTTAAAGCAACACTTCATTGAACATATATTTTATTAGTCTTTGAGGTGAGAATTTATATCTTTATACATTTATATCATTATTAAATATAATTTGTGATTCTATCCACATTCATGTGGAATGTGTATGAGTATAGGTCTTTTGACATGACTTTTATAAATAAGAAGTATGAGAAGTGGATCTTCAAACCTTTATATATGAGAAGTGAGTCATTGATCTTTATAAACGAGAAGGGAAAAAATGACATTTCAGAAAATACATATTTACGTGGTTGAAAATTTAATTGTTTATTATATTTAGTTTTGACAAACTTATGACACTAAGGTGTTGTTTGCTCACCCTTATTTTTCTACTTTTCAGATTGAGAATCAATATGTTTGGACGATGCATGCCAATGAGGATTTAATTAATGACTTATTTATTGAGAAAAAAATTATTTACGTACAGTAACTTTTACCTTTTTTTAAAAACGTCCCAAAATAGTTAAAATTTTAATTTACATTCCATAATTTTTTCAATTGCTTAATTTACGCCCAATTTTCACTGGAAATTCCCAAATTTATGTAAATGGGACATAAATTGAGCAATTAAAGAAGTTATGGGACGTAAATTAAATTTTTAATTAAAATGGGACATTATGCGAAAAAGATAAAAATATTCAACGTATAATGCACTATAAAATTAATGTAGTTTATGTTATACAATCAAATAAAAAAATAATTCATAAATTAATTATTATAAAAATCAATTAACTTACCTAATTCATTATTAGAAAAATTATTAACTTACCTAATTAGAAAAAAATTATAATTACAGTATAAGTATTATAAAATAAACTATGAATATTAATTAAAATAATAAATAATATTTTAAAATATATGAAAATAAATTTAGAATAATATTTAAATAAGTAAATAATTTATCATAATATCAAAAAAAATTAATATGAAAAAAAAAATCAAAATTTATTCCTAAGTCAATTACTTACTAGAAAAATCAATTAATTTACCTAATTAGTTATTTAAAAATTAAATTAATTAAATTAAAAAAATAATTTAAAAAATCAATTAACATACTCAAATAAATATAAATTTTATCTTTAAAATAATAAAAATCCCAAATAAACTTTTTTATTAAAATTGTCAAAAACTATTATGGGGTTTTCTTAGGATAATTTTTGAGTCGCCTGAACTATTAATAGTACAGATGTCAAATTGTATCGATATCGCCCTAACTTAATACTTGTTGCCCTTTTTTAATATTTTAAAATAATTATTTAAATTTTATTTTATTATTTACTATTTTATCCTTCATTAAAATTAATAATAATAATATTAAAATTAAACAATACGATTAGATTTTTTTAACAAATTAGATTATTGTTTTATTTATATTTTATCTACACCACCTCATTTAATTAGCACACCTTCAAATTATTTTTTTACTACGGTTATTTACACCCGCTCATTTTATTAGTTCACCCCAAATCATTTTTTAATCATGAATATCTGCAATCGCACATTTTATAAGTTCACCCCAAAATTATTTTTTTACCACAGTTATATTTGTACCTGCTCATTTTAAAGACTATATTATCATTTTATTAATTTATACAAAATATAATAAAATCAACCCTAATTTGTAGGGAGATAGTTCGGTACATGCAAGATACATGTACACACCAATTTTAATTTTTTATTTATATTTTATTTACCCCCACTCATTTTATGAGTTCACCCAAAAATCATTTTTTTTACTACGTTATCTGCACCCGCTCATTTTATGAGTTCACACCCAAATCATTTTTTATCACGGTTATGTGAACCCGCTCATTTAATGAGTTCACCCCTAAATTATTTTTTTACCACGTTTATCTCCACCCCTCATTTTATGAGTTCACCCCAAAATATATTTTTTTAAATAATTACATTTAAAAGACTATTATCATTTTATTAATTTACAAAAAATATAATAAAATCAACCTTAATTTGTTATATTTACAATTTGTAGTCGAGTTATCGTCGATTCACCATCAAGTCACCCATATTTTTAGAAAAAAAATCGTAAAACATAATTTAAAAGAAAAAACTATCGAAATTAGCCACAAATTTTTTTTTTTTTTTAGTTTTCTTCCCCTTCCTCCTTTTCTCCCATTTTCAGTTTTTATTCCAAACTTTTAATTTATTCGTTTTTTTTCCTTTTACTTTTAATTTTTTTTTCCTGCCTTTATTTTCCATTTTTCATGGGTATTTTTTTAAATTTTAAAACAAAATAATATTATAGGTATGAGTTTATTATAGTCGTTAATACAATAAGTAATAATGATTAATACCATAAATAGTATGTAATCAGTAATACCATTAACATTAATTAGTACAAATAAACACTTATTTTATTCAAAGTGAGATGGTCGCATGGTGACTCTGTTCATAATTTAGTAGAAATAAACACTTATTTTTTCAAAAGTGTTAAAACGTCATTCTCAAACTATGTTTTGGAAAGCATAATTTTGGTGAAATCAGAATAAAAAAAAATTATAAAATGTGAATGGAACTGTAGGAAAACGTCATGCTCAGACCATCGATTAGTTCTAAAAAATATGTGTCCTTATAATATTGCTTAAGAACATTGACCTAAAGTCCAATTTGTACAATATATGAAACTAGATTGATTGTTACAAGACTTGAAAAATCACATTATTGAGGACACATTTTTATTTTGGAAAGAATGTTGGTAGTAAAGTTTTTATTCTGAAAATAATATTGAGTGTTTCGATGACACGACTCCCATAAAGTTTCGAATAAGATAATTTTTTATTCTATTGTCTTTTACAATGACGATAAATAAAAGTTAAAGGTCAGTCTCTTTTCATGGTAGGTGTGTAGGTTGTACCTTCTAAAACATGTTCATGCATAGACAATTATATGTTGCAGCATCTAGAGTTAAAAGTGAATTGAAAAATATTAACCTAGATTCAAATGAAAAAATACGTAAATCCTTATCAACAAAAGAGTGTATATAAAAATTTGCCTGTATAAATTATGATTGATTGTATTATATTTTGTTTAGATTAATAGAAGGACACTATATTAATTTTAGGTGTAATTGTTTTTAAAAATTAATATGGGGGCGGGGGGTGAAGTCAATAAAAGCGGGATGTAAATAACCGTGGTCAATTGTTTATATATAAATTATGATTGATTGTATTATATTTTAGGTAAATTAATAGAAGGGCACTATAGTAATTTTAGATGTTTTAATTTTTTTTAAATAATAATTATTGGGGGGTGAAGTCAACCAAAGTGGGGGTGTAAATAACCGTGGTCAATTGTTTATACAGTATATGTAAATTAATAGAAGGGTACTATAGTAATTTTAGGTATAATTTTTTAAAAATAATAATTTAGGCGGTGAAGTCAACAAAAGTGGGGGTGTAAATAACTGTGATCAATTATTTATATAATTTGTGGGGGTGAAGTCAACAAAAGTGGAGGTGTAAATAACTGTGGTCAATTATTTATATAATTTGTGAGGGTGAAGTTAGGGCTGTCAAAATGGGCCCGGCCCGATGGGCCGGCCCGGCCCACCCGGCCCATGGGCTGGGCTGGGCTATAATTTGAGTGGCCCGAAAACAACCGGGCCGAATTGGCCCGGCCCACTTGAACAACCGGGCCGACCGGGCCCAGGCCGGGCTAAGCCCGAAAAACCGGGCTGGCCCGGTTCTTTTTTTTTTTTTTTTTTTACTATTTTCTATTTTTTTAATTTATTATTGTAAATTAAAAATTAATTGAGTACAGCTGTACAGAAATAGAACAGAAGTCTTAGAAAATAAGAAAAACCCTAAGTTCCTAACTCTCCCGCTACTGCGCCTCCCTTTCCCTTTCTGCCTCCCTTTCCCTTTCTTCCCCAAAATCAAATACTGCACAGCGATTACAAAATCAAATACAGCGATTACTATTTTCTATTTTTTTACCCTTTCTTCCCCAAAATCAAATACAGCGATTACACAGGGCACGCACGGCGACTGCACAGCGCACGCACGGCGACTGCACAACGCACTCACATCGCACTATCGCAGGCACAGCGCACGCACATCGCACCGAGTCTTAGCCTCGTAATCTTAGGTATTCCCGATTCCGATTCCGACTCCACTCAATTTATTTTATGAATTTATTTGGACGATTTATTTAGTAAGACTACTACAGTATATGAGTATATCTAGTAATGGGGCTTGCTTGACATATTTAGATGATTTATTTTGTGAATTTGGACGCTAATTTAAATTCATATTGTCTGCTTGTAATTTTTTTTTCTATTATCAGATTATCAGTGAAGATATGTCAAACAACAGTTTTGATTCTTTTGAAGATGATGACTTGGACTTGGAGATGCTTGAAGAAAGTCCTTGCACTTTTAAGAGCACCACCACACCTAGAGGTACTCGTGCTACTCCCTCGTCTGGACGTAAACCTAGTACTAAAAATAAGAGTACTATGGATGAACTTGATGATGATAGTCCTAGTGGTGCAGAGTTTAAGAAACCTAAGTCCAATGCTTCTGAGGTATGGAATTTCTTTGTAAAGGTTGGCCTAAAAGATGGGGTAGAAAAATGTAGGTGCTTGTGTTGTGAAAAATTGTATACTTGCAACCCTAATTCGGGCACAAATCATTTAAGGCGTCATATTAAAGCATGTTTTAAGACTCCTAAGTTTCATGATGTGGGGGCTTTGTTAGATAATCAAGCTACTCTCTTGACGAAGTGGAAATTTGATCAAAAGGTTTATAGAGATGGACTTGCTAAGGCTATTATCAAGCATGATCTTCCATTTAACTATGCTGAGTATGATGAAGTTAATGAGATTAATAGAAGATTAAATCCAGAATTTAAACCTGTTTGTAGAAATACTGCTACGTCTGATGTTAGATCTGTGTATTTGATTGAAAAAGCAAAGCTCAAGAGTGTGTTAGCTAATATTCCCGGTAGAATATGCTTAACTTCTGATGCATGGACTGCTGTGAATAGTCAAGGTTATATGACTGTAACTGCTCATTATGTTGATGATAAATGGAATTTAAATTCTAAGCTGCTTGCATTTTGTGATTTGGAGAGTCCACATACAGCGGGGGAATTGTCGAGGCAATTACTTATAGCTCTTGAGGATTGGGGGATAAGTTCAAAAATCTTTTCTATCACATTAGACAATGCCGCTTCTAATGATGCCATGCAAAAGTTGGTAAGAGATAGACTTAACACGAAGAATGCTTTGTTATGTAATGGTGAGTTTTTTCATGTGAGGTGTTGTGCACATATCTTGAACCTCATTGTTCAAGATGGTTTAAAGGAGGCATCAAAATCAGTGGAAAAAATTAAAGAAAGTGTCAAGTATGTTAAGGCTTCGGAGGGGAGGTTGAAGTTATTCAAAAAATGCATTGAAGAAGGGAACTTGGGTGATGTTGGTGGTGGTTTCTTAAGGTTAGACGTGTCAACAAGATGGAATTCTACATATTTGATGCTTGAAAGTGCTATTAAATATCGATCAGCATTTTCTACCATGTGTTTGTATGATAAGAATTTCAAATGTTGTCCGACTGATGAAGAGTGGGATAGAGGGATGAAAATGCGTTCTTTCTTGGCTCCATTTTATAAAATCACTAACATGATGTCAGGATCAAATTACCCTACCTCCAACTTATACTTCAAGCAAATTGCAACCATAGAAATGAAATTGAAGGACAATTTATCTAGTGAAGATAAGGTGATAAGAGAGATGTGTCATAGAATGATGCTGAAATTTGACAAGTATTGGGAAGAATGTTGTCTTGTCCTTGCATTTGGAAGTATTCTTGATCCAAAATCAAAGTTGTTCTATGTGAACTTTTGCTACAAGAGGCTTTATCCGGAAACATATAAAGAAAAGGTGAATAGGTTACAAGAGGCTTTGCATAAGCTTTTTAAGGAGTATGAACAACGTGGGGTTGCGTCAAACTCATCAAGAAGCGTTCCAACCTTTTCACAATCAATGAGCAATGTAGATGGTGATGATGGTGACGAGACCATCGAGCTGGTAAGTTTGAGTTATGTTAATTTATTGATCTCTATTATATTATTTTTCAATGTATTTAATCAAATTTCATGTTTCTTTTCAATTTTAGGAGTATGCCCAACAGATGAGTCAATTCACTTCAACCAATGGCAAATCTGAACTTGAGTTATACTTGGAAGAGAGACCGGATATGGGAAAAAGCATAGATATACTTGATTATTGGAAAATGAATAAGGAACGATACCCCCAACTTTCAATCATGGCTTGTGATATTTTAAGCATTCCCATTACAACAGTTGCTTCAGAATCATCATTTAGCATCGGGGGTCGTATCTTGAACAAGTATAGAAGTTGCTTACTTCCGGAAAATTTGCAAGCTCTCATTTGCACTCGTAGTTGGTTGCATGGTTTCAAAGATGTTGTGTCTTCAGGTAATGATAAAAATTATTTCATTTTCTACTTGCAATATAATTTCTATTTTAATTCTAAGATTTTAATATCATGTTTGTTAATATATTTTACAGATACAAAAGGAGTTGAGGAGATACAACTATTCGGAGAAGATTCTAACACCGTCTAAGGATATGTTTGTTATGGATTATTGTTGAACTTATTAATATTTTAGGGACTGTTGAATTAAGGATGGTTGAATTGTTGTTTGAACTTATTTTGAATTGTTGGATTATGTTTTTATTATTTTGTTTTGAGAACTTAATATTATAATGTTATATTTATTTAATGTGTGCTTACAGTGCTTTGATGCTTTGATTATGAATTGTTTTATCAGGTTGATTATAGGATTCTAGTAGTTACAGTAGCACACATGCACACTTGTTCAAATAAATCAAATATATTAATTTTTTTTATTATAAAAAGAAAGCAGGCTGTTTTGGCCCGGTAGCCCGGTGGCCCGACCAGGGCCGGGCTGGGCCTCAACATTTCAGGCCCGGTAGCAACCGGGCTGGGCCAGCCCGGCCCGAAAAAAATGAACGGCCCGGTGGGCCGGTACCAGGCTGGCCCGGCCCGGCCCTTTTGACAGCCCTAGGTGAAGTTAACAAAAGTGGGGTGTAGTCAATTATAAGATTGAAATTTAAATTTAAATTAGGTGTGTACGGTACAAACAAGTGTACGGAAGAATTTGACATTAAAATAAAGATTATATATATCAATTAATTTTTTTATTAATCATGTGAGGATAAATTTGTAATTTTATAATTATATATTTAAAATTATTAAATTTAATTTAAAAGTGTGATAGGGTGACCAAAAACGATAATAAGTGCAATGCAGGGCGATGGATTCTGCGACGCCAAATGCAACAGGTAGCAGGTCATCAAATATAAGCCATTAGATTTCAGATCTGATGGCTCAGATTACTGGACTGTTGATAGTTCAGGCGACACTTGGACTGTCCTTAGAAGGTCTCATCTATTATTAATTAAAACTTAACAATTATTTTAATATTTTAAATAAATACAAAAATCCACAAATATTTAAAATTCCCAAATAAATCAAAAAATACTCAAATATATCCAAAATTCTGATCCCTTACCCCCAAGGCCACGGTAATTGAAAGATCATGATGAACAATATATTTTTTAACAATTTGTTAATTTTATTGTTTTTCATTTTTATTATATAATTTTTAATTTTATATTAGTTCGTACAAAAATATGTGGACACACTTTGTGTAATACTTATATAAATTTTTATATTTATTTGATTACGTTAAAATAAATAAATAATTTTATAATACTTATATTGTAATTATAATTTTTTTCTAATTAGGTAAGTTAATAATTTTTCTAATACTGAATTAAGTAAGTTAATTGATTTTTATAATAATTAATTAATTTATGAATAAATGAGTCATTTTTTTATATTAAAATAAGTTAATTTATGAATAAATGAATTATTTTTTTATTTTATTGTATAACATAAACTACATTAATTTTATAGTGAATTGTACACATTTATTGAATATTTTTATCTTTTTTGCATAACGTCTCAAAATAGTTAAAATTTTAATTTACGTCCCGTAACTTCTTTAATTGCTCAATTTACGTCTCATTTACATAAATTTGGGGATTTCCAGCGACGTAAATTAAGCAATTAAAAAAGTTATGGGACGTAAATTAAAATTTTAACTATTTTAAGACCTTTTTGAAAAAAGGTAAAAATTACGGAACGTAAATAATTTTTTTCTCCTTATTTATTAATTGTACTCCATATGTTTTCCATTAAAATTTAACATTAGTGTTAATGGAGTATGACTTATTTAAATTCTTAGTGACAAGTTTTTATTTATGTTGGTATGTAAAGATTTTTATTTATTTAATTATTTTAAAATTTTATTGATAATAAATGGGGTCAAAGAAACTTTATAAATCTTCCAAGTTTTTAGGCCTTCAACGGTTGGTATTTTCTTGATTTTTTGTCATTGCAAAGGTGTATTTGTTAATGGAGAGGGCATAAAGTGGTAATATATTTATTCCGGCCGATATTCTCTACTTATTACTTTTAACCTGCAGAATTTTTTAAGCAATTGATTGTAGTCATGGGCCATTCTGCTTCAATTAGGTTAATGATAAATATATATCTTTCTAAATAAAGGTAAAAGATTTTGGCCCTTGAGGCAAACCAAAAATGACCATCCAACTTGTTGGTTTAATTTCACACTTCTTTAATTCCAAAGTATATTCTCCGGTGCATTCTTTCATTTTGATGTATACGTACGAAGAATAGCTCCTGCGGCCACCATTCAGTTAAATTAATGCTTGCTTGCAAATTAAGGTGGGGTTGGAATCAACGAGTCGATTCTCCCTAACGTCGTTGTCTCAAACCATGTACGTATCGTTCGAAAAAATGTCGTTTTTTTTATCTAGACAGGTGCCATACTTAATACATTTCACCGTTATTTGACATATAAATAATACTGTCAATTTTTTATTTTTTTTAAATGTCTTTTGTGCCCGGTGTACCGTGCAGAAGGATTGCACAATTGACCAACTCATAATTTAAAGATAAATTATCTGGTTCGATTAAAAAAACATTTTTGATTTGTTTATATTAAGCTCAATCTAAGTAGTGGGTAGTGAGGCTAGATGTGGGTATGGGGTGGGCAAATGAAACAAGATAATTAAGCCTAACCTGTTATGGTGGATACCAATCATTACCACAACTATCGATTTTATATAATTTTTTTAATTTGAAAAGTTAATTATACTTATTTTTTTAATGATTTTAGAAATAATATTTTGCTTTCACTCTTACTCGAAAAATAACATATACTCGTATTTTTATGAATTCAACAGGTGATCGTTCTCGAATTTTAAGTGGATAAATAGTTTCATTCAATCTTCCACCAATATGATGCATTAATTTAAACTTCTCCCTTTACAATAAACAAATGGAGTTCGCCCGACCAGCACAGGGTGAAGCACGGAGCGACTATCTAGGACATGTACGGGACACGAAACGGATTCGGGACATAATATATTCGAACGGGGCGGGTCCGGGTATTCAACTATCCTGCCCGATGCCCCCAATTGTCATCCCTAATAAAATTGATAGAATGTTCCAAGTTTTTTTTTTTTTTTTAAATATTTAAAGAATATTTCGAAATAAACCGTAGAGAGAGTTTTTAATATGCATGAAAAAATAGTCCGCAAAAATCATGTCAGATGATCTGATACATCCATTCAATTTGATACATAACAGATTTGATATTAGATTTTTGGCCTCTGATTTTCAGTTTACGCGGCGAGTAGTGGATGCTTTTGAATATGGAACGTAAAACAAGGAGAAACAGACTCTACCCACCTTTGATGGATCACATTTAAATAAAGAGTCAAAATCCCACTTTTATTATTTTTATTTCCATCAGAATATCCCTTTCCACTTTATGCACATATATAAATATAAACGTCTTTTCTAAATAAATCTCTGGTTTTAACTAAACACTCGAGAAATTGAAAACCCTAACGTGGCACCTGCTAATTTGCAAAACCTTTTCAACCATATATAACCTCTAGCTCCAACTAAT
Source organism: Galeopsis tetrahit (assembly GCA_963675135.1). Classification (NCBI taxonomy): domain Eukaryota; kingdom Viridiplantae; phylum Streptophyta; class Magnoliopsida; order Lamiales; family Lamiaceae; genus Galeopsis; species Galeopsis tetrahit. The sequence continues at coordinate 64,936,921 of OY776127.1, forward strand.
GGAGTGGAGAATCAGACTAACTTATTTAATTTCTTGTAAAAATGTAATTAGGCAATTAATAAAAGCATAATGAATTTATTTCACAATTAAAAGTTTAAACTTAATTTTAAGAGCTAGCCTTGTGTGATACTGTTTTATGAATTTCATTAGTGAGATGAGTCTACCTTGACCCACATATAAAAAGTAATAATGTTTAAATGTTAGTCACTTTTTACTTAAACAAAATTTAGAGAAAAAATGGATTGTTCAACCAAAAAATCTGAAATATGGGTCAAAAGAGACCGTCTCACGGAAAAAGATATGTGAAACGGTCTCCTCGCGCAAGTTTTTGTCAACTTTTAAATATGATGTGATATTTTGAAGAAAGTATTTTCTTTATTAGGAAAGAACGAATTTATTCTTGTCAAGCTCATGTAGAATTTGATTTCTGGCTGTATGCATATATCCTGACTAATTGATTGTTTAATTCTTACTAAGTTTGAAATAGAGAAAGGGAAGGTTGAAGTTATGAGCAAAAGTTAGATGCCAAATTTCTCAAAATGTAAAGCGTATATATATCTTACTCATGGATTCAGTAAACATACGCTTCTTTAATTTGAATATCGAACACGCCACATACCTAATGTGTTTATCCATCTCCATCCTACGAATATTTGCCAACTTAATTACTTTCTATTTTGGCCACAATATTATTTATATACTAGTAATATTAAACTATTTTATTTTAAAATATATATATACATTGCACGAGAACAGAGTTTATATATGCATGTCATTTTTCTTTCTTATATATTTAGAATTGAAGGCCATTATATATATATATATATATATATATATATATATATATAATGTATTTTTACTACAATAATTAAATTAACCTCACTCTCCCCTCCCCTTTGTGAATTGTGAATCAAGATGTATCGAAGCAACATTGTCTTGATATACCATTTAGTATGTTGTGTATATTAAAAATTAACGGAACATGTATTGTATTAAGAATTACTAGGAGTATATTGTAACTTAAGTATGTGTTTTGTGAGTATTTTTTAAATTCTGGTCCATAAAAAAAGGATAAGAGGAAAAATATTTAAAAAATACTCCATCCCTTCCACTTTAAACATTATATTTTGTCATTTTAATTTTGAGTGTCTCCTTTAAAATTTTACATTGTTCATTTTTGACAAGTTTTGATCTTACATTTATTAACAATTATCCTTACTTTTAAATAAAATTGTCTCCCATTTTTTCTCTCTCTACTTTTTTTACACTTTCTACCAACAATTTATATAAAATATTATATTCTTTAATTAAAATATGTTTCATCATCCAAATGTAAAATTTAAAGTGGAAAATACATATGACGAATGGATGAGGGAACCAAGATTTTGCATCAAGTAGAGTAGTAAAGTTGTTTCCATTTTTCTGATTTATTTTGTAATTGTTGTTGAATAAGATTTTGGCCTTTTTTTAAAAAAAATCATTTGGTTGATTAAAATTGTGCTCACCTTTCTATAAATTGTATTTAAAGAATGGTGGGGAATTAATTCTTGTATATTAATTCCTACCCTTTTTGGGGAGGAGGCCCATCGAGTGGACAATTTAAATGGGGGTGGAGTGCTTTCAACAGGAATCGAACCCAGGTCATTTGCCCGGTTTGCTCTGATACCATGAAAGAATTCCGTCTCATCTAAAAGTCCGAACTTGTAGAGAGGGTGAGAATTAATTCTTGTATATTAATTCCTAACAGATACCATGAAAGAATTCCGTCTCATCTAAAAGTTCGAACTTGTAGAGAGGTGGGGAATTAATTCTTGTATATTAATTCCTAACATGTATGTTCACTAAAAGTGTATTCATTTTTTTATATGGAAACAACCACTTTATATTTACTTTACAATTATCTACCCAACATTCTTACTTTAACTATTTTTTCTTAAAATTTGTTCCAAAAAAAAAATGTGAGCACATTTTTATGAACGGGGTGAGTAGTATAGATAACAGGCTAGAAGATTCTCCGAAAAAGGTTTTTGTTAGTTGTAGTTATGCTTACGGCTTAGAAATTCTTGCCGCCACTTAATATCAATTCGAGTGAAAAACAAAATGATCAAGTACTTATGATGTAAACAAACACTTGAGAGTCATATATGTTGTTTAAGTGGTGATTCCTTTCCTACTGAATATAAATTCCAAAAACAGAAAATATCTGTGTTTTGCTGGCTACCACTCCTAACTATTATTATTCCCAAGTGAATCTAACTTTCAAACGCAATCTTAAAATTGACAACTTCAAACCGTGGGTTCGTTTATGGTTGGATTCCTCGTTACACTTCACCTTATTTCTTCTTGTAATTATTAATGTTTTTTTTTAATTAATATACATGTCAAGTGATCATATTTAATTATATCATATGTGACATATGTTGCTGAATTCGTTACACACTTGCTGATTTAGTGCCCTTTCACGGTTCAAGTGTGGACGAATGTGGGCTTTTCTTTTCAGGTGGCGCCAAGTGTTCAAGAGTGCGTCGTTGAGTTCTACAATTTTGTTCTAAGGTAACGTGGAAATTGTTGGAAAATGTGCTACGAAGAAAGCTTCTATCCGATATCTTATTCGTCATTTCGGAGTTGGGATGAATAAAAAATGAATTTTCAAAGAAAAAAAAAAGTGGTTTTGTGACTTTGTCCCACGTTAAAAAATACCAAAGGTAAAAGTGAGTATAAGACTATGAACTCATAGTGATTTGTTTCGTCTACTATGCGTACGCATATAGAAAGAGTGCAAATCTTGACCAAAAATGGATTCTTTTTTACATTCGTTTTGCTCTCGTTTTGTTAGCCTTCCGGTGATATATTCTAGCAACATCTCAGTTCACCTCAAACAAGATACAGTGCTAGTGTCACTGCTTTCTGTCGTTGTAACCTGAGAAACAATCGTTATATTAAGATTGTAGCACTGGAAGTGGAGGGTGTAATTTGTTTTTAAAAAAAAATTGTGTGTAACACAAGCCTTGACTTCTTGTTTCCTATAAATCCAGCCATCTATAGTGCACGTATCTAACATAAATGAAATTCTTAATCTTAATTAATTAGCAATGCATCTTTTGGAAATTATGAAAAATTAGAAATGATTCATGTTTCAATAGAAGAAAGCTAGCTAGAGGTAAACAAGATCGTCAATGACAATGAAGTTAACTCGTGAAAATGGATATTTATGTGCTCATTTTGCCAACTCCATTTGCTATTCGATTCACTATTGGTTCTGTAATTCGGTTGAGTGTTTTCCTTCTAAACTATAAAGTTGTGACTGCTAGTCCGATAATGTACGTAATTTTGTTGCAAGGGTTTGAGTATCATTATAAAAACTATTCAACTTTTTTTATTCACTTATTCCCTTTTTAGTAAACTAATCAGTATATTTTTTTTCTCCCTTAATCACATCATTTTTAATATGTCTACTTATTTTATTATATTTCTTAACTTTCGTGCTTAAAACTTATGAATAACTTTCATCAGAACGGAGAGAGTACGTATAATTTTTTACCTTTCAAAAAAATACAACACATACGAAATATCACATTAATGTGCATGTGTACGTAATTAACATTGGATCTTGTAAATATCTTTGTCCAAACACCTATAGAATCTGAACAATTTATTTATTTTGGAAAGAACACCCTTTGTGAGGACATGAAATGTTGTTTCAAAGGAACATTGTTTTCTCTCAAGAATAAGTGGACGATGCCTAGACACCTGAGTTTAAGGTGTCGTGTGCTTGCAAACTCTGTGAAATACATAGTGGAGAATCAATTACTCATTTCATTCTTCACTTTATGCATCATTTACTGTTTACAAAAATTTTAAATGTAAAAATTATTTATTACTCCCTCCGTTTTTAATTAAGTGTCACTTTGCCTTTTTTAATATTTTTAAAACAAGTGTCATTCTACATCTTTTTCTTGAATTTTGACAATTTTATCCTTATACATTATACTCCCTTCATTTTCTTTACCTTGATTTAAGTCTTTTCCCTTTTGAATACAGTACTATAACATAAATCATGGATAAACCTTAATTATTATATACATGAATATCACCTACAATATTGACCACATTCATTACTAAACATAAATTTAATATTAAAATTAATTATCATTAATGAAGGGTAAAATGGTCCACGATTATATATCTTAATTTGTTGAAAATGACTAGAATGACACTTAATTAAAAGTGGAGGGAGTAGTATTAAAGTGATCAAATTACTTTTGAAGAAGGTAATATGATCATTTCTACTTTATTGAAGAGAGTAATGAGAAAACTAAAAAAAAAAAAAAGATTTTGTATAATTTGAAAAGGTTTGAGATAGATTGTTAAAGACATGATTATTGCTTATTTCCTTTTTAAATCTTAAGTAAGAGATGAACTTTTTTTACAAATGACGCATCAAGTAAGGAACGAATATAGTATTTCGAAAAATTACTGACCGGAGCTTCTAAAAGTAATTATTTTAAAAGTTAATAAAATTTGTAAAAAAGAAAAATAACTCTAAAAAGGACTATTATAATAATCCCATTAATAAAGTGGGATTGGCTATAAATGCAAAAAATTGATTGTTATAGCCAGATAGAATGGGTAGGGAGGGGTCTATGCAATTCCATAATTATTAAACAAGAATAAAGATTAGAAAGATTGGAGACCATCTTTTCTGTCCCTTCTTCTTTTGAATTTCCAAATTAGTGGACAAGTTTATTCCAAGAATATTCCATCATCCTGTTCTTATGATAGCCTGTATAGATTGCAGATCGAGTGCTCAAAGTAATCATACTCAAATTTGACTTCTTTTTTATGGTTTATCTCAATGTTTTTCAGTTCCATCAAATTAAAGTCAATTTTGAATTTTGATGAGAGCCTCAACCAACTTCCTCCCCACTTCATAGATATTGCTGCTAACTTTAACAACGACATTACTCAGTCACAGGCCAATCTTGGAAATTGTAAGAAAAATTAAAAGAGAGAAAGAGAAAAAAAAAGGTAAAAGTATGGATGGTTGTTAATAAGTGTAGTGTTATAATTCTGACAAAAAAAGAAACGTAAAGTTTTAAAAGGAACGTAAAAATGACAAAATGTAAAGATTAAAAGGGGACGAAGAGGAATTAAAGTATTATTTTGTTGATCGCTTTTGAAATTAAATTTCATGTACACAATGATGTGAATAAGTGGTGGTGGTGGTGGCCTAATTGGTAGTATAATATAGTCCATTATATGATGAAATTAATTAGTGTTAAAAAAGTATGGGCGAAATGTAAGGTTGATGAGTTACTTTATTGAATCATTGCATTTGTGAGAGCTAGTCCATTTTCGACCACTATTACAAAGTGGAATGGGTTAAAAGAAAGTGTTGAAAAAACGTTGGCGTAGTATGAAAGTGTCGCTCGCACGTGGTAGACTAGAGATGTTGTGTAAAACGCGACTTTAATTAAATATATAAGTACGACTTAATTGTGAGAGATAGTTGAAGGTCTAGTCACATGGAGTAGTAGGGTTTGAGCTTTGAAGTCATGAACCCCCTCCCCTCCCCTTGTTTTGTTTTGCACTGGGAATTAAAGTACACAAAACATATAGTTGTTTGGCTGTGATCACATTCTGTTCAGGAGGGTCCCGTACATGCACTACAAAAAACCATCCATATGGAGAGGGTTTTGGCGAGGGTAAAGCCCTCGCTAAGCAATTTGGCGACAGCATAGGCGAGGGGCAGTCGCCGTCGCCTAATTGCTCCTCGCTAATTTATTGGCGAGGGTGCCCTCGCCAAAACCCGAGGGCAAATTGGCGAGGGTGCCCTCGCCAAAACCCGAGGGCAAATTGGCGAGGGCCAAACACACTCGCGAATTGGCGAGGGCCAAACACACTCGCGAATTGGCGAGGGCGCGTGCCGTCGCCAAATAGCGAGAGTGAATCCCGTCGCCCAGTCGCGAGAGTCATAACCCTCGCCAATTCCCGAGGGCAAATCCCGTCGCCTTTTTCCGAGCGCGACGCCCCTCGCCAATACGCTGGATTTAAAAAAAAAAAAAAACAGACCTGGGTTTCGAACCCAGGTCTCTAAGGCCACTACCCTTACCCCTCACCACCAGGCCACCCTTTATTCAAATTTTTCGCACCGGCGCGCGCATGGGGTGTCGAACTCGCGACCTCCCGGATTCTGAAGAGTTTATGCGCCCCCGTGTGCCAATTAGGCTAGGAGCTTTAGTCGTAATATTTCAAATGCATTATATATTTATCCCTTTTAATTTCTGTTTTTATTCTTTAACTCAATTAATTTAATAAATTACCAACTATATGTTATTCTTTTACAAACCCCTCATTACTAAATTTAATAACTTACACTTATATATATATATATATATATATATTAATTAACTCAATTTATTTAACAAATCCCTTCATTAATACTAAATTTAATAATTTATACTTATGTATGTATTAACTCAAATTTATTCTTTTATTATTAATTAAGTCAATTAATTGAATAGATTACTAACTCAATTAATTTATATATTAACTCAATACTTAATTAATTTAACAAAAGCCCTTCATTACTAAATTTAATTTAACAACTATATGCTATTAACTCAATTCATTTATATATTAGATCAATACTTAATTATTAATCACACACAAGCAATATATATGAATTAAAACTATATAAAATAAAACATTGTCTCGTACGTTCACTTCAATTCAAGTACACAACATAACAAAAAAAAATTCCAAACAACTTCATCAATTTTTTAAAATCCAACAAGACAACATAACTTAAAATGTATCAATCATCGACCATCCTCATCAGCGTCATCATCACCATCATCATCATCATCCCCGTTCCCGTTACCCGACCCCCTTCTGAACTGTCTCATCATTGATGCCATCTGAGCAGCAAACTCTTGACGTAAGCGCTCCTCCGTCTGAGTGACTGATTGCTGCAGTTCTTCACGTATGAGACGCTCTCTCTCTTCACTAGCCCTCCGCTCTTCCAAAAGAGCATTGTCGATGTCGGCCTGACTAAATCGTCCAAACGTCGTACCGGAAGATGTCTCACCAGGACCAGAAGTGACACGTCTGTTCTTTCCTAGTTGCCCAAGACCCTTCACGCGACCGTGAGATCTTCCAACTTTCTTCACGTACAACTCAGACATTTCCGGCAAGGGTGGGGTCTGGCTACTGGAACCATCATCTGAAGGATCATGATCAGATGACGGCTGGGTGAGATGTGACAATTCCTCTTGCACCTGATCCTATTTGTGCATATGTAAAATTTGGTTAATATACATGTCAATACAATTAAATATTATATTTAATATAATATATGTATACACTTACCAGAATATCACCTATATGCCCGTATGTGTACGTTCCGTTATTGTAACGGTGGTAATATTCGATAATCTCCCAGTCGTAAGCTGGTCGTCCCGTCCTCTCCTCCTATATTTTGAAGAACATAAAATTAAATTAATTAAAATGAACTCAAATTAATTACTTATATAATTGAACATAAATACTTACAATCCGTCTGGCCACCTCGGCTGCCCCACGAGATCCCCCTTTATGTCTAGCAAAACCGGTACCCGGGCCTCCAGGCTCTGATAGACGGTTCTTCCGACACTGCTCACTCTTCTTAATTGTGTCCGGATCATTCCAGTGGCGAACCAAGTGCTCCCAGACACCGTTGTCCCAATTCGGCTTCTTCTTCTCATGCTCCCACAATCCCTTGTAGTGGTTCAACATGTCACTGTATCGATTTGCTGCTCTCTCAAGAAAGAGCTTGTACACTAATGCAGTGTCAGTAATCTCTGGATCCCACGTAACCTCATTCTGCCAAAAAAATTTTATTAATTATAACAAGATGTGAATGAATAGATATGTTACACATCATTAAATTATACCTGAAATGTATCCCACCACCGTTGAAGTACACCTGGGGATACCAAGCCGAATGTGTGTGCGCCAACCTCCATATTCCGGTACATGATATGTCTGATGGTGGTCGAGATTAGACCCGAAGGCATCAACCTGTTGTTACACATAATTAATTTGAAAATGAATAATTATGTATTTCATTATAATGAAAATTATAAGATATGTAATACTTACGATCCACGATAGATCATAAGACGAATACGACTATCGTGTGCGTCTGTCGACTGGCTGGCCGCTGTCTCGACAGACGCACGTCCGACTGGGTCGGGTATCGGTGGATCCTCCTGCGCTGGATACATGTGGGGCATCTGGGGGACCTGTGTGTAGTACGGATAGGGGGTCGATCCCTGCATCTGGGGCATCTGGACGATCCCAGTCATATCTGGCAAATAGAAACCCGGATGATGTGGTATATGTACAGGCGGCGTCTCACCTCTACCTCTACCTATACCTCTACCTCTACCTCTACCTCTACCACCCGAATCACCAGAACCCTGACTACCAGAACCATGTCCACCAGAACGCTGTCCATGACCCCCATATCCACTCATCTGTAAAAATAAATATTAAAATATAACAATTAATAAATTAACATTCTTGATATAATAACATCTATGAACACTCAAACTGAATCATAAACATGCATTAAGAACACTGAAACCGAGTCATAATCAACATTCTTTATATAATATAACATATACATGAACACTCTAGTAATATTCTTCTTCATCATCTTCTTCATCTTCATCCTCATCTTCTTGTTCTTGTTCTTGTTCTTCTTCTTCTTCTTCTGGTTCTTCGTCTCCGGCTACGTCCATCAATGTACCGGTGGTATCAGTTAATATAACAGGATCATCATCTACTTGCACAATCATTTGATGTTCTATGCTTTCCTCTTGGAATGCGGGAACATCTGCTTCATCGTCAGTAGTGGATGACTGTTGTGCGTCCAAGAAGGATCTCGGCTTGATTTTGCATACAGTTATCCAATCAGCACGGGGCCCAGGGTACGAACAATAGTAGACTTGGGTGGCTTGACTTGCTAGTACGAATGGATCGTACCGACCGTATCGTCGCCTTTGATGAATATCCACAAGCTTGTAGTTAGGATCAATTTTTGTACCACTGGCTGAGTTATCAAACCACTGACACTTGAACAAAACCACTTTCTTCTCGTGGTACCCCTGGTAGTCCAATTCGACTACTTCCTCGAGATTCCCGTAGAAATCCTCTTCATCTGCATCATAGTTTTTTCCCTTGATACAAACCCCACTGTTTGATGTTGCTCTAGATGCACCATAAGCCATAGTGTGAAATTTGTACCCGTTCACGTAATACCCTGAGTACGTAAGAACGTGACCAGACGGACCTGCAGAAAGATCGGAAATAAACTTGTTCTCCACGGGATTTATCTTCACCTATATAAGTCGACTCTATGTGAGATTTACGTTATTGCTATTAAATATATATATTTGTATAAAATATGACTTACAATTTCTTCAAACCACGAAGCAAATTCATTTTGTAGCCTATTGTCCGATGCAGCAGCCGAGAGATTTGGTTCAACAACTTGAAGTTGATGCATGAATAGCCTACATACGTATTTTGATTAATAAGACATCTCAAAACTAACCAATATATATTTATACTCTGGCCAGTGTCACTTACTGAACATACGGCTGCACCTCATCACAATTCAACAACACGTACGTATGAGCAACTTTTTTCTCCTCATCCAAAATCCATCTCTTCTTTGGTTTCCCAAATCGCTTGCCAGGCGCCTTAAATATGGAAAATGTACCATCCACATACTGTTGTACATCTCCACTACCATCGTAATTACGAGGTAAATTGTGTATCCTCGTCGTAACATGATCCTCAAAGTAATGAGAACAAAACATTGACGCCTCTCTAGTTAAATATGCATTTGCAATCGAAGCTTCAACACGTGCTTTGTTACCCACACTCAGTTTCAAGGTGCGAAGATACCTATAATTAGAATTCAAGGATCGTGATTAAGATAATATAAAAAACATTGAATATGACCATTATATCTTAAAATTCCTTAAAATACCTCTCGAATGGATACATCCATTTGTATTGAACTGGACCAGTAACTTTTGCTTCATATGCAAGGTGCACAGGTAGATGTTCCATGGAGTTGAAGAAGTTGGGTGGAAAGATACGTTCCAACTTGCACAATATTACTGGGATATCCGTTTCCAACCGAGTCATGTTGTCAACTGTTATGGTCGTAGAAGTTAAGTCCTTAAAAAAGAGACTAAGCTCAGTGATTGCTTTCCACACATCAGTCTGCAGAATATTACGAAAAGCAATCGGTAGTAGTCTCTGCATAAACACGTGACAATCATGACTCTTCATTCCATACAATTTCAACTTCGTCCAGTCAATACATCGAGACATGTTAGACACATAATCATCGGGAAACTTCAACCCACTTATCCACTTACAGATAACATCTTTTTCTTTCTTATCAAGCGCATAACAAGCCTTGGGATACTTATTTGTACGTGGACATTTCTTGAGAGAGGGACGACGACAATATTCATTCAACTCATCTCTTGATTTTGACGTGTCCTTTGTTTTCCCCTCCACATTCATCACTGTGTTGAACACGTTATCGAACACATTTTTCTCAATGTGCATCACGTCCAAATTGTGTCGAACTAACAAAGTACTCCAATGAGGCAAATCCCAAAAAATGCTTTTTTTCTACCACCCTCCGTCAATTTTTTTGTTGTGTGCCTCAGCACCTTCTTCTGTAACCTTTCTAAGTCCCAAATGATCAATTTCGTATAGGAGACTCGCACCTGTTCGGATAGGCGGCGGATCATCTGTGACTGCTACTCCAGCCCTGAATGCCGTCTTGTTCTTTCACCATGTATGATTAGGTGGTAAGAACTTTCGGTGGTTATCGAACCACGATTGCGTTCGACTGAGCCTCAAAGTGAATGCATCGGTGTACTCCCCACAATATGGACAAGCAAGCTTTCCAGCTGTACTCCAACCAGACAACATTGAGTACGCTGGAAAGTCGCTAATGGTCCAAATCAGTGCAGCTCTCATAATAAAGTTTTGCTTCCTAGAGACGTCGTACGTTTGCACCCCATTTTCCCATAAAAATTTCAAATCAGCTATCAGAGGTTGTAAAAACACATCAAGCTTGTCCTTCGGACTTTTTGGCCCGGGCACAAGAATCGAAAGAAACATGAATTGATCTTTCATGCATAACCAAGGGGGTAGATTGTACGGAGTAAGAATAACTGGCCATGACGAATATTGCTTCCCCGTCATTCCAAACGGTGCAAAACCGTATGTGCTCAAGCCCAACCTAACATTCCTAATTTCAGCTGCAAAATCAGGATACAAACGGTCCAAATGCTTCCAAGCCAACGAGTCTGCAGGGTGACGCATAACACCAGAGTCATCAGAACTGCACGAGGCATGCCATGTCATATCCTTCGCAGTGGCCTTGGACATGTACAATCTTTGCAAACGAGGAATTATGGGAAAGTAGAACATTTCCTTAACCGGACGTTTCTTTTTCAACCGACCATCTGCATCAACCCTACTCGGCTTATACCGTGGTCCACCACAAATCTTACAAAACTCTAGTTCGCTGTCTGCACCCCAAAATAACATGCAGTTCTGTGCACAACAATGAATCCTTTCTACCGGAAGACCCATCCCACTCATCAAGTGTTTGGTATCGTTAAATTTCTTGGGAACCTTATTTTCTGAAGGACAAATCTCACGAATCAACTCAACGACTTGATTGTATCCCCTTTTAGACAATCTGTTTTCGGTTTTAATATTCAACAATCTGAAATTGAACGACAACTGCGAATGAGATTCACAACCGGGATACAAGTCTTGGTCCGCTGCACGAAGCATGTCGTAGAACTGTGACGCATTCTCATTAGGGGGTTCTTCATTATGTGCCTCCTCTTCCGCGTTGATTCCAAAATCAATGTTTGGGTTACCCATTAATTCTTCTACCATAGTGTGGTACGAGCTAGGTCCCATAGGGTCAACTTCATTTGAAGTTGACGCAAATTCACTAGTGTTTTGAAATGGACGTGGACCCCAACTCTCTTCACCGTGATAAATCCAATTATAATAATTTTGTGTAAACCCATTTCGATATAAATGAGACTTCACTTCATTAGGATCTCTATAAGTCTCATTTCGACATCTAGCTTTCGAGCAAGGACACCTAATTTTCCCTTCCCAAATCGAATTCGGATTACTAGTGGCAGCTTCAATAAATCCATTTACACCACTAATAAATTCGGGGCTCATAATCCCATTGACCAATCTTGGCCTATACATCCAACTACGACTTGAATAATTCATGTTAATCGATCTGTTTCAAATGTAAATATATATAGTTTATATATATTTTTTTAAAAATTTCGGCAGAGTTTCATCTAAATCTATCGTATCACCAAATATTTAGGTTCCTAGTGCATCCATTTCCGACTCGAGTAAAATTACTCAAGTCGGAACGCACAATCTACAACAAACAAACAACTCATCCCGGCCTCCAACATCGATTTTATTTCACTTATTTCCAACAATTAATTATAAAATTAATTCTCCCAATTAATTAACACATCCATGCATAACAATTAACACACCGTACCAATTAATAATTAACACATATATATACATGCATATATAAAACATATATATATAACAATAATTATATTAACACATTAATTCATAACAATTAACAATTTTTATAACTTTCATCAATTAACAATTAATGTTCTTAATTAATCCTAATAAACATTATACATATTTTTCTAACATAATTACAATCCTAACATTACACAACAAAACTATATACATTCATATATATATATATACATATATAATATAATACAAACATATATATATATACAACTTTTAATTTAATCAATAAAAACGCATAAATTTACCGTAGAAATGAACCCCTCGAAGTGTAGAACAGAAATATCCAAAAATTTGTCTCGATCGGTAGCTCCGGCAGCGGCGGTGGCGCGGTGGAAGGAAGCTCCGCGGCTGTTTTCTTTTTTTGGGGGTGAAGGAGGTTGTACGAATTTGGGGAAGAAGGAGAGGGTTTTAATTGGGAAATAGGCGAGGGCAATTACGAGGGCCCCACCCCCCTCGCCAATTAGCGAGTGGGGAACCGTCGCCATTTTCCGAGGGCCACAATGCACTCGCCAATGAGCGAGTGCACAACACGCCGTCGCCAAATCCCTCGCCAATTGGCGAGGGCATCTTTTTCCACTCGCTAAATAGCGAGTGTGATTCCGCCCCTCGCCAAATCCCTCGTTATTTATTTCCCTCTTTAAATCCCTCGCCAAATAGCAAGGGTGAAATACCCCTCGCCAATTCCCCTCGTTATTTGAGCAATATTTTGTAGTGATGTGTCATATATGTGCAAGATCGTGATTCAAATTCGTAGTTGTTAGGGGTGTAAATTTGAATTTTGTGTTAATACAATGTGAACAAGAATTCTTTTTTGCTGGCACGATAAGAAAAAGAAGTACAGTTTATATTATCATATTACACATTATACAATATGATATGATACATTACAATACGATAAGAAAAATATAATTAAAATCTCCAATGAAATTAGTACAATATAGTTAATCATCTGAACTTAATCATGATATGCAACATTTTCATTTTTTAGAGTTTCATAGGTTTTCATTATGTCAACATGATAAATACGTAATTACAATAACAGTTAAAATTTAAAGAGTTTTGTGCGAGACAGTTTCATTACAATTGAACTCAAGTTCAACCTCCGAAACTGCAAAAATCCTAAGTTAGAATGAGATTAAAAAAAAAACTAAAATGGTGAGTTAAAAAGTTTCTAAATTGGAAACCTAAATTGACACTTCTTCTGAAATTCTTGTTGTATATTTATATATTTACATAATATAATATAGAGAGTTTTTTGTGAAAGGACACAACATTTTGTTGAAGTTGCAACATTTCAGTGAGTGAAAGATGCAACTCTTTGACAATGTGACTCTTCGGTGAAGTTGCAACCTCTCGGTACAATTCTTGAGTATCTATAAATACTCAAATGTGTGGAGAGTTGAAAACAATGAAGTGAGTTGTGAGAGTCTCTCTATATGTTAGAATTTGAGTCTTATATTATTTTGTCTTCTGAAATTCAATAGAGTGTAACTATTGAGTTTTAGTGGAATAGGTTTTGTATCCTGGAAGGTTAATTCCTTATGAGAACCATTTACTTTCGTGTGGGAGGAATTAATACCTTTAAAGATAGCATCGTTTTTCAATCTGCCAAACCTATCATTAACTCCATTACATACCCACAATATACAATAATTCTTCCGACATATTTTATTACTCCAAAACCTGATATACTATTATTATTATTAACTAGAAGATGCCGACATATTTTAAGATAGTAATGTCCTAATTGTTGACTTAAAAAACAAAAAAAGTATACTTATTGTATGCAATACTTATATTGCTAAATTCGTGAAATTAAATATCAATCGTTCAATAGAAACTTTTATTGAATTAAAGTATCAAAACATCATTTGCATCAAAACTTGAAAGAAAGCAGAGTATGTGAGTTTTACAAAAGTGATGAGTCAATCGAATCAAGAAGAAGACATATTGTCTTCTAATATAACTCTAATGTGTAATGCTAATCTAACTTAACCAACTAACTGTCTAACTAACAGTATTAATTTAGTTAAGGAATAAATCCAGAGTGTATATATCTAAAAGGGTGCAAATAAAGAGTGTATTTAACAACTCTTATACCCCCCTCAAAATGGGAGTGGATGTCCAACAAGCCCATTTTGGACTTATGGCTGGAAAAATCTGCAGGAGGAAGTGGCTTGGTGAGTATGTCAGCCAGATTTTCGGAAGTAGGGATGTGAATAAGTGTGAATAGGCCAGCCTGAATCTTCTCCCTTGTGAAGTGATAGTCCAAGGAGATATGCTTTGTCCTTTGATGTAGGCAGGGATTATGAGCTATGGAGAAAGCACTTTGACTGTTAGTGTACATGGTTGAAGGCTTTGAATGAAGAACTCCCAAATCATCTAGTATGTAATGAATCCACTGTAGCTCACAAGTGGTGGAGGCCAAAGCTCTATACTCAGCTTCTACAGAAGACCTGCTCAAAGTAGATTGCTTCTTAGATTTCCAAGATATTAGAGAGGAGCCAAGAAAGATATTAAAACCAGTAATACTTCTCCTAGTCTCAATGCATCTTGCCCAATCAGAATCAGAAAAAGCATGCAATTTGAAAGTGATATCTTTGGGATAGAAAACACCATTACCAGGGTTGCTTTTAATATACCTCAAAACCCTATGAACAACACTTAAATGAGCCATAGTAGGAGATTGCATATATTGGCTAAGTGTTTGTACAGCATATGAAATATCAGGTCTTGTGACAGTCAAGTAAAGTAATTTTCCCACAAGTTTTCTGTAATGGCCAGGATTAGTAAGAATAAGAGAATTAACATCAAAACTTACCTTAGAATCCATAGGTGTGGAACAAGGCTTGCTGCCCAAATAACCTGATTCATGTAACAAATCCATTTCTAGCAACCTCTATCCCTAAAATATATTTAAGAACACCAAGATCTTTGATAGTGAATTTTTCATTTAAAAAATGCTTAACACTGTTAATGATATCAATGTTAGAACCAGAAACTATTAAATCATCAACATAGCAAAGAACAACAGTAAAATCATCACCATCATGCCTTGTAAACAAAGAAGTATCAGCTTTTGATTGAGTAAATCCCAAACAAGTCAAAGATGTACTTAATTTAGTAAACCATTGTTTTGAAGCTTGTTTTAAACCATATAAGCTCTTATTCAATTTACATACCCTTGTATCATTGTTAGAACAATATCCAGGAGGGGGAAACATGTAAATTTCTTGGTCCAAATCACCATGTAAAAAAGCATTATTCACATCTAATTGGTGTATATGCCAATTTTTAGCAGCAACAATAGCCAATAGTATTCTAACAGTAGTGATTTTAGCAACAGGGGAGAAAGTGTCAAAGTAATCTATTCCTTCTTGTTGAGTGTAACCCTTAGCAACAAGTCTAGCTTTATATCTTTCTATAGAACCATCAGAATTGTATTTGACTTTATAAACCCATCTGCATCCTATACAATTTTTGACTACAGGTAAATCTACAAGAGTCCAAGTATTGGTCTTTTCTAAAGCTTCAATTTCCTTTTTCATAGCAAGAATCCAATTTTCATTTAGGACAACTTGTTTATATGACTTAGGCTCCTGAATTTGGGAAATAGAGGCAGTAAATAGCTTGTGAAGTGTAGATAACCTATTAACAAATAGATAATCTTGTATAGGATATTGTTTTCCAGAAGAAAAATTCACTTTGGCATGATCAATAGAGGCAGGCAAGTCAGTTTCATAGACTTGTAAGTATGCAGGTTGGGATTTAGACCTAGAAGGTCTAGTATAAGGCTCAGCCTGCAGGTTATTAGTAGTATCAGGACCAGAGTGAAGAACATTGGGATGGGCAGAGGGATCATGAAAAACCTCTGGATCAACAAGGGTGTCAACAATAGGAAAAGCATCACAATGAATAATAGGAGAGTCATCAACAGTATCATCATCAATAGAAATAGGAACAGGAAATGTGTGTGTAGGAGATTCATTCATGGTTTTAAAAGGAAACACATTTTCAAAAAATTGCACATTTCTGGAGATAATAATTCTACCAGAAGAAAGATCAAAAAGCCTGTACCCCTTTGTACCAAAAGGGTATCCAATGAAAACACATTTTGTTGCCCTGGGATCAAAATTATGTTTATGGGACATCAGTGTGTTAGCAAAGCATAAACAACCAAATGTTTTAAAGAAGGAATAGTCAGGAGGCTTGCCATATAATTTTTCAAAAGGAGTTTTATGTTTAAGAACAGAAGAAGGAATTCTATTTATGATGAAAGCAGCAGTCATTATGCATTCACTCCAGAATTTTAGAGGCAAAGAAGATTGAAAGAGTAAAGTGTTGGGAAATAAAATGATTTTGATTAAGATACCAAAACCCCTGATTGATGATGATCAGATTAGTTGAGATACAGTCATGAAAAGCATCAGTCTAGTTGTCTCAGGATAGTTGAGACAATAAAAATGCTTAAGTCTAAATTTCAGTAGAGTTTTGAGATGTATAGATCAGGATAGTTGTCCAAAGCTAGAATGTTAGGCAGTTTGTTGGGTGTAAGTACTTTAGGACAAGTCTGCTGAAGGATACAATATTGTCAAGTAAGCTGAAGAGGCCAACCTGGCTGAGTGATCAAAGGCAAGAAGTAAAAGTTGCACTAAACTAATAAGAGCTACATCAGATCAACTTTTAAATGATTGAAGATCACAACATTGAATGTTGCTTACTCAGAAGACAAATTAATTGAAGCATTTATTATCAACAAGCCTGAACAAGCATTAAAGACATAGAAGCATTAAAGACTGAAGGAGTGAATGAATGTTGGAACATTCCAAATTGCAGCAGGAATGTTTAGGGAACTTGTCCCATCTGACCGTTGGTGGAGTACAAGTCTGCCACAATCAACCTTGGGAAATGTGCAAATATGGAAGCTGACACAAGTCTTTATAGCCGCATTTTTCAGAAGTCAACACATTCATTCAAGCAACCAACAAAGAGCCTTTTACTCACTGGATAATAGAAGGTTTCCCTCCATAGCTGTTTCAAGGAAGCTGCAAATAGACAAGTTTGAATTTCTATCTCTCCAACGGATAGTTGATCAAATTGGTATATAAATTCAGAAGTGATCCAAGGATTCGAGTATCCAACTATCTGCTATCAAACTATCATCAAGCAATCAAAGGAAACCAAAGTTATTCTCAAGAATCCCAAGTTTCCTGATCACTTCAAAAGCTAAGTCATTTCTTGTAAAATTCCAAGCTTAGCATTGAGATATCCTAAGCCTTTACACTGTTCTTACTGTAAAGGATATCTCTATTAGTTGGAACCAAACCTCAAACCATTACCTCATTGAGTGAAGTAGTGTTTGTTTGTAAAAGTGAGGAGTTAAGGACTGTTATTGAGAAACACAGTCTTAACTCAGAGAGATTGAGCACTAGGACTCAGATTATCCTAGGGATCAAAGCACTAAAAGAGTGTTGTTGATCAGTGCACATTGGCACTATAAAATAAACTAATTCCATTGATAAGGAATTATCCTGTTCAATCAGGGAAAGTGGATGTAGGAGTATTGAGACTCTGAACCACTATAAATTGTGTGTCATTTACTTTCTGCATTCATTATTTTCATACAATCAATCATTTCCTGGAGTTTATTTCAGTCAGTAAGAAAAACTGTTTTGGACAAAGTCCCTGATCAACTGTGCTTTCAGAAATTAACTTGAAGTATTCTATCAAAGAAAAAGGTCAACCACATTCCGCACTTAGTAACTCATTTAGATATTTATCCAACTGATCACTTTCTAATTTTCAGTAGGACAGGTATCTTTGTGAATCACACTCAGGCAAGTTGTGAGACAACTTCCCTAATAGGATCAATCTGATTGAAAAAGAAAAGAATTTGCATACACAAGTGCATTCCCCCCCCCCCCCATACACTTGTGTCATACTCCACTAAGGACCAACATAAAGCCCTAGCAATTTGAAGTAAGTGTTGGTGTTTTCTTTCAACAATACCATTTCGTTGGGGAGTTTCAACACATGAAGTTTGATGTATAATGCCTAAAGTATGATAAAAATCTGATAGAATAAACTCAGTTCCATTATCACTCCTCAATATTTTTATTTTGACATTAAACTAAGTAAGAACCATATTGTAGAAGTTTTGTAAAGAAATTTTAACATCACTTTTGGCCTTTAAAAGATAAATCCATGTGCATCTACTATAGTCATCAACAATAGTGAGAAAAAATCTATGTCCAGTGATAGAGTATTCAGAAAAGGGACCCCAAACATCACAGTGTATCAAATGAAAGATGCTAGGAGAAACAGAAGTACTTAAAGGAAAGGGCTTCCTCTTTTGTTTAGCTAAAGGACAAATCATGTAATTGTTGTGTATACTAGAAGCTTTTACATTCAGATTGGGAATTTGTAACAAACATTTGCTAGAGATATGTCCTAGTCTCTTATGCCACAATTCAAAGTTACAAGAGTCACTAGTAACAACATTAGAAGAAACAGTAGAACTAATGACAGAATGGATAGATGGGTGAGCAGTTTGTAATAGATATAAGCCCCTAACTTGTTCAGCAGAACCAATCACCATCTTGGTTGAATTGTCCTGTAAGATACAATGAGATGACAAGAAACTGACAATACAGTTGGAATATCTAGTTAAATGGCTAATAGACAGGAGATTATAAGTAAAATCAGGAACATACAACACATTATATAAAGTGAGATGCTCATTTATGACAATATTTCTCATATGTGTAGCTGTAGATATATCATTATTAGGCAATGATATCTTAATATTAACTACAGAGGGAGGAGTAGTGATGCAGGGAAGCGTACACGATAAAGGGTGAAGTCCGTTGATTTCGATAGAAATGCCGGAAAACACAAGATAAAGGATGAAGTCCGTTGATTTCGATAGAAATGCCGGAAAACACAATATAAGGAAGAATCCTTAGATAAATTTCATATTCAATCTGTAATGCCTTTTACTTTCGCATACGTTCCTTATAAAGAGGATTACAAGAGTTTGAGTTAATAACTCAATAAAAGCGGGACAAATTACAAGAATGAGAATTAATTGTAATTGCTGAAATTTAAAGGAATTTTGAAAGGTAGAGTGTTGATTTCTTTGTAGGAATAAATGGTAACTCTTCATCTGTATTCATCTCCATCAAGTAGTGAACAATGAAAAGTCAAATACCATGTGATCAGTTGCACCAGTGTCTAATATCCAAGTAGAAACTTTAATGGTATTGAAACATGAATTGTATAAAAACATAGATGACATACCTGCATCCTTGGGAGCTGGAATTTCCTCAATATGAGAAGTGGAGGCCCCTGCCACAGAGTGTGGTATGTCCCTCCCATCATTCAAGTTCTGCATCTTAGAGAAACTCAAAAATTTATCAAATAGATCCTGAGTACAAAGAGGGTTAGAATCCATGGGGTGATTCCACTTAGTAGGGGATCTAATGGAGGTATTTCCAGCTTTGGAGGATTCTTTATTTGGAGGACCTCTAGGGCCTCTCCAACCAGGGGGAAAACCAATGATTTGAAAGCACCTGTCAATAGTATGGCCTAAACCATCACAGTGGTTGCACTTAAGGGGTTTTCTTTTATCCTTATAGAATTTGGAATTCTTGGCCAACATAGCAATGGAGTCAATAGAAGCAGGCTCAGGAACAGTATTTAGGGCTCTTTGGGACTCTTC
Organism: Galeopsis tetrahit; assembly: GCA_963675135.1. Classification (NCBI taxonomy): domain Eukaryota; kingdom Viridiplantae; phylum Streptophyta; class Magnoliopsida; order Lamiales; family Lamiaceae; genus Galeopsis; species Galeopsis tetrahit. The sequence goes on from OY776127.1 coordinate 64,957,328, forward strand.
TTGAAGCAGTAACCCATATATTTTGGATAAAGCAGGAAAAGGAGACTGTAAAAGGAATTGACTCTTAATAGTGCTATAGGAATCGTGGAGGCCAACTAAGAATTTCATCACAGCATCTTGTTCTAAGGTTTTGGTCATGAGTTTAGGCAGATCACAGGTGCACCCATCCATAGCCCCACAAGAACATTTAAGAATTGGTCTAAAACTTAAGTACTCATCCCAAAGAGACTTGAATTGATTATAATAACAAACTAAGGATTGAGAACCTTGAGAGATGGTACTTAAGGATTTTTCTAAATGATAAACCCTAGTTCCATCAGAAAGTTTATATCGAATCACTAATTCATCACACACATCTTTGGCAAGAGAAAAGTATTCCAAGGTGTGTTTGATATCAGGTGAAATAGAGTTAAGAATCCATACCAAAACCAGATTGTTTGCCCTTACCCAGGCAGCGTAGGTGACTGGATCATCATCTTCTGAAGGGATGTCCAAGGAACCGTCGATCAATTGAATTTTATTCTTCACGCTTAGGCTTGTTTTGATGGCATGACTCCAAGAAACATAATTGGTGTCGTTGAGAGGCTCGAGGACGATGGCCACCGCCGAATTGTCATTCTGGTGAAGAGCTAAGACGGAAAAGGGGTTTTTGGCTGGGTCGAGGGAATTAGGATCGGTGACGGTAGGCGCCATGGATGTGGAAGAGATCGCCGAACAGAGCAATTACTGAATTGAACGAAAATGGGAGAAACACGATCGGATTTGATCGGCAGAATAAAAAGGAAAAGCCCCCAAGAAAAGGAAATCGATATGAGAATCGAAAGGCTTAAAGCGAAAGCGAAGGGATCGAATTGGTCGTCAATTTCATTAAGAAACTGATACCATGTTGAATTAAAGAATCAAAACATCATTTGCATCAAAACTTGAAAGAAAGCAGAGTATGTGAGTTTTACAAAAGTGATGAGTCAATCGAATCAAGAAGAAGACCTATGGTCTTCTAATATAACTCTAATGTGTAACTGCTAATGCTAATCTAACTTAACCAACTAACTGTCTAACTAACAGTATTTAGTTAAGGAATAAAACCAGAGTGTATATATCTAAAAGGGTGCAAATAAAGAGTGTATTTAACAACTCTTATAACTTTACACACGTGGTTCCACATCATCAATTAATGTGTATGCATTAGTCAAATGTCTATGTTGTTATACCTGCATGGTACATATTTTACGTAAAATATCAAATTATTAGACATGAGAATAGTGTTACCCGAAATATCAAATTATTCAAGGTAGTGAATATAAAAATGTCTTGTGCAGTAATACGGAGTACTAATTATAATATCCAACATGAATATAGTATTACCAAATTTAAATTTGAATAATTACATCTTGGTCAACCTAATTGATATCGAAACTTCAAAATTATATATTTAGCTGCCTTGAATAGTTAAAGTGGGAGCCAATCTGCCATTCTGCCCAAAAGTTTGAATTACTTGTTTCTTTTATAAAAATTGTGATTTTATTTGCCAAAACAGAATAATTAAATTATATTTCAATTTGCAAAAATGTTGTGATTTTATCAACTATTGAGTTTAATATTAATGTTAATGTTATTATATTAGATTATCACTCCTATGTTATTACTGTTCAGTCCTCGTTCCATTAATGCTTTCATTAATTCAACCCTCATTTCAAATTGCATCATACCCACACATAAAACTTGCAATTGTTATTGAAATATGAAGATTGTGATGAATCAAATGATTGCAACCGAAACTTCTCATGTCTAAATTCTAATTAGAGATTAAATTATTTAATTGGTTCCATAATTCTCTGATGGAAAATTTTAGTTCCAAAAAAAAAGAAAGAAAAAGATTTAGTCTCAATTTATTTGATAATGTTGGATTTTAGTCCCAATTTTTCCAGAAAATACGAAACAAAGTTGTTTAAGCACACTTGATCGGCATGTGTCTTTTCTGCCACATGATCGTCAAAAAATGATTTACTTAGCTCTTTTAATTTGCACATCAATCGAAAAAATCTACAATATTTATTAATCTGTGAAACAACAAATGTCCTAATGAAAATCAATCCGATTGAAAGAAATCACAACAGAATTCATTGGGCATTTGCCAGAAGAAGTTGGGACTAAGTTGACAAACTTAATTTTCTTGGGATTAAGTTGACTTTGTTCTAGTTTATTGGGTAAAAAAATTCAATTAGACAATTGAATGTATATCCTAATCACTTAAAATTTACCTATTTTTTATGGGTATTTTTTTATTAAGACGGACGTATACGTAAAATATGGTAAGTTTCACTTAAACAAGAAGAGTATATTTTATAATGAGATTTTGGGTCATTATTTATATTTTATACAATATTGTCATGTATAACATTTAATGGGATTCATGTATGGGCTAGTCTTGCATGAAATATTGCATATATGCATTTCAGTTATTCACACACATGTTCTTTATAAATACACCCACAAGCTTAATTTACACACACATTTTTTATAAATACACCAACAAACTTAATTCACACACACATTTTTTATAAATACACCCACTGACATCTTAATTCGAAATTTTTAATCCATTTATTTTACTCGTTTTTGTGATTTTTTTATCTTTTATTTTATTGTCGAACGCGGGATATTAAATGTAGTAATTCAAATTGTAATATGTAGTAATACACATTATTTTATGTAGTAATAACACAAACTATTTATATAATAATACAAATTCTTTTATTTAGTAACACATTTTTTCTAGTGTTTTTATTGATGTAGTAACTCACATTATAATATGTAGTAACATATATTATCGAATGTAGTAAACACAATAATCATGTTGTAATACAAAATGTTTTATTGTAGGATGATGCGAAAAATATTAGATCATTTGATAAAGTTACATATAGTAACAAACGTCTATTCAATGTAGTAATTCAAACTGTAGTATGTAGTAAAACAAATTATTACATAAGTAATAACACAATTTTATATAGTAATACTGATTCTTTTATATTTTTATATTTTATTTATTGATTAAGTAACCCACATTATAATATATAGTAACATATATTATTGCATGTAGTAAGATATATTATTGCACGTAATACAAAATAACATTGACCCATAATAATTAGTATTAAAGAATATTTAAAGAAATATAAAATATTTAAGGATTAAGGTCATCGTAAATTGCAGCGTCCGACCGCGGTCTGAGGTGACCGAAAACTGCTCGGAGAAGACGATCATGTTCAATTTCTGTCAGTGGGTGCATTTATAAAAAATGTGTGTGTGAATTAAGCTTGTGGGTGTATTTATAAAAAATGTGTGTGTGAATTAAGCTTGTGGGTGTATTTATAAAAAATGTGTGTGAATTAAGCTTGTTGGTGTATTTATAAAGAACATGTGTGTGAATGACTGAAATGCATGTATACAATATTGCATATAAGTTTTTGTGTTCATGTATAGACTCAAATAAAAACATAAGGAAAGGAATAAGGATGCATATGTTTTATCGTATTCTTTAAAAAAAAACAATACGGAGTATGTTTTATCATATTCAAAGGATGTGAAAATGCCTCGTAGAAGTAGGAAATGGAACGTTGGAACCCATTCATGAATTCACGGTACTATTTTCGTTTGACAGAGTTTTCATCGTTTAATATTTTTCAATCGTTGATTGAAAAATTAAAAAAGTTGGAGAATACGATATAACCATCCAAGATCTCGAATATTAATTGATAATTAATGTTTAATATTGCTTAATCGAAGTTCTAAACATAGGTTTTGGTCATGTGACCGATTGAAAACTAAATTTTACAAATTGATTGACATCACTTTGGAAAATATCACACATTAAAACCAAAAATAAATCAGTAATTTGACATTCAAATTATCAAGACTAAATACATCGCCATTTAATCCAAGAGTTGACTTAATACGAGTATCTTTTAATATTAGTAATTATTAAGTATCTCATTTTTCCCCTTGATTCACGCAAAAAATGAATCTTCCTTTACTGCTTCCGTCGATGCTATTCTAGAGGTGTATCATTGTATCTAAGTCGAGTAGGAGTGTGAAAAAAAAATCATTGTATCACGATGCTATTCAGGTCCGGTTCCCTAGAGTCGAGTCAAGTATTGTTAAATTCAAACTCAACTCAATTAGAAAAAGAGTTGTTCGATACTCTACTCGAACTCGATCAAAGTTTTTTTTTTTAACTCGAGCTCGACTCGAAGAAAAACTTGAGCCCGAATTGACTCTACTCGATATCTTATACTATAACATAAAAGTATATTTATATATAATTAACATATTAAAGGTAAAATTATAAAATTATGTGAGCTGGATTAAACTTGATTAGACTAGCGAGCCTACAATTGTTCGGTTTCACTCAATTTCATATTTTTCTTGAGTTGAGCACGAATAACTCATGAGCCTGGCTCGACTTACATCAAGATGCAGATTTTCCCGTAACTTTTTTTTTGTACAAAAAGCTAAGTCAAATTCTCCAATGCAATTGAGTATATATATATATATATATATTTGTATTTTAATGTTAATTTACTCAATTTAATATTTGATTCAACATTTAATTCAATTAATTATAATTCAATTTCAATATTACAGGTGCAACCCACATTAATCATAACCAAAAACTTTTACAAAAAATTGTTGTTCAAACTTTTAAATACAATTTATGTAGTTAAAAAAAATCCGTACGGATTGCTTACAACTATGCACATCTTCCTTTGAGGAATTAAGTTAACCAAAACCTGTATCAAATTTGGCCAACAATGCTACAATACTGTAGAGATGTAAACACACACTCATCTTATAATTGTAAAGAAGAAAATACAAAACAAAAGGTATTTCATATATGGAGTGTTACAATGTTTACAATGCTTAAAATGCATAAAGTGCATTAGAAATACAAAAGACCCTAATCTATATTTATAGACTAAGAGGGTGTTTGGCTCAACTTATTTTAAATTGCTTATAAGCTATAACATCTTATAAGCTCTTAAAACAACTTATAAGATGTAATTTTTAAGTAGCTTATAAGTTATAAAAGTGTTTGGCTAATGGAACTTATAAGTTCTTATACAATCTTATAAGATGATGATGTGTTTGGCATTATAAGCTATTTTTAGTATTGTAATTACCAAAAATGACATGTTTACTCCATGTTTTTGTTAATGCAATTTTTTTTAAACAAAATCTGTTGTTAACGCAATAATTTTAGATAGTCTTTTCATTTTTTCTTTTCTCAAAAAATGCAAATAGTCTTTTTTTTTAAACAAAATTTGTTAACGCAACTTTTTTTGAATTTATTATCATTCTTATTTTTTTTTAATAAATACTACTAAACAATTTAAAATCTAATCTTTTAATTTTTTAAATTTGGATTTTTTTTGTTACTACTTAACAAAATCTTAAAATATAAATTCAATAAATTCAAATTTAATTTTTTTATTTTATCTAAACCAAAATAATAATTAAAAAAAAAACAAAAACTATTTACTTTAATTAAAATAGTGTTAAAAATATATTAAATTCAACAAAAAAAATCCTTACAACGCGCAAGCACATAAACTTTGTTAAACAAAATTCTTCAAATACTAAGAGGGTGTTTGGCTCAACTTATTTTAAATTGCTTATAAGCTATAACATCTTATAAGCTCTTAAAACAACTTATAAGATGTAATTTTTAAGTAGCTTATAAGTTATAAAAGTGTTTGGCTAATGGAACTTATAAGTTCTTATACAATCTTATAAGATGATGATGTGTTTGGCATTATAAGCTATTTTTAGTATTGTAATTACCAAAAAGGACATGTTTACTCCATGTTTTTGTTAATGCAATTTTTTTTAAACAAAATCTGTTGTTAACGCAATAATTTTAGATAGTCTTTTCATTTTTTCTTTTCTCAAAAAATGCAAATAGTCTTTTTTTTTAAACAAAATTTGTTAACGCAACTTTTTTTGAATTTATTATCATTCTTATTTTTTTTTAATAAATACTACTAAACAATTTAAAATCTAATCTTTTAATTTTTTAAATTTGGATTTTTTTTGTTACTACTTAACAAAATCTTAAAATATAAATTCAATAAATTCAAATTTAATTTTTTTATTTTATCTAAACCAAAATAATAATTAAAAAAAAAACAAAAACTATTTACTTTAATTAAAATAGTGTTAAAAATATATTAAATTCAACAAAAAAAATCCTTACAACGCGCAAGCACATAAACTTTGTTAAACAAAATTCTTCAAATACTAAGAGGGTGTTTGGCTCAACTTATTTTAAATTGCTTATAAGCTATAACATCTTATAAGCTCTTAAAACAACTTATAAGATGTAATTTTTAAGTAGCTTATAAGTTATAAAAGTGTTTGGCTAATGGAACTTATAAGTTCTTATACAATCTTATAAGATGATGATGTGTTTGGCATTATAAGCTATTTTTAGTATTGTAATTACCAAAAAGGACATGTTTACTCCATGTTTTTGTTAATGCAATTTTTTTTAAACAAAATCTGTTGTTAACGCAATAATTTTAGATAGTCTTTTCATTTTTTCTTTTCTCAAAAAATGCAAATAGTCTTTTTTTTAAAACAAAATTTGTTAACGCAACTTTTTTTGAATTTATTATCATTCTTATTTTTTTTAATAAATACTACTAAACAATTTAAAATCTAATCTTTTAATTTTTTAAATTTGGATTTTTTTTGTTACTACTTAACAAAATCTTAAAATATAAATTCAATAAATTCAAATTTAATTTTTTTATTTTATCTAAACCAAAATAATAATTAAAAAAAAAAACAAAAACTATTTACTTTAATTAAAATAGTGTTAAAAATATATTAAATTCAACAAAAAAAATCCTTACAACGCGCAAGCACATAAACTTTGTTAAACAAAATTCTTCAAATACTAAATAATAATTACCATCAACTATTAATCGAATTCAAGATTATCAACTTTGCTTAGCAATTTCCACAGCAATTGAATCTCGCACTGCCATCCAGTAGGTGTTCTGATGACCAATTACGTCTTCTACATTAGAAGCTCCCACAGATGTTCCAACATGCTCGACATTTGGCTCATAATTTTCGTTCTCTGCTATCTCAAAGGCCTTGTCTAGAATATTTTTTTTCCTTATGTAATTGTGGATCGCCATAGTTGCTAACACAATTTCTCTTTGCGTGTCAATATGGAAATAAGGCATATCAGCCAAAATATTCCATCTAGCTTTCCAAACCCCAAAAGTGCGTTCAACACAATTTCTACATGAAGAGTGATAGTAATTGAATTTTTCCTTTAAGTTTCTCGGTTTGCGTAGTTGTCCTGTCCTAGCTCGACGAAAGTCCTCAAGATGATATCTTATATTCTCACCTTTATAAGGACCCATATAACCTGACATATGAGTGTATCCAGCATCAACCAAATAATATTTTTGTCCTTTTGGAATAGGAAAGTTGATATTTGGAGTTCGAATAGCTTCTCCCAAAATTCTATTATCATGTGCAGATCCTTCCCATCCAGCCCAAACAAATGTAAAACACATATTAAAATCAACTACTGCAAGAATGTTTTGAGTCGCATACCCTTTTCTTCCAATATATGGTATTCCTTTTCCTTGTGGCAATCGAGCCTTTACATGTGTACCATCTATTGCTCCAATACAATCCTGAAAATAATAAAAAGAATTAAACATATATCCTCTATCTATTCAAAAGTACTTCATATCTATTGTTCCATATGTAGTCCATCAAAATGCATATTAACACATATTACCACCGCAACCTACTATATATAATCTTGAACTACTCGAGTAGCCTACTATATATAAGTACTTTTATATACACTCACCTTAAAGAATGGCATGTATCGTTGGTGTTGAGGCTTATGATACCCTTTCCCCTCATTGTACTCAGGATGAGGTGCAATAATATCATTGGCCAACTTACCAATAGCCTTTAGGACCCTATGAAAGTGTCTTGAGATCGTTTCACCCGAATGATTGAATATTTCCTGCAACAATCTATTGTCAACACCATGTGCACAAGTCATCAAAAAAATGCCCACTTCCTCATGGGTAGACATTCCTCTTGTTGGTTGAAGGTCATACTTATGGATCAATTCATAGCATAAATCAAAAAACACATGTTTTGTTAATCGAAAAGCTTGATAGCATCTTATCTCGCTTCCATTCAGAATCTCTTCCATGAATTTATGACCTGTTCGGATAGAAGTTCGACATGGAGTCTTGTGAATGTAGTTCTCATAATATGTAAGGATGCTGTGTGCAGTTACTTGGCATAGGATTGACCAATCAGAATTCTGTTGAACATCATATTCATCTTCAGTGACTTCTTCGTTAAGAAAAGTACTTGGAAGTATTGAAGAACAATGAGAGACTTCCCATGAGTCTTTCAAAGTATAATCTGTTTTGTCACTAATATCTTCGAGTTCCATTAAAAGAATGATTCCTATATTGAAGAATAAATAATGTACTGAGCAAGAACAATGGCTGAAAGAACACAAAAGCAGAAGTAATAATAAGGAATCAAATTCCTATCTTCCAGAAGCAGAAGTATTAATTATTCACCAATAAGCATATTTAGTGTGTGTTTCTGTTTTTCACTTCTTTACATGCTTCCTGTTGCTTCTCCATCTATCTACTCCTTTTCCTTTTCTCAATTATTATTAACTTTTTACCATATTCCAATATACTTCAATCTGCTCTATTTATAAAATATATATATATTCAAATTTGATTAATCATGCATATTTTACATCCAAATTCTTTAATCAATATAATTAACTAAAATAAATTTCGTTATTGTGTCGACCGACATAAATAAAAATCAAAGATAGAATTTTCACATGCTACAATTGATATGTTAATTTATAATCTTGATGATGAAGGTATAATCTTGAAAAAAGCAGACTTTAAAATAATGAAAAAATATTAGCTGAAAGTATAATTACCACTACTAAATGATTTGCCATTTCAGAGAAATTAGAATGAAATAACAAGATTGTTGTGATTGGATTGGATAAAATAAAAAGTACCTGAGTATCAAGATCAGAAAAAGAAGAGTCGGTGGAAGAAATGGGTGAAGAAGTGAGTAAAGTATTGAAAGAAAGTGAGGCATTCAAATCACGGTTTCTCAGCCCCAATGGCCACCCTTCTTCCTGCTGCAGCACCCCCATTCATTCAAAATTGGAGAAAATAAAAAGAGCATAAATTAAAATGAGATTCAGAAATACTTGTACTTCAGCCATTGCTTAAATGAAATGGAGTGAAGTGAAGTGAAATTGAAAGGAGATTAGATTATATTATTAAAAATTGTGTCTATATTCAGAATAGAAGATGAGAGTTATACACATTGACTTACCCAGAATGTAGAAACAAATTAGGTGGTTGTGACAAAGACATCATACTAACCTTTGATTGAAGGTCCAAATAAAAATTCAAGCATTCGGCTCTTTCTTCTACTCAATGACACTTCTTCCTGAAATTCTTTTAAATAAAAGCCCCAAACAACTACAACATTATAAATAATAATAATAAGCCTAAACAACGTACAAGAGAGAATAAGCCTTACATTAATAAAATAGAAGAGGTTGTACTAAATTGTGAAGAGACAGCCAAAATGCAATTAAAGAAACAAAATATAGTAACTTGTGAAGACATGCCTTCTAACTTATGTTAAGGAAGGAATTGAGACTTGAGAGAATGAAAGTGAGCAACTATATAAAGAATATTTCATCAATTTATCGGTTCAAAGACCTAACTCTTGTATTAAAACGGGCACCTAAATTGAAAATATATATAGGTACCAGACAAAGTGGATTTTATATCCTAATTCCTGGAATTAGAACAAGTATATATATGGTTGCTGAAACAAATCAACACTCCAAAGCTAGCTAGCATAGTCCATGCAAATGAGCTCAACATTAGCCTCACCAATTAATACATGCTACCAGATATTGGCATAAGAAGCACAAACCATGCTCTTGTATACTCAACTGAAGCAGAAACAACGAAGACTTAGTTATATAATAGCAGATCAACAGAGATTATTCGTCCGTCATAGACATATAAAGAATAATCAATAATGTCATTCTGTTTAGGACAGATATTAGAATGTGCAGGGGGTTTGAATAATTAATACTTCTGCTTATCATATTAAAATTGCAAGGCACAGTAACAATAAGCAATTCACCAATTAGGCCGTTCAAATGCCGATAACGAAAGGCCAACATATAGCAATTTGTTTTAATAGATGAACATACAACATCCTTGAGGCTATATAGTTGAGTTGTTTATTTCATCATTAGTGGAAACTATACTCTTGAGTGTTTAAACTTCTTCCCCTGCAGTTCTGCCCCCATTCCCCCAATATGCAGCACATTTGTTTTGTTTTTCCCCCACATTTATGGCACAAGACGATACTTCTTATATACAAATACACACAAACATACACATACATATTATTAGTGGTGTTTAACAATGAAGCTTCTTACAGAAAAGGCAACAGATGATATTTTATTTAGTAAATGTGCAGATGGTTCAACTAAAAGCTGTTCCAATTATAAAGAAGTGTGTTACTGCATGAGGCATTACCTTCCAAATGGTTTTTCGTTTAATATATAGGAAAAGAAGTTTACAAAAGAAACTGTATTGATCCGAGAATCCTCCCATGGGATTTTGGATTTTGTGTGTTGAGAAAAAAAGGCCCATTAACATATACTGTATGTACTATGCCTCAAATCCACAAACAAAACCATTATAAATTTCCAACACAGAAAACTTGAAAAAAATCTAGCAGAAAACACACAATTACCGGCGCGCGCAACAATCAAAATCACCGGTGGCAGCGGATAATGGCGGAGCAGCCTCGAGTGTAGGGGTGAACGGGACCCCTAGCTCTGTAACACTTGTGCGTATAATACGACCTGCCGGAGCGCGGAGGGCACGAAATTCTGTTCGCCGACAGTGAATCAATCTCTTCCAGAAGAAGAGAACGCCGATTGTCTTCAATTTCATCGCCGGAAAATGTTATCCCGGTGTCGGTGGAGATCTGGAGAGCGGATTCGTCGGAATTGTTGCGACTAGGGAGGAGATATGGAGATCCAAATCTTCTCCTACAATTCTCTCGTTCGATTAGGGTGGAGAGAGACCGTGCGATTGGGGATTAGGGTTTTGAGAGAGAAGACAGAGAAGGAAGAAAAGGGGGAGAGAGATCGTGAGGAGAGAGAGAGAGAGAGGAGAGAGAAAATAAAAAAATTATGATTAATGAAATTGTTATTTTTTGTATTAATATTCATGTAAATAATTAAAAGTATTAGGGATATTTTTGTAATTTATATATATCTTATAAGTTTCTAAAAAATAAGTTGGGGTTGTTCTACTTTTTATTTTGGAGCTTATAAGCTTCAAGTAGCTTATTTATACAACTTATAAGATGTTTAAAAAAAAAATTTGTCAAACACATTTACACAGCTTATAAGCTCTTAAACAACTTATAAGCTGTTTTAAGTAGCTTATAAGCTGAGCCAAACGGGTCCTTAGTACTTTATCCTGGATTTTAATTTCCTAATAAAATATTTAATTGATTTTAAAAAGGGGTTTGACTATATGCACCTCCATTTCGGAGAGATGCACTCCTACAAAATTGGCACACCCCCACCTTTAATTGTCATAAATACCCCTCCCTTCCTAAAACTCCTATTACTACCCACACACCCCCAAAACACTAAATTCATCTTCATCTTTCTCCTCCCATTTCCCCCAATCCAACCACTCCTCACCACCACCCCCGTCGCCGGCGACCCCTACCCCACCCTCTGTCGCCGGCGACGCCCACCCCACCCCACCCCACCCCTCGTCGTCGGCGGCAGGCCCCTCCCCTCCAGTTTTCTGGAAAAAATTTTTTTTGCAGATTTTGCGGCCACCCCGCCCACCGGCCGCCGCCATCGCCACCGCCCTCGACGCCGCCCATATCGCCACGCCACCGCGAGCCCGCCGCCCCCCCCTTCGCCACGCCACCGCGAGCCCGACGCCCCCCTCCCTCTCCCCCAAATTTCTGTAAATCCCCCCCTCCCCGCAACCCCGTCCGTCCGTCCGCCCCCTCCATCTATCCAGTCGACGCGTTGGCCCCGCCCTCGCCGTGGCGGCCTAGCCACTGCCTTGGGCCGTCGCGGCCCGTTCGCACCCCCATTTTTTTGTCTTCTCTCTTCCCCGTTCGGCGTCCTCCCGCTCGCCTCCGCCTCCTTGTTTGTCCAAGATGTCGGCCACTCCATTCAGGTTTGTTAATTCGTTCTCCCTCCACCTCCCTCGATCTTGATTTCACAATTTTTTTGTTAGGGTTTTCAGAAAAAATCTACAGAAACTTTTTTTTTTAATTATTTTCGACAGCTTAATGTGGATGAAAGACAAATTGTTGTCGACGAGAGTGTGTTTGATCGACATTAAGCTGCCGAATTTTATTTTTTTTAATTTTTCGACCAATCAGTGTCGACGGTATATACTTTCGTCGACGAATCGTTGTCGACGGGAGTGTATATGGTCGACCCTGGTTGGTCGAAAAATTAAAAAAATTGTGATTTTTTCAAGTATTGATGCGTCGAAAAAGAACGCCTTCGGATGTCGATCGTTCCCTTGCGAGCACTATTAATCACGAGTCCAATCTCTCGTTTTATCCTTGGCAATCTTCAAGTAAATCTCCTTGGAAATCCGAAAATAACCTGCAAAAGTACACCGGAGGGGGGCTCCGGCGTAGAAGCTCCGACGCTCAAGTCAGATTCGATAGTAGGCGAAATCAAAGAGGAATTCCCCTGTGTATCTAGGGAAATTCCGGCGAATGTAATGAAGTTTCTCTCCAAATCAGTGTATAATTCTTAGAAAAATACGTATTGTATGTAAAAGATGTGTGTCGTCATAAAACTTACCTGATAATGTAAAATAATTGGCTTATATACCTGGCCCCCTCTCCCCGGGAAAGAGGGGGACTTATTCTCCCTACATTCTTGGTCCACTCCCCAGAATCCGGTACCTCAACCCTGAAGACTTGGTTTTCGAGCATATCCTCCCCTATTCTCATGGGTTTGACCTGCTCATTTGACTTGGCCAATAAAGAGGGACTATCCGTTCCATGTTTGGGTCGACTCCCTTCCGGGCCAAGAAATATTAACCTTTCTGAATATGGGCCAAGGGCCCACTAACCCTGCTTTCTCTCATTCCTCTACTCGAGCCCAGGGGTGTATTAATCCTATTTCTTCAACATATTGACCTAATCACCACTATCATAATTTATCCCGTTTCCACGTGTCGACTTCTCAGAGAGCGGCATATTTATCTACATCAACCACTCCCCCTACTCTCATAAAAGGAATAATTTTTAGGAGAGTAGGAAAATAATAACCCTGAGACATATATTATGAAAATATTCCATGCTTTAAATACCCTTTGAAATACTCTTGATTTGATTCCTTTCATAATAATTACCCTAAAAAAGCTTCAGGACTTTTGCACTTCCACACGCAATCCTCCCCTCGAAACACGCAGCCACGCGTTCAGTTCAGGGCCAACATCAGGCCGCCCTTCTTCATTCACGCGCTTCTCGATTGGGGGGTATTTAATTCTTCTCGATCTTCTCCCTTCTCTCTCTTCTGCTTAATCATTTCAAAACCCCTTTTTCCACCAAAAACCCTTCTTTCTTTCATTTCAAACTTATCTAATTTCCATCTTCATTTTCACCTCTGCGATCCTAACCTCTTTGTGCTCGTTCAGCGGCCGTTCCGTCATCACTTCTTAGAACCGACTTTACTCCAGGTATCTATTCCTCCCTTTCCTCTCTCATTTACAATATCCTCATGTCGTCCTCCTCAGACTCCATTTCCATGGAGAGTTCAACTTCCAACCCACTCCCCATATTTCCCGTAACTGAACGAGCCTTGAAGGATGAAATTTCTGGGTCCTCCCTTCTTACTTCTGAGCGCGTTGCCGTTTTTCTTCGTTCGGGGATCTTCCCCGCAGATTATCTCGTTAGGGCTGCGCATAAGAGAGAGCGCCCTAATTTTCCAGGTCATAATTCCTTAGCCTTTTGGGAGGCTCAATTAAAAGCGGGCCTCCGCTTTCCCATTCATCCTTATCTCTGTGAAATTTCCAGTTATCTCCGCATACCCTTGAACCAATTTACCCCCAATGCCATACGCGCAATGTTAGGCTTTTACATTCTGATGAGGGGAAACGGTGGGGATCCTTCAGCTCAACTCTTTCTAACCCAATATGTATGCAAGTTTTCGGACGGGTTCTTTTATGCTAGTGGTCGCACCTCCTGGACCGGCAAGTTCATGGAGAAGCTCCATGAAGGGGTCCAGGATTGGAAAGACTACTACTTCTTTGTTACCAATCCTCTTCCTTGGGAATTTCCTCATGAGGGGTGGATCTATGAAAATCCTGGGGTGCCACGTCCTCCTCTTTCCGTCTGTTCCTCCTTAAACCTGGATGTGATGAACCGTTTAAACGATCATGTCTCTAATCATGGCTTTTTTGATGTAATGGGTATCTGTAAAAATCCTAGAGTCCTTTCTCATTTCGGTTTTGGTAGCCCTGATTATCCTTTAGGTCCCGATGATGGTAATACCATTTCTCCTTTCCTGGTATTGTACTCAAGATGTTAACCCATTGTATTTATTAATGTTGTTTCATGTTTCTCTGTACAGCTATGAGTTGGTTGACTCAGATTTCTCGTGATGCTGCCCCTCTCTCGATGGTTAATAGGTCTCCAGCGCCTGAAAGTTCCTCGAGGGCTCAAATTCCCTCTTCTCCAGTGGAACCTGCTACTGGATCTGTTGCTAAGCGTACCCGTTCCTCTACCGAAAAAGCCATGGTTTCTACGTTGCCTCCTGTCTCCGATGCTTCCAAGAAAAAGAAGTCCAAGACCAAATCCTCTCTGCCCAATGTCGCTTCTGATGCTCCAGATGAGATGAACGTTGACCATCTCCTGGGTTTTATAGAGCGTTACACTCCGACTCATGCTACTGAGGCCCTCAATGCTCTGTCCTTCGGTGAGCGAGTTGTGCATGCCGCTCACAGCTTTACCCAGGTATTCTCTTCGTGAAAATACATTTCTAAATAATTCTAATAAAGAAGAATATGCTTGTCTTACTTCTTTAGATGACCCATTATGTAGTTTGGTCTCCTATTTTCCAATGTGTCTGAACGAGCCCTTCAGTCCCTTCAGCTGGTGGATTAATGCTTGTCTTAATTAATGCACTCATCAACCAAGTTATGCTATGCAATCACTATATGCTTGCCCACATTCTACTTTCTACAACATTCAAGTGTTCAACAATGTGATCAATAAGACTTAATCAAGGATGTAACATTGGCTCTTTGGACAAGGTATGACGAATTTGGGAATTGTGACTCTTCTAGTGGAGGACAAAGCTTGTTGTTTTACAATTTGTGCTTTCACCTTCAAATTTTACAAACTTCATCCTCACTTTTCATTTTTCCTTCTTTTTCAAGCTTTCATCACCTCATCTTTTTGAACCATTTTTTTTTCTTTTCAAGCTTTTGGGGCTCTTTGTCCCTCTTTTCTTTTCCATTGATTTTCTTTTCATATTTCTCCTTTTCTTTCAACTTTTCCAATTTCTCCTTTCACCAAAAATATTCAAGCACATGTTTTTCCACTTTGTCTTTTATCCCCCACTAGATATAGGTATCAAAGGTTCAAAAAGGCTAAGTGGTTAACATTGTAGTTTGCCAAGAAAATGAGGAATTAGGCTTAAAAGGGCTAACTACGGAAGATTACTTCGATTTTAGGAAATTTTGGCTAAGTAACTCTTTAGAACAAGATGGCCTATAAGATATCACAAAGTTTCACACAATCATGCTTTCAAACAAGAACTTAGGCAAGTTCTAGGATCACTAGCAATAACCTAATCCACTCTCAAATGAACTAAACCGGATTACATGTTCGATTTATGGCTCAATTCTCACCGATTTATTCAATAAGACTCTCACATTCATCAAATGTCCCCAAACAACAACACATCATGCATTCATGCCATCAAAGATCACAAATATGAACACAACATGATACTACTACTCATCACTAATCATGCATACATTCAAAGCAAATAGACATCACTACACTACTCAACTATGGATTCCAAAGATTATCCATGCTCACATTTCACCATAAATCCACTACCCAACAAATGAACAAAACCAACTCAAACAACAATAATCATATGTAAACAAAGTGTGCGCCGGTGCAAAATGTAACACAAGTAGAATGACGAACCGGTGCAAGGGTAACAACTTAGTAAAAAAATAAAAGAAAAAAAATAACTCCCCCAAACTTAGAATTTTACTATGTAAACATTCTAAGTTTGGGGCTACAAGTTGTTACCTCCCTCCTTGCACATCCAATGCTCTTCAAAGATCACCATTGCTACACTTGCTTCCATTCTCTAAAGTTAGTTTTGCCTCCTTCTTCATTCTCCAAGATATGATGTCCACAATGCTCCTCATCCATACCTACAAAAGAAACTAAGCTATCAAAACTACTAAAGTAATAAAACCTTGGGTTGCCTCCCAAGAAGCGCTATTTTTAACGTCCTATGCCAGACGGTTTTCCTTGAGATGATTATTAAGACACCCCCTTGTCATCCTTGTTCTTGAACTTCTTTCCCCATGCAACTTTCTTAAGTCCATCAAAACATCCACTAGCTAGCCCATCCGGCTCTTCAATCATGTCATAAGAGGTTGACGCCTCATTCACCCCCAAGCTTGCACAAGTAGCTTTCCTTGATTTGGGGGAGTTTTCGAAGAAAACTCCCCCAAACTTGGCCTTCTTGTCTGTCTTCAAATCTTTTTCTTTCACCTTGGGGTTCTCTTTCACAAAGTTGATCTTAGGCTCTTCCTCCATCTTCTCTTTCATGGGCATTGAGTAATGATCTCCCTTGGAATACACATACTCTTCATCCTCATCCTCATCCTCATCGTCACGGAATCTAACGGCTTTATAGATGTTGAATGACACTTTCTCATCACCAACATGTAGTTCGAGCTCTCCGTTTCGTACATCGATGATGGCTCCACCCGTTGCTAGGAACGGTCTTCCCAAAATCAAGGGGATTGCCCTATCTTCCTCCATATTAAGTACCACAAAATCAACCGGGAATATGAATTTCCCAACTTTGACAAGCACATCATCAACCGTGCCTAAGGGATATACTGTGGAGCGATCCGCCAATTGAAGATTCATGGTAGTAGGCGTCAATTCTCCCAAACCAAGTGATTTGAAGAGTGATAATGGCATGAGGTTTATGCTTGCTCCAAGATCACACAAAGCACGATAAGTTCCCTCCTTGCCAATTACACATGGTAATTTGAATGAACCGGGATCCCTTAACTTTGGGGGTAACTTAGCTTGAATGATTGCACTACACTCTTCGGTGAGATTCACGGTTTCAAATTCTACCATCTTTCTCTTGTTGGACATAATCTCCTTAAAAAACTTGGCATAGTGAGGCATTTGCTCAAGGGCCTCCACAAATGGGATGTTGATGTGTATCTTTTTTAACATCTCCAATAATTTGACGAACTTTGCATCCAAACTCGTCTTCTTGAGTCGTTGAGGATATGGGATTGGAGGCTTGTATGGAGATGGAGGCTTGTATGCATCATTCTCTTTCTCATTTGTTTTCTCCTTCTCAACATGTTTCTCTTCAACTTTCCTTCCTTGTTGCTCCTCTTCACCATCTTCCTTTGGTATCATAGGGCCTTCATAGCTTGTGCCACTCCTCAACTTAATTGACTTGCATTGCTCTTTGGGGTTCAATTCCGTGGTTGAGGGGAATCGACCCGGCTTGTGTTGATTTCCAACCATATTAGCAATTTGGCCCACTTGAATCTCAATCGCTTTCACATCATTCTTGATTCCCATCACTTCATTTTCCAAATGACCAATTTTCTCATCTTGACTTTCAATCTTTTGCCAAGTCTTTGTCATGAAACTCTTTGTCTCTCCCATGAACTTCTTGGTCTCTCCCATAAATGTTATGAACATTTCTTCCATGGTGAGCTTTGACGAAAACTCTTCTATCACACCATCTCGGGTATTGAAGTTCGACGGTGGTTGAATGGCATTGTGAGGGTTAACATACGAGAAATTTTCATGGTTTCTCAAGCCGGGATGGTATTGGTTCGGATTAGGGGGTGATAGTTCCCATAGGTTTGTCTTTCTCCCCAACCTCTTTCTCGATAATTTCGGTTCCATTGGTTGTTCATGTAATGAGCCTCTTCGTATTGTGCATCATTGGGCTCCACTAGTGCTTTGGCCGTCATCAAAGAGATTAGCTTATCCACTTTGTTGGATAAGTTGACGCTTTCTTCCGAATTTTGAGTGGAAGCTACCCTTCGATTTTGCCTTCGTTTGGATGGCCATTGATTGCCATTCTTAGCCATCTCCTCCAAAAGCACATAACCCTCATCCGTCGTCTTTCCCAACAAAGACCCTCCACCGGCCGAAGCGTCTACCATCCCTCTTGTACGGTGATCCATCCCGTTATAGAAATAACAAATGATTTGATCCCTTGAAAACCCGTGTTGAGAACAACTTCTTATGAGATCCTTAAAGCGCTCCCATGCCTCGGCCAATGATTCATCCTCATCTTGTCGAAATGAAGATATTTCCCCCCGTATTTGAATGGTTTTGCTTGGGGGAAAATACTTCATTAGGAAAGCATCCACCAAATCATTCCAATTCTCTATCGTCCTTACGTCAAGAGACATGTACCATTGTTTTGCACGATCACGGAGTGAGAAGGGGAACAATTGAAGACGAATGTAGTCTTGAGGGACTCGATTTATCTTCACCGTCCCACTTATCTCTAGGAATTGAGATAAATGGAGGTTGGGATCCTCCTTCGACAACCCTCCGAATTGGTTGTTTTGGACCATCATGATCAATGCCGGTTTGAGCTCAAAGTTATGAGTGTCTACGGGTTCCCTACCCGCTCCTCCGTACGGTCTTGGAATAGGGCAAAAGTGATCTCTCAAAACTCTTTGATGCCCATGTTCCTCATTCTCCCTTGGCCTTCTATCTCTTTCTACATTTGCCCCTTGATTCTCAACTTCTTCCTCAACCTCTTCCACGATTGGATTCTCTCTTCTATTCATGGCTTCTAGATTAGTTCTTCTTCTTTCGGCGTTTTGTCTTCGACAACGAGCTTCGATTTCCGGGTCTAGAGGTAGCAAAACTTGTTGATCTCTCCTAGCTCGGGTGATCATAGGCCATGTCTAAACAAAAGTTCAAGAGAAAGTGAGAATTGCAAGTGGAATTGAAATAAAATACACAAATGTTTTTGGATTTTTGCAATTAAGGAAAGCAAATAAAATGTCTAAACTAAAATTCTATCAACCTACACTCCAGGACTACAAAACCTCCCCGGCAGCGGCGCCATAAACTTGATTCACGTATTCTACAACTCTAAAATACACGACCGCAAGTATACGGTGTATATTGTAGCAAAGTAAGTACGAGGTCGATCCCACGAGAAGGTGTAGTAATAAAAGTGGAGTTTGTCGATTGAATTCTAAATAGACGTGATCGATTTAAGTTGAAATGTAGTGATTACCCCTAATTATCTACCCAAAATTGTCACAAGTAAACAATTAAAAGAGTAATATGGAAATCGATCAATGAAAGCTCATGCAAATCACAAAACGAGAGAAAATATGGGTGAACTCAAAGATGAGAAGGTAGGTTCTAAAACACATGCAATACTAATGGATCCATCTATGATTAATTATCTACTTAAGTGGTGTTCATGCTTTGTCTATAAGATTGATCACATAATAATGAATTAAAAGTTTATTCAATCCAAATAATCCAAAGGAAATATCACACAACTTAGTATCTCTACCTAAATTGCACAATAGAACCCAATCAAGCTCCTAGGATCATCACATGTCTTCCTAATCATTGATCATCTTTAAATCTCACAATAAAATTAGGTCAAATGCTTGCAATCAATCAATCAAAATAGATTTCTCAACCTAATTCAATTAACTAAGATTAACATATCACCATTGTACACTAATGACATGTTTTTCAATGAAAATCAAGCATCCAAATAGAATTAAGCCACACAAACACAAAATAAGCAAAACATTAATTCATAAACTTCATCAAAAGTATTTACAAGGCTCTAGAACCAAAGGTGTTCTAGCCAATCAACAACATAATCAAACTACAAAGGAAGCTAAGATAAAAGCAATAAAGAGTGAAAGGAAAAGAAAGCTTAGACTATTGTATGGTGAGGAATGAAATTCTCAAGCTAATGGTGGCCTCCTTGCTTGATTTGGTGAAGAATTGAAGAAGTATATGATGAAAACCTCCAAGTGTGTGTGATTGTGTGTAGAACTTCTTGAGAAAGGGGTAAGATGGTTTTGAATTTAAGAATGGAGGTATTTATAGTGTTGGGGTAGGGTTTGGGTGTAAGAATTGCAAGTTGGTCCCTTGAAAATGGAGAAAATATGAGTTTGACACCGAAAATGGGTTGGCCCGGCCGGGTGGGAATGTTGCTCGGCCGGGTGGGAATGTTGGCCGAAAAATTTGGGAACGGGGGTAAGTGGCCCGGCCGGGCGGAAACTTCGTAAATGGGGGTTGTGTTGGCATATTCGGCCGCCCGATCGGGCAAGTGATGCCGCCCGATCGGGTCAATGTTTCGTAAGATGGGAATATTCTGGGACGCGACGGCCCGGTCGGGCGAGTGGTGCCGCCCGGCCGGGCCAAACCTTCGTAAATGGGCCAAAAATTTGCATTTTATCGCCCGATCGGGTGAGTGATGCCACCCGATCGGGTCAAACCTTCGTATTTGGCCACTTTTAAATGACTCGGCCACCCGGCCGGGCGGTCGATTCTTATTGCTATTCCACTCCATTTTTCGAGTCGGATCCAATGGTTCACTCCTCTTTCCGATCAAATAACTTGTGGTAGGTGTTTTGCTCCCAAATTTCATCGTTTTACCTACAAAATCGATAAAACACTACCTTTCTCTTATTTCGACCAAAACAATGATAATCACCCCAAAAATCAATGAAATCAACATCAAAATGAGCTTCACATGTGCATATAAAGTGTGTAAATTCCACCCGAATCAACCGCCCCACCGTCGGCCGTCGCACCCCTCCCTAGCTGCTGCGACCGTCCCGCCCCTCCCCCGTCGCTGCGACCTTCGCGCCCCCTCCCTCTACTTCGGCCGACCCCCCACCCCCACCCCCGTCTACCAGCCGCCATGCCCCCCTCCCCCGTCGCGGCCCCTCCCTCTCCCCACCCTTTTTTTCCCTGAGATTTTGTTCCCACAACCTCCGTTCGGTCGCTCTCCTCCCCCATCCACCAGCGTCGCCCTGTTCCCGATCAAAGATGCCATCGCCGCCCCGATCCAAGATGCCGCCACCGCCCCGATCGGTTTGTATTTTTTCTTCTTTTTTTTCCCGTTCCACAATTCCCGATCTCCTCAATTTTTTTCGACCAACTAGTATTGACCATATACACTTTCGTCGACAAAACGTTGTAGAAGGGAGTGTATATGGTCGACACTGGTTGGTAGAAATTTATAAAAAAATCTGTAGTTTTTCTATGTATTTTTTAAAAAAATTCTAGATTTTTTTGGTTTGTTGGTTACCGGAAATGGTATGGACGTCAGTCGGAAGTAGTGGTTGACGAAAAAGATGAAATGAATGACAATAAGGGCGCGTTCAGTAAGAGTGGTGCATTTAGTATGATGTATTTTAATGAAGGGTATTTTTAGTTTTTTACGTTATTATTATATTAATTAAATAAAAGGTGGGTGCATCCCTCAGAAATGGAGGTGTAAATAGTCAAACCCCAAAGAAATGCATTCTGTTTCTAGTATTTGGGCTTCAGACATTAGGCCTACATAATTTTCAAACCATCCATTTCCTCTTTTTTTACGACAATATAAATTTATATAAATGATTTATTTTTATTTTTTTTACAAATATTGCACAAAAATATTAGTACAAATTACGAAAGTAATAAAAATAAACTCACCGGTTGAACCTGAACAGTATTAGTGTATATATTTGAACAAAAACTTATATGTAATATTGTACATGCATCATTAGCACTATTTAGAAAAGTGACACAAACTCTCGATCAAATAAATATGTTAAATAAAATCATGCAAAATGTAAAAGAAAAAAAATAATTTTCCAGTTTGTATTATTATAAAAATAATTATGTGTTATTGTATACTATAAAAACAAATAACACACATTATTACTACTGAAATTTGAATTATTGAGAGGTAAAATATAATTGTTTGGGTGAAGATTCACTCTCTTGAATGCAATCTTTACATAGTTGTCGATCTACCATTTTTTCTTCTGCCTCTTACCTAAAAAAAATTTCGAAAATCTTAAACTCGTTGTGCTGTAATTTTTTTTAAAGGAACGAGAAAATGAGAACAAGATCGCAGATTAAATGAGAAACTATTTGTAAAACGGAACAGTAAAGAGGCTTGGGGTGAGAGAGTTGAGATTTTTCAACGCGCTTTGATTGATAGATGGTTGTAAATTTATTTGTACAATAGAGATAACCTTTGAGTTAGAGTTATTTTTTTCCTCTTCTCTCTTGTAATATGAAAGTTTTAATGAAAGTTATAATTTTTGAGAGAAGAAAGTATTGTAATACATACTTACCCTTACAATAACATTCACCTTTTTTATGGAGTAGTAAAATAGGCCTGAGTGTGATTTTTTTTTTTGCCTTGCACATATATTTTGAGAAGATTCATTTAGCCTAATTTCAGTTCGATTTCGACCCTTGATTTTTCCAGTCCATTCCTTAAATAGAAAAATATTGTATGTGTAATATTGTACATAATTTTTTTTTATCATATAATGATTAAAATGTGATATTAGCTTTAAAACATAAGTTATTATAACAAGTTACATGATATTGAATGAAATGCACTAGTAACTTAATTTGATAGTATTCAGAACACATTCTGGACTTTAATGAAGACTTATCAAAACTTGTAACAAAGTGGTGAATGGTCTAAAAATCAAATCGATGATGTACCGTACGCAAATCCCGACCGTTGATCCTAATTGGTCATACTCATCAATGACTAGGATCGAATTAGCTGACAAAGCGTTGACCTAAATCCTTAGAACATTGCTTCAATTCGACGTCGTCGTTTCATTACTTTTTTTCTCTAATAAAAGGCGTACCAAATTAAGTTAATGAAATGTAGTAAAATATCACGAAAAATTACCTTCATCTCTTTGATTGAAAATTTTGACACTCTTGCTGTTGTTATATGAGTGCAATGTGCAAAACCTCCATTCTCTCTCTACACAACGTACGTATTAATACGCGCACTTTCTCTCTCTTGATCGCGGCTTTCGAGTGCGTCCTCGCGGTCGATCTTGCTGTAGGGATCTCTAGGGCTTCCCAATTACGGAACTTAATTTAGAAAATGGTGAGTTTTGCTTCTATGTTTTTGCTGATGTGATTATCCGTACGGGACGGGTTATCAGATCTGGTGTGTCTTTGGAGTTTGGGTGAATTTGATGTTTTGTGATTTGTTTTTGTTTTGATTTAAGTGTGAGATTCGACATTTTGGTTGCTTTAAATTTTACCGTTGTCTATGTAATTTGTTTGGATTGGTTTGAGATCTGGAGTAGCTGTTATTGTTTGCTAACTCAAATTTCACGTTTTCTTGTTTTTTGTCTTGAATTTTTGCATTGCACGCTGCAGCCGCTCAGACTTGAAATCAAGGTACTGAAGTAATTCAAATTGTCTAAATTTTGTTATGTGTGTGGAGTGAGTGATTGTTGGATGCTGACTTTCTGATATATTATTCAGAGGAAACTCGCCCAAAGATCAGAGAGGGTAAAATCTGTGGATCTACATCCAACAGAGCCATGGTATGCTTCGTATTCTGCTCTCTGCCTACGTGTCCCTCATTATTCAGTGGCTGTTACTGCAATATCAGATTAGCAGCTGGGAAATTATTTGTAGTCCTAGTCCAATTGAACATTAATCTTCAAATTAAAATGCACTTTAGTTTTTCTTGTTGTTTCTCACACTCAAATCATTTAGACTGTTCAATGCTGCATCATATCTGAAGGCATTTGCAATAAAGTTGAAATACTGTTTCAGGGGTCTGACATTCTTCACCTTTTACTTCATCTGAGCTATGATATGCATATGTTCTGAAGATGTGGCGTTTATGTGTATACTGAATTATCTGTTTGCATGACCCAGCACTGCTGACGTTATATAAGACAATAAGTACATATTTGTATATTTGTTTTCTTGCTTCAGTGTTTGAGTTTTATAGAGTTCTTATTGCTTTCGTGATGTGTGGTATTTCCGCAGGATATTGGCGAGTTTGTATTCAGGGTCTGTTTGCATCTGGAATTATCAGACCCAGGTACGCAAAATGCTGCTGACATGCATATTGTTTTTCTAAGATTGATAGATTAATCATATTTGATTACAGATATTTCTTGTTTGCCTGTATATTTTTCTTTTTTTAACATTAAAAGGTTAGATGGTCATGGCAATTTTATTGTGCATAGCGATGACAACGCAGCTAGTTATGTATAATGCAAATGAAATCTTTTCATGCATTGGTGTTTACTCTCAGGCTGATGAACATTTGAATTTGTCAAATACAAATATACAATGACCACAATATCCGGCAATTAAAAAACACTTTATAATAATGGGCCCATCTTGTACAAGTTATTTGTGATACTACTTATACACTCCAGTAACAGTTGACAGTTGTGAAAATTGATGTGAATCATATGATGCTCAAATAGTTACTACTAGTTCACACACACATAATCCACTTGACATCCCTTTTCCTTTCCTAATCCCATGTGACTTTGGAAATCGTTTAAATGCATTTTACTCCTGTAGCCTACTAATTTGCAACATTAAGTAGCAGGTTTAAGGACCAACTAATTACTTTTAGCATTTCTCCATTCTTCATACCATGATTGCAAGTTAGCAGAGAATAATGATTCAAATCGTATTGAACCAAGACATGAAATTTTTTTCTGCTATTTTTTTAGCTAGTTATTTCAAAAAACCCTTTCTGTTGTTGATTATCTATT
Source organism: Galeopsis tetrahit (assembly GCA_963675135.1). NCBI lineage: Eukaryota > Viridiplantae > Streptophyta > Magnoliopsida > Lamiales > Lamiaceae > Galeopsis > Galeopsis tetrahit. Next base: position 64,982,548 of record OY776127.1, read on the forward strand.
TACCATGTGTTACATTCTAAAGCTTGACTTCTGTTGCTGCAGACAATGGTTAAATCGTTTGAGGTTACTGAACTACCAGGTGCATGATTTGAATTATTTTTATTTCTTGAGTTGATAAAGAAATGCTTAAGTAGCATGTTTCATGTTGGCGTGATCGTGTGGATCAATATGCTGATTCCTGTCAAATTTTACAGTTAGATCTGCGAAGTTTATAGCACGAAAGCAGTGGGTGGTTGCTGGTGCTGATGACATGTTCATTCGTGTGTATAATTACAATACTATGGATAAGGTCAAAGTATTTGAGGCCCATACCGATTATATTAGGTGTGTGGCAGTTCATCCCACCCTTCCATATGTGTTGTCATCCTCAGACGACATGCTCATAAAGCTTTGGGACTGGGAAAAGGGATGGGCATGCACTCAAATATTTGAGGGTCATTCGCATTATGTGATGCAAGTGACTTTTAATCCTAAAGACACCAATACCTTTGCCAGTGCATCACTTGATCGCACAATTAAGGTATGCGTGAAATTGTACCCATATCAATTTTCACAAGGTTTTCAGTTGGCTTGATATGACATCTAAGTCTGTTCACATTTTGTAGATATGGAATCTTGGCTCTCCTGACCCAAATTTCACACTAGATGCGCACCTAAAAGGAGTCAATTGTGTAGATTATTTTACTGGTGGCGATAAACCTTATTTAATCACTGGTTCTGATGATCACACCGCTAAGGTTATCCCTTATTTGCCTCGATACTTCTAGTATTATGAGTTTCTATTTACAAAATCTAAAATTATCTGGAGAACTTGGAAAACAGGTTTGGGATTATCAGACAAAGAGCTGTGTCCAGACACTAGATGGCCACACACACAATGTATCTGCAGTTTGTTTCCATCCTGAACTTCCCATTATAATAACAGGTTCCGAGGATGGTACAGTCCGTATTTGGCACTCCACCACGTATCGGTAAGTTTTTTGCATTGTAGTCCTTGTTCGTAATTAACATTCACTTGCATGCAATTCAATGTTGACATTGATTAACTCACAAGTGAATGCACATCATTTAATTGTGATACTAGGTTATCCCAACCCTTACCAAATGAATGACCACTTTATGTGTGTGTGTGTGTGTGTGTATGCTTGCATTTTCATGTATGTGTGGATTTATTTATGATTAGTTTTGTTTTTTCATGCTTAAATTTTGTTAAAAAAATCTGGTTGAACATTTTTGTCTCACAAATCATGTCATTATGTTGCAGATTAGAGAACACGTTGAATTATGGTCTTGAAAGAGTTTGGGCAGTTAGTTACATGAAAGGATCAAGACGGTAAGTTTATTTGTAGTTGTTTCCATTTGCTGATTGAGGGATTTTTCATTTATTTTAGTTGGACTCTCATTTCTTGGTGTACAGTGTACCCATTCAAGTTTATGATTCTGGGTGTCAGAAAGTGCCAAGTTACATAAGTAGGCTCTGAAATATTACAGATTAATGTCCATCTTGGTGTCTAAGCCAGTTATATGCTTGGTATAGGCTTTACCTGAGGTTTCTTACTTGATGGGATGCAATTTTAGGAAATATTACATTTTACAGCATCTCGCTAGATAATTTAGGATTCCCTTTTTTATTATTCATTTGATGCACCTTAATTTGATAGATTCAATTTTCAGGGTTGTGATAGGTTATGATGAAGGAACCATCATGGTTAAGCTTGGTCGGGAGGTGCCTGTTGCAAGCATGGATAACAGTGGGAAAATCATATGGTCTAAACATAATGAAATTCAAACTGTCAATATAAAGAGTGTCGGAGCAGATTATGAGGTAGGAATTTGCTTGGACTACTAGTAACAGTTGTACAGTACAGTCCATTAGTAATCTGAAACTGCTTAAAATTTTCTCAGGTTGCTGATGGAGAGAGATTGCCTTTGGCTGTTAAGGAATTGGGAACCTGTGACCTTTACCCACAGGTTAATTGTTAACCTACATGAATCATTTTGTGAATTCACATCTGTGTCTGTAGTTTTAAGTCTCAGGACTCAAGAGTTGTATCGTCTCTTCCACTTTATTTTCTTTAGTTCAATTATTTATGCTTGGATTTCTCATTTCTTGTTTATTTTATTTATTGTATAGGCATGTGTGTACTGAAGTGCACAAGTAGATTTCTTCTGAGAAGTTTAGGCTTGATGTCTTGAACCCTTTAGACGTACTGGGAGGTTTTGTTATGATTTGTTTAGAGTTTTGGGAGCATGAGTGATGTTGTTTATCCAATTCGTACTACTAGGTTGCTGCTGAGATATTCTGCATCTCTTAGACACCTTAAACTGAAGGGCCTAAGCACTGGATAAATTGTACTTTTATTGATGTTAAATGGTTGAGGTTTTAACAAGCTATTCATTATATATATGTGTCCTGAATGGATGAATATATAATTATGTACAGGTTCTCACTTTGTTTTCTCTACTTTGTAGTTTCAAGCAGCAATTTTTGTAAAATTATTTTTGGGACTTGTGTACCTGAAATTACAAGTTTTAAATTTGTGTTCCTGGAAATTAATGAGGACCTTACAATTAAATTTTTCCCACCTTGTAACTACTGTGCATTCTTGGATGAAGAAAACAAACCATCTTTAGGTCATGGATGTCTTGTCCTTTTCTTGGTGCTTTCTTGAAGGATTTTTTTTCAAGTGAGCTCTATTAGTATTTGCTACTCTATTATGTTGACTTTGTATTAACTTTTGTATTCTCTTCTGACAGAGTTTAAAGCACAACCCTAATGGTAGGTTTGTTGTTGTATGTGGTGATGGTGAGTACATCATATACACAGCTTTGGCCTGGAGAAACAGATCATTTGGTTCAGCATTGGAATTTGTTTGGTCATCGGATGGAGAATATGCTGTTAGGGAAAGTACATCAAAGATTAAGATCTTCACAAAAAATTTCGTGGTTGGTTTTTGCCTTGTATATATTTCTTGTACTTAGTAGTAGATACTTTAGTATCTGCTTGTGTTATCTTGTTTTTAATTCAAAAAACTTGTTTCCTGCTGCATTTAGAACCACTTTCTTGCACATTTTCTTATCTTCCCTTCTGGAATAATGGCATGAGTTCTTTAGCTGTTCATGAATGATGTCTTATAATAATAATTATTATTATTATTATTCTATCCAGGAAAAAAAAAGTATCCGTCCCACATTTTCTGCGGAGCACATCTATGGTGGCAACTTACTGGCAATGTGCTCAAATGATTTCATTTGTTTCTATGATTGGGCAGAATGTAGGTTGATACGACGGATAGACGTCAATGTTAAAGTAAGAACGTTACTACTTCAGATATTAACTGCACATGTTAATGTTGTAACCATTTTTTATATGCTTTTCTCTTGACAATGTGTTCCAGAATCTTTACTGGGCTGATAGTGGAGATCTAGTGGCCATTTCCAGCGAGGCATCTTTCTATATACTTAAGTATAATGTAAGTATACTTTCATCTTGGTTTCCTCATAAATTAGCATGCACAGTTCTTATAGGAAGGTTTTGTAACTTGATTGGCCTAAACATATTGCAGCGGGATGTAGTTTCTGCACATCTGGATAGTGGGAGATCAGTAGACGAACAAGGCGTAGAAGATGCTTTTGAGCTGCTTTATGAAATTAATGAACGAGCTCGGACTGGACTTTGGGTTGGGGATTGTTTTATTTACACTAACGCTTCTTGGAGGCTTAACTACTGCGTCGGTGGTGAGGTATGTTAGTTATATAGTTATGTTACTTCCAGAATGTGATGAAGATATATATCATTATCTGAAATAAGTGTTTCTTTATGTGATATTTTAGGTGACAACAATGTTCCATTTAGACCGGCCCATGTATCTTCTTGGGTATCTTGCTAATCAAAGTCGTGTTTTTCTCATCGACAAAGAATTTAAGTGAGTTTTTCACTCGAGGTCTTTGTGTTCATTTTGCTTATGTAGATCTTTTGTTGTCCAATTAGTGAAATAAATCCTTTCTTGGTTTTGCAACTGTTCATTTGTATCTATGAATCACTTTTGCAGTGTCATTGGATACACGTTGCTGCTCAGCCTCATTGAGTACAAGACTCTTGTAATGCGGGGTGATCTGGATAGGGCAAATCAAGTCTTACCATCAATTCCAAAGGAGCATCACAACAGGTTATTAGCACCTTTAATCTAGCAGTTGACAATTGAATTTGTTTACTTAGTTCTTCTTGTAGCATGCACATGACAATCTAACCAATATAGGCATAAGAAATATGGCAAAACTTTTATTGCCTCAGCTTGGTGATCTGTTCAGCTAATCAATGATTATAATCATTCTGATTCAGAAAGGGAGTCCATAATCATCGTGTAGTCACCTTATTGTGAATGAGAATGTTATATGTATATGAGTAACACCACAAACATAAGACTTCTAGTCTCAGACTCTCAATAAATAACTGATGCTTGGTAATAAGCATTAAAAAAGCTATTAATCAGATGCTGCATAATATATCTTTAGAATTCTACTTGGTGAACATTCTTTGGTTCATCTCTGGCTTGATAAGCTTAGTATTAATCCTTGTTGCTCTATGTTGCTTCCTCATTTCTTTGCATTTTGTAATCCTATTTGATTTCAAGGCACACAATTTCCTACAATCAGTTACTTATTTGATTTTGGATATAAATTAATTTTGTGGACAGTGTGGCCCATTTTCTGGAATCACGAGGGATGATAGAAGATGCACTTGAAGTTGCTACAGATCCCGACTACAAATTTGATTTAGCCATACAGCTAGGCAAGCTAGAGATTGCAAAGGTAAATAATGTCAATTGTTTTGTTGGATAATTATAGTCTTACGTTCACATTTGTTTTTCTGGGGTATGCCCAAATTCTTTTCACCAGGTTCTTATAACCTCTCTCTCATATTCTCGAATGAATTTTGTGTTCTGATTGGATGTGATTCTTACAGATGCATTTAATATTTTCTACAGGAAATCGCCACTGAAGCACAGAGTGAAACTAAATGGAAACAATTGGGTGAATTAGCTATGTCTGCTGGAATGGTAATTTCTTGATCACTATGTAGTGGGCGAATAGCATTTACTCCATGCATTTTTCTTTTTCTTTTTAACAAACATTTTTTTCATAAGATTTCATTTACTACTTTATAATTTTTCCCCCTCTTTGTCTACGCAGAATAAGTTCCTAAATTTCTTCTCTACAATGATTCTTTCCCCCTTTCTGTGCCAAAAGTTTTCATATTTTTTGATCTATGACTGGTATCGTTTGTAATATTTTGTGCTTCTGTTTTGCTTTTCAGTTGGAGATGGCAGAGGAGTGTCTGAAGCAAGCTAATGACCTGAGTGGTTTATTGCTACTCTATTCTTCTTTAGGCGATGCTGAAGGAATTGATAAGCTTGCATATCTTGCCAAAGAGCATGGCAAAAACAATGTTGCATTCCTTTGTTTGTTTACTTTGGGTAAACTAGAAGACTGCCTTCAGCTGTTGATAGACAGGTAATGGCCTTTCATTAATTCATCATGTTCTACCATTTATCAAATACTTTTATAATAAATCAAGAGTCCTTTTTCAGCAATCGGATACCTGAAGCTGCATTGATGGCTCGGTCTTATCTTCCAAGTAAGGTATCAGAAATTGTTGCTCTTTGGAGAAAGGACCTCAACAAGGTGATCCCTCATGCTTTTATTCGTGCTCTTGATAAATTATTTATTTATTGATTCAGGATACCTAATGGACATAAATTCTCAGTCCGGATAGGGGGAAATTAAAGTTAAAAATATTTGGAAGCTATTGACTCATTTCGTTTTCATTGTTTGAATACAATTTGCAGATTAATCCAAAAGCAGCAGAATCTCTTGCTGATCCTGAAGAATATTCAAATTTGTTTGAGGATTGGCAAGTTGCACTTGCTGTTGAATCCAAAGTTGCAGAGACAAGGTATTTCACCTTTAATTTCCAGCAAGTTGGCTACCCTTTAGTTGGACCTTTCTGGTGTGGGATTTTCTCTCCTTTGCTTTGTTTGTTTCTAAAACAATAGGTTTAGCATTTTGTGCTTTCTGAAAAATTTCATGTTCTGTGATATAAAGGATTAATAGTAACTTTTTTCTATTTTTCGTTGTAGGGGTAACTTTCCTCCAGCAGCTGAATACGTGCAACATGCTGATAGATCAACAGCAAGTCTTGTGGAGATGTTCAGAAACATGCAAACAGAAGAAGAAGAGCCCCTTGAAAATGGTGACCTGGATTATGAGGTAGTATTTCATTTTCTTCTTGATATGGACTCTTCCATTTTATTTATCGAATTGCATTTTTTAACATAAGTAACAGAAATACAGTTCACTAAACTTTAATCTCTGATATCTCACATATATATCTGTAATATGAGGATTCGTAGATGTTGAATTCTGAATCATGGCTTATTTCTTTCTTTTTGCTTAAATTTGGTTAGGATCCAAATGGAGAAGAAGTGCAACAGGAGCATGATGAGAGTCAAGAAGAGGGACATGATGAGAGTCAAGAAGAGGCTGTTGTGGTGGATGCTGACTCTACAGATGGTGCTGTACTCGTCAACGGAAACGAGGCTGAGGAAGAGTGGGGTACGAATAATGAAGGAAAACCGTCAGCCTAAAAGCCATTGGTTGGACCGGTGTGAAATTCGTAGTTTTGTTGCTGGTGATTAATTTGATTTTCTTACTTGTTGACTCCTAATCTAGCCTTCATACTTCTATTTTTATCAGTTCCATTCTGTTCATCTGTAGTGTTGCTTCATCTTGTCATCTGCCACTAGAAAGTTTAGGATTCAGCTAAAAACTGACATATTAGGAAGTATTCATTTTTAGGTGTACAATTCACATGCTTTAATACACCTCACACTTTTGGTCTCTTATGTATCACCATTAGTTAACAGTGATTTAATCAAACATTCATGGTGCCTTATATCATTCTCTCTCTTGCTGAGGTTGCAGTGCTTACACCACGTGACTGAAGACGGACGGTTCCAATTGTCAACTATATCTCTCATGGTATGTACGGATTTTTTTTTGTTGTAATGAGCTGTGGTGATAATCAAAATTATGTTTTTTGGCGGCTGTCTTTCTCAAATGTACTGTTTTTCCTCATTTTTCACATTTTAATCAAATCATACTCCTATGTTTTCCGAACCTAAAACCTTGTCAATTAATCTTCTGAGAGTTAAGATCTGCCAAGATTTTTATATTTAGCCAGGGATTATTTTGTTAACCATGCTAACAGCTTAGTTTGTTGTGGATTTTCCTTCCCATGTTGGGGGATCATGAAATTTATGTTTCGTTTCTCACGACAAATTATTCGTATGCTTCTTCATGTCTCTGAGACAAGTTAATTTTCCATGTAGCATCTACGCTAGAGTTTACCTGTACGAGGTGATCAAGGGACCGGGTGTCTTTCTTCAAGTAGGGTGATAAGCAAGATGAATTTTTGTGGGCATACATACTGTAGTCTTTTCGAGATTAATAGCTTAGTTGCGGCATAGTTTAACTATATTCTTTGGTGCCAATTTTAATTTGAAAGTATTATATGCCGTTGTGAATTTGTAGATACATACATAATAGCTACTAAGGTGCACTCTTTACGCCTTAAAAATCCTAATGCTTGTTTGATTCATTACTGTTGCACTTAATGTCGAAGCATAGTTTTGTTACATTGTTATGGCTCTTACCATGAATGCCATAATCTTCTTCATACGAAAAATGTGGTGTTTGTTGGACATTTGATGTGAATATAGTCCTTTGATCTACTATACTAAGATGTGAATGCAGTGTGGATGAATATTTACTAATTAAGGTTGCTAATAAGAATAAAATAAGATATTTCACATGCAATTGGTTTCTGTAATGAGTCTAAAAAATAAGTTGGTTATTATTCTATTTTTGATTTATTACTTCCTCTTCTATAATCACTATCCTTCAGTCAATTTACTATTCTTTTTATCTCAGAATTATTTCAAGATTTGAGTTAATCTTTAATAAAATAACCACAGTTCTTTTTATAATCACTATTCAATGTTTTATTTTTTATTTTTGAACCAAATATCCTTTTACTACTCCTTCCGTAAATAAATAGTTCACTTTTTTTAAAAAAAAAAAAATCTATAAAACATTTTAAGCATATAAAATTCACACTTACATTTCTATGATTAATTCCCACAATCAATAAGTAGGGTTATTTTAAACAAAAATATTAAAGTAAAAAAGAAAGTTACTATCATTTGAGACAAATAAAAAAAAGTAATAATCAACTATTTTCTCACTCTAATGAGGCACACTAAAAAGTAAGAACACTCGAGGAGCTTTGGAATTTATAAACTATTCTCCTATATTAAGTTTTTTGAAAATTTGAGTAAAAAACTAAGAGATAGACTTGTGTGAGATTTACTAGTAATTCGTTCATAAATTAATATCCATTCATTTTAAAACATTGAAACATTATGTCTAAATTATATTATGTTTAGGGGTGGGAATGGGCTAGGCCTAGGTAGGCTTTACGAAAAAAAGTCTGGCATGTTAAATATTTTTTAGGCCCGAGCCTGACCCATGGCCTGTTATAGGCTTTTTTTTAAGGCTTGGCTTGGCCTTTTTACTAAATAGGCCTGGCCCGAAAGCCTTTTAAAGGCCTTTTTAGTTCTATTAGTGCATTTTAAAAAAAAAATCCTTCAACACTTATATTTCATCGAATCATAAAAAAACCACGAATTGTATTGCTTAATGCTTACTAGTTAGAAATTATATATATTTGACACTCTTATAGTCTTATTTATTTAAGATATTTTATATATTTAAGTATAAGTATTATGTATTTATTACTATATTTTTATATTATACTATATATATATATATATTATATTAAATAGGCCGGCTTGTTGGGCTTGAAAGGCCTACGAAAAAGCTCAAGCCCGGCCTATTTAACTAAATAGGCTTTTAAAAAAGCTTGAGCCCGACTTGTTTATTAAACGAGTCAAGCCGAGCCGAGCCGAGCTTTAATAGGCCGAGCCGTAGGCCCCTGTCGAGTAGCCTGACCCATTCCCACCCCTAATTATGTTCGTCCCAATTATGCTATGTCTCATAGTAATACAATCTCACACAAAATCTAATACTCGTATTGAATATGATAAAATTATCCTTTATAAAACAAACCTGAAAGCTAGTAGTTTTTGAATGAACTTAGAAATTAAACGAGACAAAAATATACTATTGTTAACATATGATAAACAAGCTCTCAAAATAAATAAATTATGATAATTTTTTTTTATAGAATTTTAAATAATAAAATATATTTAAACTTGAGAACAGAGTGTAAAAGGCCCGAAGATGAAAAGTATTAAATGAGGAAATAACCAAAATATAAATAGATAGCAGATAAAGAAATGATTTAAAAAAAAAAAAAAAAAAAAGGACCGGAAAAGAATAAAATGGGTCGTAGGCATCCATTAGAGCCCACTCTTCTCTTTCATTAGATTAGGGTTTTAGCAGATCCAAACAAAACTTATAGGGGAAAACGTTGGAATTTCAAATCCAAGCGAACCCAAACCATTTTGAGACTCTCTCGGGTATCTTCTCTCTCCTTTCTGAATTTCTTTAGCGCTCTGCTTTGTTCTTGTGCGTGTTCTTTTTGTCTATTTGTCAATAGGTGCGATTGCTGTGCGTTAATATCTGTAGCTATGGTTATATGTGGCACTTCATTCTAGTTTATACAGAATCTCTTCGATTGATGCTTAGAAATTTTTCGTTTTTTTAAATTTCATTTCCACATTTTTGCGAGGTTAGGGTTTTGGTTATCGGAATTCGGTTTATTAATTGAGCGTATTTTGTGTCGGACCTGGATTCGACTGAAATGTGTAATTGCTAAGATTAATCTTGCTATTTGCGCGCTTGTGTGTTTTCATATATCTTAATTATTTTTGCATTTTGGATTTGAGCTGTGTTATTGACATTTCTTTTTCAGAAGAGGCAAATTGCATATATATGGAAAATTTCCCTTCCCTTTTTATCTGATGCTGAAATGTTAGGTTATTATTTGTGGAGTTAGGAAGTGTTGTCAAATAGAAAGGGATTTGATTTATGGAATTTTGTTATTTGGGTTCCAAAGAATGCTGAGGAATGAGGTTATCTTTAAGAATATTTGGTGCATAGTTTTAGATGTTTTAGTGGGGCATATTGTGGCTTTGCCATGGCCTTTCTCATGTTGCACACTTGCACTCTGAATTTATATTTTAAAATAATTGCTTTTTTTGTTTTGGGATTTGCTGTCTGTCTGTCTTTCCCCTGCTTGAACGTTCAATTGGATTACTCTTGTTACACAAGAGGCAAGAACATACTATTTTCAATACTCTGTTTCCACTTTTCAGATGATTTGGATTTTTGGTAATATGTCACATTCTGTGTATATACTTTAGTAGTCATTGACTCATTGCCTTGAATATCTTCATTAATATGTAACTATTTTAATTACATTCCCCGGCATGCCAAATGCTGACTTTCTTGGAAAAGATACTTTATCCTTAGATAGTCTTTTCATTAATAAGAAAAAGAAAAGAAGAATCCATTATTGAATATCCTTGATCTACATTTGTTTTAGAAATTCATCAGCCTACAAATTATATATTTAGTCTTTGATTTTTTCTTGTTTTCTTCTGCTAGGGAACAATTCAAATGAGGTCTAGGACTTGTGGCTTAAACTTATAATAATTTTCTGTTGCATATGCATACTTCATTTGTTGTTGGTTAAACTGTTGTTTCTGTAGCTTAATGAGTATGTTATAATAACTCAAATTACTCGTTGTTCTTTCAACTGTTTTAGATGTGCTCCCCAATCTCTCTCTCTCTGCTTTTGTTATACGTTTGGTCATGGGGTGTTTTATTTGTAAAAATACTAAAAAAAATAATTTAACATAATATGAGAAAAAGCAGAAAAATTGCCACCCGTGTCTCCCTTGTGCTGTGTGTCTGTTTCAGTTTAAGCCGCAGGGAAAAGAAAAATTGTACCACCTATGTCTTCCTTGTGCTGTATATCTGTTTCAGTAAAAAATATAATTGTCATTAGTTTGTCCTGAGCTTTTGTCATGATTTCTTGCAGAGACTGCTGGTTTTCCGTGCTGAAGAAATAGTCTATTCATTTTATTTTATCCATATCTGCTATGGGGGATGCAGAAAATAGCTTTCAACCATCCAAGAAGAGAGCTGCTGGAATACAACTAACTCGTGATAACCCCGGTCTTGATGATGATGAAGAATCATCTGAAATAGAGGCAGGAACTTTTAAAAAAGCAACTGAAGAGGTTTTGGCCACTAGAAGAATCGTGAAAGTACGTCGGCAAACAACATCATCAACTCCAGCCGCCTCTGCCCCGCCTGCTTCTAATCCGTTTGCTGCTATCTGTTTTGCTCCTCCTGCTTCATCTGCTACTCCAAAGGTGGAGGCACAAAGTGGTCAGAGCAAGGAAACCGAGAAAATTGATGACACCATATCTGAAAAGAAGGTTGATGAGCCACCAAAAGGTGAAATTGCTGGAGAGGAGAAGAAAGCTGATGTTAATGAGGAAAATGTTAAACAACCTGAAAACAACAAGGTTGACGACTCAAAACCCCAAACAGAGGATGAAAATGAAAATGTCAGTAACAAAGACTCAAAATCTGTGGTCGGGGAAGTGGCAGAAGGTGTCAACTCTGGGGATGAGGAGAAAAAGGCTACAGAAGCTGATACTGTTGAGACTCAAACCACGAAGGATGTGAAAAATGATAAGGAGTTAGAGAATGGGGAGGCAACTGCTGAAAAGGATGCAGAGACGACCCCATTTAGCTCGTTTCATCAACTATCGAGTAACCAAAATGCTTTCTCTGGACTTTCTGGACCAGGGTTTTCTACCACCTCATTCTCATTCGGGTCAATTCCAAAAGATGGGTCTCCTACCTTTAATTTTGGTAATTCTAGTAATGGAAACTCTTCTATTTTTGGTAGCTCGGGGGCAAACACTGCAAGTAATAGCGAGAGCAGCAAATTTCCTCCCATGCAGGAGGTTTCTGTTGAAACAGGGGAAGAGAATGAGAAAGCTGTTTTCACTGCTGATTCTATTGTTTTTGAGTACATTGATGGAGCATGGAAGGAACGAGGGAAGGGAGAACTCAAGGTCAATGTTCAAACAACTGGGACCGGGAAAGCCAGACTTATCATGAGGGCTCGAGGAAATTATCGATTAATTCTGAATGCCAGTCTTTTCCCAGATATGAAGCTAACTAATATGGACAAGAAAGGTGTCACCTTTGCTTGTGTGAATAGTGCTGGTGAAGGGAAAGGTGGTCTATCAACATTTGCCTTGAAATTCAAGGATCCTTCCATTGTTGAAGATTTTCGAGCTGCTGTTATGGAGTATAAATCTGCTGCACCAGGGGCTCTCAATACCCCCGAGAATTCTCCTACAGACGATGAGTAGTAAGCATGCAATACGTTATCTGAGAGAATTGTGCCTGCATCATGTTGCCCTCTTTGCACGAGGTATGCAGAATGAGAGTCTGATAAGTTGCGATGTGTCTGTGTAGTTCCCGAGTTGCTTTAGTGTTGTTTATCTTTTGTAGACTATTTGAAAGTATCTTCCAGTCATTTCTCATTTGAGGGCAATGTATTAGAGTTCTGAGTTTATGCTGTATTATTTTGGAGACATGAAAGTGAGGTACTTCAGCAGTTTAATGAAACTCGTTTATATAGCATATATTTTTGGGTAGAGATGTAACTGGGTCGAAAAGTTTTTGAGCTTGACTTGTTTATTTTCGAGTCGAGTTTGAACTTATTTATGAAGTACGGAGTATATTGGTTCATGAGTTTTTTCTAGCTTAATTAAACGGGATAATATCAATTATTAATTCATTCATCACAAAAGTAAAAGTATATACTCCCTCTAATTTAGAATGATTGTTTTTATAGAATATCTTTGTGTGGTATCTCCTGAATTCATTGATCCTTATGTCAAAGACTTAAAAACAAAAAGTAAGAGAGAAGATGATTAAATAAAATTGGTGCTAAAATACAAAGGCGAGGCAGGGCAATTCTGCAACATTCAATCCCTCCCGTGACCTTTTATTCTTCTCTTGTGTCAACAAAATAAAAGCTTACAATCATATCTACTGTATTTCTCTAATTTATTCTCAGCATCTCTCCTTCACGGGTGGGTTACTTTACAATTTCAATAATAGGCTAGCTGTATTTCACATTCAATAATTTTGAAAAAAAGAAACAGAAAACATTGACCTTTTTCAATTTCGTCACCAATTTTTTACTCTCCAAATGTAGGTAGAGGGCTCATGATCGATTACAGATGTACAATGCTAAAACCAAGAAATAGGTAGGCGCTTCATTTGCATCAATAATAGGAGGACAATTACAAGACATACTCTTTTCTTGCAACAATGATCGATAGTGTAAATTTAGACACACATAACAACAACTCCAGAAACTTAAAAATTAAAGGACCGTACTACCCTTGTCCTACTCTTACAACATGAAACCAATATCAATGAGAAATTCAATTCTAAGGTTTGAATGTGTAGGTGTTGGTGCACCTGTTGGAGCATGATCCCACACAGCTCCCAACTTTATCTCCATCTGAAAACAAAACAATGAAAACAAACATCACAATGTGGACAAAAACTTGTGTGAGACCGTCTCACAGATCTTTTTTCGTGAGACAGATAATGTTTAAGTAAAAAGTGATAAAGTTTTTAACAAAAGTGACTATCACTTTTTACTTAATCATAACTGATCTCACGGAATGATATCCGAGAGACAATATCATCCATAATGAGAGAGGAGAGAGAGAGAGAGTTACTAGGGGTGTGTTTGGTGCTGAAAATAGAGCAAGTGGAAAGGGCGCAGCCGAGTTTGCAGAAGCCAAGATTAGCAGTAGCAGAATCATGATCACTATTATTAGTATCACTCCCATTCTGAATTCCTTGAAAGATGCAATCTTTCAAGCAGTGAGTGGTGCAAGAACAGAGAGTTCCAGAAGGCTCTATCATGCAGAAAATGAAGCATTTGGAGTAGCAATCGTTGAAAGAGGCTGACGATTTCCCTGCAAACAATCCCATTACCAAAACTATCAATATACTCTTCACCTCCATTTCCCTTTGTTTTCTAAGAAAAAACCTTGCCCTATCACACCCTTATATATATAGCAGTACTAGTAACACACACATGGATTTTAATTGGTATATGGCTCGATTTCGAGTTTTTTATTGAGTCAACCTTATTGTAAAAAATACTCTTAATACTTGCAAAAAACACTGCAAGCCTGCAACCAATAGTGATATATAGTAGCAGTTTGTTTTAAAGGCGGTGGTTATGATTTTGAGATTTTTTTTTTAATTAAAATCACTCATTTCAATTTTGGTGTTCCACATTGTTGATTGTTGACCTGTATCGTTTTAAAAAATAATCAACACTCCGTAATAATTGGAGAGACACATATTAATGATCCAGTATGATAGAACATCAAGTGAAATACGAAAAATGAGACAGAAGAATCCAACCAATTTAATTAAGTGATTATGATTTTTTTTTGTTTAATAATTCATACTCACTTTGTCCACCAAATCTATTCATAGTTGCCTTATTATTAGTATAATAGTATGTCCAACCAAATTTGCCATTTGATTTTACTCACAAATACAATAGATTTCACAATATTTGTACTTTATTTACATTTTTTTTAAAACTTGTGCCCATAGTATTGAAATAGAATTTGTGGATGGATGGAGTAGTAAAATTAGATAGTGTTTGTAAAATTTGTAAAAAGTAGAAACTGATTGTTTGATAAAAGGCAAAATGTTAGACAAAAGCAGAATCACCTACCTTTCCAACTTTAGATTTTAGATTCAAGTTGATCAATTTAAATAGAAACATTCAATTTGAAAAAACTCAAACTTGCTTTTATGTCTGGATAACAGTTCTGTTATGAGTTGGTCTTGTGTGAACAGTTGAAATCGACTCTATACAAAAACTAGATGTCGGGTTCCAATGACGGAGCCACATTGGGTCCAAAGGGGTTCAGTGGCCCTCCACTATTTTATATGTATATAATAATAAAAAAAAATTGTATATATTTGTGTATGAGTAAAATGAATGACAATTTAAATAAATAAATGATGATTTGGGATGATGATAAAAATATTATTTTCATTTTAAAACATACATATTAAGTTTAGAAGGACTAAAAATAAATGCTTCCATACATTTTATTTTTTAATACTCCAATTTTATTTTTAATAGAGTCAATGACTGATAGTATGTTTGAAATTATTGTCTATTTTTTTTTTTTTTTTTTTTGCTAAGAATTACAAAAATGTCTTTAGAATTAAACAGTATTTTAGTATTGAATTTTAAATAAAAAATTAGTTTAGTGTATTTAAAATTAGTTTATATTGTATGAATTATAGAATATTTGGTACGTCTTACAAAACATTAAATTTCGTTTCATTTTGAGTCTGAACTATCAAAACTTCTTATAAAACATAATGAAAGACAACTCGATCAATTTAATTTAATGGAATGAAATGTATTGTCAATTTTATTATGAAATCTTTTGATGAGTATAATAATTATATATTATTTTATCTTTATAGTAATATTAATCGGGTCCCCCTACTAAAAATTTATGGCTCCGTCACTATCGGGTTCTATATCTATATATGTACATATTATAACTTGAGTGTAACTAAGCACGGGTTTCAGTCATGTGAGTGGCCAGCAGGAAGTTGTTTGTATGTGGGATGAAACATTATAGTCACCAAAACAATTTATGATCTTGTTTTATCTCCAAAGTTGGTTGGTATTTTGTACGTATATTTTAAATACACATTAAGTACTATACATAAAGTGAATGGTGTTGGCCAGAGAGAAAAATGGTTGAGAAACCGATACATATAATTGGACTTAAAAGTTCAATGCAACATGTGATTCTTTTTTGTCCAGTTTATCACGTTCTAATTTTGCCAAGTTATAACTGTGTGAATTACAAAACACTCTTTGAGGCCTATATTTATGTCGTCTATGGTCAATTTGATAAGGTATTATATTATATGCATTTTAAACAATTGTATTAGTTCTTACTTCTTAGTATAAAATAATAATATTAATTCTATTGATCGAACAATTAATAGTTCTTACGAGCAATAAAATGATGGGAACATAATACTTTGCAGGTCAGTTTTAGGCCAAATTATACTATGATTAATGCATACTTAACTTGTCAACATGAATACGATATGAACATGACATAAATTTTGTGTGTAAAACCAAGGACGGAGCGACGTGAGGCCCAGAGGGGCACTGGCCCCCAAGTATAGCTGTCAAAATGGGCTAGGCTCGTTGGGTCGACCCGCCTCCGCCTATTAAAAAGGTAGGTTGGGTTGAATAATACAAGCCCGTTTAAAATGCAGGCCCGTTTGGGCTAGACCGTATGGATTGTGGATTTTGGCGGGTTGGACCGCGGACGGAGCGGGTTGGCCCACGGGCTTTTTATTTTTTAAATTTATTTTTTATTTTTTAAGGTTTAATGAAACAGTAACACGTTTTTATTAAGTTGAACTATGATTATGATTGTAAGTAAAAATGTGATATTAGAAATTTATTGATTCAATTCAACTTTAAATCAATATACAAAATTATAAAATATCATTCTAAACAAAATTGAGATTTGAGAATGAGAATACACCACTGTCGTCCATGTATTCACATGACTCAGAGAGAGACTTGATAATTAATGTAGATTTGAATCTTTTTTTTAACTTTATCTATTTATAAATGTATAATTATCATGAGTAGATTGAAAGAGTATGTGGTGATAATGTCAAATGTGTATTCATAAATTGACATTTGTTACTCATAGTTGAGCTGATTTGTCCATTAAACTTTCGTTGAATATTCTATATTTTTGTTACTTATAGTTGAGTTGATTTGCCCATTAAACTTTGTTTAAATTTTAGTTCGATTGATTTGTCAGTTAAACAAAAAATCTTTTTTAAGGTTTACTTTTTAATTATAAGAGATTAAAATTATTCACGTGGTGAATTTAATTAAAGATTATTCAAATTTATTCATACTTTATTTTTTTTATTTTTAGTAATTATTAATGTATTGTTTAAAATTTATTATAAGAATAAATGTGAAAAAGTAAAAAATAAATATATTATATAAAAGCCCGTGGCTAACCCGCAACCCGTCATGGGTTGGGTTGAGTATTTTTAAACCCGTCCCCGCCGTGGACCGGCCCGCCAAAACCCGCAAAATGATGGGTTGAGGTGGGTTATGGACCACACCGCCCCGTTAGCCCGTTCTGACAGCTCTATCCCCAAGGCTTTTTAATTTTTTTTATTATATATATTTAGTTTTTCCTTTTAAAATTTATTAATTACTGTTAGTAATAATTAAATTATTAATTACTCAAAAAGTATCTGAGTACCTAATACAAAGTAATTTTTTAATTTATTTCTTAAGACATTCATCTTTCCATTAATAAAATACTTTAAAATTAAAATTTGGATGAATATTGAAGGTTTAATCCTAATTAAAGAAAGATAATTATTTTTTTATTTATTTTTTATAATATTAATATCTAAATAACTTTGACACTGTTTTACCTTGTACAGCAAAAAAAAAAAAACTACTTTCTTCTCTAAAACATAATGAAAGTCGATTTGTTCAATTTAAAATAATGAAATAAAATATATTAACAATTTTATATTGATTTTTTTAAATGCATAATACTCCCCTGTCCCTATGTAATTGACTCAAAGTGATTTATTTTTTAAAATGTTAACATGTCACTATCTCTCTACATTTTTGTTCTCTCTTTTTCCACCTTTATCATTTTATCACTTTTCACCAACGTAGTATGCACTATTTTAATATTATATTTCTTAAGAAATCCATGTAAAAAGTAAACGAATCAATTACAAAGGAACAAATAGATCGAGTATTATTTAGTTTTTATAGTAATGTTAATCGGGCCCCTCTACCCAATTTTTCTGGCTCCGTCACTATGTAAAATCAAACACTACCTCATAATTTTTGTGTCGAATTCAGATCGTGCTATTGTGTTGTGTTCAAAATTACCATTCCTAATTTTAAACAAATGGAAAAAAATATTAAATCCACGACATCCAGCGTGGGATAACTTCATTTTTTATTATTTGATTAAAAAAAAAAAAAAACCATGTTTTGATTGTGGATGTTACATTAAACTTTCCTCGCGTGCAATTATTTAATTTGCGGCTTCCCTTTCGGGATGTATTTGAATCAAATTTTAGAGCATTTGAACTTGGTTAAATTTTTATCAAATCAACTTCGAGTTTAATTATCAAATAAATTACTATTAGGTTGTGTTTGGATTGATTGATTTGAGTTGTGGAGGTATTTCAAATGAAATGTTTTGAAAATAGATGGATTTCAAATGGTTTTAGGAAGGATTTAAAATCCACTCAATTTTAACTAAAAAAATATGTTTAGGATTTTAAATTCATTCATTTACTTTTTAATTCAAATGAAATGAATTTAAATGATGGATTTGAAATCCGTAGATCAAATCACTCCATCCAAACGGAGCCTTAGTTTACAAGATTTTTCGAGCTTTGTCGAGTATAATTAGTCTCAATAAATATCAATAATAAATTAAATAATTCACCAATTAATTAAATGTGTCATCAACAACATTCATGCTATCCAACGACGTTTCCTATGGAGCAATGGAGACCCGAAGGTAAATCGTATTTCATGGGTGAGTTGGGATGTGATTTGTAGGGATAAAATGAGGGGAGGATTAGGGATTAGAGACATTGGTTTGTTTAATTTAGCTTTGCTTGGTAAATGGTGTTGGAATTTGTTGAATCGTAGGGACAATCTGTGGGGAGAAATAGTGGAATCTTTGTATGGTTCTTTTAGGGAGTGTGTGCAGTTTTATATTAATAATAACAAAAGGCGTAAGATGTGGTCATCGTGGTGGTTTAATCTTATTAAATATGTTGGGTCGAAGGATTGGTTTTGGGATAAGTGTTCCATGGTGGTGGGTAATGGCAATTCTTTTCGGTTTTGGGAGGACAATTGGGTGGGGGGAAAGTGTCTTAAATCTTTGTTCCCTAGGTTATACAGAATTGATAAGGAAAAAGGTTGTTTAATCGCTGATAGAATTAAGTGGGTAGATGGAAATTGGCACGTTCATTGGAATTGGGAAAGGCCTCTTTTGGAGAGAGAGAGAGAGGAGGGTTACTAATGATATTGCTGAGAGTATTGGCAGGTTCTTATCTTTTTCAGAGCATGACGATTAATGGATTTGGAAGCTGGAAAATATGGGGATATATTCCGTAAAATCGGCCTACAATAGGTTGCTCGAGAGTCAAACTATAGACAACCCGGAGGTGGAGGCTCTAAGCTTGATTTGGACGAAAGGTGTTCCACTCAAAGTTGGGGCGTTCTCATGGAGATTGTTGCAAGATAAAATTCCCACACTCTCAAACTTAAGAAGGAGAGGTGCTTATAATGAAAACTTCTCTTTACTATGTGGGTGGTGCGGCAGTAGTGAGGAGACAACAAATCATCTGTTCTTTCGGTGCAACTATACTAACGGTCTTTGGATGAGGCTCTATCGTTGGTTCGAGGTGGTGTATAAGGTAGGGAATTCCGGCCTTACTCATTTTAATTCTCACAGCAACTCTGCACAAGACAGTAGACGGCTTGTTTGGAGGATGTTGTGGCATTGCTTTGTTTGGTGTATCTGGAGAGCTAGGAACAAGCCGTCTTTCAACGGGGAAGCATTCAATGAAGACTCTATTTTTGGGAACATCACGCTTATGGCATTTAGATGGGTCAAAGCTCTGTTGGAGAAATTGGGTCTTTATTCAATTTCTTAATATTTAATTGATTTTAATTAATCAATTATTTGAGGGTATGAATATTTAATTTCCGAAGAATTAAATATTATAGGATCGTTCTACTCTCGGAGTAGATGATCGTAGTATATTTAAAATCTCAAAACCGAATTTTTTTCGGTGAGTGAGAAATTAATGTACGAAGATGAAGACAAAGTGATGCATTGGGAGTAGTGTTAATAACTATCCCACATTGATAAATGTGAGAATTAACTACCTCCTTATTAATAGGAGTTAGTTAAGAATGTTCAAATTGTAGTGACTATTGAACCATTCAATTAGCCACACACGCGCGCACGCCGCCCGTCCGGCCGCGCCGCGCCCGAGTCCTTGGGCCTTGGGGCCCATCTATCTTTTTGAGGCTCTAAAAAACTGGGAATAATGACCAGCCGTTACTGCCATAAATACCCCGCTCCCTACCTGAGTGGCACTGCCTATAAATAGGAGTGCATTATTTTTGGAAAAGTTACACTTTTGCAAACAACAAAAATCACTTGAATTTTCCACCAAAATTGCATCCTGTTTTCCAGCATTCTGCATATCATTTTAGAGTGCAGTCCAGTTCAGGCGTGTATTCAGTTCGTCGGAGCTTTGTAGGCTGTGGTGTTGCTCGTGCAAAGACGAAGTCGTTTTACATTTCGAAACATCTCGTCAAACCGTGAACACCAGCCGGGACGTGTTTGTTTTACGGGAAAAGGTATAACCTTGACTCGGCTTTTCCCTAACGATTTTCTATTTTGCAGTATTGCTTTTCAAGGATTTTGGGACCTACTTTACGTACCTGCCTTTTCAAAGAACGGCTTAAAAGAAGAAGATTGTCCATTTTGGAAATTAGAAATTTTTTGAAGACATTGTAATTTATTTTCTGTCCTTTTATTTTCTGTCCACTTTGTAAGCCATTGTTGGTAGTAAAATATCCAACAAGCTCATTCTTTTATTTACAGCTGGGTTACGTATGATGAATGGAAGAGGGAACCTTTGATGTGTATTTGTTAACTTATTATCTTCTTTTCTTTTTTTCCATTTTTTAGTTTGATGTAGTGATACTTCTTCTTTATTTGAGGTATTCCTGATACCCATGAATAAGATTCGGCTGTTTCCAAAAAAAAATTAATTATCATATCATACTTATAATTCACACCAACTTGTCTTTTATATATATACACTAAGTTTAACACTTATTAATTGTGAAAGTTTGTGGCATCTCCTACGGATTTTATCCAGTCATCCTTGTCCATTAATTAGTGTTGGCTGGTTTTATTAATTTGCTTTAAAAAAATAAATAAATTTATACAATATAACTCACAAGCTAATAAATTGAATATCATTGAATTTATGTTTATGCATAAATATATTTAATCAAAATCCAAAATAATTTGCAAAAGACATGGTTTAGTGCTCACCTTCATATAATTGGAATATTTAAATCTTTACGTAACTTATCGAGTTATAGGATGAAGGCGGTGGAATAAGCGCATGCTTAGTGCTGCACTATATGTCTAAACAAATGCTCTACTTAATTTTCAAATGTTTTTTAGTTGGCCCAATAATCAGACACCTATAATTAATTCAGGGGCTAGTCTTGGGTGAGACCGTCTCACAGAAAGAGATCCGTGAGACGGCCTTTATATATAAAAAGTGATAATGTTTGAACAAAAAGTGACAATGTTTAAGTAAAAAGTGACGGTCACTTTTATTAAAAATATTATAACTTTTCACTTAAACATTATCACTTTTTTTACAAACCAAAATCTGGAAAATAAATATGGATTATTCTACCCAGATTTTTGAAATATGAGTTAAAAAGGATCCGTCTCACAGAAAAAGATCCGTGATACGGTCTCACACAAGTTTTTGCCTTAATTCAGTATTGTTTATTGAGGAATTAATGGATCGAATTACAAGTTTTTTTTTTAATATAGTGAAATAGTGTTTAATATATATATATATATATATATATATAGAATTTTCAAATAAAAGGATATTATACGTATGAATGTTAGATTCCATTTTATTTTAATGTATACAAATACTATACCAAATGTATTTCACTCCTTAATTTAATATATTTTATTCATAAATTGGTATATAATATTTCATAAATTGATAATATGATTATTTAATGTCGGATTATATTAGTGTTTCTCATAACATAACATATGAAGTTTATAAGTAAGTATATAAAAAAAATGAAAAAATGAAGTTTAGAAGTTAATAAGAAAAATATGAAGTTTAGAATTTACTACAAAAAAAAAATATATATATAAAGTTTAGAAGTTATAAATCTAACGATGATCAAATCATCCATCTTATATCTCTACCATCTGAATATTTGAGATTTGTATAAAATTTATGAAAGTCACAATTCAGAGTCTTATAGATAAATAGGACATTCCATTCGAATTTTGAAAAATTTCGTATTGTATTTAAAAGACTTGTAAGAACACACAAATTAAATTTAATTTTTTTTAAAGATGTTTTTTTTATATATTTGCCATATCAAAATATTTTTGAAAAGTAGAAATCAAAATCTTATATTTTTAAAGCAATGAAGAAAAAACTTGTAATCTTAAATAATTTGATGATTCCTCATTTATATTTTCCTTTCACAAATCTCAAGTTTATGGATGTAATGGAGCAGCAGAAAAGTAAAATGACAATTAATTAAACATGGAGCAGAAAAATGACAATAGATTAAACAACTACACTTTTGAGAGATGTATTGGAGCATCAAAAAGTAATTAAACACAATAGTGACAATGGAAAATTGGTGTTCGGTAACAATTTCACCGTGTTTTTGCCAATTCCTTTGTGTGGAAATAATTTTTTTTAGTTTTAGATGAAATTGGAAATTACTCTTTTACACTTGAATGTGTTTGAGAAAGTTAAAAAATTGCATTGCAATAACTTTATAAAACTTTAAAAAAGGTTGAAGGAACTTATATACGGATGGTTGTCAAGTGACAATAAATTTATCATGTATTTTTTTTAAAATTTGATTTATTGACGATATTGACGAATGATAATTTATGAAAAAAATTAAAAAATGTGTATTGTAATAATTTTATAAAACTTTTCTATGCCCATAACAATAAGTTTAAAAAATTAGAACTTTACATATATACAATTTCTATGACCATAAATTTAGCATGTAATTTTATTAAAGTCCAATTAATTTAAATTAACATATGATAATATATGAAATTGCTAAAAAAAGTTAAAAAAATGTGCATTTCAATAACTTTATAAAATAAACATATTTATAAGTATATTGTTCAAATTAATTTAATTAAGTTATTATATTTCAATAATTTATAATACCTAGACCTCCCGATTCTTTACTTTGACATATATCCCCCAACTCACCCATGCTATTTTTCTATTGTTATTATGACTCCCCCAAAGAAAGTCCCTTTGAAACTTTATCACAGCATTGATAATGCACATAGGGCTTTAAAAAATGAAATGTAGTACAAGGGTAAAGCAGAAAGAACCGAATTGATGAGCGTGATTCTCCCTCCAAAAGACAAGTTTTGCTTATTCCATCTTGATAATCTTCGACGGAACCGCTCAAGAAGTGGCTTCCACACCTCTTTCTTTCTGAAGTTGGCTCCAATTGGTAAACCCAAATAATTAAATGGCATAGTACAAGTTTTACAGCCTAATATCTTCGCCAGATTTGCCAGCCTATGCTCGCTGATACCCACTCCATGCAATGAACTTTTATTAAAATTCACCTTTAGACCCAATGAGATCTCAAACAACCGTAAAATCCCTTTCATTGTTGTCACATTTTCATTTGATGCTGCCCCCATTATCACTGTGTCATCCGCAAACTGCAGATGACTTCTACCTCCCTGTAACCAATCCTCAAACCTGCGAATTTTTTTTCTTGTACCGTTTTGGCCATGAGGCAACTCAGTCCTTCTGCTGCCAGCAAAAATAAGAAAGGTGACAAAGGGTCACCTTGTCTCAATCCTTTTTGTAACTGAAACTCTCTAGATGGGCTTCCATTCACCAAAATCGACATGGACGCTGATTGTATACACCCTCTGATCCACTTTCTCCATTTCCAATGAAATCCCATACCACCTTTAATCTCATCCAGATATTCCCATAGCACCGAGTCATATGCCTTTTCGAAGTCCGCTTTAAAAAATATGCCTTCTATCCCCTCCCGCTTCAGGAAATCCACAGATTCATTCAGCACTAGGATGCTGTCTAAAATTTGTTTACCTCCCACAAATGCGCTTTGATTTTCCGATACAACCTGGTGTATGACCTTTGAAAGTCGGTTCGCTAAGACTTTGGCTAAAATCTTGTAGGAACAATTTATTAATGATATAGGGCGGTAATCGTTAATCGAACAAGAATCACTCTTCTTTGGGATAAGGGTGACAAAACAAGGATTACCACCCTTAGTGATCTTACCAGAGCTGTGGAATTCCTCCATAAATCTCATGAAGTCGCCTTTGAGAATATGCCACATACGTTTAATAAACTTGAAATTTATTCCATCTGGACCAGGGCTCTTATTACTTCCGCATTTCCATACAGCCTCCTTGACTTCTTCTTCTAGGAACGGTGCTATCAATAAGGAATTAACCTCTGAATCTATCTTCTTCACTATAAGCTTTCTTATTGAGAATCTCGAGAGTGGGGCCTTAGAAAAATGCTCTTTGAAATGAGTAAAAAACTCAAATTTAACCTTCCGTACATCCTCATTCCACACATTGTCAATAACCAAACCGTCAATTTTATTCTTCTTCCTTCTGTTGTTCATTCGGTTATCTGAGCTGTTGGCGAAAAGAAAGATAGGTCTGTGATCTGAGCTACTCTTTTTTAAGCCGCGAAGGTTGTACTCCCCCCACTCTGCTATCCAACCGTCTGATATTAATGCTCGATCGAGCCTACTGCAGCTTCTACCATTTAGCCGTGACCATGTGTATTTATGTCCACTCATCGGGATATCATGTAATCCAGATGAAGAAATAAAGTCGTTGAATCTCCTCGAGTTTACGCTTAGTGGATGTGTATCCTGACCTTTCCTTTCGTTGTTGCTTCTAACCTCGTTGAAATCCCCTATGATACACCAACAATCAATATTGCTGTTTTGCTTTTTCTGGATCAGGGAATTCCATAGCTCCACTTTCCCCCTAGTATCGCCAGGGCTATATACATTAACCACAACACATTTTTTACCTGTTACTCTCCAGGTCCCTTCCACCCCAACAGCCCCTTCAATTGCCCATGAGTTCTCGGCTGTGAATTTATCTAAGTTCCAAGAACTCCATATGCCGCCAGATCGCCCATTCGAGTTCTTAGCACACCACTCTGTATCGTAGTTTCCCCCCCAAACCATGTGAGGGGGCAAAAGGTTGTGATCTGAATATTTTGTTTCTTGTAAGCAGATGAAGTCCGGGGAAAATTTGTTAACTAACTCGCGTACCTCCTGCTTTTTTAATCTGCCTCCCAACCCTCTGATATTGTATGATATTACCTTCATTGACTAACTACGGTTTGAGAACCTTCCTTCTGCATCGTCTCTCCTTGGTTCATTCCTTTTAGTCTAGCGAGAATTTCTGTTTCATTCTTACTATCGATGATGCCCATATTTTTGCCGAGCTCTAAAATTTCTTCCGGACCCAAGACATCCCCTTTAGGGCCTATTAAGGTATCCCACATCGGATAGAGAGATGGTCTTGGGTGGGCTTATAAGCCTAGGCAATCCTCTCACTTAACACCTTGGTTTTAAGTGTAGAGTTAGGCCTTGTCACATGGTATCAGAGCCAACTCTCTACTTCGATGTGTGGAACCACGTGTCGACCTGGTCCCCGTCTCACGTGAGGGAGGGTATTAAGGTATCCCACATCGGATAGAGAGATGGTCTTGGGTGGGCTTATAAGTTAACACCTTGGTTTTAAGCCTAGAGTTAGGCCTTGTCACAGGGCCAATACGAAATTGAACCCCACCTCCTTTTGCCTCGGCAGCCTCTTCGTTCTTCGCTTTACTTATCGAGGCAGTTTTCCTTAATTCTTTACTTGCAGGTGTACTCTGTAGGCCATTGGTGAACTTTGTTCATGAACGACTATTCTCCTTTCGTTCCCTTTTCTTCTTCAGCTTTCGCATCCTTTTCTCCCTGGCTCTCCTACTCTTCCATTTTTTTATAAGATTCGCTTGATTTTCAGGCGTACAAGACATTACTCTTTGAAATCCTTGTTGTAGACATATTTTTCGATCATTTAATATTTTAAGTAGAATTCAATCGAATATGACACAGAACTACCAAGTGGATTGCATACATGATACACCTATCTCTGGTGGAAACTTGCAATCGCAATTGCAGATTAATTGTCACAAAACTACAATATTAAATTAAAAAAATAATATAAGTCGAGATTAGAAATTCTCATTCCACACGTGTCCTAGTGTCCTACAGTGCTCAAGAGTGCATATGTGAATATATGATGATGTCCAAAATGCAATGACTAAAAATAAACAGTATTAAAAAAAAATTGTTTAAGAATACAAAATATACCGTTTTGTATGCAATGTATCACATTAATTTTTTTTTAATTTTATGTGTTATTCATCCAAAAAACTAAATCGTTTTAAACAACATAATCGATCATTTTTTCAAAAAATATGTAATGAATGAAAGTTGATAATGGTAGTAAAATTAATATAAATAAATTAATTTTACAAGTTCACACTTGTATATTTGACAGCCTGATGGCAGGACAATAATGTGTCATTAACTATCATGGAAATACTAACTACATCAAGATTTATTCATATTTTATTTTAAAATGAATGGAGTTGAATCAAAAAAAAATAAAAAATCCTCAGGCTGAAATTGATCAAATTGTAATTGCAAACTTCATTTTCGATCATACCCAAATAAATTAGGCGTGGCCCGCGTGGGTTATATCATATATGTCCCCTCCATGAATGTTAGATGAACTTCCCTCTTTTATTTAATAACTAGTGTAAAATTCGTGTATTACGGAGATGCTAAAAAAAAAATTTAGTAAAACAAAATGAAAGAATTATAAAAAGAAAATCAAAAGAAAGCTTTTACATAAGAAAGCTTTTTAAGAAGAAAATTTAAACTGATGCATGAAGAAATTAAGTGGAGAGAGGATGGATAAAAAAAAAAAATTTAAAAATTAAATTTGGGAAAGAGAGAGAAAAAAAATAGGAAAGAGATTTAAAAAAAAAAAATCAAAATTACAAGAATTAAGAGTTTTAGAAAAGAAAAGTTTTGAAAAAGCCATGTCAGCAAGAGCTGATTTAGAATTAATATACAAGGGCAGATTAAATACACATGTGAAATACCCAATTTATCCTTCTAATACAATATATCAATATAGATACACCTTCAAACCCTAATCCTAAATTCAGGGGAAGCAGTCGCCACCATCACCCCACCTCCGCTGTCGGCGGCGGCAGCAGCCAACCCTTCACCTTTGACGGTCGCTGCCCCACCACCGCCGCCTCCGTAAAAAAAAATTTAGAAATTAAAACAAAAACCTTAAAAATCTAAAAAAAAATATACTCCCTCCGTCTCCGAATAAGTTTCCCACTTCTTTTGGGTGTTTTAATTAAGGAATATGATAAAATAATAGTTGTAGTACAAGTAGGGGTGGAAGTAGGCCTGGCTACCCGAAAGGGGCCTACGGCCTAGCCTATTAAGGGCCTTGTTAGGCCTAGCCTATTTATAATATGAGCCGGGCTAAGACTTTTTAAAAAGCCTATTTAATTAAGTAGGCTAGACTTAGGCTTTATATAAGGCCTTATAAGCCTAACAGGCCGGCCTATTTAAGGTTATATATTATATTTATATATATTTTATAATAAGTCATTCTTAAAAATTAGTACTAACATTTATATTAAATTAAATTAAATTAAAGTAAGTTAAATTTATTTTAGTACTTTTGAAATCGTTATAATGTTTATATTTAAACACATCGTTGTAATGCATTTGTTTTGATAGTGAATTTTATTTACAACTTTGAATATTGAACTACGATTCATATTTAATAGGCTTCTAAAAGGCTCGTAGGCTTGGCCTATTTACTTAAAAGGTCAGGCTTAGGCTGCAAAAAAAGCCTATCATAGATAACATGCCAGGCTCAGGCTCAATATTTATAAACCAGACCCAGGCTTTTTCATGTAAAGCCTAGCCTAGCCCAGCCTATTTCCACCCCTAAGTACAAGTGATGTGATGGTGAGAGAGAAAATAATAGATTAGTATGAAATGAAGTATAATAAAATAATAGATAAAGTATAAGTGTCGATCGACACTGGTTTATCGACCAAAGAATATATCGTCGACTAAAAACACTGTTATCGACAACATTTTAATGAAAGAAAATTTATAAAAAAAACTGCATTTTCGACAGGAAATTGTCGACCATAAACATTATGATCGACAAATTGTTGTAGATCATAATGTTTATGATTGACAATAAAAAAGGTAAACCCAACCTGTTTCGAGAAATTGCGAAAAAAGAGGGAGGAGACGTCAGGGGAGAAGGTTGGGGCATGGCGGCGGCGGGAGAGGAGGCGGCGGCGCCGCTTCTTATTATAAAAATGGAAAAAAAAATGAGAAAGGGAGGAAGGGAGGGCCATCGGGGGAAAAGGTTGGGGCAGGGTGGAGGGGAAAGGAAGCAACGACGACGCTGGGTGAGAGGTGCGGCGCCGCGCCGCTGTTTGTGCAGAAATAAAAAATAAAAGGAGAGAGGGAAGAGGGCGGCAGACGGCTTGAGCGGCGAAGCTGGCTGGCGACAGCGCTAGCAGAAATGATGGAGAAAGAAAGAGACGGTGGGTTGGGGGAAGAAATGAGGAAAAGTAAGGTTTTGTTATACCGAATAAGATAAAATGATATAATTTGGGGGAGTGAACGTGCATCTATCTTAAATGTGTTTTGGTGGGAGTTAATGTATGAGAGGAGTGCATCTAACATTCATGGAGGAGCATATAACCCGCGCCATAAATTAAGTTGTGGATTTTAAACTTTATTCGCCTTTTCTGGCCCAATCCAAGACTTTCTAAAACTGGTCAACTAAATACTCCCTCCATCCCATACTTTGAAGGCTCAAATTAATTGGACATGGATTTTAATGAATGAATTGTTTATTAATATTGTGTAAGATAAAATGGGGGTAGTAAAAACTTTTCAATTTTATAAATAGTAATAAAGTTACTTTTAGTGTAATAAAGTAGTGTCATTTATTGTAATATTGTGATATTTGAAGGAGAGTGTTTAAAATTGTTTTTGCTATTTTAAGTAATGTGCCTTCAAGTATGAGACACCAAAAATAATAAAATGTGCCTTCAAGTAAGTATGGGACGGAGGGAGTATAAATAAGACCGGTGACATAGTCGGCTCCAAATGGGCCACCTAATCCATATGTCATTATAAATGGCCACGATTAATTGCACCCCGTAATTTATAAGTTCATTAATTTTTTTAGAGAATATAATAATTTGTGGAATTTGTTTTGAATTTTTGTCAATTTCATTGTTTTTTTTTTTTTTTGAAAAAAACTTCCTAAATTCTTCAAAAAGCTCGACAATTTCTGTTGAGAATTGTGAAAATTTTCGGCGAACCTACCGCTTTTTTACTTATCAATTACTCCCTCCGGTCGTTTTATAAAATTTGTCACATTTGATCTTAAATTTTATTTTAAAAAAATTATTGTATTTTCTGTTTTTACCAATGATCTTTCCGAACTACCCCTATTAATATCTATTTTTTTGAAAATATATTAATGAGAAAAAGCTAGGTCAAAAGGAAGAGTGGAAAAGGAAGGTTGAAAAATAAAAGGAAAAGGAGAAGAAAAATAGAAAAAAAATAAGGGGTAAATGTGTCAAAAAAGTATTTTTCTTAATTTCATAAGGAATTAAAAATGTGACAAACTTTATGAAACAGCATTAAGCTAAAATGATGAATTTGAAATTTATTTGAATGAAACTTTCCTTCCGGAAGTGAAATGAAAAATGATTCTAATAAAATCCTAGAACCAATTAGAGCATTTCTATCCCTATAATTTTTGAAGACAATTGATTCGGCACATGATGATAAAAGAAGCGAGTGTATTGAAATTTAATTGATTAGAGGGAATTGATCTGCATAATCGATGATTAAACACTAATCATTTGCTTAATTCCATGTAAAAAGAGGATGAGATACGTAAAATCATCCGAAATTTGAGTTGTAAAAAAGGGTATAAATTGTAGCTAGGGTTGTAGAGAAATATTATATTCAAAGTATTGAGAAAAGAAAAGAGAAGAAAAATAAGGTAGAATGAAGTGTAGTAGTGGTGTTGTGATTATGGTGATTATGGGTGTTATTATGGGTGTTATGATGTTTGTGTCGGATGCAGAAGGGGCTTATGGTAAATGTCTGAAAGAATGTATATCTTCATGTATAGATACACCCTCTGGCCGTACCTCTTGCCCAGCTGATTGCAGAAGGGAGTGCTTAAAACTCACACCCCCCTCCATCCAACAATACAACTATCTTTGATCGATCTATATTTGTTTCCAATGTTCTAAATAAAATTATATATTACAGTATCAATTCTTCCCACTCTTTTCTTTCACTTTCTTATACAACAATACTACAATATATTAGTATGGTATATATTATAGGTTTAGTATAATTTTTAGTCAGTATGTCAAAAGATATTTGATTAGATTAGATAGGATATATTGTTTTATCCCTATAATTCTCATGTTTGGTTTACTTGAATTTAACATGTGATTATAATTGGTCCGAGATTATTTTTCTTGATAATCATGCATTTGGGTGTTAATTAGTCCCAAAAAGAAGTTGGATAATTTAATCCATTAATTCAAACACAAATCTCAATTCAAAAAATAATGCAATCCCATTTAATCCTATCATTCCTTATCTATCCCAACCTGTAAAACAAACGAGCCCCGAATGTATATCCTATCTACAATTCAACTGAATCAATTGAGGTGGAATTAAATCGGATATTGTCGAGATCCACAATACCACCAACAACTATTTTTGCTAGAAACTTGCAATAGCAATTGCAGATTATTACAAAAATTACAATTTAATCAACGATCTCTTAAAGATATTAAATTGAGAAATTAATATAAGTTGAGATAAGAGATTTTCGATCTTTTCACATGATCGATAAACTTGTGTAGTATAATGCTCAAGAGTGAAGAGTGCATATGTGAATGAGAGGGCATCTTGTGAAAATTTTCAACGAACCAACCTCGAAAAATGACGAGTTAAAAGAAAACAGAGAGGGAAACCAACTAATGTTAAACATAAACAAATTACAAACATTATTCAAATTGTAACCTAGGATTAATAAAAACAAAGAAACTTATATATATCAACAAATCCACAAGATTATGCCTCCAATCAAGTAGAAATCACGTGATACAAGAAATAATTATGCTAAGATAGCAATTTACAAAAGTAATCAACAAGATAAAACAACACACAAAAATTTAAGTGGTTCGATCAATGTGATCTACATCCACTGGACCAGATGACTTTAACTTTGATTGATCAAAAATGTTTACCCACTCATTCACTCGAAAATTGATTTATCCTTACTTCACTCGTGAACTCACAACTTAAAGACGAATGCTTGTTGATTCTCATCAACCTTTACAAGATACAAGTGCAAGAGTATTTATACTAATCAATGGTGATTGCTGCATTGTTGAAAGCGTGATGCACAGTTACAACCATTTGTAACCGTGTAACAAACTCACGTGTCCCGCAATGCCCAACTGAAATGACAACTTTGCCAACTTTTACTTGAACTGTAATCGGCTTCCTTACTCCTCAGAAGACACTCCTCATCTGATCAACTCTTCTGATCCTGTCAAAAGACTAACTCTGCTGATAGACGATCACCTTTACTGTTCTAATTATTCTGATTTGACCAACTTAGCTGATTTTAAAGCAACTTCCCCTCAATTGACTGAACACGTTTAATTCATCTGATTTTATCTAAATTAGCTTGTCTGACCTTATCAGCTGACTTACTCAGTTGATGTGAAATTATGAGATAACACTCACAATATATATACCGAGTATCCCGTGAATCTACCATTGTAAGTAAAAAAAAGCTCATCAAATTCTTCAAGTTTCTTTTGCAAACATTTTTATTTGTATTGAACAATCTTGTGTTTTGTGATTTAATTTGTGAGGGAATGAAAATAACGATGCTTCAAAAAAATTATTTGTATTGAACAATTTGGAGTTTTGGGAGGACTCTGCAATAAAGGTTATAATTGTCTTTTCACCATTTACTTTAATTAATTAATAATATCTAATGGGCGGTGACCTCATTAAATACAGGGGTGCAAATAACTGTGACATTTTTATAGAGTTGTCATGCCCATTGCCCAATAACTCTGTTAGGCCCAATTCGTTTTATTTTGATGGTTTATATAAGTTTTTGCCCTTACAAAATATACCTTTCATGTATAGGTAAAAAAAAAATCTAATTAAAATGAGAAATTTTAATAATTATATGAATAATTTAGGAACAAACGTAAAAAAAGTACTGTGGCTAAATGGGCAATTATTCTTGATTTTGAAGGCTACTTTATAATTGAAATGATTGCACATCAAATACTCCACATTAAATATTTGGTGTTTTAGGGTTTTTTTTAGGTAAATGTTTTAGGTTAATTTTTTAAAAATATTTAAAAGAGACTTTTTAATTTCTGGATTATTGCCTATTTCTTCACTTAAATAATAATAATTTAATCAGATAAAAAGAAAATAATTAAAACAGAAGAAATTAACTGATCCGTACATCCATCCCATATAAAAACTCTATACATTTAAGTTATATATATAAGGGATTACAACTGATTTTAAATTTGTTCTATATGAATTACATATTTTAATTTCAATCCATTAAGTATACTTAAATTTAAAAAATGGTCATTTTACCAGTAATATTAGGTCACAAAATAGATCAGCGCACATGCGAATTTTATCTAATTAGCTAGTAGTGAATTTCCAAAAAAAAAAACACTTAGAGTTCGTGTTATGTTGGACACGGAAGCCCCTTTGTGCCGTTTTACTAATTTTACCATTCAAAACACCACAATCTTCATTTACTTTCGTTATGAGAGGATTTCTGACTTTTGTGTCTTTTGTAGTCATATTACTCACTCTGTTAGGGGATGTAGCAGGGTAAAGGACAGGGAAGAAACCTGGATTGATAATCATAGGTTTTTCCCGGAGTGGCTGAAAGCGGACAAACAAAAAAAAACCAACAAAGGAGGACATGCAACAGTTTTTTAGGCTTTTGGGCCTTCAAGGGTCAACTACTGTGGAGGAAAATATCAACAACATCCCGGCAATCAGAAGGGAGGTCATGGAAAAAGAGGCCATTAATCTGGAGAAGAGTGCAAGTGAGGAGTGTGAAATGAGAAGAAGGGCGAAAGGGAAAGCGATTATGGTGGATGAAGGAGTAAATGAAATGTGGCAGATTGCTGAGCAGGAAGTGATGGGAGCTCAATGGAATTTAAATGATGATGCTCAATCCAAGCAAAATGACAGGGAAGTTGTTTTCAACTTTCAGGATTTGATGGCACGAAGGGAGGAAGGGGAGAGAGCTGTTCAGAGTGGGAAAGGAAGAGTTGACCCAAGGACAGGTTTGTTTTTGCAACCTCTACATTTTACTATACCTGTTGGATTTGAACATAGAATGGCTATTGAACCATTGTGGGGGAAAAGATAATGATAATGGTAAAGATTACCGTGTTATTCATCATGTGGATCGTAATTTTAAAGCTTTTGACTTTAATGACTTTGTGGAAATAATTCATGAAGGGGAACAACCTTTTTTCCCTCTTCGAGAAGAAACTGGTCAGAGTGCTTGGGAAGAAGATGATCAGAATAAAGAAAGAGAGAAAGGACATGATGATGGTTCGAGTTTCTCCATTCCTGGTAACATGCAAGCTGGAAAGAAAAGGTTGTGGAGGGATCATTCAGGAGATTTGGCAGATTTTGTAAGGGCA
Source organism: Galeopsis tetrahit (assembly GCA_963675135.1). Taxonomy (NCBI): domain Eukaryota; kingdom Viridiplantae; phylum Streptophyta; class Magnoliopsida; order Lamiales; family Lamiaceae; genus Galeopsis; species Galeopsis tetrahit. The sequence continues at coordinate 65,016,553 of OY776127.1, forward strand.
GAAACCGTTCGAAATGAGATTAATGGCCTCTTTTTTCTCAAGAAGGCCAGAAGCATGATTGAAACTTATGGGTCGGAAATTTCATTTCCGGGGGTGGTGGCGGAGGTTGAGGTTACTCAACCCCGCCGGGGGGAATGAGGCTTTTGTGTTGGAACGCACGTGGAATCTGTAATCCATGTGCGTTCAGTAGGCTGCGTAGGTTGAATGTTGTTTATCATCCATGTTTACTTTTTATTTCAGAAGCAAAATGTACCACTTCGTTTGCAGATATTGTTAGGGTTCGTTTAGGGTTTCAAAATGTTTTCTGTGTTAGCTCGACTAGTAGAGCGGGGGGCTTGGTTATTTTGTGGAATGAAATAGCTATTTCTGTTTTGTCGTATTCTGCGGGGCATATTGATGTGTTGATTTCTGGGATGACTAATAGTTGGAGATTTACTGGTTTTTATGGACATCCAACACCCCATCAAAGATTAGACTCTTGGAAATTGCTTAAAAGACTTAAAAATTACTTACCAACTCTCCCAATTCCATGGCTTGTTGGTGGTGATTTTAATGAGATTCTTTATTCTAATGAAAAGATGGGGGGCAATTCTAAAAAGGATGGTAATATGGCCCAATTTCAAGAAGCAATACAGTTTAATGATCTTAAATGTCTTAAAATGCTTGGATCAAAATTCACTTGGCACAATAAAAGAAGAGGGCAACAATACATTAAGGAAAAGCTGGACAGATTCCTTGCAAATAGAGAATGGATGAATATTTGCACCTTTTTTGAAGCATCTAGTTTGCAATTTATGGGATCTGATCACAGGCCAATTTTGATTGAATTTGAGATTCAACATCCATATGTTTGGAAGAAAAGGGTTACTAAGCACTTCAAGTTTGAGAACTACTGGATGAAAGAAGTTGGCTTTAAGAAGATCATTACCACTGCATGGAAAAAGAAGAAAAATGATGAGCCCCTTAAGGATGTGTTGGAAAGTTGTGGCAGAGAAATATTGGAATGGGCAAAAAATAAAGGAGGCACTCTAGAATTCAGAATTAAACAAACTCAGAGCAACATCAATAGAATTTTGGATGATGATGTATGTGTGCCGGATATGCAGAAGGTTGGGGAGTTGGAGGATGAATTAGCAAGGCTGTTATCTCAAGAGGAATGTTTTTGGAAACAAAGATCAAGAGTTGCTTGGCTCCGAGAGGGTGATAGAAATACTAAATTCTTCCACTCAAGAGCAAATGGACGATTTAAGATGAATCAAATTAGGAAAATCCAAGATGAAAATGGGGTTTGGCTTTACTCAGAATCTCAAATTGAGAAGGTTTTGTCAAGCTATTTTATGAAGCTGTTCATATCAAACAATCCATCAAATGATGAAATCTGTAGAGCCACTCGATTCTTAAGTGTTAAGATGACAAGAGAAAAATCTAATGCACTGGATTTGCCTTTCACTAAACATGATGTGCTCAAGGCTGTTAAGGATTTGTCCTCTTGGAAAGCTCCAGGACCTGATGGATTCCCAACTTCATTCTATCAAGAAAATTGGGACATGGTTGGAGAGGATGTAACAAGAGTAGTGCTGAATGTTCTCAATGATAAGGGATCTTTGAAAGGCTGGAACCATACAATAATTGCGCTTATTCCAAAAATTAGGGCTCCATCTTTACCTCAGCATTATAGACCTATTAGCCTTTGCAATGTCTGTTATAGAATTCTTGCTAGAGCTATGACAAATAGGCTTAAGTGTGTTTTGGGAGAGATGGTGGATCAGCATCAGAGTGCTTTTGTGCCAGGTCGTATTATTACAGACAATATTCTCTTGGCCTATGAAGGAATGCATTTCTTAAAATCTTCAAAGAACAGGAAAGGTTTTACAGCGTTGAAATTGGATATGACCAAAGCATATGATAGAATAGAGTGGGGCTTTGTTTTGAAAGTGCTTCAGGCTATGGATTTTCCACAAAAATGGATCAAATTAATTTGGGAATGCATTTCGACAGTCACTTATTCCATCAAGATTAATGGTGTGCTCTCACAGTCTTTCAATCCAAAGAGAGGTATTAGACAAGGAGATCCTCTATCCCCATACTTGTTTGTATTATGTGCACAGATGTTCTCATCAATTATTTCCTCTGCCATTACTTCAAAGCTGGTGTCTGGATTTCAAATTGCAAGAGAGGCTCATTCGTTGTCTCACCTCTTTTTTTCAGATGATAGCATTCTTTTCTTCAAAGCAACAAAGGAAGAGACTCAATGTTTGGCTAATTGTATTTATATTTATGAGAAGGCCTCGGGTCAGCTGGTGAATAGAGAGAAATCCTCAATTACATTCAGCCCTTGCACATGCCAAGCAAATGTTGATCAATCAAAACTGATCTTGGGAATTAGAGACTCAAGTGGCCATGACCTTTACCTTGGTCTCCCAGCTATCATCCCCAAAACTAAGAAACTTAAGTTTGGATACTTAACAGATAGAGCCCGAAAAAAAGTATTATCTTGGCATCATAAAAGTTTTTCTGATGGAGGGAAGGAGGTTTTAATTAAAGCAGTGTTGCAAGCTATGCCCTCGTATGCAATGTCATGCTTTAGGATTCCTGTAGCAGTGTGTGCAGACATTGAAAGAATAATTGCTGGTTTTTGGTGGGGTGATTCTGATCTAGCAAAAAAGAAACATTGGAAGAAATGGTCTGATCTTTGTAAGCCCAAAGATGAAGGTGGTTTAGGTTTTCGAAGTCTTGTGCTCTTTAATAAAGCTTTATTGGCTAAACAATTATGGAGAATAATTACACAACCACATTCCATTTTGGGTAGAATCTTTCAGGCAAAATACATAAAAAATGCTAGAATTGCAGATTTGGAGCTAGGCTCAAACCCATCTTTTGTATGGAGGTCTTTAGTATGGAGTAAAGATCTGCTGGATATAGGAGCAAGATGGAGGGTTGGTAATGGCATTGACATTCACATATACAAGGATAGATGGGTGAATGGGCTAGAGGAGGGTTGGATAAGGTCTAGAATTGCAAGTGCCTCGGATGTTAACATGTTTATATTGGAAGAAGGAGGCTGGAATGAGCAGTTAATAAGACAAGCTTTTCTTCCTTTTGAAGCAGATAATATCCTCAACACTTCAATCAATGATAATGGAGGACAGGACCATCTTTTTTGGCCAGCATCTTCGACAGGATGTTACTCGGTGGCATCTGGATACAAATTGGCTCATTCTCAAGAAACAAGTGATGATAGGAATTCAACAGTAGGACCATCGTCTGTGGCATCTATTTCAAGGGTTTTTAATAAAATTTGGAAGCTGCAAGTGCCGCCAAAGGTGAGGATTTTTTGTTGGAAATTGATGAGGAACCTTTTAGCTTCTGAAGGAAATTTGAACATGAAACATGTGCCTATCAGTCCAATTTGCAAATGCTGCAGATTTCATCTGGCAGATACTATGCATTGCATATTTAGATGCCCTTTTGCTAAAAACACTTGGAAAACACAAGGCTTGTGGTCGGAAATTAATACTGCTACCAGGTATGAATGCTTTGATTTTGTATATTGGTGCGCTAATAAGATGAACCAGGAGCAGATTTCTTTGATTATGATGATTGCATGGGCAATATGGATTGAGAGATGCAATCATGTGCACAAGGAAGATCAACATCAAACTGCCGTTGCTTGTAATGTTGAGTTTAATGTGAACTGGGCGATCTCGTACTTGCACGAACTTATTAATTACAAGGGTGGTGGTGGTTCGGATGGAGTTGACCATGGAAGTGTAAAGGATGGCCTATATCCTAAAGATGATGGTAATATAATGCTCACGGACGCAGCCTTCAATGATGCTAGGAAACTATATGCTGTTGGTTTCGTTGTGGTGTGTAATCAAAAGAAGATTAGGCTGGCAGGAGCTCAACGTATTGAAAATCCAGGTACTGAATGCGCAGCCGAGTTGAAAGCTATGGAAATTGGTATTGGAAAATGCAGTCAGATGGGCATCAAAATTAACATGATTTATTCTGACTCTATGGATGCTATTAAGGCTATTGATGGAAGTATTCAAGTGGGAGTATCTGAGAAAATAATAGCTAATAAGGTTCAACTTCTTCTTCAAAGAGAAATGATTCCGGAATGCAAATATATCATACGAGAAAGAAACCGGATAGCACATGAGTTGGCCAAGAGTTCTTTAATCACTTCATATCCTCAAGATTGGAATGAAGATGACTGTCCACAATATTACAAGGATCTGATCAGTGAGCTCTCTTGTTGACAAGAAATTGTTTGTTATCCTTGTTTGTATTGTTAAAAAAAAAAAAAAGAATTTCCAAAAAAAAAAAACATGACTTTTCTTTTTATCTAATTTTCTTGATAATTAATAATTGGACATAATACAAAAACATTTTCGATTTGGACAAGTAAAAAAGAAAAGGGTAGTTGATCTAGAGCCGACCCGTTTGGTCTATTTGTGATACTTTTCGGTTTTGGCCCACCCAGTATTTGAGATCCCACATCTTCTTTTTTTTCTTTTCAATGTGTAACCTTTATATAGTTGACTTTTCTCAAGTATTTGAGGCGCATGTGCCAAATTCCAACTTCCGATCAAATTAAAATTATCGAAATTAAAAAGACTTAAATTAGACAAAATTAGATTAAGTAAAATGAAGGACATAAATTGAATTCGTCATTAATAACGTAAATTGATATGAACTGGACACAAAAATATTTTATTGTTGTCACGATTTAAATTTTATTTATATAAATATTTAAGGTTAACTCAATTATTATTGAGTAAATACACATTCTTTAGCATAATCTTCTTCCATGAACTTCATACTTTGCAGTAGGTGTTTGAGCAAGCATTTCTGCAGCTCCACGTTTTCCACAATTATTATGAACACAACCATTTATACAGTTTAGAATGTCTGGTTTATTTTCGCAGATAAATTCACATGATTTAATACAAGCATTCCTAGTTTCTTGTGTTGAAGAAATTGTCATGATCATGCCCATAATGAAGATAACTTGGAGTACATATTTTGTATCCATTTTTTTCTCTTTTAATGGGTTCTAGGTTATTTAATTTCTTGCTAACGTTTATGAGTTTTTTTATAGTACTAATTTTTATCTCAATTTTGTGTCAATCTTATCCCCTTATCTCAATTTATTATAATTAGTGTTATGTAAATTTAATCTCAGACTTTTTATCTCAACTTTATGTAAATTATAACAAATTAATTGTATGTAAATGTGTATCTCTTTGTCATAATTTTATATCAATCTGGCTTTTATATTTCAATTTTATGTTAGCCTTTTATTCAGGTGGAAATTATCATGATTATGGTCATAATGAAGATAACTAGGAGTACATGTTTAGTATCCATTTTCCCCCCTCTTTTAATGGGTTCTAGTAATTTAATTTCTGGGTACGTTTATGACTTTTCTTATATTAGTTTTTTATCTCATCTTTATGGGGAAAATTGCACTTTTAGTCCTGTATAAATTTTTAAAAATCACTTTTAATTTCGAGGTTTGTAAATGGTCCTGTTTATTACATATTTGGTCCTGTAAAATAGATTTTGAATTAAAACCGTTACTTTTGAATGAAAAAACAGTTAGTTGACCAAAAAATATTTAAAAAAAATAATTATAATTAAAAAATACAAAAATATTTTTAAAACTAATAATAAATTATACTTATAGAATTAAAATATAAATAAACTCAATAGAATTTAGAATATTATATTAATTTTTTTACTACAAATGAAAAAATCTCACTAAGTTATATAATTTGAATTTTTTTATAGAATATAATTTTTTTTTTAATTCAAGGATTTGAATATAATTAAAAATTACTAAAAAATAAATGTAATTTAAATTTAAATAACTTTTTTCTTGTATTAAAACTGAAATATTTAAAAAATACAAATTTAAAAATAAATTTTGAAAAATAATTTGAATATACAAAAATATAAAATTGAAAAATATACAATTTATATTCAAATATAATCTCCAAATTTAAATTAATTTCTAACCCCATATAATTTGAAAATACAAAAAATAAAAATAAAAAATCAAGCCAAATACTTTTTATTTCTTTTTGCATTGATTTGAGATCAATTTCAGATTTAATTGAATAATTTAATTTTGATTTTATATATAATTGATTGAATTTTTAGATCATAAAATTATTTTATGTAAATTTACCGATTTTAAATAAATTGTTAAAATATATTTGGTACTTTTATAATTTTAGTGATATTACCAAAATTTTAATACGATATTAGGCTTTTGGGTGTGTTTTAAGGGATGTATGACTTTCGCGCAATTTTCTTCAGTTAAAACAAACATAAATTTATTATGAGACTAAAAGTGTATGAAAAAAGATCGAAAGTGATTTAATCTCATTCTTACAGGACCAACAATGAAATTTTTAACGGTTTATGCAATTTTCATCCGTTAAAACTAACGGAAATAAACTATAGGACCAAAAGTGTATGAAAAAGGACAAAAAATGATTTAAACTCATTCTTACAGGACCAAAAGTGCAATTTTCCCCAACTTTATGTCAATCTTATCTTCTTTATCTCAATTTGTATTAGTCTTATCTCCTTATCTCAATTTGTATTAGTCTTATCTCCTTATCTCTTATGTAAATTTAATTAATGTACGTCAGTTTTTATCTTAACTTCATTTAAATTAAAACAAATTGTGTGTAAATGTGTATTTATTTATCATAACTTTACATCAATCTCGCCTTTTTATCTCAAATTTTATGTCAACCTTTTATTCATGTAGAATATTGTATGATTTAATTTCATGAGAGTTTTAGTCTTAATTTGGTATGATTTCATGCTATTTTAACTTATAATTTGCTCTTGATAGAGAGAAAGGTAGTGTTATGCTATTTTTGTAAAAAAAATGTAGATTCTGAAACAAGACAAAAAAATTACGGAAATTTGCGGTGGCAAATTTGCGACATAATTGACAAAAATCTGTCGAAGTTTGCAAAATTTGCAACATAAATAAAGGTCATCGCAATTTGCGATGATTTTTTAAATTTATTTTTTGCAACAAATTTAGCAACGTTCCTTTTTAATTTAATAGAAATCTCCCATTATTTCAAATTTTGAACAAACCCACACATGTCAAATCCTTATTGAAAAAGTAGACTCCCAAAAAACTAACAAAATTAATCAAACGATGAACATAACAAGATACAACGCGCCAACCCCAAAAGGTCGATGAACTAGTTTTTTTTATACCATTTTCTTTTGTAGTTATGGAGCAGAACATGGTTCCTAGACGAATGCTCGTTGATTCCCCGTCAACCTTTACAAGATACAAGTGCAAGAGTGATGCACAGTTACAACTGTTTGTAACCATGTAACAAACCCACGTGTTCCGCAATGCCCAACCGAAATGACAGCTTTGCTCCTTTTTACTTGAACTGTAATCGGCCTCCTTACTCATGAGAAGACTCTTCTCATCTGATCAACTCTTCTGATTCTGTCAAAAGATTAACTCTGCTGATCTAATCTATCTGATTTGACCAACTTAGCTGATCTTAAAGCAACTCCTCCTCAATTGACTGAACATATTTAACTCATCTGATTCTATCTAAGCTAGCTTGTCTGGCCTTATCAACTGACTTACTCAGTTGATGTGAGATTATAAGATAACACTCACAATATATATACCGAGTACCCCGTGAGTCTACCATTGTAAGTAAAAAAAAGCTCTTCAAATTTCTTTTGCAAACATTTTTATTTGTATTGAACAATCTTGTGTTTTGTGATTTTGTGAGGGAATGAAAATAACGATGCTTCAAAAAAATTATTTGTATTGAACAATTTGAAGTTTTGGAAGGACTCTGCAATAAAGGTTATAATTGTCTTTTCACCATTTACTTTAAATAATTAATAATATCTAATCGGCGGTGAGCTCATTAAATACAGGGGTGCAAATAACTGTGACATTTTTATAGAGTTGTCATGCCCATTGCCCAATAACTCTGTTAGGCCCAATTCGTTTTATTTTGATGGTTTATATAAGTTTTTGCCCTTAAAAAATATACCTTTCATATATAGGTAAAAAAAAAAATCTAATTAAAATGAGAAATTTTAATAATTATATGAATAGTTTAGGAACAAACGTAAAAAAAAGGTACTGTGGCTAAATGGGCAATTATTCTTGATTTTGATGGCTACTTTATAATTGAAATGATTGCACATCAAATACTCCACATTAAATATTTGATGTTTTAGGGGTTTTTTTTTTTATGTAAATGTTTTAGGGTTAATTTTTTAAAAATATTTAAAAGAGACTTTTTAATTTCTGGATTATTGCCGTATTTCTTCACTTAAATAATAATAATAATTTAATCAGATAAAAAGACAATAATTAAAACGGAAGAAATTAAGTGATCCGCACATCCATCCCATATAAAAACTCTATACATTTAAGTTATATATATAAGGGATTTTAAATTTGTTCTATACAAATTACATATTTTAATTTCGATCCACTAAGTATACTTAAATTTTAAAAATGGTCATTTTATCAGTAATATTAGGTCACAAAACAGGTCAGCGAACACGCGAATTTTATGTATAGAAATTTAATTTACGTATTAAATTCAGTAAAACATGCATGGTCTAAATAATAAATTAATCCAATAATTGATTAGAGGGAAAAAAATCTTCATAATCATTAAACATTAATCCTTTGTTTCCAAATAAAAAGAGGATGAGATATGCAAAATCATCCAAAATTTTAGTAGTAAAAAGTCTATAAATTGTAAGGTCTTATGGTTGTAGACAAATCAAGGTATTAAGAAAAGAAAATAGAATTAAGCTAGAATGAAGTGGAGTGTTGTGATTATGGTGATTATGGGTGTTATGGGCATATATGTGCAAGGAAGTGGCGTGGATGAGTCTAGCGCTTATAATGAGTGTATTACAAAATGTTATTCTCAATGTTTAGAGCCACCCCGCATCTATTATTGCGTCCCTAACTGCAAGGATAAGTGTTCCAAATTCAAACCCCCATCCATCCGAAACGGAGATATTGTTTGATAGCCAAGATTATTTCGTTTATGATAATAATTAAAAATATATGTTGTCGTTAATTGGTTTCTTCTTTCCTTTTTGAAAATTAAATTTTACGTGATTCAGCAATTGTTCTTAATTTTTTTTCCGTGAGTCGTGATGAGTTTTACCTTGAATGCAAATTAATTTTGGAATATTTAATAATATATATACTCCCACCATTCTACGATAAGTGAAATTATAAAAGAGTATGCATGGATAAGTATACTTACCCTGTACCCTTAATTAATAAAAGATATTTTTACTCACATTAATTTCCTAATTTTAGTTTACAATATATTAAAAAAAAAAATCCACACAACTAATCCCCTATATATTAATAGGGGGTTCAGTTTTTTCATGTCTCCTAATATGGTTAAATATGATGATATGTCATGAAGAGATTTAATTATTTTTTAAAAGTTTTACGTGTAATTAAACTATTGGTTAATACACAATTGCTTCGTTAAAATTTAGGGGAAAAAATCACCTGCAATTTTTGATCGTCTCGTTTGAAAAAATTGAATGCGAATTTGGGTTCTCTCCTATGAAGAAGCAAGCACGAGTCATTGTTTCCCCATTTTCAGCATCTCTTCTTCTTCCCGCTCTCGACCTTTGCACCGAAATAAAATGAACGATAATACCTTCCTCTTAACTTCTCATCCCATCCGGTCCCCTTTTGTTCAACACTGCCGCTCATCCCCTCTTGTTCAACAGTCAGCACCGACCAGTTGAAGATGATGAACATTGTTTTTGTTAGGGCACTGAATTTTCACGATAGATTATTATTAAGTAATTAATTAAAAATATGCTTAATTAAAAATATTATAAGAACATTTTAGTACTTTTATATTTTTAAAAAAAATATTAATTATTTAATCTTCTTGCAAACTTGATCGCCGAAGATATGTGAGGTGTTAATTTTTGATTGAATTCCTGTTGGAAGGGTGAATACCTTTTTTTTTTTTGATGGAAGTTAAATACTCATCCCTTTTTCCCCTCCCCATGACTCGAACCCAGGACCTAAGGCCTAGATAGTGGTGCTCTAACCACTTGAGCTATCCCACTTTGTCGGAAGGGTGAATACCTTTCCTGACCATAAAAAAAACACCTTAATACATATATTTGTCATTATTAAAATGGAAAATCTTACCTAAATTAAAATTAAAATCAATTAACATGTTATATTATTTTGATTAAGTTCTCTTTATATTATTTTATCTAAAAATATATTTATATATTTTGTAAAATATATTAATTTAGTTAATAAATAAGATAAATTCATTTGATATATAATTTTATTAGTAATTATAACTCAAAAAATTATTCAAAATAAATAATTACAGTATATAATATAATTTTGAATTATAAAAAGTAAATATATATATGAAATTCTATATTGTATCTTTAAAAAATATCACTACAAAAATAATCCAAAATGGCGAGGGAAAATAGTGAGGGCTTCTAATCCCTCGCTATTTAGTGAGGGATTTAACTAGGATCGAATTTTCTAAATTAGTGAGGGATTTAGTGAGGACATTATTTGCCCTCATTATTTATCAAGGGATTTTTTATTGCCCTCGCTAATTAGCGAGGGATAGCTAAATCCCTTGCTAATTAGCGAGGGGATAAAATCCCTCACTAAATACTAGAGTCGACAATTTGGGCCCGACCCGATGGGTCGGCCCGGCCAACCCGAAGCCCAGTATGGGCTGGGCTCCAAAATCACAGGTACATATAGAACTGGGCCTATTTGGCCGGACCCAATGGGTCCGATGGGCCAAATGGGCTAGGCTGAATTTAGCCCATCGGCCCATGGGCAGCCCGTTTGGCCCGATCAAGTTTTTTTCTTTAAGAAAATAAATAATTAAAATAAGTAAAATACCTTATACTTAAATTTATATATATAATTTTTGCTAGAAATATTAAAATTTAAAGAAAAATTTTATGGGCTGGGCTGGCCCGCTAGGTTCAGATGGGCTAGACTGGGCTCCATTTTAATAGGCCCGACTAATTCATGGGCCGGCCCGACCCAGCACAAGAACATCGCTTGGCCCGATGGGTTGGGCCGGACAGCCCAATTTGCCAGCTCTACTAAATACTGAGAAATTTAGCTATGGAAATTAATTAAAAAAATCCCTTGCCAATTAAATTATATGATGACAAAAAAATTGCAAATATTATTAAACCAATTAAACTAGAAAAAAAAATATATTATCTATAACACATTATTTTTTAATTTTAGTACGTTCGTGTATATTTGCAATTTACAAACTTAGTTTTCCTTTAATAATAAAATCATATTCTATTTAAAAAGAAAAGCTTGAAATTATACAATATATATTAATTGTATTCAAATTATAATTAAGTTTCTAGTCTAAATGGTATCATGGGCCCATATAAATGCTCGTGACTAACATGTCGAGATTTCAAATCCCCGAGAGTTCGTAATTTTTTACTTTATGATTTAGGTAAGTTAATTGATTTTTATAATAATTAATTAATTTATGAATTATTTTTTTATTTGATTGTATAACATAAACTACATTAATTTTATAGTGAATTGTACTCATTTGTTGAATATTTTTTCTTTTTCGTATAACGTCCCATTTTAATTAAAAATTTAATTTACGTCCCATAACTTATTTAATTGCTCAATTTACGTCTCATTTACATAAATTTGCGGATTTTCAGAGAAAATTAGACGTAAATTAAGCAATTGAAAAAGTTATGGGACGTAAATTAAAATTTTAACTATTTTGGGACGTTTTTCAAAAAAGGTAAAAGTTACGGGACGTAAATAATTTTTTTCTCAAATTTTAGTCATATTAACGGTACTATAACATATGCATTTTACGTGACAATTTTTCTTTTTTACGTTTTTAACACATCATCCGCCACGTAAGCGGTTATGAATGAAAATAAGAGTGATATATTTAATACAAAATTTTAATAAATATTTATAATCAAATATACATAATTTTATCAAAATCTTAATTTTATCTTTTTATTATGTTCCATATATTCAAATATTTATTTATAATAAAATATATACTTCAGTATTTTCTTTTAAATTAAAGAAAAAAGAAGTGATATATTTAATACAAAAAAAATTTCAATGAAACAAGTTAAAACATCAAATTCAATTAAATATTAATACTAAAAATATACATATTATAATATTTAAAATTTCATAATTGGAAATTGTTTTCCGGTTGATCTTACGTATTTTTAGGCTCATTAATTATTTTAGAGTTTGTAGAATAGGATAAAGTGATTGTTTATGAATAAAGTTAATGACAATTTGAGTAAATAAGTGACGGTTGAAGGGTGGAGATAAAGTAGTGTGAATAATACAATTTCTAAATAAGGAATGAAAATAATAAAATTGGACAACCCGAAAAGAAAAGTGAAAATTATAAAATTGGACGAATGGAGTAATATATTTTCTGACAAAATTATCTTTCACATATAGGTTCAAAATATATGTTTAGGATTCATATGTGGATAATTTAAGAAGAAATGTGAGAAATTGGTAAAAATCGATAATTATTTTGAAATACAAATTTAAGTTTAATATAGCAACAAATAATGTGAAATGGAGAAAGTAATAGATTGGCGTGGACCTTCTTGATTGATGGCTAGCTAATTTATGGAACTGATTGCACTGTCATTCGTCAAATTATCAATAATGTAATTATAAGCAAAATAAATACTCTTTTCCATATTAGATATTTGATGATTTTTTTTTTTTTTTTTTTGAGGAAAATGTACATGTTTTACGGTTAATTATTTAAAAATACTTTAAAATGAAAAAAAGGATGTGATTGTTATCTCATAATCTCAAAATCAGCACAGTAAACTATTGAGCTGATAGGATCAGATAAGATGACTTAGGCCTTATCAGATGAGTTGAAGGGTTTCAATCAGATGAGAAGGTGATGCTTAGAGTTCAGCACAGTTGGGATCAGCACAGTACTGGATTAAGATCAGTACTTCAGCAGACTGGACTAAGATCAGTACTTCAGAAGAGTGTACCAAGATCAGTACTTCAGCAGAGTAGATCAGCTCAGTACCAGATCAGCACAGTACTTGGGTCAGCACAGTACCAGGTCAGCACAGTACTTGGGTCAGCACAGTACTTGGTCAGTGCAGTTAAGATCAGCACAGTATGAAGTCTATCAGCAGAGTTAACTTTTGATCATCAGAGCAGAAGAGTTGGGTATCAGAACACTAAGTAGTGATCTGATCTTTATGGGCAAGTCTTCTGGTTCGAAGTTAGTTAGTTTAACTAACAGTTTTACAGTTACAACAACTTGAGGGCATAACTACCATTTCAGTTGGGCAATAACAGAGCACATGGGTTGTTACAAGCGGTTGCAAACGATTGATAACTACTCAAAACAGTTCCTAACAGCAGCAACTACCTTTGGTCTTTATATACTCTTGTTTGTGTACATTGTAAAGGTTGACACCTTTTTGGGATTGAGAGATTTAGTACGTTATTGTATTCTTTGAGTTGTGTGAGTTCACAAGTGAAGAGAGGAAATAGCCTATTCCGAGTGAATGAGTGTGTAAACATTCTTTATCAATCAAAGAAGTACTAATCTGGTCCAGTGGATGTAGATCACATTGATCGAACCACTTAAATCCTTGTGTGCTGTTTGTCTCGTTGCTTACTTTCAGAATTACTATCCTAAGAGCAGTTATTTCTTCTATCTTCAAGTGTTCTAATTAGTTGGAGACGTCTAGCTGATCGGAATCCATCTTGACAATTGGCGCCGTCTGTGGGAAACCGAAGTAGCTGCAGATCTAAGATGGGGAATTCTACCAAGTACAACATAGAGAAGTTTACAGGCACTGGAGATTTTGGGCTGTGGAAGGTCAAGATGCAGGCCCTCCTTGAACAGCAAGGATTATTCGAGGCCCTCGAAGAATCCGAAGAGATTGCAGAAGAATCTGCAACAACTGCGGCTGAAAGGAGCAAGTTGCTCAGGAAAGCTCGAAGCACGATCCTACTCTGCCTTGGAGATAAGGTCTTGAGGGAGGTTGCTAAAGAGAAGTCAGCGAAGGAGGTTTGGGTTAAACTTGAGAAGCTATATATGGCGAAAACTCTTGCTAACCGACTCTATTCGAAGCAGAAGCTGTATGCCTTTAGAATGGGAGATGACAAACCCATTACGGAGCAGCTAGATGAGTTCAATAAGATTCTTGATGATCTGGAGAATTTGGATGTCAAGTTAGAGGAAGAGGATAAGGCTCTGATCTTATTGAGTGCTCTGCCTAAGTCCTTTGAAATCCTAAAGGACACCATCTTGTATGGTAGAAAGGAAGCAATCACATTGGAGGATGTGATCTTGGCTGTCAAGTCCAAGCTGTTACATAACAAAACATCTCAAGGAGATAAAAGTAGCAGTGGGGAAGGATTGGCAATCAAGGGAGGACAGAAGAAATCTGTCTCCAAGAAAGGGTCTAGTCAACCCAAGGGAGCTGATAAGGGAAAATCAGCAGTGTCAAATCAAGGGGAAGTAGTGTGCCACCACTGCAACAAACCTGGGCACTTTAAGAGTACTTGTTACAAGTACAAACAGCTTATGAGAAAATCTGGTCCTAAGAACCCTGTTGATAAGAATCAAGCAAATCAAACCTAAGATGATAAGGAGCAGAAAGGCTATGAGTCAGCTCAGTCCCTATCCATCACTTCCACTAAAGAGCAGCAAGATTGGATTTTAGATTCAGGGTGTTCTTTCCACATGACTCCAAGAAGAGAGTGGTTTCATGATTTTAAGCATCAGAATGGAGGTTCTGTGTTGTTAGGGAATTATCACACTTGCAAAGTCAGAGGTGAAGGTACAGTACACTTGAAGATGTATGATGGAGTAGTGAGGATTCTCAAGAGGGTCAGGTATGTTCCTGAACTCAAGAGAAATTTGATATCTCTTGGTATGCTGGATTCATTGGGCTATAAATTCCAGTCAGAAGATGGAGAGCTCAGAGTTTCAAAGGGGAAGCTTACTGTTCTTAAAGGTGAGAGAAAAAATGATCTCTACTTTCTTAAGGGGGGAACAGTTATTGGCAGATCAAATGTGGCAAGGGTGCAAGACAACTCAATGTTGTGGCACAGAAGATTAGGTCATGTAGGAGAGAAGGGCCTACTTGAGCTATGTAAGCAAGGATTGCTATGTGGTGACAAGATCACAAAGCTGGATTTGTGTGAACACTGCATTCTTGGGAAATCCAAGAGATTGAAGTTTGGAAAGAGTTCACACTCTACCAAAGGAATTTTGGATTATGTCCATTCAGATTTATGGGGGCCAGCTAGGAATCAGACCAGAAGTGGTGGGAGATACTTCATGTCTATCATAGATGATTACTCAAGAAAGGTATGGATCACTATCCTGAAATCCAAGTCAGAAGCATTTGAAAAATTTAAGGAATGGCTCACTGAGGTGGAGAATATTTCTGTAAAGAATCTCAAGCATTTGAGAACTGATAATGGGCTGGAGTTCATATCAGAAGAGTTCAATGTTTTCTGCAAGAAGAAGGGTATAGTGAGGCATAGAACAGTACCAGGTACACCTCAGCAGAATGGAGTAGCTGAGAGAATGAACCAGACTTTACTTGAGAGAGTTAGATGCATGTTGAGCAGCTCGGGATTGCCTAAAGTATTTTGGGGAGAAGCAGTGTCAACAACAACATATTTGATAAACAGAAGCCCTTCCTCAACTGTGCAATTTAAAACCCCAGAAGAGTTATGGTCTGGCCATGCAGCTGAGTACAGTAATTTGAAGGTGTATGGTTGTTCAGCATATGCCCATGTCAAGCAAGATAAGCTTGAGCCTCGAGCCTTGAAATGTGTGTTCATAGGATATCCTTCAGGTGTGAAAGGATACAAATTGTGGTGCCTAGAAGCTGGAATGCAGAAGTGTATTATCAGCAGAGATGTAACTTTTGATGAGAATAGAATGCCATTGAAAGAGGAGGCAAGCTCCAGTACAGCACACAACAAACCAGATGAGACACAGGTGGAGGTGGAGCATGGTGACATCAGAACACTAACTGAAGAGCAGATTGATCCAGATGAGGAGGATACTACTCATAGTGATACTGATCTTCATGACTATCAGCTCACTAGGGACAGAACCAGGAGAGAAGTCCACCCACCTCAGAGGTATGGTCAAGCTGACATAGTATCATTTGCATTATGTGCAGCTCTTGAGGTGGAGTCTTTGGAGCCTAAAACTTACACAGAAGCCATCAACTGCCATGACAAAGAGAAGTGGTTAGTTGCTATGGAGGAAGAACTGTTATCTCTTAACAAGAACCAGACTTGGGAGCACTACAAGAAAAAGAGCTTTTCTAGACATTTTAAATTGTCATCATAGAACACTTTTTATTACATTTCATTTATCACAACATTTCCATAAAGTGTCCTCTAAGCTAATGTAATAATAGATATCAATCTATTAAGACATTCTTAAATGTAATGAAAAAACAGTTTAGACTACACTTAATTAATCCATAGATTTATTATTAAAAATATTTCTAGTTATCATAATTTTATATTTTAGCTAATACTACATTATTAAAGGTCAAGATAAGTATATTTTAAAACTCATTATTTTATTAATTATTATTTTGTAATATTAATTATAATACGTCCTGATAGTTTATTTTATATATACAATTTTCAATTTTCATTTTTTAATTATATTAATAACAATAATAAGAACTTATAATAACATTAAATAATAAGCACAATAATAGTAAATTAAAAAATATTTGTATGTAAAAGAATAATGGAGTATTGAAGATGTCTTTCTTATTAAGATGCGCAACACTTGATAACATCTCGTAAAAGTACATTTCATAAGTTCTATACAAACAATCAGTATAATCTCCACATAAGACATCCTGAGAAAAGAAAATTTGAAATTTTGAATCGACTGTTTGAGGCTCTCTAACCCTCCAATCTTTAGCAATAACAAATAGATCCGTCTCCCTCCTTTTAAATTAAGATCTTCTGCTCATTCCCTACAAAAACCACATACGGAGTAACATTTTTCATAAATTCGAGAAATAAGTCTACTTCTAAAGAAGAAGTTCCAAAGTCACCTTGTATGCACAGAAATTGGAGCAACCATGTACTCCTCTTCACTCTCGAGAGACTTATTAATATAATCTTTGTCAGAGGTGATAGTTGAGCTATGTGGGGTAGAAAGTGTTGCAGAAGATGATGGATCAGGCATGCCATGTTTTAATAAATCCACTTGTTTCAAACGCAACAATGATACCAAATCGCATGACACTCAACTTTATAGTCATGGAAACACACCATCCAGAAAAGAATCAAAATAAAAGCATCAGTATTTCCTAATAAAGAATATCATGATAGTCTTCATAAAAGACAGCCCCAGAATACGAATTAGACAATGAAGACAACCTGATCTTACGTTCATATAATTGTAAACAACAAAGGAACCAAAATAATGAAAATGCCAACCTAATGATAAACTATCATAAAAAGAATAATGGTGCTATACTACTATAGTATAAACCTATAAGGAGGCGAAATGGTTACCGTCAACATCAAACGCCACATGCTAGCATCATGAACTCCCTCAGATACAATAATGATTACGTGACAAATTGAAGCAAGCAGAACGCCAAGCTAGAACGATTCCTTCCTATAGCAAAAAAAGTCAGATCCATCAAAGAATTTGTAAAATTTTCAATGGCTTTAATATCATATTTAGGTAAACGAAAACGAATAGTGAGATTTCCAATTCCAGTTGTATACAATAAAAAATCTATAACTATGATTTACGAAGCAGCTACCTGGATACTCATCATCTCATGAGCAAGCTCTGCAGATAAGGATTCACCTCTTACAACTGAGATTGTAGATGACCTATCAGGCCTAATCATCTGTGCTAAAACTGAAGCACTAAATACAAGTTGCATATTATAAATAACAAAGCATTTTGAGACTAATTCACTACCATATTAATTACAATAAATTGGAAACAAAGGACTCAAGACAACAATAAAATACGCAACTTGAGTATCAAGAAGTATGATCCTTTCAGATGAAACCCTGGGTTCGATTCTTACTGTACAGTGCTTGGCCATCATTCTTGTTTCCTCTGATTCAATGCTTCGGAGGCAGAACTCCTACAAACAATCCCCAAATCTTTCTTATGTACATAAACAATCTACACCCCAATGCATCTTCAAGACATATACTTCTAAAACGAACAGGAAATTGAATAACAACGTTCCAAACAATCAATAATCTTACATACATACAAATGTTTTACATGCATACCAGGTGATGAAGAATCAAACCCATAAATTTTATTCAAAATGGTTAACTTCCCAATCCCTGGTGGACCAATTACACCCACCAGGTGATGAAGAATCAAACACATTATCACTAGAGACTCTTGTGTTTCATTCATAAATTACTAAATTGAAAAGGCTACGGAGTTCTGGAATTATTTTCAATGAGTTAGAGATGTCATACGATAACTTAAAAAAGGTTCATATAGAGAGACACCAGTAAGGTAATCCATCTATCCTCTTTGATAAAGAAGTGGATTCACATTCTCACCTTAATTCCCTACAGAAAAGATGCCATGAGTTCAACAAATAGAGGAACAAAACTGCTTGGTTCAATGTTGGCTACAGAAACTCCGAGTTTTATTCACCATCTCAACAAAATTAGGAATACCAAGGCATCTATTTTGATAATGGACATTAATGGTGTTTCAATCAAATAGATATTGCAGAACAAATTATTCCTTACTTATAAAAGCTTTTAAAGATCCCACACTAGAAGACTCTCAACAAGGAAACTAATTTATTAATTAAACCTAATAATAAAGCAAAAGGAAAGATCATTACCATAATCCAAATGTTAGAAAGTTGGGATAAGAGCCAACCCTCAAATATGGTGATCGAGCGGCCCAAATTGCCATGACACCACTGAAAGAGGCAAAAAAGACAACCATTGTTCAATCGTCAATAAAACAACAACGTTCTCCTACGCCACAAACAATTAATCTAAAACCCTAAAATTTATCTTGAAAAACATCATTTAATTTGTAGAAAATGAACTCTAAAAGAGGGGAAAGGAGAATTATGCAATATAAATACTTGACGAAATAGATTAACAAGAAATCAAAGGAAAATTATGTACCACATCAGCTATTGCAGATTTGACAAACAATGATCGTGCCCTGAAATTAAACGAAAATCGAAAATCAATCATTTGAAGGATGTTAATTTTGTGTAAAACCCTACCCGCTCAACTCCTCTCGCTCACCATCTCAGCATTAACAAGTGGAACAAAAATCGGAAATGAACAGAGGAGGAATGCTGCAAAAACTGCTAGGAGACGTAGAACAACGATCGATCGTGGTCCCAATCTATGGTTTCCTTTCATTTAACGCGCCCAGTTTATTTTCGTTCTCCCGCTATTTGTTTTTCTAAGATTTATATTTCATCGTGTTCTGGTTTTCATTTTGTATCTTTTATGTTAAATTAAATATTATTAGTATAAAAATTAAATTGATTTACAAATTTTTACCTCAAATAAAATTATTTATTTTATTAATTCGATCATATATATTAATTTTAACTGCTTGATTATTACTTCAATTGATTGATATTTTTTAAATCGACATTAACATTAGTTAAAGGTATTAATTATTAAAAAATAACTAAAGTTATCTAGACACTAGTCATAGTGTCTTAATAGAGTTATATTATATGACAATTACTAAATAGTGTACTCATAGTTATTATAATTCTGTAGTTATATGGGTACGTGAAGCTATTGTATTAATAGAATACTTAAAATGACTTTTATATAAAAGTGTATTAAAATTAGTGTATTATTAAGTGATTTTTCTTGTAGTGGAGATTGTTGAGAGGCCTAAGAACAAGAAACTTGTTGGGTGTAAGTGGATCTACAAGAAAAAGGTGGAGGCTCAAAGAGGTGGCAAGATTAGGTACAAGGCAAGACTTGTAGCTAAAGGATTTACACAGAAAGAAAGTATTGACTTTAATGAAATCTTCTCACATGTTGTAAAGCATTGTAGCATCAGAATCTTGTTGGCTATGGTTGCTCAATATGAATTGGAGCTGCATCAGATGGATGTGACCACAGCATTTCTTCATGGGACTTTAGATGAGAAGATCTACATGAAAATACCAGAAGGGTTGGACATAGAAGATGGAGAAGACAAAGTGTGCTTACTCAGAAAATCACTCTATGGCCTCAAACAAAGCCCTAGACAATGGTACTTAAGGTTTGATGAGTACATTTGCTCAGCTGGTTTTGCAAGAAGCTTGTATGACAGCTGTGTTTACTTCAGGTGGGTTGGGAGCTCAGTTACCTATCTTCTGCTGTATGTAGATGATATGTTAATAGCTGGGGAGTCTATTAACAGTATCAATCAGGTTAAGGAGATTCTCAAAAGGGAGTTTGAGATGAAAGATCTTGGTGAAGCTAAAGTGATTCTTGGGATGGAGATCAGTAGAGTTGAGGGAGAAATTCAGCTTAGTCAGCCTACCTATCTGAGGAAGGTGTTAGAGAGATTCAGGATGAATCAAGCTAAGTCAGTTTCTACACCAATTGGCCAGCATCAGAAGCTATCCAATCAGATGTGTCCCAAGAACAGCCAAGAAAGAACTCAGATGAGTAAGGTTCCTTATGCCAGTGCAGTAGGGAGTTTAATGTATGCTATGGTGTGTTGTAGACCAGATTTAACTCATGCAATGAGTGTAATCAGCAGATACATGAGTGATCCAGGTTTAAGTCATTGGGAGACAGTTAAGTGGGTCATGAGATATGTTCTAGGATCAGCTGAGAAAGGTCTGAAATTTCAGAAGATATCGGATGAGGGAGAAGCACTTGTGGGATATGTTGATGCCGACTATGCAGCCAATGTAGACACAAGAAAGTCCTTGACAGGGTATGTATTCACCTTATTTGGTACAGCTATATCATGGAGGTCAATACATCAGTCCGTAGTTGCATTATCTACTACAGAAATAGAATATGTAGCCTTGACTGAAGCAGTAAAGGAGAGCATGTGGCTTAGGGGGATCTTGAAGGAGTTTGGTATATCACAAAGAAGTGTGACTGTCTTCTGTGATAACCAAAGTGCAATACATCTTGCAAAGCATCAGGGGTATCATGAGAGAACTAAGCACATAGATGTGAAACTGTACTTTGTAAGAGATATTGTAGAGAAGGGGTCAGTCCAGGTAGTGAAGATTGCTACAGAGGAGAACCCGGCTGATGCGTTCACTAAGGCATTGCCAAAAGAGAAGTTTGGCTTGTGTCTTAGACTTATTGGACTGCATTAATTCCTCTGAGGAGAAGGCTACTGTTCTTGTGGTAGAAGATCAGTAGTGGAGGCTATTCTTTGAGGAGAATAGTGTTGGTGTTTTTGTTTTGGTGGAGATTAGTTCGATTATGAGCTAAAGGTGGAGAATTGTGAGTGTTATCTCATAATCTCAAAATCAGCACAGTAAACTACTGAGCTGATAGGATCAGATAAGATGACTTAGGCCTTATCAGATGAGTTGAAGGGTTTCAATCAGATGAGAAGGTGATGCTTAGAGTTCAGCACAGTTGGGATCAGCACAGTACTGGATTAAGATCAGTACTTCAGCAGACTGGACTAAGATCAGTACTTCAGCAGAGTGTACCAAGATCAGTACTTCAGCAGAGTAGATCAGCTCAGTACCAGATCAGCACAGTACTTGGGTCAGCACAGTACCAGGTCAGCACAGTACTTGGGTCAGCACAGTACTTGGTCAGTGCAGTTAGGATCAGCACAGTATGAAGTCTATCAGCAGAGTTAGCTTTTGATCATCAGAGCAGAAGAGTTGGGTATCAGAACACTAAGTAGTGATCTGATCTTTATGGGCAAGTCTTCTGGTTCGAAGTTAGTTAGTTTAACTAACAGTTTTATAGTTACAACAACTTGAGGGCATAACTACCATTTCAGTTGGGCAATAACAGAGCACATGGGTTGTTACAAGCGGTTGCAAACGATTGATAACTACTCAAAACAGTTCCTAACAGCAGCAACTACCTTTGGTCTTTATATACTCTTGTTTGTGTACATTGTAAAGGTTGACACCTTTTTGGGATTGAGAGATTTAGTACGTTATTGTATTCTTTGAGTTGTGTGAGTTCACGAGCGAAGAGAGGAAATAGCCTATTCCGAGTGAATGAGTGTGTAAACATTCTTTATCAATCAAAGAAGTACTAATCTGGTCCAGTGGATGTAGATCACATTGATCGAACCACTTAAATCCTTGTGTGCTGTTTGTCTCGTTGCTTACTTTCAGAATTACTATCCTAAGAGCAGTTATTTCTTCTATCTTCAAGTGTTCTAATTAGTTGGAGACGTCTAGCTGATCGGAATCCATCTTGACAAAGGAGATATTTTTTAAAATACATTAGACAAATGATAAGATGATTTTAGTATGTATTTATAAGTAAAAATTAAATTAAGATTTTTTTTCTCTAATACGTACATTCGAGCAAATTTGGTATACAATTGTTTTTAATGGGAGTATCACTTTTTAAGATATAAAATCATCTCATTAATTAATGTTATTTTAGTATTAAATTAAGAATCTTTTAAATATTAATTGATTAGAGGAAAATCTGCATATGCATAATGGACATTAATCCTAATTAATTCCTTAATTTGTTTCCAAATTAGAGTAGTAAAAAAGGGTATAAATTGTAGCTAGGGTTGTGGTTGTAGAGAAATATTATATTCAAGGTATTGAGAAAAGAAAAGAGAAATAAGATAGAATGAAGTGGATTAGTGTTGTGATTATGGTGATTTTGGCTCTTATGCTTGTGGCAGAAGGCGGGTTAACGGAAGAGGCTTATCGTAGGTGTATTTCAAGTTGTTTGAGTGCATGTTCCTCCCCCCGCACCGCTTGCGTAGCCAGTTGCCAGGAGCAGTGTTTCAAACTCAAACCTCCATTCACTCTCAATAATCACCTTGTTTGATTATTCATTACTACCTCCAACATTATAATAATGTTCTTCTTTCCTTTTTTATTCAAATAAAATAATTTTATATCATCGTTTAATTTCGATCTACTTTTTCTTTCACATGTGTTCCTTATACTTTGAATGCAAATTTTAATTTTGAAATATTGTATTACGGAGTACTATTTAACAATATATATGCACAATACTATTACTATTATATATATATAAATGATTCTTAATGATTTTGAAGCATAATGAGGCGGCCTATCCCGCTTAATTAATTGGGTTGTGTTTTTTTTAGAATCCACTCTATTTAATTTGGCCATTTCGGATTCGCCACTCACACAATCGGTTTATATGAGGATCGGAATTTTAGAAAAAATGTAATAAAAATAGCTAAATCGATAGTTATTTTAATAAATTGGTGCATACCTCAGTAACAACATGAGTCCTAGCCTATTTATAATTATAGTAGTTTCAAATAATTTTAAAACGATAGTCCAACATCATGAAAAATATTGCCTTTAGAAAAATGGGATAATTGAGGTGGGCAATGATTTTTTTGGAAAAAGACGCAAAAAATTTATCAAGGTTTGGTACCAATATAGCAAAGAAAGTATACAATTCAATTACAACTCAATTAGAGCTAACGTCTTAAATAATAAATTGGTACAAAGAGTAGTATCCTTTAACCAATCACACTTGTATTTGTTTTCTTGTTATATGAAGAAGACTGATCAGATACATCACTTGTAGAAAATCTGCCTATAAAGATAACAGTGTTCTTCTCATCTCAAAAAAAATAAAAAATGTATAACAGTGTTCCCGGTTGACCAGATGTGCCATATAATAAAATGATTATGAACGTTTTCAAGTATATATTTTTTTTAAACAATTTAAGACGGAACTTAATTACTCCCTATAATCTCAATTTCGATATATGTTAATTAGATAATAATTATTTATATCTTATACAACAGTACCATTTTCTTTCCGCAGTCAACTTACTCCCCTGTAAACTAATTAAAATTGATTTATCATACTCTTCATCCCTCCACATAGTTACCTTTTGTTTTTAGTGTTTTCATTGAAAAATATAATAAAATAATATATATAGTTTAAGTAATATATATAATTGAAAGAGAAAATAATAGATAAATAAAAAATGAAGTATGATAAAACAATAAAAAGGTAATACAAGTAATATGATTGTGGGACAAAAAATAAAAGTTAAAAAATAAAATGAATAATTTTTTTGAAACATTTATAAAAAATGAAAAATTTACAGTGAAAGAAGGGGTAGTTCATACAAAATATATATATCAAGAAGTTTTTATGACAATAATTAATATGCCTTCCATGAAAAAAAAAAAAAAAGAGAGAGAGAAAGTGTATAGAAAGTCAATCTTTTGGGATGTTTAATTTACTTTGGATTTTTGATGGTTTTGAAAATCAAATTTTGAAATCTTGTGTTTTTAAAATTTTGGTGAATAATGTTTTGCATTTTTTTTAGTTTTTGAATAAGAGACGATTTAACTTTATATCAAATTAATGTGTACGATTGAATGAAATTGTATTATAATATTATTGTTGGATTTAATCATAATAATTAGATGATTGTGTAACTTTATATTCATATTATTGTAGTATTATTATATTATTGTTGAGAGATATTATAATGATTTGAGTAATATTATTATAAGAATTTAATTTATGTTAAATTAATATTTTTAATAGAAATAATTTTGTAAAACAAAATTTTAAATTCTAAAGTAAAATCGATATATAATTTCAAAACAAATAATCTGATTTTTAAATGTTAAAGTAAACCTATTTATAGAGATCTTACTTCCTCCAAACTAAAATTTATTAGTCGATATGCTAAACAATGCTTAGGGGTGTGCATTGGTTGATTCGGGAACCAAAATGAACCGTTACCAAATAGGAATCGAATTGTATCAAAATCGAAAGTATCGAATTAATCAGTTCGATTTCTTTTAAAAAACTGAAAACTCAAAAACACGAAATATCTAGAAATATAAACTTTTTTTTGAAGGATAAAAATATTAACTTTTAAATAACCACATTACAAAAAAATATTTCCACACATTAATTACAAAAGGTGCTCAAATACTTTTTTGAAATTGTTCAAAAAACAGTCCAAATAATAGAAATAAACAAATTCTTTTCCCAAAAAATATCAAATCTGTCCATTAATTAATTCCAAAACAGTTAAAAAATAATTACTCGTATATAAAATTCAAAAGGTAATAAACCATATGGGAAAAAAAATCTGAATAATAAATTAATGAAACCATTGATTAGAGGGAAATCTGCATAATTGATGATTAAATAAATATTAAAAAGAGGATGAGATATGCAAAATCATCCAAAATTTTAGTAGTGAAAAAGGGGTATAAATTGTAAGGTCGATCTTATTGTTGTAGACAAATTAAATCAAGGTATATATTTTGAGAAAAAGAAAAGAGAAATAAGAATGAAGTGGAGTGTTGTTGTTGTGATTATGGGTGTTATTATGGGCATGTTTGTGGCAGAAGGAATTAGTGGTTATGACAAGTGTCTGGATGATTGTTATGCTGATTGTGAAGAAAGATCGCCCCCCAGCTTATATTGCGTGCCTGCTTGCAACGATAAGTGCTCCAAATTCAAACCCCCTGCTGTAACTGCATCCAACTATATCCATCATAATCGAGGTATATAGTATAGTTTAATACTCCCCCAGTCCCATACTTGAAGACATATTTTATCATTTTGAGCGTCCCATACTTGAAGGCACATTACTTAAAATAGTAAAAACACTTTTAAAAACTCTCCTTAAAACATCACAATATTACAACAAATGCCACTACTTCATTACACTAAAAAGTAACTTTATTACTATTTATAAAGTTGAAAAGTCTTTACTACCCCCACTTTATCTTACACAATATTAATAAACAATTCATTCATTAAAATCCATATCCAATTGATTTGAGCCTTCAAGTATGGGACATAGGGAGTATATATGTTCCTACTTTCTTTTTGGCAATTTTTTTTTTTTTAATTGTACTCATATATGATCGATTAATGAACAATTGTTGCTAGTTATTTCTTTCCTTCAGCGCAACCATCAGTTTCTTATACTTTGAAAAAAATGCACATCGATGTTTGGAAATTTTTGTATAAATTGACTGATTGATTTTAAAATTGTTTCATGCATCGGTAGTGTGCAATGAGATATAAATTTGATATTTTGTTGCAATGAAAATTAAAATAGGTATAAACCGTCGTTATCAAATTAAACACATAATATGAGAAAATGAAATTCCATTGATTTTTGATTTTCCACCCCTAAGTCCGTCAATCAACGAAATTAAATAGAAATTTAAAAGAATTATAATGGCTAAAAATTGGAGAAAAAAATTATTTACGTCCCGTAACTTTTACCTTTTTTGAAAAACGTCCCAAAAAAGATAAAATTTTAATTTACGTCCCATAACTTTTTCAATTGCTTAATTTACGTCCAATTTTTGCTAAAAACCCCCAAATTTATGTAAATGGGACGTAAATTGAGCAATTGAAGAAGTTATGAGACGTAAATTAAATTTTTAATTAAAATGGGACGTTATGCGAAAAAGATAAAATATTCAACAAATGTGTACAATTCACTAGCTATAAAATTAATGTAGTTTATGTTATACAATCAAATAAAAAAAATAATTCATTTATTCATAAATTAACTTATTTTAATATAAAAAACTAATTTATTTATTCATAAAGTAATTAATTATTATAAAAATCAATTAACTTACCTAATTTATTATTAGAAAAATTATTAACTTACCTAATTAGAAAAAAATCATAATTACAAATAAATATTATAAAATTATTTATTTTAAAGTAATCAAATAAATATAAAAATTAATCTAAGCATTACACAAAGTAGGTCAACATATTTTTGTACGAACTAATATCAAATTAAAAATTATATAATGAAAATGAAAATTTTTTTAACAAATTGTTAAAAAGTATATTGTTCATCATCATCTTTCAATTACCGTGGGTAAGGGGTGAGAATTTTGGATTTATTTGAGAATTTTGGATATATTTGAATATTTTTTGATTTATTTGAGAATTTTAAATATTTATGAAATTTTGTATTTATTTAAAATATTAAAATAATTGTTAAGTTTTAATAAGAGTTTTTGACTATTTTAATAAAAAAAAATTATTTGAGATTTTTATTATTTTAAAGATAAAATTTATATTTATTTGAGTATGTTAATTGATTTTAAATTTTTTTTTTGATATTATATTATTTTTGATATTATGAAAAATTATTTGCTTATTTAAATATTATTCTAAATTTATTTTCATATATTTTAAAATATTATTTAGTATTTTAATTAATATTCATAATTTATTTTATATTACTTATATTGTAATTATAATTTTTTTCTAATTATGCAAGTTAATAATTTTCCTAATAATGAATTAGGTAAGTTAATTGATTTGTATAATAATTAATTAATTTGTGAATTTATAAATTATTTTTCTATTTGATTGTACGTATAACATAAACTACATTAATTTTATAGTGAATTGTACACATTTGTTGAATATTTTTATCTTTTTCGCATAACGTCCCATTTTAATTAAAAATTTAATTTACGTCTCATAACTTCTTTAATTGCTCAATTTACGTCCCATTAACATAAATTTGGGGATTTCTAGTGAAAATTGGACTTAAATTAAGCAATTGGAAAAGTTATGGGACGTAAATTAAAATTTTTACTATTTTGGGACGTTTTTCAAAAAAGGTAAAAGTTATGGGACGTAAATAGTTTTTTTCTCCTAAAAATTGTCAACATCTCCAATAAATACTGTACGTATATTCCTCAATTAGAATGATATGACTGCCAAATAAATATTTTCAGATCGATTACTACAACTTTCCTTATTATTATTAGTTGAAGATAATGCGTTAATAATTAGCTTTAGATGATTCATATGATCAAAGAAAAAAAAATTAAATTATTGGCACAAAAAATATGGGAACAAAATCATATAATTATAATGCAGAAATACTAATTACAAAGATAATTCTGATATAACGTTGTACAGAAGGTGCGGTTTCCATATCTGCAAGTGTAGGAGGATGCATCAGCAGATGTACCTCTCGCTGCAAGGGCAGTCCCAATTTCGAGCTATGCTTCAACGGTTGTTCTCGGGCATGCATACCTCGTACAATCTAGGTACGTATATACTTTCTCCGTTTTTTAATAAATGATGTTTTCGTGAAATTTGTTGAAATATGATTCAACATTAAATTGTAATTAAAAAAAAATCATGATCAATTGCTAAAATAAAAAAGATCTTGATTTTATTTACAATTATTTCCTTATATACTCCCTCTTTTTTTTATAGCATTTCTTACCATTTTCATAGTATTTGTGATTTTATGTATTTTTTTTCTTTAAAAATCTCAATTTTACCATTATTAATTTCTTATAAATATTTCTCACAATTCTATTTTCCATAATTTATGATTTTTTTTCTCGAGTCTTATCTTATTTTTATGAAAATATGATCTTAATTTGTTTTTAAACTTTAAAAAGATCATAATGTAATAAAAAAAAAGAGGAATAGTACTAATGTTAGTATTTCTGTCATTAGGTTTTTTTAAGGCCTTAATACAGTTTTATTGCTAAGACTATGAGAATTAGCTACATGTTGCATAATTAATTATTTAAATTTTAACACTTCGATCAGAGTTTGTTTAATATATATGAATTAATTTGATAATATTTGGCAGATGCAAAATTACTGGAAAGGTGCCTAGAGGACTGCTCCAACGCGTAATTTTAAGTTATCCAGTGATGTAGCCTGGAAGAATTTGTATTTATATATAAATAAAAGCATCGATCATGATATATAATTTCTTGTCCTGTATATCTGTTTTCATTAATTTGCATCCTTCAAGTACTAGATTTTAATTTATTATATAATACTATATGTTTATGGGGCTTCAATGTACTCAAGGGATCGGAGTACGACGTCCCAAATACGTAATTTATAAGATGATGCACTTTGGTTGATAATTTTTCAATCGGAATATATAGCAAAGTTGATTAAATTAAAATTAGGATGATATCTAAATTTTATACTGTATATTTTAAGGCATAATCTATCATTAATTTAAGTTATCAAACAATCAATAAAAATGAGATGAAGCTAATTTAGATTTAATGTAAACTAACCAACATATATGATCTCAAAAATGGATATAGGGTAATTAAAGTAATCATTACCCTATTTTTATGTTTCAGATCTGATTCTTAGAAACATTGTAACATCTGAGTGAATCAGGTTTAGTACCTCTGATAATATCATCTTTTTCTTCTAAAATAAATTAACAATCTCTCATACTATACTAAGCTCCTCAAAGATCACTATTATAATTAGTACTTTTTGATTGACTTATTGTCTCGACACAATTTTATTCTTCATATTATTCTGTTGAAGAATAGCAATAGTGAGCATGCAAGTGAGCATGCAAAGCATGGCAACAGTGAGCATGCAAAGCATGCAAAACCCTGCAATGCAAAACCCTACCCTATGCGTGCTTAATTCTGTATTTACACACACATGCATACAATGTATATAATCACAGCTAGCCATAGATACACACACACACTTATATACATACAAAGTATACATATAGAAAGGTAGTTAGATTCCTAACAATAGTTTGTTAGATAGAAGGCTCTAGAATGTGTAGTCTTCTATATATAGTGTACTCCTCACACTTGTAAAACTTGAGTTGAATATACACATTTTAAACATGGTATCATGAGGTCAATCTTTCTTTTGGTTTGATATGAATTTTGCAAAAACACCTCTGTTTCTGCCGTTTCTTTTTTCTGTTCATCCTTTGTTCTTATTCTAAAACCGTTCTGTTCATCTTCTGTATACATCTTCATCTGTGAATAACTACCTTTTCTTCATATCTTCATCTAATCTCTTCACATCTTCATATCTTCACTCCTCATTCAACTCCCGATCCATCCGCTGCTCATTACTTCTGATCTGATCTATGGCAAATTCCACCACATTGCCTAATCTGCCTCGATTTATCACATTGTCAATTCGTCTCGACAATGATAACTATCCGTTTTGGAGAAATCAAGTCCTTGCTTCAGTTCGTGCACATACCTTTGAGGATGTTCTTCTCTGCACAGCTGTTCCTATGAATCCTACTGAATCAACATCTGATTCCCTCTTATGGCAGAGGAAAGACCAATTTCTCCTCAGCTGGCTATTGAGTTCTGTCTCTGAATCCATGCTAGGTCATGTGAGTAGATGTGAACATGCATTTCAGTTATGGATGGTGTTTGAACTTCTGTTTCAATCACAGTCAAGTGCCAAGGCCATGATCTTGCGCTTACAGTTACAAACTCAGAGGAAAAATGACATGAGTATTGATATGTTCATCCTGAAGATGCGTGCCATTGCTGATGGTTTATTCCATGCTGGACAACCAATCAAGGATGATGAACTGGTATTGTATATCCTTGGTGGCTTAGGTGCTGATTTTGATGCTGTGGTTGTCTCTCTCACAACTAGGGGATCTATTCCATCACTTCCTGAAGTTCAGTCCATTTTGCAAGCATATGAAGTTCGCTTGCTTGGTCACAGCTCTCACTCTACTCAGCTACAAGGAGGTAACATCTCCTCTCCTATTCAACCTTCAGCTAATGTTGCTTCTAGAGATCACAGGAGCAATGGAAAGGGCAGAGGTTACCCTAAACCAAGGGTTGTATGTCAATTATGTGGCCGCAAGTATCATGTTGCAGCTAAGTGCTACATAAGGTTTGATCAAAACTATATAGGCCTTGAAAACTCCAGATCTTACACTCCAAACTCCAACTCTATGTTTACTCCTCGACCTCCTATATCCACTCCTCCTCAAGCTCATCTTACTCAATATCAGTCTCCATACCCTCAACTCAGTTCATTACCTTATCAGCTTCCATACTCTCAGTCCAGTGCTTCTCCATCTGCCCTTACTAGCTCTGCACATCAAGGAGCATCTACTTCTAGCAACTCCACTCCATGGTTTGTTGACAGTGGAGCCACACATCATGTTACATCTCAGCTTGCTAATCTGAACATCAACTCACCATATCAAGGTATGGCTTCTCTTATTGTTGGAAATGGTGCATCATCTCATATTCTACATACTGGTTCTTTCAAAATTCCATTGAATGGTGGCTCAAGCTCAGTTGCTATGAACAATGTAGTACATGTACCAGCTATTACTAAGAACTTGATGAGTATTTCTCAGTTTCTTAAAGATAATGATGCTGTTATTGAGTTCTTTGCTGATTGTTGTCTTGTTAAGGATCTGAAGTCTCACAAGATACTTTTGAGAGGGGTGCTTAAAGATGGATTATACATGCTGGATTTTGGATGCTTGAAGGTCAATAAAGACACTGCTCTTGATCAACAGATGTCTAGTTTTAATGCTAGTATTGATAATAAATCTCAGGCTGTTGTTAGTGTCAATTCTGTTACTAATGTTCATCCCGTTGCTAGTGTTAATCATGTTGTTAGTGCTGAGAATAAATGGAGATTGTGGCATTGTAGATTGGGGCATCCTAGTGATTCTACATTGTCTAGAGTTCTGAGAAGTATCAACATCCCCTGTAATACTTCTCATGCTAGTTTCTGTGATGAATGTAAAATTGGAAAGATGCATATGAAGCACTTCTCTTCTGTTAATCATCATACTGCATCCTCATTTGAGCTAATACATATGGATGTTTGGGGACCTGCTGCAACTGTGTCAATAGAAGGGTATAGATATTATTTGTCCATTGTTGATGATTACACAAGATTTACATGGATTTTCCCTCTTATGGCCAAGTCTGAGGTTCTGTCAGTTTTTACTCAGTTTAGAATCTTGTTGAAAGACAATTTGGCAAACAAATCAAAGCAATACAACATGATATGGGCTCTGAGTTTCTACCTATTGCAAAGTTGGTTAAACCACTTGGTGTTATTGTGAGGCTTTCATGTGCATATACTCACCCTCAGAATGGATTGATTGAAAGGAAGCATCAACATGTTACTGAAATTGGTTTGGCATTGCTTGCTCGTTCAAAACTCAATATGTCTTTCTGGTGGCATGCATTCTCCACTGCTACTCACATTATAAACATTCTTCCATCATCTATCACTCAAAACACATCTCCATTTGAGCTAATACATTGCAGGCCTCCTGATTACTTATCCTTGAGAGTGTTTGGATGTGCTTGTTTTCCATTTCTGAGGCCATACAACACATCTAAACTACAGTTCAGAAGCTCCAAGTGCATATTTCTAGGCTACAGCACATCTCACAAAGGCTATAAATGCCTTCATGAATCTGGCAAGATCTTTGTTTCAGCATCAGTACAATTCAATGTAACTGAATTCCCTTGTTTCACTCATGACAAATCTCCTCCTATTTCAAATCCTCCACTTCTCTCTGCTCAAATTCCAGTGCCTTGTCTCCCCTCTCCAATCACTCAACATGTACCTCATCTCACTCCTTCTCCTCCAGTGTC
Source organism: Galeopsis tetrahit (assembly GCA_963675135.1). NCBI lineage: Eukaryota > Viridiplantae > Streptophyta > Magnoliopsida > Lamiales > Lamiaceae > Galeopsis > Galeopsis tetrahit. The sequence goes on from OY776127.1 coordinate 65,049,280, forward strand.
TCCAGATAATCTCAATTCATTATCTCCAGCATATGCCTCAACTCATCAGAACACCTCTCATTCCTCCTCTAGCTCATCCAGATACATGCTTCCTCCTACATTACCCTCCACTTCCTCATAAACTCCTCCAGCTCCAATCATTACATCTCCTTCAGTTCTACCTATTCAGAATGCTCATCCTATGCAAACCAGGGCCAAATCTGGTATTCACAAACCTAGAGCTCTTATCTCCACCACAATTGTTCCTGAACCAACTTCTGTCACTGAGGCAAGCAAGAGTTCTGATTGGAAAAAGGCTATGCAACTTGAGTATGATGCTTTGATTCAGAATGGTACTTGGACACTTGTTCCCCCTTCATCAGATATTCACCCCATCACCACTAAGTGGCTCTTCAGAGTCAAGTACAACAAAGATGGTTCCATTGAGAGATACAAAGCTAGATTGGTTGCAAGAGGCTTTCAACAGCAGGCTGGAGTTGATTACTTTAGTACCTTCGGCCCAGTTATCAAGCCAGTTACCCTTCGCATTGTGTTCACTCTAGCTGTCACAAAAGGATGGCCTATACAGCAAGTTGACATCAATAATGCTTTTCTCAAAGGAATGCTACATGAAACTGTATACATTGCACAACCAGAAGGCTTTGTTCACCCTGAGCACCCCAATTATGTGTGCAAACTGAGAAAGGCTCTCTATGGCCTAAAGCAAGCTCCCAAGGCTTGGTATGACACCCTCAAGGAATTATTGGTTCAGCAGGGCTTCACACATTCCACTTCTGACCACTGCTTGTTTCACAGAGTTAATCAAGGCAAAATGACACTTTTGCTGGTATATGTAGATGATATTCTGATCACTGGTGATGATACAACTCTGGTGCAACAGCTTATCCATGCTCTCCACACTCAATTCTCCCTCAAACACTTGGGAGAGGTCAACTATTTCCTAGGCATTGAAGCCTATTCCACCCCATCTCTTATAAAGCTCACTCAGTCCAAATATGCAAAAGATATCATCTCCAAAGCTCACTTAACAGATTCAAAGCCTTGTCCTACTCCAATCTGCCCCTCATCCAAACTCTCTCTCTCAGATAGCCCTCCATTTGAGAACCCCACCCTATACAGAAGCATCATTGGAGCTCTCCAATATCTTACCCTAACCAGACCAGACATAGCCTTCAGTGTCAATAAACTCTCTCAGTTTTTGCAAAATCCATCTCAAAATCACTGGAAAGCTTGTAAGAGAGTTCTTAGATACATCAAAGGCTCTTTAACTCATGGCATCTCTTTTTCTCCTATTTCTGATTTCAGGCTGCAAGGATTCGTGGATGCTGACTATGCTTCAAGCATTGATGACAGAAGGAGCACCTCAGGTTTCTGCATTACTCTTGGATAGAATCTTGTGTCATGGAGCTCGCGCAAACAATCAGTTGTGGCTAGAAGCAGCACATAAGCAGAATATAGGGCTCTTGCTCTTGCTACAACTGATCTCATTTGGATTGCTAGTCTGTGTACAGAACTTCACATTCCAATCACTACTCCCAGCTTACTATGGTGTGACAATCAAGGGGCAATTACCTTAGCTTTCAGCCCAGCATTTCACTCTCGTACCAAACACATTGAGGTGGATGTACATTTCATTCGAGAAAAAGTGCAAAATGGGATGCTTGATGTTCGATTTATTGCTTCTGAAGACCAACCGACTGATCTTCTCAGAAAACCAGTGGCTCCAACTCGTTTTTCTCACCTCCTAAGCTGGTTCAAACTATCATAGGTTATCATGGCTTGGTTTCTTCCGGGGCATGTTGAAGAATAGCAATAGTGAGCATGCAAGTGAGCATGCAAAGCATGGCAACAGTGAGTACAGACGTTTTTTTCCTCCCCACATCGATACAAGTAGATAAACGGGAATTAATTCTAACTCCCACATGAGGAAAAAAAGCATATTTTGTAGCTGCTGCGCAGCTCCTTATTTATGTAGGAGCTATAAACGTTTTAATCATTTTTGCTGTGATGTTCATGAATGGTTCAGAATATTACAAAGATTTTCATCTTTGGACCGTTGGGGATTCTATCAAAGCGACGGCTTTCTAAATTCTCATAGGGCCCCCCCGGAATTCCTTCCAGAGCCTGCTGGATAATTTTTATAGATTCTGTCATTTCGCCAATTCGTATTAAATACCGAGCTAATGAATCCCCCTCTTTTTGCCATTGAATCTCCCAATCAAATTCCTCGTAACACTCATAACGATCAACTTCTTCTTCACTCAAAGAGGCAATGCAATGCACCCTTTCTTTGATCTTTGAATGGTACTTGATTCATAAAGAATGAATCTTTTTAACTTTTAAAAATGCTACGCTCCGCGTGTCACGAGATATGGAGCGTTCTAATCGAAGAGTCATCAAAAACCCCGGGTTCAGTGGGGTAAATGCATTAAAAAGGGACAAATTTTAGCAGATGGTGCTGTTTGCATGCAAAACCCTGCAATGCAAAACCCTACCCTATGCGTGCTTAATTCTGTATTTACACACACATGCATACAATGTATATAATCACAGCTAGCCATAGATACACACACACTTATATACATACAAAGTATACATATAGAAAGGTAGTTAGATTCCTAACAATAGTTTGTTAGATAGAAGGCTCTAGAATGTGTAGTCTTCTATATATAGTGTACTCCTCACACTTGTAAAACTTGAGTTGAATATACACATTTTAAACATATTCCCATATTTTCCAACTAGACTGACGTGGAGGAGAGAGGAGAACGGGATGAATATATTAAAGAAAACTTTAAGTCGACATTTTAGTGTAACGTACGTCTTATACATTTAATTATGGTAGGAGTCGCGCGTTACAATTTGTGGTTAAACACACGTAAGAATTTATATATGTGGCCTAGCTACATGATGTTAATTTGTGAGTTAAGGCACAATTTTTTTTGATCGATCAATTGCTGGTGCCAAAACAATTATAAAACAAATTAATAAATATGAAGAGCAAAAGGATTGAAATCGTAGTTTTTATGGCAATGGTAATGCTATTTTTTGCAGATGCATCTGCAGGAGATAATCATGTAACTGCAGATTCGTTCGTATGTTTCAAAGAATGTGAGTCACAGAGAAACTGTGAATTTTCAAATTTCTTTGGTAAAGTGAAATGTGAAGTGGGATGCAATAGAAAATGTGACCTCCCGATATCCCCTGCGTCTGCTCGTCAACTTCTTGGTCTTAATTAATTAATTGAATAATGTGTTCTAATGATTTTTTTAATTTCTTTAAAAGTTATGTGAGATTCTCTCACAATGTAATCAAACTAATACAGACTCCTGATTGCCGATTGTAATGCCCCAAATATGTAGCGGCAAAGTTGACGATTCATTTAAATTAATTTAATAAATATGATTGAATATTGATTGATATAGATCCAAAATCTTGCAAGTCAGATCCAGTTAATAGTTAATTATATATATATATATATATATATATATATATATAAACATTATTACTTGTTCATAATACTTATTACTTGTTAAATTATCACTACAAAAAAACTGCGATTTAGAGACGGATTAGATACCATAAACACTGTCTCTAAACAGGTTAGAAACGGATTTTGGAACCATTTTCTATCTGTTCCTAATCACATGGTATCTAATGTCAGGAACGGTTTTCTAAATTCCGTTTCTAATAAGAGACGGATTTGTTTTTTTCGGTTTATAATGAGAGACGGAATTTGACACTGTATATTCCCGTATCGTCTCTAAATCCGTATCTAAGCGATAAACGACCCGTTTTACATCCGGGTCAAAAATCCGTTTCAAATGTCGTTTCTATTTAACAACGACATTTTATCGTCTCTAAATCCGTATCTAAGCGATAAACGACCCGTTTTACATCCGGGTCAAAAATCCGTTTATAGTTTTGTTCCTAATTAAAAACGACATTTTCTCGTCTCTAAATCCGTATCAAAACGAGGAACAACCTAATACATCCCAATCCCAATCTATCCCGACCCCAGCCCACCCATCTGAATCCCACCCCAATCCCAATCCCAATCCCAATCCATCCCGACCCCATCCCCATCGAATTGAACCCAGGTGGGCAAGTGTCCATTATTGAGCACCCGTCACTAGAACATATAACTCTTTTGTTTTATTTTTTAATATTAATTGTACATGTATATTAATTTATTTCTTTTACATGTATTTAAATGATAACTTTTAAATTTATAAATGTAATTTTTTTTTATTAATTTCTAAAAATTGTAATTATTCACAGCAAAAAGCATAAGTCTTAAAATACTCAGAACTATGCATAATATTTTAACATATATAATTAATTGATTAATTTGTAACGTTAAAAAATATATATAAAAAATTGTTATTGAATAATTTCAATTGTGTAAAAAGTTTATAAATTCAAATAAATTAATTAAATTACATTTAATATTCATCTTCATATTTCAATTCCCTTCATCATTCTCGTCTTCTTCTTCATCATATTCATCTTCATCCTTGTTATCCTTCTCATCATCAAACATTCCGTCTCTATTTTTTTTTTAAACTTCTTTTGCAGTGCCTGCCACCAAGGATCTTACGATCCATTCCCATTCATTGTTACTTGTTACATGGTCCTCCAGAATTGAATAGGTGATGAACATCCACAAACTTGTAATTCGAATGGATTTTCTAATGAGGTGGCCCTTTACTAAGATCCCTTAAATATTAAATATTGATTCTCAACGTCGTGTACCTCACCTCGCCTAAATTAATTATTTATATATATACACTAACACTAATAATAATTCCAATAACACATATTAAATCGGTTACATGTTTTTGGAACTGAAAAAAATAGGTTGAATACTAGCATCTTGATATTTTGTTCTTCTTGTCTTAATTGTTGAATATAGATCTTAATTCACAAAAATATATTATTATCAATAATAATTATAGATTGAATAAACATGAATGAAACTGGGTTGGACTTCTGCACAATTCAATAACAATGTAAGGTTGCACTTCTGCACAATTCAATAACAAGTATGTATGTGTAATTTTTTACTCTTCGTCCGTTGACCAAGACCAACCCCACACTGAGTTCATTTGCCTACCTAAGTAGACCTAAAACACTTGAAATCCTTAATTTTTCCATTGTAGGCCTAAAAACACCAAATCCTTAATTTCCACACATTGAGTAGACCTAAAACACTTGGAATCCTTAATTTTTAATTTCCACACATTGAGTAGACCTAAAACACTTGGAATCCTTAATTTCCCCATATCCTACACCTAAAAACACCTGAAATCCTTAATTTCCACACATTGAGTAGGCTCGTTGATCCAACTCCACAACCCCTAATCGTCTCACGGTCTCACCCATATAACACTCTATTTTAATTTAATGAAGTTTAAATATATGAATCATTCACTTAATTTGTATCTCTATCTCCTTCATTTTGACACTTTGAATCATTCACTTCATTTTGACACTTTGAATCATTCACTTAATTTGTATCTCCATCTCCCTTCATTTTGACACTTTTTAATTTAAGTTTATTTTGACACGAAATGATATATTTTTTAAAATTTTGTAAAATTAAATGAATTCAATTTCTATAAATTAGATAACTTATTGTATCACTTCCAAACAACTTTTAGACTAATTTGTATTACTTCCAAACAATTCACGTATTTGTACTTTTTCTAAATGGATGATATAATTTTTTTTTAATCTAAAACTTTTTTAAAAAATACTATACAAATTTCTATAAGTCTTAATGGTCAAGATATTTAAAAACTTTTAAAAATTATTAAATGACACCATACACCTCCTTTTTTTAATCTAACGTCTGGACATCATACAAAATTGATACTCCCTCCGTCCACGAAAAGTAGTCCCATTTGTCCTATATTTTTTGTCCACAAAATGTAGTCCCATACCCATGGAAACTATCACCCTTCAACCATCACTTAATTACTCAAATTGCCATCAACTTTATTCACAAACAATCACTTTATTCACAATGGACCCCACAATACCCTACAATACCCTTACTTTATCTACTTTATCTACTTTTTTCTTAAAACACGTGCCCCACTCTAATGGGACTACTTTTCATGGATGGAGGGAGTATATGATTAGAGAATCAATTCTCCTTGAAAGGCAAATACTTATGTGTACCAGTTACATGTATGTAACTGGCTATTTACACTCTTTTTTTAATAATTCCACACTCCCTTCTTTTATGCACTTATGTGTACAAGTTACATACATGTAACTAAATCCAATTTTTACATGAGTATTAGTTATTTACCTTCTTTTTTATTAATTTCACCCCCAATTTTTTTTAAAAGAAAAATACATGTAAAATACTATATTACCATTTTATCAATTAAATTAAAATACAACTCATTAAAATTATAATTATACACCGACTATCGAATCACCAATGAATCACCACGAAATCAAATATTATTCTATTTTTTTAACTTTCAAAAAATAAATATAAAAACATAAAGAATATAAAAAAAATTATTGAAAAATTATAAAACTCAAAAATAAAATTATTAAATAAAAATTTCAGCTTTTGTTTTTAAAAAAATGACCAAAATTTAGGAAAAAAATCGAAAAAAAAAATTAAACTAAAAAATTCAATTTTTTTTTTTAATTTGGGTATAAATGTATGAATATGACATGCTCACTTTCTAGCTTTAATTTGATTTATAATAACTAAAATTATTTTGTTATGTCTTCATTATTTCTACAATAATATCTGATTTGTTACAAATTTTTAAAGTTATAAATTATTTTTTAAGACTAATTAATAACATAATCTAATTGAAAAATAAAATTTATATTTAGAAACTTAAATGAGTGGAGAATTGGGGAAGAAACCAGCATAATATTGCATCACCTTTATTATTTTCTTTGTGGTTATCGCCGTGTTGATGCATTCATATGTTTATTGGGTGATTGTATCTTGAATTGTGTGTTCAGTGTGATTCATTCTCACTTTTGTTCTTCTTACTAGTTAGTTAATATCAATCTTTTAATATTGATGTATTAATTTGCATGGTATGTCTGCAATTATGAATGTGTTAAGTTATATATTTTTTGTTAAATATAATATTAGTTTAAATACGATATAATATTAGTATGCCTATGGTATAGTACTAGTTAATATATTGTATAGTACTAGAGATTAATGTGGGTATAAAAATATTATTTAATATATGAACTAATATTATACAATATGTTTGAACTAATACCATAGAGTATGTTAATTAATACTATACAATATGTGAACTAATACTATACTATATTTGAACTAGTACCATAAAGTATGTGAACTCGAAACTCGAAAATATTAGAACTTGTACCAATATAAACTAATATTATATTGTATATAAACTAATACGTATAGTACTGCATATTAATTAATAATATACCATAATACTTATCAACTGTTATCATAACACTTATAAACTAAAAATTATATTCATAAAAAGTTAAAATAAAGTGATTAAAAAATGAAAATTTGAATGAAAAACATAATTAAACAATGTAAAACGAAGTAAAATTTATAAGAAATGAAGTAAAATTTTAAAAGGATAAGGTGAAAATTATACACCAATTAATTAAAGTAAAATAGTACCAATAGAATTGAACACACTTGCAGTTAAGAGAGATGAGAGTTTTATTTTTTAAAACAAATTATTATTATTATACTATTTAATACTTAAAAATAACAATTAATACTATTATTTTTAAAATTTTCTTATTAGACATTAAAATTTTAGAATAATTATTTGTGGCATAAAAAGGAAGTACGTGAAAAAAATTATCATTTGAAACACAAATGATAAATAGGAAGAAAAATCAATTTAAAAATAATATTAAAAAGAGAAATATAAATATCAATTTGAGTAAAATAAAAAAATAAAATTTTAAAAAATTAATAGAGTGTTATTTTTTAATGATAAAATAAAAAACATTAATTGAAATAAAATAAAGGTCCATGAAAAAATCTACGTGCTAAATTGATATAGTAAATGGGTCATGTGTTATTTGTAATGGGTTATTGGATTGGATATAGTAAATGTGTCATGTGTTATTTGTAATGGATTATTGGATTGGATATAGTAAATAAATCCAGTTACATACATGTAACTGGTACACAAGAGTGCAACTCTTCTTGAAATATTTTCATTAGAAATATATCTACATAGTATTATTCTAACATGTTTATCCGAATAGAAGATATATTAATTGATTTTTTTATTTTTACTATTTATTAATTATAAAAGAGTAATAAATTAATTAATATAACTCAATTCAACCGTTCATATTCTCAATTCTCTCTCTATATAAGGATTTCTATCTCCCAAATTATCTCTAAAAAAAGAATTCACTCTCTCAAGAAAAGAATCCTCTCTCTCTCTCCCTCTCTCCCTCTCTCCCTCACACACACAGTGTCATACGGTTTCAGAATACTTCTCGTGTGGCATCACTAGTAACTTACGAAGGGCACGTCGTTGTTCACTCAGACCTCCGATTCAGGATCCCCGTAACCTCCGATTGAGGATTCTCGTGTACACAGGATACCTCCTCATATCGTGTCGTCGCTTTTTCCTTCGTCTATAAGTTTATTTTTTGAACAATTTAATGGTTTGTTTCTTTATTTTAGAGATGGTTAGATTTCGTATCACAAATTTCGTGTACCACCTTGTCTCGTTTTATATCGGGGAGAAAAAAATGATTGTTTAGAGACGGTGGTATACGTATCTAATCCGTATCTAAAACTCTCGAAACTGAAAGTCGCGTATCTAATTCATATCTAAAACTCTTGAAACTAAAAGTCGTATCTAATCTATTTATAATGAGAGACGGTTTTATTTTCGGTTTCAAATCTCGATTTTTTAACAAATCCGTATCTAATCCGTATCTATTAGAGACGGATTAGGTGTCCGTCTCAAAATTTCGGTATCAAAATCAAACTTTTTTTGTAGTGTATATTAGATGGATGGTGGGTGAAGACTACCTAGTTTTATTTAATTTTATCAAGGTGAGGAGATTGTAGGGTTAGGACTTAGTGTTAAAATAGAAAGAGTTTATCCTGTAAAAAAAAAAAAGTTTATGTTTTGTCCCACATCAAAGTAGACGAGGCTTCGTAATGCTATTTAAGTAGTTTATGTGTCTTTGATAAAAGTCATATATTAAATATACGTTAATTTTGTGTTTAATTCCAGGCAAATTTCTCTTTCATGAGAAAAGTGTGAAACAATATAGACTTGTTGTCAAGAAGTCTATTGGATGGCCCACCTCAGATTAGCATTGAAGGATCATTGGGTATAAAAGGGGGAACAATTGTACCACATCAGAAGGATCATTGAGTAGATTTGCATTAAAGGATCATTGGGTATAAAAGGGGGAACAACTGTCCCACATCAGTCAATTAGCAAGGGCAGGTTACCGTTGCCAATTGGCAACGGATTTGGCAACGGGAAGAAAAAAGGCGACGGGGGTGGGTGTCGTTGCCTTTTGGCAACGGATAAGGCAACGGGAGTGGGCCCCGTTGCGAAAAGGCGACGGATTATAACGCCCTTGCCTTTTGGCAACGGCAAAGGCAAGGGCGTGTTCTGCACTCGCCAAAAGGCAACGGGGGTGGGTGCCGTTGCCTTTTAGTAACGGGACCCCACTCGCTAGGGCGTGTTCTGCACTCGCCAAAAGGCAACGGGGGTGGGTGCCGTTGCCTTTTAGTAACGGGGCCCCACTCGCTAAATGGCAACGGCAGTGGGCCCGTTGCCTTTACCGTCGCCCTAATTAATGATATATCTTAGTATGAAAATAATTAATGATTGAAATCATAGTTATTCTATAATTAATGATTGAAATCAAATTCATTTGTAAACTCATTTAAAAAATTAAGAACTCAAATAATTATTTGACATTATCCTTAATTTATTTAATTACTCTAAAATATGGAAAATATATAATTCCATTTATATCTCAACCTCTTCCCATAAAATTAGGAAAATAAAATATTAAGATTTATTTAAAACTATTTTTAACTGACTTTATAATTTTAAAAAATGGGTATGATCAACAATAAAATTAAAATACGCTAAAAATATGTATGTTAATTGATGTAGCTCAAACGGTTGGGTTTATTCACAATATTCTTGAATATTTAGGATTTTATTTGTTATAAGAAATTGATTCTATATAAGACCAATCCTTATTTATTTATTTATTTATTGTACTCTACTTAAAAAAAATCATTCATTTATATATATATATATAATTTTTTTAATAAAAAAATTAAAATTATAAAAATAATGCATTAAAAAATAATGACTACATTAATTTACCTTAAGACTCTAAACCTTAAATTTTAAAAATTAAAGTTATAAATTTAAAATAGTGATTTTTTTTAGGGTTTAGGGGTTAGGATTTTAAGGTTTAGGGTTTTAGGGTTCAGGGTTTAGAGTTTAGGGGTTTAGGGTTTGACGTGAACATGCTAATGATTATAATTAATGTTGTTTGTGATGTTATTTTAATTGAAAATGAACTTGAGAATGATTTTATAATAGATGAAAATATTTTTAATTAAATGGATAAATTAGAATGATTTTTAATTATTTTTTATATTTAATGTTGTGAATTGAAAATTAGAATGAATTTAAATGATGTGATTAGAATTAATTTACATGTATAAGCGAAAATAATTATACTCAATGTTGTATGTAATTATAATGTTGTGAATTGAAAATTAGAATGAATTTAAATGATGTGATTAGAATAAATTTAAATGGATAAGTGCAAATAATTATACTCAATGTTGTATGTAATTATAATGTTGTGAATTGAAAATTAGAATGAATCTAAATGTTGTAAATTGAAGATTAGAATAAATTTAAATAGTGTAAATTGATACCGTAATTAAATTATTTAATTTGAAACACATTATAATTTAGTTAATTCTCATTTAGAAATAAATATGATATGCTTTGACAATTTAATAAGCAACAATTAAAGTTAAAATGGATTGAAATAAAAAATTGAAACTAAAATTAAATTGAATATATATTAATTGTGTTTACAACATGACGACTAAAGCTCATAGCCTAAATGGCACACAGGGGGCGCCCAAAACTCTACAGGACCGAGAGGTCCCGTGCTCGAAACCCAGCTGGAGCGAAAATGATGAAAATTCGCGAATATTGGGTGGCCCAGTGGTGGGGGGTGTGTTGGTTGCCTTAGAAAGGCAACGGCTGGGCCCCGTTGCGAAAAGGCAACGGCCTCCACGCCCTTGCAAAAAGGCGACGGCCACCTGCCGTTGCCAAAAGGCAACGATTTTCTCCAAATTCGTTGCCTATAAAATAGCAACGACCATATTGGCAACGGCGGAGTGCCGTTGCCTTCTTGATTAGTGAGGGGGAATCCGTTGCCTTCCCCGTTGCCATTTTGGAAGTTTTTTGTAGTGTTACCCAACAAATAACATCATAACTTATAGCATCATAACTCGTAGATTTACCCAACAAATAGGTAGTGTTACCCAACAAATAACATCATAACTTATAGCATCATAACTCGTAGATTTACCCAACAAATAGCGCCGTCTGTGGGAGCGGAAGGGGAGATTGTTGAGTGTCAAATAATTGTTCCGATGAGCTCTCCAAGTGGGAGCTGTCCAAGCTAAATTGCACTTGGAGAGCCCTTCAAATCTGGTCTACAACACACAGTAGCATACATTAAGCTGCCTACATCACTGACATAAGGCATCTTACTCATCTGAGTCCTTTCTTGGCTGTTGTTCTTGGGACACATCTGATTGGACATCTTCTGATGCTGGTCAATTGGTGTGAATTGCTCCATCAACTCAACTGATCTCCATCCCAAGAATCACTTTAGCTTCACCTAGATCTTTCATCTCAAACTCACTTTTGAGAATCTCCTTAACTTGATTGATATCATTAATTGACTCACTAGCAATTAACATATCATTAACATACAACAGAAGATATGTAGTCGAATTTTCAACTCGTTTGAAGTAGACACAGCTGTCATAAGCTTCTTGTAAAACTAGCTGAACAAATGTACTCATCAAATCTTAAGTACCACTGTCTGTGTTTAAGACCATAGAGGGACTTTCTAAGTATATACACCTTGTCTTACCCATCTTTTATGTCCAACCCTTCTAGTATCTTCATGTAGATCTTCTCCTCGAGAGTCCCATGAAAAAAAGTTGTGGTCACATAATTATCACTACACTCATCAACCATCTTTCCATTATCACTACATAATTATCACTACACTCATCAACCCTCATTATTTTTCTCCCTTTCTTGTCTTTTTCCTTTTATTTTCCCACCTTCTTTTCAACCATTTTTTTTGACCTTTTCAAAAAAAATCGTAATTAATATATTTTCAAAAAAATAGGGACAATTCTGTTAAAAAAAAAATAGGGGCAATTTAGGAAGACTATTGATAAAATTAGAAAAAAGCAACAAACTTTTTGAAATAAAATTTAAGATCAAATGCGAGTAATTTTATGAAACTGAGGAAGTAGGAGATGAATATCCTTTTGACTTATTTTTGAAAACAGATGGTGCATGTTAGCTAGGATTAGAACTGTTACCACAACAAAAAAAAAAAGAAAAAAAAAAGAAGGGAAGTTACAAAAGTCATTGAAAATTTAATGCTTGAATTTTAAAACCATCATATTTGTAACAATCAAATTATTTTGACAAAATTTAAAAAACTGTTAATAGTGTGGTTATCTAATGCTATATATAGTCTATACTAACACCCAGTTTTGAGTATAAGAGATTAAATAGAAGGGTAATTAGTTTAACAGTACCAAAATGAACGAAAACAGAGGGATTATGACTAGTGCAGTAATTGTGATTATGAGTGTTATGATCATATGTGGGGCTTCTGCAGGGGGAGATATTACTAGTAAACTTGATTATGGAGTTGATGATTGTTTCAAGAGCTGTTCAATAGATTGTTATTTTAAATCTTCGAATCCCTCCCAATGCGTCATTTTATGTAAAGAAGTATGTGCACAACTTATAGCGCCAAAGCCCGCCAACCTTAATATTGATTGAAGATATATATGCCAATGGAATTAAGGATGTGGGTTTTATTCCCAATTGAAGATATGTAATAGTAATAATAATAATAACTACTCTCTATCAACAATTGTTAATTATGGAGTATATATATCGATCTTTATTTCGCAACAACGACATTATTTGAAAATTAAATGAGATATTACAAAATAAAATTTTGTATAATTAAATTAAATCTTCATGCAAATTAGTCATCCAATAATATTCCTGGCTAGAGGCCATGGTGTGGGACAGATTCTTTCACAAGCAAGGATACATCGTTGCCGTTTTTATAATAAGCACAAGCTTTATAATTAACATTTATTGAAACATTTTAAAAATGTTTCTGCATTTGCAACATATATCATCATAACACACATAATTATCACTGCACTCATCAACCCTCTTTTCATTATATTTTTATTTCTTTTTTTAATGCATTTTTGTTGTTAAATCTCTCCCTATTTATAGCATTTTTCACAATCTCGGGGAGATATTTTATTTAATTTTTGAGAGTCACGAGTAGTGTTTCCTTGATTAAATTCTGGCGGTTTGCATGCATGTCTAAGATCTCAAAACTCATAAAACGAAAATTTATATGATTATAGTTTATTTTTTCTAATTATTTAATTATGCATCAAATTTATTAAAATTATTAGTGGTTTCATTTAAATGTATTAATTTAATAACATTTTTTTAAGTGTTATTCGATTCAAAGACCCCTAAACCCCTTGGTATATGGGACATTTTTGCATTTTTTTTTCATTCATTCCTTAGTTTAGTTAATAGTATACGAGTTGTATCTCTAGCTTGTTTAGTATTTCTGATGCTTCTGGACTTCTATCGGTCCTTAATAAATTTGCCTTTTCCCAAAAAAAAAAATGCAAAATATAATTTTATTGGACAACAACTTTTCAACAATGCTCATTCTTTGGACGTACACATACCAAACCATATTAAAAAATTTAATATTGAAAAAATTGATATTGATATTGTACTAAAAATTTCGGTATAAAAAATTACGTGTCATATACAATACCAAATTTTTAGTATATACTGATTTATATCTAAAATATTGAACCATTATTTAATATCGAAATACCGGTATACCGATATATATACCTTAAATATTGAACCATCGTTTCATATTGAAATACCGATATATTGATTCATACTAAAAATATTGAACCACTTTTTCATACCGAAATAATGATATGTCAATTCATACCAAAAATATTAAAACATTGTTTCATAAATATCAAAATTAATTATTTAAGTTTTGAAATTTTTAGTTATTTTAATTTAAGAAATAATATAAAAATATAAATTATATTATAACATTTATTAAGATTTCACTATATATATATATATATATATATATAAATGATATGGAGTCCATAATGGGCTCCTTATGAGCCAAATTGATGATGTGGCATTATCCACCTCATTCTATTTAATTAATTAATTGCACTTATTTAAAAAATATATGATAGACTCCCTAAAATAAAAAGTGAGGCAGGTTTTTTCCTAATATTTAGGATGAAAAAAATTGTGTTTATAATAATTAGTTTATAATTAATATTTATTATATTAATAATACATTAAACTCACGTCACATAATATTATTATTATTATTTAAGCATAATTATATTTAGATGGAAAATATATTATCAAATCTTAATTGAATCTTGATTGATATATGTCGTTAGATCTGTATATATATCCCCTCTCCCTTCCCATATCGATGTACATTATATTTCTTGTTTTGCATGGTTCAACTCTACCAGAACCACAAGATTAATATTTTTTTCTTGTTGCATGATAAAAAATTTTCGTCCATACCAACATTGACTTAATTGAACTCAGGTTAGTCATTTTTGTTTCGAATTCTGCATTGTCAATGTACACGTTATAATGATGTATTGGATAAAATAGTATGTTTACATCTTAATGGTCGTGTGCTGAAAACCAAAAATTACATGCAATTAGATTTATGTATATTAATGGCCAACTTGTTTGCTTTTTTGAAATTTGTCAAAGCTAGCAATTTCACCATGAAGTATATATATTTATATCTTGTTCTCTTTTCTTGGGCGTCTTCACAACCAACTTCGTCTCATATATATTAGTATTTGTTTGAATATTGGACACTTATTATTATTTTTGTTGATTGTTTGATCCAATGAATATGATTTTCTGTCATTAATGTCTCTCTTTTATTACTCCGTATATATACGGAAGTAATTAAAAATAAATACACTCAACAAGTTGTTGATTTTCTTAATTACTATTCAACCAAATTTTAATTTTGTATGAGTCGACCGGCAAAAATAAATCTCTTAATTTCTATTCAACGAAATTCTTTTGTATATTTTTCTAGATTTTAATGATGGATGAAGAAACTCAAGAAGATGATACCTACATTCCTCAAGTCGAAAACAATCGTAAGCCATATGTTTGACAAGAGTTTTTCACCATTGAGAATGCATTCGCTTTCTACAACCAATATGCACGAGAGAGTGGGTTTAGTGCTAAAATACGTAATTCTAGGAAAGATAAGGAAACCAATGAAGTGGTTTGGAGAGAGTTTTCATGTAATAAGGAGGGCCAAACGAATGAGATATATCAAAAAAGGATAAAAAATAGTAAGCCGCGTACCGGAGAAAGAAATCGAGGTCAAGTTAGAGTAGGTTGCAAAGCAAATATGACAATAGTAAAGCAACAAACTGGGCCAAATTGGATTGTTAGCAAGTTTTTGGAGAGCCATAATCATGGTCTAACAACACCCAGCAAAGTTCACTTATTGCGATCGCATCGACAGGTGTCTGATACTAAAAAATCGTTAGTTGAACAATTTTCTCAAGCCAAT
This sequence comes from Galeopsis tetrahit, assembly GCA_963675135.1. NCBI lineage: Eukaryota > Viridiplantae > Streptophyta > Magnoliopsida > Lamiales > Lamiaceae > Galeopsis > Galeopsis tetrahit. Next base: position 65,065,270 of record OY776127.1, read on the forward strand.
ATACCAACTTACCAAAAGATGAGATTGATGGAAATTGATTATGGAGGTCCATCAAGCGTGGGGTGCACAGAGAGAGATATAAGAAATTACGAGCAATCTAAAAAAGAATTGCACAACACAGAGAGAGATATAAGAAATTACGAGCAGTCTCAAAAAGAATTGCACAAGGGACATGATGCTGAGACATTGATTCTCTCATTCAAGTCAGAGACGACAAAAAAATGCAGAATTCTTTTATGCCTATGAAGTTGATGAAAATAATAAATTCATTAGGTGTTTTTGGTCTGATGCTGTGTCGAGGAGATATTATATTTCTTTTGGTGATGTGATTGTATTTGATACCACGTACAACACAAATAAATATGGAATGATCTTTGTTCCATTTACTGGGGTGAACCATCATGGTCAGACAATTATTCTCGGTTGTGGATTTCTGAGTGATGAAAAAACTGAATCATTTGTATGGTTGTTCAATAAATTGATGGAAGTGGTGACAAAAGGACCACCGGGTATAATCATCACAGATCAAGATCCTGCAATGACGAAAGCTATTGCCCAAGTTTTTCCACAAACATTTCATCGTTACTGCATATGGCATATCTTAAACAAGTTTTCAGAGAAGATAAATCCGATAACTTATCGAGACCATTATCCTGGAATAAAACATGTGATTTTTAATGCTGAGTCGCCTGAAGAATTTGAACTAAAATGGAATGAGATGATGAAAGCTACAAAGTTGGATGATAATGGGTGGTTGCACACTATGTATAATTTGCGACAACGGTGGGTTCCGGCGTACGTAAGACACATTTTTAGTGCGGGAATATCAAGTAGTCAACGAGCAGAAAAGTGCACATTCTTTCTTCAAAAAGTATGTATCAAGTCATAATTCCTTGATGGATTTGATCACCCGATTTAATTGAGTTCTTAGAAATCAACGACATAATGAATTAAAAGATGATCATGTTGACATAAATGAGCGACCGAAGTGCAAATCGGTGTGTGATTCACGTATTCTACAACGCTAGAATAAACGACCGCAAGTATACGGTGTCTATCATAGTGAAGTAAGTACGAGGTCGATCCCATGAGGAGGTATAGCGTAAAAGTGTATTTTGTTAACAGAATTCTATTTACCTACACTCTAGAGCTATAAAAACCTCCCCAACAACGGCGCCATAAACTTTATTCACGTATTCTACAACGCTAGAATAAATGACCGCAAGTATACGGTATCTATCGTAGTGAAATAAGTACGAGGTCGATCCCACAAGGAGGTATAGCGTAAAAGTGTATTTTGTTAACAGAATTCTATTTTGACGCGGTCGATAAAGTGAATGTGGTGAATTACCCTAAAATTTCCTACCAAGTTGTCACAAATAAGCAATAAAGAATAATAACGAATCGATCAACTAACATGCAAATCAAGAAAACGAGAAGTAAAACGGATGAAATGCAAGTATGAGAGGGTAGGTTCTAAAGCATATGCAATACTAATGAATCCATCTATTATTAACTATCTACTTAAGTGGTGTTCATGCTTTATCTATAAGATTGATCACATAATAATGAATTAAAAGTTCTTTCGATCCAAGTAATCCAAAGGAAATATCACACAAGTTAGTATCTCTACCTAAATTGCACAATAAGACCCAATCAAGCTCCTAAGATCATCACACATCTTCCTAATCATTGTTCATCTTTCAATCTCACAATAAAATTAGGTCAAATGCTTGCAATCAATTAATCAAAGTAGATTTCTCCACCTAATTCAATTAACTAGGATTAACACATCATCATTGTACACTAATGACATGCTTTTAAATGAAAATCAAGCATCCAAATAGAATTAAACCACACCAACACCAAATAAGCAAAACATTAATTCATAAACTTCAACAAGAGTATTTACAAGGCTCTAGAACCAAAAGTGTTCTAGCCACTAACTAGCATAGTCAAATTACAAAATCAATTGAAATAACTAAGTAAAAAGAAAGGGGAAAGAGGAAGCTTAGTCTAGAATGTGGTAGAGAATTGAATTTTCAAGCTATTGCATCATTTCTTCCTTGATTTGATGGAGAAATGAAGAGTAAATGGCCAAAACACCTCTAAGTATGTGTAACTATGTGTGGAATTTGAGGAATTGGGGGAGAATTTCTTGGGTTTTAAGAATGAGGCCTTATATAGTGTTGGGGTAGGGCTTAAGGGTGAAAATTGCACTTAGGTCCTTGGAAATTGGACAAAATATGTAAAAGGCACCGAGAACAGGGGTGACTCGGCCGAGTTGGTGTGTTAAACTTGTGGCCAAAATCTTCAGGGCTCGGCCGAGTTATCCCACTCGACCGAGTGCAATTCATTCTAGGGATCAAGTTTTGCTTCATGGCTCGGCCGAGTGTAATTCATTCCAGGGACCAAGAGTCATCTCAGAGCTCGGCCGAGTTGTCCCACTCGGCCGAGTGCAATGCCTCTCGATTCGGCCGTGTTCGGTCACTCGGCCGGATGATTAATCATTCCAGATTCTGCATCCTTCAGTAGCTCGGTCGAGTGGTCCAACTCGGCCGAGTTGTCTCTCAAAATTCTTCCTCGCACTCGGCCAGATAAGCTAGCTCGGCCGAATGGAGAACTCTTCCATTTTCTGCCTCGATTAGGGGTTCGGCCGAGTTGGTTAGCTCGGCCGAGTTGTTGGGCACTCCAAACTTGTTTCGTGCATATCTTTCGCCTCGGTTGTCCGATTGACTCGATTCCTTAGGCTACTCCACTCCGTTTTTTGAGGTGAACCCAACGGTGCACTCCTCTTCCTGATCCAGTAAAGTGTGGTTGGTGTTTTGCTTCAAATTCCATCGTATTTCCTACAAAATCGACAAAACACAACCTTTCTCTCATTTTGGCTCAAATCATCATAATCAATGCATAAATCAATGAAATCTCATCAAAAACATGCTTCACATGTGCCTCCAAAATGTGTAAATTCCACCCGAATCAGTGTGGCCACTAGAATCGCAAACGAGTAACGTGTATACAAAGGAGAAATTTTTGCGCTTTCAAGATGAGATTGAAGAAAGTATTGCATATTGTATTAATCTGGAGATGAGTTGCGAAGAGAATGAGGTTTACAATGTTAGAAGGGTTGATAAAGGAAATGGGTCTCGACATCGACGTCTTATATATGACAAGCTAGTGGATAAAATTTCATGCAGTTGTAAAATGTTTGAGTTTGAAGGAATACTGTGTAGGCACATGCTTCAATACTTCAGAGTCAAACAAATATTTGAGTTATCTGATAAATACATCATGCATAGGTGGACAAAAAATGTAAAAATTGGAGTGCTTATAGATAAAAATGACGCATGTATTACTGGAACTGAAGATGCATCCTTGATTGCTCGTCATGGGAAATTGTCTTATGTTGCAACATTATTGGTAGATGATGCATCCTTAACTAATGCTAGCACTGCCCTTGTACTAAATGCTCTTGAAGATTTGCATATTAAAGTAAGAAAAATAAATAGTGGCCAAGAAGTGAACTCACAACGTTTAGAGGAGCAATTTGATGAAGACCATTTAAGTATCATTGACCCTTCAAAAGTGAGGGCAAAGGGATGTGGAAAGAGAATACAATCGTCGAAGGAAAAAAGTATTCTCAAGAAAAGAACGTGTCGTGGATGTGGACTTCGTGGACAATCACATGACAAACGCAATTGTCCAAAACTGGATCCAAAATTGGATAGATATTCATTAATTTAATTATTCTTACATATTTTATAAACTCTTATTGACAAAAAAATATATAAATACTTAACCTTTTTATTGCATAATGTGGGTAGATCAACTATGAATGAGGACCAAAGTGACTCTAGTGATTTTAATGATGATACAAATGATTATACTTCTATTTCAGGTAACATATTTTACAACAAATTATTCTTCATAAAAAATGTTTATACTAATTATTTCTTACTTAACAATGTTTGTTAGGTAATAATGTTGAACAAAACACAAGCATTCTGGATTGAGTTCTCTGCAAATTTCATTCACATACAAATAGACAACGATACCATGGTAGTGAAGCTCCAATGATTCGTTTTTAATTTTTTTTTTCATTGTGATAGTACTCATGGTTTAGTGTGAATGATAAATTTTTTGAATTCTTTATTTTTTATATATTTAGTTTTGTTTTTCGTTGTTAAGAAATTATATACTCCTATAAAATGACTTTTCAAAATATTAAATTGAATATTCAATTAAGATTTGATAATATATTTTTCATCTAAATATTATTATACTTAAATAATAATAATAATATGTGACGTAAGTTTAATGTAATATTAATATAATAAATATTAATTATAAATTAATTATTATCAACACAAATTTTTTCATCCTAAATATTAGGAAACCTACTTGACTTTTCTATATTTTAGAGAGTCTATCATATATTTTTTAAATAAGTAAAATTAATTAATTAAATATAATGAGGTACACATCATCATTTGACTTGTAAGGAGCCCATTATGGGCTCCATATCATTTCTCTCTCTATATATATAGATACATAGATAGGTAGAGGATACCGAAATAACGCGCTATAATCGTTTTACATACCTTTATTATACCATATTTTTAATAATTATAATATTTTTTTAAGTACGAAAATTTTAGTATACCAAAATTTATGTATTTTTTCAACTTTTTTATACATAACAAATAAATGACTTTCTACTATTGTGAAAGATATTCTTTGTTTGTGTGTGTGTGTTTTTTTTTTTTGCGTGCTTTAAATCTTCCTTTATTAAGTGGTTAATTTTTTTGTCTTTAAAAAAATTATTTTAAGAAAATCGTTGATGTTGCTGGTGTTGGATTAAAAATGACACCAATTCATTTGAACGTGGCATGGGTTAAAAATGACACCAATTCATTCGATCAAATTAAAATTGTCGGATTAAAAAGACTTAAATTAGGGCTAGCAAATCGTGCTATCGTGTCGTATTTCGTGTCGACACGATAGTGACATGACATGATAAGCCCAAACACGAACACAATACGATAAGAATCTGTGTCGACACGACACGAACACGATAATTTTCGTGTCGACACGACACAACACGATAACAACACGATAATTTTCGTGTCGACGTGACACGACACGATAACGACACGTAACACGATAACAACACGATAAGAAAATAAATCAATTTAAAATTGTATTAAATATATAAAAAATAATATATTTATATAAATATAAAAAATTATCGTGTCATTATCGTGTTATTATCAGATACGTGTCATTATCGTGTCGTGTCATATCAGGTAAATAACAGGTTAACGGGTTGTTAACAGGTTAATGGGTTACCTGTTAATTTTATCGTGCTTAACGGGTTGACACGAACCCGACACGAAATTTTTGTGTCGTTATCAGGTCGACCCGATAACGACACGAACCCAATAAGGCCAAACACTAACCCACAATTTTCGTATCGGATTCGTATCGTGCTATTGTATCATGTCGAAAATTGCCACCCCTAACTTAAATTAGATAAAATTGGATTAAGTAAGTGAAGGACATAAATTGAATTCGCCATTAGTTACCTAACGCAAATTGATATGAAAATATTTTATTTATAAACATATTAGGTTACTCAATTATTGAGTAAATACGTACAGTACATGCATTATTTAGCATAATCTTCTCTTGACCTGCATGAACTTCATGCTTTGCAGTACGTATTTGAACAAGCATTTCTGCAGCTCGACATTTCTTAAATGGTTTGGATCTTGGTACATAGAAATGGACATCAATTAGGATTTGTGGTCATTGGTTCGCGTGAAATAGAGTTGGATTACATAACTAAGGCTTATATATGGTCTGATCATTTTTTTTAAATCCACGTGAAAGGTACTCAATTACTCCATAGCCATGGTTATTGTGAAATGGAAAGTCGCAGAAACCTAACGACACTTTTGAAGATGAAAAGTCCATTTCCCTAAACCCTAATCCTCCATAGCCATGGAATACTCATCTGAAAATAGACATCAATAGTAATAAATAGGCTTTGTGATCATTGGTTCGCATGAAATAGAATGCTCGATTACTAAACAAGGAGTGGGTATTAACGTAGAAAATCTGAAAAATGTATGGCCAAAGAGACAAAATTAAGGTTCCTAGTTCAAACTTTGGTCCACCCTAGGGGTGTAAGTGAGTCGAGCCTACTCGCGAGCTACTCGTGCTCGACTCGAAAAAATATCGAAATCGACTCGAAGTTAATCGAGTCGAGTCGAGTTTCGAGCTACTCGAGTACCTACCGAGTTCGAGTTCGAGCTCATAAATACTCGGCTCGAAAGGCTCGCGAGCCTAATCGAGCTTGAACAATATTTACTATTTTGCCATTAATATATAATTTATATTTATATACGAGTAATCAAGTCGAGCTCGAGTTTATTTTAGAAAAAATATGTTTTAAAATTAATTTTGAAAATTATATAGGTAATCGAGTCGAGTCGAGCGCCGAACTCGAGTTTATCGAGTTTCTTATCGAGTCGAGCTCGATCTTTAAAATTTTAGGCTCGGCTGAGTCGAGTCGAGTTTCGAGTATAACAATCGAGTCGAGTTTTGAGCTCAGCACTACTCGGCTCGACTCGACTCGTTTACACTCCTAGTCCACCCCAACGTAAGTAATTATTTAGGGTTCTAATCTTGGTTATGGTGAAATGTGTGGATAAAGTGGATTGACGGCCAGTTTTTAATTTAAGAAATAATATAAAAATATAAATCGTATTATAACATTTATTAAGATTTCAGTGTATATATTTCGGATACCAAAATAACACGCTATGATCGTTTTACATACCTTTATCATATCGATATTTTTAATAATTATAATATTTTTTTTCAGTACCAAAAGTTTAGTATACCAAAATTTATGTGTTTTTTCAACTTTTTCCCACACCCATACATAATCAATAAATGACTTTCTACTATTGTGAAGATATTCTTTGTGTGTGTGTGTTTTTTTTGGTTTGTTTGGTTTAAATCTTCCTTTATTTAGTGGTTAATTTTTTTAGACTTTAAAAAAATTATTTTAAGAAAATCATTGATGTTGCAGCTGCCCGGCGTTGGATTAAAAATGACACCAATTCATTTGAACACGTGACATGGAGGCGCATGTGCCAAGTTTCAACTTTCGATCAAATTAAAATTGTCAGATTAAAAAGACTTAAATTAGATAAAATTGGAATAAGTAAGTGAAGGACAAAAATTGAATTCGCCATTAGTTACACAACGCAAATTGATATGAAAATATTTTATTTATAAAGATTTTAGGTTACTCAATTATTGAGTATATAAATACAGTACATGCATTCTTTAGCATAATCTTCGATCTCTTGACGGGAAAATATCACAAACAGTCCTGTAACTTTGGTTGAATCCGCGTTTGATCCTTTATCTTTTAAAATTATCGTCTGTAGTCCTTTTATTATCGCAACAGGTCCTTTTCGACAAAAAATTAAAAAAATGAATTGAATTCACATGTGCTGGTCACGTGAGTGTCAAATTCCAACGAATTTGCTTACGTGTCATTCCACATCACTAACTATTGAGAAAAAAAATCACAAATGGTCCTGTAACTTTTATTCAATCTCACATTTGGTCCTTTATCTTTTTAAATTCTCACCTGCAGTCCTTTTATCTTTATTTTCTACAAAAAAAAAAAAAAAAAAACTTAAACCATATATTAATTAGACACCACATATAATCCTCACTCTCTGATCAATTACGTACCTTCAAATTGTTGTCACGATACACATGAGCATTGAATGGGACAGGGACAGACCCAGAACTCGTGGTTAAGGAGGGCAAATTTTTTTAATAATTCAAAACACTAATATATATATATATATATAATTATACTCCCTCCGTCCCACAAAGATAGCCAACCACACTTATTTTATCTCCTCTGTATATTTATTTTAATTTTCATACACACTATACACAGATGAAGGGAGTATTAATAATTAAGTTTCTAAAATACATTTATCAATACAGTAGGATCATCTTTTTATCAATAATAATTTATTAAATTAATCTAACATTAATTGTATTTAATTTAAAAAATACTAAAAACATTAAAATATTATATTTTAATTTTAATATAAAAAAAATATATATATATATAAGAGGGTGGGATCGATGGGGTGTCCATGGCCCCTTAACACTACAAAAAACGCGAGGTATAGGGACGGACATATGCCGACGGATTATAGTCTGTCGGCAATGCCGACGGATATGCTGACGGAATGCCGACGGATTTGGAAAGTCAACATACATGCTGACGGATTTCGGTGCCGTCAGCATTTCCCTCGGTAAATGCTGACGGAACCGAAATCCGTCAGCATTTACCGAGGGAAATGCTGACGGATTTCCATCCGTCGACATTTACCGAGGGATAATGCCGACGGATATTTAGAAAAGCGTATGCCGACGGACATGCCGACGGATAATCCGTCGGCATCCGACACGTTGAATCCGCACCGCCTCGTTTTCCAAAAAAGGTAACGGTTACCATTAATATAGGGCGGTTGGCGAGGGAAATGCCGACGGAATATCCGTCGGCATTTTTTTTTTTTTTATATAAAGGCCTGATATCAGAATGTTTGGCGAAAAAAAAAAAAAGGGGAGTGCGTGAGCGAGGCTTCGGTGGGGAAGACGAAGACGAGGACGAGGCTATTGAAGCAAATTTCTCCGATTACATCGATACGGTACGTTTTCTTAATTAGTTCTATTACTTAGTTTTAATACTTATATATGTTTATGCATGAATATATGTAAATATGAATAATTTAATGTTGATTTGCATGTTATATTGATTTAGTTAGTTGTTAAAATATTATGATCATGTTAGTACGAATGTTAGTTAATTTAATTTGTTGATTAAGAATAATTTTGATAGAGTTGTTTTTTAAGGTTAATTTACTACTTAATTGTTATATGTATACATTAATCAATTGTTATATAGTTAATTACTAGTTTAATTTAATGGTGTAATTTTGATATAGAATATTTTTAATGTAGGTAGTGCATGTTTCAATCAATTGTTTAAATTAGTTTAGATATAGTGGTTCGACCGTTGGATCACGTTGTAATTAGGAATATGTTGATTAAATTAGGAATACGCTATATTAGTAAAAAATTTAAATTAGGAATATGTTCATTAAATTGATAATTATTGACCCAATTAGAAAATTATTATTTTAATTAGTTTTAGGTTTGTTAATTTAGGAATATATATGTTCAATTTTTTATTATTGATTAAGTTAGGTAGAAAAATAATAATTAAATTAGGTTATTGTTCATTAAATTAGGAATATGTTGATTAATTAAATTAGGAATATGCTATATTAGTAAAAAATTTAAATTAGGAATATGTTCATCAAATTGATAATTAGAAAACTCCAATTAGAAAAGTATTATTTTAATTATGTTTAGATTTGTTAATTTAGGAATATGTTAATTTAGAAATATTTTTAATTTAGGTGATGTATGTTTCAATCAATTGTTTAAATTATTAGTTAATTAGATGGTTCGACGGTGGTATCACGTTGTAATTAGGTTATATATATATTGTTTTGATTTAAATTAGGAATATGTTGATTAAATTAGTAATTGATTAAATTAGGAATATGCTATATTTGTAAAAATTTTAAATTAGCAATATGTTCATTAAATTGATAATTAGTAAAATTATGTATTTTTTATTGAGTGAAACAGATGAGTGAACAAGTACCGAATCAGGGTTCGGGTTCGGGTTCGGGTTCACGTCGTAGGTCGTCACTTTGGTCACGTGCAAGGAGGTCTCGGGATGAATCAGTTCCTGTGACGGCTCCTCCTCCTCCTCCTGTGGCAGTGTCGCCGCCGCCGCCGACTACGATGTCGGTTGGTTCGTCATCCTCTTCTCGTCAGCATCCTGTTCGAGACACAAGGCAACCCGTTGATATCGTTTCAGGAAGGTAAGTCAATAATTCTAATGTTTGATGAGATTCAATAACGATTAACTTTATTTATTTATTTATAATGTGTTAGTTTATAAATTTGTTAATAATTTTACAGGTTGATGCCCGGTAATGAGGTGTCCAGGATATGCACAAAATCCTTTAAGGATTGCAAGATTTCTAAGGGTGCTATCACTTGGTCGAAGGTGCCACAATCTAAAAAGGATGATTATTTCGAGGAGTTCCAGGTATATAATTACAATATTTAAAGTTTATTAAATAACTAATTATTCATATTATTTGATAAATATGTCGAATATTTATTTGTATAGAAAAAGGCCCGTTGGGATACGACGATCTACTCGGACGCCGTTATTTACCAGAAGTGGAACAATCTTTGTTCTACTCGGTACACGAACACGATGTACGACTGGAGAAAGGCCTGGCGTGATGAAGACAAAAATCTTGATCTGGGGAAAGACGAGGATGGTGTTGACCTGTGGGAGTCGTTGGTTGAGAAGTGGATGGAGCAGGATTACCAAGACAAGTGTGACAAAGCTCGGGCCAACCGCAGAACCGACGTTGGAGGCGGGATGGCAGTGCATCGGGGGGGAGCTCGGTCCGTCCTCGAGCAATCACTTGCTCTCGTAAGTTTTATTTAATTATTTAAAAATTAAATAATTATAGTTAATTATTTTATATTAGTTATCCAAATGAATTTGTATATGTTTATTTGATACGTAATAGGAGCGGGAGACTGGACGTCCCCACACCCACTTGGATCGGCTGAGCCTTCTTCATCCGTTTAATGCCGATACACAGACGTCCACCTACGGGCGCACTACTGACCTCCACGTAAGTTTAATTAAATTTATGTATTAATTACATTATATATATATATATAGATAATTAAATTAATTTTAATTTTTTAATTATGTAGTTGAGCGTCCGACAGAGGATTGAAGAGGCTGAGACGCAAGCCACCGCTACTGCTTCATCCGGAAGCAGCGGTACCCCTCCGGTTGTTGACGTGGACCAGCTTTACCTTGACGTTGCCCCGACCTCCAAGGGAAGGGTCCTTGGCCTTGGTGGGATGAGCAGCGCCGTGAGGACACCAAGTGGTCGGTCGGCCCGGAGTGCATCGCAGCCGTCCGTATCCTCCACTGCCGTCCCGGATCCGAACGTCATGGCAACGTTCGAGAACTACTTCCGCCTCTGGAGTACCAATGCGGGTCGGACGTTGGGGATGTCTGCTGAGCAGATCGAGGCCATCTATCAACAGACGATGGGGCAACCACCGCCAGCTCCAGCTCCAGCTCCAGATCAAGATGCAGGTCAGGCCGACGGTGGCAACGTCAACTTGAATGATGGTATGGATGAATATTTTAACTTTCCCGGCACTGACAACTTTCCTGGCAACTATCCTGGTTGAACAATTTGAACAATTTAATTTTGTGTTGAACTAATTTATTTTTTTGTTGAACTTATTTAATTTTCTGTTGAACTTATTTAATTTTCTGTTGAACTTATTTAATTTTCTGTTGAACTTATTTATCTTTATGTATATATTTATGTTTATGTTGAAAAATATGTTGAACTATATATTGCAGTTTATTGGTGTATAGATGAAAATTGGGTGCATTCATTTGTTTCATTGAGTACAAAATAATCTCATTTAGAGTGCATTCTAGATATAGATTTAAACCACTTGAAGAGTGCATTTTAGTACAAATTAAAATAGCCTCATATAGAGTGCATTATACATATATTTAACCAAACCACTTGAAGGTGGTAGATGCAACCATGACAACTAGCACAATCAAAATGATTTTTGTTCACTTTGATTAAATCCTTGATTTCTTCAGCCAAATTCTTGATCTCTGTAACCAATTTCTTCATCTCTTGAGTCATTTTCTTCATGTCTTCAGTTTCTTGGTCACTTTGATTAGATTCTTGATTCTTGTCAACAACACACTTTTCTAAAGTGTCAGCCCATACAAAGAAACCACATCCACCGCCATCACTTTGGGAGTCAGGACAATTATGAAATATCCTCCCTTTACTTCTAGGTTGTTTAGAAGCATATGTACGACATGCCTTTCCACAATAACAAACAAGGCCTTGCTGAAATCGAATAGAAGATGAAGAAGACATGATATTTCTTTGCAAAACAGAAAAAATCGAATATGGTGTGTGTGAGCTTTGTGTTGTTGCTATATATACAAAAAATTGAATTAATTAATAAAAAAAATAATAATAATAACACGCCAAATGCCGACGGAATTAAGTTTCCGTCGGAATTCACCATTTGATAAATGCCGACGGATAAACCGTCGGCATTTATCTTGACCGACGGAAATTCTGGGCGGTGAAATGCCGACGGAATTTAGTTTCCATCGGAATTCACCATTTGATAAATGCCGACGGATAATCCGTCGGCATTTATCTTGACCGACGGAAATTTTGGGCGGTGAAATGCCGACGGAATTAAGTTTCCGTCGGAATTCACCAATTTGATAAATGCCGACGGATAATCCGTCGGCATGTACCTTGACTGACGGAAATTTTGGGCGGTGAAATGCCGACGGAAAGATAAGTCCGTCGGCATATCCGTCGGGAAATCCCTAAAACTTTCTTTTTTTCCACTTCACTTTCGTATTGCAAATTTACACCAAAACTTTCTACTGCCTAATTTTCCACTTCACGCTCGGGTATTCAGAAACATCAAATTACGGTACATTTTCTACCATTTTTAATTTACTCTATATATAAAATTCAATATAATGTAATTACATGTGTTATATATAATAAGTTTTGTTTGAATTTATTATAAGTTTAGTTTAGTAATGTGTTGCTCCACTTAAATGTTTAGCAGATGGATTTGCCTGACCGTCGTTGGATGTATTGTACTCCTAGAATGATTAGAGGAAATGTGAATGTGGAATTTTATAATGAACTCGTGTTATTTGTTGAATTTGCAAAAAGCCAGCCACATTACATGAGTGGAAATTGCATTAGGTGTCCGTGTAATGCTAAGAAATGTCAGAATAAGCAATATAAAGAGATTGATGAGGTCCTAGTGCATATTGTGAAGAATGGTTTCGTTGATAATTATTATAATTGGACTAGTCATGGCGAAACACGTTGGCCTTATAGATTTGATGAAGTGTTTTACTATTACACTACTGGAATCTATCAACTTGAAGCAAATTTCGATCATGTTGGCACTAGTAACGAGGTAGAACAACGGTTTGGGGACGAAGAACAACAGTTTGGGGACGAAGAACAACATTTTGGGGACGAAGAACGACAGTTTGGGGACGAAGAACAACAGTTTGGGGACGAAGAACAACAGTTTGGGGACGAAGAACCGAATATGTATCAAACAATGATCAGGGAAGCTGGCTTTTCAAACATGGAAGAGGAGCCGACGAATGAGGCATTTCGGTTTTATGAGATGCTCAAATTAGTCGAAGAAGATTTATATCCGGGTTGTGAATCTCACTCACAGTTGTCATTTAATGCACGACTCATGAACATTAAGACCGAGAACAAGCTTTCTAACAGGGCATATGAGCAAGTGACACAGTTATGCAGTGAAATTTGTCCTCAAAATAATAAGGTGCCTACGACGTTTCATCAAAGCAAACAAATGTTGAAGAATGTTGGTTTGCCGGTTGAGAAGATTGATTGTTGTGTGAATGGTTGCATGTTATATTGGGGTGACGAAAATAGCAGTCTGAATATGTGTAGATTGTGTGGCCATCCCCGGTACAAAGAGGCACGTCGAAAGGGACCTGGTGGTCAATCGAAGAAGACAAAGAAGAAAGTGCCATATAAGAAGATGTACTACCTTCCTATCATTCCCCGTTTGATGAGATTATATCAATCAAATGCCACTGCACAACACATGACGTGGCATGCTACAGATTCCTCTTCGGCTGAGTCGAGGGAGATGCGACATCCGGCAGACTCAGAGGCCTGGAAACATCTTGACAACGTGTTTCCAAATTTTGGTTGTGAACCGAGGAATGTGAGATTAGGTTTGTGTACTGATGGTTTTGCACCGTTTGGGATGCATGGGAAGCAGTATTCTTTGTGGCCGGTGATACTGACTCCATATAATCTTCCTCCGTGGATGTGCATGAAACCTCAAACAATGTTTCTGACTGTATTGGTGCCTGGACCAACGAATCCAAAGGACAAACTGGATGTTTATCTCCAACCTCTTATAAAAGACTTGATCTTCTTATGGGAGAATGGAGTCCAAACATACGATGTTTTTAGAAAGCAGAACTTCACGATGCGTGCTGCTCTTTTATGGACCATTAGCGACTTTCCTGCATATGGTATGTTGTCCGGGTGGAGTACGGCCGGAAAGAAAGCATGTCCGTATTGTATGGAGAATACTGAAGCTTTCAGTCTCCCGGTGAGTAAAAAAGTTTCATGGTTCGATAATCACCGTAGGTTCTTACCTCAAGGTCACCCGTTTCGAAGAAATAAGAAGAACTTCGTAAAAAACAGAGCAGTCACAAACAATCGACCTCCACTACGAGATGGTATTTTATACATTTATTTAATAATCGAGTACTAAACGTATATTTATCTATTGCTTTTAGTGTCACTTATAATTTACTCTCCGTACAGGACGTAGGTTGTTATATGAGGTTCAAGTGACGGGGTTGAAAAAAAGTACTGAGGAAAATGCAGCGGAACACAACAGAGGAATTGAGGGTGGTTGGAACAAAAGGAGTATTTTTTGGGACTTACCATACTGGAGTTCACTATTGATACGACACAATTTGGATGTGATGCACATTGAAAAGAATGTGTTTGACAATGTGTTCCACACAATCATGAACACGGAAGGCAAGACGAAAGACACTCCAAAGTCTCGGGAGGATTTGGACACTCTTTGTCGCCGTCCAGAGTTGAAAAAGGATGAGCGTACAGGTAAATTTCCAAAGGCTAGCTACACACTGGATAAGCCACAAAAACAAAGATTGTGTAGGTGGATAAAGGAGTTGAACTTTCCGGACGGCTACGTGTCGAACTTGAGTCGATGCGTAGACACAACAACGGGTAAGGTTGCAAGGATGAAGAGTCATGATTGTCATGTATTTATGCAACGCTTGATACCGATTGCGTTCCGAGAACTTCTTCCTCTCAATGTGTGGAGGGCTATCACTGAATTAAGTCTATTTTTTAGAGATTTAACGGCTACAACGATCACGATCGATGATATGATTCGTTTAGATGAAGACATTCCAGTGATTTTGTGTAAGTTGGAACAAATTTTTCCACCTAGCTTCTTTAACTCGATGGAACACTTACCCGTTCACTTAGCGTATGAAGCGAGAATTTGTGGTCCGGTGCAATACAGGTGGATGTACCCATTTGAAAGGTAAAATCTTACTTTTTTTTATTTCATTACAATTACACATGCATTCATATAAGTTTTATATATATATATATGTGTGTGTATATCAGGTATCTCCACAACTTGAAACGCAATGCTAAACAAAAGGCAAACGTTGAAGCATCGATTGTGAATGCTTATCTGAATGAAGAGGTTGGCATGTTTTGTTCTTATTACTTTGAAGACCACGTCAACACAAAGTTAAGAAGTGCTCCACGTAACTTCGGTGGTACACCCGCTGACGATATCAGTGAAGAGGTCGATGGAATGCTCTCCATATTCAAGTCTAAGGGACGGCCAATAGGAAAACCCACTGAACGATATTGGGAGACGAACTCGGAGGCGGAAATAGCACAAACGTATGTGTTGTTGAATTGTGATGAAGTTCAGCCATACATCGAGTAAGTATTTCATATATAAATCGTCTATTTAAATACCACTTCATTTATGTCATTTAATATTAACCAAGTTTTTGAATGTTGTGAATTAGGATGTACGCTCAAGAACTACGACGAGCAGAACCAAACATCTCAGATGCATATATAGATGCTCGTATTCAACGTGAATTTTCCCGATGGTTCGAACGTTATGTGAGTACCATTTAATTAATTATGTTTTACGTAAATAAATTAATATTTATTTTAATTAATTTTAAAATGAGCCGTATAGGGACGGGATAACGCTCTAGACAGTCGATTCTTACGAGATCTCAGCAAGGGACCACTACGTCGTGTAAAGACTTACAACGGTTATATTGTGAAGGGCTACAAATTTCATACGTCTGGGTATGCATCGACAAAGGCAACTACCAACAGTGGCGTCTGCGTTAGCAGTGCGAATTACAATGCAGATGCAAGTGATTACTTTGGGGTGTTACGGGAAGTCGTCGAAGTAGAATATCCAGGATATCCAACAAAGACTGTAGTGTTGTTCAAATGTCATTGGTTTGATTCAGGCCATCTAGGAACAAGAATTCACCCGGAGTACAAGCTCGTTGATGTTAGTTCGAAAAGGGCGTATGTTGGGGATGATCCATTTGTATTTGCCCATCAAGTATCTCAAGTATACTACTGCACATATCCGGGAGCTCCACGTGGTTATGAATGGCACGCTGTTTGCAAAGTAAAGGCAAGGTCAATGGTAGAAGTCCCTAAAAAGGACAAAAATACTGAAGATGAATCTCCATTTCAAGCAGAACAAATAGAGACTCCAACTGAAGTCTTTACGGGAGATTTCAATCTTTCTGTACCCTTGACGGTTGCAAATCCCCAATTAATCGAAATTGAAGGTGAAGAGGAGGGGGATGAAGAAGAGGATGAAGATGAGGATGAAGAGGAGAATGAAGAGGAGAATGAAGAAGATGAGGATGATGAGGAGGAGGATGAGGAAGATGATGATGATGAGGAGGAGGATAAGGACGAAGAGGAGGATGAAGACGATGAAGATGAAAATTAATTCAATTAATGTAATGTATTTATTTCTTATTTTATAAAAGTTAATTAATTATTTATCATTTAGGTACAAATTATAAAAATTAAATTTACTATAAATATAAGCCACAACCAATATATTTATTAATATATGTGGAAGAAATGAATTTCGTGATTTTTTAAAAAAATATTTTGGTAATTTAGTAGGTCTAGTATATAGAAAAAATTGAATTAATTAAAAAAAAAAAAAAAAAACGCCAGTATGCCGACGGAATTAACTTTCCGTCGGAATTTACTTTCTGAACAACAGCCGACGGATTATCCGTCGGTATTTATATATGTCCGTCGGAATTCACAATTTGATAAATACTGACGGATAATCCGTCGGTTTCGAGGCATTATATAAAACCGGTTTTCTTTCACATCTTCTTCCTTCATCTTCCCATCTTCTCCGTTCCATCTTCTCCGTTCCATTTCTTTCAATTTGAATTTCAAAACCATCCATTTCTCATTACAATCCATTTCTCTTAAAATCTCTTCCATACCTCCCAAACCATATCAAGGCAAATTAAGGCGATTGATTGCAGAGAAAAAACAGCACCCTCACTGGAAAGAGAAACAAAGAAAGGGAGAGGAGAAATTGTGTTTTTGTAATTTTGTTTTCAGAAGAAGAAAATGATGTTTGAGAGGCATCCAACTTTTTTCACAAACTGCAAACTATAAGAGGTATGTACATGCCTTGAATTGATAAAGTTGAATCTTTTCTATGTTGTACAAACTTTTTTTTTTAAAAAAAAATCACCTATATATGCTTTCACTTTTACTCCTCACTTCCCTTTTTATTCTCCTCTTTAATTCATTTTTCTTTTTTGTTACATCAACAACTATAAAAATCAATGTTTTTGAGTTCAATGTCAGCATAAGCACAGGGTCGGATGTTCATGGCCGCCGTCGATCGATGCCGCCGCGTGTTTCGAAGAAAGTCGCCGCCGTCGCGTCTTTTGAAGAAGGACGCCGCTGCCATTTCTTTCTATTAAACTCGAAGATTATCCGATATCTCAACCTCTAATTTCAGCCTAACTTCTGACTTTTATTTATTTAAAATTATATGTTTTTGTTCAATTTTTTGGTTTGGAATCTGTGTTATGTGAGTTTAGGGTTTAGGAAAGTAGATTTTTACAGATTTTTTTTTAAGAATATTTTATTAGGTACTTTATTTATTTTTTATTGGTTTCAAAAAGTAATTTAATGTCTTATCTTGTAAAAATGTATTTTTATATTCATGAATATGAAATTTTGGTTTGACTGCAAGAGAAATCGCGTTTTGTTTTTCCTTTTGTGGTAATTTTGACAAACCAATGCCAATTAATTGTCCCCTCTATTGTATCCATTCTTTCTATTTCGACAAACCAATGCCAATTAATTGTGGTCGGAAAATAAAATTCTGGTCGGGGCCTCCCCGGCCACCCATATTTTTTTTATTAATATTTTGTTTTACTGACGGATATTCCGTCGGTAATATGCCAACGGATATTCCGTCGGTCTAATGCCGACGGATATTCCGTCGATATGTGAATTTCGAAATCATATTTTTTTATTCATTTTTTTGTTTTACTGACGGACTTTCCCTCGGTAAAATGCCGACGGATAGTCCGTCGGCATTGGACCGACGGAAATTCCGTCGGCATATGAATGTCGAAATCAATATTTATTTAAAAATTAATTTCTTTTATAATTATTTTAATTCATTCTAATTTATTTTATTATTATTTTAATCCATTCTTTCCGACGGAATTACCGACGGAATGTTGACCCGGTTTGTTAAACGGGTTGTCCGAAATACCGACGAAATATCCCTCGGTAAATCCGTCGGCATTGCCGACGGATATTCCGTCAGCCAATCCGTCGGGAGTTCCGACGGAATTCACAAATCCATCGGCAAAAATACTGACGATGAAAAAGGGGACGGCCGACCTTCCGTCGGCAAATCCGTCGGTAACATCGGCGGCCGACGGAAATTCCGTCGGTAAATCCGTCTCTAAAACACCCTTTTTTTGTAGTGTAAGTATATACTTAGTTCCATATGGAAATAATTAGTTAATTAATCAATTACCTTAGAAAAGTGAAAAACAAATACAAGTAAATTGATATGATGAGTTTAACAATTTCTAATATTATTGCTAAGGAGGGTGGGTACTGTAGATTAAAATAATTATCACACATAATATTTACTTTTCTCTAGTACAAATTTTAAAAAAGGAATTAGTAGTAGTTCATTTAAAAAATGTGGGGACAACCATTTTTTTAATTAAAAATATAATTTAGAATTATGTGTGGTGTCTAATTAATATGTGGTTTAAGTTTTTTTTTTTTTTGTTGTAGAAAATAAAGATAAAAGGACTACATGTGAGAATTTAAAAAGATAAAGGATCAAATGTGGATTAAATAAAAGTTACAGGACCATTTGTGATTTTTTTCTCAATAGTTAGTGATGTGGAATGACACGTAAGCAAATTCGCCGAAATTTGACTCTCACGTGACCGGCATATGTGAATTCAGGTCATTTTTTTAATTTTTTGCCGAAAAGGACCTGTTGCGATAATAAAAGGACTACAGATGATAATTTAAAAAGATAAAGGACCAAACGCGGATTCGACAAAAGTTACAGGACTGTTTGTGATATTTTCCCATCTCTTGACCATGAACTTCATACTTTGCAGTACGTATTTGAACAAATATTTCTGCAGCTCGACATTTGATCTGCATCACGAAGAAAGAAAAAAAAAAAAAACATTTTCATAACTTTCCTTCTCAAAATATACACATATTTAAGAAGGATATAATAAAAGCAAAAATAATATTATGATTTAAAAGAAATAAAAGAATTACCCGGTGAAGCTTTGGAGCATTTGTCAAGAGTGCAACCAAGATTGCAGTAAAATGAGAGAGGTGTAGTGAAGTCATGTTGTCCACAATAATTTTCAAGACAATTCTTAAAACAGTTTGAATAGTCTGGTTTATTCCTGCAGATAACTTCACATGATTGAATACAACCCAATTTTTCATTCCCAGTTTCTTGTGTTGCAGAAATTGTCATGATCATGCCCATAATGAAAATAACTTGGAGTGCATATTTTGTATCCATTTTTTTCTAGGTAATTTAATTTTTTTGGTACGTTTATGAGTTTTCTTATATTAGTTTTTATATCAATTTTATGTCAATCTTATCTCCTTATCTCAACTTGTATTAGTCTTATCTCCTTATCTCTTATGTAAATTGAATGTCAGACACTAAAAAAAATGTTAGAGATCAAAGTTTTGAGACCGTCATAAAACGGTCTCAAATAAAGATTGATTTGAGACCCTTTTAAAAAATTTACGAATTTTGAGACCGATTTCATTTCAGTCTTTAATTTTATGTATTCAGACCGTTTAGAGACCGTATTTACGGTCTCTAACCCGAAATTAAATTTCTGATTTTAAATTTTGTTTTGAAACCGCATTAGCGGTCGGTCTTTAATTGGTATTAAGAATTCCAATTTCCAAATTTTATTTTGACCGTCATTTTAGCCCGCTCATTTAGAGACCGTTTTGTGAATACGGTCTCTAACTTGTTTA
Source organism: Galeopsis tetrahit (assembly GCA_963675135.1). NCBI lineage: Eukaryota > Viridiplantae > Streptophyta > Magnoliopsida > Lamiales > Lamiaceae > Galeopsis > Galeopsis tetrahit. The sequence goes on from OY776127.1 coordinate 65,085,720, forward strand.
TAAACCCGTTTGTAACTCGTCTATAAACCCTAGTTCATTTGTACCGCCTCTTTCACTTTCACCCTATGCAATTTCTCACGGCCCTCGCGATTCTCTCTTACTCTCTTATAACGACTAGAGTGGGCTAGGTTGGACTCACAATTCACATTTTAAAAACACAATAATATTTTTAACCAAAATTATATATATAAATGTTGTATTGGTCACATACTCACATATAATTTTTATTTATACAAATAATAATAATTAAAAATATGCAATACTAAAGTATTAACTATACATAATTCATAAACGGTCATAATCAGTATAACATTACACTATATAACAACTTCAAATAAAATTATAAATAATTCACAAGTTCAAATTTCAAAGTCAAAATAAAATAAAAACACAATAATATTTAAATATAAAATACTTTACTTATTTTAATTATCTATTTGTTTAAAGAAAAAATATTGATCGGGCCAAACGGGATGTCCATGGGCCGGCGGGCCAAATTCAACATAGCCCATTAGGCCCACTGGTTCAATCGGGTCAGGCCAAATAGGCCCAGTTCTATATGGGCCTCTAATTTTAGAGCCCAACCCATACTAGGTTTCGAGTTGACCGAGCTAGCCCATCGGATCGGGCCCAAATTGCCGGCTCTAGCCGCGACGACTCCAACTCCGTCCCTGTTCTTAAGACGATATCGCTGACGCCGCCTCTTCGCCGCCGCCTGTTGGTTATCAATCGTCTCCACTGAATTTAAGTTAAGGTAATTTTTTTATTTTTCTATTTTGAGATTCTGTTTGAAATAATTGATACTAGAATTTTAAAAGATGAGAGAAATAAATTGATGAGAAAAAAATATTAGATGAGTATGACATTAAATATAATAAAATTATAAATAAAGTATAAGTGATGTGATTGAGAAAGAGAAGGAGAAGAGAAAAAATAATATGAAAAAAAAATTGAATGAGAAACTTATTGTGGGATTTATAGTGGGATGGAAGGAGTATATAATAAAGAAATTAATTAATATATATATATATATAATTAATTTTAAAAATTACACAAGACAATTACTTGTCAAAGTGGTGGGTGCCTAGTAATGGGTTATTTAAATAAAGTGGGTGTGCGTGGGTATGAGGTCAGGTCGGGTGGGTTATGTCGAGTGTGGGTTCGGGTCAAGTGGGTGCGGGTCGGGTCGGGTGTGGGTTCGGGTCGGCTGTGGGTTCGGGTCGGGTGTGAATTCAGTTCGGGTCGGGTGTGAGTTCGGTTCGGGTCAGTTGTGGGTTTAGTTCGGCCTCGTGGGTTGGAGTTCGAGACCGGATGTGGCGGTCTCTAAGTTAAAGATCGTTTTGAGACCGTCTCAGGGCCCGAAAAAAGTTCGGGCCGACCAATTGTTTGAGACCGTTTGTAGACCGCTACAATCTAGTGACCTATAAAAATCGGTCTATAATTTGAGACCGATACATGAAAACGGTCTCAAAATATTTAAAACGAACCTAATAGTGACCAACCAGAAACGGTCTCAAAACGGTCTTTAATGCGTTTAGAGACTATTTTTACGGTCTCTAATCGGTTGTTAATTGAGGTGTGTTTTTCAGTGAGACTTTTTATCTCAACTTTACATCAATTTGACCTTTTTATCTCAATTTTTTATGTCAGCCTTTTATTCAGGTGGAAATTTTATGATTTCTAATGAGCTTTTAGTCTTAATTTAGTATGAAATTTCATGCTAGTTTAACTATTTTTTTAGCTAAGTTGTACTTGATAAAGAGAAAGATAGTGTTTTGCTATTTTTGTTAAAGAAATGTGGATTTTGAAACACTATCCAAAAATGCGAAAATTTGTTGCTGTGGATTTGCGATGGAATTGGCGAATTTGACGAAGTTTACAAAATTTGCAACAGAAATAAAGGTCATTGCAATTTGCGACGGTTTCTTTAATTTATTTTTTGCGACGGATTTAGCGACGTTCTTTTTAAAAAAAAAAAAAAATTGGAACGCTGTATTATTTTTATTTTCTTGCGATGGACTTTAATAGAATATATGTTAATATTTCTAGAATATTTGTAAATCTCGTATATATGGTAGGCTTAGAATTAGTGCTTGATATCTGCCTAGACTAGGGGATATTCTCTTGTATATATTTGACCTTTCAGAATGAATGGAATAACAGATTATACAATCTTACATGGTATCACGAGACCTAGGGTTTTCTTGCAACTCTCCGCTGCACCCCTAGTTTCTGATTCAATTATGTTCATCTTTTTCGTTCCTTTTTCTTACGATGTCGACATCGAAGAACACCTTCCATCCTGCTCTTGCGGTTTCCAACATCCGGAACCACATCACCATCACTCTTGAGATGGAAAACGTCCAATACACTACTTGGGCGGAGTTATTCAAGATCCACGCACGATCTCATCGTGTAATTCATCACATCTTGCCTTCGGAATTACCTGCTCCGAAGGCCCCAGCTACTGCTGAGGAGAAGGAGTTGTGGGTCACTCTCGATGCCACGGTCCTTCAATGGATATATGCGACTATATCCACGGATTTGCTTCACACGATCCTCGAACCGGACTCGACAACGTTGGAGGCTTGGAAGCGCTTGAAAGATATTTTCCAGGACAACAAACACTCACGTGCTGTGACTCTGGAACAAGATTTCTCCCACACGAATATGGAGAATTTTCCAAATGCTTCTTCCTATTGCCAGCAACTTAAGGTATTGTCTGACCAATTGAAGAACGTTGGTGCTCCAGTGACCAACGATCGTTTGGTGCTTCAGATGGTGTCCGGCCTCACGGAGGCGTACAACGGTGTTGCTACGTTATTACGCCAGAGTAATCCCTTACCTCCTTTCTATCAGGCTCGTTCGATGTTGGTCCTCGAGGAATCCAGTCTTGCCAAGAAAGCCGCTTCGGGGACAGCAATGCTCAACTCAACCTCTGCCCCTCCGATATCTGCTGCACAGCCGCCTGCTCGTTCTAATTCTGGTGGAAAATTTTCCGGGAATCCGTCGGCTACTGGGTACGGTTCATCGCCGGTCTACCCGATTCTTTCCCAGCCACCGTGGTCACCCCAGTGGCGGGGTGGGCCGCCTTCTTGGCAGTGGCAATGGCCTTCTCCTCCATGTCCCTATCCTACTGCTCCTCGTTCGGCTAGCCCTAGCTTTTCGAATACACAACAAGGTATTCTTGGATCGCGCCCGCAAGCCTATATGTCTCTGTTGGTCCCAAGTTGAGTTAATAACGAGTAAGCTAGTGAAAATGTCTAGAGGGGGGTGAATAGACTTTTCCAAAAATCTTTCGAAATATCAAAGTACAATATGCGGAATATGAAATTATCAATGAGCCCAATTCAAGATTATACTCAACTTATTTTCGAGAACTCTGTTCTATACTCAACTAATCAAGTTCAGTTAAGTAGATAAAACAATTAAGCAATTTAAACAATCAAAACTGTAAAGTAAATCAAACACAAGATTTATAGTGGTTCGACAACTTGTCTACATCCACTCTCACAAACCCAGTTGTGATGTTTCCACTAAACTCTTCCAATCGAGTACAAGTGTATGTTCCTGTCTTTAAAGTCCCAAGAAGAAAACTTAGATCTTCAACAGACTATACCTCCAGATATGTCTACGATCTTACTAGAAATTTTACAAGTATCTAGCACCTTGAAAATAACAAACAAAAACTAAAAACTTCTCTGATTTTCAGTAGTAGCCTTCTTGATTCTTCACTTGTCTTCTGGCTTTACTTTCTGAACTTCAATCAACTCTGAGAGTAATTTCTTCACTTGAATCTTCAATAACGTTTGTAAGTAGTAATTCTCAATATCTCAGTAGTCTTCAACCAACGAATACCTTGAGGTATTTATAGACTTCAAATCCAAGAACTTTCAGTTGTGTAACAACCTTTCTTGAAAAACTAACTTCTAACTGATTCTTTTATTCTTCCACGCGTTTCTTCAGTTAATTAGTTATTCCATAACTAATTCATCAATTTCATCTTCAATACGCGTTTCTGTAACTAACTTCAAATTAACTTGTCTTGTGTAGTCTAGTAGATACACTTGTCTTGTAGTCCACCTGTCTTGAGTAGTAGACTGGTCTTCTCTTCTTGTGCAGTAGACTTCTAATAGAACTAATCTAGTCCTATCATCTAACCTAACAAGACTATTACATTACATTAAGCTTTTATAACACAAGCTTAGTCAACTTATAACTATACAATGAATCTAATCTATACATTACATATATAAAAACATGAGCTTCTATACATCTTGAATAGCTCAATATAAAACCTATCATGTATACAAAGTACTTATACACTGAACTTGTCTTTTTCTTTCATACTTATCTTTTGAAACTATAACTTGTCTTGTGAACTCTACTGATCTGTATAAGATAACTTCAACTTAACTAGACTAGATTAGTCAACACTTAGAAAATATTCAAGTCTTCTTTTGGCTTATCAAAACTTTATCTTTTATCTTTTATTCATCATTTAGGACTTGTTCTAGGATTCATATCCCAACAATTTCCCCCTTTTTGATGAAGCCAAAACTACTTGAATCTTTTCTTATTAGTAGACTAGTTAAGTAGTTATCTTGTCTTTAAACATCAAATAATAATTTATCTTTTCATTCATTCAGAAATAAGATCAGTAGATATTACAAATACTTAACAAAATCAGAATAAAACTAAACTATACTGAAAAGTTACCTCTTTCTGAATCTGGAACACAGAAAGCATTGAGTAGTCTAGTATGAATTCCTTTGATATGTTCTTCGTCTTCAATCTTCTCGTTGTCTAGCAGCTCATCTTCATACTTCTTGATCTGTTTCACATCTGCCCTTTTACCTGAACTAGTCATGGGACACTTCCATTTTGGAAAACCAGGAACAAGAATATTAAAATTAGCAGCAGCAGATATTCTTATGATCAAATTCCATAGCATCTTATGCTGTCCTTCCATGAACTTGTCAAACATAGCATAAAGATCGTCAGAGTTATCAGAATCTCCAAACTTCCTGATAATCCAGTGATCTAGTTCCCACTGCCTTTTCACTTTCATCCATTCTTGACGATGTTCTTTGTCAATAAAGTGATCAATGAGCTTGTCTTCTATTTGATCTTCATCAGGCTTCTCCTTCAACAAACTTTCAATATGCTTTTCTATCTTCTTCTTCTTCGCATAATGAGCTTCATCACTTGGATCAACAACCTTTTGCTTCTTCAAAATAGTTGATTCAGGAGTAGGTTCTTCAATGATAATAGACTTCCTTTTCGATACCATTCTTGTCTGCACTTCAGCTTCTGGAGATGCAATAGCCTTGCCCTTCTCCTTCTTCTTCAACTCATCTGCTTCAACTTTAGCTTGCTCAGCTTCTGAAGTTTTAACCAATCTGCCTCTGCCTTTCTTAGGTCTTTTGAGATCTTGCATAGCTTCCGCAGCTTCCTTTGCTTCTGGCTCAGTACTGGATTTAGATTTTTCAATTTCAGCTTCAGCACTAATCTCAGCTTCAGATTGTTTTGTCTTCTTTGTCTCTTCCCCCTTTTTGGCTTCATCAGTAGCCTGGAGAGAGAAAAGAGAAGTGAAACGAGTCATCTCTTCAAACATAGCTTGTTTCATTTGACTTGTAGCTCTTTCAATTTGCTTCTCATGCGAATTGTTTTGACTCAACTTGTCCAGCTTGGTCGCCACCAACTCCAGCTTTTGAGTAGACAAGTTCAACTCATTCTTGAAATGTGTTGCGGTCAAACGTAACTTCTTATTTTCTTCAGTCATAGCAGAGATAAGTTGTTGAGCTTGAGTTAACTGATCATAAGCTTCCTTCCGTTGAACATCAGCAACCTTGATTCTTGCTCTATAGACTCTTTCCAACTTCCTGGATTCAGTAGCTAGTACGCGAGCAAAATCGACTAAGCTCTTCTCTGAGTATTCAACTTGATCCTGGAGAAATCCTTCAAGTTGTTCAAACATATGCTGTCTGTATTCATCATCTATCTGATTGACTGCATCTACTATCAAATCTTTTGAACTTGTCACAAGGACATTGTTTTGTTCAATAAGAATCCTCTTGACATCAGATTTGAGAAAGTCATCAATGGACGATTTTATAACACCTTTCAAATCAGCTTTCAACTCATCTATGGAAGTAGTGGAAAATCTATGAGATGACTGACCAACTTCAGCATGAATGGTTTCTTCCATGATCACATCATCAGCAACAGATATCGATCACCTCAATCAATTGACCTTTTGTAGCAGTAGTTACGGCCTCGTCTTCTACTACCTCTGAATCTTGAAACACACTTCCAGCGATGGCTTTCAAACTCGGAAACGGACAGTAAGGCACTATAGCTAATTTAGCTTCCTCAGCCTTCCTTATAGCTTCAGCCAAGTCCTTCCTTAACAAAGCATGCAACTTTGCCATGTATCCACAGAGTTCAAATGGAAGTAAATCATCAGAATAACGATTTATAAAAGCAAAATCTGACCTTGGACAGTTAGCATGATCAACTTGAAACCTGAACACAATGCCTCTCAACTGATTTGAGACATTGTCTAAGTCCACCATAGGATCAGTAGACTGGAATTCTTCAACTTGCGTGACTTCAGTCATAATCATATCATTGTCAAAATCGGAATCTGAAACTTGAATGCCCACATCAAATTTCGATTCTGAGCACATCAGATCATCAAAAATGTGTAGCAATCTCTTAGCAAGATCTGTGATGGCATGAGCTGGGAATAACTCGGAGTGATCTTGAACACCACTGGTCTCCTTCTGTTCCATTTCCCAGTCCATAAAGTTCGAGATGCCTCCCTTTCCTAAGATAACTTCGAAAAGATCATCCGTGCCAGACTTCTTCAATGCAACCCAAGTGCATACTCTTAGAAGTTTCTCAAACTGTTCTGATTCATAGTCAACTTCAATAGCCGAGAGCTTCTTTTTCAAGTTTCTGCTCATCTTCGAACGGATTCTCCTTTCTCTCAGGCTCATGGGGTAATATACCAAGGATTCAAATCTAACTTCAGACGGGGTCTGAGTAGGTGGGGTCCCTCTCTCAGTCGTTGCAGTGGCAACTGGCGACTTATCTGAAGCAGATGGGTGAGGAGGTTCAACATATTCTGTTGAGGATAAAGGGAGATTTTGGACTGTGGTTTCTGTGGGCTTTGATGTGTCTTGGTTTGGTGTGACAACTGTCGGAGTATCAGTTGTATCTAATATGGGAGTGTTTTCGGGTAGGCTGACTCTCAGCGGATATGCTGGCAGCACTTGTGAGGTTGAGGGAATAGGTCTAGGCCTAGATCGGTGTGATCTTGCCTTGGTTCGAACTGAAGAAGATGGGAGAGAGAGAGGAATTGAAACAGATTGAATAGAAGAACCAACCTGTAAACTCGACTCGACTGGACGAGTAGGTGAATCAACTCTCACGAGAGTATACATCTCAGGTATTTGTTCACTCGACTCCTGCTCTTGAGCCGACTCTTCTTCTGACTGAGTCTTCTCTGAGTCTTCTGCACTAGATGAGTCTTGTGCAGCTTCCATTGACTTGTCTTCAGCGGACTCATCTTCTGAGGAACCAGACGCACCAGCATACGGCAAAGCTTCCATGGGGTCAATTCTGGCTTGCCTAGGTGCAGATGGCCTAGCCGCAGCTTGTTTCCTCACTGCCCCCTTTTTCAAGTAAAATTTCAAAGGATGGAACGACTTTCCTTTACTCCATTTCGTCTTGTTTGGCATAAGAAGAGGAAGTAGGATACTTAGCTTATTGCCATATCTAACGGCAGTAGACACCACCCAATTCCGAGTATTGTCATCTACTCGAACACTGCGTTCAAAATACATAATTCGATCTGCAATTAGCTTGAACCAATTGCATTCAGTGATACCATCAAAAATGACAGCCATAACCCTTGCCTTCATAAAGGTCACAGAGTCATGAGAACCAGGCGAACTTAACAAGATTTTGCTGGCAATATCCAATAATGTGCGATATTTCTTAAGAAGATCACCCTTCTTGACTGGAGCATACTTGCCATCTGATTTTTGTTTCAGCTTCTTGCCACAGAAGATGCTCAAGTATCGAATTTCTTGTCCAAGAGCATAATTATCAATGTCAATTGTTCCGGTGGGCAGCTGTAGATGGTTGAACATCGCTTCTGGAGTGATTTGCACACGATCTTTACCAATGAAAGATTCAAGAATATCACCTTGTCTGATGACGTTGGCATAGAACTCTAGCACCTCCTCCTCCAAGACCACTTGAGGAAATGATTCTAGATACGGTTTGAGCCCACATCGAGTGCATTTAGCCAGAATCTCAGCATCGTCGTCTGAGTGATTGCCTTTGAAGAACACAGATGGTTCAACATTTACTTTGTTATCGGAGATGTACCGGCCTAGGTCGAATGTGACCTGCATGTTAGTTCTAAGATCGAAGATAGATCGAATAGACATCTCAAAAAAAATCAGTAACTGGATTGCTTGAGAATAGGGAGAGAAAAATCTTCTTGAGAGAAAAGGGAGTTAACAAAAATGTGACTAAGTCATGTGATAATTTGGGTTTTGATCAAGACGGTTTAAGACCTTTGGCATTCGGTTACGGAACCGAGAGTATTATGTAATTTGATATTGTAAACTTTGAAATCCGCCCCTTCTTAGTTAGAACAGAGAAGTGAACTTATCTATCCTAGTGTAGATGAGTGAGAACTGGATGTATACACCACATCAAATGAGAGTGTATAAATCTAATTCAAGGGTTTTCAAATTCTACCAATACCTAATTACTATAATATCCTTAATCCGTTTTGATTAAACACTTAGCATTGTAGAGTAAAACAAACTTAGCTTGTCTGTTTGAGTCCATCCAGAACAGACGAGTAGACTCAAGCTTCATCAGACGAGTTGACTTAAGTACACAAGACGAGTTCCCCCTTCGTCTGTGCATGTCTATTCTGATCCTCGAACGACTTCGTTTACCTATCTTCTCACTTTCAACATGTAATTGATGGTACAAGTAAAGTAACAATAAATAAAATGAATATCAATCTAAAGCAATGATCAAGGGTTCGAACAAGATGACTATTGACTAGCATAAGGGTCAACATAAGGATATTTAAGAAATCATAGATTCCCCCTTAAATGTTTATTCCCTTAGTGTTACCCTCAGCTTTACCAGCTTCCTCATCGGGTTGTCTGGTCATCTTGTCTAGCCTTGTATACCTGTCTGTTGCGTGAGTAGACTAGTGCTCTGCTCTTTTGTGGTAACTTGTCTATTTCTCCTTTCTTCTTAGGACTGTACCTGTCTGGTTAGTACATTTCTACACACTAGTAGGATCAAGATCAATTAGTCCTAGACTAATGCATAATTCATGAAATCGGGCCTCAGCTAATGGTTTTGTGAAAATATCAGCTCTTTGAAAATCAGTATGAATCTTTTCCATGCGAATATCCTTCTTTTCTACATGATCACGTATGAAATGGTGTTTCACATCAACATGCTTACAACGTGTGTGCAGAACAGGATTTTGTGTAATGGCAATGGCACTATTACTATCACAGAATATAGGAACATTTGATTCACAAATATTATAATCTCTAAGCTGTTGAATAAACCATAATAATTGACTACAACAACTACCTGCAGCCCTGTACTCGGCTTCAGTAGTAGAGGTAGCAACACTTGTCTGCTTTTTCGAAAACCATGAAATAAGTTTTGTGCCTAAGAATTGACAAGAACCAGATGTAGATTTCCTATCTATTCTACAACCACCAAAATCAGAATCAGAGTAGCCACTTAAAGATAAATCATCATTCGAAGGATACCATATACCACGATTGATGGTTCCTTTCAAATATTTCAAAATCCTTTTAGTGGTTTCCATATGACTCTCTTTTGGATTAGCTTGAAAACGAGCACATACTCCAACAGAAAATGCAATATCAGGTCTACTAGCAGTTAAGTACAGTAATGAACCAATTAGACCACGGTAATGAGTTTGATCAGTACACTTACCTTGTTCGTCTGGGTCCATTCTGTATGTAGGTAGCATAGGTACGCCAGCAGACTTGCATGTCTTAATACCATACTTGTCTAGAAGATTTCTAGTATACTTTGCTTGATTTATGAAAATCCCTTCAGGGGTCTGTTTTACTTGAAGTCCAAGAAAGTAATTCATTTCACCCATCATAGACATCTCAAATTTACTTTGCATGAGTGTTGAGAAACTTTCACTCAGCTCTTTGTTAGGTGAACCAAAAATGATGTCATCTACGTAAATTTGGACGAGTAAAATGTCTTTCCCTTCTTGTCTTCTAAACAAGGTTCTGTCTACCTTGCCTTTAGTAAAACCATTTTCTAATAGAAATTGAGAAAGATTATCGTACCAGGCTCTTGGAGCTTGCTTTAGTCCATATAAGGCCTTCTTTAATTTGTATACCTGATTACATTTGACTTCGAAACCTGGGGGTTGTTCAACATATACTTCTTCCACAAGAATACCGTTAAGAAATGCACTTTTAACATCCATTTGAAATACAGTAAATTTCATGTAAGCAGCATATGCAAGAAACAATCGAATGGCTTCTAGTCTAGCAACAGGAGCATATGTTTCATCATAATCTATGCCTTCAACTTGTGAATAGCCTTGGGCGACTAGTCTAGCCTTATTGCGGACAACTACATCATTCTCATCTTTCTTATTCTTGAAAATCCATCGAGTTCCAACTACATTATGATGTTTCGGTCTATCGACAAGTTCCCAGACGTCGTTTCGAACAAACTGATTCAACTCGTCTTGCATAGCAATGATCCAATTACTATCAGTCAATGCCTCATTAATGGTTTTTGGCTCGATAGATGAGAGGAAACAACACCAGCAAAACAGAGATGGACTAGATTGTTCTTGCGACTCAAAGAGTTGTCGTCTAGTCTTAACACCAACAGTAGAGTCACCAATAATATTTTCAGTATTATGCGCTGATTTCCATGTATTTCTATTCTTAACAATAATACTATCATCTATATCATGTACAGCATCATGCATGTCAACATCATTATCATCAGAAGATTTAATGGGAGTAGATGAGTCGACTAGTTTAGGTATGTCAACTGGTCTAGTAGAGTTACCTTGAGCACTCACCTTCTTCTGGTCGTCTGACTCGAGAGCTTTCATGAATGGATTATATGCTTGAACGGATTCATATACCTCTGAGTCTTTGTCAGATTCGAGTAGAGTTGAGACTGCCTTATGAAAGGAGGTCTAGACTCTTGTCGTCTAGTCTGTACTTGTCTAGTACTAGTCTCCTCAGGATACCAGTCCTCGTATCTGACCTGATTTGGTCGTCCACGATTCCTAGTCCTTTGTTGACTTGTCTTAAACGGAACAGGCTTGTTGTTAACTTTCTTTTTACCACCTTTGGTAATTGGAATGTTAACTTGAGCTTGTTTTGGTACAGTACCTTTTGATGGAGTGTCAATATCGTATATCAATGGTTCTTTTCCTTTATCATTAGTCAAAGAGCTTGAGATGAAAATAGTAGGGTTCTTAGGAACTTGAGTAGACGAGCTGGGTGTCTCAGCACTTATGCCTGTCTTGTCAGCAGGAGCCCTATACCTATCTGACAATTCAAGGTTAACCTTAGATGAGTTAACCAGGTCAGTAAGTTTAAGGTCTAATGTGACAACCTCGGTTTCTAAGAACTTATTACGTTCTTCAAGCTTTTTGAGCTTACTTTGTAAAACATTGAATTCATGTTTCTCAGTAGCGTGTGTCTTAAGTAGGTCTTGATACAACTTGTCTGTCAATGCACACTTTTCTCTGAGTTGTCTCAACTCTTCTTGCAAGCGTTCATTTAGGACTGTTATATTAGGATCTACTTTAGACTGAGCTTCCTTAAGATCAATGATTTCTTGTCTTAAGGTGATGTTTTCGTCACTGACTTCAATGAATGCCTTGTTGGCAAGTAGGAGGTCGTCTTCAACTGCACTAGTAGAGTGCTGAAGACTACTCCCTACTTGGCTACTGGCAGTGTCACTTTCATCAGTTTCTGATTCATCACAAGATTGAAAGGATGTAACAGATGATACCTCTTGGTCGATTTTAGCCATGAAGCATAGACCATCATCAACTATGAATGCTTCATCGTGATCTGGTTCAGACGGGTAGCTAGATGAGGATGATGGCAACTCGTCTGAGTCAGAGTCAGAGTCATCATTGGCCATCATTGCCTTTTTACCACGGTTGTATCTTCTTTCCCTTCGTGCTTTGCGTTCTTCTCGATCATCAGTACTCAGGTCTGGACATTCATATATGTAGTGACCTGGTTTCTCACAGTTATAGCACACGAGATCATTAGTAGCCTTTTTAATAGGAGAGTTGTTCCTTCGTTTATCTCGTCTATCAGAACGAGTAATCTTCCTACCATCAGACTCTCTATCTTGTCTGTTACCTTTCGAGACTTCGTCTCTCCTTTCGGACGAGTTTCGGTCTCGTCTGGTCTCAGACGAGTTCTTAGAAGCAGACCCTCTATGCTCTCTATAGAACTTCTTATATCTTCCGAAACGTTTATTCAGCCTATCAAACTTTCTAACCATGAGGCTTACCTGATCCTTCAGACTAAGATCAGTATCTATCTCGTCTTTAACAGAAGCAGACCTAGTCTTAGTCTTAGACCTGTCTATCTTAGACGAACTAGCCTTAAAAGCAACGTTCTTAGATACAACATGTTCTCTGTCACTACTTACTATGGGTTCATCTTCGTCTAGATCAAACTCATGAGCCTTTAGAGTTTGAAACATAGTCTCTGCTGTCCATACGTCTATATCTTGGGTATTCTTAACAAGCATTTTTACCATTTTCCATCGACTATCAAGGCTTTTGAGAATCCTAAGATTGATTTCACGTGGAGTATAAGATTTACCAAGGACTTCCAAGTCATTCATGATTTTAGTAAAACGAGTATCCAACTGGTCTATTGTTTCACCAGCTTTCATATGAAATGATTCGAATCTTTGGACTGCAGTGGAAAGCTTGCTTTCTTTGAATAGGGATGTCCCTTCACAAATGATAGCTAAGCGATCCCACATTTCTTTGGCAGTTTTACATTTTAACACTTTTCCCAGATACTCGTTAGGAAGAGTGTGTAAGATGTAATTCTTGGCCAAGCTATCCAAATTATTCTGTCTCATTTCTTCAGAGGTTAGTTCTGACCTTGGTTTCTTGACGAGAGTACCCACTGGTTGATTTGGATCAAGGGCAGCAGTATTGGGGATCATGGTCACAATTGGACCTTCAGTGACGACGGAGATCATTAAGTCGTGAGTGGAGCTGAAGATGGCTTCCATCCTTAGCTTCCAATAGTCGTAATCCTGTACCTGGAACTTAGGTAGTTTGTTGGCGCTTATCTCAAGAGACATGATTTCAAGAAATAATTGCTAAGTAGAGTTATGATCAAGAACAACAGATAAGTCAAGAACAGGGAGCAAAAAAAAACAGATGATACAAGAATATGATCAAGAACACGTATACAAGAACAGTCAAGGACCAAGACTTCACCCTAAGTCTTGAGTCGGTTATCAAGAAACAGCAGTTCGTAAACTACCGCTCTGATACCACTTGTTGGTCCCAAGTTGAGTTAATAACGAGTAAGCTAGTGAAAATGTCTAGAGGGGGGTGAATAGACTTTTCCAAAAATCTTTCGAAATATCAAAGTACAATATGCGGAATACGAAATTATCAATGAGCCCAATTCAAGATTATACTCAACTTATTTTCGAGAACTCTGTTCTATACTCAACTAATCAAGTTCAGTTAAGTAGATAAAACAATTAAGCAATTTAAACAATCAAAACTGTAAAGTAAATCAAACACAAGATTTATAGTGGTTCGACAACTTGTCTACATCCACTCTCACAAACCCAGTTGTGATGTTTCCACTAAACTCTTCCAATCGAGTACAAGTGTATGTTCCTGTCTTTAAAGTCCCAAGAAGAAGACTTAGATCTTCAACAGACTATACCTCCAGATATGTCTACGATCTTACTAGAAATTTTACAAGTATCTAGCACCTTGAAAATAACAAACAAAAACTAAAAACTTCTCTGATTTTCAGTAGTAGCCTTCTTGATTCTTCACTTGTCTTCTGGCTTTACTTTCTGAACTTCAATCAACTCTGAGAGTAATTTCTTCACTTGAATCTTCAATAACGTTTGTAAGTAGTAATTCTCAATATCTCAGTAGTCTTCAACCAACGAATACCTTGAGGTATTTATAGACTTCAAATCCAAGAACTTTCAGTTGTGTAACAACCTTTCTTGAAAAACTAACTTCTAACTGATTCTTTTATTCTTCCACGCGTTTCTTCAGTTAATTAGTTATTCCATAACTAATTCATCAATTTCATCTTCAATACGCGTTTCTGTAACTAACTTCAAATTAACTTGTCTTGTGTAGTCTAGTAGATACACTTGTCTTGTAGTCCACCTGTCTTGAGTAGTAGACTGGTCTTCTCTTCTTGTGCAGTAGACTTCTAATAGAACTAATCTAGTCCTATCATCTAACCTAACAAGACTATTACATTACATTAAGCTTTTATAACACAAGCTTGGTCAACTTATAACTATACAATGAATCTAATCTATACATTACATATATAAAAACATGAGCTTCTATACATCTTGAATAGCTCAATATAAAACCTATCATGTATACAAAGTACTTATACACTGAACTTGTCTTTTTCTTTCATACTTATCTTTTGAAACTATAACTTGTCTTGTGAACTCTACTGATCTGTATAAGATAACTTCAACTTAACTAGACTAGATTAGTCAACACTTAGAAAATATTCAAGTCTTCTTTTGGCTTATCAAAACTTTATCTTTTATCTTTTATTCATCATTTAGGACTTGTTCTAGGATTCATATCCCAACAGTCTCAAACACCACCATCGCCGACAGATATTGAGGCGGCAATGTATACTCTTGGCATTACTCAACCCGATGGTAACTGGTATATGGAAACAGGAGCCACATCTCACATAACGTCGGCGCCAGGTATTCTCTCGTCTTATTCCAATTTGAGCAATAATAATGGTATTATGGTAGGCAATGGTCAGTCGATTCCAATTTCGGGTATAGGGCATACACAATTATCACCTCCATATCCTCCCTTATCCTTAAAACATGTTTTGCATGCTCCTAAAATTGTTAAGAATTTAGTATCTGTTCGAAAATTTACAACAGATAATTCTGTCTCTGTGGAGTTTGATCCGTTTGGGTTTTCTGTTAAGGATTTTCGGACGGGGACGAGAATAATGAGGTGTGAGAGTCGGGGTGCGTTGTATCCCCTATCCAGTGACACAAAGCCATCTTCCACTAAACCATCATCTTTTGCTGCCATTTCACCTACTTTGTGGCACGATCGTTTGGGACACCCGGGAGCTTCGATCTTTTCTTCTCTTCAAAAGAATAAATTTATTAAGTGTAATCCACTTCCTTCGTATGTATGTTCTTCATGCTCGATTGGAAAGCACATTAAATTGCCGTTTGTGGCTTCTCATTCTTCTACTGTTTTGCCATTTGATATAATTCATAGTGATTTATGGACATCACCTGTTTTGAGTTCCATGGGTCATCGTTACTATGTTTTATTTTTGGATGATTATTCTAATTTTCTGTGGATTTATCCCTTATCTCATAAATCTCAAGTGTTCTCTACTTTTTTGCATTTTCGTGCTCTAGTTCAATTCGTACACAATTTGAGCGTGATATTAAGTCCTTTCAGTGTGATAATGGGAGGGAATTTGATAATCGTGCTTTTCGGGAGTTTGGGTTAACAAATGGGATGAGTTTTCGTTTTTCTTGTCCACATACTTCTTCTCAAAATGGTAAAGCTGAGAGACAAATTCGTACTATTAATAATATGGTTCGTACTTTGCTTTGTCATTCTTCTGTCCCGCCTTCGTTTTGGCATCATGCTCTACATATGGCTACATATATTTTAAATATTTTGCCTCGTAAACATATGTCATACCTTACTCCTCTTCGGCGCCTTTATCTCAAAGATCCATCCTATAGTCATCTTCGTGTGTTTGGTTCTATGTGTTACCCTCTTTTCCCGTCCACTACCATACACAAACTCCAACCTCGTTCCACCCCATGTGTGTTTCTGGGTTACCCTTCTAACCATCGTGGATATAAATGTTTTGACTTGGTCTCAAATAAAATTGTCATTAATCGACATGTCATATTTGATGAGTCTCGTTTCCCATTTTCGGAATTCAACCATAAATCTAATTCTTCCTATGATTTTTTGGATGACATTCCATCTCCATATATCACCCACTTTCGGTCACAACAACCAGTGTCTGACCCGATACCTCCCACGGTACCGGACCGTGTCCAGCCCACACCGGTCATTCGGCCTCGTTCTCCCCCCAATCTGCCCCCACAAAATCTTTCTCGTCCAGTTACTCGGAGTCAATTGGGTGTTTTTAAGCCTAGGCGACAGTTGAACCTTCTTACTTCCACTATTAAATCGCCATTACCTAAAAACCCTGTGTCGGCTCTAAATGACCCGAATTGGAAATTAGCCATGATGGATGAATTTAATGCTCTTATTGATAATAAGACGTGGGAATTGGTTCCGCGTCCTTTTGGTGTGAATGTTATGCGTTGCATGTGGATTTTTACTCATAAAACACGTGCTGATGGTTCTTTTGAGAAGCATAAGGCCCGCCTTGTAGGTGATGGACAGACTCAGAAGGTCGGGATTGATTGTGGTGAGACATTCAGCCCCGTTGTCAAACCTACAACCATTCGAACAGTTCTTAGTTTGGCACTTTCAAAGCGGTGGTCTATTCATCAACTAGATGTCAAAAATGCTTTTCTTCACGGACACCTTGGTGACACTGTCTACATGCATCAACCTGTCGGTTTTCGTGACCAAACGCATCCGGATTATGTATGCTTGTTGAAG
Source organism: Galeopsis tetrahit (assembly GCA_963675135.1). Classification (NCBI taxonomy): domain Eukaryota; kingdom Viridiplantae; phylum Streptophyta; class Magnoliopsida; order Lamiales; family Lamiaceae; genus Galeopsis; species Galeopsis tetrahit. The sequence goes on from OY776127.1 coordinate 65,102,707, forward strand.
AAATCGTTATACGGGTTAAAGCAAGCTCCTCGGGCGTGGAACACCAGATTTACTGAATTTGTTGCCACTCTTGGTTTTGTTCGGAGTCGTTGTGATAATTCGTTATTTGTTCTTCGTCAAGGGTCCGATATGGCTTATCTTCTCCTCTATGTCGATGACATAATTTTAACGGCATCTTCGAATTCTCTTCGTCGCTCCCTTATCTCGAGTTTGAGTGCCGAGTTTGCAATGAAGGGTATGGGTTCTTTGCATTATTTCTTGGGCATTGCCGTGACCTCCCATAATGGCGGACTCTTTCTCTCACAGCGAAAATATGCGCAAGAAATAATAGACAGGGCTGGGTTGACATCTTGCAAACCTTCGTCTACTCCTGTCGACACGAAGCCGAAGCTTGGGTCGCATGACAGCCCGCGCGTATCTGACCCTAAGCTATACCGTAGCCTCGCCGGTGCACTACAATATCTGACCTTTACCCGGCCAGACGTGTCTTATGCGGTGCAACAGGTGTGCCTATTCATGCATGACCCTCGAGAGGTTCATATGGCTGCCATTAAACGTATACTACGTTACATTCAGGGGACATTGGAATTTGGGCTTCACTTGTATCCTTCTTCTACGGATTCCCTCATCTCCTACACTGATGCGGATTGGGGAGGGTGTCCAGATACTCGTCGCTCAACGTCTGGGTATTGTGTTTTTCTTGGGGATAATTTGATTTCATGGTCCGCGAAACGACAAACGACTTTGTCTCGATCAAGTGCTGAAGCCGAGTACCGAGGCGTGGCTAACGTCGTGTCTGAATCATGTTGGCTACGTAACTTACTCCTTGAGCTGCATTGTCCCCTGCTCAAAGCTACTATAGTGTACTGCGACAACATGAGTACGATATATCTTTCGGGCAATCCGGTTCAGCATCAACGGACCAAGCATATTGAAATGGACATACATTTTGTCCGAGAAAAAGTGGCCAAAGGCGAGGTTCGTGTGTTGCATGTGCCGTCGCGATTTCAGATCGCGGATATATTTACAAAAGGCCTACCGTTGGTTTTATTCGAGGAGTTCAGGGACAATCTCAGTGTCCATTCTCCTCCAGCTTCAATTGTGGGGGTGTAATAGAATATATGTTAATATTTCTAGAATATTTGTAAATCTCGTATATATGGTAGGCTTAGAATTAGTGCTTGATATCTGCCTAGACTAGGGGATATTCTCTTGTATATATTTGACTTTCAGAATGAATGGAATAACAGATTATACAATCTTACAGACTTTGCAACAATTTTTTTTTAATTTTATTTTGTATAATTTAAACCAACAATTAGTCAAAAGCTCTAGCTTCCAGCCTAAGATTGAAAATATTGGTATGGATTTCAAGATCTGAGGTTGGTTTTGCTTCTCTGGGCCTCGTACGTAACATCATCATAAATATATGTTGGAGGTAATTTTGCACGAGAATCGCACGCATAGATAACATAAATTAATAAGATATAATTTGAAGCATTCCAGACTCCAGAGTTTTAAATGCACAAGGAAGAAGTACTGTATAAATAATTAAGTACACGACACAAAATTAAGAAGGTAATAATAATAATTCTCAAAATAAGACTAAGAGGAAATTACAATTATTTCAAAATTTGAACAAACCCACACACTTGTCAAATCCTTATTAAAAACGTAATCTCCCAAAACAATCAACGAAATCAAACTTTAAGATCCTTCACCGAGAAGGTCATATGGAGTAGCATTGGGAGATGACGTTGGGGCTCTCACACCTTGATTAATCCCCTTTAGAACATGGTACTGGTCATTCTTGACGTGATTAGGGGTGGTTCGTTACGGTATACCGAACCATGTCGTGCCATACTGATACCATACATAAAATTTTAATATTAAAAATATTGATACCATTATCATATCGAAAATTCAGAATAAAAAATTTTGTACCGAATATCGTACCATAACGAATTTTCGATACATACCAAATTATACTGAAATATCGATTCATAACGAAATATCAATATACTGTTTCATACCGAAATTAATTAGTATAAAAATCCTAAATAAAATATGGCAAACACAAATTACAAAAAGAGAATTCAATACTCGACAATACAAAATACAATTTCTGTTCAATGCAAATTCAATAATCTCAAAAGACATAAACTATATAACAAGAAAAATACAATATTGGTTAGGGTTGGTCTGCTATGGACTCGAGTGCATGTTGTGCACCCTAGTCCATTTTGCACTTTTTGGTAAATGTTGTTGCACTTTTCAATTATTAAACTGTATAATAAATATTTTTAGTAATAATTGAAAAGTGTAACACCATTTACCAAAAGTGTAAGTCAGTAAACTGAAAAGTGCACGTGGACTAGGGTGCACAGCATGCACTCGAGTGCATACTAGACTTTACCTATTGGTTAATGATAATTTTCACACAAGCTAAATCTACAATATGGGAATAACATTAATCTAATCTACTGCAAATACGTACAATTACAATCAATTGGGCGTGAATGTGCGTTTTTGAGTCCGACGAGTTCAGCGGGGAAGCGACTTAGTCCGGCGAGTAATTGTTGTTGGACTTGGGCTTGTGTTAAAATAAAATGAGTTTTTTAAAGGAGTTTTATCCCACATCGGATGTGAGGAAAGATGGGAGGACTTCCTAATCCTATATAAGGAGTCCTTAGGTCTTTGTTACAAGTGCACCAATCAATACACTTTAGTCGTGTATTTGATTCTAGTTTAAAGTCCTTTCTTATATTCTCTTGTAATAGAGTCTTGTGAGAAATGTGAGAGTCATTGTAGACTTGAAAGAGTGTAGGATGGTTGAGTCTCAAAAGAGAGGAATTCTGTGTGATTGTAAAAATTTATCATATAGTGATCTCTTTGATGGGTCGTGGTTTTTCTCCGGTTTTGGAGTTTCCACGTTAAAGTGTTATTTCTTCATTTTATTTCTTGTTTATTTTTCGTCTGTCCTAGGAGGAATTAATTTCCCAACAATTGTGCTTGAGGAGAGTCCAGGGAAACGACCGAGAAGAAACCGGAGAACGTTGTGGTGCTAGGGTTTCTCTTTCTTTTGGGAGGGGAGAAAGTAAATCGCAATTCACGACTTGTGCGTTTCTCAAAATTATTTGTTTTATTTTTTATTAATAATGCAATATTATAAAATTATTTGTTGTGCCAAAATTTGCACAGATAGGTTAGATATCCTCCACGTCAGATATCCAGATTCCTGAACCGATATATGAAGAATCCGGGTCTAAAGCCTCCTTCAAAAGAATCCTCCAAGAACCTGCAAAAGACACGCCGGAGGGGAGTCCGACACGAACACTCCGACGCTTAAGTCAGTATGTGTGATTCAGTCAATAATTGGGACTTAAGAGTCCTCTTTATAATGATAAGGTTCTCGGAGAAGAGATTCAGGAGCTTTATAAGAGAGGTTTAATAAGATTAAGTAGTTTTCAGAGATCGTAACCCGTTAATGTACCAGGGCTCGACTATTTATAGAGGAGTTCCATTGAAGGGAAATTAGGTTTTCCCCCTTTCTCGGATCGGCCCTTCCTCTCTCCTTGAATAAGTCTGCGAATCTCCACTTCCTAAAGAATCGCAACCACTTTGCCTACTAAATTCTAGCCGTTTGAGTAAAGGAATAATTAGTCTTCCTTTATCCGCTCTTATCCCCTTTTATAGGAAACCTCTCCGGAAACCCAGGCCGACCAATTTCCCTCAGAGCCTGGTCTTCCTGATATTTCTCCCTCGAGACCCTTAGGTGGAGCTCCCTCTGGAGGGACATCCGAAGGGATTTTATATCCTGAGGAGTTCTCTTCACGTTCCTATCTCCTCATAAATCTTGTCCTCTATACACGTGTCGACATCTCCTGAGGTGACAATTTTAGGCCGCATCATCTACTCCCCCCTACTCTCATAAAGTGATTATATCTTTGTGAGAGTAAGAAGTTCAAGGGAATCTGGAATAAAGGGCACTTCTGGAGAGACATGTTCTAACTTCCCTCCGGAGAGAGATTTCGAAAATGCTACCTTCCTGAGTTTTCCCGCCCAAAGCTCGGAAAAACGCTTCGACTTCTGCGCCTGGGTCCCACACAGTCTCAATTTTCTCTCTCTTGCTACTTTCTCGAGGAGAAGCCTCGATTCTACCCCCTTTTCCTACTCACTTCACGCATCCTTCTTTCAAATTTCTTCTTCTCGAAAGTTTCCCCGTTATATTTTTTTCTTCTCTTCTCGGGCGTCTTCCTCCCCAGGTCTCATCGTCGCCGGTCGCCCAGTCTGACTTCGTACTTCTTCCAACAAGGTAACCTAGCTATCCTCTACCTCCTTTTCTTTTTTAGCACTACTTTGTCAATGTCTTCCGGCAAGGCAACCCCGTTTGAATCCTTGAAACCGAATCCTCCCGAGTCGGTACTGTTTCCAATAGAGGATCCTCAACTGAGGGATAAGATTTCGACCTCTTCTCTAATCGATGACACCCACCTGGCTAGTCTCATCCAAGCCCAAATCTTTTCCCCGGAGTACATCCCCCGAATCCCTCATCCGGATGAACGCCCTAATTTCTCAGGACCTCGAACCCTAGCTTTCTTCGAAGCCTAGATTAGGGCTGGTCTTCGATTTCCTATCCATCCTTATCTGGCCTCAATATCTACCGGCATGCAAATTCCTCTTAATCAGTTCACTCCCAACGCCATCCGTACTATGATCGGATTTTATATTTTGGTGAAGGGGAACGGTGGGGAGCCTTCCGCTGAATTATTTATGAGCCAGCACTCTTGTAAGCTGAACGACGGCTTCTTCTATGTTTGTGGGAGGAGGTCCCGTGCTTGTAAATTCATGAAAAAACTTCATGAAGAAGAATCGTCTTGGAGAGATTACTATATTTTTGTGACCAAATCCTCTGATTGGCCATTTCCCCACGAAGGTTGGTTATATCATAATCCCGGAATTCCTCCCCCTCCTCTAAAAGCTTACTCCGCCTCAAATCATATTGTTATGACTGGCTTCAATGGTCATGTTCGCCTACGCGATTTCTTTGATATCATTGGTATCTGCAATAACCCCCGTATTCTCTCCCATTTTGGATTTTGCCCTCAGGATTTTCCTTTAGAGCCTCATGACGGGAAAAATAATCCTTACTCTCTTGTTTCGCTCTTCCTACATGATTATTTTCCTGAATGTTTCTTGGTGACTTGCAGGTATGAGTTGGTTGACTCACATTTCATGGGATGCTCCTGCTCTAGGAGTAGTAAAGGCACCTACGACCATCACTACTAATAACCCTCCTGAGGCTTCTCCTTCTCCAGCTCCGGTTCCCGAAAACTCAGTGAAGATTCCAGTTCCAGAGAGTTCTACCAAGGCTCCTCCTGTTCCTAGTTCTTCCGCTCAAGTCCCCGGTTCTGTTTCCAAGAGAACCCGTTCAGTTGCTGATGTGCCAAAATTTGCACGAGGGGATTACACGTCCTATGAGTTGGATATCCGACTCTCCGAACGCGTGAAAGTAGTCCAAATATGCTGCCTTCAATATAATCTTCGATAACCTGCAAAGAACACGCCGGAGGGGGGTCCGGCGCGGACACTCCGATGCCTAAGTCAGTATAGGGCTTTTCAATATCTCACAAGGATCTCGAGATCCTTGATTTATCAAGAACAGGTTTTCGAAGAAATCAAAGATGTGTTTTGTATTTAGTATATAAGTTTTGTAAAGTCAGAGTATCTAACCTGGAAATCTCCTCGAATTTACCTATTTATAGAGATACCTTCTGGAGAGGAATTCAAGCCTTCCTCTTATTTCGGAGCTGCCCATAAGACTCGGCCCTGCTGAGTGGACGAAGTCCTCTTCTCTCTCCACTCCCTGAAGACTCGGCGACAGTCCTTCTTAGTGGACTTCGTTTCCTAAGATGGAGGAGGATAAGGTCTTCCTTTTATCAAGTCTGGACCGGAAATGGCGGAAGTCCCCTACATTTATGATCCACAACTACACGTTAAGACTGCTTCTTCCTGATGCTCCTCTCCAGACGTAGTTCCCTCCAGAGAGACCTCCAGAGGGGATTTCTTATCCAGAGAGTATTAGATAATCCAATCCTTCCATTCCGATTTTATCTTTTATACACGTGTCGACTCCTTATTAGGTGACATTTTTAGGCCGCATCATCTACTCCCCCTACTCTCGTAAAAGGAAGACATCTTTTGTGAGAGTAGAAAAATTTCTTAGACCTTAGTACAAAGGTCGTTCTGGAGAGACGTGTATTGTTCTTGCTTCGGAGAGGAAGTTTCAAAACATGTCCTTCTCAAAGGCTTTTCCCGCCTCCAACTCTGGGAGGCTTTTCGGCTTTCGCGCGTGGGCTCCACGCGATCACTTTTCTCTCTACTTTGTTATTCTCCCGAGGAAAACCCTCGATTCTTCCCCCTATCTTTCCTCATTTACTTCACGCAACCACCCTCTTTTCCTCTCTTCTCTTTTCAAATTCCATTCTTCCCAAAAATTTCTCATCGTCTCCATCCTTCTTCTCCGCTGTTCTTCATCTCGAGTTTCTGCCGTCGCCAGCCGCCTCATCCGATTCCATAGTCCTTCCAATCAAGGTAACCCAACTATCCTTCTTTTCTTCTTTTATTAACACTGTAAATCGATGTCAAATCCTCTCTCTCCGCCGGAAGCCACTAGCCAAAATTCCTCTGAAGTGACTCCCTCTCTGATGGGGAGTCCAGAGAATAGGATTTCCTTCGCTTCCCAAATCGACCATACTCACCTAGTTAACCTTGCTCACGCCTATGGTTTTCCGTCGGAGTACGCCTTTCGCGCTCCTCGCTCAAGTGAATGCCCAGATATCTCCCAGCCTCGAACTCTTGCTTTTTTCGAAGCACATCTTAGGGCGGGACTCCGATTTCCGATTCATCCCTATTTGGCTGCCATATCCACCCGCATGCAGATCCCTCTTAACCAGTTTACTCCGAATGCTATCCGTACCATGATAGGTTTTTTCATCTTAGTGAAGGGGAATGGGGGTGACCCGTCTGCTGAACTATTTCTGAGCCAACATTCTTGTAAGGTGAATGATGGTTTTTTCTATGTTAGTGGGCGAAGGTCCCGTGTTTGCAAATTTCTGAAAAAACTCCATGAAGAAGACTCATCTTGGCGAGATTATTATTTCTTTGCTACCAGCCCCACTGATTGGCCATTTCCTCACGGGGATTGGTTATTTCACAATCCAGGAGTAGTTCCTCCTCCTCTGAAAGCTTACTCTGTTTCCAATCACACTACTATGAGCAATCTCAATACTCATATCCGTTTGCACGACTATTTCGATATTATTGGCATTTGCAACAATCCTCGCATCCTCTCCCACTTCGGCTTTTGTCCTCAAGATTTTCCCTTAGATTCTCAAGATGGTAAAAAATCTTCTATTGTTGTATTTTATTTCTTGCGCATGGCTGTTTTCTGAGTTCTGAAAATTTTCTTGATTATTTGTAGCAATGAGTTGGTTAACTCATATCTCCCGAGATGCCCCTGCTCTCAGCATAGTGAAGACCCATGTGCTATCCGCTCCAGAAGATCCTCCAAAGGCTCCTCCGTCTCCCGCTCTCGAGAGCTCTATAAAGACTCCGGCTCCAGAAGGTTCTTCAAAAATTCCTCCTCTCCCTAGTTCTTCTACTCAGGTCCCAGGTTCAGTTGCCAAAAGAACCCGTTCCGCTGCCAATGCTTTCTTTTCTGACTGTGGCACATCTAAGAAGAAGAAGGGGAAAGCTACCCGTGCTGATAAGGGCACTCCTCCTTCTACTGTATACGAGCCTCTCCATCGCCTTATTGACCTATGTCCTGCTCCTCCGGATGCTGAGTTATCTGACACGCCCCTTCCTGAGGATCGTCTGATCCATGGCGCTCATCTTATTTCTGAGGTATTTTCTGGTTTTTTCCATTTTTATAATCTTTGCCTTCTTCATACCTTCAAGCGTTATTTCCTTTTCCATTTGTAGTTTGGTCTTACCTATGCTAAGATACTCGACCAAGGCGTTGAGATGGTAGCTGAGCTTGAACTTCTCCGGGCTGAAGCGTCCTCTTTCCAATCAACCCTCAAGGGTATCACCACGGAGAAAGATAAAGCCCATAAGCGAGCTCAAGCTTTGTCTGAGGAGTTGTCTCTCTTACAGACTCAGAGCAAGCAGGATGTAGCCAGGATTAAGCGTCTGGTGCTGGAGGTGGAGCGGACGGAGCGCGAGCTGCCAGATGTCGGAGTGCAGGCTTGCATTAAGTCCTTGTTCACTTCTTCTTTGGGTCAAGAGTTCTTGGAAACTCTTCATACTCAGTGGTTGTCCAGCTTCTTAAAGAGCTCGAGCTTCCTCTGTGCCATGGGGCCGCATATCCCTCACTTCATCGACCACGGCTTCAGCAATGCCGTAGCCGAGCACTCAGCCCCGGGGTTTAATGGAACTTACTCTCGTGAATTCCACTTGGATCGACTCGCTACCCCTCCAAAATTCTTGGGGGATCCTAAGGAGAGCCCTGATAGTCCTTGGTGGCTACCCAGAATGAGTCAGGCTATCACCAAGCTGCAAGCTGGTAAGATAGGTATGGCTGAGCTAAAGCCTCTGGAACGTCTGATTTATCCTTATGACTCCGCTCTAGCCGTGGCAACCGCAGTAGATGGAGGAACCGGCGTTGCAGACACCATGGGAGGTACTACGGGTCCAGAGGAGGGCGGAGGATCTAGCAACCATGTTGCTGAGGAGGGTGGCATTGTTGGAGGAGTTGAGGTCGAGGGGACTGTTGCTGAGGAAGCTGCTGTTGAGAAAACAGTTTAAGTTTCACGTTTCTATGATCACATCAAACAATTTATTTGTCTGTTGTTTTGCTACACTCTTTATTTTCTGCTCATAATACTTGCTCTCCATACTTTATACACTACAGGAAATCACACATTTTGTGACGAATTTTTTTGTGACGACACAAAAATCGTCACAATTTCTTACTTGAACGTGACGAATTTTATTATTCATCATTAAAGTACTAGAAACTGTGATAAAATTTAAATTCGTCGCCAATTACAAATTTTTTCGTCACAAATTTGTATATTTCATGACGATTTTAATAAGTATGTCACAATAATACTATGTGACGATTTTAATAATAAATGGTGACGAAATTCGACGTCATGGAAAATATTTTTTCTTGAAAATGATAAACTATCGCCACAATAATAATTGGTGACGATTTTAATAATAATTTATGATGATATTCGACGTCATAAAAAATATATTTTAAAGACGATACTATTTTTCGTCATAATTTATTCAGAATATTTAGAGACGAAATATTTTTGTTACAATAATAATTGTTGACGATTTTAATTGTAATATACTCCCTCCGTCCGCCTATAAGCTTCCCATTTTACCATTTTGGTCCGTCCGCCTATAAGCTTCCCATACCTTTTTTGGTAAGTACTTTTTCTTACACTTCACTTTATATCCTAATTTTTCTCTCTATCTCTCTCCTCTCTCAATCACATCACTTGTACTATATCTATTATTTAATCACTTTTCTTAATCTTTGTGCCAAAAAGTAACGTAACACTTATAGGCGGACGGAGGGAGTATGATGATATTCGACGTCATGAAAAATGTACTTTCATGACGATATTTTTTTTCATCATTAATTATTCGAAATATTTAGTGGCAAAATGTTTTCGTCACAAAAATAATTGGTGACAATTTTAATTATAATTGATGACGATATTTGACGTCAAGAAAAATATATTTTTATGACAATATTATTTTTCATCATTAATTATTAGAGATATGTAGTGACAAAATATTTTCGTCTCACTAATAATTGGTGACGATTTTCATAATAATTGATGACGACGTTCGACGTCATGAAAAATATATTTTCATGACGATGTTATTTTTCATCATTAATTATTCAAAATATTTAGTGATAAAATTATTTCGTCACAAAAATAATTAGTGACAATTTTAATAATAATTGATGACGATAATCCACGTAAAAAATATATATATATTCATGACAATACTATTTTTTGTCATTAATTATTCAAAAAATTTATTGACAAAATTTTTTCATCCCAAAAATAATTGGTGACGATTTAATAATAATTGGTGACGATATTCAGCGTCATAAAAAAATATATTTTTATGACGATACTATTTTTCATCATTAATTATTTGAAATCTTTAGTGACAAAAAATTTTCATCACTAATAATTGGGGATGATTTTAATAATTATTGGTGACAATATTTGAAATCATAAATAACATTTTACATACAATGTTATTTTTCGTCATTAGTTATTTGATATAAGGGTTAATTAATTGCAAAAAAAATCATCACCTTAGATTGTTTATTAATTACAACCTATCTTTTTTTTTCATTTGCAATTCGATACATCACCTTTTTAAATTTTGCAATTCAATGCATACACATATTTATTGACAATACATAAAAGATGTAAATGTTGAAGCCACATTGATGAGTTACACAGATGCCCACGTTAATCTCGTGACCGATGAATAATTTTTTTTTTCAAAATGTTAAAAGTAAAAACAATATTCAAAATTCCTATTCTTTTGAGTTTTGGGAGAAAACTGATTTATTTTTAAAAACATTTTAAAAATTTTAAATTAAAAAAAAAAAATATCGTGACATTTATGTGGCACCTCGACAGCTCTGGCAACCACATCATAATTTAATTGTTGCCAAAAAATAGACAGGTGTATTGAATTGCAAAACGTATGTAAACAATTTCTACACGATCATTGAACATCACAACCTCGACCCATTCCCTCAAAAAAAAAAAAAACCTCAACCCATATGAGTTCTAACATATTGCATAAAACTATCCACTCCATCTACATAACTCTTAAAAAAATTTGTAACATGCATCCAAGTCTGATCCATTTTACCGTTCACCTCCAACCTATTATTTGTTTATTTAAAAGAAAAATGACTTTTGCTAATCCATGAGAATTAAAAGAAAATTGAGAATAACCTCTAATAAATTCAATCAACCATAACATATTGTAAAAAAGTTTTTAAGTCATATGTAAACTTCTAATTACTATGAGTGGGCATTTGGTCGGTTCATTTCAATTTTGGAAATTTTCCAACCGAACCAAAATAACCAAAAAATTTAACAATTGAACCGCAACCGAACATAATTGATCTAGAACCAAATTGAACCGAATCGAATTAAATTTCGATCGGTTTGGTTTAAACCGAAATTTTCCTAATCAACAATAATATCTGGAAAAAAATCTACGCAATTAATTAACTTAATAAAAGCCATGCAAATCTGGAAAAAAATTGCTAATTAACAATATTAATATTTTACTGCTATGAGCCTATGACATATAAATATGCTATATTATTTCATTTGCTCAGCTGCTACTGTGCAGCTAATGTAATCCTAAGAGGAAAGCCGCAACTAATGGTTGTACCCCTACTAATTACAGTGTCTTCTTTCAAGTATTATTTTACCAAGTTATTTAGTTCATTTAGTTCGTCTAGCTAAGGTGTGAAAATGTCTTAGGTTATGTTTCTGAAGAGCCAGTGAAGTGATATATGTAAAATCTACTTCATATCTTTTGATGCATTGCCTTGAGATTTTAAATATTATATATTGGAAGACAACTATTATCAACTTTTCAAGAACTATTCAATCAACAAGCTATATCAATTGAGCCTATTTCAGTAAAATATATTTTCAATTATGCATGCCCATTTTCCAACTATCCGTATTTGTCCTACTTTAAAATAAACGGAGATCCATCAATACCAAATTTATTACCTTTATCAATTTTAGCTGCTAAAAACAATTAGAATGTGATATTTTTTAAGAACCATAAATAAGTAACTACTAAATTAAGAACCATAAATAATGGTATCTCTTCATGGAAATTGGTTATGTACAAATTTGATAATAGCTTTCAGACAACACTTCTACAATCTCTTAAAGCATGAGGTTGTCTTCATTAATTTCAACTTAGTGAAGTGAAGTTATTATACCAAATACAACAAGGGATGAGGCGAGTATCCACTGTGAAAATTTAAGACATATTTGGAGAGTAGACTTATGAAGCCTCAAAACACAGACTAATTACCTAAACAAACGTATAAATATGATGTGAGTATGCATTAATCTGAATTTCTTACAACTGAACACGTATCCAATCCTCATATAATATGAACACATAGAGTATTGCTAATTTCTATATAAATTCTAAAATTTACAATTTATGAGCCTAGAGAAAGAGACTTTCAAAATAAAATAGAAGAAAATAAGAGACGTGACTAGTTTTACTTGGATTCACATTCCTTGATATTCTTTTGGACTTCCAACATTCTCTTCAAGATGGTGAATGTACATCTTTTTCCCATATTATACCAGGAATATAACAGAGACATACCTGATAATCTGAATTTCTCCTTAATTGCAGCTTGCTCCTAATTAGTCGAAGAATTATGAATGCACCTCCTATATAATATATTTCTCAATACCGTACACTCTAATCAAAGGACTGCTCCTAAAAAGATAGAAAATAACATATTAAACAACATAAAAAGTGAATAGAAAGAGTATCAATCAAGATGAGCTCCATTTATTTTAATTGTATAAATCTCTTACTTCATTTTACAATTCTTATCATGAAGAGTTTTAGCTATTTCTACGAAAATGAAGTTGGTATTAATTGAGCATGGGCATTATAAGCATTATAAATACTAATTAATTTATTATCCGTGCAATGCACACGTCAATTATTCTATTTATATTTAAAAATAATAGTTGGCATAATTAAACTCCTTAGACTTCGGAAGTAGAGCTTCATGGAACAACTCACGGGTGGGTTAACGCAGTTTCAACACTTATCTGTTGCACATTTAACCTTTTCAAAATTATTTACATAAAGTAAAAATTCCATGTAATATGAAAGAATGTCATACTTCACATATATACCACCAACTAAATGATAATCTCCTTCATAGGTGAATTCACTACTGATAGCCCTAAACTAGATCAGAGTTTTAGGCAAAAAAGTTTTGCATATTCATGAGTTTGATTTTGAATATGAAACTCTTGGAATTTTAAATTTCAATTCAATCTAATACAAAATTGTATTCCTCTTTGCATATAAATTATTCTTATCCTTATTCCATTTTAATTATATCCATTCCCTATATCATTTTGTAGACCGATGCAATTCAAAAGGTAAACTTGTTTTATCTAGATTCTTGTGTATGTAATGCAAGACATTTACAAAGCAGTATATAAAACACAGACCCACTGTATATTTAGCCATTTTGAGTATACATAGCAGTATAGCACAATTAACTATATATATTTAAACCTCACATCTATTTTAAAAATAAACAAAATCAATCACACTTTTCAGCACCTTTTTTTCCCTTATTCATCAGAGCTAAAGTTTATACAGAGAAATATACATCTAACATATGAGAAATAAGAAGCAAGAACATAATTAAACTTTGCACCTTCAGGTAGAAACTGATAACATACATTTTTCAAAAGGAAGAATGTAACTTTTCCTCTGTGTGCTTTAACATTTCTATAGTGTTGCTCTAATGCTCCATGTACTTTATTTTCTAGTACCTTAAATTTTGAAGAAACACATTTTTAGCTCTCTGTAAATTACTTCACTTACTTTTACATATTTTGCCTGATACGCTACTGAACCAACAAGCAGGGGGCAAAAGATCAGGAATGAACAGAACACAGAGCAAAACAACCAGTTAACAAAGTAAAGGGGTCAAACGTTAAAAACAATGGAAGTACCAGAGAAAAAAAATGTATTATTCCTTTTTGAGACGAAAAACGTAACTGCAGTCTGCAGTTGATCTAAAAAAGTAAGAGATGGTGTCTAGATTATCTCAATGACGTGTTTTGAGGGACATAGCACGAAAGATACATGTTGGTAAGAAATTGTCTACATTCCATTTCCGTAAAAGTATATATCACTGGGACATATTGCATGATTCATTTTATTAAAAAATTAGCATCTACATTGAATTGTAAGGTACAGAAGGTACTTAAACATCACAACATCATTTATTGTGATATAATCCAAGCTTATTACTCCCATGTCAAGAAATGGACCATAACAATAAGTTCCTAAGAATCCCTAGTAGCAAATGAAAAAACATAGAAACTTATTCTGCATAACTTATTTAAATAATCAATGCCCAACATCATACAAAGGCTATACAGAGTCAAGGTCACCATAAGCCTAGAACATGAAACACGTTCCTTTTGTCATAAAATTTAAGTCCTCCATTTGCTACACCTAAGTAAACGTAAATTCCCTCTACAATTTAAGAAATATTAATAACAGTATTTCTTAATCTATGAATTTACTACTGATAATTTGATTCTGCTGGTTGTTTCTTTTCACACAACCTCCCCTCCCCATACCCACTCACCCACCATGAAGATTTAGAGTTCAACAAGCAATAAGAATTCATGAAGTCGGCATAAATTCCAGTATCCTCAAAATATAATCCGAATCTTCCAGTAATTCAATAGGCGCGTGATAGCATAATTAGAGAAGAATAAGAAAACCCTTACATTTACACAGCTCTGTGGAACTCCAGGGGAGATCCTTCAAGAACAGTCCCGATTCATCAGCGCAAGGCACAACAACATGTTTGGGATATAGGACTAGGGATTTAAGAATGAGTGTGGGTTTAATGATGAGCGCGGTTGCCGCAGGATTTGGGATTTAGAATGAGCGATTTTTGCAAGATTTGGGTTTACCTATCTTTTCTAAACCTTTTTTTTCCCTAGCGCGTTTTTTTTACGGGCGCCAATTATTCCCCGCCATTTTTTTAATGATAAAACTGTATTATCTTTAAATTGTTTATTATATTCAAATTATTTATATCTATTTAAAATACATAAGTATATGTAATTTTGTTTGAAAATATTTTCTAATTTTAAGAACATTCCTCACGTTATTATACATATAATAAAATCAATATTGTGTAATAATTTTAATAAAATTAGAGTATTAATTTATAAAATCGGACATTGAAAAAGTGATTATTCAGCTCATTAATCACTTGGTAGTATACTCCCGAACAAAAGTTCGATATGAACTCCAAATAGTAAGCATATTGATATTTGTATAATTCCTTGACCACAATTGTTTTATAGAGAAGCATTGAAACTTGAAACTACTAACACAAAATTTATTTGCGTACAATATTATCTTACAACAAGAGTTTCATTTAAGAATATGGGCGTGTAGACATGGCTTCCTATTTCCTAAAATCTTCGTACAATTAGTCAGGTGGTCATGGGAATTATCAGTTATACGTCTTTTTCGTTTCCTTGGTTCTGGTCATGAAAAGTCTGTGCATTGAAATTGTTATTGGCAAGATTATGTCATACCCTGCCTACGGGGTAGGTAGTAAGGATTTTCAAATACATTTGTCTTTTACAATGTCCGGAAAATATTTAAATACGAAACTCTAATTCGATAAAAACAAGAAACTACAAAAAGGTTTTCAAACAAATCAAAAGGTACAAAAATAACACCAAAAAAATAATTGTAACCCCACAAACTATGAAATTTAGCCAAAAAAAAGGTTGCACAACATTGCAAAGCAATGTGTATTGTTCATAATATCGATTACACTTGAAAAGGGTGCTCAATCAATTAAATCAGTTTCGGTCTCAAAAACTCCATAAATCAATCCAAGTTCTTTCTAATTAAGTAATTTTTTGTATGTAAAGCTGAATGAAAAGATATAAGTAATTAAGTGATGGATAGATGATAAAGATAAATTTATGACTTTTACAAAATTAAAGATTCAAGAATAAATTTAGTGAACGAAGGGAACATATTTTTTTTTTATGTAGGCGCCATTTCGTCATGTAACCATTCTCGGTATTTTCTTAAATATGCGCTTCAACGAAGATACATCCAATATATTTTTTAGAGCCTTTATTCTTTATTTTCTAAATGTAATTCTTTAGAGTACAATTTCACAATATTTTTCTTTATGTTTTTTTTTATTGTTGATAGTCTATTAGTAAGTAAATTCAACTATTCCAATTCTTATACTTTCACTTTTCAGTAAAATTTTGCTCACTTCTTTTTATACATGTTTTTAAAAAAAATCATATTTTATTTATAAAAAATACATATGAAATATCGAGTAGAGTAAAGAATATTGTTGGTAGATACTCAATCTAATTAATTAAAAAAAATTTAAAAGTTAACTATTTAAATAGAATAAACATATATTAATTTTGTGAACCCAAAAATTTGTCTGAGCAAAATTTTAAATTTTAGAGGACGGAGGGAGTATAATTTATTGTTGATCTATTATGTATATAAAGTGAAATATGGTAGAAAAAAATAATAATAAACAAATTAGACAAAAATAATTGAAAATAATAAATCATAAAAAGAAAGTAAAAATTTTGATTAAGCATCCAGGAATTTTATTTTTTTTATTTATCAAGAACAAACCCATAATCAGCAGAAACGGCCCTCAAAATGAAAGTTGAATCAAATTTGAGAGAAAAAGATTTTGGGAGCCATTTTTTTCATTTTAGCGGGTTATTTAGTGTTTTAAAATATTTCACAGATTTTCTGTTAGGAAATCCCAGAAAAAAAGGTTCTAATCAAGGAAGAATATCAAGGTTATAACGTGATTTCCATTCGCATCATCCTCTCTTCTGAAACCAATTCTTCCAATTGTCTCTCTCGTTAGCAAATATACAGTGAGTTTCTATTCCAGATGTCATCTTTGTCTCTGTATGCCATATTTTCTTGATTCAATCAGCTTTGTTCAATTTTTTATGCCCTTAACCTGTTTGAGAAAATGCCCTGTTTGTTTGTATTTGGGGGAATGCACACTTTGTGGCGCATATACAGAAGGGCGACACACCTGTTCATAAATTGTAAACACACAATCGGTATTTGGTATGAATGCTACAGATGGCTAAATGTGGCCTCACTCCTCACCTATACTAAATAGCATCAAGGAGCACCTATGCTGGGGCCTAGATGTAGATTTTATGATTATTCTTGTTGTTTAGGCAATCCTCTTGCCTTCTGTTTCTTTTCCTGACTCATGTATTCTCATTTAACTCCTCATTAATGGAATATTTTGTTTGCTTGATAATTTTTTTTTTATGAATTTACGATCCCATTTTGTAACTACAGTATATGTTTATTTGCTATGAAATATTGTAATTTCTTCTGCATAAGTTTTATCTCCAAGTGCCTGTGGGGGGGTTAGATTTAGCTATAAAAACAAATGCCTTCTCACTCACTCCGTGCAATCTTAAATGGCGAAGCCAGCCGTTGTCTATTTTGACACCTTTCACTCTCTCATAGAGTTGAAGTTGAAGCTGGAGTATCATTCTTAATGGATTTTCTTTAAATTCTGGGGTTTTTAATGCGGCCCTTACAGCAGAAAGCCATGTAGTCTCAGAAATTACAACTCAACAATTTCAGGCGTTTCAATTAGGCAACAGAATGTTGTGTCTTCTTACAGCAAATGCTCCTAGGAGCCTCTTCTGAAAACAAAACCTTCTGCTTCTTTAGGCATTAATCATCTCCATCTTTCTTCTGGTTCAACGCCCCTCTTACATGGAGAACAAGACAGCCTCTTACAAACTATTCCCATGTTGCCTAAACAACATATATTACCCTCGTCTCCAAAAGCTTCCAAAGACGTGCCTTTACAGCTACAGATACCCCGCCATGGAAAAGAAGCCAAAATGATTTTGGAGAACTTTAGCATGCCTCCCGTATCTAATGCCTCTTTACGAGACATGGATGTATGCTGAAACAGCATACCACCTCCATCCTTTCTTGGAGGATTTTGAATTCCTAACTTAGCCTTTTTGGGGGGCATTAGGGAGATTACCAAGTGGTTTCTAATGGCATATTTCTTTGTTCTGTATCAGCTGGGAGTAGTGTGATGTGAAGAATGACCACATTTCTTTAGGTTTCATGTGGTTATGGGTATGCTGCTCTAGATTGCTTTGCAGGTTATAGGAACTGTGAGCCGTTGGATGCCTCTTGCGGCTTACTGGGATAAGGTTGGAATGCATTTTTGGACAGCTATGGTATTTTCGTATTTGTTCACGGTGTTGGAGTGCATTAGGTGTGCACTTGCTGGGATGTATGCTGATGTTCCGTTTGTGTGTGATCCTACTTACATTCAGATCCCGTATGATTAATGAGGGTTGGAGATTAGAGGATGGGAAGTTGCATTATCCTTGTAAAAATTGAGGTTAATGGGACTCAAATTGAATTAGCAGTTATTTTATTTGTGTTACTTATGTTTGGTCTTAGAAATTGGTAAATGTAACTCACTGTTTATATGAACTTCTTGTTACACCACCTATATATCATGACATTTTTTAATTCTTTGAGGAGTTGTGACCAAATTTAACGAGGAACGGGATTAAGCTTTAATCCTTTTTGTTTGCCTATTTGACATTTTGTGACCTTTCTTAAATAGATTGCATCTACTGATGTTTGTTTATGTTATGCGTTTTATGAACATGAGGCTCTGTAAATTAAATTTTTGAGAATTATAGCTCTATTTTTTTGAACATGTATAATTTTATATATTAAAGTTGTGTTGTTCTTCTGTGTTAGGTGAATAAAGAAAATAAAAGTTATAAATGCATGTATATTTTTTAAAGGAAGGCTTTTATAGTTTGGAGCCGTGAAATTGTGAGTATTACAAACTCAGTAGTTTAATATTTAACTAATGTTTTATGCAGACTTTTTTTTTTTTTGAGTATGTTTATATGAATGGGTTTTGTGATTAATAATTGTATAATGAGTAAATTATTTTGGTAATTGTTTTTCATGTTTAATAATGGTTGATTGTTGGTTAATGGTGGATTTTGCTTAAATAAATGACTTTAAACTACATTTTATTTTTCTAGGACAATTGTGGTGTTACTGATTTTACGATCTATACATTTGAGCTACCTAAATATTTTATTTTTTTTGCAGTTTAAACATAGTTAAATGGAGAAGAGTGTGATATGATTGAATTGTATATCCGTACAAATTCTTCAAAGAAAGATGGTTGGAAATCTGATGAGACTAAAGAAAATTGGGTAAGTCATGTAGGCATGTACAAATGAGATTTCATTTTATTACTAAATTTGATGCTAAATAATTTTTTTGTCATAATTAATGACCACATATGAGAAAATTGTAAAGAAATGAGAAGAATATGTTGAGCAAGGAATTGATAAAATTTCAGCTGAAATTGTTCTTGATGTCCTAGGCCATGGGACCCTTTATATAAAAGGGCTTGGTTATGGTCCAAAGCCTTTGAGTAGACGTGCTTCTAACTTGAGACAAAAGAAAATTTGAAAGCGTCTGAAACTCGCGTAGGGTGCACTGCAGGAAGAAGTGAGTGATATAAGGCACCATGGACAAACTTATGAATTTCTTACATTTATATTTATTCTTATGTTTGTTGTTTTGACTTTTAAAATAATTAAGTTCATTGTATTTTTTATCTTATAATACAATTTAAATTTATTTACCATCTTTAATTTGGTGGTCAGTGTAAATATTTATTTATTATAATTTATTAATTAAATTAGTTCATTACGATAATATTTTTAGTCTTTTATAAATAAATTTAATTAATATAGATATATACAATTCAATTGAAATCTTAATTAAAAAAAAAATATTTTATGATAAGTTATTATAGAAACGATAAAAATGCATTAATGACAAAAAAAAAATTGTCACCTTATACAAATTAGTAATGACAATAGATATTGTCACTATATATATTTTTTATGACGATTGCTATTTTGTCACTAAAATATTACTATTTAATGACAAATCGTGTTGTCATTATATATATGCACATATGATAACAATAAAAAAATTCGTAACAATAGCGTAATTCTTTTGTGATGAAATATTTAAAAGAAGACGAAATATATGTTGTCATTATTTCTAGAAATTTAGTGACAATTATCATATTCGTCACTAAAAAATATTTCTTATGACAAAAATGTTTTGTCACCATTTCTACGCTATTTAGTGATCAAAAATATTTTGTCACTGAATATTACCCTTTCGTGATGCATTGTGTCGTCATTATACATACATATATATAACAACGATTAAAATTTTGTCACTAAAGTGTTATTCGTTGGTGACGAAATATATAATAGGTGACGAAATTATTCATTTAATTGTGACGATAATATTGTCACTAAATTTGACAAATGCGGTTGAAAATGGAAAAAATCGTCACATAAAATTAATATTTTAGTGACAATAAATCAAATTGTCATTTAAGGTTGAACTATTTGGTGACGAACTATATAATTTACAACGAAATAATTAATCTATTTGTGATGAAAATTTCGTCATTACAATTTTAAAAGGTTGATATGAAATGGATAATCGTCACTAAAAATTAATATTTTAGTGACGATAAATCAAAACGTCATTTAAAGCTGAACTTATAGTGACGAAATATCATATTTAGCGACAAAAATCATTGTCAAATGTGACGCTTTATTCATCACCATAGATGGAATAATATAGCGACAATGAACTTTGGTGTCACCAAAAGATGACTTTTGACGACAAATTCAAATAAAGTCACATTTACCTAATGCGACGCACCTACAACGACCTTCTTTGCGACAGAGAAAAATCGTCGCCAAACCCATTTTGTGACGAAAAATGATGCTTTTATGACGAATTGTTGTCGTCGCGATTTCTCAAATTTCCTGTAGTGATAGGGGACCCCACACTCCTGGATATGTGGGGGCTTTTTGTAGTAATCGTATTAGCTTGATGTTGGATGTTTTGTTGCCTTTCTCTTTCGTGCATGAGTAACTTACAAGACCAGCAAAGAATGTGTTGGAGGTGTGGCTCTTCTTCTTCCCCCCTTTTTGTTGGTCTTGTAGGCTACGTTGAAATCACTCCTTGGCTGTACAGTTTTTGTTTTTGATTTCGGGTGACTTGGTTGTGGGAGGTCATCCTCCCTCTTCTCTTGACTCCTGGATCATAAAACCTGTTTTCTTCATCATCTAGTCTTTGTAATTCTCAAGCATGGTTAGGGCTTTCTGGAGGGCTTCGGTTTTCTAAGCCTCCACGTCTTTCTCTTTCTTTTCACCTTCTTGTACTTGAAAGACCTTGATTCACAGAAATCGTCTTCTTTCATCAATTAACCCTCTTGGGTTTCAACTAAGATGAGGGCTCTCTGGAGCACCTTGGCCTCTAGGCCTCTGAGTGTTTCTTACTCTTATTCTTAAAAGATTTTAATTCATAAAATCTTCTCATTTCAGTAACCTACTTGGGTCTCAAATAAAGTGAGGGCTCTCTGGAGCACCTCGGCCTCTAGGCCTTTGAGTGTCTCTCACTCTTATTCTTAAAAGATTTTAATTCATAAAATCTTCTCATTTCAGTAACCCACTTGGGTCTCAAGTAAAGTGAGGGCTCTCTGGAGCACCTCGGCCTCTAGGCCTTAGAGTGTCTCTCACTCTTATTCTTAAAAGATTTTAATTCATAAAATCTTCTCATTTCAGTAACCCACTTGGGTATCAAGTAAAGTGAGGGCTCTCTGGAGCACCTCGGCCTCTAGGCCTTAGAGTGTCTCTCACTCTTATTCTTAAAAGATTTTAATTCATAAAATCTTCTCATTTCAGTAACCCACTTGGGTCTCAAGTAAAGTGAGGGCTCTCTGGAGCTCCTCGGCCTTAGAGTGTCTCTCACTCTTATTCTTAAAAGATTTTAATTCATAAAATCTTCTCATTTCAGTAACCCACTTGGGTCTCAAGTAAAGTGAGGGCTCTCTGGAGCACCTCGGCCTCTAGGCCTTTGAGTGTCTCTCACTCTCGTTATTATTATATTCATTCATCGCATGTTCAAATATGAGAAAGATAATCAAGACACAATGATTCTGAACAATTCTTTCTTAAAAAAGGGATAAGGCTTAATTGCTTTATTGTCAATTTTCAACATAGGCCATAGATAACCTACGCCGGTCTCATTAAAAACCTCTTTACGGAAAAACCCCAAAGGGGAAACCCGTAGAGAGGGAAAAAGAGCTCCGGTGAATCCACAAAATACATCAAGCAAAATATGAATCAATGCAAAAAATCTCAAAACAAAAGTTATAGATGGTCTCTAGACCTTACACTGTCTTCAAATAAAGAATCTCTTCAAATGGCAAACGTTCCAGGGTCTAGCTATGTCGACCCCTTCCATACTTTGCAGTCTATATGCTCCTCCTTTCAGCACCTGTGTGATTTTATAAGGTCCCTCCCAGTTGGGCTCCAGCTTTCCTGTATTTTTCAGGGCGTCTGCTCTTCTTAGCACCAGGTCTCCCGCTCTGATTTTATATCTTTCAGCACGTACCCTAACCATGCAGCTTTAATTCTGCTTTTATATCTTTCAGCACGTACCCTAACCATCTCTCTTTCTTCTTCCATCAAATCTAGAGCCTCTCTCATCAATCTTTCATTCTAATGTTCTTCAAATTGGGCAACTCGGTGCGATCGTAAAACGGCCTCTGGAGGTATCACCGCCGTAGCTCCGTAGACCAGCTGAAATGGGGACTCTCCGGTTGCTGTCTTCGGACTAGTTCTATATGACCATAATACATTATCTAGCTCGTTTACCCATCCTCCTCCTATCTTTGTCAATCTTGTTCGAATCCCATCTACTATTGTTCGATTAGTAACCTCCACTTGTCAGTTAGCTTGAGGATGCGCTACAGAAGTGAATCTCTGTATTATGTTCAGTCTTGCACACCATCCTCGCACGTTTTCGCCGTTAAACTGTGTTCCATTATCAGAGACCAATATTCTGGGTACTCCGAACCTACAACAGATTTGTTTTTTCAAGAATTTAATCACATTTTCTTCATCTATCGTAGCCAGAGGAGCAGCTTCCACCCATTTGCTAAAATAGTCCACTGCTACTATCAGAAATTTTCTCCCTCCGGAGGCTGGAGGGAAAGGTCCTACCAAGTCGATTCCCCACTTAGCAAAGGGACAGGGAGAGTGCATCGCTCCCATCTCTTCCGCAGGGGTCCTTATCAATGGACCATTTTTCTGACACTTGACACATTTTCTCACAAATTCTCTAGCGTCTTTTGTCATGGAGGGCCAATATAATCCAGCCCTTAAAACTTTCTTCACCACCACTTTGTATCCTTCATGACTGGCTGCATCACCTTCGTGGATCTCTCTGAGTGTGTACAGAGCTTCTCTGGTTGATATACACCTCAAATATGGGTGCGTGAATGATTTCTTGTATAAGTGCCCTTCGATAATACAATATTTGATCCGAAGGGCTCGGGTCTCTCTGGTGGTAGGGGCATCTGCTCCCTTGGTGAGTTCTATCCATATTGCTCTTCTCCAATCATCTTCCTCCTCAATGGAGCCAATGGGGTTCTCCAGAGTCTCTCTTTCTGCAACTACTAGAGTTACCGTTCCTTGCCCATCAAACTCTGTGGAGCTAGCGAGTTTGGAGAGGCTGTCCGCCTGCATGTTCTTCTCTCGGGGTATTTGGACCACCTCGCACTCTTGGAATTTGCCCATCACTGCTTTGGCTCGTTCCAAATAAGCAGCCATCCTGCTGTCTTTGGCCACGTATTCACCATTCACCTGCTGAACAACTAATTGGGAGTCTGAGTACAGAGTTACCTTTGGAGCTCCCAATTCCAATGTCATCTCCATCCCTCTGATCAAAGCTTCGTACTCTGCTCCATTATTTGAGGTCATGAATTAAAACCTCACTGCTAATTGTAGGTCCTCCCCTCGAGGGCCTGTCAGCACAATCCCTGCTCCACATCCGCTCAGGGTCACTGAGCCATCTACATACACCTTCCATCCCTCGACTTCTTCTGGTTTGGTCGACTCTTGGATGAAATCTGACAAAGCTTGGGCTTTTATAGCCTTCCGTGGCTCGAAATCCATGTCATATTCTTGGAGCTCGATCGCCCACTTCACCATCCTTCTAGAGAGGTCTGCTCGCCCTATAACCTGTTTCAACAAGTAATTAGTGCGGACCAGTATTTTGTAAGAAAGGAAATATGGGCGTAGCCTCCGCGCTGTAACTACCACAGCCAGAGCAGCCTTCTCAATTTCTGAGTATCGATTTTCGGCCCCCTGAATGACCTTACTAACATAATAAATAGGGTGCTGCAGAGATCCCTCTTCTTTGACTAAGGCGGTGCTTAGTGAGAATTCCCCTACGGAGAGGTACAAAATGAGGGTATCTCCTGGAGAAGGCTTCGTCAGCTTCGGCAACTGAGACAAATGATGCTTCAGGTCTTCAAAGGCCTTTTGGCATGTTTCACTCCATTCAAACTTGGTCCCTTTCTTAAGAATTTTAAAGAAGGGATGACTCTTTTCAGCAGACCTGGCTATGAATTTGCTCAATGCTGTAATCCTCCCATTGAGTGTCTGGAGCTCCTTTATATTTCTCGGTGGCCGCATGTCCAGTACAGCCTTCACCTTGGCTGGATTCACTTCTATACCTCTTTGAGTGACCATATATCCGAGGAACTTCCCTGATTTTACTCCAAAAGAGCATTTGGCTGGGTTCAACTTGATGCCGTTTTCTCGAATTACTTGGAAAATTTCTTCCAAATCCTCTATATGTTGATCTGCTTTCACACTCTTGGCCAACATATCATCTACATATATCTCCATGTTCCTTCCTAGCTGCCTTCGAAAGACAGCATCGACCATCCTCTGGTATGTTGCTCCGGCATTGATTAATCCAAATGGCATCCGAACATATCCGAACGTTCCACAGGCTGCTATGAAGCACACTTTGGGGACATCTGCAGGGTTCAGTTGGATTTGGTGGTACCCTTGGTATGCATCCAGCATGCTTAGCAGCTCAAAGCCTGAAGTTGCATCTACTAGCTGGTCTATCCTTGGTAGCGGATAGTGGTCCTTAGGGCATGCCTTGTTGAGGTCCCTGGAATCGATGCACATTCTCCACTTTCCTCCCCCTTTAGGCACTAGCACGGCATTGGAGAGCCATTCTGGGAATTGGACTTCTACCACATGCCCTACTTTCAATAGCTTCTCGACTTCTTCTTTCACAATGTTATTCTTCTCAATCCCAAAATTTCGTAGTTTCTGTTTTACGGGCCTTGCCTTTGGATCAACATTAAGGCAATGTATTGCTATCTCCGGAGGGACTCCTGTCATGTCAGCTAGAGAAAATGCAAATATATCGGAATTTCGACGTAATGTAAATATTACCTTCTCTGTGAGTTCAGGCCCCAGTTGGGTACCTATCTTAGTAACAAAGCCGGGTTTTCCTGGAAAGAGCTCCACACTCATCAGTTCCTCGTCTGTTTTAACACTCACTTGTTCAGGTGCTGCTCCCTCTACTTTCTTCCTCTTGATCTCAGGGTCATCTCCTCTCGTCCGCTCAAGGCCCCTAGTTAGGGCCCTATCTGCCATCTTCACAGACTCTGCATAGCACTTCCATGCTTGGTACTGGTCTCCTCTCACTTCTCCCACCCCTGTGGCTGTAGGGAATTTCATTTTCATATGAAATGTAGAAATGATTGCCTGAAAGAGATTCAGGCTGGGTCGTCCCATCACAACATTGTACGACGAGGGAATGTCTACAATAAGGAACTCCACCACGTGGACCTTCCGAGCTGGAGCGTCCCCCAATCCTACCTGCAACATTACTGACCCCAAAGGTTGGATTGCACCTCCAGAGAAACCATATAGAGAGGTATCTACAGGGCCCAGCTTCACACTCAGCTCCATTCTCTTAAAACATTAAAAAAACATGATGTCAGCCGAACTCCCCGTATCTACGAAGATTCGAGCAACATCGAATCCCGCTATGTCGGTAGTGATCACCAGAGCATCGTTGTGATCTTCCTTAACTCCCTTCACATCCTCCGGGCCGAATCGGATATTGGGCGTCTCCGTTATACGCCCCACTTCTCTTAACTGGCTTCCTTGCTCTGCTTTTAGAGCCCGGACATTCTGCTTTCTCTTCCGAAAGGAATCTCCATCAGCTGGTCCTCCCACAATCATGTGAATCACTCCTCTTTTCAGCGGTGGAGGGGGCATATCTTCGGTCGCCTCTCTGGTTTCCTTCTCTTCCGTTTTCTTTCATGATCTTTTCGCTTCTGCCCTCGAGGGCTTTGTCTGTCTCTAAATATAAATTCTTTTAGATGACCCGCTTGGATCATCCTCTCGATCTCGTCTTTCAGGTGGTAGCACTGATTTGTGTCATGCCCATATTCATTGTGAAATCGGCAGAATCGATCAGACTTAGGCTTCTGAGGTCCTCGACCTCTGGAATATGGAAATTTCAAGTCTGGATGATCTCCGGCTACCTCCCGTACTTCAGCAGGCTCAATCCTCAAGGGCGTGTATTTCTCAAACCCCCCACGAGGGCCAGACCGGGGACCTCCAGAGGGATTGCTATCTCTTGTTGATCCAGAGGTCCGAGGGACCTTTGGGCTGGATCGTCTGGAGGGACCTTCCCTTCTTCTCTCTCGATCCTGTGGCCTAACCTCCAGCCTTTTGGCCTTACGGACCTCCTCCAGAGTGAGGTACTTCTCTGCTCTGTGCAGCAGCTCATCGAAATTCTTAACTGGCTTCTTAGCTAAGGAGGAAAAGAAATCTCCATCCCGTAATCCGTTGGTGAGGGCGTTGATCTTCACCTCCGGAGAGGCTGTAGGGACCTCCAGAGCTGCTTGATTGAACCTCCGGAGAAAAGCTCTTAAGCTTTCGCTCTCCCCCTGCCTCAGATTGAAGAGGGTCAAGGTGGACCGTGGCTGTCTCCGGGCACTTGCAAATTGATGGAGAAATAACTCACTGAATTCCTCCCAGGATCGGATAGTAGTAGGTTCTAGTTGAGTGAACCATTGCTGCGCTGCTTTCGCCAGGGTGGTCAGGAACACCCTGCACTTAATTCCTTCTCCGTAGCGATGTAATAGCGCAGCGTTCTCAAATCTTACTAAGTGTTCGTAAGGGTCTGTCGTACCGTCATACTCAAAATTAAGGGGCTTGAAATTGAATGGTAATTCATCCTGTAATATGTTAGGGGAGAACTGGCATCCGGATGCGTGAACGGATCTACTGGTTCGGTTGTTCATCTGTCTCCTCATATCCTTCATCTCCTTCTGCAGAGCCTGTAGCTGGTCGCTAACTGGCCCTCCGTAGGTATCATCAGTGCTTTCTTCTGTCTCAAGGGGTTCTGTCCCTCGGGGTGCTGGATCTGCATTCCTTCTAGTACTCCGAAGGGGAATGCTTCTTTCCGCGCGCGAGGGCACTTTATCGTCTTCCTCCACTCGTATCCCCATCTCCTTGGACAACATTTGGGAGGTTCCACGTGCTTCATCCTGGGGTCTATGGGCCGGTACCTCTGGATTCCCTGGTGCAGCCCTGGGAGTTTGGTCCCTTTGATCTGCAAAGGCTTTCTCTACAGCTTGCTTGATGAGGGCGTTCAATTGATCGGGAGAGATCAAGAGTGGCCCTGAGTCTGGAATATCCTCTCGCTGAGGATCTGCGGTCTGGAATATCCTCTCGCTGAGGATCTGCGGTCTGGAACTCTGGGGTTTCAAGGTTCCCTATTATTCCCTCCCTGACCTGTAAGGGATGATTTTCGTCACCCAAACCTGGAGTGGGTGCCAATGGCTGATTTGATCCAGAATGAGTATGGATTGGGTTTTTCCCCCGGCCTCCCATTGGTGGGGGATCAGTCGGCAAAGGAGAATTTTCCCCTGGAAGATTCTTCTTTCCAGAAGTAGATGTTTTGTCTCCGCCACCCATTTGCTCGAACAGGTAGAAATTCGTGAGAAAATCTTTCAACTCTTTCCCACAGACGGCGCCAGTTGATGTGCCAAAATTTACACGAGGGGATTACACGTCCTATGAGTTGGATATCCGACTCTCCGAACGCGTGAAAGTAGTCCAAATATGCTGCCTTCAATATAATCTTCGATAACCTGCAAAGAACACGCCGGAGGGGGGTCCGGCGCGGACACTCCGATGCCTAAGTCAGTATAGGGCTTTTCAATATCTCACAAGGATCTCGAGATCCTTGATTTATCAAGAACAGGTTTTAGAAGAAATCAAAGATGTGTTTTGTATTTAGTATATAAGTTTTGTAAAGTCAGAGTATCTAACCTGGAAATCTCCTCGAATTTACCTATTTATAGAGATACCTTCTGGAGAGGAAGTCAATCCTTCCTCTTATTTTGGAGCTGCCCATAAGACTCGGCCCTGCTGAGTGGACGAAGTCCTCTTCTCTCTCCACTCCCTGAAGACTCGGCGACAGTCCTTCTTAGTGGACTTCGTTTCCTAAGATGGAGGAGGATAAGGTCTTCCTTTTATCAAGTCTGGACCGGAAATGGCGGAAGTCCCCTACATTTATGATCCACAACTGCACGTTAAGACTGCTTCTTCCTGATGCTCCTCTCCAAACGGAGTTCCCTCCAGAGAGACCTCCCTCCAGAGAGACCTCCAGAGGGGATTTCTTATCCAGAGAGTATTAGCTAATCCAATCCTTCCATTCCGATTTTATCTTTTATACACGTGTCGACTCCTTATTAGGTGACATTTTTAGGCCGCATCAGCTGCCAATGCTTCCATGCTCGATTTCGTCACCTCTAAGAAGAAAAAAGGAAAGATTGTTCGTGCCGCTCCTACGAAGGAGACCTCCCTTCCTCCTTCCTACGAACCTCTCCAACGTCTCATCAGCCGATGTCCTCCTTCTTCTTCCAACACGCTCTCTTGCAAGCGTCTTCCTGAGGATCTGTTGCTCCATGGTGCTCACCTATTTTCTGAGGTATATCCCCTTATCCTTACGGTCATCTAATTTCTTCATGTTTGAAATATTATCTTTTCTTGTCATGCAGTTCGGACTTGTCTATACTAAGATATTCGACCAGACCATTGAAATGGTTGCTGAGAACGAACTCCTTCGGGCTGAGGCGTCCTCATTTCAACGGACTCTCAGAAGTGCCACTGCGGAGAGGGACAAGGCTCAGAAGCGGGCTCAAGCTCTAGCTGAGGAGCTGCCTATCCTCCGGGCTCAAAGTAAGCAAGAGGCGGCTAAGACTAGGCATTTAGAGGGAGAGGTAGAACGAATGGAAGAGGAGATGAAGCGGATGGAGAATGAGATGAAACGAATGGAGCGCGAGCTGCCAGATGTTGGAGTACAGGCCTGCATCAAATCTCTGTTTGCCTCTCCTTTAGGTCAAGAATTTTTGGGGACTCTCCATACTCAATGGCTGTCTAGCTTCTTGAAGAGTTCCAGCTACTTGTGTGCTATGGGGCCACACATTCCTCACTTCATCGATCATGGTTTCAGCAATGCCGTGGCCGAGCACTCAGCCCCAGGATTCGATGGGACCTATTCTCGTGCTTTCCGTCTGGACAAGCTTGCTCCTCCTCCCAAATTCTTAGGGGATCCGACAGAAAGTGCTGACAATCCTTGGTGGTTACCTGGAATGGGTCAGGCTATTGCCAATTTGCAGGCGGCCAAGGTGGGCATGGCTGAGCTGGAGCCTTTGGAACAATTAGTCTATCCTTATGCCTCTGCTCCCGAGGATGAGGTGAAAGCAGGTGATGGAAAGGATGCTGAAGCTACCCCCGAAGGAGTAGAGGGCCCAGAGGAGGGTGGAGGGTCTAGCGGTCCTGCCGCTGTTGAGGAAGCTGCCGCCGAGGGAGCTGTGGTTTAAGGAACTGTTGTTGAAAAGGCAGCTTAAAATTCATGTTTCTATGGTCATAACAAACATTTTACCTTTCTTTTGATACACTCTTTTAATTTCTACTCATGATACTTTGTTTTTCTTATACTCTGTAGGGGACCCCACACTCCTGGATATGTGGGGGCTTGTGGTAATTGTGGTAGCTTCGTACTATCTGTTTGTTGGCATTTTTTTTTTTTCCTGCTTACAAGGGCAGCCTATAAGACCAGTAAAGAACATGGTGGTGGTGTGCTCTTTCCCTTCCCCTTATTGGTCTTGTAGGCTACACCCTTATTTTCTCCTGGTTACATAACCTTCAAGGGATCTTCTCAAAAGATTCGAGGAATCACCTCTAGTTTCAGGTGGCTCGAGGAGGTTTTCTTCGGCTTCTGTCTATCTTTTCTTTCCTTCTTTAGGTAGAATCTTGGCAAATGATTTCGGTTCATAAAAAAAATTGTTTTCTAAGTAAACCTCTTAGGTCTTGATCATGGGGAGATGCTCTCCAGCTCTCCTTGGCCTCTAGGCCTCTGAGTGTCTCTCACTCAACTTCTTAGAAGTTTTTGATTCATAAAACCTTTCTTTCATTAACTAACCCCTTTGGGTCTCGAGCATAGTGAGGAGCTCTCTAACTCTTCTCGGTCTCTAGGCCTCTGAGTGTCTCTCACTCTTATTCTTAAAAGATTTTAATTTGTAAAATATTTTCTCTCATTTTCAAGTAACCCATTTGAGTCTCGAGTATAGTGAGGAACTCTCTAACTCTCCTCGGCCTCTAGGCCTCTGAGTGTCTCTCACTCTCGTTCTTAAAAGATTTTAATTTGTAAAATCTTTTCTTTTATTTTCAAGTAACCCACTTGGGTCTCGAGTATAGTGAGGAACTCTCTAACTCTCCTCGGCCTCTAGGCCTCTGAGTGTC
The DNA here is from genome assembly GCA_963675135.1 of Galeopsis tetrahit. Taxonomy (NCBI): domain Eukaryota; kingdom Viridiplantae; phylum Streptophyta; class Magnoliopsida; order Lamiales; family Lamiaceae; genus Galeopsis; species Galeopsis tetrahit. The sequence continues at coordinate 65,133,378 of OY776127.1, forward strand.
TCTCACTCTTCTCGGCCTCTAGGCCTCTGAGTGTCTCTCACTCTCGTTCTTAAAAGATTTTAATTTGTAAAATCTTTTCTTTCATTTTCAAGTAACCCACCTGGGTCTCGAGTATAGTGAGGAGCTCTCTAACTCTCCTCGGCCTCTAGGCCTCTGAGTGTCTCTCACTCTCGTTCTTAAAAGATTTTAATTTTTAAAATCTTTTCTTTCATTTTCAAGTAACCCACCCGGGTCTCGAGTATATTGTGGAGCTCTCTAACTCTCCTTGCCTCATATTGAAGAGGGTTAACATGGCCCGCGGCTGCCTCCGGGCGCTCGCAAACTAATGGAGGAATAATTCGCTGAACTCCTCCCATGATCGAATGGTATTGGGTTCAAGCTGGGCGAACCACTGTTGTGCTGCCTTAGCCAATGTAGTCAGGAACACCCTACATTTGACCCCTTCCCCATATCGATGTAGCAGGGCTGCATTCTCAAATCTTACCAGGTGCTCGTATGGGTCTGCGGTGCCATCGTACTCGAAGTTGAGGGGTTTGAAGTTAAATGGCAACTCATCTTGTAATATGTTAGAAGAAAACTGACATCCAGTAACATAGGCGGACCTACTCGTTCGGTTACTCATCTGCTTCCTCATATCTTTCATTTCCTTCTTTAGGGCCTGTAGTTGGTCGCTGATTGGGCCCAGATAGGTGTCATCTGTACTCTCTTCTCCTTCGGGGGGGTCTATGTCTCGGGACATCAAGTCTGCATTCCTTCTTGCACCCTGAGGGGGGATACTTCTTTCTGCCCGAGAGGGCGCTTTCTCATCTCCCTCTACTCGTACTCCCTCTTCCTTAGAAAGTGCTTGGGAGGCCCCAGGGGCCTCGTCTTGAAGTCTCGGAGTAAGCGTCTCCGCGTTCACTGGTACAGTTCTCGGGGATCGACCTCCTTGGGCTGCAAAAGCTCTTTCCACAGCTCGGTCAATGAGGGTGTTTAATTGATCTGGAGAAACTAGGAATGGTTCTGCGCTCAGAGCATCCCCACGTTGAGAACCTGAGGCCCGGACCTCTGGGGTTTCAGTATTCTCCATCACTCCGTCACCTAGGCCCGGGATTGGCGTGGTGGCCGGGGCTATTGGCGGATTCGATCCAGAAGGGACATACATAGGGTCCTTTCTGCGGCCTCCCTTCGATGCTGGATCAGATGGTAGGGGAGGGATATCCCCCGGAAGAGTCTTCTTCCCTGGAGTAGGCGTGATTGTGTTATTTCCTCCGCCCATCGTTCAAAACAAGTAGAAAATTCGTGAGAAGATCTCTTAGTCGTTCCCACAGACGGCGCCAGTTGTTGTGCCAAAATTTGCACAGATAGGTTAGATATCTTCCACGTCAGATATCCAGATTCCTGAACCGGTATATGTAGAATCCGGGTCTAAAGCCTCCTTCAAAAGAATCCTCCAAGAACCTGCAAAAGACACGCTGGAGGGGAGTCCGGCGCGAACACTCTGACGCTCAAATCAGTATGTGTGATTCAGTCAATAATGGGGACTTAAGAGTCCTCTTTATAATGATAAGGTTCTCGGAGAAGAGATTCAGGAGCTTTATAAGAGAGGTTTAATAAGATTAAGTAGTTTTCAGAGATCGTAACCTGTTAATGTACCTAGGCTCGGCTGTTTATAGAGGAGTTCCATTGAAGGGAAATTAGGTTTTCCCCCTTTCTCGGATCGGCCCTTCCTCTCTCCTTGAATAAGTCTGCGAATCTCCACTTCCTGAAGAATCGCAACCACTTTGCCTACTAAATTCTAGCCGTTTGAGTAAAGGAAGAATTAGTCTTCCTTTATCCACTCTTATCCCCTTTTATAGGAAACCTCTCCGGAAACCCAGGTCGACCAATTTCCCTCAGAGCCTGGTCTTCCTGATATTTCTCCCTCGAGACCCTTAGGTGGAGCTCCCTCTGGAGGGACATCCGAAGGGATTTTATATCCTGAGGAGTTCTCTTCACGTTCCTATCTCCTCATAAATCTTGTCCGCTATACACGTGTCGACATCTCCTGAGGTGACAATTTTAGGCCGCATCATTATTATTTTATTATTGTTTCGGTATTTGTATGCCACCAAAATTATCGATATTTTCGGTATATATATACCGAAATACCACGGTATGATCATTTTTCATACCGTTATTATATTGTTAGCATACCGAAAATGGCAGCACCGTACCGAAAATTTTGATAATTTAGGTATTTTTTCGATATTTTTTCCACCCCTAGGCGTGATCATTATTTCAACAATATAAATGGGGTGCAATAAGAGACCACTGGCTTGTTTCCATATTCTATGTGAAGATCGATGAGCATTCAATTCTCTTTTTCATTATATGGTGCCTTATTGAGTCTCAAGTCCACCTCTTCTCTGTCCTCCCATGAATATAAGATGCAATTTAGCTAAAAGACTTGACAAGAAAAGTCAGGAGGTTGTCCTCATCACGTTTCCAATGACATTTGGCACGAGGCTTCCTACAGCACCTTGTTCCATTGGGAATCGCCATTAGAGAAAATTATAGCCAAGAAATGATTGATATTTACTCTCTACATTATTCACACCAAAATTGGTTGAGATTAAAGGCATAAAATATTATATATTTTATGCATTTTTTCAACTCTCTAACCAAAACTACTTTAGACATAATTCTGGTCATAAGTTTGTAGCTCTTATGGTGGTTACACTTCTCTCGCGTCGTAGCACCATCATAAATATATTGGAGGTACGGTAGTTCTACACAAGAAACGCACGCTAGCTTTTAAGTTAAATAATTAATAAGATAAAATGAAGCATTTCATAGGCTTAAATGCACAAAAATGAAGTTATTTCTTAATCATAACTTTACAATCTTGCCTCTTTATCTCAATTTTATGTCAGCCCTTTTATTCATGTGGAAATTGTATGATTTCATGAGCTTGTTAGTCTTATAATTTGGTATGGTTTCATGCTAGTTTAACTAATTTTTTGTTAATTTGTACTTAATAAAGAGAAATGTAGTGTTTTGTTATTTTTGCAGGAGAAATGAGGATTTTAAAACACTAAAAAAATGCGGAAATTTGCGACGGAATTTGCAAATCTGACGAAGTTTACAAAATTTGCAACAAAAATAAAGGTCATCGCAATTTGTGATGATTTTTTTAATTTATTTTTTGCGACGGATTTAGCGACATTTTTTACAACGGTTTATTTTTATTATGTACATTTATATAATTTATACCAGCAATTAATCAAAAACACTTCCAGCCAAGGTTGAGAATATGGGTATGAATTTGTAGATTTCATGATGGTCGCGCTTCTATGGACCTTGTAGCGCCATCATAAATATGTTGGAGGTAGTTTTAAACAAGAATCGCACGCATAATTAAGACTGCCAAGTAATTAGATAATTTGAAGCATTAATTCTACAGTCTTAAATGCACAAGGAAGAAGTAGAACACAATACAAAACTAAAAATGTAATAATAATAATCCTCAAAACAAGACTGAGAGGAAACTCCAATTATTTCAAATTTTAAACAAATCCACACATGTCAAATTTTTATTGAAAACGTAAACTCCAAAAACGAATTTCGGCCACCTAGGCCAATTTTTTAACTAAATATTATATGTCAATTCATACTAAAAATATTGAAATATTGTTTTATAAATATCAAAATTAATTATTTAAATTTTGAAGTTTTAAATTATTTTAATTTAAAAGTAATATAAAAATATAAATTATATTAATTAAAACATTATTATTCTATTAAGATTTCAATATATATATATATATATATATATTTTGGTATACATATATATTGTTTCATACCGAAATAACGCGCTATGAATGTTTTTCACACTTCTATCATACTGAAATTTTCAACAATTTGAATACTTTTTTAAAACGAAAAGTTCGGTATATCAAAATTTCTATAATTTTTTCCACCCCTCTACGTGCCCAATAAATGACTTTCTACTATATTGTGAAGAATTTTTTTTTTAATTGATTTTCCTTTATTTAGTGGTTAATTTTTTTAGACTTAAAAAAAATTATTTTAAGAAAATAGGTGATGTTGCAACCTGGCGTGAATTAAAACGTGTTGATATGGAGTAACTTATAAGCAATTTAGCAGCAATATAAAAAAAATCCCCAATTCATTTGAACACGTGGCATTGTGATGCAGCGAGATGAAGCGTATAAATAAAGAAGATAAATAAGATATATAAAGAACACAAAAGAACACACTAACTCCGTTGATTCTACGAATACCCGAAAAAGTGGCAAACTCAAATACGTTGATTCGCACAGAATACCGTAAAAGAGACCTTGAGATAAACTCTCGTTTTTTTTATTAATCAAATCACCACCCTTATAATGTGAAACACCAAACCTATAAATAAGCAAATTCAAAACCCTAGTTCTAAGGCCCAACCCTATCGTGGCTTATAGTATTGAAATAGAAAATAACAATTATAATTAAAATACGAATCAAATCAAGCCATCAATTTTCAATCCTTCCTTAATTTCTGCTAATTGATCTCCATCACATTGAGGTGCACTACAAGAAAACTGCAATTTAGCCGCGAAAAAATTTGTCGCTAATTCTAATATTTTCGTCGCTAACGTGAGTTAGCGATGAAATAATTTTGTCGCAGGATTTGTTGCTATACGCCCGTCGCTAACGTGTTTGCGACAAAAAAAATTAATTTTGTCGCAAATGTTTGCGATGAAAATTTGAGTTTCATCGCAAAATATTAGCGACGAAAATATAAGTTTCATCGCAAAATGTTAGCGACGAAAATATGAGTTTCATCACAAAATGTTTGCGAGGAAAATCAAACATTTGTCGCAAACACGTTAGCGACGGGTGTATAGCAACAAATCCCGCGATAAAATTATTTCATCGCTAACTCACATTAGCGACAAAAATATTAGAATTTTTGTTGCTAATATTTGACTATGATATCCGATTTACGAATCATTCTCTAAACCCACTTCCATACTCGACCAACCCAACCCGCACCCACACCCGACCCACCCCAACCCAACCTGCACTCGACCCGCCTCGCCCCAACCCGCACCAACACTCGACCTGCCTCGCCCCAACCCGTACCCAACCCACACCCGCCCCGCCCCAACCGACCCCAACCCAACCCAACCCGACCCGCACCCACATACCCCCTCTACCATTTTATTTAAATAAATATTTTATTTGGTCTTAGTGGGAATTGATCCCGGGTGGATGGGACCCATAGCTGGGCGCCTACCATTCGGGTAAACAACTCTTTGGTTCATTTTTTTAATATTAAATATATATGTATTCAATTGTTACTAAATTAGTTATTTTTACTAATTTAATAATTTATTTCACATTTATTAATTGATTAATTTTTAACTTGTAACAACTATATATGTATATATACATGTGTATATATATTGTAATTTTTAAAATAATTTCAATCGTAAATAATCAATGTTACTTTAACAATTAAAAAAAAATATATATATATATTACAGTCAATCTTCATTCTCCCATCTTTAATTATGTCCATCTTCATTTGTATCATCATATTTATAAGTATTTTTATAAACATTCATACTGATTTATAAGACATAAAATTTGGAGAATTATTAAACATTTAATTATATAAATCGATTTTCTTGATTTAATAAGCATAGTTGATTTAATATTATCCACGAAATATAGTTATCATTGTTATTCTTATTATTAACAACAAAATAAAATAATTTGATAAAAGTGTAGCGATAAAATATTTTAATTTTGTTGCAAATATTAATTCCAAGAAATTAGCCACAAAAAATATATTTCATCGCAAAATAATAGCGACTAAATATAATTTTCATTGTTGTCCTAATTATTAACAACAAAACAAAAGAATTTGTTGCTAGTTTAGCGATGAAATATTTTTATTTCATCGCAAAAAGTAATTTCAATAAATTAGCCACAAAAAATTATATTTCATCGTAAAATATTAGCGACAAATATAATTTTCATGGTTGTTCTGATTATTAACAACAAAATGCAGCAATACGATGCTAGTATAGCGATGAAATATTTTAATTTCATCGCAAAAATTAATTTCAATAAATTAGCCACAAAAATTTATATTTCATCGTAAAATATTAGTGACGAAATATAATTTTAATTGTTGTTCTGATTATTAACAACAAAATGAAGCAATTTGTTGCTAATATAGCGATGAAATATATAAATTTTGTTGCAAAAATTAATTTAAAAAAATTAGCCACGAAAATTTCTATTTCATCGCAAAATATTAGGAACGAAATATAATTTTCATAGTTTTTCTGATTATTAACAACAAAATGAAGAAAATTGTTGCTAATATAGCGATGAAATATATAAATTTTGTTGGAAAAAATAATTTCAAGAAATAAGCCACGAAAATTTCTATTTCATCGCAAAATATTAGCGACGAAATATAATTTTCATTGTTGTTTTGATTAATTATTAACAAAAAAATGAAACAATTTGTTGCTAATATAGCGACGAAATATATATATTTTGTTGCAAATATTAAATCTAACAATTTAGCAGCGAAAATTTATATTTCGTTGCTAAAAATTAATTTTAGCGATGAAATTTAAATTTGTCGCAAAAATTTTGTCGCTATTCCCCCAATTTCTTGTAGTGGTGCATGTGCCAATTAAGTTCCAACTTCCGATCAAATTAAAATTATCGGATTTAGTAAAATGGACAGAAATTGAATTCGCCATTAGTTGCATAACGTAAATTGATATGAACTGTACACAAATATATTTTATTGTTGTCACGATTTAAATTTTACTTATATAAATATTTAAGGTTTACTCAATAATATTTTATTGTTTTCACGATTTAAATTTTATTTATATAAATATTTAAGGTTAACTCAATTATTGAGTAAATACAGTACATGCATTCTTTAGCACAATCTTCTCTTGACGTCAATTAACTCAATTATTGTGTTGCAATTTTCAATTATAGGCACTTACACTTTTCAATTATAGTAACTTACACTTTTTAGTAATATTATGTTGCATTTTTAAGTTACAGTGACTTACACTTTTCAGTAATATTATGTTGCACTTTTCAGTTATAATGACTTACATTTTTTAGTATTATTATGTTGCTCTTTTCAGTTATAGTGACTTACAATTTTTAGTAATATTCATCAGAGAATGAGATATAAAGGGTATGATCCGTGTGTATTTGTCATTCAAGTGTGTCAAGTATACTATTGCACCTAGCCAATGGGTACTGTGTACTCAAGTACACGATGTACTTGAGTCCAGCTATAGGATAAATCACAGATATATAGGATAATTAACGCATAATTTAATAAAAATCGTCAGCCTAGTGGTTATCCTTGAATTGCCTTACCATAATGTAAAATTTGTAAAATTAATAACAATTTAAAAAAAAAAAAAATTAGCACTAGTTTTTTTATACATTATAAAAGTGCAACTACTAATAATATCATTAGTAGTAATAAAAGTGCAAGTAAAAAAATAATAAAATGTGTAGAATTAATAATAATTTTTTTTTAAAAATTTAGCACACTTTTCATTAATATAACCAAAAGTGCAAGTACAAATAACCAAAAGGTGTATCACGCTTTTTATTAATATAGCATACACTTTTCAATTATAATATATAGCATACATTTTTCAGTTATAATATCATACACTTTTCAGTACACTTTTTAGTTATAATAACATACATTTTTCATTAATATAACTTACACTTTTCAGTTACAATAACATACACGTTTTAGTTATAATAACATACAATTTTCATTAAAAACAATGTTGCACTTTTCAATATAGTAACATACATTTTTCATTAAAAAATGAACATGCACTTTTCAATATACTAACATACACTTTTTCAAAAAAACTAATCGAAAAAAAAAAATTCAAAATTTGACCGTTCAACGGTCAACAGTTGACCGGTAAAGGTCCACTCAAGTACACGGTGTACTTGAGTGTACATGAGACTTTGGCCTATCCAGGAGGACCACGTAACAATGACTTGAGTGCACATGAGACTTTGGCCTATCCAGGAGGACCACGTAACAATGAAATTGATCGTTGTTTGCAAAGTAAAGGCAAGATTCTCGGTGGAAGGCACTGCAAACAAAAAACATTGACGAAAGTGAAGCTCCGTTTCAAAAAGAAAAAGTAGAGACTAAAACTGAGGTGTTTGCGGGACATTTCAATCTCTTTATAGATTTAACGGCTACCAATCGTGATTTGATCGAAATTGAAAACAATGATGATGAGAAGGATAACAAGGATGGAGATGAATATGATGATGAAGATGAATATGATGAAGAAGAAGATGAAGATGATGATGATGATGATGAAGATGATTATGAAGATTAAGATGAAGATTAAGATTAAATGTACGTAATTTAATTAATTTATTTGAATTTATAAAGTAAGATCGACTTTTACAAATGTTTTTTATATATTTTTAAAGTTACAGACTAATCAATTAATTATATATGTTAAACTATTATAATAAAATAAAGTGTCTAAACTATGCATAATTCTTAGTATTTTATCGCATATTGACGGCGGTGAGTAATTACAATTTTTAGAAATTAATAAAAAAAAATTACATTTACAAATTTAAAAGTTACAATTTGAATACATGTAAAAGAAATAAATTAATATACATATACAATTAATATTAAAAGATAAAACCAAAGAGTCCTAGTGACAGATGTTCAATAATAGATGACTTGTCTCGTTTTTCAACACATTTTAAGTACTTTACAATTCGAGCCCCACAAGCGTATGGGTCCGATTGTAGTACGTAAGTACGACCAAGTAGTTTGTTCGTTCCAAGGATTTAATTATGTGCAAGCGAATCCCTAAAGTTACGAGTATGCATGCTATTGTAGTAACTACGTACACGTGTTTGTTTGGATTTTTGAAAATAAGAACAAAAGTATTAAACTAGATTAACTAAAGTAAAGAGAACTAGTGACAAGAAATAACAAGCTATCTAACTTTCGTTTGAAAGTGCAAGAGAGTGGTATTGCTTTGGGTGTTTCTGTTTTGTGAGTAATTAATGAACTAGTGAACCAATTACATGAATGAGCTATAAATTTGGGTTAAGCTAAAGGCTATCACATATGTGTGCAAACATGAGCTATAAATTTGGGTTAAGCTAAAGGCTATCACATATGTGTGCAAACCCCCTCGAAAGGCATATGCTAACAACGTGCATTGATTAGCAATTATAGGATCTAACCAAATATCATAAGCGCGTAAGATAATGTTTTATAAATACTTTCAACACGGTTACTAATATTCATAAAACACCCTCTCACCAAACTCCTAGACGACCTCTATTTGTTTAGTGTCTAAAGTTGTCGGTCTAGCAATTAACCCTCTCTCGATTAAGCTAATTACTACTTAACTTCTATTCAATTGACCAAAGCTCACACTCACACCACAATCATGCAAACCCAACTCTCGTTGCAATTAACATAATCGAAAATGCTTGCTAATAGGGTTGATCAATCAAAGAAATCAATAGAAATACAACTTTAGAAACATATACACCCAAATCCTAAGCTAATCACGCAATTACTTCACAATTACACTAAACACCCATCAAAACATCCACACCCAAGACAATTGGAGATTAGCCCATGTCTAAATTAACAACTAGAATAAAACTCATGTAAATTAAATTACAAAACATTAATGAAATTGAAATTACCAAATTAAATTTGCAATAATAGAAAAATATCACCTCTTGTCTTCAAATCCTTCAAAGCTTCCAATAAAATGAAATACTAAATTAAATCTATCTAAGAAATGAAATAACAAGCTAAACTAATCTATTGAGTAGAGTGTTTGGAGGAGAAAGGGTCTCTCCCTCCCCCCCCCCCCAAATGGAGTCACTGCTCTGCCTGCGCCAATGTGCCCTCTGCGTGCGCCAATTTTCTTTTTGTTCTGCCTCCCCCAATGGCTACTGTTATTCACGCCTTCTTTGATTAAATAAGAGGAGGCCCACCAACCAAAATATAAAGTATAAACTCAACTAATTTGTCAATCCACTGTTGCTCTCCAAATACGCATACCCTTCAGCTCACTGCCTTTTCCCTCAATTAATAAAAATGGGCCCAGCTGATTATTTGAAATGGGCGTAGGCCCATAAGCAATTAAAAAAAATCAGTCCTTTGATATCTATTCACATGCGCGGGCTGCTTCAACAATTGGACTTTTTATTCTCTTTCGTTTCGACTCTATTCTCTCACTCCTTCAATTCACTTCGTAAAATAATAGAGACGTGATTTGCTCTAAAAAAAGCACACTTTTCCTACAAAAATAGCAAACAACACCCTTTCTCCAAATCAAGTGCAACGGGTCAATTTAGTATAAAAATGCAACGAAACTCTATAAAATTATGTGAATTAAATACATGAATTTCGTGCAATTTTCACACTAATCAATAGACACTTGTCCACCTGGGTTCAATTTCCATATAGACAAAAAAAAAAGGTCAATTAAATAGTTGGAGAGGGGGTGGTTGTAGGGTGGTGTCGGGTCGGGTCGGGTTGGGTTGGGATTAAGGCTTGGATGGGTGGGATTGGGATTAAGGCTGGGATTAAAGGCTTGGAATGGTGATTGGGTTGTTAACTCTTAGAAACGGATTTTTGACCTGAATGTAAAATGGATCGTTTATCGTTTAGATACGGATTTAGAGACGACAAAACGTCGTTTCTAAATAGGAACGAAATTATTGGCGGATTTTTGACCCGAATGTAAATGGGTTGTTTATCGTTTAGATACGAATTTAGAGACGATAAAATGTCGTTGTTAAATAGAAACGGCATTTGAGTAAAATGGATCGTTTAGATGCGGATTTAGAGACGACAAAATGTCGTTTCTAAATAGGAACGAATTCATTATAGACGAATTTTTTACCCGAATGTAAAACAGGTTCTTTATCGTTTAGATACGGATTTAGAGACGATAAAATGTCGTTGTTAAATAGAAACGACATTTGAAACGAAATTTTGACCCGGATATAAAACGGGTCGTTCATCGTTTAGATACGGGAATATACGGTGTCAAATTTCGTTTCTCATTATAAACCGAAAAAAATGGTCTCAAATCCATCTCTTATTAGAAACGGAATTTAGAAAACCGCGCGTTCCTAACATTAGATATCATGCGATTAGGAACAAATAGAAAATGGTTCCAAAATCCGTTTGTAACCTGTTTAGAGACAGTGTTTATGGTATCTAATCCGTCTCTAAATTTCAATTTTTTTTGCAGTGGTGTGGATTTGGTTGAATTATAGAACAATGAATGTTCTTGAATTTATTTTGTAAAATGTGGATTTTAGGAAGCGTCCTTAATTGATATGCGATTTACAAGGGAATGCGTTGTTTAAATATTAAATTAGTTGACTTATTCATATTAATAAATTAATTGAATTAAAAGGTAATATGGTACAATTAGTTTCCATTTTGAGTACATATCGATTTATACCTAAAATATTAAATCATTATTTCATACTGAAACATCAGTATATCAATTCATACCTAAAATATTGAACCATCGTTTCATACTCGAAATATTAAAATACTAAACTATGCACCATTTCTTTGGGTATTCCTAATATTCCTAAATGATATTTTTGTTGATACCCCTTAACGCATACCCAATAAACAACTTTCTACTATTGTGAAGGTATTATTTGTGTTATTTTATTTTTTTCTTCAGATTTTCCTTTATTTAGTGGTTAATTTTTTTAGACTTTTAAAAAAACTTAAGAAACGGAAAATGATATAGTGCCACCGGTGAACCCTATTTTTTGTGTTCATCGCTTATGTAGCATTCCACATCAATAATTATGGGTGATTTCAAATTTTTTATTTGAGTTATGCTATTGTACATGTGCACTTGAGTTCAGCGCATATATTGAAGAATTCACGCATAATTATAGGTGGTCCTTTATAGCCTAGCGGTAGTACCTAATTTATTTTACTAAAATGTCTTTTGTGTTTAAATCTCACCTTCCGTGTAAGATTAATAATAATAAAAGTGCAAGTATTAAAGAATAAAAATGAGTAACATTAATACTAAAAAAAATTAAATTTTAGCACCTATTAATTTTCTAGATGGTAAAAGTGCATGTACTAATTAACAAAGGTGTAAGATTAATAATAATAAAAGGGATTATATTTTTTTAGTCCATTAAGTTACCACGTTTTTTAATTTAGTCCACCAGATTACCACTTTTTGAATTTAGTCCATTAAATTTCAATTTATTTCGATTTTGATCCAATTACCTGCTATAGCAGGTTTAACAGGTCATTTTTTAAAACACACTCCATAAAATGTTATACACACCCCATAAAATGTTATACACACCCCCAATGTTAAACACACCACACTAAAATTTAAAAAACTTTTGTTATTACTATACGCACCCCAATTATTTCCTATTTAATGAATTGTCAAAAATAATTAAATTAAAAAAAGTAAGAATTCAAATTAATATAAAAAATATAAATAAAACCTATAAAAAATCGTCTAAATCTTCAAAAATTAAACAAAGCAAAAAAATTAATTAATTAAATTAGTTTTGAAGATTTAGTTGATTTTCTATAATTTTTAAATTTTATTTAGTCTTATTGTCGACATTTTTATAGAAGTTAAAAGGCAAATAAAACATTAATAAAGTATTGGAGTTTTAAACTTTTTTATTTTATTTTTCTTTTAAATTTTTTTTTACTAACACCCCATAAATATTATATACACTCCAAATGTTAAACACAAAAATTCAAAAATCAATTAAAGTTAAATAAAATCATAAAAATATTTAATAAATTATCAAAAATAATTTAATTAAAAAAAGTAAGAATTCAAATTTATATAAAAAATATAAATAAAACCTATAAAAATAGGTAAATCTTCCGAATGAGTTTTGTTTTTTAATATTTTTGAAGATTTTTATTTAATTTAATAATTTTTTTCAGAAAGGAGTTTTGTTTTTTAATTTATTAGTAAAAAATCAACTAAATCTTAAAAACTAATTAAATTAATTAATTGTTTTAGTTTGTTTAATTTTTTGGAGATTTAGGCTATTTTTTATAGTTAGATTTTATTTATATTTTTTATATTAATTTGAATTCTTAATTTTTTTTAAAATTTAATTAGTTTTGGTAATTTATTAAATAGAAAAGAATTGGGGTATATATATAGTAACAACAAAAGTTTTTAAAATTTTGGTGTGGTGTATTTAACATTGGGGTGTGTTTTAAAAAATGACTTACTAAACCTAGAGATGTCTATTGGGCTGGCCCTAGCCCTATAGGGCCAGCCCTACATGGCTACGGGCTAAACGGGTTAGGGCCTTAACCGATTCATATTTAAAGAATATTTAAAGAAATAGAAAATATTTAAAGATTAAGGCCGTCGTAAATTGTAGCATTCGGCTGCGGCCTCGGGTGGTCGATAACTGCTCGGAGAAGACGACTAAGTACAATTTCTGCTCGGGTGGTCGATAACTGTATGCATAAATACACCCAATATTTCACAAAAAACTAGCCCGGCATCACAAAAATTATATGCAATATTGACTAATTAAGTCAATTAGGCTGAAAATATTGACTTATTAAGTCAATGGGCTGAAAATATATATTATTGGGCCACCATTAATTAATTTGGGTTAATTCTTAATTTATTTGTTAACTGGCCCGCTTGTGTTCTAATTTTGACAAAAAAATTTAACCCGTTTATTTTGTCAATTTCTGTGATTTTTTTATCTTTTATTTTATTGCCGAACGCGGGATATTAAATGTAGTAATTCAAATCGTAATATGTAGTAACACACATTATTTTATGTAGTAATAACACAAACTATTTTATATAATAATAAAAATTCTTTTATTTAGTAACTCGTTTTTTTCTAGTGTTTTTGTTAATGTAGTAACTCACATTATAATACGTAGTAACATATACTATCTCATGTAGTAAACACAATAACCATGTTGTAATGCAAATCATTTGATAAAGTTACATATAGTAACAAACACATATTCAATGTAGTAATTCAAACTGAAGTATGTAGTAACATATAATTTTTTATATAGTAATACCGATTCTTTTATGTAGTATTTTTTTCTAGAATTTTTATTGATTAAATAACTCACATTATAACATATAGTAACATATATTATTGCATGTAGTAATATAAAATAACCGCGATCCATAATAATAATTAAAAAATATTTAAAGAAATAGAAAATATTTAAAGATTAAGGCCGTCGTAAATTGCAGCGTTCGGCCGTGGTCTCGGGTGGCCGAAAACTTCTCGGAGAAGACGACTAAGTACAATTTCTGCTAGTGGGTGTATTTATAAAAAAATATTTCTGCTAGTGGGTGTATTTATAAAAAACATGGGTGTGAATTGAACTGTCAGTGGGTGTATTTATAAAAAATGTGAGTTGAACTGTCACTGGTTGTATTTATAAAGAATGTGAGTGTGAATGACTTAAATGCATATATGCTATATTTCACAAAAGACTAGCCCGGCATCACAAAAACTTATATGCAATATTGCATACATGCAATATTGACTAATTAAGTCAATTGGGTTGAAAATATTGACTTATTAAGTCAATGGGCTGAAAATATATATTATTGGACCACCATTAATTAATTTGGGTTAATTCTTAATTTATTTGTTAACTGGCCCGCTTGTGTTCCAATTTTGACAAAAAAATTTAACCCGTTTATTTTGTCAATTTCTGTGATTTTTTTATCTTTTATTTTATTGTCGAACGCGGGATATTAAATGTAGTAATTCAAATCGTAATATGTAGTAACACACATTATTTTATGTAGTAATAAAACAAACTATTTTATATAATAATACAAATTCTTTTATTTAGTAACTCGTTTTTTTCTAGTGTTTTTGTTAATGTAGTAACTCACATTATAATACGTAGTAACATATACTATCGCATGTAGTAAACACAATAACCATGTTGTAATGCAAATCATTTGATAAAGTTACATATAGTTTGTAATTCAATGTAGTAATTCAAACTGAAGTATGTAGTAAAATGTAATTTTTTATATAGTAATACCGATTCTTTTATGTAGTATTTTTTTCTAGAATTTTTATTTATTAAGTAACTCACATTATAACATATAGTAGCATATATTATTGCATGTAGTAATATAAAATAATCTCGATCCATAATAATAATTAAAGAATATTTAAAGAAATAGAAAATATTTAAAGATTAAGGTCGTCGTAAATTGCATCGTTCGGTCGCGGGCTCGGGTGGCCGAAAACTGCTCGAAGAAGACGACTAAGTACAATTTCTGCTAGTGGGTGTATTTATAAAAAACATGGGTGTGAATTAAACTGTCAATGGGTGTATTTATAAAAAATGTGGGTTGAACTGTCACTGGGTGTATTTATAAAGAATGTGAGTGTGAATGACTGAAATGCATATATGCAATATTTCACAAAAGACTAGCTCGACATCACAAAAACTTATATGCAATATTGCATGATTCACGTATTCTACAACACTAAAATAAACGACCGCAAGTATACGGTGTCTATCGGAGCAAATTAAGTACGAGGCCGATCCCACGAAGAGGTATAGCGTAAAAGTGTTTTTTGTTAACGAAATTTTATTTAGACGCGATCGATTAAGTGAAGGTGGTGAATTACCCTAAAATTGCCTAACAATTTGTCACAAATAGACAATGAAAATAGTAATAAAGAATCGATCTAATAACATGCAAAACCAAAGAAACGAGAGGTAAAACGAATGAAAACTCAAGTATGAGAAGGTAGGTTCCAAGGCATTTGCAACATTTAGAAATCCATTTATGATTAATAACTCATTCAAATGGCAATTAAGATTGTCCTCTTATACGGTTGATCACTAAAGAAGGATTAATCAATCTCTCGATCTAACTAATCCAAAGGAGCATGCGACATAAGTTCGTATCTCTACCTTACAAACATCACACCACCTAAAATAGCTCCAAAGATCATTCAATTCCCTCTCCGATAACTAATCCTCTCTCGAGCTCATAATAATACCGGGTTGCATGCTTACATACGATTAATGGAATAAATCTCTCGATCTTACCCCAATTAACAATGAATTAAGAAAATCATCATGGCCAATAACAACATGCTTCCAAAGAAGAATTAAGCATACAAATAAGAGACAAACACCATTTAAAACAAGAAATTAGTTCATAAACTTCAATCCAAATATTTACAAAGCCTTAGAACCACAAATGTTTAGCCAAGAGCTAACATAATCAAATTACAAAATCCAAATGAAATAGCTAACTAAAAAGAGAGAGAAAGAGAAATTTTAGTCTAAAATGTGCTAGAGAATGGAAATTCCAAGCTATTGCATCCTTCCTTGCTTGATTTGATGAAGAATTGAGGAAGTAGATGATGAAAACCTCCAAGTGTGTGTGATTGTGTGTGTAACTTCTTGAGAAAGGGGTAAGATGGTTTTGGATTTAAGAATAGGGGTATTTATAGTGTTGGGATAGGGTTTGTGTGTAAGAATTGCAAGTTGGTCCTTTGAAAATGGAGAAAATACAAGTTTGGCACCGAAAATGGGTTGGCCCGGCCGGGTGAAAGTGTTGGCCGAAATATTTGAAAACAGGGGACGGCCGCCCGGCCGGGCGGGTGATGTGGCCCGGCCGGGCCATAACTTCGTAAGTGAGGCTTGCATTGGCTTGTTCGGCCGCCCGGTCAGGCGAGTGATGCTGCCCGGTCGGGCCATAACTTCGTAAACTTGGCATAAAATGGGCATCTTATCGCCCGGCCGTCCGGGTGATGTGGCCCGGCCGGGCCAATCTTTCGTATTGGCTCCGTCCTTCGTTTTCGTCCTCCAACTTCGTCCCTTCGTATCTTGAGCTTCCGACCTGCGATCGACTCGATTCTTTTTGCTATTTCACTCCTTTTTTTAGCCGGATCCAATGGTACACTCCTCTTCTCGATCCAGTGAAGTATGACTGGTGTTTTGTTCCAAATTCCTATCGTGTTTCCTACAAAATCGACAAAACACAACATTTCTCTCATTTTGACTCAAATCATCATAATCAATGCATAAATAAATGAAATCTCATCAAAAACATGTCTTACATGTGGCTCTAAAATGCGTAAATTTCACGCGAATCAAACCCCCCCCCCCCCCCCCCCCCAAACTTAAAATGTTGTTTGTCCTCAAACAACTAAGCACTTAAAGCAATGAGGGTGGAATGATCACAATGGAATATTCAATGCAAATCACACATGCAAAGTAAGATGTAGTGATGTCTCTTTCTCAAAGTGCATTTCTTAATGAAGGTCATAGGCTCATTATTGCAATTTACATTCATGAATCAAAGAATGCACAAACACACAACACATTGTGAATGAGAAACACACTCCAAATGCTCAAGTCCTCTACTCACATGACAAAGTGTTTCCCTCAAACACACAAACAAATTGAGGATATGAATGCACTCAACAACCAAGTTATGCTATGCAATCACCATAAGCTTGCCCACATTCTACTTTCTACACCATTCAAGTGTTCAACAATATGATCAATAGGGCTTAATCAAGGATGTAACATTGGCTTTTTGGACAGGGTGGGATGAATTTGAGAATTTGTGACTCTTCTAGTGGAGGACAAAGCTTGTTGTTTTACAATGTGTGCTTTCACTTTCAAAGCTTACAAACTACATCCTCACTTTTCATTTTTTTTTCTTTCTTTTTCAAGTATTCATCATCTCATCTTTTTGAACCATTTTTCTTTTCAAGCTTTTGAGGCTCTTTGTCCCTCTTTTCTTTTCCATTGATTTTCTTTTCATCTTTTTCATTTTTCAACTCATCCAACTTCTCCTTCAACCAAATACATTCAAGCACATGTTTTTCCACTTTGTCCTTTAACCCCACTAGATGTAGGTATCAAAGGCTCAAAAAGGCTAAGTGGTTAACATTGTAGTTTGCCAAGAAAGTGAGGAATTAGGCTCAAAGGGGTAACTACGGAAGATTACTTCGGTTTTAGGAAATTTTGGCTAAGTGACTCTTTAGAACAAGATGGCCTATATCATATCACAAAATTTCACACAATCATGCTTTCAAACAAGAACTTGGGCAAGTTCTAGGATCACTAGCAATAACCTAATCCACTCTCAAACGAATCAAACCGGATTACATGCTTGATTTATGGCTCAATTCTCACCGGTTTATTCAATAAGACTCTCACATTCATCAAATGTTCCCAAACAACAACACATCATACATTCATGCCATCAAAGATCACAAATATGAACACAACATGATACTATTCTCCAACACCAATCATGCATACATTCAAAGCAAATAGACATCACCACAACTACTCAACCATGGATTCCAATGATTATTCATGCTCACATTTCACCAAGGATCCACTACCCAACATATGATCAAAATCAACTTAAACAATATAAGCATATGAAAGCCAAGTGTGCGCCGATGCAAAATGTAACACAAGTAGAATGACGAACCGGTGCAAGGGTAACAACTAGTAGAAAAATAAAAGAAAAGTAACTCCCCCAAACTTAGAATTTTACTATGTAAAAATTCTAAGTTTGGGGCTACAAGTTGTTACCTCCCTCCTTGCACATCCAATGCTCTTCAAAGATCACCATTGCAACACTTGCTTCCCCTCTCCAAAATTGGTTTTGCTTCTTTCTTCCTTCTTCAAGCTAGAATGTTCAAAATGCTTCTCATCCTCACCTACAAAATAAACTAAGCTATCAAACTATCAAATCAATAAAAATATGAAAGCAATAAAACCTTGGGTTGCCTCCTAAGAAGCGCCTATGTCGGACGGTTCTTTCTTGAGATGGCTATCAAGTCACCCCCTTGTCATCCTTGTTCTTGACCTTCTTTCCACATCCAACCTTCTTAAACTCATTGAAACATCCACAAGCTAGCCCATCCGGCTCTTCAATCATGTCATAGGAAGTGGATGTCTCATTCAACCCAAGCTTGCACAAGTAGCTTTTCTTGATTTGGGGGAGTTTTTAAAAAAAACTCCCCCAAACTTGGCCTTCTTGCCCATCTTCAATTCACTTTCTTCCACTTTGGGGTCTTCTTTCATACAATTTACCTTCGAATCTTCTCCCACCTCCTCTTTTATGGGCATTGGATATTGGTCTCCCTTGGGGTTCCCATTTTTCCTATCTTCATCCGCCCGAAATTTGGTATTTCTACAATAGTCGAACACAACTATCTCATTGTTCACTTGAAGCTCCAATTCTCCATTCTTCACATCAATTACGGTCCCTCCGGTTGCCAAAAATGGTCTTCCCAAAATCAATGGAGTATACTTGTCCTCCTCCATATCCAAAACTACAAAGTCTACCGGAAAGATGAACTTGTTGATTTTGACCAATACATCCTCCGCTATACCCAAAGGGTATGTCATAGACCTATCCGCCAATTGGAGATTCATTGTAGTTGGTGTGAGCTCTCCCAAACCAAGGGTCTTAAAGATAGATAGAGGCATAAGGTTTATACTAGCTCCCGAATCACATAAAGCTCTAAACGTACCTCCATCTCCTATGACACATGGCAAAGTGAAGGATCCGGGGTCCCTAAGCTTTGGAGGTAGCTTAGCTTGAATTATGGAGCTACATTGTTCGGTTATTAAGTTCACCGTCTCATACTCCTCCATTTTCCTCTTGCTTGACAATATTTCTTTCAAAAACTTGAAGTAATGCGGTATTTGTTCAAGAGCTTCGGTGAAAGGGATATTGATGTGAAGTTTCTTCAACATCTCCGCAAACTTAGCAAATTTGTTGTCCAAGCCCTTCTTCTTCAACCTTTAAGGATATGGGAGAGGCACTACATTCTTGCCTTTGTTTTGTGGAGGGATTGCCTCCTCACTTTTCTTCTCCCCTTCTTTTTTCTCTTCCCTCACTATCTCTTCTTGCTTTTCTTTCTCATGCCCTTCTTCTTTGTCAACATTCTTGGGTGCACTCAACATTTCCTCCTCTTGTGGCATCTTTGGCCCCTCATAACTTGTCCCACTCCTTAGCTTGATAGCTTTGCAATGTTCCTTGGGGTTCAATTCCGTGGTTGAGGGGAATTGACCCGGTTTGTGTTGATTTCCAACCATAGTAGCAATTTGGCCCACTTGAATCTCAATGGCTTTCACATCATTCTTGATTCCCATCACCTCATTTGCCAAATGACCAATTTTCTCATCTTGACTTTCAATCTTTTGCCAAGTCCTTGTCATAAAGTTCTTCGTCTCTCCCATGAACTTCTTGGTCTCTCCCATGAATGTTATGAACATTTCTTCCATGGTGAGCTTTGACGAAGACTCTTCTATCACACCATCTCGAGCATTGAAGTTCGATGGTGGTTGAATGGCATTGTGTGGGTTACCATATGAGAAATTCTCATGGTGTCTCAATCCGGGATGGTATTGGTTCGGATTAGGAGGGTGATAGTTCCCATGGGCTTGTCTTTCTCCCCAACCTCTTTCTCTAAAATTTCGATCTCTTTGGTTGTTCATATAGTGGGCCTCCTCGTATTGTGCATCACTTGGCTCCACTAGTGCTTTGGCCGTCATTAAAGAGATCAACTTATCCACTTTGTTGGATAAGTTGACACTTTCTTCTGAATTTTGAGTGGAGGATACCCTTCGATTTTGCCTTCGTTCGGATGGCCATTGATTTCCGTTCTTGGCCATCTCTTCCAAAAGAACATATCCTTCCTCTGTTGTTTTCCCCAATAAAGAACCTCCTCCGGCCGAAGCATCCACCATACCTCTTGTACGGTGGTCTATCCCGTTGTATAAGTAACATATCAATTGGTCTCGTGAAAAACCATGTTGAGGGCAACTCCTTATCAAATCCTTAAATCGCTCCCAAGCCTCGGCCAATGACTCATCGTCGTCTTGCCTAAATGAGGATATCTCCCCTCGGATTTGGATAGTCTTGCTTGGATGGAAGTACTTCATGAGGAATATATCAACTAAGTCATTCCAATTCTCGATGGTCCTCAAATCGAGAGATATGTACCATTGCTTTGCTCGGTCCCGGAGTGAAAATGGGAAAAGTTGCAATCAGATATAATCTTGAGGAACACGTTTGATCTTAACCGTTCCACTTATCTTGAGGAATTGAGACAAGTGGAGGTTAGGATCCTCCTTGAGGAACACAGTTGATCTTAACTGTTCCACTTAACCCGTTTATTTTGTCAATTTCTGTGATTTTTTTATCTTTTATTTTATTGCCGAACGCGGGATATTAAATGTAGTAATTCAAAATGTAATATGTTGTAACACACATTATTTTATGTAGTAATAACACAAACTATTTTATATAATAATACAAATTCTTTTATTTAGTAACTCGTTTTTTTCTAGTGTTTTTGTTAATGTAGTAACTCACATTATAATACGTAGTAACATATACTATCGCATGTAGTAAACACAATAACCATGTTGTAATACAAATCATTTGATAAAGTTACATATAGTAACAAATGCATATTCAATGTAGTAATTCAAACTGAAGTATGTAGTAACATATAATTTTTTATATAGTAATACCGATTCTTTTATGTAGTATTTTTTTCTAGAATTTTTATTGATTAAATAACTCACATTATAACATATAGTAACATATATTATTGCATGTAGTAATATAAAATAACCGCGATCCATAATAATAATTAAAGAATATTTAAAGAAATAGAAAATATTTAAAGATTAAGGTCGTCGTAAATTGCAGCGTTCGGCCGCGGGCTCGGGTGGCCGAAAACTGCTCGAAGAAGACGACTAAGTACAATTTCTGCTAGTGGGTGTATTTATAAAAAACATGGGTGTGAATTGAACTGTCAGTGGGTGTATTTATAAAAAATGTGGGTTCAACTGTCACTGGGTGTATTTATAAAGAATGTGAGTGTGAATGACTGAAATGCATATATGCAATATTTCACAAAAGACTAGATCGGCATCACAAAAACTTATATGCAATATTGCATGATTCACGTATTCTACAACACTGGAATAAACGACCGCAAGCATACGGTGTCTATCGTAGCAAAGTAAGTACGAGGTCGATCCCACGAAGAGGTATAGCGTAAAAGTGTATCTTGTTAACGGAATTCTATTTAGACGCGATCGATTAAGTGAAGGTGGTGAATTACCCTAAAATTGCCTACCAATTTGTCACAAATAGACAATGAAAAGAGTAATAAAGAATCGATCTAATAACATGCAAAACCAAAGAAACGAGAGGTAAAACGAATGAAAACTCAAGTATGAGAAGGTAGGTTCCAAGGCATTTGCAACATTTAGAAATCCATTTATGATTAGTAACCTATTCAAATGGCAATTAAGATTGTCCTCTTATAGGGTTGATCACTAAAGAAGGATTAATCAATCTCTCGATCTAACTAATCCAAAGGAGCATGCGACATAAGTTCGTATCTCTACCTTACAAACATCACACCACCTAAAATAGCCCCAAAGATCATTCAATTCCATCTCCGATAACTAATCCTCTCTCGAGCTCATAATAATACCGGGTTGCATGCTTGCATACGATTAATGGAATAAATCTCTCGATCTTACCCCAATTAACAATGAATTAAGCAAATCATCATGGCCAATAACAACATGCTTCCAAAGAAGAATTAAACATACAAATAAGAGACAAACACCATTTAAAGCAAGAAATTAGTTCATAAACTTCAATCCAAATATTTACAAAGCCTTAGAACCACAAATGTTTAGCAAAGAGCTAACATAATCAAATTACAAAATCCAAATGAAATAGCTAACTAAAAAGAGAGAGAAAGAGAAAGCTTAGTCTAAAATGTGCTAGAGAATGGAAATTCCAAGCTATTGCATCCTTCCTTGCTTGATTTGATGAAGAATTGAGGAAGTAGATGATGAAAACCTCCAAGTGTGTGTGATTGTGTGTGTAACTTCTTGAGAAAGGGGTAAGATGGTTTTGGATTTAAGAATGGGGGTATTTATAGTGTTGAGATAGGGTTTGGGTGTAAGAATTGCAAGTGGGTCCCTTGAAAATGGGTTGGCCCGGCCGGGTGAAAGTGTTGGCCGAAATATTTAAAAACAGGGGACGGCCGCCCGGCCGAGCGGGTGATGTGGCCCGGCCGGGCCATAACTTCGTAAGTGAGGCTTGCATTGGCTTGTTCGGCCGCCCGGTCAGGCGAGTGATGCCGCCCGGCCGGGTGAGTGATGCCGCCCGGCCGGGCCATAACTTCGTCAACTTGGCATAAAATGGGCATTTTATCGCCCGGCCGGCCGGGTGATGTGGCCCGGCCGGGCCAATCTTTCGTATTGGCTCCGTCCTTCGTTTTCGTCCTCCAACTTCGTCCCTCCGTATCTTGAGCTTTCGACCTCCGATCGACTCGATTCTTTTTGCTATTCCACTCCTTTTTTTTAGCCGGATCCAATGGTACACTCCTCTTCTCGATCCAGTGAAGTATGGCTGGTGTTTTGCTCCAAATTCCTATCGTGTTTCCTACAAAATCGACAAAACACAACCTTTCTCTCATTTTGACTCAAATCATCATAATCAATGCATAAATCAATGAAATCTCATCAAAAACATGCTTTACATGTGGCTCTAAAATGCGTAAATTCCACCCGAATCATTGCATACATGCAATATTGACTAATTAAGTCAATTTGGCTGAAAATATTGACTTATTAAGTCAATGGGCTGAAAATATATATTATTGGGCCACCATTAATTCATTTGGGTTAATTCTTAATTTATTTGTTAACTGGCCCGCTTGTGTTCTAATTTTGACAAAAAAATTTAACCCGTTTATTTTTCCAATTTTTGTGATTTTTTTATCTTTTATTTTATTGTCGAACGCGAGATATTAAATGTAGTAATTCAAATCGTAATATGTAGTAACACACATTATTTTATGTAGTAATAACACAAACTATTTTATATAATAATACAAATTCTTTTATTTAGTAACTCGTTTTTTTCTAGTGTTTTTGTTGATGTAGTAACTCACATTATAATACATAGTAACATATACTATCGCATGTAGTAAACACAATAACCATGTTGTAATGCAAATCATTTGATAAAGTTACATATAGTTTGTAATTCAATGTAGTAATTCAAACTGAAGTATGTAGTAACATATAATTTTTTATATAGTAATACCGATTCTTTTATGTAGTATTTTTTTCTAGAATTTTTATTGATTAAGTAACTCACATTATAACATATAGTAATATATATTATTGCATGTAGTAATATAAAATAACCTCGATCCATAATAATAATTAAAGACTATTTAAAGAAATAGAAAATATTTAAAGATTAAGACCGTCGTAAATTGCAGCGTTCGGCCGCGGCCTCGGGTGGCCGAAAACTGTTTGGAGAAGACGACTAAGTACAATTTCTGCTAGTGGGTGTATTTATAAAAAAACATGGGTGTGAATTGAACTGTCAGCAAGTGTATTTATAAAAAATGTGGATTGAACTGTTATTGGGTGTATTTATAAAGAATGTGACTGTGAATGACTGAAATACATATATGTAATATTTCATAAAAGACTAGCCCTATAGACATATATGTGCAAGGAAGTGGCGTGGATGAGTCTAGCGCTTATAATGAGTGTATTACAAAATGTTATTCTCAATGTTTAGAGCCACCCCGCATCTATTATTGCGTTCCTAACTGCAAGGATAAGTGTTCCAAATTCAAACTCCCGTCCATGGATAATATTGTCAACAAAAAATGAGATATTGTTTGATAGTCAAGATTATTTCGTCTATTAATTAATAATAAATGTTGTTAATTAGTTTCTTCTTTCCTCTTCGAAATTATATTTTACATGATTCAACAATTGTTCTTATTTATTTTTTTTTTGGTAATCTTTTAGGGTCGTGATGAGTTTTTTATACTTTGTATGCAAATTAATTTTGGAATTGTTCACTTTTTACACACGAATATAAAAGTCAAATTCTACTAAACATGGGAGGAGGCGTGTTTACACATCAAACCTAATCCATAGGCCACATCCCAAACAAGACCTTATTGTAGAACGGAGATGATATATATATATATACATTACTATTACTACCTTGTAAAAATGCCTCCTAATTTTTTAGAAGAATTAGGCGGGTTTAAATCTGGTACTACACTGAACCGGTCACGTTGGAGGTGTATTTGAATAAAATTAATCAAGTATATAAGCAAGTTGTGATTTCTGTGGTGTCCAAAAAAAATTACAAATGATCCTATAATTTTGTCCGTAAAAGTTTTTGTAACTTTTTACTTTATAAATTTTAGTATTTTTTATCTCAATTTTGGTCATTTCGATCTCAAATTTGGCCATTTCAATTCATTTTCAATCCTATTAACTGTAATATAACATATGCATTTCACGTGACAAATTTTTTTTGACGTTTTGACACATCATTATGAATAGAAATAAGAGTGATATATTTAATACAAAATTTTAATAAATATTTCTTTATAATCAAATATATATAATTTAATCAAAATCTTAATTTTATCTTTTTTATGTTCCATATAATCACATATTTATTTATATACGTATTTTCATTTAAATTAAAGAAAAAAAGTGATATATTTAATTTAATAATAATAATAAAAAAACTATTTCAATGCACCAAATTATAAAACATCAATTACATATAAATACTAAAAATATGCATATTTTAATATTTCATAATTGAAAATTGGTTTTAAATTGATCTTATGTATTTTTAGGCTCATTAATTATTTGAGAGCTTGTATGTGAGACAATTCGCAGTGTTTTATTCTTGTGTATTGATGATAGAGTTTAGACCCCAAATATATAGAATATTCTAGATATTAAATTAATAAATAATTAAAATTATTTACTACTCAAGGTGTTATAAAATTAATAAAACAATCGTATTAACAGAAATGTCACTTATATTTTCCTCCAAACTTCATATGTGTTGGATGATGTGTTAAAAATGTTTAAAAAAAAAAGTGTCACCTAAACTACATATGTTCTATTGTGGTGAGTAGGACTGAAATTGAATTAAAAGGACTGAAATTGGACTTTGAGAGTTACAATTGAGAGTAAAATGACTAATATTGAGACCATAAGGACCAAATTTGAAACTAAAAAGACTAGGTTTGATAAAGTAAAATGTTGCTGCACTTTTATGAATTAAGACAAAGTTACAGAACCATTTATAAATTTATCTCGTGAAAAACACCATACCCGCCATGACCATCTCAAACTCAAATTATTTACATTAAATTAAATCTCCATTTCATCAAGCGCCCAACTCACAGTGTTGCACTAGGGCTCACCACACTGCTTCATTGACATCATGGGTGACCCTCTAAGGACGCCACTTGAACTTCTATTTACTCAAAATGTCCTAAAAAAGGACTGAAGTTTGAGTAAGGAAGTCATTGTGTGGCAACATCCCATCTGATCAGAATTTAAATATTATTTAAAAAAAGTTCATAAATTTTTATAAGAAAAATATAAGATTATATAAGACTTAAGACACATTCTTTGACTAACGGCTTGAAGATAAGGATACAAGCAAAATGCCGCAAATTTGACCTCATACATCAATATGCAAAATGCCACACGTTTGAGACGAAATATATATATTTCCGTTGCAAAAAATTATAAAAAACAAACTGGTGGCAAAATCCGTTGAAAAAAAAAAGAAAAAAAAAACATTGCAAAATTCTTTACAAATTTAAGACTTCTATTGTAAAAAAAATAATAATATATTTTTTGACAAAATTACCTTTCATATATAGCCATATAGGTACAATTTTTTTTATTTTTTTTTATAATTAGTTAAAAGAAGGATTTTAGGAATCATATGTCTATAATTTAGGAAGAAACGTATAAAATTGATAAAAATCGACGATTATATATTTTGAAATACAAATTTAAGTTTAATAGCAACAAATAATGTGAAATGGAGAAAGTAATAGATTGGCGTGGACCTTCTTGATTGATGGCTAGCTAATTTATGGAAATGATTGCACTGTCATTCGTCTAATTATCAATAATGTAAGAGATGATTTAATTACTTGATGGTTTTGAAAATCAATTTTTGAAATCTGGTGTTTTTTAAAATTTTGGTGTATAATATTATGTGTTATATTTTAAAGATTTTGAATAAGAGATGATTTAATTACTTTATATTAAATGTATGTATATGATTGAATGAAACTATATTGAAGTATATGAGCATGTATGTGTACATGCACATGCAAATTCTCAAAACCCTCATGTAATTCACATGCTTGTAGAATAGCTTAGAAGAAAGAGTAGTTTCAAGTTAGTTGTATTTAACAAAAATTAGTTAGAATAGAAGTCTCTAGAATTAGAGCAACTCTATAAATTGTACAATTCAAAAGTTGAATAATAAGTTCAAAATATAATTTTTCAACATGGTATCATGAGAGCATGTTTTTCTCATTGTTTAGTGTGTTGTTTTACAGAAACTGCTCTTCTTCTTCATTCTTTCCTTTACATCTTCATGTTTCTTCCTCTGTAACCAGTCTTTCCTTTACATCTTCATGTTTCTTCCTCTGTAACCGTTTTGTTCTTCCCTCAACCAATTTTCATTTCAGCTTTCGATCCATTTCTTCCGCTATCAACTCACTCTGTTTCTGTTTTTCTTCACTTCCAATCTCTGATCATGTCTTCTTCTTCACCCACTTCTACCGTTCTTCCTCGATTCATAACACTTTCGATTTGTTTGGATAATGATAACTATCCATTCTGGAAAAATCAGGTTCTCGCATTTGTGCGAGCTCATTGCTTTATGTTCTTCTTTGCAAAGTAGTGCCACTGAATCCGTCAGAATCTACTTCGGATTCGATTTCGTGGCAAAGAAAGGATCAATTCCTTCTAAGTTGGCTCCTCAGATCTGTTTCTGAGTCCATGTTAGGTCATGTCAGTAGATGTGAGCACTCGTTTCAGTTATGGCTCACATTTGAAGCTCTTTTTCAGTCGCAATCCAGTGCGAAGGCAATAATTCTTCGCTTACAACTTCAAACATTGCGCAAGGGTGATCTAAGTGTTGATGAGTTTATACTCAAGATGCGATCGGTTGCAGACGGCTTGTTTCATGATGGCCAACCTATTAGGGATGATGAATTAGTTCTGTATATCCTTGGTGGCCTTGGATCTGATTTTGATGTAGTGGTGGTCTCTCTCACCACAAGAGGCTCTGTTCCTTCCATTCCAGAGGTGCAATCGATTCTTTAGGCATTTGAGCTGAGGTTGTATGGTCATTCTACACATGCTTTAAACATCACTGGTGGTCAAATCTCTCCTTCTCCATCAGTACATGCAGCTACTAGATCGAATTCATCCGGTTCCTCAACTGGCAAGGGCAGGGTGTTTCAAAAACCTAAAGTGGTGTGTCAATTGTGTGGCAGGAAGTATCATGTAGCTGTTAAGTGTTTCAAACGTTTTGATCAAGCATTTCATAGCTTGGAACAGTTTAGACAAACCAATTCTTCTCCTCGTCCGTTTAACACTTCTACTCCTCATCAAGCTCAAGCCAATGTGATTCATCAATATTCTGCTCCAGCTCAGGACAATATGGCTCAAACACATTATGCTCATCATCCAGTCCGCTTCTATCAATCTCCTATTTCATCTACTTCTCTTCAATCTAATCATTCTAGTGATTTAGGTTCCTTTGCTGGCCATTGGATTGTTGGCAGTGGGGCAACTCATCATGTTACTTCACAACTTTCCAATCTCAACATTTCCACTCCATATCAACGTATGGATTCCCTTGTTGTTGGTAATGGTGCTACAGTTCCTATATCACATACTGGATCTTTCTCCTTGCCTACTTGTGATGTATCTAGACATGTTACTATGGAAAATGTTTTACATGTGCCTGCAATTACCAAAAATCTTATGAGTATCTCTCAATTTCTAAATGATAATGATGTTGTCATTGAGTTCTTTGCTGATTGTTGTTATGTTAAGGACTTGAAAACACACAAGATACTATTGAAAGGGGAGCTTAGAGATGGCTTATATGCTTTAAACTTTGGTGGATTGAAGAACACTGGTTTGAAGCAGTGCAATAAAGTGACAGTTGATCATGAGAATAAAGTCAGTGCTACTTGGAAGCTTTGGCATTGTAGATTGGGGCATCCTAATAATTCAACTCTTACTACTGTTCTAAAGAGTTTGAATATTCCTTGTACTAGTTCTGATAACACCTTTTGTGATGAATGTAAACTGGGCAAGATGCATTTGAAACATTTCTCTTCTGTTATGCATCATACATCTGCTCCTCTTGAATTGTTGCATATGGATGTGTGGGGACCTTCTTCTTGTGTTTCAGTTGATGGTTTTAGATATTATCTATCCATTGTAGATGATTATACCAGATATGTGTGGGTGTTTCCCTTAGCTGCTAAATCTGATGTGGTGGGAGTGTTTACACAGTTCATGCACACAGCAGAAATATTGTTTGGTGTTCATATTAAGCATATTCAACATGATATGTGTACTGAGTTCTTACCTGTTGCTAAGTTGGTGCAGCCTTTGGGCATTCAAATTCGAAAGTCATGTGCTTACACTCATGCACAAAATGGCCTCATTGAGAGAAAACATCAACACATCACTGAGCTTAGCCTTGCTATGCTTGCCAAATCCAACCTATCCATGTCTTTCTGGTGGCATGCCTTTTCTACAACTGCTCATCTTATCAATATCCTTCCCACACCTACACTAAATCATACCTCTCCATTTGAACTGATTCATCACAAGCCACCTGATTATCAATCACTTAGAGTTTTTGGGTGTGCTTGTTTTCATTTCCTTCGCCAATATAACTCCTCAAAACTGCAATTTCGTAGCTATAAGTGTATTTTCCTAGGCTAAAATCCCTTATACAAAGGCTATCAATGCTTACATTCATCTGGTAAAATCTATATCTCAACATCGGTGCAGTTCAATGAATCTGAATTCCCAGTTTTCACCAGACAAAAATCTCCACCTACATCTTCACACTTCTTCTCAGCTCAACTTCCCTTTTCTACTGATCCCATTGTTCCCATTCCTCAATCTCCTCCATCTAATCTTCATCACTCATCTTCTGATCTGCCTCACTCTCCCACTTCTTATACTCACTTTTCTTTGCCTAGTGCTTCTTCACTCAATTCTTCCAGAAATCCCATTCCATCAAGTGATTCCTCCTCCTCTTCCACCAGATATAAATTACCTTCCCCTTCTCCCTCAATCAGTACTGTTCCCCCTCCCACTCACTCTATGACAACTCGTTCCAAATCAGGTATATTCAAACCCAAGGTGTTCTCCTGCTCATCACCCATTTCTAAACCCAATTCAGTGAAAGAAGTCATGCTTAATTCAGATTAGCAACAGGCCATGCAGTTGGAGTATGATGACCTTATTCAAAATGGCACATGGACTCTAGTGCCTCCATCCTCTGTGATTCATCCAATCACCACAAAGTGGATATTCAGGGTCAAGTACAAAAGAGATGGTTCAGTTGAAAGATATAAAGCAAGGCTAGTGGCTAGAGGTTTTCAACAGCAAGCTGGGGTGGATTACTTTCACACCTTTAGTCCAGTTATTAAGCCTGTCACACTTCGAATAATCGTTAATCTTGCTATCTCAAAAGGCTGGTCTATCCAGCAGGTAGACATCAATAATGCTTTCTTGAAAGGGGGTCTTCTTGAGACAGCTTATATTGCACAACCAGAAGGTTTTGTTGATTCTAAGTATCCATCTTATGTTTGCAAACTTAGAAAAGCCTTGTATGGCTTGAAGCAAGCTCCCAAGGCTTGGTATGATACACTTCGAGCTTTTCTGGTTGATCAAGGCTTTACTCACTCCACCTCAGATCACTGCTTGTTCCACAGATTTCTCAATGGAAAGATCACTTTGCTTCTTGTTTATGTTGATGACATATTGATCACTGGATGTGATTTCAGTCTTGTTCAGCACCTTATTGAAGCTCTTCATTCTCAGTTCTCTCTTAAACATCTAGGGGAGATCAACTACTTTCTTGGAATAGAGACACATGTTACTCCCAATTCCATCAAGCTTACTCAATCAAAATACACCACTGAACTCATTTCCAAAGCCAATCTTGAATCATCCAAACCATGTTCCACTCCACTCTGTTCATCATCACCTCTCTCTCTCTCTCTAACAGTCCTTTGTTTGACAATCTTACTCTATATTGTAGCATCGTTGGTGCTCTTCAATATCTCACTCTCACACGCCCTGACATCTCCTTCAGTGTAAACAAGTTATCTCAGTTTCTGCAAAATCCCACCCTAAATCATTGGAAAGCTTGTAAACGAGTCCTTCGCTATCTTAAAGGCTCTATATCTCATAGTTTATTTTTTTCTAAAGTTTCTGATTTCAGGTTGCAAGGATATGTTGATGCAGATTATGCCTCTAGCATTGATGATCGAAGGAGCACATCTGGTTTTTGCATTACGTTAGACAGCAATCTCATTTCATGGAGCTCGAGGAAACAAAGTGTTTTGGCACGAAGCAGCACTGAAGCTGAATATAGGGCTCTTGCATTGGCCACCACTGACATTTTGTGGATCACAAGTCTATGAAATGAGCTCTGTATTCCCATCTCTACACCTGCTCTTCTTTGGTGTGACAACCAGGGAGCCATTACACTTGCTTTTAGTCCAGCATTTCATTCCAAAACCAAACATATTCAGTTTGATGTTCATTTTCTACGGGAGAAGGTCCAAGCCGATATAATTGATGTTCGATACATTCCTTCTGAAGACCAGCCTGCAGATTTACTCACCAAACCCCTCTCTCCAGCTCATTTTACTCGTCTAAAAGCTTGGCTGAATCTCAACACCTAAGATAGTCCATCTCATTCCGGGGCGTATTGAAGTATATGAGCATGCATGTGCACATGCACATGCAAACCCTCAAAACCCTCATGTAACTCACATGCTTGTAGAATAGCTTAGAAGAAAGAGTAGTTTCAAGTTAATTGTATTTAACAAGAATTAGTTAGAATAGAAGTCTCTAGAATTAGAGCAACTCTATAAATTGTATAATTCACAAGTTGAATAATAAGTTCAAAATATAATTTTTCAAAAAATTATATTATGATATTATTGAAAGTGTGCGTGCGTGCGAAATCAGAGATATAAACAAAATGTTGTCTGTAGTGTTGGCACAGTCCAAACAACAATTGAGCAGCGGAAATTAACTTGACACTTTGCAAAGAGTATTTCAAAATTTGTGTAGATTAAAATATAATCTACACGAATCACTTATATTAACTTTTAATATCAGTTAAACAAATCAACAACCTCGTAAGGTTTTGAACAACTACAACTCAGATTTGAGTTTGAAAAGTTACTAGAAAAATACGAAACTATCTCCCTTATAGATCTAACATATTTTCCTAATAAACGACTATGATTGAGTACACAAATATTCGGGTTTATAAGAGGGCACTAATCTACAAGAAAGAACAAAATATTTTTCTAACTAGAAGCGTTGCGCATTCCATAGGTAGTAATCTTGTTT
The DNA here is from genome assembly GCA_963675135.1 of Galeopsis tetrahit. Lineage (NCBI taxonomy): Eukaryota > Viridiplantae > Streptophyta > Magnoliopsida > Lamiales > Lamiaceae > Galeopsis > Galeopsis tetrahit. The sequence continues at coordinate 65,166,022 of OY776127.1, forward strand.
AGCTTTCTCTCTTGTTGTACTTTAGAATGAAGGCAGTGGGCTCTATGTATAGGCTTGAATTCGAACTGCCTTGCAACTCCCTTGATCATCCCAGCCATTGGATCAAGGTAGTTCTTTGTAACTTCCCTTCACACTCCATATTTGTAGGACTTTGACTAGTGGTGCTTAGTAACCACTCACTCCCGTGCAACTGCCTGGCCTGGGTGTTGCCCACGTCTTCTACCTACATTTGGGACATCACTAAGCAACACAAGTTAAGTTAGAGTTAGTAAAAGGAGAAAGGGCAAATTCCGATGTTGTAGTAGGTGTTGGCACATTTAGTACAACATGTAACTGAAATGTTGGATCATTAAATACAACACCTATTCCAACATCAACAGTCTCCCCCAATTTGGCCTTTCTACATCAACACCCCTGATGTTCACAACATTCAGAGTCTTGATTAAGAAAACAATACGCATGATATTTCAAAGTAGAACCAATTTCAGTATTTAGCCAAATTTTAACATATCATCTAAGTCAAAAGATAGAACTGTACTTAGATTTAAAAACAGTAAAAACAGAAACAGTAAGCAATGTATGTGGGACAGAAAAATAAACAACATAAGTAAGGCTTTACAAAGTGAGGAAATAAATGAAAGCAGTGAAGGGGAGGATTGGGCTGATTGTATCAGCTGCATCTTCAAAGTCTGCACGAACTCCCCCATACTCTAAGCTTCCTCATTCTTCAAGCCTTTAATCTACATTGAGATCTCCATAGAGATCTTCAATGTCTTGTGCATCAGTATCTGCATCCTCTTGCATTTCATCAGTGTTAAGGTTTGGATCAGGAACAGCAACATTGGGACTCTCTTCTTGAACTGGAACTGCATTAGAATTGTGAACATCATCACTCACTCCCCCTGTTGAGGTAGAAAGCAGCCCTTCCCAGAACTATTTTTGTATTATCAAGTCCTCAACCGTACTCTGGAGATTAGTTATGGTGCCTTGAAGTATATCAACCTGTCTGAAAATGAAATGAGATGATAAATAAACAGAGGCAACACAACCTGATGGTGGGTGTGTTGTGGAGGTTGATGGCACATCTGAACCAACATTTCTGAGGGCATTAGCTTTTGGTATTGGCAAATCCACAATCCGTTCACCACCACGAAGCAGAAGCTGTGGTGAAATTGTGAGGCTCGGAACATACCCACTAATAACTTTAGTTTCCAATCGTTGGAACTCCTTTTCGGCCAGCAACTTATAAATCAAACAAGGATATGGAAGTAGGCCTTTACCAGACATGTTGCAAGTAAAGTTCATCATGTTCTGAAATATAACATGTCCTAAATTAAACTGCTTAAGATGTCCTATCTTAAAGAGTAGGACAACCTGTTCCAAAGTAAGAGTTGTGTTGTTTGTTGTCAGAATCCAATTGCAACACACAATCTTATGTAATACTGAGTACAAACTAGTTAACCGAGACGCAAGCAATTTAGGCACCCAATGAGTAATTTTTCCACCAGTAAGTACACTGATCATCAAATCAAGATCTGTCACTACGGGATCCTCCATGATTCTAGTTTTCAACAGCATATTGATTTTTCTAGGTGTGATGATAATCTCAAGACCACGAAACGGCACACATCCATACTTCCTAGAATTTGTATCCCCAGTTTTTGCACTAACATTGGCATAGAATTCGTGAACCCAATCAACTACATAAGGCACTGCAAATAATAACGCATCCAAAAGTGACCTCTCCCTAAACCAATTCATTAAGTTTGCTTCCTCAAAGTCAGAAATTTTTAGAATCCGTTCACTGAGAATAATCCTATTTCGAATTGTTTTATATCGTGTACTCGTATTATCGTTGTACTCAACATTTTCATCACTAAAGTCTGTATCAGAAGAAATTGGTACCTCTTCCTCATGAGCAGAGGAGTGTGAACTGGATTCGGAGGATGAGGTCGAGTCTGAACTTTCGGATGGTGCCACTGGAGGGGCAACATTTAGGGCTTTTCGAGGCTTTTTGCGAACTGCCCGAGTCCTGGTGCTTTCTTTCTCTGCATTTTCAACTGTTATGGCTTCAGCAAAGTTGTCAATGATATCATTGACATTTTGAGGCCCCCCCTCAGATTCTGAGTTAGATAGAACGATTGGTTGAGCTTTCCCTCCGTCCGTTCTGAGCTTCTTCTTCCCGGTGTAGTCTACTCTTTTCCCAAGAGTTCTGTAGGAGACACGGTGACCTCCGGGCCATTTTCGAGTGACTGGAACAGTGGCTTTTGCCGTTTTAGTGATGAGCTTTCTCTTTTGCCTTAAACGAGCAAGCTTCTTTGCCAAAATCTCCTCATCAGACGAGGAGACATCTCCCATTTGCACATCATTTTTCTCCATCGTTGGTAAATCATCTTGGAACATTGCATTATCGAGAATCTCTCCCTCCAAGATAATGGTTGGAGATGCTGTTTTACGGGCTACGGCTTGGTATGCCTTCTTCAGTTTCTCGAAGGAGGTTCCAAGTGGAAAGGTGTTGGGATATAAACTCACCCTAAGCCCCACTTGATGTTAGAATAGTTTTGATGGCCAAAACACTTAGAGTTTATAAATGTAATAGGATCAGCTGACTTTGTATAGAACAGCTTAGACTAGTCTTGTGTGATTGACTGTATAGATATCTGTTGATCAGCACAGTCCCGGCTTACATGCGCTCCCTCAAGATGAGAAGAGTAGAAGACATGAAGACTAGGAGATCCTTGAAGACCAGTTAAGATAGGTGCTTGTATACCTATTTGACTGATGGAGTCCCAGATTGAAGATGGCCTAGTGCAGGACAAAAGAACTGCCAGATCAGAAGAGTTTTACTCTGCTGATATCAGAAGACAGAAGACTCAAGGCCAGAAGAGTAGTCAGAAGACTAGAAGTTCAGATCAGACGACTATGTGCTCTTTCAGGACTCGGCTGATTCCAAAGTCATCTTGCAATTTAAACAGAGACCTACCTTATTTAGAAGATTGACATGATCCCAGGATTGAAGCAATCAAGCGGCTGGAATCAAGGAATCAAGCCATTATGGAAAGATTGCCCCAACGGCTAGTCAACTCCAACGGCTAGTTGCAAGCAATCACCACTATAAATACAAGAGGATGAGAAATCACAAAGACACGAAGTCACAACAAGAGAATTCAACACTTCCAGCAAGCAATCAAGCTAAAGTCGTATTATCTCAAGAATTCTCAAAGAGCCAGAATCCATTAGATTATCCATAGCTCTTAAGTGATTTCTATCCAACCCTTAAGAACCTGAAACCCATTTCACATTGTATATCATTTGTTTTAGGCAAAGTGATTAAGCAAAATTATAAGCTTGAATCACTAGTTGGATACTCTTCAAAAACCCCAAACCCTCTCCGAAAGGTTAAAGTTTTTGAAACCCTCAAAGTGCAAGTGCTTACAATCACTTGTGGAGACCGTAGCTGTTAGGACGGCTCAGATCTCAAAGTCCTATCCTTGGGACTATAAAGGTCAAGACCCTTGTAATTTGCGGTAAATTAAAGGGATTAAACATCACGTTAGGACGTGAGAGTGGACGTAGGATCGTATATCCGAACCACTATAAACCTGGTGTTATCTACTTTCTGCACTTTACTTTACTGTCATTTCATTTATCTTATATAGTGCATACTGTGTTTTAACTGTATTCAAAACAAGGCCACAACTCTCAAACCAGCATCAGCTGAGTATTTTTATTAACTAAATAACTTGGCACTTTCAAAAGAAACTAAGATAACGAGTCTAAACAAGGCCTACCATAATTCCGCATATAACCTCCTCTATCAGATCACTATAGTCATCTGGACCAGCAGACTTGTAGTCCAGCTGACATAGCAATCAGAAGAGGTTCCCAACTCTCTTGAAAAAGTTTTAAAGTCTATTCACCCCTCCCCTCTAGACTTTAATCCCATTCACTACTCGTTCAGGGACCAACAAGTGGTATCAGAGCAGTGGTTCTAACGGACTACTGTCTCTAGATTATCAGAAGACTTGAGGGAGTCTCTCTGTAGTCCTCTTGAACAGATCTTTTTCTTTTGAAAAACTTGTTTTCGAAAATTCATACAGCATGAGTGCTAATATGCGTAAGTTGCCTAAGTTTTCAGTGGGGGATTATGATTACTGGAAGATCAGGATGAGGAAGAATCTCACATCAGTCCACTACAAGATGTGGTCAGTAATCACTGAAGGCCCAATCACCATCATGGCAGTCAACACTGCAAATGGTGATCCAGAAGTTCCAGTTGGAGAACTAGCCCCCAAGCCGATGAAGGATCTCACACCAGAAGAGATGAAGCAGTCAAATCTTGACAGCATTGCTCAAGATTACATCATGCAAACTCTTCCAAATGAGTACATTGCAAAAGTAATCAATTGTGAAACAACTAAGGAAATGTGGGATGCTCTAGCACTCCTCTGTGAAGGAACCGAGCTGATCAAGGAGAGCAAGCTGACAACAGCAGTCAAGAAGTTTGAGCATTTCAAAATGCAACCAGAAGAGTCTATTGATCAATTAGACAATAGATTTACCAAGATCATCAATGAGATAGAATCTCTGGGCAAGAAATATACAAATAGAGAGAAAAATCTAAAGATATTAGACTCTCTAACCAAGAAATGGAGACTCAAGAAGACCATCATCAAAGATACTCAAGATATCAAGGAGTGGTCTGCACAGACTCTATTTCAGAATCTAAAAGCCCATGAATATGATCTTGAAAGAGAAGAAAACTCAGAAAATGATGAACCTATTGCTATTCCATCCACTTCCAAGACTGTAGCTTTCAAGGCAGCAAATACAAAAGCTGCAAGCACCTCATCTGGCAAGACCTCTCTGAAAACAGAAGACTGTGAAGGATCAGACATGAGTCTGAAGGAACAAATGGCTCTTATGATCAAGATATTCGAAAGGATGAACACCCTCAACAGCAAATATAGAAAGTTCTATAGAAACTACAAAGATAGAAGAGCAAGATCACCCTCCAGAGGTTCCAGAGAAAGAACACCAGAAAGACATCCTAGAAAGGATGTGGAGTCATCTGACAGCCGAGGCTCCAAAAAAAGAGATGCCACACCTCCAAGGAAAGGCAATTCAAATCAAAAGCCTGGAGCATGCTTCAATTGTCGTAAACCAGGACACTATGTCTATGAATGCCCTGAGCTGGACGACAAAGAAGAAAGAAGGCCAAGGAGAAGAACTTCAGATAAGCAAGCAATGCTGACTGAAGAATCTGAATATCAAAGTGATGAACTTCCTACATCACCAGACTGTCAAATCTACTCAGATGATTCAGACGATCTAGCTATGATGGCCATAGGAGAAAATGAGGTAAACTCTTATACTACTACTTTCCATTCACCTATTTTCTCACAAACAGATGACATAAACTCATCTAAAGGCGAATCAGAAGACACCTATTATCAATCTTTAAGAAAGGTAAAAGGTGATCTGGATATTGCCACTAGAGCCTTTATAGAAGTGGAAGAGGAGAATAAGGATTTAAGGAAAGAAATTGCTAGGTTGAAAAAGGTTAAGTTTGATAACACCCCTGAGTTAGTCACCATGAATGAAAGGTTGACCAAAGAAGTGGAACTTCTTAAGGAAGAAAATACCACAACAACTCAGTTGTATGAAGGGATGTTAGAGACTCAAGCCTTAGAAACCAAAGAATTTCGTATACTTCAATCTAAGTTCGATGATCTCTTCCAATCACACAAGCTCTTAGAAAAGGAGAAGGAATGCCTAGATCAAAAGATATCAGAATTCAATAAAGCCTCGACTACTATTGAAAGTATCTCTGAATATTATAGATCAAATGGCAATAAGATGGGTTTAGGCTATGAACTTAATCCATCAACATCCTCTCCAGCTGGGGGTAGTACACCTAACTGATTCGGGTGGAATTTACACAATTTTGAGGCACATGTGAAGCATGTTTTGATGTGGATTTCATTGATTTATGCATTGATTATGATTGTTTGAGCCAAAATGAGAGAAAGGTTGTGTTTTGTTGATTTTGTAGGTAAAACGATGGAATTTGGAGCAAAACACAGACCACAAGTGATCGGACTGGAAAGAGGAGTGCACGGTTGGATTCGTCTCGGAAAACGGAGTGGATTAGCCGAAGGAATCAAGTCAATCCGACACCGAGGCGAAAGTTATGCACGAAACGAGAAGAGGCCGAAATCGAGGAACAAGGCAACTCGGCCGAGTGAGTTTACTCGGCCGAATCTGCGAGTTGCAAGTTTACTGCGCACTCGGCCGAGTGAGCTTACTCGGCCGAGTAAGAGAGAAAGCAGCTGCTACAAATTTCCAGTAATTAAGGTTTGGGCCTTAGGCCCATTGAATTAATTGGAATTGGGCCAGCATTTTTCAGCCCATGATTTATCTATTTTTGGCGTGAGGGATAGCAAGCAAAAAGGATGGGCAACGAAATTAAGTGGATGGGCCAATTTCATTTAATTTTTGGGCCCATTTGTTTTGATTAAAACTTGAAGCCCAGGTTATATATATTTCGGCCAATACACAGCGAAAGAGAGGGAAGTGAATTGGGGGAAGAAAGCAGGAGCTGCGATTCTGCACACACTCACACCTAGTGGAAGGTGTTTCTTCCATTGGAGCTTCAAATGGTGGATTAGCTTGGAAATTTCACACTCCATCACCTACACTATCTAAGCTTTCTCCATCCTTTTATTAATTTTAGTTATTTATCTTTTTATTGTATTTGAGATTGTGTAAAACACTTTGTGGTTCTAAGGCATTGTAAGACTTGGATTGATGTTTATGAGTAATTTCTTGCTTTAATTGGTGTTTATCTCGTATTTGCATATTCAATTATTCATTGTAAAGCATGTTGTTAGTGGCCATAATGATTTGCTTGATTTATTGTTAATTGGGGTAGTATCGGGAGATCTATTCTATTTAATCGTATGCGAATATGCAACCCGGTATTATTATGATCTCGGGAGAGGATTAATTATCGGAGAGGGAATCAAATGATCTTAGGAGCTATTTTAGATGGTGTAATGTTTGTGATGTAGACATACGAGCTTATATTACATTGCGTCTTTGGATTAGTTTGTATCGGGAGATCGATTAATTCTTCTTGTGTGATCACCTTATATGGGATAACCTTAATGGCCATTTAAACTAGATAACTCTTATAAACGGACGTCTAAGAACTACAATTGCCTTGGAACCCACCTTTTCTCTTTGAGTTACATTCGTTTTACGTCCATTTTACTTGTTTGCTTGGTATTTGATCGATTTCGTCTTTGCTCTTTATTACTTATTTGTGACACTTGTTAGGTAATATTAGAGTAATTCACACCACTCAAATTATCGATCACGTCTATTTAGAATTCGACTAGCAAAATACATTTTTACGCTTAACCTCCCTGTGGGATCGACCTCGTGCTTATCACGCTACGATAGACACCGTATACTTGCGGTTGTTTATTTAGTGTTGCATAACACGTGAATCAAGTTTATGGCGCCGTTGCCGGGGAGGTTTCTATAAGCTCTAGAGTGTAGGCTAGGAGAGTTTTAGTTTAGACATTTTACTTGCTTTCCTTATTTCTCAAAAATCCAAAAATATTTGTTTTACCTTGATCCACTTGCGATTCTTACTTTCTTTTGAACTCTTGTCTATACATGGCATATGATCACTCGAGCTAGGAGAAGATTTGAAGGTCAATGTTGTGAAAGAGGACCCCCAAGTGGAAGAGCATGAGTTGAAGATGGGCAAGAAGGCCAAGTTTGGGGGAGTTTTCTTCAAAAACTCCCCCAAATCAAGAAAAGCTACTTGTGCAAGCTTGGGGATGAATGAGGCATCAACCTCCTATGACATGATTGAAGATCCGGATGGGCTAGCTTGTGGATGCTTCAATGGGCTCAAGAAGGTAGCATGGGCCAAGAAGATCAAGAACAAGGATGACAAGGGGGTGACTTGATATTCCCCTCAAGGAAGAACCGTCCGGCATAGGACGTTAAAAATAGCGCTTCTTGGGAGGCAACCCAAGGTTTTATTGCTTTCATGTTTTTATTGCTTTAGTAGTTTTGATAGCTTGGTTTATTTTGTAGGTATGGATGAAGAGTACTATGGATATCACATCTTGAAGAATGGAGAAGAAAGCAAAACCAACTTTGGAGAGAGGAAGCAAGTGTTGCAATGGTGATCTTTGAAGAAGCATTGGATGTGCAAGGAGGGAGGTAACAACTTGTAGCCCCAAACTTAGAATTTATACATAGTAAAATTCTAAGTTTGGGGGAGTTATTTTTCTTTTCTTTATTTTTCTACTAGTTGTTACCCTTGCACCGGTTCATCATTCTACTTGTGTCACATTTTGCACCGGCGCACACTTGGTTTTCACATGTTTATATTGGTTAAGTTGGTTTTGATCATATGTTGGATAGTAGACATTTGGTGAAATGTGAGCATGAATAGTCATTGGAATCCATTGTTGAGTAGTTGTGGTGATGTCTATTTGCTTTGAATGTATGCATGATTGGTGTTGGAATATGGTATCATGTTGTGTTCATATTTGTGAGCTTTGATAGCATGGATGCATGATGTGTTGTTGTTTGGGAACATTTGATGAATGTGAGAGTCCTATTGAATAAACCGGTGAGAATTGAGCCTTAAATCGAGCATGTAATCCGGTTTAGTTCATTTGAGAGTGGACTATGTTATTGCTAGTAATCCTAGAACTTGCCTAAGTTCTTGTTTGGAAAGCATGATTGTGTGAGATGATGTGATGTGATATAGGCCATCTTGTTCTAAAAGAGTCACTTAGCCAAAATTTTCCAAAACCGAAGTAATTTTCCGTAGTTAGCCCCTTGAGCTTAATTCCTCATTTTCTTGGCAAACTACAATGTTAACCACTTAGCCTTTTTGAGCCTTTGATACCTACATCTAGTGGAGGATAAAAGACAAAGTGGAAAAACATGTGCTTGAATGAATATCTTTGGTGAAAGGAGAAAGTGGAAAAGTTGAAAGAAAAAGAGAAAGATGAAAAGAAAATCAAGGGAAAAGAAAAGAGGGACAAAGAGCCCCAAAAGCTTGAAAAGAAAAAAAAGTGTTCAATGGTTTTGTGGTGTAGAATGTACTCAAAAGAGAACAAATAAATTGTGGAAGTTAGAGTTTTTGAGTTGCAATCCGCGGAGTTGTAACTTTATCTTGAGAAGTTTTTGAGATGTGTCTATGCGTCTTTATCTCTCGCTCTCCACTAGTTTATGAGTCACTTCTTCCAAATTTACCCCACCTTAACCAAAGAGCCAATGTTACATCCTTGATTAAATCCTATTGATCACATTGTTGAGCATTTGAGTGTGTGTAGAAAGTAGAAGTTGGGCAAGCATATGGTGATTGCATAGCATGGCTTGGTTGATGAGTGCATTAATATCCTTAATTTGTTTGTGTGTTTGAGAGAAGCACTCCATCATGTGAGTAGAGGACTTGAGCATTTGGATTATGTTTCCCATTCACAATGTGTTGTGTGTTTATGTATTCTTTGATCCATGAGTGTGAATTGCAATAATGAGCCTATGACCTTCATTGAGAAATGCACTTTGAGAAAGAGATATCATTGCATCTTACTTTGCATGTGTGAATTACATTGAATATTCCATTGTGATCATTCCACCCTCATTGCTTTAAGTGCTTAGTTGTTTGAGGACAAACAACATTTTAAGTTTGGGGGAGTTTGATTCGGGTGGAATTTACACAATTTTGAGGCACATGTGAAGCATGTTTTGATGTGGATTTCATTGATTTATGCATTGATTATGATTGTTTGAGCCAAAATGAGAGAAAGGTTGTGTTTTGTTGATTTTGTAGGTAAAACGATGGAATTTGGAGCAAAACACAGACCACAAGTGATCGGACTGGAAAGAGGAGTGCACGGTTGGATTCGTCTCGGAAAACGGAGTGGATTAGCCGAAGGAATCAAGTCAATCCGACACCCGAGGCGAAAGTTATGCACGAAACGAGAAGAGGCCGAAATCGAGGAACAAGGCAACTCGGCCGAGTGAGTTTACTCGGCCGAATCTGCGAGTTGCAAGTTTACTGCGCACTCGGCCGAGTGAGCTTACTCGGCCGAGTAAGAGAGAAAGCAGCTGCTACAAATTTCCAGTAATTAAGGTTTGGGCCTTAGGCCCATTGAATTAATTGGAATTGGGCCAGCATTTTTCAGCCCATGATTTATCTATTTTTGGCGTGAGGGATAGCAAGCAAAAAGGATGGGCAACGAAATTAAGTGGATGGGCCAATTTCATTTAATTTTTGGGCCCATTTGTTTTGATTAAAACTTGAAGCCCAGGTTATATATATTTCGGCCAATACACAGCGAAAGAGAGGGAAGTGAATTGGGGGAAGAAAGCAGGAGCAGCGATTCTGCACACACTCACACCTAGTGGAAGGTGTTTCTTCCATTGGAGCTTCAAATGGTGGATTAGCTTGGAAATTTCACACTCCATCACCTACACTATCTAAGCTTTCTCCATCCTTTTATTAATTTTAGTTATTTATCTTTTTATTGTATTTGAGATTGTGTAAAACACTTTGTGGTTCTAAGGCATTGTAAGACTTGGATTGATGTTTATGAGTAATTTCTTGCTTTAATTGGTGTTTATCTCGTATTTGCATATTCAATTATTCATTGTAAAGCATGTTGTTAGTGGCCATAATGATTTGCTTGATTTATTGTTAATTGGGGTAGTATCGGGAGATCTATTCTATTTAATCGTATGCGAATATGCAACCCGGTATTATTATGATCTCGGGAGAGGATTAATTATCGGAGAGGGAATCAAATGATCTTAGGAGCTATTTTAGATGGTGTAATGTTTGTGATGTAGACATACGAGCTTATATTACATTGCGTCTTTGGATTAGTTTGTATCGGGAGATCGATTAATTCTTCTTGTGTGATCACCTTATATGGGATAACCTTAATGGCCATTTAAACTAGATAACTCTTATAAACGGACGTCTAAGAACTACAATTGCCTTGGAACCCACCTTTTCTCTTTGAGTTACATTCGTTTTACGTTCATTTTACTTGTTTGCTTGGTATTTGATCGATTTCGTCTTTGCTCTTTATTACTTATTTGTGACACTTGTTAGGTAATATTAGAGTAATTCACACCACTCAAATTATCGATCACGTCTATTTAGAATTCGACTAGCAAAATACATTTTTACGCTTAACCTCCCTGTGGGATCGACCTCGTGCTTATCACGCTACGATAGACACCGTATACTTGCGGTTGTTTATTTAGTGTTGCATAACACGTGAATCACTAACCATTGCACTACTCAGACACATGAACAGGGTGAGTGTTCTAAACACAATGAACTCAATATGAACCAAAAGGCATATCTACCAACTAAGGCTAACTATTCCAACACCAAAAATGGTAAAAGAAAAGTTAACCCCAAACCTATACAGAGGAACAGCAAACAGCCTAGACCATCTCGTCTGAGACAGTCTCAGCTGTATGCTGCTCCAGCCAAGAAGAAGAAATCTTCTTCAAACAAATCTGTTCTCTTTGCACCCCCTATCTCTTATGATATTGTGAGAACAGAAGAGTATGGTCCATATAATCGTGTGCATCGACCAGCTAATGCACCCAGGCCGAATGTAACTAGTCAAAAGATATTGTATGTTCACTCCTATAAAGGAAAACAATTTGACTATTACTTAGCTGACACAAACAACAAATCAGATCAGTCCAAGGTGTTAACTGGTAAGATTTGGTTCTGTGATGCCCGAGGGAAACAACTCAAGTGCTCAAGGTTGTTCAAACGACCAATGTATATGTGGGTTCCCAAGGGTAGTACTAACACCCAAGGACCCAAAACAAAATGGGTACCTAAGACTTAACCTTTCTTGCAGGAAAGAAGGGACCTATACAGAAAAGGAGGTCCAGCAGGAGAGATATGGTACATAGATAGTGGATGCTCAACCCATATGACTGGAACCAAAGACCTGCTGACCAACTACACAGAAAATAAAGGTCCAAAGTCTTCTTTGGTGATAACGCGCACGGTAACACAAAAGGATATGGCACCCTTAGAAATGGTGACATTGAGGTACATGATGTATCATATGTAGAAGGTCTTAAGTTTAATTTATTATCTGTTTCTCATTTTTGTGACACTGGTTATTCAGTTAAATTTTCTAAAGATGAATGTCTCATAAGTGATAAAAGAACAAAACAAAACCTTCTAACAGGATCTAGAAAGGGAAGTATGTATCTTGCAAATTGGAACAGCTGTCCTAAGGATACATGTCTGCTTGTGAAAAGCCCTAAAGATGTCAGCTGGCTATGGCACAAACGTCTTAGTCATCTGAACTTTAAGACTCTGAACAAGTTAGCAAGGGAATCCTTAGTTGATGGTCTGCCTAATGAACTCTACTGTAAAGATCAGGTCTGTGATGCATGTCAACAAGGAAAGCAAACAAAGGTCTCCTTCAAGACCAAGAAGACAGCATCAACCAGCAGAGCTCTTGAACTGTTACACATGGATCTCTTTGGACCAATCACTCCAACCACTCTAACAGGAAGAAAATACACCCTTATTGTTGTAGATGACTACTCCAAGTTTACTTGGGTTATCTTCTTATACAAGAAGAGTGAAACTCAGCAGAAGCTTCCTGAACTGTTAAAGAGGATCCAAGTAGAGAAAGGAGAACCTATTGTGAAAATTAGAAGTGACAAAGGCACTGAATTTATTAACTCTTATATTATTGCATATTGTACTTCTAATGGTATTCAGCATGAGACAAGTGCAGCAAGAACACCACAACAAAATGGTGTAGCTGAAAGAAGAGTCAGAACACTTAAAGAAGCTGCAAGAACACTCCTTGCTGAATTCTCTACTCCTAAGAAACTTTGGGCAGAAGCTATCAACACAGCCTGTCACACTCAAAACAGGTCAGGTATTCACAAAATCCATGAGAAAACCCCATATGAACTGTGGAAAGGAAGAAAACCTAGAGTATCTTACTTTCATATTTTTGGTTGTAAGTGTTTCATTCACAACAATGGGAAAAGTAAGTTGAATGCTTTTGATGCCAAAGCAGATGAGGGGATATTCTTGGGATATTCCTCAACTAGCAAAGCATTTAGAGTATTCAACAAACGTACCCTTCTTGTGGAAGAAACACCACATGTTGTTTTTTATGAATCTTGTGAAAAGAGTGCAGTAGAAACAACCTCAGCTGCAGAACAGATGAAGAAACTAGTGATCAAGAAGAAGTTTGATGAATTTATTGAAGTCAATGAACCATTCCCTGAAGAACCAGAAGAAGATAAAACACACAGACCAGTCACTAGATCTCAAACTCAAGCTGAACAAGTGATCCACAATCAACATGCAACAATCCCAAATGCAAGGGGGAATGATCTCTTTGATACCCAAGATACAGATGATGATCGACCAAATCAAGTCAACCCTCCTGATGACAATAGAACAGATGAGAATCCAAGTCCATCTAATGCAGGTACTCCTGTAAGACATACATGGAGGAACAATCATCCATCAAACCTCATCTTAGGAGGAGCAAAATCAGGTGTCAAGACAAGAAGACAACTGAATCAGAATTCTCAATCATCTATGTTCTGCTGGTGTGCTTTCCTCTCCAACATTGAACCAGCTGATATAGAAGAAGCAATGACTGATAGCAATTGGATCACTGCTATGCAAGAGGAACTAAACCAATTCGAAAGAAATGAAGTCTGGGAATTGGTAGATCGACCTGAAAACCACAATGTAATAGGAACAAAGTGGGTATTCAAGAACAAGAAGGATGAACATGATGTAATAACTAGAAATAAAGCAAGGCTAGTTGCAAAAGGATATTCACAATCTGAAGGAATTGACTACGATGAAACTTTTGCTCCAGTAGCCAGATTAGAAGCCATTCGACTATTTCTAGCCTATGCATCATTTATGGGCTTCAAAGTATACCAAATGGATGTCAAAAGTGCTTTTCTAAATGGTATTCTGGTAGAAGAAGTATATGTAGAGCAGCCTCCAGGATTTGAAAAAGGTGATCAAGTATATCGACTGAAAAAGGCTCTCTATGGTCTAAAACAAGCCCCTAGAGCTTGGTATGACATATTATCACAATTTCTACTCGACAATGGATATACAAAAGGCAAAGTTGATAGAACTCTCTTCAGAATACAAGAAGGAGAAGACATTCTAATGGTACAAATATATGTAGATGACATTATATTTGGATCACCCAATCAAGAAATGTGCAAGAATTTCTCTGAACTTATGCAAGGAAAATTCGAAATGAGCATGATGGGTGAGATGAACTATTTCCTAGGACTTCAAGTCAAGCAGAGTCCAGAAGGGATCTTCATCAACCAGTCCAAGTATACCAAGAGTCTGCTAGAAAGATTCAAAGCTCTACAAAGCAAGACTGCAAGGATTCCTATGATGACATCTTTCAAAATGGAACCAGATGAGTCCGGAAAGGCAGTTGATCAAGCTGAATATAGAGCACTGATTGGATCTCTACTATACCTTACAGCCAGCAGACCAGACATAACATTCGCTGTAGGAGTATGTGCTAGGTTTCAAGCAAACCCAAAGCAGAGTCATCTAGAAGCAGCAAGGAAGATTCTCAAGTACCTAAAAGGATCAGTCAACCTAGGTCTATGGTACCCTGCTGATGACAATCTAGAATTAAGTGGCTACTCTGACTCAGACTTTGGAGGATGCAGAATTGATAGGAAATCCACATCAGGAACCTGTCAATTTCTAGGCAGCAAGCTGATATCATGGTTCTCTAAGAAACAAACCTCAGTTGCAACATCCACCACTGAAGCAGAATATATGGCAGCTGGAAGTTGTTGTAGTCAGCTACTCTAGCTAGCTCAACAACTCAAAGATTACAATGTAGAGGCAAAACAAGTCCCTATCTTTTGTGACAGCAGCAGTGCCATTGCCATCACTCAAAATCCAGTCCTCCACACAAGGTGCAAGCATGTCGACATTCGACACCATTTCATAAGAGACCACCTTGAAAAGAAGGACATCAAGATGGAGAAAATTCACACAGATATCCAAAGAGCAGATATCTTGACTAAGCCCCTAGCTGAAGAAAGATTCAAGACCCTATGCTATAGCTTAGGACTCTTGGACCCAAGCACTTGAAGAGCACAAGATCAGCTGAAGACCTCAGCTGATACATTTTGCAGCAGACTAGGAGGATCAGATGAGGTGAATAGACACCCTCATCTTCAGGTAAGTTATTTCCCAATGAAGACAGATAGAGCTGAGGGAAAACATAGAGTTATCTAATCAAGGGGGAATCTATGATACCTTAAGAATCCTTGATGAAATACTCTAAAATCTGCATTGCATAGTACACATATATATATAGCAGACTTGAACAAAGTTATTTGATCTCTTTACTCTAAGCAATGTATAACTATGTATATTAATAAACTATTCTTCATAAAATACTTTATTCATATACATAAATACAGTATACTACTGAGTCATACTTGGCTGGATTAATACACCATCCTCACCGACTCAACAGTATGCATGCACAGTACGGATTTCAAATAACTCATGGTCAAAATTTATAATTTCTGCATTCCATTAGATAAAGTCTGAATATCCTTAAATGTGCACCCTTGGATCAAGAATCTCACTGTTGATCTTAAGAAATCACTTTTCAGAAATTCAGACCTATCACCTCTATAGTTTTGTCATCTTTCTCTCCACTACCTCATTTCTACCCCTATAAAAGGAGAAGTTATGAGAACACCTAATAACACAAATCATCTAACACCATTCTTGTTTCAGGTATGGAGACAATTGAAAGAAGAGATGGAATGGAGATCATTCTTCAACCAAAATCTTGGGTGAAGGAGATGAAGATTTGTCCAGAAAATGAAGATGATGCAGATCTATATACATGGCTTACTCAACATGAGTATGCTCATGAAAGCTAAAGGAAGAAGAGACGTTCTTGTTGAAAGCTAAAGGAGGAAGAGATGCAAAGGACAAAGTAGCAAGCAAGCAGAGCTTCTTCTCCAGAAGGAAGTTCTACATGAAGGGCTTGTTATCAAAAGCTACTGTGCCTAAACAGAACATGAAGGCTGAGTCCATGGCCCTCTCTTCAACTCCATTGAAGCACCCCTCAACCTTCCTTCCCCTACAAGAGAAGCGAAGAAATTCAACAAGAGCACATTAGATGCTACATCCCATCTGATGATGAGGAACATCTGATGGTGAGAAGCAGTTAAATCAGTGGGATTTTGTCTAGGCTAGTCTCACTTGATTTAAAGAAGGAGCTGAAAGATCCATCAAACCAGGTTGGATCATCACTCACAATAAAGCTGGAAGGATCCATCCAGGTTGGATCATCACAACAAACATCGTTTCCTCTACTCAGCTGATCAGAAGACCAACTCAGCTGACCAGAAGACTTTTCAAAGAAAATCAGCAGACATCTTGAAGAAATCAGAAGACCTCACTCTGCTGATCAAACCACTCCAATTTAGAGTATAATGACTAGTCTTGATCATGTAATTCATTCTAGATTTATTCCTGAATGTAATTAAACAAATTGGCTTATATAAGGAATGCAATTCTCTTATAGAAAACGGCCTTGATGATCAATTCTTACCATAAATTAGTCACAACGGCTATTTTTGGTAATGATGTCATTAATACTCAAGTACCATATTGCCAGCAAATCAAATATTGCCACATGGCAAAACCAGCCGGCAAATTTAAGAAATCAAAGAAGGAAATCTTGGGCTCTACTCCAAATTAAACCCAAATCTGACCGTTAGATCAAAATTTTCTAGAGTATATATTCACACCCCTAAAACTCTTCCAAACCCTGTCACTCATATTACTCTCTCTCGTTCTGCAAATTTCTTTCAAGCCTTCAAACCCTAACATTCAAACTCTACTATGGCAATCATTGAAATTTACGACGAGAAGACCAAGAACACTGGCACCTTGGATGCTGTAAAGTGGTCCAAGGAAGGGAAGATTTTTACGGAGAATGCTCTGTTCTTCAAAGGCAAACACACAGATGAGAACAAGGAGATATTGCTTCGGTGCGTCAATCTTAAACTCAGAGACTTTCTGGAAGCAGCTCCAACTAATGTTTATGAACAAGATGTACTGGCATTCTATGCAAACGCTGTGATGAAGGGTTCTTATGTTGAAAGTGTCATGGGTGGACACAAAGTCAAGGTTACAAGGGAAATCCTTCAAGAATTGTTTGGCCTGTCAAGGGGGAAGATAAATATCTCCAACTACATCATGAATAGAGAAAAAGAGTATATGGAGATGTTTACTGGTGGAAAAATCAAGGCTGCTGATGCAATTGGACTCAAGAAATCCCAACTTGAACCAAAATTCCAAACCTTGATGGATATTGCAGGCAAGATGTTACTTGGTAACACATTCAGTCATGATGCGGTTACTACTTTAAAGGTTCGAGTAATGGCTGCAATCTGGGATCAGATCGATGGAGACTGGCAAGGACTATTCTTAGAAAGAATTGCCCTTGAGGCAAAGAAAGTCACTTTGGACTTACAATCGAAGGTATGGAAGGTAGCAGCTACAGTCAGCTTTGTCAACAAGCTGAGCATCATCCTTCCAGATATTCTCCCAAAGAAGTACAAGATGGGACCTCATAAGACCTTTCACATCTCCAAATACTATTTGAGAAAGGAAGCTCTTGCTGAGGCAGAAAGGTTGAAAGAAGCGAAGAGGAAGCTGTTGGCTGAGAAGGCAGCACAAGAGTCAGATCATGACTCTGCTGAAGAAGAAAAGGAGCCAACCAAAGAAGAGGCTCAGAAGAAGGCTGCTGAGGATGATGATGATGATGACAATCAGACCTTAGCACAAAGACGATATCTAATCAGATCAGGGCTCATCTCCCCATCTGATTCAGATGCTACTCCCACTGCCTCTCCCTTGAAGAAGGCAGGTACCTCTAAACACTCTCCCTCTCTTACTCCTTCTAAATTGTCAAAGGGTCAGAAGAGAAAGAAGAATAATTCTTCCTTCAACAAAAAGTCCAAGAAATCGAGGCTTCCTACTCCCATGTTAATAGCCCCGATTGCATCCTTCAACCCCTCTGATGATTCCAACCCATCTGAACACTCAAACACTGATATCCAAATCCCTGCTGATACTCACACAGCAGAGGAACAAGCACAACCTACCACAACCCCTGAATCATTGTTGCCAACCCCTGCTGACATTCACACAGCAGATGTCCAAGATCTACAGGCTCAACCTTCTACTGATCTTCATGAAGGTACTATACCAGACCAGCAGACTCAAAACCCTGCTGATGAACAGATCACTGAAGATCAAGAACATATCACTTCCCAAATCCCTGATGATACTCACACAGCAGAGGAAACTACCCCACATACACAAACTCCTACCATCATTGGTTCTTCTATTCCAGAAGACATGGCACCAGCAGACCTTGCTCAAGCTGGTCCCTCTCGACCTCAGTACAGAATGGTACACTATCCTATGTGCACACGGGAGAAGATAATGAGGATGAAGATAGCAAACCTGCTCAAGTCTACTATTCCTGGTATTGATGAAGAATCAGTTCAGTTTGAACAAGTTCTCAGAGTCTGCACCTGGATTGAACTCAGGAGAGATGATGTGGATGACCTTATTGAGGTCATGGAAGGAATGGGAGGAAACGCTAATTTCCTCGACTGGGAAATGGAGCAAAAAGAGGTTGCTCAAGTTAAATCTTTTGCTCAACTGCTGCCCGAAGAAGCCTTTACAGCAGTATGCCACAGAATTCTAGGAATTCCACCTAATGATGCCTCTATCCCAGAAGGCATATCAGGTCAGCAGACAGATGACACAGCAAAAGTGAATAACTCAGCTGCATCCGCTCCTGCGGAAGACTCAGCTGAACCAGCTGACAGAACCGAGATTGACAGAGAAGTAATCACTATTCCTGATCACTTCATGCCTAAGGATACTCTAACTCACTTCATTGACAAAGGAGACACTATCATGTCCCACCTGGTTAAGGCCACTACCTCATTTCTCAATGAAGAGTACCTTTCAGCTGAAGAAAGAGGCAAAGCCCTGATTGTTCATCCAAAGCCTCAAGGTACTGCCTCCACTTCTACTTCAAAAGCTGACTATACAGCAGACATATGCTCACAGGTCAAGGCTGCAATAGACCTACACTTTGAAAAGGGTTTAGGCCTACAGCTTGGAAGATATGTTGAAAAGGCGGTTAAAGAGCAGAGAACTCATCTTCATGACCAGATCATTGACATTGAAGACAAGTTTGGAGATTCACTTCACAATCAGATAAGTGAGTATCTGACCAGCATTCTGAAGAAGGCAGGTGACTATTCCACCAGGTTTGCTGATCTCTACACTAATGAGGTCAACCGCATGGAAAACACCTACAAGAAAAGACTTGAAGATGCTGAAGCAAGAGCTACTGAAGGTCGAGCTCTTCTCCAATCAGCTACAGCAGAAAATGAAAAACTTCAGATTCAACTGAAGGAGACAGCAACCAAATTGGAAGCACTTACAGCTAAACTAGAAGCTGCCTCCTCCTCCAACTCTCATGCTCAGATTCTAGACCATAGCATCACTCATCTGACTCATATTGGCAAAGTCAATGCCATGGCTCTTCAACAAACTCTCAGAGAGGAGATTCTGAATGCCATGAAGCCTTTTGTGGCTGCACTTGCTGAAGCCAAAAAGGGGGAAAATGTATTGATAAAAGCTTTAGAGAAGTCTACTGCACAGCAAGCTGTAATGGTAGTATCTCAAGATGAGCTGAATGAAACCTTGGGTGGTTTATCAAGCAAAATCAAGAGCAAGCAAGGCAAAGGCAAAGAAATTGCTCAAGAAGACATCCAAGCTCCCACTCAAGCAACTGCCAAAAGTCTGCAGATCACTGCCTCTACAGAACAAATTCCTGAGAAGAGGATGACTAGGAAAAGGAAGGCAGATGAGCAAGCTCAGAAATCAAGCAAGAAGTCAACTCCAGCAGAGCCTACTGCAGAAGAGAAAGAGGCTTTAGAGTTGAAGAAAAGAAAAGAGCTTGAAGCTCAAGAGCTTAAGCAAAAGAAGCTAAAAGATGCGAAAGCAGTCAAAGCCAAATTTGACAGGAAGATAGCCAAACTCAGGAAAGCTCTCAAGGACAAAGCATTGAAAGAGAATGCTCTGGCACAGAAAGATAAAGTTCCGGTGTTTGATAGCAACTATGTGGACTATTTAGCCCTTCAAGATGAGCTACCAAGGTGGTACCCTCTGAAGAAGAAATGGCAAATTCAACACCACATTGTAAGAAAATTTGGCCCTCTCCCAACCTATGAAGATGAATTCTTCCAGTTCAATCAATTCATGAACATTGAAGATCAAGAGTTCTGGAAAGAAGTAGTCAAGACAGCCAAAGAACTTGACAACTGCAGAATTTTAACTCCTGAAGAACCCAAATGGGATCCTCCCACACTGGATTCTGGAAGAACAGACTTAATTGAAGTCAAAAGGATCCTAGAGAAGATCTATGAAGAGGAGAATGTTACAGACCTGCAGCACATGGAAGAAGTTCGATCTCGTCTATACCTTGCTTTCCGCATCTGAAGATCAGAAGACCTGATGAAGACCTCTTTCAAAGCTTTAAAGAAACTATTACTTGTAATCTGTAAAAGTTCTATATATATTCAAGTTTAGTTCTCTTTGCTTTCAAGACAAATTCTCATTGTCTTCATCAGATATTTCAGTTTTTATGAAGTTTATAAACTCTTATCTTATCTTATTAAGAGCATTTATCATGTATAGTTTTGGCTTCATCAAAAAGGGGGAAATTGTTGGGATATAAACTCACCCTAAGCCCCACTTGATGTTAGAATAGTTTTGATGGCCAAAACACTTAGAGTTTATAAATGTAATAGGATCAACTGACTTTGTATAGAACAGCTTAGACTAGTCTTGTGTGATTGACTGTATAGATATCAGTTGATCAGCACAGTCCCGGCTTACATGCGCTCCCTCAAGATGAGAAGAGTAGAAGACATGAAGACTAGGAGATCCTTGAAGACCAGTTAAGATAGGTGCTTGTATACCTATTTGACTGATGGAGTCCCAGATTGAAGATGGCCTAGTGCAGGACAAAAGAACTGCCACATCAGAAGAGTTTTACTCTGCTGATATTAGAAGACAGAAGACTCAAGGCCAGAAGAGTAGTCAGAAGACTAGAAGTTCAGATCAGACGACTATGTGCTCTTTCAGGACTCGGCTGATTCCAAAGTCATCTTGCAATTTAAACAGAGACCTACCTTATTTAGAAGATTGACATGATCCCAGGATTGAAGCAATCAAGCGGCTGGAATCAAGGAATCAAGCCATTATGGAAAGATTGCCCCAACGGCTAGTCAACTCCAACGGCTAGTTGCAAGCAATCACCACTATAAATACAAGAGGATGAGAAATCACAAATACACGAAGTCACAACAAGAGAATTCAACACTTCCAGCAAGCAATCAAGCTAAAGTCGTATTATCTCAAGAATTCTCAAAGAGCCAGAATCCATTAGATTATCCATAGCTCTTAAGTGATTTCTATCCAACCCTTAAGAACCTGAAACCCATTTCACATTGTATATCATTTGTTTTAGGCAAAGTGATTAAGCAAAATTATAAGCTTGAATCACTAGTTGGATACTCTTCAAAAACCCCAAACCCTCTCCGAAAGGTTAAAGTTTTTGAAACCCTCAAAGTGCAAGTGCTTACAATCACTTGTGGAGACCGTAGCTGTTAGGACGGCTCAGATCTCAAAGTCCTATCCTTGGGACTATAAAGGTCAAGACCCTTGTAATTTGCGGTAAATTAAAGGGATTAAACATCACGTTAGGACGTGAGAGTGGACGTAGGATCGTATATCCGAACCACTATAAACCTGGTGTTATCTACTTTCTGCACTTTACTTTACTATCATTTCATTTATCTTATATAGTGCATACTGTGTTTTAACTGTATTCAAAACAAGGCCACAACTCTCAAACCAGCATCAGCTGAGTATTTCTATTAACTAAATAACTTGGCACTTTCAAAAGAAACTAAGAGAACGAGTCTAAACAAGGCCTACCATAATTCCGCATATAACCTCCTCTATCAGATCACTATAGTCATCTGGACCAGCAGACTTGTAGTCCAGCTGACATAGCAATCAGAAGAGGTTCCCAACTCTCTTGAAAAGGTTTTAAAGTCTATTCACCCCTCCCCTCTAGACTTTAATCCCATTCACTACTCGTTCAGGGACCAATAAAAGGATTTTTGGAAGGTGGATGATTTTGGGGATGAGCGATCAATCGGAGAGACACTTACGGGTTCAGGGAGTTTTACATGTGCCATTTCGCTTCGGATGTCGAGTGGGTTGTAGACCACCAGTGGTAGAGCAGAAGTTTCGGGCTCGAATGGAACAATCATGGTTCCCACAACGAATGATGGCGACCCAGATGCTGGAGAGTTGGGAATTTCAGTGATTATCACCATTTGAAGTTTGATTTTGAGTTTTCAAAGAAGAAATCGCAGAGCAGTTGAGTAAGGGGCTGTTTGAATTTTGAAATCGTATACTGAGACCTGCTTGAATGATGATAATTATCTGCAAAAGCAGGAATTAACTTGATTAGACCTTTCGAATTCTGGAATGAAGAGATAACCATAAAAAATTCAAATATCAGTATACCAAATTGTGAACTAACACGTATACCAATAAAAATATATCCTTTGAATGAGTATTGCAAAAACAGAACTAAGCTCGAAGGTATAAAATTTATCATGCATATGAGATCTATTTATAGAGGATTTAATGGCGGGAGTTGAAGCACGATTCCGTATGGAGAGAATGGAAGAATTAACTTCTCTCCATAAAAGTTCGTGTGTTATGGAGAAAAGAATTACAGAAAAAGATAGAATAAATAAATGAAAGGGATTAATTAATAATTGAACGAATAATAAACTGATTCAGATAAATATTTGCAGATAGTAAAGATAATAATTATCAGAAATTAATTAATTCTATAAATAATCACAATCATAAGTCTAAGTCAGGTGTTGAATAGATTGTTGGCATTTTGTACATCTCAACACAGTTTTTTCATGAATTTGCTTCATATGTGTTGCACTATAATTTTTATCACATTTACACATTGATCCATCTTTTCAAAAGAGTGCATCGTAGCAGCGAACTCCGTGCCCCATAGTTACTCAATGGATTTGTGTTTAATTTGATGCATTATATATCACCTTTAGAAGAGAGAACATCGTAGTAGTGAGCTCCGTGTCCCTAGTTACTCAGTGATTTTCAAAGCATCTAATTTGTGATTTCCTTTGCATTTGAGAGATTGTACAAGCTTTTCTCATATTCCACATGACTCAATTTAAGACTTCTAGACTAAGATTATAGAGAATTATGTTAAATCCGACACTTACGAAATTTATACAAAGAAATAATTAAATGAACAATTCTGGTGTTGTCCCAAATGCTGCCGCATTTGGTACAACACTTTTGATACAGTGTTCAGATATTGCATAACCCAAGAGACTTCCTTAGAGAGGAAAATCTCTTATCATCTAAAGCTTTTGTGAATATATCAGCAAGTTGTTTTTCTGTAGAAATGTATTCCAACTTTACCACCTCTTTTTCAACTAGATCTCTTATGAAATGATGCCTGTTGGGAATAAAATGATTTTGATTAAGATACCAAAACCCCTGATTGATGATGTTCAGAATAGTTGAGAAAAGCTCAAGTCTAGTTCAGGCAAGGTGTCTCAGTACACTTGAATTTGTAGATTGCTTAAGAGAAAAATCTCAGGAATGTTGTGAGATTTTAGTGTTCAGGATAGTTGTCCAAAGCTGGAATGTTAAGCAGCTTGATAAGTCTTTAGGACAAAGCTGCTGAATCTTCAAGACAGACTGACCAAGTGGACAACTTAGCTGAAGAGATCAAGAGCAGTAAAGCAATGCTCATAAATGCAAACGATCAAGTCAGTTGAAGTACAAATGATCAAGAGCATTGAATGCCAAAGTCCAAAAGACACATTCAATGAAGCATTTATTGCCAATCATGCCTGAACCAAGCATTGAAGACTTGTAGCATTAAAGAGTAAAGCATTGAATGAATGTTGGAATATTCTCAATTGCAGCAGGAATATTCAGGGAGTTTGTCCCATCTGACCGTTGGTTGAGTATAGCTTCTGCCACAAATCAACCTTGGGAAATGTGCATATTTAGAAACTGACACAAGTCATCTCAGCCGCATTTTTCAGAAGTCAACACATTCATTCAAGCAACCATTGAAGAAGCCTTTTACACAGTGGATAAAAGGATGCCAAGCCTCATAGCTGTTTCAATGGTGCTGCAAATAGACAAGTTTGAAATGCTATCCCTCCAACGGTTAGCTGCTCAAATTTGCATATAAATACAGAAGTGATCAAGGGATTCAATAATCCAACTACAAGCTATCAAACTATCATCAAGCTTTCAAAGGAAACCAAGCTGTTCTCTAGAATCCCAAGTTTCCTGAATCACTTCTCTTAGCTAAGCCAATCTTTGTAAACATCCAAAGCTTAGCATTGAGATATCCTAAGCATTTACACTGTTCTTATTGTAAAGGATATCTCTACTAGTTGGAACCAAACCTCAAACCCTTATCTCATTTAGTGAAGAGAGAGTTTGTTGTAGAAGTGAGGAGTTAAGGACTATTAGTGTGAAACACAGTCTTAACTCAGAGAGATTGAGCACTAGGACTCAAGTTATCCTAGGGATCAAAACACTAAGAGAGTGTTGTTGATCAGTGCACCTTGGCACTATAAAACAAGCTAATTCCATTGAGAAGGAATTATCCTGTTCAATCAGGGAAAGTGGATGTAGGAGCTTCAGTCTCTGAACCACTATAAATTTGTGTGCCATTTACTTACTGCATTCTTTATTTCACTTACATTCAAACATATTTTTAAAGAAACATAACTCAGTAAGTAAGAAAATCTGTTTTGAACAAAGTCCCTGATGTAGGTCCCAAAGTTGAGTTAATAACGAGTAAGCTAGTGAAAATGTCTAGAGGGGGGTGAATAGACTTTTCAAAATTCTTTCGAAATATCAAAGTACAATATGCGGAATACGAAATTATCAATGAGCCCAATTCAAGATTATACTCAACTTATTCGAGAACTCTGTTCTATACTCAACTAGTCTAGATCAGTTAAGTAGTTAAACCAATTAATCAATTTAAACAATCAAAACAGTAAAGTAAATTGAACACGAGATTTATAGTGGTTCGACAACTTGTCTACATCCACTCTCACAAACCCAGTTGTGATGTTTCCACTAAAACTCTTCCAATCGAGTACAAGTGTATGTTCCTGTCTTTAAAGTCCCAAGAAGAAGACTTAGATCTTCAACAGACTATACCTCCAGATATGTCTACGATCTAACTAGAAATTTTACAAGTATCTAGCACCTTGAAAATAACAAACAAAAACTAAAAACTTCTCTGATTTTCAGTAGTAGCCTTCTTGATTCTTCACTTGTCTTCTGGCTATCTTTCTGAACTTCAAACAACTCTGAGAGTAAACTTCAATTGAATCTTCAATAACGTTCGTAAGTAGTAATTCTCACTATCTCAGTAATCAGTAGTCTTTAACCAATAAATACCTTGGGGTATTTATAGACTTCAAATCCAAGAACTTTCAGTTGTGTAACCAACCTTCTTGAAAACTAACTTGTAACTGATTCTTTTATTCTTCCACGCGTTTCTTTAGTTAAATTAGTTATTCCATAACTAATTCTTCAATTTCATCTTCAATACGCGTTTCTTTAACTAACTTCAAGTTAACTTGTCTTGTGTAGTCTAGTAGATGTATTTGTCTTGTAGTCCACCTGTCTTGAGTAGTAGACTGGTCTTCTCTTCTTGTGCAGTAGACTTCTAATAGAACTAATCTAGTCCTATCATCTAACCTAACAAGACTTTTACATTACTTTAAGCTTTTATAATACAAGCTTAGTCAACTTATAAGCTATACAATGAATCTATCTATTACATATAAAAACATGAGCTCTATACAATACTCAAATAGCTCAGTAACAACCTAATCAATGTAAACATATATGAACAGATATGAAGTACTTATAAATCGTACTTATCTTTTAATAATAAACAATACTTTTCTTAAAACAACTAGTACTTGTCTTTTGAATTCTACTGATCTGTACAAGATGACTTCAACTTAACTAGACTAGATCAGTCAACACTTAGAAAATATTCAAGTCTTCTTTTGGCTTATCAAAACTTTATCTTTTATCTTTTATTCATCATTTAGGACTTGTTCTAGGATTCATATCCCAACAATTTCCCCCTTTTTGATGAAGCCAAAACTACTTGAATCTTTTCTCATAAGTAGACTAGTTTAGTAGTTACCTTGTCTTAAACACCAAATAGTACTTATCTTTCATTCATTCAAAATAAGATCAGTAGATTACACATACTTTGAATAACAAAATATCAGAGCAAAAAAAAACAACTAACCTTCAAACAAACAAAAAAAATTAATTTGAAAGATTACCTCCTTCTAGATTTGGAACACAGAATGCATCTAGGAGTCTCTTGTGAATTAGACTGATCTGATCTTCATCTTCAATCTTCTCTTTATCTAGCAGTTCTTCTTCAAACTTCTTGATTTGATTAACATCAACTCTTTTTCCTGAACTTGTCATAGGAGTCTTCCATCTTGGAAAGGTCGGTATCAGAATGTTGAAATTTGCAGCAGCTGATATCCTCATGACCAAATTCCAAAGCAATTTATTCTGTCCTTCCATGAATTTGTCAAACATGACGTACAACTCATCTGGACTTTCAGACTCACCATACTTTCGAATAATCCAATGATCAAGTTCCCATTGCTTCTTCACTTTGAGCCATTCTTGTCTATGCTCTTTGTCAATGAAGTAGTCAATGAACTGATCTTCCATCTCTTCTTCATTCACCTTTAGCTTCTGCAGTCTTTCAATATGTTTTTCTATTTTCTTCTTGCTTGCATAACGACTTTCATCATTAGGATCAACAATCTTTTGCTTCTTTTCAACTGTAGCAGCAGCAGTATGTTCTTCAATACTCAGCTTCCTCTTAACTCGTCTAGTCTGAATTTCAGTTTCTGGAGACGCAACATTCTTTCCTTTCTCCAGTCTTTTAAGTTCATCTGCTTCAGCTTGCTCTAACTCTGCATTTTTAACTAGCCTCCTTTTTGGCCTCCTTAGCTCTTGCATAGTAGTAGCAGCATCCTTTTCTTCTGGTTCAGCACTTGACTTTCCTTCAACTCTACTTGTCTTCTCTTCCCCCTTTTTGGCTTCATCACTCGCCTTAAGAGTGAATAGACTAGTAAATCGAGTCATTTCTTCCTTTAGTGCTTCCTTCATAGCTTCAGCAGCTATCTCTATCTGCCTTTGATGTGTTTGATCCCGACTCATCTTGTCCAGGCGATCAGCAGTAGATTCTAACTTCTGTGAGTTAATGACCAACTCATCTTTGAAATAAGTAGCTGACTGACGTAGTAGAGTGTTTTGCTGTGTTAACTCAGAGAGAATAGCTTGAGATTTCACCAACTGAGCTTGGGCGTCTCTCCTCTGCTCATCAGCTATCTCAATCTTTACACGATATAAACGTTCCATTTTGCCAGATTCCTCAGCCAACGATCTAGCAAATGAGATAGACCTCTTCTCAGAAGCTTCAACTTGTTTCTGTAAAAAACGTTCAACTTCTGCAGTCAACTCCGCTCTGAAAGTTGAGTCCATCTTGTTGACTTCTCCAATAAATAACTCTCTGGAACTGTCAACGAGTGATTTATTCTGTTCTATCAACACATCCTTCATTTTCGATTGCAAAAACTCGTCTATTGCGGAATGAACAACATCTTTCAAGTCCGACTTCAACTCAGCAAGATATCCTTCAGAAAAACCTTGAGTAGATGACTGAGCTTCAGTAACACCCTTTTCTTGAGCCTTCTCAACAAGTTCATCTTCTGTAAACATTTCGGCGTCCATGAACTCATCATCTTCTACTCCAAAATTGAAAGAATCATCATCAGAGTTTTCAGACTCATCTTCTGACTGATCTGAAGTTTGAATTCCAGCTTCAACTGTTACAGCTCTCAACTCCTCTTCCAGTAGCTCAGTCTGAGTTCCAATATCTGATGAGAACTCTTCAACCAGAATTCCATCAGGAATTTTCAATAGCCTTTTGACAAGATCAACCAAGGCCCTTGGCGGAAATAATTCGGAATGATCCTTTACACCACTGTGCTCCTTTTGTTCCATCTCCCAATCCAAAAAATTGGAGATTCCTCCCATTCCTTGAATAACTTCGAAAAGATCATCAGTGGAGGACTTCTTAAGAGCAAACCAGGTGCATATTCTTACAAGAATTTCAAACTGTTCGGACTCATAGTCGACTTCGATAGTTGAGAGCGTCCTCTTCAGATTTCTGGTCATTCGAGATCGAATACGCTTATCTCTCTAACATATAGGATAGTAAACCAGGGAATTAAATCTAACAGCAGATGGGTCCTGAGTAGATGGGGTCTCTAACTCAGTTGTTGCAGTGGCAACTGGCGTCTTGTCTGCAGTAGATGGGTTGAGGGGTTCACCATATTCTGGTGAGGGAGAGGGTGTGAAAGCACTGGTTTCAACGGGCTTTGATGTGGCTTGGTTTGGTATGACAACTGTAGGAGTATCAGTTGTATCTAATTTGGGAGTGTTTTCGGGTAGGCTGGCTCTCAGCGGATATGCTGTCAGCACTTGTGAGGTTGAGGGAATAGGTCTAGGCCTAGATCGGTGTGATCTAGCCTTGGTTCGGATAGAAGTAGACGGGAGAGAGAGAGGAATTGAAACAGATTGAGTAGAAGTACCAACCTGTGTACTCAACTTGTCTGGACGAGTAGGCGATCCGACTCTTACAAGAGTGTACATTTCAGGAATTTGTTCACTCGACTCTTTCTCTTGTTGCAACTCTCCATCTGACTGAGTCTTTTCTGAGTCATCTGCACCGGACTCTCCTTTTTCAACCTCTTCCGATTCTTCATCATGAGACTCGTCTTCTGAAGAACTAGATGACCCACCATACGGTATCACATCCATAGGATTTACCTCAACTATCCTAGGAGCAGATGGCCTAGCAGCAGCTTGCTTAGCCAGAGCTTCCTTCTTCAAGTAATGCTTTAGAGGATGAAACGGCTTGCCTTTACTCCAACTTGTCTTGTTTGGCAATAGAATGGGTAGGATGATACTTAACTTGTTTCCAAAACTAACATTTGCAGAAACAACCCAGTTGGCTGAACTGGTATCAACTTGCACAAACTTCTTGTAGTACATCAATCTATCCAAGAAGAGTTTAGTCCAGTTTCCTTCCGTGATTCCATCATAAATCACAGCCATAATCCTTGCTTTCTGGGGCGTCACAGAGTCAAAACTCCCAGTAACTCCTAGCAACATTTTAGATGCAATATCAAGAAGAGTTTTGTATTTTTCCAGAAGCTCCTTCTTCTTCACCACAGGAACCTTTCCATCGCTTTTCAACTGCAGCCTTCTTCCGCAGAAAATACTTAGGTACCTCAACTCTCGACCTTCAGCATATCTCTCGATATCTATCGATCCAGATGGTAGTTTCAGTGATTCGGTCAGAAATTCTCTAGTAATCTCCACTCGCCTTCTTCCAATAAAAGCTTCAATTGAGTCGCCCTGTCTAGTTGCAGTAGCATAAAACTCCAACACTTCTTCTTCAAGAACAACCTCAGGAAATGCCTCCAAATATGGTCTCAAACCGCATCTGAAGCATTTCATCAATATTTCCTTGTTGTCTTCAGTGTGATTCCCTTTGAAAAATACCGATCCTTCTGTATGCACTCTTCCTTCGGTAATGTACTTACCGAGATCAAACCTAGCTTGCATGTTAGTTCGAGCATCGAACATAGAAACGATAGACATAGTATAATGGGTTATGAAAATCAAGAAATTTCGAAGAGGTTTGAGTGCTTGAGAAGTTATGAGATCAAGAGAAACTGAAATCGTGAGCAGTTAAGAACAAGTAAAATGGGTTTTAAACATTTGAGTTCAATGGTTGAGATTGGAAGTATTAATCCAATGGTCAGATATGAAAGGCTTTAGAAATTCAGTTTGGCGGAATCGAGAAAATTACGTGATTTAGTATTGTGAAATTTGAAATCCGCCTCATCTATTGGTAGAATAGAGGAGTGTATTCCTCTAACCTAGCAAAGTAGAGTGTTTGGCGCGAACTGGTTATATACACCTCATTAAATGGAGTGTATACATCCAAATCTAGGTTTTTCAAACTTTCAATACTTCAAACTACATATATATCCTTGATTCAAATTGATTAAACACTTAGAATATTTGCATCAAAGGAACACTTATCTTGTCTGTTCGTGTCTATCCAGAACAGACGAGTAGACTGGTATACACAAGACGAGTTCCCCCTTCGATTGTGCTTGTCTACTTTAGATCATCAAACGATTATATGAACCTGTCTTTTCTTGCACTACAGATTAGATGTATTACAGGTAGTCGAGTAGGATAAATAATAATGAATATCAATCTAAGTCAATGATCAAGGTTCAAACAAGATGACTGTTACCAAACTCAAGAGTCAACATAAGGATCTTTAAGAAATCAAGGATTCCCCCTTAAATGTTTATTCCCTTAGTATTACCCTCAGCTTTACCAGCTTCCTCATCGGGTTGGATGGTCAACTTGTCTGACCTTGTATACCTGTCTGTTGAGTGAGTAGACGAGTGCTCTGCTCTTTTGTGGTAACTTGTCTATTTCTCCTTTCTTCTTAGGATTGTACCTGTCTGGTTAGTGCATTGCTATATACTAGTAGGATCAAGATCAATAAGTCCTAGACTAATGCATAATTCATGAAATCGAGCCTCAGCTAATGGTTTTGTGAAAATATCAGCTCTTTGAAACTCAGTATGAATCTTTTCCATGCGAATATCCTTCTTTTCTACATGATCACGTATGAAATGGTGTTTCACATCAACATGCTTACAACATGTGTGCAGAACAGGATTTTATGTAATGGCAATTGCACTATTACTATCACAGAATATAGGAACATTTGATTCACAAATATTATAATCTCTAAGCTGTTGAATAAGCCATAATATTTGACTACAACAACTACCTGCAGCCATGTACTCGGCTTCAGTAGTAGAGGTAGCAACACTTGTCTGCTTTTTCGAAAACCATGAAATGAGTTTTGTGCCTAAGAATTGACAAGAACCAGATGTAGATTTCCTATCTATTCTACAACCACCAAAATCAGAATCAGAGTAGCCACTTAGAGATAAATCATCATTTGAAGGATACCATATACCACGATTGATGGTTCCTTTCAAATATTTCAGAATCCTTTTAGTGGTTTCCATATGACTCTCTTTTGGATTAGCTTGAAAACGAGCACATACTCCAACAGAAAATGCAATATCAGGTCTACTAGCAGTTAAGTAGAGTAATGAACCAATTAGACCACGGTAATGAGTTTGATCAGTACACTTACCTTGTTCGTCTGGGTCCATTCTGTATGTAGGTAGCATAGGTACGCCAGCAGACTTGCATGTCTTAATACCATACTTGTCTAGAAGATTTCTAGTATACTTTGCTTGATTTATGAAAATCCCTTCAGGGGTCTGTTTTACTTGAAGTCCAAGAAAGTAATTCATTTCACCCATCATAGACATCTCAAATTTACTTTGCATGAGTGTTGAGAAACTTTCACTCAGCTCTTTGTTAGGTGAACCAAAAATGATGTCATCTACGTAAATTTGGACGAGTAAAATGTCTTTCCCTTCTTGTCTTCTAAACAAGGTTCTGTCTACCTTGCCTTTAGTAAAACCATTTTCTAATAGAAATTGAGAAAGAGTATCGTACCAGGCTCTTGGAGCTTGCTTTAGTCCATATAAGGCCTTCTTTAATTTGTATACCTGATTACCTTTGACTTCGAAACCTGGGGGTTGTTCAACATATACTTCTTCCACAAGAATACCGTTAAGAAATGCACTTTTAACATCCATTTGATATACAGTAAATTTCATGTAAGCAGCATATGCAAGAAACAATCGAATGGCTTCTAGTCTAGCAACAGGAGCATATGTTTCATCATAATCTATGCCTTCAGCTTGTGAATAGCCTTGGGCGACTAGTCTAGCCTTATTGCGGACAACTACATCATTCTCATCTTTCTTATTCTTGAAAATCCATCGAGTGCCAACTACATTATGATGTTTCGGTCTATCGACAAGTTCCCAGACGTCGTTTCGAACAAACTGATTCAACTCGTCTTGCATAGAAATGATCCAATTACTATCAGCCAATGACTCATTAATGGTTTTTGGCTCGATAGATGAGAGGAAAAAACACCAGCAAAACAGAGATGGACTAGATTGTTCTTGCGACTCAAAGAGTTGTCGTCTAGTCTTAACACCAACAGTAGAGTCACCAATAATATTTTCAGTATTATGCGCTGATTTCCATGTATTTCTATTCTTAACAATAATACTATCATCTATATCATGTACTGCATCATGCATATCAACATCATTATCATCATAAGATTTAATAGGAGTAGACGAGTCGACTAGTTTAGGTATGTCAACTGGTCTAGTAGAGTTACCTTGAGCACTCACCTTCTTCTGGTCATCTGACTCGAGAGCTTTTATAAATGGATTGTAAGCTTGAACGGATTCATATACCTCTGAGTCTTTGTCAGTTTCGACAGTTAGCTCAGTAGCTTTCTCACTGATCTTGTTGGCAGACGCGTCCTGTTGAGATTCTTCGAAAACCACATGTGGTGTTTCTTCCACACAAAGGGTTGAGTAGTTGAATACTCTAAATGCTTTGCTAGTCGAGGAGTATCCTAAGAATATCCCCTCGTCTGCTTTAGCATCGAATGCATTCAACTTGCTTTTCCCATTGTTATGGATGAAACACTTGCATCCAAATATATGAAAATATGAAACTCTGGGTTTTCTACCTTTCCATACCTCATAGGGCGTCTTACCTAGTGCTTTATTGATAGCACTTCTATTTTGTGAGTGGCATGCAGTGTTGATAGCTTCTGCCCAAAATTTTTGAGGCGTATTATACTCTGTCAGCATGGTCCTGCAGGCCTCCTTAAGAGTTCTGTTCCTTCGTTCTGCTACTCCATTTTGTTGTGGTGTCCTTGCTGCACTAGTAAGGTGCTGGATGCCACGCTTAGAACAAAATTCTTTAATATAGCAGTTAATGAATTCAGTACCCTTGTCACTACGGATCTTGACAATTGACTGATTCTTCTCAACCTGTAACTTCTTCAACAGATCAGGCAAAAGTGTTTGTGTATCACTCTTCTTGTGTAAGAAGACTACCCAAGTGAACTTAGAATAGTCATCTACCACAACAAGTGTGTACCTTCTACCGTTCAAAGTTGGAGGAGTTATTGGGCCATGTAAGTCCATATGTAGAAGTTCAAGAACTCTACTGGTTGAGAGGGAAGGAATAGATTTAAAAGAACCCTTTACCTGTTTACCTTTTTGACAGGACGTGCATACATGTGACTTATAGTAGACTTCATTGGGAATACCTTCCACAAGGTAGTCTCTGGCTATCTTATTAATAACCTTAAAGTTTAGATGACAAAGGCGTCTATGCCAGAGCCAGCCAAGTTCTTTAGGATTCTTAGTAAGTAGACAGGTGTCCCTCGGACAACTGTTCCAGTTTACTATGTACACACTTCCTTGTCTAATGCCGACCAGTAAGACTGTGTGAGTTCTTTTGTCAATGATTTCACATTTCTGACTCTTGAACTGCACCTTGTATCCACGATCACAAAATTGTGAAACAGAGAGTAAATTGTATTTCAAGCCTTCAACATAAGAAACATCTTGAATCTCTATGTCTCCATTCCGAATGTAACCAAATCCTTTAGTAACAGCAATGGAGCTATCACCAAATATCACTTTTGGTCCTTCTTGCTCATGGTAGCTTGATAAGAGAGTCTTGGTACCAGTCATGTGGTGCGAACAGCCACTGTCTATGTACCAAGTTTCTCCTGTTGAGCCACCTTTCTTGTATAGATCGAGTCGACCCTGCAATAGATGATATTACATAATTTAGGTACCCTCCTTGTTTAGTGGGGTCCTTGGGGGTTAGTCGAGTTCAATGGAATCCAAATGTACATTAGAGTCCTGAACAAGTTTGACCTTCTAAGCTTTCGACCATATTTATTGCAAAATAAGACCTTGTTGTCCTTATCTGGCCTATCAGTCGAGTTCGGGTCTACTCTTTGGAGATAGCCTTTTGACTTAATCTCTACTTGAGCAGGCACTTGTCTATGATAGTCAGAGTAAGGTTTATATGCATTAGGTCCATACGGTTTATAGACATGTTTAGGTCTTTCTTCTCCTTTGATATCATATGACAAAGGTGGAGGATATAGAACAGCTTGTGTACGATATTTTGGACCTTCCTGTCTAGGTCTAGACGAGTAGAGTTGAGACTGCCTTATGAAAGGAGGTCTAGACTCTTGTCGTCTAGTCTGTACTTGTCTAGTACTAGTCTCCTCAGGATACCAGTCCTCGTATCTGACCTGATTTGGTCGTCCACGATTCCTAGTCCTTTGTTGACTTGTCTTAAACGGAACAGGCTTATTGTTAACTTTCTTTTTACCACCTTTGGTAATTGGAATGTTAACTTGAGCTTGTTTTGGTACAGTACCTTTTGATGGAGTGTCAATATCGTATATCAATGGTTCTTTTCCTTTATCATTAGTCAAAGAGCTTGAGATGAAAATAGTAGGGTTCTTAGGAACTTGAGTAGACGAGCTGGGTGTCTCAGCACCTATGCCTGTCTTGTCAGCAGGAGCCCTATACCTATCTGACAATTCAAGGTTAACCTTAGATGAGTTAACCAGGTCAGTAAGTTTAAGGTCTAATGTGACAACCTCGGTTTCTAAGAACTTATTACGTTCTTCAAGCTTTTTGAGCTTACTTTGTAAAACATTGAATTCATGTTTCTCAGTAGCGTGTGTCTTAAGTAGGTCTTGATACAACTTGTCTGTCAATGCACACTTCTCTCTGAGTTGTCTCAACTCTTCTTGCAAGCGTTCATTTAGGACTGTTATATTAGGATCTACTTTAGACTGAGCTTCCTTAAGATCAATGATTTCTTGTCTTAAGGTGATGTTTTCGTCACTGACTTCAATGAATGCCTTGTTGGCAAGTAGGAGGTCGTCTTCAACTGCACTAGTAGAGTGCTGAAGACTACTCCCTACTTGGCTACTGGCAGAGTCACTTTCATCAGAATCTGATTCATCACATGATTGAAAGGATGTAACAGATGATACCTCTTGGTCGATTTTAGCCATGAAGCATAGACCATCATCAACTATGAATGCTTCATCGTGATCTGGTTCAGACGGGTAGCTAGATGAGGATGATGGTAACTCGTCTGAGTCAGAGTCAGAGTCATCATTGGCCATCATTGCCTTTTTGCCACGGTTGTATCTTCTTTCTCTTCGTGCTTTGCGTTCTTCTCGATCATTAGTACTCAGGTCCGGACATTCATATATGTAGTGACCTGGTTTCTCACAGTTATAGCACACAAGATCATTAGTAGCCTTTTTAATAGGAGAGTTGTTCCTTCGTTTATCACGTCTATCAGAACGAGTAATCTTCCTACCATCAGACTCTCTATCTTGTCTGTTACCTTTCGAGACTTCGTCTCTCCTTTCGGACGAGTTTCGGTCTCGTCTGGTTTCAGACGAGTTCTTAGAAGCAGACCCTCTATGCTCTCTATAGAACTTCTTATATCTTCCGAAACGTTTATTCAGCCTATCAAACTTTCTAACCATGAGGCTTACCTGATCATTCAGACTAAGATCAGTATCTAACTCGTCTTTCACAGAAGCAGACCTAGTCTTAGTCTTAGACCTGTCTATCTTAGACGAACTAGCCTTAAAAGCAACGTTCTTAGATACAGCATGTTCTCTGTCACTACTTACTATGGGTTCATCTTCGTCTAAATCAAACTCATGAGCCTTTAGAGTTTGAAACATAGTCTCTGCTGTCCATACGTCTATATCTTGGGTATTCTTAACAAGCATTTTTACCATCTTCCAACGACTATCAAGGCTTTTGAGAATCCTAAGATTGATTTCACGTGGAGTGTAAGATTTACCAAGGACTTCCAAGTCATTCATGATTTTAGTAAAACGAGTATCCAACTGGTCTATTGTTTCACCAGCTTTCATATGAAATGATTCGAATCTTTGGACTGCAGTGGAAAGCTTGCTTTCTTTGATTAGGGATGTCCCTTCACAAATGATAGCTAAGCGATCCCACATTTCTTTGGCAGTTTTACATTTTAACACTTTTCCCAGATACTCGTTAGGAAGAGTGTGTAAGATGTAATTCTTGGCCAAGCTATCCAAATTATTTTGTCTCATTTCTTCAGAGGTTAGTTCTGACCTTGGTTTCTTGACGAGAGTACCCACTGGTTGATTTGGATCAAGGGCAGCAGTATTGGGGATCATGGTCACAATTGGACCTTCAGTGACGACGGAGATCATTAAGTCGTGAGTGGAGCTGAAGATGGCTTCCATCCTTAGCTTCCAGTAATCGTAGTCCTGTACCTGGAACTTAGGTAGTTTGTTGGCGCTGATCTCAAGAGACATGATTTCAAGAAATAAGTGCTAAGTAGAGTTATGATCAAGAACAACAGATAAGTCAAGAACAGGGAGCACGAAACACAGATGATACAAGAATATGATCAAGAACACGTATACAAGAACAGTCAAGGACCAAGACTTCACCCTAAGTCTTGAGTCGGTTATCAAGAAACAGCAGTTCGTAAACTACTGCTCTGATACCACTTGTAGGTCCCAAAGTTGAGTTAATAACGAGTAAGCTAGTGAAAATGTCTAGAAGGGGGTGAATAGACTTTTCAAAATTCTTTCGAAATATCAAAGTACAATATGCGGAATACGAAATTATCAATGAGCCCAATTCAAGATTATACTCAACTTATTCGAGAACT
Source organism: Galeopsis tetrahit (assembly GCA_963675135.1). NCBI lineage: Eukaryota > Viridiplantae > Streptophyta > Magnoliopsida > Lamiales > Lamiaceae > Galeopsis > Galeopsis tetrahit. Next base: position 65,203,196 of record OY776127.1, read on the forward strand.
CTGTTCTATACTCAACTAGTCTAGATCAGTTAAGTAGTTAAACCAATTAATCAATTTAAACAATCAAAACAGTAAAGTAAATTGAACACGAGATTTATAGTGGTTCGACAACTTGTCTACATCCACTCTCACAAACCCAGTTGTGATGTTTCCACTAAAACTCTTCCAATCGAGTACAAGTGTATGTTCCTGTCTTTAAAGTCCCAAGAAGAAGACTTAGATCTTCAACAGACTATACCTCCAGATATGTCTACGATCTAACTAGAAATTTTACAAGTATCTAGCACCTTGAAAATAACAAACAAAAACTAAAAACTTCTCTGATTTTCAGTAGTAGCCTTCTTGATTCTTCACTTGTCTTCTGGCTATCTTTCTGAACTTCAAACAACTCTGAGAGTAAACTTCAATTGAATCTTCAATAACGTTCGTAAGTAGTAATTCTCACTATCTCAGTAATCAGTAGTCTTTAACCAATAAATACCTTGGGGTATTTATAGACTTCAAATCCAAGAACTTTCAGTTGTGTAACCAACCTTCTTGAAAACTAACTTGTAACTGATTCTTTTATTCTTCCACGCGTTTCTTTAGTTAAATTAGTTATTCCATAACTAATTCTTCAATTTCATCTTTAATACGCGTTTCTTTAACTAACTTCAAGTTAACTTGTCTTGTGTAGTCTAGTAGATGTACTTGTCTTATAGTCCACCTGTCTTGAGTAGTAGACTGGTCTTCTCTTCTTGTGCAGTAGACTTCTAATAGAACTAATCTAGTCCTATCATCTAACCTAACAAGACTTTTACATTACTTTAAGCTTTTATAATACAAGCTTAGTCAACTTATAAGCTATACAATGAATCTATCTATTACATATAAAAACATGAGCTCTATACAATACTCAAATAGCTCAGTAACAACCTAATCAATGTAAACATATATGAACAGATATGAAGTACTTATAAATCGTACTTATCTTTTAATAATAAACAATACTTTTCTTAAAACAACTAGTACTTGTCTTTTGAATTCTACTGATCTGTACAAGATGACTTCAACTTAACTAGACTAGATCAGTCAACACTTAGAAAATATTCAAGTCTTCTTTTGGCTTATCAAAACTTTATCTTTTATCTTTTATTCATCATTTAGGACTTGTTCTAGGATTCATATCCCAACACCTGATAATCTGTATATTTTCAGAAATTAACTTGGAGTATTTCTTTAAGTCAAAGGCCAACCACATTCCGCACTTAGCAAATCTTTTAGATATTTAGCCAACTGATCACTCAATAGTAATCAGTAGGACAAGTATCTATCAAAGTTCACACTCAGGCCAGTTGTGAGACAACTTGCCTGATAGACCAGTTTGTCAAAAAGTAAAAGAATTTGCATACACAAGTGCATTCCCCCTCCCATACACTTGTGTTATACTCCACCAAGGACCAACAAGTGGTATCAGAGCAGGGGTTCAAAGACCACTGGTTCTGAGAATCATTGATTTTCAAAATCTCACTTTCTGTGGTCACTGAACTGATCCAAATTTCTGAAAAATCTACTTGTATTTTCCTTTGTCTATCTGTATAAGAATGGCTAACAATGCAGTTCCAGGAGATGCTGCCAACACCACCAACAACATGGGTCCAAACCAAGTCAATCATATTTCTCATCACAAACTGCCAATGTTCTCAATTGAGAATTATGATTTCTGGAAAATCAGGATGAGAGCACATCTTGCCTGCCAGCATGATGAAATGCTCAAAGTCATCACAAGAGGACCATTCACCTTCACCAAGCTCAATCCCAAGGTCACTGATGCTCAAAAAGCAGATCCAAGGGAGCTGTTGCCAAAAGATGAGGATGAGCTGACAGCAGAAGAGAGAAAAAGGCACAACCTGAACTACATTGCCATGAACACCTTGTACCAGACCATTTCAGATGCAGTGATGGGAAGAGTGTATCACTGCACCACAGCAAAGGAGATCTGGGACACCCTTGCACTTATGTGTGAAGGTACTCAAAAGATAAAGGAAAACAAGCTTCAAGTGGCTATCCAAAAGTATGAGCAATTCACTATGGAGCCAAATGAAACTATTGATCATCTTGATGGCAGATTCACTGACATCATGAATGAGATGAATTCTTTGGGCAAGTTCTATGCCAAAAGAGAAGTTGCTTTGAAGATTCTGAGAAGTCTCACATCAAAGTGGGATATATATTCTGTCATGATGCAAAATACCAGCAATCTTGACAACATGCCTATGCAGTAAGTATTTTCTGAACTCAAAGCATATGAGTTTGATCTCAACAGAAAGAAGGTGCATGATGAGCCATCCTCCTCAGGCAAAGGTGTTGCCTTCAAAGCTACTGAAACAGAGAAGAAAAATACCCAAAGATCTTCTCAATCTGTTTCAAAATCAGAAATGAAGGAGGAGCTGGCACTCATGGCTAGAAGATTTGAGAAGCTGAACTCCAGATTTGGTAGATACAAGAAGTTTTACCAAGATAACAGAACCAGAAGGAGATTCAGTTCTCCTGATAACAAATCAGAGGACAAAGTCTCTGATGAAAAGAAAGAAGACAGATATGCTGATAAAAAGAAATATAGCAAAGGTGAACCATCATCATCAAGAAGGAAGGAGTCCTCAAGCAAGAAAAATGATGATGAAGATGTGTGTTACAACTGCCAGAAAAAGGGTCACTTTCAATATGATTGTCCTGACCTAAGTGCCAAAGAAAGAAAAGAAAGGCAAAACAAAAGAGACAAGAGGATGAACAACAGGAAGGCCATGGTAGCTGGAGAATCAGCAAGTGAAGAGAGTGTTTACTCTTCTGATGATGGACTATTCTCCAACAGTGACAGTGATGATGACTGCCAAATGGCATTTGAAAATGAAGAGGTATGTTCATCTTCCAATATTTCAATTAACACACATGAATCTAGTGAAATCCAACTTGACTTTGAAAAATTATTAGAAGATTTCACCAGAATGCAAGAAGTATGCAATATGACACTGAGAGAAAATGAACAGTTGAGGTCTAAAATTAAAATGCCCAATCTTCCTGAGTCTGAGGTTGACATTAAATCATCTGAGTTGTATCAGCAGATGGTGAGAGAACATGGAGAAATGTCTCTCAGAATCTCTGAACAACAAAAGCTGATTGATGAACAAACTCTGACTCTAAAGAAAAAGGATTTTGAATTTAGAACTCTTCAAGCTAAATTTAACAATCTCTCAAGTGAATTTGATACTCTGAAATTAAGTGAAGGGAGCTTAAAAATGAAAATGTCTGCCTTGAACAAATCTGCTAAGGCAATAGAGGAAATTCAAGGGTTTCAAAGACAATTTGCTCAAAAGGGTGGATTAGGCTATAATCCATTCGAACCTTCACCTGGTCTTAGTATTGCCTCCTCAAGCAATTCTAAGATGACTTTTGTAAGATCAGTGGCACAACAAAATGAAATGGAAGTAAATCAACCACTGATCAAGGATAAGGGAAAAGGAATTTTTATACCAACTCAAATGAACAATGTCCCTAAACCCATACCTAAGGAAAAGGTTAAAGACATTGTTTACAGGAGAAATGAGGGTCAGAAAGGTAGAACCAATGGAAGGCCAACCTATCTGAATCCTTATCAGAGAAGTTGTCCAAAATCTGTTCAGAAAAGGCCAACTCAAAAGAGGCAACCTCAACTGAATAGATTAAGGCCAATCCCCTCTGATAGGTATAAAACATTCAGGAAGCCTGAACCTTTCTTGACAAAAGGAATAGGCCATCCAAACCCCTATCCACAAAGGTCTTTTCAAGCTGCACCTAAGTCTAGTAACTTCAGGAGAAATGTCCCAAGGAAATTCACCAACCCTCCTGAACCTTACAAGACCAACACTTATACACAGAAGGCACCCAAGGCATTTAAGGGTCAAACTGTGTATGTAGATGTAAATGGAAACCAAGTCAGTCACTTTGAGTCAATCAGAATAATCAGGCAGATTTGGATTCCAAAAGGTACAGCTAACCCTCTAGGACCCAACACTCAAAGGGTACCTAAATTTTGACTTTGCAGGGCTGCAAGGACCCCAAAAAGAAGAGAAGCATCAACAAGAAAACAACATGGTACCTGGATAGTGGATGTTCAAGGCACATGACTAGAAACAAGGAGCTTCTCTCAGATTTCATAGAAAAAGATGGTCCTTCAGTAACCTTTGGAGACAGCTCTCAAGGGATCACAAGAGGCTATGGTACATTAAACATTGGTAGTGTTAAAATTACTGATGTCTCATATGTCCTAGGCCTAAAATATAACTTGTTGTCTATAAGTCAAATTTGTGATAAAGGATACTGTGTTGAATTTGCACCAAATGAATGTACCATCAAAAAAAAATCAACACAACAGGTACTACTAACAGGGGTGAGAAAGGGAAATGTCTATTTTGCAGATTGGAGCAAAACCCCTGAAGCAGTTTGCCTTGTTGCCAAAAACACAAATGAGCAAAGCTGGCTATGGCACAAGAGATTGAATCATCTGAATTTCAAAACCATCAACAAGATTGCAAGAAACTCTCTAGTTAAAGGGCTGCCTAATCAAGTGTTCACCAAAGAACATATATGCCAGCCATGTCAGGAAGGAAAGCAGATCAAAACTTCATTCAAAGGAAAACCTGTCATCTCAACTGAGAGAGTTCTTCAACTGTTGCATATGGATTTATTTGGTCCAATTATCCCAGTAAGTTTAAATGGAAGAAAATATGCATTAGTTGTTGTTGATGATTTTTCCAGGTACACTTGGGTAGTATTCTTGTTGAACAAAAAGGAGACCCAAGTCAAGTTACCTGAGTTGATGATGAGATTGAGTAATGAAAAAGGCCTAAGCATTGTCAAGATCAGATCTGACAAAGGCACAGAATTCATAAACTCATACATCAATGAGTACTGCAGCAAGAATGGCATCACTCATGAAACTTCAGCAGCAAGAACACCTCAACAAAATGGAGTTGCTGAAAGAAGAAACAGAACCTTGAAAGAGGCAGCAAGAACTTTGATTGCTGAATCCAAATTGCCTAAAAGGTTCTGGGCTGAAGCCATTAGCACTGCATGTCACACTCAAAACAGGTCCTTAATCACCAAAGGACAAGGTAAAACCCCATATCAAATATGGAAAGGTAGATTGCCCACTGTTGCTTATTTTCACATATTTGGTTGTAAGTGTTTCATCCATAATAATGGGAAAGAGCAATTGAAAGCTTTTGATAGCAAAGCTGGTGAAGGAATATTTGTTGGATATTCACAAATCAGCAAAGCTTACAGAGTTTACAATTGCAAAACTCTTATTGTGGAAGAAACACCTCATGTTGTGTTTGATGAATCTGTTAATGAGTTCAGGGATAGAAACCTGAATATTGATGAGATAACACAAAGAACAACTAGATTAAGGCTTCAAAGCAAGGAAACAGTATTTGTAGATGTTGCCCAGCCTGAACTTCACGAAAATAAAAAACTGGACAACCTACCTGATGGCAATCAACCAGAAGACAACCAACCTGAAGGAGAAATTGAATTGACTGACCCCATCCCAGTTCAAAACCAGGTAACAACTACCAATGAAGAAGCAGGCAATGCTGAGGTAGTTAATGGATCCAATATTCAAGGGGGAACCAATGAAAATGTCAACTTATCTGACAATGAGGACAACACCCCTGAATATGATCCTGAGCTTGATCCTTCAATTAACTTCCCTGAATTTAATGAATCTAGTGATCCAACATCAGATGAGGACAATCCTCCTGAAAGGATCAGGTCTAGAAGGACTTGGTTGCAAGACCACCCATCTAGCCTGATACTTGGTAATCCAAGTGATGGGATCAAAACTAGAAGATTTCATGGAGAAAGTGCTCTGTTTTGTTGTTTTCTTTCAGAACAGGAACCAAAAGACATTGAGGAAGCACTACAAGATACCAACTGGATCATAGCCATGCAAGAGGAGCTGAACCAGTTTACCAGAAATGAAGTTTGGGAGCTGGTAGACAGGCCAACTCATCAGGATGTCATTGGAACTAAATGGGTGTTCAAAAATAAGAAAAATGAAAATGACATCATTGTGAGAAACAAAGCAAGACTGGTGGCCAAAGGATATTGTCAATCTGAATGGATTGATTATGATGAGACTTTTGCTCCAGTGGCCAGACTTGAGGCAATCAGACTCTTCCTAGCATATGCAGCTCACATGAGATTCAAGGTGTATCAAATGGATGTGAAGAGTGCATTTCTCAATGGGGTGCTCAAAGAAGAAGTATATGTTGAACAACCCCCAGGATTTGAAGAAGGAGACAAGGTGTACAGGTTGAAGAAAGCCCTCTATGGCTTAAAGCAAGCTCCAAGAGCTTGGTATGACACCTTATCACAGTTTCTTCTAGATCATGGTTTTGTCAAAGGCACTGTTGACAGAACCTTGTTCAGAATCTATGAAGGAGATGATATTTTGTTAGTCCAAATTTATGTGGATGACATTATATTTGGATCTACAAATGAGAAGTTATGTGAGAAGTTCTCCAAACTCATGCAAAGCAAATTTGAGATGTCCATGATGGGATTGATGAATTTCTTCTTAGGACTTCAAGTCACTCAATCAAAGAAAGGAATATTCATCAATCAGGCCAAGTATACATGGGACATGATCAAGAAATTTGGATGTGTTACAAGCAAACCAGTCAGAATTCCTATGAATACTAACTGGAAAATGGATCCTGATGAAAGTGGAGAGTCAACAAACTCCACTAACTACAGGGGAATCATAGGATCTTTGCTATATCTCACTGCAAGCAGGCCTGATATCACATTTGCAGTTGGAGTATGTGCAAGATTTCAAGCTAATCCAAAGAAGAGCCATCTTGATGCTGCCAAGAGAATTCTAAGATATCTCAAGGGATCTGAGAATCTTGGATTATGGTATCCAGCTGATGACAACATTGAGCTCACTGGATATTCAGATGCAGACTATGGAGGATGTAGAATTGACAGAAAATCCACCTCTGGAACTTGTCAATTCTTGGGCAGCAAACTTATCTCATGGTTCTCCAAGAAGCAAAATACAGTTGCAACTTGAACAACTGAAGCTGAGTATGTAGCAGCTGGAAGTTGCTGTGCTCAGATACTTTGGCTCAGGCAACAATTGAGAGATTACAAAGTAATCTCAAATGAAGTGCCAATATTCTGTGACAACAATAGTGCAATTGCTATCTCACAGAATCCAGTGCTCCACACCAGATGCAAACATGTGGATATAAAGCATCACTTCATAAGGGATCATGTGGAAAAGAAAGATATCAAGCTTGTCAAAATCCACACTAATAAGCAAAAAGCTGATATCTTGACTAAACCATTGGCTGAAGCAAGGTTCCTGGAACTTTCAGCTGAATTGGGCTTACTTGATCCAGGAAAGATGGAGGAATGAAGGAAGGAGGCTCATAAGAAGGAGGAAGTTGATTAAATTAAACTTCAGCAAAGTTGACCAACCTCACTGAAGCAGCCAGCCAAAAAGGGAAACTCAGCAAGGTTGTCCTTATGATGTTCAACAATGTTGGTCAGGAGCTTTGTCCAAGTGGGACCCAGTCAGCAATGTTGGGACCTACTCAGGCAAGCTAATCAGGCAGTTTGACCAAGAAGGAAGTCAAAACACATCTCAGGATGTTTGTCCGAATTAATTAGATAATTTTTGCTATTTTTGGCATTGATTAGACATTTAAAAGGATTCTTGATCTAAGAGTAGGCCATTTTTAGGATGGCGTGTACTATGAAGATCTTTGCCCCCAAAATGGCAAATCAGCATTAAATGCAAAATCTTAATTAAGATTTCATGAATTCTTGAGCCACCATCAAGACCATTGATTTACATTCAAAACTCCATCAAACCGTTGAAAGCCCACTACCCCACTATATCCAATTGGTTTTTTCAAAATTACTCACTGTTATATTCTATTAACCAACGGTTAATAAATCCCATTCATATATAAACTCCTCAATTTTTACTTTTCCTCCTCACGCACTCATATTTCCAAACCCTTAGGATTTTCAAAACCTCTTGTTGGGATATGAATCCTAGAACAAGTCCTAAATGATGATAAAAGATAAAAGATGAAGTTTTGATAAGCCAAAAGAAGACTTGAATATTTTCTAAGTGTTGACTGATCTAGTCTAGTTAAGTTGAAGTCGTCTTGTACAGATCAGTAGAAATTCACAAGACAAGTACTAGTTTTAAAAGACAAGTATTATTGAAATATAAGTACGATTTATAAGTACTTCATATTTTGTTATTCGTATATGTTAGATTGTTATTGAGCTATGAATAATTATTGTATTAGAGCTCATGATTTTAAATGTAATAGATAGATTCTTTGTATAGTTTTCTAAGTTGACTAAGCTTTGTAAACAAGAGCTTAAAGTAATGTAATAGTCTTGTTAGGATGAGAAGATAGGACTAGATTAGTTCTATGTTGTAATCTGAAGAAGTCTACTGCACAAGACAAGTAGAAGACACAGTCTACTACTACTGGACAAGACAGGTGCGCGACTTAAACAAGACAGGTCAACTTGAAGTTAGTTACAAAAGCGTGTTGAAGATAAAGATTGAAGAATTAGTTAAGGAATAACTAATTAACTGAAGAAACGCATGAAAGGATAAAAAGAATCAGTTACAAGTTAGTTTTCAAGAAAGGTTGTTACACAACTGAAAGTTCTTGGAATTAGAAGTCTATAAATACCTCAAGGTATTCATTGGTTAAAGACTACTGAAATATTGATACTGCAAGCATTATTGAAGATTCAAAGAAGAAATTACTCTCAGAGATTGAAGTTCAGAAAGAAGCTACGCAAGACAAGTGAAGATCGAAGAAGGCTACTACTGAACGAAGAGAAGTTTTATTTTCGTTTATTGTTTCAAGTTGCTAGTTACTTGTAAAATAGCTAGTAAGATCGAAGATATATCTGGAGATATAATCGAGAAGATCTAAGTCTTATTTCTTGGGACTTAAAGCTACAAGAACATATTACTCGATTGGAAGAGTTAATAAGAATTTCACGACTGGAGTTGTGAGAGTGGATGTAGACAAGTTGTCGAACCACTATAAATCTCGTGTTTGATTTACTTTACTGTTTTGTTTGTTGTTTAATTGATTAACTGATTGATTGATTGAATTACATATCTGAACAAGACTGGTTGAGTATACATAAAACAGAGTTCTCGAAATAAGTTGAGTATAAACTTTAATTGGGCTCATTGTTAATTTCGTATTCCGCACATTGTAATTCTGATATATCGAAAGATTTTAGAAAAGTCTATTCACCCCCCTCTAGACATTTTCTTTAGCTTCCCTCGATATTAACTCAACTTAGGGACCTACACCTCTCAACCTGCAACTTTTCTCCAAAACCTTTCTATCTTTCAAAATTACCCATGGCTCCTAAAATCAAAAGAGAAGAACTTGTAGATTTCAATGACTCCTCCTTGGACATTGATTTCTCCTATCTCAGCAATCCAAACTCACTTTGGTTTGAAAAGCTAGTTGCCTTTGATAGTCCTGACACAGAAGTTCATCAAGTCCTCCATTGGCTAAGGGAGGCAGGGCTAGAGAAATTTCTAGGCACCAAGCCTGATTCCTGCCTGAATCCATTCATGGCAGAATTCTTTGTCTATCTCAGATGGAAGGGCAAAAAGGGTGATGTATGCACCAAAATGACATATGCTGAAGAAGATGAGGAAGAAGAAAGCCAGCACACCATCATCTTCACTGCTGAGGATCTGGATGCTAGCTTTGGGCTACCTTCAGAAGGCCAGAATCCAGAGATGTACAAAGAAGAAGATGATCAGGAGTTCTACTATCCATGGATGATAGAGCCTAAGAAAGTTGTAAGTGCTCAGAACAAGAACACTTTGAAGCCAGTGTTTAGGCACTTGTTTGATTGTGTGGTGAAAAGTTTGTTAAGCCACTCTGGAAGTGTTGAACAAATCAGTATGCCTAAATTGAGAGTGATGGCTGCTGTGATTGACTCTGCTGAGAAGAGAGTCAAGTTCAACTGGAAAATTTTCATTCTAGACAAGATGATGAATGAAAAATTTAAGTTCAAAGAGGTGAAGCACCACAAGGTGGTAGTTGATGGGAGACTCCAATTTTGCACAAGAGCTAGCCTGCTCCTAAAAAGATTTGCACATTACACCCACCTCCAAGCCAAGCCAAAGCCTTTTCCAGCACAAAAGGTGATGTTTAGGAAGCTGTCTTCTAAGACAGAAAAGAGGAAGCAGGATGCAGCTTCCAAGAAAGCAGGTGCTATTGTTCCCACAACCAGAACTTCTCCAAGGAAGAGAAGAGCTCAACCACCAAAAGCTCAGCCAAAGTTGAAAAAGATGAAGAAGATTCTGAGTGAATCTCCCCCAGATAGCCAGTCAAGAAGTGGAGGAGCCACTTCTGAAGAAATTGAAAAGGTTGCTGAAGAAGGAGTCAATCCTCCTGAAGAAAGTGAGGAAGTCAGAGAGGTTGTCCCCTTATAGCCTGAAAGTGTAACAGAATTCAGAGATCTTTACCAGCCAACAAGATCTGAAAGAAGGAAAAGAATAATCAAAACCTCTGAGAAGCAGAGATTGATGGAAGAGGAGAAAAAGAAGAAAGAATTTTTTAAGGAGATCAGGCAAGCTAGCAGGTCTAACTCCAAGTCCAAATCAAAGCCCAACAGCCCTGAAGCCAACTCTCCTGATATTCAATCAGAAAGAATATCCCCATCAAGGCATGAAGAAGAGGAGTGCAAGACTCCTGAAGATGCCCCAATCATTGCCAAAAAAGTCTACTCTCCTGAAGGTGCCCCTGACAGAGCAGGTATTGATGTACTGGCAGACTTGGTCAATCTTGAGGATAGACCTTTTTCCCCACTTGATCCAAGACTTCTCTCTTATACCAAACTTCTTGAAACTGTCCTTCAAGAAGGGGATCAAGTTTCTCTCCCACCCATTCCAGCCATTCCAATTACCTCTTCAGGAACATTGCTCTCAAAAGCACCTGAATCCCAACTTGTTTTAAGCTCTAACCCTTCTGAACCCAACCTACCTGAAATCCAGTCAAGCCTACCTGAATCCCAATCCAACCCTCCTGAATCCCAAGCCAACTCCTCTGAAGATGAAAGTGGTGAAGAATACACTTATGAGGGGATGCTAAGGCAGATTGCCAAGGCTAATGTGGATGCACTATATCCAGGGTTGAAGGACTATCCTAGGCTGCAACAACAGTTCTATGATCTCAGAGCTATTGTTGAGATCAAAGATAGAACTATGGTGGAAATAGCTCAAGCTATTCAGGACAAAGGAGCAAGCTGGTGGCAGGTTGAAGAGAACAGGCTCCTGAACTTTGCAAATGTGAAGAAATCCAGTGTGTTGACCACTGAGGCCTTGTTCTGCACCATTGTTCATGAGAAGGTGCTAGCTGAGAGAGAAAGAATTGCACAGGGACTCAGGCACCCTGATAGTCCATCTGATAATGATGATGATGATGATTATAACACCAATCCCAACCCTCCAGGCCTCAACTCTGCTAAGGTACATTACTTGACTTATCATTCTGAAAAGGACTCTGATTATTCAGAGGAGTTGACCAAAGATGGTGACTCAGTCCAAGATGCATTGGCCAAGGATGGTTCTCTTGAACCTGAGGCACAACTTGACAATGTTGAGACTTCCATGGGAGAAGCTAGTTTGGCTAAAGCCTCATCAATGTCAGGAAAGTTGGACATTGACCAGCCTTTAGTCATTCAGGATGACTCAGTGGCCTTGGGATGCCCAAGCACTGTGATCTCCCAACAACTGCCCTCTGTGGATCCTGTTGAGGATATGGAGGTGTCAGGTTTAGGAAAATAAGGAGTTGAAAAGGCAAATAGTGATGAAAAATCAGAGGGAGGAGGTGAGGATGAGTGTGTAATTACAGGTTCCTTGAGTGCACCAATCATAGAGGGAGCGGAAGTAGAAATATTGGGTGCAGCCCAATATGAGAGTCAAGCTATTCTTCAAGTCAAATCTGAACTTGATGAATCCCTTGGTGAAAGGAGGCCTGATTCTCCAGAGAATGTGAGATTATCTGCTGAAAGTGAAGAAAAGAATTTAGTTGAAAAAGAGAGAGAGGGTGCTGATGTATCAGGCCCTATGGGAGATAAAAAGAATGAGGGTGTTGAGGGAGATTTTACTAACACTCTTAGTTTTGCAGATTCTGTAGCTGTTACCATTGAACAAATTTTTGCAGATGCTTCCCTTACTGATATTCCAGTCAATACTGATATTGACCTTGAAGCAGTTTCAGCCAATGTATCCACACTGAACAAGATGTATTTTGAGCAAGCCAACACCACTGAAGCAGGGTTTCAGATTGCTACTCAAACTGCAAACATCATTGAAGAACAGTCAGAGAAGTTGGATACTTTGGTCAGGGAGGTTGGTAAGGCACATGCAGCAACAATTGATACTCTAGATGGCCAAGGAAAGACTCTAGCCTCTGTGGAGATGAGGCTAACTGGCTCAGAGGAAATAATCTTGCCAACACTGGATGCAAGAATCTGTGGTGTTGAAACTGGACTGCAAACAGTTTCAACAGAGGTAACAAAGGCAAAGGAAGAGATAGTCAAGTTCACCAAATCTGTGCAGAAGGAGCAGCAAGGTCTCAAAGTTCTATATAAGCACAATGTGAGAGCCTTGAGAAGGACAATCAAAGATGCTTTAAGGCAAAGGACTGCTGCACAAAGAAAGAAAGCTGAAGAGTTGAAAGTTGCAATGGTGAAAGAAGCTGCAGAAAAGTTCACTGTTGAACTGATGGCCAAAGTGTCTGATCAAGTTGTGGCCAACCTCACTGATCAACTTCAGGCCAAACTTGATCAATCACTGAAAGCCACTCTAGATGCCATTGTTGCTCAAAAGATGAAACCTGTCCACACATTTTTTAGCATGGCAGATGACAAAATGCAGAACATTCATGATGAGAATGTTTACCTTCTACAGGAGTTGAAGTCCCTCACTCATGCTCACTCACATCTCTCTGTCACTATAAGTGACTTGAAGCCCCAGTGTTTTGATAATGCCAAAAAGGGGGAAAGAGAGAGAGCTAGGGCAAAGGGAACCTTGGTTATTGGTGAATCCAAAGGAAAGGAGAAGGTCCCTGAGAATGAGGAAGAGGCAGTAGAAGACATTGGGAAAGGCAAAGGCCCAATGAACATTGAAGACTTGACTGAGGAAGAACAGATTCAAATTGCTGTCAAAGAGTCCATGATGTCTGCAATGGAAAGTCAGGCAAGGAAGCAACAAAGGCCTGGTGGTGAGTCAGCAGGACTTGAACCAAAAAAGAAGGTTGCTGAAGTAAGGGGGAAGGTGACAAGGTCATCTGAAAGAAAGAGGAAGGAATTGCAAGCCTTCAATGAATTCCCAACCAGCCTGACTCTGCCATCAGAATTTCAGTCTGAAGAATCAACTCCAGTGAGGAAATCCAAGAGGATGAAGAAAGCAGCCAAGATGCCTGCCATTGAAGAAGAAGTTGAAGAGGAAGTACAGGACAGAGAGCCTGAAGTGGTTGTGCCCAAGCTTGCTGATGATCCTTCTAAGTTGTTTAAAGAAGGATTTGGAAAAGATCCAGAAACACAGGAGAAGCTAGCTCTTCTAAGAGCTAAAGAAAGAATGGATCAGTTGGTTGAGGCCAACAAAGCAAGAGATGGAAGGAGGGCAAACTTCAAAGCTCCAAGAAGAAGGGCTTCTTACAGAAAGCTCAAACCTCAAATGCTGCAAAGATGGGACACTCAGTACCCTCACCATGATAAGTGGGTTCCAATCTCACTGAATGATTCATGGGAGGAGGCCAAGAGAAGTTTTGTATATGACTTTTATGTCATTGGAAAGTGGCTTGAAGAGAGTGTAGATGAAGTCTTTGTGCAGTTCATGTTTGAGAACCATAGGGACCTCTACCAGAAGCTGTTTGCAGCAGCTGAGATGGCCAGAATTGAATTCAAGGCCCCTGGTCCCATTCTGTACATGCCTCCTAAGTTCAATGGGAACTTAATTGATGAGGGAAAGATACTTGAAGAATTCATCAACATCATGAGGATGGAGAAGCTGAAGCCTGGCCCTAAAGGAACCAACAAAGAGATCTGGGAACTGAAGAAGAGAGTATGGGCTCAGTATGGCATTGCTCCTCAAGATGATGGAACTCTGTGATGGATAAGTTCACTTTTTCCCTATTCTGCTGATATGATTTCTGTTGTTATTTTGCAATTTTAGACTAGTGTATCCTTTTTTATTTTCAGCTCTGTAATGTTCTATCACTTATATAAAAGGATCACTATGTTTCTGTCAAGAGATAACAACTCATTATCTCAACTAACCTATCATGACATATCTTACTTGATTTATTGTGCTAACAGTTTCTTTCAGGCAAGTTGACCAGTTCACTCTCCCTGAAGGTAAAGTATAGTATAAGTCAAGTTCCCTTTGTAATAGGTTTTGGCATCATCAAAAAGGGGGAAATTGTTGGGAATAAAATGATTTTGATTAAGATACCAAAACCCTTGATTGATGATGTTCAGAATAGTTGAGAAAAGCTCAAGTCTAGTTCAGGCAAGGTGTCTCAGTACACTTGAATTTGTAGATTGCTTAAGAGAAAAATCTCAGGAATGTTGTGAGTTTTTAGTGTTCAGGATAGTTGTCCAAAGCTGGAATGTTAAGCAGCTTGATAAGTCTTTAGGACAAAGCTGCTGAATCTTCAAGACAGACTGACCAAGTGGACAACTTAGCTGAAGAGATCAAGAGCAGTAAAGCAATGCTCATAAATGCAAATGATCAAGTCAGTTGAAGTACAAATGATCAAGAGCATTGAATGCCAAAGTCCAAAAGACACATTCAATGAAGCATTTATTGCCAATCATGCCTGAACCAAGCATTGAAGACTTGTAGCATTAAAGAGTAAAGCATTGAATGAATGTTGGAATATTCTCAATTGCAGCAGGAATATTCAGGGAGTTTGTCCCATCTGACCGTTGGTTGAGTATAGCTTCTGCCACAAATCAACCTTGGGAAATGTGCATATTTAGAAACTGACACAAGTCATCTCAGCCGCATTTTTCAGAAGTCAACACATTCATTCAAGCAACCATTGAAGAAGCCTTTTACACAGTGGATAAAAGGATGCCAAGCCTCATAGCCGTTTCAATGGTGCTGCAAATAGACAAGTTTGAAATGCTATCCCTCCAACGGTTAGCTGCTCAAATTTGCCTATAAATACAGAAGTGATCAAGGGATTCAATAATCCAACTACAAGCTATCAAACTATCATCAAGCTTTCAAAGGAAACCAAGCTGTTCTCTAGAATCCCAAGTTTCCTGAATCACTTCTCTTAGCTAAGCCAATCTTTGTAAACATCCAAAGCTTAGCATTGAGATATCCTAAGCCTTTACACTGTTCTTATTGTAAAGGATATCTCTACTAGTTGGAACCAAACCTCAAACCCTTATCTCATTTAGTGAAGAGAGAGTTTGTTGTAGAAGTGAGGAGTTAAGGTGTTAGTGTGAAACACAGTCTTAACTCAGAGAGATTGAGCACTAGGACTCAAGTTATCCTAGGGATCAAAACACTAAGAGAGTGTTGTTGATCAGTGCACCTTGGCACTATAAAACAAGCTAATTCCATTGAGAAGGAATTATCCTGTTCAATCAGGGAAAGTAAATCATCTTGGAACATTGCATTATCGAGAATCTCTCCCTCCAAGATAATGGTTGGAGATGCTGTTTTACGGGCTAGGGCTTGGTATGCCTTCTTCAGTTTCTCGAAGGAGGTTCCAAGTGGAAAGGATTTTTGGAAGGTGGATGATTTTGGGGATGAGCGATCAATCGGAGAGACACTTACGGGTTCAGGGAGTTTTACATGTGCCATTTCGCTTCGGATGTCGAGTAGGTTGTAGACCACCAGTGGTAGAGCAGAAGTTTCGGGCTCGAATGGAACAATCATGGTTCCCACAACGAATGATGGCGACCCAGGTGCTGGAGAGTTGGGAATTTAAGTGATTATCACCATTTGAAGTTTGATTTTGAGTTTTCAGAGAAGAAATCGCAGAGCAGTTGAGTAAGGGGCTGTTTGAATTTTGAAATCGTATACTGAGACCTGCTTGAATGATGATAATTATCTGCAAAAGCAAGAATTAACTTGATTAGACCTTTCGAATTCTGGATTGAAGAGATAACCATAAAAAATTCAAATATCAGTATACCAAATTGTGAACTAACACGTATACCAATAAAAATATATCCTTTGAATGAGTATTGCAAAAACAGAACTAAGCTCGAAGGTATAAAATTTATCATGCATATGAGATCTATTTATAGAGGATTTAATGGCGGGAGTTGAAGCACGATTCCGTATGGAGAGAATGGAAGAATTAACTTCTCTCCATAAAAGTTCGTGTGTTATGGAGAAAAGAATTACAGAAAAAGATAGAATAAATAAATGAAAGGGATTAATTAATAATTGAACGAATAATAAACTGATTCAGATAAATATTTGCAGATAGTAAAGATAATAATTATCAGAAATTTATTAATTCTATAAATAATCACAATCATAAGTCTGAGTCAGGTGTTGAATAGATTGTTGGCATTTTGTACATCTCAACACGGTTTTTTCATGAATTTGCTTCATATGTGTTGCACTATAATTTTTATCACATTTACACATTGATCCATCTTTTCAAAAGAGTGCATCGTAGCAGCGAACTCCGTGCCCCATAGTTACTCAATGGATTTGTGTTTAATTTGATGCATTATATATCACCTTTAGAAGAGAGAACATCGTAGTAGTGAGCTCCGTGTCCCTAGTTACTCAGTGATTTTCAAAGCATTTAATTTGTGATTTCCTTTGCATTTGAGAGATTGTACAAGCTTTTCTCATATTCCACATGACTCAATTTAAGACTTCTAGACTAAGGTTATAGAGAATTATGTTAAATCTGACACTTACGAAATTTATACAAAGAAATAATTAAATGAACAATTCTGGTGTTGTCCCAAATGCTGCCGCATTTGGTACAACACTTTTGATACAGTGTTCAGATATTGCATAACCCAAGAGACTTCCTTAGAGAGGAAAATCTCTTATCATCTAAAGCTTTTGTGAATATATCAGCAAGTTGTTTTTCTGTAGAAATGTATTCCAACTTTACCACCTCTTTTTCAACTAGATCTCTTATGAAATGATGCCTTATACTAATATGCTTAGTCAAAGAATGTTGCACTGGATTCTTTGATATATTTATGGCACTAGTGTTATCACAATAAACAGTTAATGTATCACAAGATAAACCATAATCACAAAACATTTTTTGTAGCCAAAGTAATTGAGTACAGCAACTCCCTGCTGCAATATACTCAGATTCAGCTGTGGATTGTGATACACAGTTCTGTTTTCTGCTATGCCAAGATATGAGATTATTTCCCATGTAAAAACAGCCACCACTGGTGCTTTTCCTATCATCTGCATCTCCTGCCCAGTCAGCATCACTATATCCAATTAAGTAGTAGTTTGTATCCTTGCTGTACCATAGACCTAAATCAGAAGTTCCTGCAACATATCTAATAATCCTTTTTACAGCATGCATGTGAGATTCTTTTGGGTCAGACTGATATCTAGCACACAAACATACACTAAACATGATATCAGGCCTGCTGGAGCTCAAATAAAAAAGACTACCTATCATTGATCTGTACAATGTTGGGTCAACATTCTGGCCAACATTGTCTTTACTCAGTTTCTGAGTTGATCCCATAGGTGTTTTCATGTGTTTAGCATTCTCTAAACCAAACATTTTCACAAGATTTTTAGCATATTTACTTTGTGATATAAAGATACCATCATTTTGTTGTTTGATTTGCAAGCCTAGGAAATAGTTTAAGTCACCAACCATGGACATTTCAAAGGTTGATGTCATTTCATTTACAAACAGTTTTAGCATATCATCACAAGTAGAGCCAAATACTATATCATCAACATAAATTTGAGCAACCATAATATCATTTTTCTCATGTTTAATGAATAGAGTTCTATCAGCTTCACCTCTAATAAAACCAAATTCAATTAAAAAATCAGTTAATATTTCATACCATGCTCTAGGTGCTTGTTTCAAGCCATAAAGAGCCTTTTTTAACTTGAAAACATGATCAGGAAACTCTGAATTTTCAAAGCCACTTGGTTGTTCAACATAAGCTTCTTCCATTAGGATTCCATTTAAGAAAGCAGCTTTAACATCTATTTGATATAGTTTTATATTGATAAAGCATGCAATAGCAAGTAAAAGTCTAATGGATTCAATTCTAGCAACTGGAGCAAATGTTTCATCAAAATCTACTCCCTCTACTTGAGTATATCCTTGAGCAACAAGTCTTGCTTTGTTTCTGATAATATTGCTAATTTCATCAGTTTTGTTTTTGAAAATCCATTTAGTACCAATAACATTAGTATGATCTGGCCTAGGTACTAAGGTCCATACATCATTCCTAACAAATTGATTCAATTCTTCATGCATAGCTTCTACCCAATGTTCATCATTTAAGGCTTCTTTTACAGTTTTAGGTTCAATAGCAGAATGATAACACTCATGATTAACCTTATTACACACAGATGTCATACAAATAGATCTTACCACATCTTTTGAATTCATACCCAACTTTCTTCTGGTCTGAATTCCAGTAGATTGATCACCTATTATCAGTTCCTGTGGATGATTCTTTTGAACTCTCCTTGAAGGAGTTTTATGCAGATTGTACAGATTCTCTAGATTTTCTGTAACTTCAGCAGATGTGTCTGTGTGTGTTCCCTCATTCTGTTCATCATCTTTGATCTGATCTGTTCTGTCAGTAAGTATTGGACTGTCAGCAAGGTCTGGGACATCCTCTTCAATACTGTTTCCTGTAATACTTATGTTATCATCAAAAACCACATTTACAGATTCTTGAACAGTATTTGTTCTGAGATTATAAATCCTATAGGCTTTACTGTTTCTTGAATAACCAAGAAAAAAACCTTTGTCACTTTTAGAGTCAAATTTATGCAATTGTTCTCTATCATTTAGGATGTAGCAAACACAGCCAAATACATGAAAATACTTAAGATTAGGCTTTCTATTATTCAGTATTTCATAAGGAGTACTATTGGAATCTGTTCAAATCAAGACTCTATTAGAAATATGACAAGCTGTATTTAGAGCTTCAGCCCAAAACCTTTTAGCCAAATTTTTAGAACATATCATAACTCTAGACATCTCTTGAAGAGTTCTATTTTTCCTTTCTGCTATCCCATTCTGTTGAGGAGTTTTAAGAGATGAAAACTCATGTAATATGCCTTTAGATTCACAGAACTCAGTGAAAGCACCATTATCAAACTCTCTTCCATGGTCTGATCTAATTCTACAAACTTTAGAATTATAGACAGTCTTGAATCTTTTGCATAGAGTTTTAAAGACAGAAAAAGTTTCTGATTTTTCTTTTAGGAATTCTATCCATGTGAATCTAGAATAATCATCAACAATGACAAAAGAATACCTTTTTCCACCTATACTCCCAGTTTCCATAGGACCCATAAGATCCATATGAAGCAATTCAAAACAATGTTTTGTAGAACAATGGTCTAATAGTTTGTGAGATGCTCTTACCTGTTTGCCCTTTTGACATGGTCCACATATGTGTTTGTCTGAAAATTTCAGTGTTGGTAAACCTGTGACAGCTTTAAGTCTAATTAATCTATCAATTTGTCTATAATTAACATGCCCAAGTCTATGATGCCATAATGTACTTTCATCATTTTTCACACTATTGCAGCTGACTTTAGACTCAATTAAATAGCAATTATCAGCATATTTATTACCCATCATAATGCAATCAAAATTTTCATCTAGCACATAAAATGAATTTTTATCAAACTTTACATGCAAGTCATCATCACATAATTGGCTTATACTAATAAGGTTGGCAAGTAATCCATCAACATGTAAAACATTTGGTAATCTAGGAAATCCAGGAACATTTAAGGTTCCTTTACCAATGATCTTCCCTTTAGATCCACCTCCATAAGTAACATTACCACCATTATAAGCTTTGTAATCAGATAGGTAATCAATTTGACCTGTCATATGTTTTGAGCAGCCACTGTCAAAATACCATAAACCAGGAACACATGCTTTCAAAGACATATGAACAACATTACATATAGTATTTTTAGAAATCCATTCTATTTTCTGTGAATGATGCTTTGTGTGTGGTGTCATTTTAGACAATCCAGTAGTAGTCAAATCTTTTTGTCTTTTTAAACAGTAATGAGCTTTATGTCCCTTTTTAAAGCAGTAGTTACACACAAGTTCTTTCACATTGACGAGATTTTTCTTTGGAACAGTAGCATTATTTTCAAGTTTAACTTTGATAAAAATAGTAGATACATTACTTTGGGAACTAAGAACTGTTTTACCTTTAAAACCAATACCTGCTTTCCTTGTATTGTTGATCAGCAGTGATTCATCCAATTTTGCTTTTTCTTCAGAGAATTTCTTGAAGTTTAAAGACACTTCCTTCATCTTTTCTTCAAGTTTTTCAATATCACAATCCTTCTTGGTCAGAACACTCTCAAGTTTTAACACAAAGTTTCTTAAATCATCATTTTTAAATGTTAATGATTTGCTAATGCGATTTAATTTTTCAGTCTCAGAATATATAATGTGTTGTTCTTCATTTGTCAAAGGATTTTCATAAGAATATTTTCTGAAATCAAGAACAGATACTTCTAGTCTATCTTTTAGATTAGAAATTTCTTTATCTTTCTTTGTTAAAAGACTTTCTAGTTTGAACACAGTGTTAGACAAATCTTGAATATCAGCAACTCTTCTGGATGTACCTGTCTCTGTAACAGAACTTGTGAAACAATTAAATTCTGGAGTTTTATTACTCAGTGATTTCTCAAATGATGGCTCATTTGTCTTCACATCATAATAAAAATCATCCAGATCATCATAAATAATTCTAGCAGAAAAGGCTTGTTCAATGTCTTTTCAGGATCATGCTCAACATCAGATTCATCACTTAAAGTAGCACTGAAATTTAGTTTCTTTTTCAGAATAGTGTTAGCACATTCATTAGCATAATGACCAAATCCAGAACATGCATCACATTTAACATTCTTCCTATAGTCTTGGTCAGACCTAAACCTGTTTCCTCTTTCTAATTGTCTAGAAGGATTAAAAGTGTTTTTCCTAATAGGCAATTGTTGATTATTAGTAATCTGAACCTTAGGTTGAATATTGTCTTTGAATTTCTTATTCTTCATGAATGTCTTAAATTGTCTAGTCATAAAAGCCATGTAATCAGGATCATTATAATATTCCTCAATATTATCTTCATCAGAATCAATTTCAGTAACATAAGGAGATTTTCCAGAACTTGATGTTGCAGGTAATGATGCATCACCTTTGAAAACAAGCACTTTCTTTTCATTATCAGCCTTTTCAGATATGTTCATCTCATAAGTTTTCAAAATGCCAATTAATTCATTTTGACTTAGCACATCTGTATCTTTAGCTTCTTCTATAACACATATCTTAGGTTCAAAACGTTTAGGAACTGATCTAAGAATTTTATGTACTAACCTTGTATTAGAGATTGGATCACCAAGAGAATGAGCTTCATTTGAAATTTCGGTCAGCTTTTCATTGTAAGATGAGATGGTTTCATCTTCTTTCATCCTCAGATTTTCGAATTTTGTTCCAAGCATACGAAGTCTGGTTCTTCGTACACTATCCGATCCTTCACAATGTTCTTGTAATCGATCTCATGCATCCTTGGATGAAATGCAGCTTGAAATGATTTTGAACATTAATGCATCAGTTGAGGTAAAAATTGCATTCAACGCCTTTGAATTGTAACTAGCTGTTGTGATTTCTTCGGCTGTCCAGTCAAGCTCTCTCTTGATTTGGGCTTCATTGTCCTCATCCGCAGCAGTTCTTGGCTGAGTCCAGCCAGCAAGAACACTCCTCCATGCTCGTTCATCAATGGATTTGATGTACATTCTCATTTTAGGTTTCCAGAAGGCATAATTAGTGCCATCTAGAATCGGAGGCTTTAGTGCGGGCGAAAGTGGATACTCCATTGCAAATAAACACACACTCTAAGCAGAATCTCTACTTAGTGTATCAAGTAGTTGGCTCTGATACCAACTGAAAGTGTGCGTGCGTGCGAAATCAGAGATATAAACAAAGTGTTGTCTGTAGTGTTGGCACAGTCCAGACAACAATTGAGCAGTGGAAATTAAATTGACACTTTGCAAAGAGTATTTCAAAATTTGTGTAGATTAAAATATAATCTACACGAATAACTTATATTAACTTTTAATATCAGTGAAACAAATAAACAACCTCGTAAGGTTTTGAACAACTACAACTCAGATTTGAGTTTGAAAAGTTACTAGAAAAATACGAAACTATCTCCCTTATAGATCTAACATATTTTCCTAATAAACGACTATGATTGAGTACACAAATATTTGGGTTTATAAGAGTGCACTAATCTACAAGAAAGAACAAAATATTTTTCTAACTAGAAGCGTTGCGCATTCCATAGGTAGTAATCTTGTTTAGCTTTCTCTCTTGTTGTACTTTAGAATGAAGGCAGTGGTGGGCTTTATTTATAGGCTTGAATTCGAACTGCATTGCAACTCCCTTGATCATCCCAGCCATTGGATCAAGGTAGTTCTTTGTAACTTCCCTTCACACTCCATATTTGTAGGACTTTGACTAGTGGTGCTTAGTAACCACTCACTCCCATGCACCTGCCTGACCTGGGTGTTGCCCACGTCTTCTACCTACATTTGGGACATCACTAAGCAACACAAGTTAAGTTAGAGTTAGTAAAAGGAGAAAGGGCAAATTCTGATGTTGTAGTAGGTGTTGGCACATTTAGTACAACATGTAACTGAAATGTTGGATCATTAAATACAACACCTATTCCAACATCAACAATTATTGTTGGACGTGATTATAATAATTAGATGATTGTGTAACTTTATATTTTCATATTATTGTAGAATTATCATATTATTATTGAGAGATATTATAATGATTAAAGTGATATTATTATAAGAATTTAATTATACGTTAATTCAATATATTTAATAGGGATTGACTTTTTAAAAAATTAATTTTTAAATTTCAAAGTAAAACCGATTTTATAATTTTAAAACAAAAAACCTAAATTTTAAATGTCAAAAGTAAACATATTCATAGAGATCTTACTCCCTTTAAACAATTATTTATTAGTCGATATATGCTAATTAAACAACTTCAGTTAAATTACTGGTATTAGCCGTAATTAATATTAAAGGATATTTCTTTAAAATATTGAACGATATTAGTCGTAATGCTGAGGGGTGTGTATTGATCGATTGGGTAATTAACCAAAATGAACAGAGTTACCAAATAGGAATCGAATTGTATCAAATTAATCAGTTCAATTTCTGTAAAAAAAACTTAAAAGTCGAAAAGACAAAGGGCTAGTCTTGTATGAAATATTGCATATATGCATTTCAGTTATTCACACATATGTTCTTTATAAATACACCCACAAGCTTAATTCACACACACATTTTTTATAAATACACCCACAAACTTAATTCACACACACATTTTTTATAAATACACCCACAAAATTAATTCACAAACATATTTTTTATAAATACACCCACCGACAGCTTAATTCGAAATTTTTAATCCGTTTATTTTACTCGTTTCTGTGATTTTTTTATCTTTTATCTTATTGTCGACCGCGGGATATTAAATGTAGTAATTCAGATTGTAATATGTAGTAATACACATTATTTTATGTAGTAATAACACAAACTATTTATATAATAATACAAATTCTTTTATTTAGTAACACGTTTTTTCTAGTGTTTTTATTGATGTAGTAACTCACATTATAATATGTAGTAACATATATTATCGAATGTAGTAAACGCAATAATCATGTTGTAATACAAAATGTTTTATTGCAGGATGATGCGAAAAATATTAGATCATTTGATAAAGTTACATATAGTAACAAACGTTTATTCAATGTAGTAATTCAAACTGTAGTATGTAGTAACATATAATTTTTTATGTAGTAAAACAAATTATTACATGTAGTAATAACACAATTTTATATAGTAATATTGATTCTTTTTTTTTTATTGATTAAGTAACCCACATTATAATATATAGTAACATATATTATTGCATGTAGTAAGATATATTATTGCACGTAATACAAAATAACATTGACCCATAATAATTAGTATTAAAGAATATTTAAAGAAATATAAAATATTTAAGGATTAAGGTCATCGTAAATTGCAGCGTCCGACCGCGGCCTGAGGTGACCGAAAACTGCTCGGAGAAGACCGCCATGTTCAATTTATGTCAGTGGGTGCATTTATAAAAAATGTGGGTGTGAATTGAGTTGTCAATGGGTGTATTTATAAAAAATGTGTGTGTGAATTAAATTTGTTGGTGTATTTATAAAAAATGTGTATGTGAATTAATCTTGTGGGTGTATTTATAAAAAATGTGTGTGAATTATGTTTGTGGGTGTATTTATAAAGAACATGTGTGAATGATTGAATATTGCATATAAGTTTATGTGAAAGACAAAATATTTAAAAATATAAAGTTTTAAATAACCACATTACAAAATATTTCCATAAAACATAACCACATTACAAAAGGTGCTCAAATACTTTTTTGAAATGGTCCAAATAATAGAAATAAACAGAATTTGGTCCAAAATTAATTCTAAATATAAAATCTGTCCATTAATTCCAAAACAGTTAAAAAATAATTACTCCTATATAAAATTCAAAATGTAATAAATAATACGCAAACTATATGGGAAAAGAATCAAAATAATAAATAAATTAAAGCGTTGATTAGAGGGAAATCTGCATAATTGATGATTAAATATTAAAAAGAGCGTGAGATATGCAAATTTGAGTAGTAAAAAAGGGTATAAATTGTAGCTAGGGTTGTAGAGAAATATTATATTCAAAGTATTGAGAAAAGAAAAGAGAAGAGAAATAAGGTAGAATGAAGTGTAGTAGTGGTGTTGTGATTATGGTGATTATGGGTGTTATTATGGGTGTTATGATTTTTGTGTCTGATGCAGAAGGGGCTTATGGTAAGTGTCTGAAAGAATGTATATCTTCATGTATAGATACACCCTCTGGCCGTACCTCTTGCCCAGCTGATTGCAGAAGGGAGTGCTTAAAACTCACACCCCCCTCCATCCAACAATACAACTATCTTTGATCGATGTATATTTGTTTCCTATATGTTCCAAATAAAATTATATATTACAGTATCAATTCTTCCCACTCTTTTCTTTCACTTTCTTATACAACAATACTATAATTAATACTCCATATTAGTTATGACTTATAGGTTTGTGATATACTTAATAATAATAATAAAAAAAACTATTTCAATGAAACAAATTATAAAACATGCATCAAATTCAATTACATATAAATACTAAAAATATGCATATTTTAATATTTAATATTTAATATTTCATAATTGAAAATTGTTTTTAAATTGATCTTATGTATTTTTAGAATCATTAATTATTTGAGAGCTTGTATGTGAGACAACTCGCAGTGTCTTATTCTTGTGTATTGATGATAGAGTTTAGACTCCAAATATATAGAATATTCTAGATATTAAATTAATAAATAATTAAAATTATTTACTACTCAAGGTGTTATAAAATTAATAAAACAATCGTATTAACATAAATGTGTTGGATGATGTGTTAAAAATGTCACGTAAACTACATATGTTCTACTGTGGTGAGTAGGACTTAAATTGAATTAAAAGGACTGAAATTGGACTTTTAGAGTAAAAGGACTAATATTGAGACCATAAGGATCAAATTTGAAACTAAAAATACTAGTTTTGATAAAGTAAAATGTTGCAGCACTTTTTATGAATTAAGACAAAAGTTACAGAACCATTTGTAAATTTATCTCGTGAAAAACACCATACCCATGACCATCTCAAACTCAAATTATTTATATTAAATTAAATCTCCATTTCATCAAGCGCCCAACTCACAGTGTTGCACTAGGGCTCACCACACAGCTTCGTTGACATCATGGGTGATCCTCCGACCACGCCACTTGAACTTCTACTCAAAATTTCCTAAAAAAGGACTGGAGTTTGAGTAAGGAAGTCACTGTGTGTTTAGTAGTAGCAACATCCCATCTTATCAGAATTTAAATATTTGAAATATAATTAAAATATTATTTTTAAAAAATTCATAAATTTTTATAAGAAAAATATAAGGTTATATAAGACTTTTAGACACATTCTTTGACTAACGGCTTGAAGATAAGGATACAAGCAAAATGCCGCAAATTTGACCTCATTCATCAAAATGCAAAATGCCATACATTTGAGACGAAATATATATATTTCCGTCGCAAAAAATTATAAAAAAGAAACTGGTGGCAAAATCCGTCGAAAAAGAAAAAAAAAACATTGCAAAATCCGTTACAAATATATTTGAGACAAATTGTATTTCTATCGCAAAAAAATAATGCTCCCTCCATTTTTTAATAAGTGTCACTTTAACATTTTTCAACAAATTAAGATATTAAATTGTGGTCAATATTACCCTTCATTAATGATAAATAATTTTGATATTAAATTTTTGTTTAATAAAGAATGTGGTCAAAAAATGTATGTGGTATTCATATGTACAATATTTATGATTTTTTCATAATTTATGCTGCTACTACATTAATTGAAATTGAAGGCAAATTATTTTATAAGGGTAAAATTGTCAAAATTGAAGAAAAAAACATAGAATGACACTTATTATAAAAATAATTAAAATGGCAAAGTGACACTTATTTAAAAGCGGAGGGAGTAATATATTTTTTGACAAAATTACCTTTCATACATAGGTACAATTTTTTTTTAATAATTAAAAGAAGGATTTTAGGAATCATATGTGAATAATTTAGAAAGAAACGTGTAAAATTGATAAAAGTCAGATAATTATATATTTTGAAATACAAATTTAAGTTTAATATAGCAACAAATAATGTTAAATGGAGAAAGTAATAGATTGGCGTGGACCTTCTTGATTGATGGCTAGCTAATTTATGGAAATGATTGCACTGTCATTCGTCTAATTATCAATAATGTAAGCAAAATAAATACTAGCTCCTTTCCATATTAGTTATTTGATGGTTTTAAAATTTTTTTTTTTTGGAGGTAAATGTACATGTTTTACGGTTAATTATTTAAAAATATATACTTAAAAGTAAAAAAAAAAAAGAGATTTTTTAAATACATAAGACAAATGATAAGATGATTTTAGTACGTATGTATTTAATTATAAGTAAAAATGGAATTATGAATTTTTCTCTAATACAAATCAAGTAAATTTTGTATATGACAGTTTAATTTTGGAGCAAATTTTGTACACGACTGTTTTTAATTAATTGGAGTATCACTTTTTAAGATATAAAATCATCTCATTAATTAATTTTATTTTAGTACGGAGTATTAATTATTAATTCAGTCTAGTAGTCAAACCATAATGGGAAGAATCTAAATATTACTAATTGATTAGAGGAAAATTAATGTGCATATATAATGGATGATTAAACAGAAATCTTTTGTTTCCAAATAAAAAGAGCGTGCATGAGAGATATGCAAAATTTGAGTAGTAAAAAAGGGTATAAATTGTAGCTAGGGTTGTGGTTGACTGGTTGTAGAGAAATATTATATTCAAAGTATTGAGATCGAAAAGAGAAGAGAAATAAGAATGAAGTGGAGTGTTGTGATTATGGTGATTATGGCTCTTATGGCCATTTTTGTAGCAGATCATGCTGCAGAAGGCGGGTTAACGCAAGAGGCTTATCGTAAGTGTATCTCAAGTTGTTTGAGTGTATGTTCCTCCCCTCGCACCGTTTGTGTAGCTGGTTGCGACAAGAAGTGTTTCAATCTCAAACCCACATTCGTTCTCAATAATGACGTTGTTTAATTGATTATTCATTCCTAGCTCCAACATAATATATAATGTTCTTCTTTCCTTTTATATTTAAATAAAATAATTTTATATCATTGTGTCTACTTTTTCTTTCACATGTGTGTTTCTTATACTTTTAATGCAAATTAATTTAATTTGTAATATTATATTTAACAATATATATGCACAATACTATTAATTACTATTTTATAAAAATGCTTCTTAATTACTCTTAGAAGCATAACGAGGCGGGTCTTAGCAAAATCGATAGTTATTTTAAAAAATTGGTGCATACCTTAGCAACAACATGAGTCCTAGCCTATTTATAATTATAGTAATTTCAATTAATTTTAAAACGATATTCCAACATCATGAAAAATACTGCCTTTACAAATATGGGATAATTGAGGTAGGCAATGATATATATATATTTTGGAAATACGCAAAATTTATAAATGTTGGGCACCAAATTGCCCAAAGAAAGTACACAACTTAGAGCTAATTAATAACATTTTAAATAATGGAGTAAATTGGTTGTATTTGTTTCTTGTTCCGAGATACATCACTTGTAGAAAATGCGCCTCTAAAGATAAGCGTGTTCCTGGTTCACCAGATATAATAAAATGATTATGAACGTTTTCAAGTATATTATTTTTTTTAATACAATTTAAGACTGAACTTACTCCCCTATAATCTCTGAATTTTGATCTATGTTAATTAGATAATAATTATTTATGTCTTATATGACAAAGTACCATTTTCTTTCCGCAGTCAACTTTCTCCCTCTAAACTAATTAAAATTGATTTATCAATACCCTTCATCCCACCCCATACTTAACCATTTCTTCTAGTTTTTTTTTATTAAAAAGTGAAGTAATTGAGAGAGAAAATAATAAATAAATAAATAATGAAGTATGATAAAATAATACAGTTAATGTAATACAAGTTCTATGATTGTGGGACAATAAATAAAATTTAAAAAATAAAATGAAAAATTTGTGAAAACTTTTTTTAACTATTATATTATTGAAAAGTGGCAAGGGTTCCTGTAACCTCATACTTATGAAGGGTGTATGTAACCACTTGGACAAATTACTTGATTTTATATTTATGTCTTTATTAATATATAGAGGGTTTGATCCATGCATTAATGGTGCACACTATGCATAGAAGATCAACTCGCATACAAAATATCAATAAGTTTTTATGGTAATAATTACTATGCCTTCTATGAAAAAAAAAAAGAAAAAAAAAGAGAGTCAATCTTTAGGGGATGTCTAATTTACATTGGATTTTTGATCGTTTTGAAAATCAATTTTTGAAATCATGTGTTTTTAAAATTTTGGTGAATAATATTATGTGTTTTTTTTTTTTAGTTTTTGAATAAGAGACGATTTAATTACTTTATATCAAATTATTGTACGTATATGACTGAATGAAATTGTATTATGATACTATTGTTGGATGTGATTATAATAGTTAGATGATTGTGTAACTTTATATTTATATTATTGTATTATTGTAGAATTATCATATTATTATTGAGAGATATTATAATGATTGAAGGATATTATTTTAAGAATTTAACTTTGTGTTAAATTAATATATTTAATAGGGATTGAATTTTTGAATTAATTAAATCAATATGTTTAATAGGGATTGACTTTTTGAAAAATTAATTTTTAAATTTCAAAGTAAAATCGATTTAAAATTTTAAAACAAAAAACCTAATTTTTAAATGTCAAAGTAAACATATTCATTGAGATCTTACTCCCTATAAGCAAATATTTATTAGTCGATATGCTAAACTACTTCAGTTAAATTACTGGTATTAGCCGTAATTAATATTAAAGGATATTTCTTTGAAATATTGATTGAACGATATTAGTCGTAATGCTGAGAGGGCATTGGTCGATTGGGTAACCAAAATGAACCGTTACCAAATAGGAATCGAATTGTATCAAATTAATCAGTTCAATTTCTGTAAAAACACTGAAAAGTCGAAAAGACAAAATATCTAAAAATATAAAGTTTTAAATAACCACATTACAAAATATTTCCATAAAACATAAACACATTACATATAGAGAAACAATAAATAGGGAAATTATAATTTTATTGAATGATTGTAAAGAATACATGGAGTATTTATAGATACAAAACATATCTACTAATACTATATATCTCTAATTTAAGGAAATAACTCTATCTAAGGAAATAAATATTTACAAGATATATAAAATATATTATACAAGATATATATAATATCTCTTAATATATTTATATATGCCTAATACGCCCCCTCAAGATGGAGTACCATAGGAGAGTCCAATCTTGATCATCAGCATTTGAAGACGAGAATGAGCAAGAGGCTTTGTGAGAGCATCAACTAGTTGGTCTTCGGAAGACACATGTGAAACACGTAACTGAGTTGTTTTGATCAAATCCCGAACGAAGTGATAGTCAATGGCAATGTGTTTCATTCGAGAGTGAAAAATCGGGTTGGAGCAGAGATACGTCGCACCAATATTGTCGCAGTAGATGGCAGGGAGAGTGTTGATGGTAAAACACAGTTCTTGAAAGAGAGATTTTAACCATTGTACCTCAGAGGCCGCTGATGCAATGGCCCGATATTCTGCTTCAGTGGAGGAGCGAGCAACCAACTTTTGTTTCTTGGAAGACCAGGAGATGGGATTTGGTCCAAGAAAGACAATATAGGCACTTGTCGACGTACAATCATTAGTATTTCGGGCCCAATCAGCATCTGTGAAGCAGTGAAGTGAGTTAGATGGGTTGGGGCGGAGGGTAATTCCAACATCTCTAGTTCCATTAAGATATCGAAGGAGGCGTTTTACAGTGCCCCAATGAGTTGTGGTGGGAGCATGCATGAATTGAGACAATTTATGCGCAGCAAAAGCAATATCAGGTCTAGTAAGTTAGATGTATTGGAGACTTCCAAGAACTTGACGATATTGGGTGATATCAGTGGGCGGTGTTCCATCAGAAAGAGATAAACGAGTAGAGGTGGAGAGAGGGGTTTGGACAGGTTTGGAAGTGAGCATATTATATTTGGTGAGTAGGTCAATGATATACTTACGTTGGGAGAGAAAACAAGTTTTCTTAGTACGGAGCACTTCCACGCCTAGGAAATAGGAAAGTGAGCCTAAGTCTTTGACAGAGAACTTTGTACTAAGGTTTGAGGCCACTTTTGTGAGGAACGAGGTGTTGTTTCCTGTAAGGATTAGATCATCAACATACACGAGAAAATATGCAGTTATACCAGATTTGTTGTATACAAAGAGAGACTCATCAGATTTGGTGTGAATGAAACCAATACTCTCCAAGAAGGTTCGAAGAGCAAAATACCAAGTTCGAGGTGCCTGTTTTAGGCTATAGATGGATTTATGTAACTTGCACACATATGTAGGGAAGGTTTTGTCAACAAACCCGGGTGGTTGAGCATAAATATAGATTCGGCTAAGGAACCGTGAAGGAAAACATTATTCACATCGAACTGACGAAGTGGCCAATCTTTGGTGACTGCAATACTCAGGACTGCTCGAACGGTTGCTGGTTTGACCACATGACTAAATGTTTCAGAAAAGTCAACCCCATGGCGTTGGTGAAAGCCTTTGGCGACAAGTCGAGCTTTGAACTTGTCTAAGGAACTGTCTGGTTTCCGTTTGATGCGGAAGACCCACTTCGAACCAATAATGTTTGTAGAATCATGAGGTGGTACTAAATTCCAAGTACCGTTTTTGAGAAGGGCATTAAATTCAGATGACATGACCTCCCTCTATCGTTCATCTTTTAATGCCTGAGAGACGCAACTAGGTTCAGAGTCAGAAGATAAAGTAGAAGATAGACCATACCTCGGATTTGGTTTGAAGATACTGTTTTGGGCTCCAGTGACCATTCGAGTTCGTTGTTGTATAGGTGGGGATGGCAGTGAGGGAGCATTTGGCGACTCGAGATCAAGGGTTTGTATAGTGGAATTGGGGTTTGGAGTTGAGGGGGTGTACTTAGCGAGCTGGAGGGTGCAGCAGGGCTGGGGGGTGTATTAAGCGGGACAGGGGGTGCAACAGGTCTGGGCGTTGGGCTGGGGGTGTATTAAGCGGAACAGGGGGTGCAAGTAGGGGGTGTAGTTGTGGTATTGTGTCGGCTCGGGAGGAGGTATATTTGGGGAAGGGGGTGCATTCGTAAATGTTGGGGGTGGGGCAGGATGAGTAGGTAAGGGAGGGGGTGTAGTAAACAAAGTGGGCGGTGGAAATAGCATAACAGTATGATTTTCAGGTGGGCGGGGGGTGTATTTATTAAATCAGGGTGTGTATTTACTAAATCAGGGGGTGTATCAGGAACTGTTTTTGGAGAGGCTAAAGGAAATATATTTTCAACGAATTGAACATGACGAGAGGTATATATTTTGTTGGGTTTGTTGGGCTTGGGCCCTATTGTTGTTTTGGTCCATGTGGTAAACCTTTAGGCCCACTCCATTTGTTTGCCCTAGGGCTGTTTGGCAGCCATACAAATACACTACAAGTCTCTCCTCATTCTTTGTGACGTAAAACGATATCGAGAGAAGTGTGTGAGACTTGTGTGGGTTGTTGTGCTACCCAGTCTTAGTCTTTTGGTTATTCCCTCTACTATCCGTATAGATCCGATACTCAGGTGACCTGAGCCCGTCCCTATCGGAATACTCATCGGAGTTGTTCAACGGAGACGACGAGGAGACCCAACAGGGTTTTAAGTCAAGGCAAAGATAAACAGCTTGGGTAGGAGAGTATCCAATGAAAACACAAGGAGTGGATCTAGGTTCTAATTTATGGGAAGTGTAGGGACGGAGCCAAGGATAACATAAGCAACCAAAAACTCTAAGTTTGGCTAGGTTGGGAGTTTGTTTTAGGAGGTATTGATATGAGGACAACATGTTAAGATTGGGTTTTGGTAGACGGTTTATAATATAGGTAGCAGCACAAACAGCATAAGGCCAATACGTAAGGGGCATGGATGCATGATGTAAAAGGGCTAAGGCAGAGAACGAAGAGATGAGATATGCCATGAGTTTGAAGGAGAGAACGAAGAGCAATGAACTCTCCTCCATTGTCAGAATAAATGGTTTTGATTTTGGTGTTATAAAAGTTTTCCACTATATTTTTAAAGGAGATAAATGTGGAGAGTACATCGGACTAATGTTTTAGGGGGTAGAGCCATATGTATTTGCTAAAGTGATCAACAAAAATGACATAGTATTTGAAGCCTTCAGTTGACAGGACAGGGGACGACCACACATCAGAATAAAGAACCTCAAGAGGGGAACTAGATATAATGCTTGCATCGTAAAAAGGAAGTTTTTGACTTTTAATACACTTGCAAGAATCACAATAATGTAGTTTTGAGTTCGTGATAGGTAAGATATACTTGTATAAGGTATGAGAAAGGATTTTGGAGGACGGATGACCTAGACGTGCATGCCAGATGGGTGATGGTTGTTTTTCTGAAATGGAGGTTGTGGGGTTAAGAGATGCTCGAGTCGGCCATACGTAGAGATTATCCACGCGACTCCCCGTGAGGAGAATGGTCCCCGTTTTGCCATCCCGCACCTGAAAATAAGCAGAACAAAAAATAATGTTAACATCATTATCTCGGCACAAGGTTGAAACAGAGATAAGGTTTTTGGCCATTTGTGGGACAACAAGGACGTTTGAGAATTTTAGCATATTAACACGAGGAAACGACAAGAAATCAATATGCGAAATTTGCAAACCATTACCATCACCGATGACGACATCATTCGAGCCGGAATAGGGAGAGGAAACATATAAATTATGGGGGTGAGTTGTGATATGATGAGAGGCCCCGGAGTCCAAGATTCAGGGGCGGAAGGGGATATGTGAAATAGCAGAGTGGGCGGAGGTGGTGTATGTACCAGCAGGGTGGGTGTGTATACTGGGTGGGGTGTATGTAGTAGTGGAATGAGTGTGTAGATGCGGGGGATGTATTTACCAGAGTTGGGGGTGTATGCGGAGTAGTGGATCTGGCCCATCTTAGCAACAAATAATTAAGGAAGATTTGGGTAGTTATGAGTGCAGTAGTGGGTTGATATGCTGTGATGAGTTGATTCGAGGGAGGAGGTAAATTCTGAGAGTTTGCAGCTGCTGTGATGAGTTAATTCAAGGGAGGAAGAAAATTCTGAGAGTTGCAGGAGAGAGTAATATTAGTTTAATAAAGAAGGAGGGGGAGTATACGTAACCGGCGCGCGCGGAAGCTTTGGATAGGGTATAATCTTGATGGTTATATCAAGAAAAGGGGAGGGGAGAGTAACCACCTGGAGGTTACAGAAAAGGAGGGGTGCACGGTGAGTAATAACCGAGCAGCAGGGGGGAGGGTAAGGACGGTAGTCGAGGGTGTGATCGACGGTGGATGTCGAGCACAGACTACGGATGAGGGATTTGGATCGTGGCGTTAGCCGTACGACTCGATGATACCATATAGAGAAATAATGAATAGAGAAATTATAATTTCATTGAATGATTATAAATAATACATGAGGGAGTATTTATAGATACAAAACATATCTACTATATATCTCTAATTTAAGATATATAATATCTCTTAATATATTTATATATGTCTAATATTACAAAGGGCGCTCAAATTTTTTTTTGAAATTGTCCAAATAATAGAAATAAACAGAATTTGGTCCAAAATTAATTCTAAATATCAAATCTGTCCATTAATTCCAAAACAGTTAAAAAATAATTACTCATGTATAAATTCAAAATGTAATAAATAATATGCAAACCATATGGGAAAAGAATCTAAATAATAAATAAATTAAAGCATTGATTAGAGGGAAATCTGCATAATTGATGATTAAATATTAAAAAGAGGGTGAGATATGCAAAATCATCCAAAATTATAGTAGTAAAAAAGGCTATAAATTGTAAGGTTGATATTCTTACTGTTGAACACAAATCAATCAAGTTATTAATTGAGAAAAGAAAAGAGAAACAAGGTAGAATGAAGTGGAGTGTTATTGTTGTGATTATGGGTGTTATTATGGGCATGTTTGTGTCAGATGCAGAAGGAATTAGTGGTTATGACAAGTGTCTGAATGATTGTTATGCTGAATGTGAAGAAAGATCACCCCCCAGCTTATATTGCGTGCCTGCTTGCAACGATAAGTGCTCCAAATTCAAACCCCCCGCTGCTACTGCATCCAACCATATTCATAATAATATTAATGTCAACCACAACCGAGGTATATAGTTTAATATATATATATATATATGCTCTACTTTCATTTTGGCAAATTAATAAAAATTTAATTGTACTCCTATATCATAAATGGACAATTGTTGCTAGTTATTTCCTTTCCTTCAGCGCAACCATCACTTTCTTAATACTTTTAAAAAAATGCACATCGATATTTGGAAATTAATTTTTGTATGATGTTTTTTTACTCAAGTGACTGATCGATTTTTAAATTGTTTCATGCATCAGCTGTGTACGTGCAATGAGATGTAAGCACTCTGAGAATAATTTTTTTGAAATTTTGTTGCAATGGAAAATAGGTATAATTAAACCGTGTTATCAAATTAAACACGTAATATGAGAAAATGAAATTCCATTAATCAACCAAAATAATAATTAGCATTGAATTGAAATTAACCAAAACTTCAAGAGTCGAATATATTTGATTTTTTTTTTTACTTCAAAAAAAAAAAAAAAAAAGAATATATATATATATATTTGATTTTCCACACCTAAGTCCGTAACGCGCGTCCCAGTTTTTGGGTTGACTTAAGTGCCAATCAACGAAAATAAATAAAAATTTAAAACAATTATAATGGCTACAAATTGTCAACATCTCCAATAAATACTGTATATATATATTCCTCAATTAGCTAGTTTGATATGACGTAGTACTGCCAAATAAATATTTTCAACTTTCGTTATTATTAGGTGAACATAATGCGTTAATAATTAGCTTTAAAAGAGTCTATTTTCAGAAGATTCATATGATCAAAAGAAAAAATTAAATTCTTGGCACAAAAAATATGGGAACAAAATCATATAATAATGCAGAAATAATTAGAAAAGATAATTCTGATGTAGTATCTGTAATAACGTTGTACAGAAGGCGCGGTTTCCATATCTGCAAGTGTAGGAGCATGCATCAGCAGGTGTACCTCTCGCTGCAAGGGCAGTCCCAATTTCGAGCTATGCTTCAACGGTTGTTCTCGGGCATGCATACCTCGTACAACTGCTTAAACTCCATCTAGGTATATACTTCCTCCGTTTCATTATAAATGATGTTTTTCGTGAAATTTGTTGGAATATAAATTAAGGTCATGCATTAAATTGCAATTAAACCAAAAGAAAAATCATGATCAATTGCTAAAATAAAAAAGATCTTGATTTTATTTACAATTATTTCCTTATATACTCCCTCTCTCTTTTATAGCATTTCTTACCATTTTCATAATCCTTGTCATTTTATGTATATTTCTTTAAGAATCTCAATTTTACACTTATTATTTTCTTTTTCACAATTCTCTTTTCCATAATTTATGGGGTTTGTTTTCTAGAGTCATCTTATTTTTATGAAGACAAAAACTTATATACAATATTTTACAATAGTTTTATGGTGCAATTTGACTAATTCTTATGTTTTTAACCGGTAGCCAGTCTCCTTCTTCTTTTTCAGCGAGACTTCTTCTCCTCTGCGCGTCTCCTCTTCTTCTTCTTCTTCAGCCTCTGCGCGTCTCCTAGAGCTTTCAAAATGGGCTGAGCCCATTGGGCCGGCCCGCCCCCGCCTATTAATATAATCGGTTGGACTAAGTAATTAAAAACCCGTTTAGGAGTGGGACCGTACGGTCTAGACCGTATGGATCGCAGGACCGCACGGTTTAGACCGTATGGGTCGTGGGTTTTAGCGAATTTGGTCTGTGGCCTTTTTTATATGTAGATGAGGATTGTGCACGTACTGAGACAACTTTGTTGAAGGAGAGATTATTATCTAATGTTGTTGAAAATTGTGAGGATGAACGAGAAGGAAATTAAGAGGACTTTGATGATGATTGATTCACGTGTTATGCAACACTAAATAAACAACCGCAAGTGTACGACGTCTATTGTAGTGTGATAAGCACGAGGTCGATCCCACGAGAAGGCTAAGCGTAAAAGTGGTAGTTTTCTAGTCGAGTTCTAAGTAGACGTGATCGATAATTTGAATATGATGATTCACTCTAAAATTACCTACCAAGTGTCACAAATAAGTAATAAAGAGCAAAGACGAAATCGATCAAATACCATATAAATCAAGAAAACGAAAGTGAAATGGATGTAACTCAAAGAAAGAAAGTGGGTTCCAAGGCAATTGTAGTATTTAGACGTCCGTTTATGAGAGTTATCTCGTTTAAATGGCCATTAAGGTTATCTCATATAGGGTGATCACACAAGAAGAATTAATTAATCTCTCGATCTAATTAACCAAAGGCGCAATGCAACATAGGCTCGTATCTCTACCTCACAAATGTTACACCACCTAAAATAGCTCCTAAGATCATTCAAATCCTTCTCCGATAATTAATCCTCTCTCGAGCTCATAATAATACCGGGTTGCATGCTTGCATACGATTAAATGGAATAAATCTCTCGATCTTACCCCAATTAACAATGGATCAAGCGAATCATCATGACCATTAACAACATGTTTTACAATGGATAATTAAACATGCAAATAAGAGATAAACACCAATTAAAGCAAGAAATTACTCATAAACATTAATCCAAATCTGTTTAGCCATACAATGCCTTAGAACCACAAATTTGTTTAGCCAACTACTAGCATAATGAAATTACAAAATCCAGATGTAAAAACTAAATAAAAAGAAAGATAACAAGAAAGTTTAGTCTAGATTGTGATGTGGAATGAAATTTGCAAGCTATTGCATCCTTTCTTCCTTGATTTGATGAAGAATTGAGAGAGAAATGGCCAAAACACCTCCAAGTATGTGTAACTATATGTGGATTGGGGGAGAATGGCTTGTAATTCAAGAAATGGGGCTTATATAGTGTTGGGGTAGGGTTTGAATACCAAAATTGCAAGTTGGTCCTTAAAAAATGGCCAAAATAGGGAAAAAGCACCGAAAATGGGGTTGGCACGGTCGTGCACGGAGAACGACCGTGCAATATGGACATATAGGCGTACAGGTGCTCGGCCGAGCTGGGAGCTCGACCGTGCTGGGCATGTGGGCGAAGATGGGAGTGCTCGGCCATGGCCTTGTCTCGGCCGAGGCGCGCGGGTGCAGGGGAGCTAGGAGCTCGGCCGTGGTGTGCGGACAAAGCTGGGCTGGGGTGCTCGGCCGAGCTGTGTTCTCGGCCGTGCCCTTGAGTTGGCCAAAATCCCTGTTTCGAGCACGGCTAGCTCGAGCATGGTGCTCGGCCGTGCTCGCTCGGTCGACTCCGACTCCTTTCTCGTTTCGTGCATAACTTTCACCTCGGGTGTTTGATTGACTCGATTCCTTTGGCTATTCCACTCCGTTTTTTGAGACGAATCCAACCGTGCACTCCTCTTCCTGATCCAGTAAAGTATGGTTGGTGTTTTGCTCCAAATTCCATCGAATTTCCTACAAAATCGACAAAACACAACCTTTCTCTCATTTCGGCTTAAACAATCATATTCAATGCATAAATCAATGAAATCCACATCAAAACACGCTTAACATGTGCCTCTAAAACTTGTAAATTCCACCCGAATCAAACTCACCCAAACTTAAAATGTTGTTTGTCCTCAAACAACTAAGCACTTAAAATAATGAGGGTGGAATGATCACAATGGAATATTCAATGCAAATCACACATGCAAAGTAAGAATGTAGTGATATCTCTTTCTCAAAGTGCATTTCTCAATGAAGATCATAGGCTCATTATTGCAATTCACATTCATGAATCAAAGAATGCACAAACACACAACACATTGTGAATGGGAAACACAATCCAAATGCTCAAGTCCTCTATTCACATGATATAGTGTTTCTCTCAAACACACAAACAAATTGAGGATATTAATGCACTCATCAACCAAGTTATGCTATGCAATCACCATATGCTTGCCCAACTTCTACTTTTCACCACACTCAAATTCTCAACAATGTGATCAATAGGACTTAATCAAGGATGTAACATTGGCTCTTTGGTCAAGGTAGGGTAAATTTGGGTGAAGTAACTCATAAACTAGTGGGGAGCGAGAGATAAAGACGCATAGACACATCTCAAAAACTTCTCAAGATAAAGTTACAATTGCGCGGATTGCAACTCAAAAACTCTAACTTCCACAATTTATTTGTTCTCTTTTAAGCACATTCTACACCACAAAACCATTGAACACTCTCTTTTTTTTCTTTTCAAGCTTTTGGGGCTCTTTGTCCCTCTTTTCTTTCCCCTTGATTTTCTCTTCATCTTTCTCTTTTTCTTTCAACTTTTCCACTTTCTCCTTTCACCAAAGACATTCATTCAAGCACATGTTTTTCCACTTTGTCTTTTATCCCCACTAGATGTAGGTATCAAAGGCTCAAAAAGGCTAAGTGGTTAACATTGTAGTTTGCCAAGAAAATGAGGAATTAAGCTCAAGGGGCTAACTACGGAAGATTACTTCGGTTTTGGGAAATTTTGGCTAAGTGACTTTTTAGAACAAGATGGCCTATATCATATCACATCATCTCACACAATCATGCTTTCATACAAGAACTTAGGCAAGTTCTAGGATTACTAGCAATAACCTAGTCCACTCTCAAATGAATCAACCGGAATACATGCTCAAATTATGGCTCAAATCTCATCGGTTTATTCAATAGGACTTTCACAATCATCAAATGTTCCCAAACAACAACACATCATGCATCCATGCTATCAAAGATCACAAATATGAACACAACATGATACTATTCTCCAACACCAATCATGCATACATTCAAAGCAAATAGACATCACCACAACTACTCAACCATGGATTCCAATGATTATTCATGCTCATATTTCACCAAAGATCCACTACCCAACATATGATCAAAACCAACTTAAACAACAATAAGCATATGAAAGGCAAGTGTGCGCCGGTGCAAAATGTGACACAAGTAGAATGACGAACCGGTGCAAGGGTAACAACTAGTAGAAAAATAAAAGAAAAATAACTCCCCCAAACTTAGAATTTTACTATGTAAAAATTCTAAGTTTGGGGCTACAAGTTGTTACCTCCCTCCTTGCACATCCAATGCTTCTTCAAAGCTCACCATTGCAACACTTGCTTCTTCCTTTCCAAAGTTAGCTTTGTTTCTTCTTCATTCTCCAAGACTTGCTATCCATAGTACTCTTCATACATACCTACAAAATAAACCAAGCTATCAACACTACTAAAGCAATAAAAACATGAAAGCAATAAAACATTGGGTTGCCTCCCAAGAAGCGCTATTTTTAACGTCCTATGCCGGACGGTTCTTCCTTGAGGTGGATATCAAGTCACCCCATCATCCTCCTTGCTCTTGCACTTCTTTCCCCATGCTACCTTCTTGAATCCATTGAAGCATCCAAAAGCTAGTCCATCCGGCTCTTCAATCATGTCATAAGAGGTTGATGCCTCATCCATCCCCAAGCTTGCACAAGTAGCTTTTCTTGATTTGGGGGAGTTTTTGAAGAAAACTCCCCCAAACTTGGCCTTCTTGCCCATCTTCAACTCATTCTCTTCCACTTGGGGGTCTTATTTCACAAAGTTGATCTTGAGATCTTCTTCCACCTCCTCTTTCAATGGCATTGGAGGGTACTCTCCCTTGGGAAACCCATACTCTCCACTCTCATCATTTCGGAGTTTGATAGTTCTAAACATGTCAATCGTAACTATCTCTTGGTTCATTCGAAGCTCCAATTCTCCATTCCTCATATCAATTTTGGCTCCTCCGGTTGCCAAAAATGGCCTTCCCAATATCAATGGAATGCTTTTGTCTTCCTCCATATCCAAAACCACAAAGTCTACCAGAAAGAGAAATTTGTCGATTTTGACCAATACATCCTCCGCTATACCCAAAGGGTATGTAATAGACCTATCCGCCAATTGGAGGCTCATTGTGGTTGGTGTGAGCTCTCCTAAACCAAGTGATTTGAAGAGTGACAATGGCATGAGGTTGATGCTTGCTCCCGAATCACATAGGGCTCTTAATGTACCTCCATCTCCAATGGTGCATGATAAAGTGAAGGATCCGGGATCCCTAAGCTTTGGAGGTAGTTTAGCTTGAATTATGAAGCTACATTGTTCGGTTAAGTGCACCGTCTCATACGCCTCAATTTCCCTCTTGTGTGACATTATCTCCTTCAAGAATTTGAAGTAATGTGGTATTTGTTCAAGAGCTTCGGCGAAAGGGATGTTGATATGGAGTTTCTTGAACATCTCCGCAAACTTGACAAACTTGCTATCCAAGTTCTTCTTCTTCATCCTTTGTGGATATGGGAGGGGCATTACATTTTTACTAAACAAAGGAGGGATTGCCTCCCCACTCTTCTTCTCCCCTTCTTTCTCTTTCACTAAACCATCATCTTTGTCAACACCCTCGAGTGCCATTACCACTTCCCCCTCTAACGGCATCTTGGGCCCTTCGTAGCTTGTCCCACTTCTTAGTCTTATGGCTTTGCATTTCTCCTTAGGATTTAGCTCCGTGTTAGAGGGGAATTGCCCCGGAACGTGTTGCTTTCCAATGGCATTAGAGAGTTGGCCTATTTTCTTTTCTATGGCCTTCACATTGTTTGCCACATTCTTGATCATCTCACCATGCTCATCAATTCTTTGCCAAGTTTTGGTTGCATTCTCCCTAGTCTCTCTCATGAAGTTCTTTGTTTCCCCCTTAAAAGCACCAAACATGTCCTCCAATGACAACTTTGATGAAGACTCCACAATAGCTCCATCTCTAACATTAAAATTTGGAGGTGGGATGATGGCATTCCTTGTGTTGGCATAGGAGAAGTTTTCATGTTGTCTCAACCCGGGATGGTAATGATTTGGGTTAGGGGGATTTTGTCTCTCGTTCCAACCTCTTTCTCGAAAATAACGGTCCCTTTGATTGTTCATATAATGGGCCTCTTCATATTGATCATCACTAGGTCCCATTAATGACTTAGCCGCCATCATCGAAGTCAACTTGTCTACCTTGTTGGATAGAGTAGCAAAATCATCCGACTCCTTAGTGGAAGCAACTTTCCGGGCTTGCCTTCTCTCGGATGGCCATTGGTTTCCGTTCTTTGCCATCTCCTCTAGGAGCACATAACCCTCATCCGTCGTCTTTCCTAGCAAAGAACCTCCACCCGCCGAAGCATCTACCATCCCTCTCGTGCGATGGTCCATTCCATTGTAGAAGTAGCAAATGAGTTGATCTCGTGAGAAACCATGTTGTGGGCAACTTCTAATCAAATCTTTGAAGCGCTCCCACGCTTCGGCTAAGGACTCATCCTCATCTTGCATAAATGATGAAATCTCTCCTCGTATCTTGATGGTCTTGCTTGGAGGAAAGTATTTCATAAGAAAGGCATCTACAAGGTCGGCCCAATTTTCGATCGTCCTTAGATCAAGAGACATGTACCATTGTTTTGCACGATCACAGAGGGAAAATGGGAACAATTGGAGACGGATGTAATCTTGAGGGACACGGTTGATCTTAACCGTTCCACTTATCTCTAAAAATTGAGATAAATGGAGGTTAGGATCCTCCTTCGACAACCCTCCAAATTGGTTATTTTGGACCATCATGATTAGCGCCGGTTTGAGCTCAAAGTTATGAGCATCAACGGGTTCTCGACCCGCTCCTCCATATGACCTCGGAATTGGGCGGAAATGATCTCTTAGTACCCTTTGTGGTCGATTTCCCCCATTCCCATTTGGTTCCTCAAATCCATCAACCCCTTGATTCTCAACTTCCTCCTCGACCTCTTCAACAATCGGATTTTCCCTTCGATTCATACTTTCTAACTCACTTCTTCTCCTTTCGGCGTTCCTTCTTCGACAAGTGGCTTCGATCTCCGGATTCAAAGGCAATACTTCTTGTTGATTCCTTCTAGATCGTGTGATCATAAACCATGTCTATCAAAAGAGCAAACGAGAGTGAGAATTGCAAGTAAGATCAAGGTAACAAACACAAATATTTTTGGATTTTTGAGAAATAAGGAAAGCAAGTAAAATGTCTAAACTAAAACTCTATTAACCTACACTCTAGAGCTATAAAACCTCCCCGGCAACGGCGCCATAAACTTG
The DNA here is from genome assembly GCA_963675135.1 of Galeopsis tetrahit. Lineage (NCBI taxonomy): Eukaryota > Viridiplantae > Streptophyta > Magnoliopsida > Lamiales > Lamiaceae > Galeopsis > Galeopsis tetrahit. The sequence continues at coordinate 65,246,586 of OY776127.1, forward strand.
ATTCACGTGTTATGCAACACTAAATAAACAACCGCAAGTGTACGTCGTCTATTGTAGCGTGATAAGCACGAGGTCGATCCCACGAGAAGGCTAAGCGTAAAAGTGGTAGTTTTCTAGTCGAGTTCTAAGTAGACGTGATCGATAATTTGAATATGATGATTGAATCTAAAATTACCTACCAAGTGTCACAAATAAGTAATAAAGAGCAAAGACGAAATCGATCAAATACCATATAAATCAAGAAAACGAAAGTGAAATGGATGTAACTCAAAGAAAGAAAGTGGGTTCCAAGGCAATTGTAGTATTTAGACGTCCGTTTATGAGAGTTATCTCGTTTAAATGGCCATTAAGGTTATCTCATATAGGGTGATCACACAAGAAGAATTAATTAATCTCTCGATCTAATTAACCAAAGGCGCAATGCAACATAGGCTCGTATCTCTACCTCACAAATGTTACACCACCTAAAATATCTCCTAAGATCATTCAAATCCCTCTCCGATAATTAATCCTCTCTCAAGCTCATAATAATACCTGGTTGCATGCTTGCATACGATTAAATGGAATAAATCTCTCGATCTTACCCCAATTAACAATGGATCAAGCAAATCATCATGGCCATTAACAACATGCTTTACAATGGATAATTAAACATGCAAATAAGAGATAAACACCAATTAAAGCAAGAAATTACTCATAAACATTAATCCAAATCTCTACAAAATCCAAATGTAAAAACTAAATAAAAGAAAGATAACAAGAAAGCTTAGTCTAGATTGTGATGTGGAATGAAATTTGCAAGCTATTGCATCCTTTCTTCCTTGATTTGATGAAGAATTGAGAGAGAAATGGCCAAAACACCTCCAAGTATGTGTAACTATGTGTGGATTGAGGGAGAATGGCTTGTAATTCAAGAAATGGGGCTTATATAGTGTTGGGGTAGGGTTTGAATACCAAAATTGCAAGTTGGTCCTTAAAAAATGGCCAAAATAGGGAAAAAGCACCGAAAATGGGGTTGGCACGGTCGTACACGGAGCACGGCCGTGCAATATGGGCATATAGGCGTACAGGTGCTCGGCCGAGCTGGGAGCTCGACCGTGCTGGGCATGTGGGCGAAGATGGGAGTGCTCGGCCGTGGCCTTGTCTCGGCCGAGGCGCGCGGGTGCAGGGGAGCTAGGAGCTCGGCCGTGGTGTGCGGACAAAGCTGGGCTGGGGTGCTCGACCGAGCTGTGTTCTCGGCCGTGCCCTTGAGTTGGCCAAAATCCCTGTTTCGAGCACGGCTAGCTCGAGCATGGTGCTCGGCCGTGCTCGCTCGGTCGACTCCGACTCCTTTCTCGTTTCGTGCATAACTTTCACCTCGGGTGTCCGATTGACTCGATTCCTTTGGCTATTCCACTCCGTTTTTCGAGACGAATCCAACCGTGCACTCCTCTTCCTGATCCAGTAAAGTATGGTTGGTGTTTTGCTCCAAATTCTATCGTATTTCCTACAAAATCGACAAAACACAACCTTTCTCTCATTTCGGCTTAAACAATCATATTAAATGCATAAATCAATGAAATCCACATCAAAACACGCTTAACATGTGCCTCTAAAACGTGTAAATTCCACCCGAATCAATGATATGGAAGATGGTTTTTAATTTACAAAGTGTTTGTGTATTTGAACTTAAATTACTATTGGGTGGGGCTATTAACACCCCATAAAATGTTATACATACCCCAAATGTTAAACACACCCCATTAAAATTTAAAAATCAATTTTTATTACTATACACACCCCAATTCTTTCCTATTTACCCTTAATCCCTAAAAAAAATATAAATTAAATAAAAACTAAAAAATATTATAAAAAATAATTAAGTCTTTAAAAATATATAAATTTTAAAAATCAATTAACAAAAATAATTCAATAATACGAAAAAATTAAATAAAAATTAAAAATATTTTTTAAAAATCAACTAAATATTAAAAACTACTATTTGAATGGAAAAATCAATTACAAAATATAAAACATTAAGAAAATCAACTAAAATTTTAAAATAATTGGGTCGAAAATTTTTAATTAAAAAAATAAAATTAATTAAATTTAAATAAAAACTGAAAAATATTAAATAAAAAAAAATGAAAAAAATAAAATATGTAAAATATTAAAAAAAACTAAATCTTAAATGAATATTAAATCTTCAAAAATAAAATAAAGTTAAATAAAAATTTAAAATATTAAAAAAATCATCTAAATCTTCAAAAATAATTAATTTTTTTTTAGCTTTAATATATTTTTGAAGATTTAGTTGTTTTAAAAAAAAGATTTTATTTATCTTTTTAAAAATTCGTTTTCTTACTTTTTTATTTAATTATTTTTTGACGATTTATTAAAATTTATAAGAATTTTTATAATTTTATTTATTTTTTATTAAATTTTCCGGTTTTATTTAATTTTTTCAGAATTAAAAAAATATATTTGATTAAATTAATTGTTTTTAAAGATTCAGTTTTTCTTTTAATAATTTTCAAATTTTAATTATATTTTTCCAATTTTTTTATTTCATATTTATATAAAGGGTTATTTAGTCATTTTATATATACCTATTTTTCTTTTTAAAATTATGGGGTGAGAATAAAACATTTTGGGGTGTTAGTAGCGGTACCCTTACTATTTTGATATTTTATGTTTTATGTTGATAAATTTTGGACGCTATTTCATAACTTTGTGTTTACGTACGTTGATGAACTTTGTATGTTTTATTTATTTGGACTATTTTATAGAAATTATTGTTTTAATTTTAAGGTTATGTAAACTTTGTTTTTTATTAATTGTTTATACAGTGTTTAAAATATAAAAATAATACATGTAAAAAAATAAATATTTAATGAAAAAGCCCGTAGGCTAGCCCGTCACCCGCCATGGATTGGGTTGGGTTGACTATTTTTCAACCCCTCCCCGCCGTGGACCGGCCCGTCAAAGTCCGCAAAATGACGGGTTGAGGTGGGTTTTGGACCGGCCCGCACCGTTAGCCCGTTCTGACAGGTCCGGCGTCTCCCTCTTCTTCAACTTCTTCTTCATTCTCTTCTCTCTTATTCTCCCCTACGCGTAGATTTCAACTTCAATTAAAAAAAAAAAAACTCAAAAAATTCAATCCTATCAATTCTACTTTTCAAATTTTCGATCTGTGTTAATTTGGAAACAATGGGAGAAATCGTTATTTGTTATTTTGAATGAATTACTGAATGGAAACAAATCAACAATAATAATACACAGATTTATTCCAATTAATTATTGATAGTTATGTATTTGTAATTGTAGGGATTGATAAACTACTCATCATGGTTGTGTTTTTCGTGTTTTCGATTATTGTTCTTCGTCTTTTTAATGTGTATCTCATTCACTCTCAATAATAACGTTTTATTTATATAGTAACACATCTTTATCAATAAAGTAATACACTTGTGTTTATATAGTAACCCAGTTTTCTGTGTCACTTTAAGGTCAAATATGTGTTACTCAAAAGCCAATTGTGTGTTACTTGTCCTTACAGTAACACGTATTTGTTCGAACAGTAACATATAATTGTATTTATAGTAACACGGATTAAGAGCAAAATTTTCTATTTTATCCTTCCTTGAATTAATTTATATTAATATTTCCTGTGAAAAGTCAATTTATGTGTTATTTGTACTTACAGTAACACATATTTGGTCTTTAGTAACATATAATTACCTTTATAGTAACACAGACCTGAAACCCGTTATTCTGTTAGCCTCCTGCGCACGACTTTTGCGCGATTTTTAATGAAATATCTGTTTGACCGTTCAAACCCGCTACAGATCCGCGAATTTTGACCCTTCCTTAAATATCCTAATATTTCACGTGAAATATTGCACATAAGTGCGCCCCTTTTATGAAAATATGATCTTAATTTGTTTTTAAACTTTAAATAGATATGTAATAAAAAAAAGAGGAATACTAATGTTAGTATTTCTGTCATTGGGCTTAACTTTCCCAAATATTTTTTTAGTTAAACGGGCTTCAATAAATTTAATTAATTTTTCAAAAATCGGCACATATACTATATTACTAGATGAGTGTTACTGTTGCATAATTAATTATTAAAATTTGAACACTTCAGAGTTTGTTTAATATATATTAATTTGGCAGATGCAAAATTACTGGAAAGGTGCCTAGAGGACTGCTCCAACGTCTAATGCCAAGCGTAATTTTAAGTTATCTAGAGTGATGTGTAGCCTGGAAGAATTTGTATTTATATATATATAAATAAAAGCATCATGATCATAATTTCTCCTCTTGGAACATTTAATATTTATAAGTCTTTTTAGTGTAACGTACGTCTTATTGAAGTAGTTTATACATTTAATTATGGTAGGAGGTGTGCGTTACGATTTGTGGTTAAACATTTAGATACATACATACATATATAATACTCGAATCTATATATATGGCCTACATGATGTTTATTAGTAAAGGCACAATTTTTTATGATCAATTGCTGGTGCCAAAACAATAAATAAAACAAATTAAAAATAAATATGAAGAGCAAAAGTATTGAAATGGTGGTTTTTATGGCAATGGTAATGCTATTTTTTGCAGATGCATCTGCAGGAGATATTCACGTAACTGCAGATTCGTTCGTATGTTTCAAAGAATGTGAGTCACAGAGAAACTGTGAATTTTCAAATTTCTTTGGTAGAGTGAAATGTGAAGTGGGATGCAATAGAAAATGTGACCTCCCGATATCCCCCACGTCTGATCGTCGACTCCTTGGTTTTAATTAATTAATTAATTGAATTATGTGTTCTAATCATTTTTTTAATTTCTATTATTTAAATCTCATTCAAAGTTATGTGAGATCGATTCTCTCACAGTGTAATCAAACTCCTGATTGCCGATTGTAATTCCCCAAATATGTAGCGGCAAAATTGACGATTCATTTAAATTAATTTAATAAATATGATTGATTTAGATCTAAATTCTTGCAAGTCAGATCCAGTTCTATAAACATTATTTCTTGTTCATATTACATGTGTGTCCATAGAGTATATATAATTGTTAAATAATATTAGATGTATGGTGGGTGAATAATGAAGACTACAGAGTTTTATTTTATTTTATTAAGGTGGAGATTGTAGTGATCAAAGTAGACAAGGCTTCGTAATGCTATTCAAGTACTCCGTAGTTTATGTGTCTTTATACAACTGCACCAATCATTAAATATACTTTAATTATGTGTTTAATTCTAGGCAAATTCCTCTTTCGTGAGAAAGGTGCAAATCAATATAGACTTGTAATAGTGGGGGGTGGGTGTCGACCGAGGGAAAGAAATTTTGTGTGTCATATATATTTCTTATGTGTGGGTGTCAATAGAGGGAAAGAAAATTTGTGTGATTGTACAATTTTTTCATACAATCATATAACTTACGTGGGATCGTGGATTTTCTCCGACTTTAGAGTTTTTCATGTAAATTCTTGTGTTTGATTATTATTTATTTCTTATTTGTTTTGTTTCTCCTAGTGTGAATGGAGACTTTATTTCCCAACAATAAGATGGGTAATGGGTACTATCTTTTTTTTTTAAGTTAAAACTTCTTTATTAATCAGCAGTTGCAAGTAACATAAGTGTCGTCCACCACAAAATTCGGGAGGTCGTGCCACACATGTGGACTAGGAAATGTCCTAGCAGCTCTAGTAAGTCGGTGAGCCGTAACATTAGCATCATCATAGATAAAAACCACCGAGCAATAAGGAATAGAAGAGACTAACCTATTACATTCTTCAGTTAAATCACCAACAACAGAATTGAAAACCAAATGACAATGAAGCGCATCAACAACTATCTTTGCATTCATCTCCACTATTACATGTGAATAATTCATTTGCTTGATCCACGATAGAGCTTCATGGAGTCCTATTGCCTCCCCTTCGTCAGCACGAACTTGCCCCGGGACCACCATTGATTGATCGCATAAAAAGCTCTTATGTCTGAATGGAGCACAACACCAAAACCCATAGCAAGATCCTCTTCAAAGAAAGCCACGTCAATATTAGCTTTGATGAATCCAGTTGGAGGCTGATGCCATGCTCGACACTACTAGGGATGCCAATTTCAACCCGCCCCGTGCTATTTGGGTCGCTCCACTCCGGACCCGTGACCCGTTTTTCTATTTATTTTTTATATATATTATACATATAAATATAATATATCTTTAATATTTTGATGTTAATTAATATATATATATAACAATAATTCATTCATAAATGTGAAAATAAATTTATAAACATGCTTCTAAGACTATTTTATTTATTTTTCAATACAAATCTAAATTTTATGTTATATGTTTTAAAAAAAAATTATTTTCTAAATTTTGTTTTTATAATGGGTCGCCCTGATTTGCCCCGCCCCGTGACCCGAATTGAAACGGGCCGGGTCCAGGTATCTAGGTACCCAACCCGACCCGGCCCATTGCCATCACCAGGCACTATTGAACCGCCAATTGTGATGACCCCCTACCTCGTGCCAATTCCCATTCCGCAAGGAACCCCTTGGCTAAATGAACCGAAGTCGATCGCAGCCGTGGTTCCTGCTCCATTCCAGACCACTTTGTTCCTTTCCTTCCACTAGCTCCAAAATAGTACACCAACTACTGCAATATCTTGTTCACTTAAATCACGCATTAACATGGAAAACAGCTTCACAAAAGAATCTGCTCCAAACATCAACCTGTTTAATACCCCACATAATTTCGTATGCCTCCACATCTCCAATGTCTTTTCACAAGTTAAGAATATATGACACTCAGACTCATCTTCCCTCGCGCACAAAGAGCACGACTTGCTATCAATAATCTTACGAGCAAAAGGTTTTTCTTTAGTGAGAAGAAAACATTTACACAACCTCCATATGAAATTAAGTACTTTTGGTGGTGCCCCACGTTCAATTTAGTCCCATGGACCAGGTTTGATGCAAGTATGTAAACTGTCTTCACTGAGTAGGTGCCATGTTTGTTGTGGTGCCATACCAACCTATCAATTGAGCACTCAGTGAAACAGTCTTCTGAGCAATCCTCTTCACTTTTTCCGTGGTGAATACTAACTCAAAAAACTCCATATCCCAGGACCTCCTCCCCGGAATAAGTAAATTGGCTACCCGCATATCTTCTAACCCCTCAACTATTGGGGATCGGATCTAGAAGTCCTTATCATCACATACTCATGGTTGTCCCCACACACGAATATGGAGCCCCAAACCAACCTTCCACCTAGTACACGTTCGAATAAGATCTTGAGATTCTAGGATACTCCTCCAAGTGAAACTAGGGTTGCACCAATTTTCGCGTTCAAGAAATCTGTGTCCAGGAAGTAACGAGCCTTCTAAATTCTGTAAAGCAGAGCTCCGGGGTCGGTAAGAAGTCTCCAACCCATCTTACCAAGCATTGCAATGTTAAAAAGGTGGAGATCCCTAAACCACATGCCCCCCTTCTCCTTTGACACACATATCTTTCCCCACGTTGACCAGCGGATACCACTCGTAGACCCCCCCCCCCCGAACACTTGTAGAACGAGTTGAGCATGTGATGCAACTCCTTTGTTATCGTGTTAGGGAGCATAAAAATGCTCATACAATAGGTTGGAATATCCTGAGCCACTGACTTGATTAAAACATCTTTCCCTGCCTTGGATCTTTCTCTTCCTCCATCATTGTAGTTTATTCCATAGCCAAGTTTTCAAGTACGAGAAAATTTCACGTTACTTTCTCCCTATCAATGACGGCAGACCAAGATATCTCCTAGTATTTAGGCGTTCATGCACGCCCAGAATGTTACTAACCAAAATCTGTTGTGCCGCTCCCACATTGCGGCTATAGAACACACCCGATTTCCTGTAATTCACAGCTTGCCCCGAGGTCATCTCATATTTTAACAAAATTTTCTTCAATGCAGCAGCCTCACCACAGGTGGCCCGATAAAATAGCATGATATCGTTGGCAAATAATAAATTCGTAATACTTGGCGCTCGTAGACAAATACGCAGGTCATGGAGGCTGCCCTCTTCGTTAGCCTGTCGTATGAGAGCCGAAAGTCCCTCAGTGCAGAGTACAAAAAGATATGGGGAAAAGGGGATCCCCTTGACGCAAGCCTCTACTCGGAATAATAGGCCCCACCATGTGATCGTTCACTTGAAAGTACTATTTCACCGACTTAACGCACATCATCATCCACTACACCCACCTTGAACAAAACCCCAGCTGAGCAAGCATCATCTCTAAGTATAGCCAATCGACTCTGTCGTAGGCTTTTCTAATATTGATTTTTAATGTCACATCCCCTATACTTCCTATCCCCTTTTTTCGCATCCCATGAATAACCTCGAACCCAATGAGAATGTTATCTTGTATCGTACTTTCACTGATAAAAGCTTATTGAGCTTTATCCACCAAATTAGGGAGAGCCCCTTTCAATCTGTTGAAAAGGACCTTAGAGATAATCTTGTACGCCCTTTTTAGCCACGCAACACTTTCATTAAACACATTTGACCCCACCGTGCTCCAAAATTTCTGGAAAAAATTTGGGTTGAATCCATCGGGTCCCAGTGATTTATCAGGGTGCATTTGTGAGACAACAATCCTGAATTCCTCAATTGTAAAGTCACGTGTCAACTTGTCATTCTAAGACCTAGTGATAGCAGGCGCAACGTGAAGCAACACCTCATGTATCGCAACATTATCAACATTGCCCTAGAATAACTCCTTAAAATAATCGTACACTACCCAAATTCATCTCATTCTGATTTTCCACCCACACCCCATTGCCATCATGCAAGCCTTTTATTTTATTAGCCTTCTTTTTGGCCGTAGCCGATTGGTGGAAGAATCGGGTGTTCTAGTCTCCTTCTTTAAGCCAAAACAGTTTGGCACGTTGCTTCCAGTGTGTTTCTTCATCAATGAGGACTCTAGCTAGTTATTTTCGAAGCATGGCCATATATTTATGTCGACCCCACATTTTGAGTGTTTCGAAAGTTTCCACTAACCGCCGAGGAGGACTCAAGTCACCAAGCCCACTCCACGTCCTTCTAATAATAGAAGGGAGTTCATACTCCAATAGCCACTTATTCTCAAATCTGAAGCATTTATGAGTATATTGGCGGCGCAACTGGTTCAGTAATTAACAGAATCAGATTATGATCACTTACAGGGGCTACTAGGTTTTGCAATGATGCTTCCGCAAATTTGTTGTGCCAAGTGGGAGTAGTTAAAGCACGATCTAACCTCTCCTCAACAATATTAGATCCCCGTCCCCTCGACCAAGTGAACGGCTACCCACTGAGTTCAACGTCAGAAAGTGCTCAATTAGACACTGCTTGTCGAAACCCCTAGTACAGCCAAGCCGGATGCTCCACTCAACCTCATTTATCCCCTTCAAATAGTAGATCATTAAATTCTCTGCTACATAAGAATGGAAGAGTATTTTGCCCCGCTAGACGACGAAACAAGTTCCAAGAGAGTTGACTTTGAGTTCTGCTGGGATAGCCGTAAAAACCCGTCAGTCTCCAGTTCCATAAACCATGCTCAACCTCCACATCAATATGATTACGAGAATAACTCAAAATAAGACAATCATTATTATTCCTCCATAAAATAGCAAGTCCGCCACTGTGGTCGATACAATCGATAGCAAGACAAGATTGAAAATTTAATCTAACACGAATCTCCTCTAATCTACTAGAAAGCGACAATGTTTTAAAAGAAAAATAACATCGAGCCTACGAGCTCGGGCTAACTCACAAAGTGCTAGAACTGTAGCCGGCTGGTAAAGCCCTCTACAGTTCAATACGATCATTGGTTCCGGTCGATCGACTCCGAAACCAGAGCCTACCGATAAAAAATGTTTATTAGTTGAGTCTGCGTGTTGGGCTGAGATGACCACTTTACCCCGCTTCTGCTTCCTTTATTCTTCAGGGGTATCTACGGTATTTTCAATTGTTGCTTGTTTGGGAATTTCCTCATAAATTGGGTTGTTATGAGTCAACCCATAATTTGGGGTGGTTACTGACTTGAACGAAATTTTTAGTCACTATATGTTTTGACTAACTACTTCCCCTCAAGCATAAGGGATCGTAGTAGTATGCACGTAAGTATTTCGACCAAGTAGTATCGAACCACGGGAGGTGGGCTAGTGCAATGGATCCCTAGAGTTGTACGTCGTCATAACTAATGTAGCTACGGTTTCGGGAGTTGGATGCAAAACTAAAGCTAAACAATAATCTAAAGACAATATATTTAACTAAACACAATCCTAATAATTAAATGAACTACTAATCAATAAAACAAGAAAATGAAAATTAAAAATAAATAACAACTACGAATGAAATTCGAAGAAGTGCAAGGGTGGGAAATGCTTCGGGTGTTCTCTACTTAGTGAAATCGAGTGGGATTGTTTATACCGTGTGTATGCTTCAATTTGGACTTGCTAAGAGCATCAAGATGCTAGGATGAAAATCTTTTCCCTTCGGGTACTATAGCCTTACGTCTAAGGTGTTCCCAAACCCGGTACTACGACCTCTTCCTAATCCTCACCAACTACCCAAACAACCATTCATGTAATTAATGTCTCTTAATGAGGTTCTAATACAATTAACTCTCTCTCGACGAATTAAAAGTATAATAAACGCATTTGTATACCAACAACTCACACCATAAATTTAAACATGTTCATGTAACTCTCGTCTACGCTAAACGTGCCTCAAAATACGGATTAATAGAAGCTAATACACAAAGCACCAATAAAACTCAATAAAAGAAGCAACAATCCAAATATCAACAATATTCAAAGCATAAACCATTCCAACACTAAATATTCACATGGTTTTAAACACCCAAAGCATAAAAATCTTAGCCCATGGTGTTTGAGGAAACACCCATGGCTAAAACAACAAAATAAAACATGAAAATGAAATTTACCAAACAAAGCTTAAATAAAAGAAAAATAGCACCTTCAGAGTCTTGAAATTCTTCCATTCTTACATGAAAAAGAAATACCCAAATGATTCTAAACTAAAAAGCATAAAAATGAAGAGTGTGTTTGAGGAGATAAGCTCCCCAAACCTAAGTTAATTGCTTCTCTATGTATCACATGTTGTAGCAAAATGAGCTAGGGTTTGAGTGTGTATAAATGAGGCAAAACCTCTCAAAAATCTGATTTGGGGAGCTATTTATAGTTGGGAAGAGTGTTGGAGACGAAATTTGCACTTAGGCCCTTGAAATCCTTTAAAATTCTCGAATTTTCGCGCAGAAACGGGCTCAAACGGTCGACCGAGTGACCTCAAACGGTCAACCGAGTGAGATGGAAGTCCAGAAACTGCTCTGGAAGCAGATTTCACTCGGTCAACCGAGTGGGTTGACTCGGCTGCCCGAGTGGAATCTGTTACAGTTTCACACTTTCTTGTTTCAATCATATCTTGAGCTCCCGACCTCCGATTGACTTGATTCTTTTTTTTCATTCCACTCAGTTTTTCGAGACGCATCTCATGGTGCAGTTGTCGTCTTGACTTCATGAATTCTCAGACACGTATTTTGCTTCCAAATAATTTTAATTTACCTAAAAAATAGCAAAACACATACCTTTCTCATTTCAAGTGCAATTAGTCAATTTAGTGTGAATAATGCAACAAAATCCTCAAAATTATGCAAAATAAACACATGAATTTCAAGCAATTTTCACACTAATCAACCCCCCCAAACTTAAAGTGTTGCTCGTCCCCGAGCAACAAAAGAAATATAGAACAAGTGGGAGGATTGTGAAGAAATTCAATCTAAATTGAATGAGTGATTGTCAACTTTCCTCAATCTAGTCAAGTCAATAGGTAAAAATATCAACAAACAAATTCACAAGTTATGCTCAAATTCATGCAAGATTTAGTGCTCAATTCACAATTTTCTCACAAGTAAGTGTATCTCTCATCACTCAAAGTGTATATCAAGGAAATGAATGCTCTCAAAATCAAATCACACAAATGCACCACCATATGATTGCCAAATGTCTAAGTTCTCCACCACATGAAAGTGTTCAATCAATGAATCAATAAGGACTTCACATTTGGTTGTAATGTAGGTTCTTTGGTTAAGGTAGGGAAGATTTGGATAAAGTGACTCATAAACTAATGGAGCAAGAAGGAAAGTTGCAATTGATCAAGTTGCAACTCAAAGTTCTCTATCTCACATAATTTACTTACTTCTTTCCTTTTTAAGCACATTCTTCACCACCAACCAACCAACACTTTTGAATTGAAGCTCTACCGAATTTTTGTGCACAAGAGAGTTTTCTTTTTCGATTTTTCTTTTCTCATCAACTCAATCTTTTTTTTTTTTTTTTTTTGCACAACTCACAATTCATATTTTTTTCTCTCTTTTTTTTTTTTTTCAATCTTTTCACTTTTTAACCAAACAAATCCACCAAATTCACATTTCACCTCAATTCAACCACATTTGTAAATATTCAAGCTCCACTACTTCATAGGAAAATTAGGCTCACAAAAGATGGACAAATAGGCTAAATTTGTAGGTTGCCAAAGAAAATGGATCAATAGGCTCAAAGTGGCTAACTACGGAGAAATTTCATTTGGTATGGAAAATTTGGCCAAGTGACTATTCAAAACAAAGATGGCTTTATATCACTTTCAAAAATCTCACACAAAAAGTAGCCTCAAACAAGACAATTGGCAAGTTCTAGAGTACACAAGCATGAATGATACTCACATGAAGAAAAATAGACCATAAGATATGAAAGTCTAAAGGCTCTAAAGCTCACAAGCTTGTCTAATCATGAATTGAGAGCACCAAATCAAGCACAATCTTCACATAATCAAGTGAACAAGCAAACATCAATCAATACCACAAAACTCAACCAAACTTCAAAAGCCAACAATCACCATCAATTAAGCATCAAACACCAACAATCCACAAGATATTTCATGCTCCAAAGCTCAAAACATTATGACAAACGGTGCAAAAAAAATGAAAGTAAACACACGAAATCCCCCCAAACTTAAATGAAACTATCTAGTTGAATGCAATGTTTGGGAATGAGCGTGTTACCTTAAAATTTTGCCACCAACTATGCTCACTAAAGAAGCAAGCTATCGTCACCAATTGTCCCTTCGACCTTTAGCACCAAAACACCACTACCCTTGAGCTCCACCATGCGTATCTCTCATCCTTGACCACTAACACAACACTCAACCTACAAAACAAAAATTAAACAAAAGATCAAACAAGCTACAAATCTAAAAATAAAAGAAAGCAATAAAGAATGGGTTGCCTCCCATTTAGCGCTAAGTTTAACGTCTTCAAGCCGGACGAAAATAAAAGAACTCATCGGAAAGGCCATGGATATCGGTCCTCCTTCCCATTGTATTTCAACTTTTGAGCTTCAAAATCATGGAGGCTCTCATGAATGGAAGACCAATCTCTTGCATCTTTCTTGCATATTTCTCTCAATGACCGTTCTTCTTGCTCTTCCTCCATCCTCTTTTTCCATTGCTCTCCCTTTTGCTCAAGAATGCCCAAGCACTTCTCAATTTCTTTCTTTGGATCAAAGTGATCAAGAGGCAAAATGAAATCAATAGAAGCATCAATATCAAGTAAAGTGTAAATTGAAGAGTTTAAAGGTTTAGAAATGCTCATTTCGCTCTCCAACTCATCTTGGGATGCTTCTTGATCTTCTTGTTCTTTGTTGCCCGTGTCCATCAAAGGACATTCCCCTTCATCTCTTTTGACAATCACCATTAAGCTCATTCCCATGCTCATGTCTTCAAGTGGATATCTCTTTGCATCCATTCTCTCCTTCATGTGTGCAATGAAGAGCTTTTCGATAGTAGTCCTACCCTGTGGCCAAAACTCGTTGCTTTCCCACTCTTGATAATGTACTTGACGAAGCTCTTCCATAAGTGGAGGAGGAGGTGGACGATACACCTCTTCGGGTGGTAGGGGAGGATATGGATATGGGTGATATGGGTGTTGAGGAGAAGGGTATGGATGTGGATGTGGATGTACATGTGGATGTGGAGGATAATATGCTTGTGGTGGAGGTGGATAAGGATAATATCCTTGAGAAGGAGGAGATGATTCTTCTTCATTCCTCCAATCTCGATAAGAGGAGGGAACTTGTTGCATATGATAATGGTGATCAAAGTTCCTCCAATCATCGTAGCTCACATCACCATGTTGTGGAGGATAAATCATGTCACGTTGATCATAACAATGATTCCACGGGTATTGATTATATCCATCCATCTAGTCGATGAAGTTCACACCTACAAAATATCAAAGTATCAAAATTCTCAAAATAAAAAGAAGACAAAATAAAACAAGTAATGTAGCTAACACTAATACTCAACTAACTCTAAGTCCCACTTATAGCACTACGTCACCTCCCCGGCAGCGGCGCCATTGACTTGAACGAAATTTTTAGTCACTATATGTTTTGACTAACTACTTCCCCTCAAGCATAAGGGATCGTAGTAGTATGCACGTAAGTATTTCGACCAAGTAGTATCGAACCACGGGAGGTGGGCTAGTGCAATGGATCCCTAGAGTTGTACGTCGTCATAACTAATGTAGCTACGGTTTCGGGAGTTGGATGCAAAACTAAAGCTAAACAATAATCTAAAGACAATATATTTAACTAAACACAATCCTAATAATTAAATGAACTACTAATCAATAAAACAAGAAAATGAAAATTAAAAATAAATAACAACTACGAATGAAATTCGAAGAAGTGCAAGGGTGGGAAATGCTTCGGGTGTTCTCTACTTAGTGAAATCGAGTGGGATTGTTTATACCGTGTGTATGCTTCAATTTGGACTTGCTAAGAGCATCAAGATGCTAGGATGAAAATCTTTTCCCTTCGGGTACTATAGCCTTACGTCTAAGGTGTTCCCAAACCCGGTACTACGACCTCTTCCTAATCCTCACCAACTACCCAAACAACCATTCATGTAATTAATGTCTCTTAATGAGGTTCTAATACAATTAACTCTCTCTCGACGAATTAAAAGTATAATAAACGCATTTGTATACCAACAACTCACACCATAAATTTAAACATGTTCATGTAACTCTCGTCTACGCTAAACGTGCCTCAAAATACGGATTAATAGAAGCTAATACACAAAGCACCAATAAAACTCAATAAAAGAAGCAACAATCCAAATATCAACAATATTCAAAGCATAAACCATTCCAACACTAAATATTCACATGGTTTTAAACACCCAAAGCATAAAAATCTTAGCCCATGGTGTTTGAGGAAACACCCATGGCTAAAACAACAAAATAAAACATGAAAATGAAATTTACCAAACAAAGCTTAAATAAAAGAAAAATAGCACCTTCAGAGTCTTGAAATTCTTCCATTCTTACATGAAAAAGAAATACCCAAATGATTCTAAACTAAAAAGCATAAAAATGAAGAGTGTGTTTGAGGAGATAAGCTCCCCAAACCTAAGTTAATTGCTTCTCTATGTATTACATGTTGTAGCAAAATGAGCTAGGGTTTGAGTGTGTATAAATGAGGCAAAACCTCTCAAAAATCTGATTTGGGGAGCTATTTATAGTTGGGAAGAGTGTTGGAGACGAAATTTGCACTTAGGCCCTTGAAATCCTTTAAAATTCTCGAATTTTCGCGCAGAAACGGGCTCAAACGGTCGACCGAGTGACCTCAAACGGTCAACCGAGTGAGATGGAAGTCCAGAAACTGCTCTGGAAGCAGATTTCACTCGGTCAACCGAGTGGGTTGACTCGGCTGCCCGAGTGGAATCTGTTACAGTTTCACACTTTCTTGTTTCAATCATATCTTGAGCTCCCGACCTCCGATTGACTTGATTCTTTTTTTCATTCCACTCAGTTTTTCGAGACGCATCTCATGGTGCAGTTGTCGTCTTGACTTCATGAATTCTCAGACACGTATTTTGCTTCCAAATAAGTTCAATTTACCTAAAAAATAGCAAAACACATACCTTTCTTATTTCAAGTGCAATTAGTCAATTTAGTGTGAATAATGCAACAAAATCCTCAAAATTATGCAAAATAAACACATGAATTTCAAGCAATTTTCACACTAATCAGTTAC
The DNA here is from genome assembly GCA_963675135.1 of Galeopsis tetrahit. NCBI lineage: Eukaryota > Viridiplantae > Streptophyta > Magnoliopsida > Lamiales > Lamiaceae > Galeopsis > Galeopsis tetrahit. The sequence continues at coordinate 65,262,728 of OY776127.1, forward strand.
TAACTCCTGCTTTGACTCACGCCCTCCCCCATGCGTTTCAGGATTCTGGTTTGCGTTACCATCCGAGTTATTGTCCGCATTGACGTCATCCCTCAATCCACGCCCGTGACTTCTGGGTTCACTCCGCACATCCCGCCATCCGTCTCTTCCCCATCATTTAGACGCCTTTAGATTGATCAGGACCCCAGTTCCGAATAATGTCCTCTCCATTTGTGGCATCAAAGAAAATATCACAAAATATTTCCACGTGACCTTGCCTTCCGCAAATGCAGCTAAAGTGGTTCAATTTCTCATAACAGAAGTTCACTTTGGATGAGGATTGATCATCAGGAATTTTGAATTTCTTGTACTGCTTTAGTGGGTTGCCAGTGTCAATTTCAACCCGTACCCTCATGTAGGTCATCTAAACCACATTCCTGTTGCATTTGTCATACTCAACGAAATGCCCGATTAAATTCCCCAATTGTCGTCCAATAGGCTTCGAGAAAAACCCCATTGGAAGGTCGTGAATTTGAACCCAAAACAAAATCTTGGTAAGTGGAATCTGCAGAGGCTGCTCGCCTACTTTTAGATGATGGAGGCACAACAGATGTGGACCAAAAGACCATGGTGCTCCCTCATAAACATTCTTCAGATCCATCGGATGCATGAATGCGAACAGATAATGATTGTCTCCAATAACTCAAATAGTGAAGCCTCTACGCGTTCTCCATAGGACAGTGAATCTCATTTTCATTCCATTGAAATTGATTACATCCTCCTTCAGAAATCTTCCGACAAGGCAGTGTTTTGGGAGGCTAGGATTAGTCTCATTGATTCTAGGTTCCAAAGTGATTTCGATATCCTCCTCTAAAGACATATCGTTGAAACGAGAATCCATGGCGAAAATCAAGACTCCCATGAGAGGGTGTGTATCGTACTCTCAAGCAAGGAGAGAAAAAACTTTGATGAGTCTAATATATATCTTTCTTTTAATGGGTACTATCTCCTTGTTGGTCAATTATTAGTGTTGCACTCTAATTTTTAAAAAAAATGGACATAAAAGGTATTGGGTGAGATTTGTCGTGAGACGGGTCTCCCTTGGCCCGCCCCAAACCTGCCCCCATTTCTATCCCTAATTTTAATTGAGCTCCAAATAAATGAAATTGTACCAAATACAACTATTGATGTTAATTAAAATTTATTTTTTTAAGGGTTCATTATCCAACTGTTGAAATATATAATTTCTAAGCTGATCAAGTAATACAATTAATATCAAAATGATGACCTATGAATTTCAAATATAGTTGGTGAAATCTCATTTTATTTAAACAATATTTGTACAAGTGATCACAGTAAATTTGTTTTGAATATAGTTACGCACATGTCATACGTATGTTTTAAAAAATCTCTAAATATATTAATTGAATTGGGAATATATATACTACTAAACACAATATATATATATATATATATATATATATGTGTGTGTGTGGACATGAATTTCAAAGAAAGTGTTCGACACATTTTCTTTGATTGTGTGTTCTCGCACTAGGTTTGGTCATTGTGTCATGCTTGACTTGACTGCCCTATGCCGTGTAGCTCCAACCTGCTCAACATTTGCTGCAACATCTCGGTATCTTAGGTGGCAAGAGAAGGAAACATATATTGGAATATATATGAACCTGTGCTATTTCGTTCATTTGAAAGGCCAGAAATTTAAAATTTAAAACTGAGGAGATTAACCGTTGAGAACTTTTGAGGAAGTCAGAGCCAAAGTATGGAGTTTATTCTCTGTGAGTGTGAATTATTATGAGTCAACTTTTTCTTCTTCTGTCAGGACTGGGTTAGGTTAATTAACAACCCTAGATTATGTTGTAAACGGCCATGAATGTTGGTGTTCATCTATTGATCTCAATATGTAACTCTCACTCGATAACTTTTATTTTTCGAGTACCACTGATACTCTCTTAATGATAAGTCCGTCTTTAATTTTTTGACCATTTTTTTTAATATATTACTCCCTTCGTCCAATTTTATTATGTCCACTTCTCTGGGCACGGGTTTTAGTAAATATTGATTAGTTTATTTATAAAGTAGATAAGTTGAGGGTATGATAGGGTACTATTGTGGGGTCCATTTGTAAATAAATGATTGTTTATGAATAAAGTGAATGACAAAGTGGGTAAATAAGTGATAGTTGGAAGGTGGAGATAAAGTAGTATGAATAGTATTGTTTCCAAAAAAAAGTTTGAGCATAATAAAATTGGACAATCAAAAAAGGAAAGTTGGAATAATAAAATTCAACGAGGGAGTAATTTTTTTTTGAAACAAGGCATATGGGCAATCCCTAACCAAATAAGATAGGGGATATGAATATCATTTTGACTTATATGGAAAATAGATAGTGCATGTTAGCTAGCTAGGATTAAAACGTACTGTTACCACAACCAAAAAAATAAATAAATAATAGAGGGAAGTTACAAAAGTCATTGAAAATTTAATGCTTGAATTTTAAAACCATCATATTTGTAACATTAATCAAATTAATTTGACAAAATTTAAAAAACCATATATTAATAGTGTGGTTATCTAACGCTATATATATATATATCCTATACTATAACACACAGTACGTCTTGATTATAAGAGATTAACAAAAGTGTAAGTTTAACACCAAAATGAAAAACAGAGGGATTATGACTAGTGTAGTTGTGATTATGATCAGTCTTATGATCATATGTGCAGGGGGAGATCTTACTAGTAAACTCGATGATACTGATGATTGTTTCAAGAGCTGTTCAATAGATTGTTATTTTAAATCACCGGATCCCTCACAATGCCTCATGTTATGTAATGAAGTATGTGCACAACTTGTAGCGCCAAAGCCCACGCCCAACCTTAACATTCATTGAAGATATGCATATGGGTTTTTGTTTTTTTAAATTGAAGTCCAAATAAATTAAATTATTTGTACAAAACAAGGTATAATAATAATAATAATAATAATATTAAATTTAACCTTATTTATTATCTATATATCTGATAAAATAATACATAAGTGGAGGTTCTACCATGTTCCTTATTTTTTTTTTTTTGAGCAAAAGGTTAAATTTTATAGCTCAAAAAAACGATAGTCCATGAGGACTACGCCCGCCATACAAGAACAACCGTCCCTCCTGTGTTCACCCCATCCGGTTTTCGGGTAAAAAACCGTGGATGGTAAACCCAAAGGGATAAACCCACCTCACGGAAAACCGTGAACCTTCCCTTGGGGCAAACCTACACACCAACGTTCAATATATACATGTTTACATGCCCTCACATAAGGCCAACACATAGGCCCACTCATACAAACAAAGCACCCTAACCAACTAGAAGCTATTACACAAATGTAGGGCCGTCCCTTGACCATGCCTCCATTCTTCTCAACCCCATCCTCGATCATTCATCCTTCACGCTTTGGAGCTACCTCCGACCTGCCATAATACAAGTAAAACAGCAGCCATCGTCCCCTCAAAGAAACTACAAGATTAACGCACAACAAAATGCATAGTACCTTGTAGTCCATCCTGACCAAGTTACAGGCCAGTAAACGCATCAAAACCTTTAATCTTGCCACCATAACGAAGCACGCTGATCGTCGTCTTCCGGACAATGCTATCCACCGTCTCCCTCCCTCCTTGAAAGATGTGTGCATTGCGACTCCTCCATAAGTGATAGGTGACCGAACAAGCCGCCAACCTAGCTACATCCTTTTGCCACTTTTGAAGCCTCCTACTCCTCCGAATACCCTCATACAGCTCATCAATACCCGTAGCAACGTTAGTCCAGCCTATCCATCGCCAAACCCTTCTCCAAACTGCCCTAGCAAACGGACACTCATACACAAGATGCCTAGCCGTCTCACACTTGTTAATGCACCAATTGCATCCCTTATCATCATCAATATAAAACACCATGTCCTTTGTAGCCAATCTTCCCCGCGCAACTAGCCACGTGGTAATAGAATACTTAGGCGGAATAGCCCCTTTCCAAATCTCATCAAAACGGAACACGTATCCAGCACTGTGTTTAGCCTCCATTTTACCATAAAGCTCGCCCACCTTTACCCCTTTCGGCCCAACAACCGAAGCCAACTCCCCAATTGCCGCCTCAGCCCCCCATACTCCTCAAGCAACTCTTCCTTAATTCGGTAGATAAACCTCCTGAGCTTAGACCCATTCGGGCCACAATTCAACTCCCAAATGCTTTCCCCTTTCAACCAGTAGTCGTTCACCCATCTAACCCACATAGATTCCTTGTTACGATGGATATCCCAAATGTACCGAATAAAAAGCACTTTGTTCCACCATTCCAGATTTCGTAGACCAAGCCCCCCTTCACTCTTTGCCATGCACACATCCGACCATGCCACTAGGTGTCTTTTGCCCCCCACAAGAAAGCACTAGTCATCCGATTTATCCGATCAATCACAAACTTAGGTATTGGAAATATTCCAAACCAATACCCACAAATCCCTTGCACAACCGCCGTTATTAACTCCAATCGCCCACCATAAGAAAGCTTCTTCGAACCCCAATGGCCAATCTGCTCCCGAATTTTATCAACCAACGGCTCAAAGTGTTCCACCTTGAGCCTAGCCGAACCAAGTGGAACCCCTAGGTATTTAATAGGCAGCTTCCCCTCACTATATCCCATAACCTCTAAAATCTCACGCTTCACCTCCTCTTTCACCCCTGTCAAGACAATAGTGGACTTTATAGGATTAACGGCCAAACCCGAAGCTCTTTCAAACACATCCAAGGTTTCCTTCACAATCCCAGCCGAATGCACGTCCCCCCTAGCAAAGATCAAAAGGTCGTCCGCAAACATAAGCGTCGTGTGCCTTCGTACCTCACATTTTGGGTGAAATCCGAAACCTGCCCCTTGCGTCCTCAACTTCATCAAACGAGCCAAGTACTCCATGCAAAAGACAAATAGCAATGGTGACATGGGGTCACCTTGCCTAACTCCACGCCTACCCCTAAGAAATCCATGCGGCACGCCATTGACTAGGATAGAAAACATAGGAGTCGAAACACATTGCATCACCCAACCTATAAATCGACTAGGGAACTTCAAGCCTCTCAAAACCCCTTCCAAAAATTCCCATGAAACCGTGTCATACGCCTTGCGGATATCCACTTTAATAAGCATTCTTGGAGAGACAGTTTGCTTCCCATACTTATTCACCAACTCTTGTGCCAAGTGTATATTTTCAACAATCGACCTTCCCTTAACAAACGCCCCTTGAGTCTCACTAATCACATCATAGGCAGCCACACCCATCCTTGTAGCAATGATCTTCGCAATTGTCTTGTAGAAGACATTACAACAAGCAATTGGCCGAAAGTCATCCACCCTTGGATCATGCATAGTCTTCGGAATCAAGGTTAAAAACGTACAATTCGCTTGCTTAAGAAGCTGCCCCGACCTAAAGAATTCCAAAACAGCCGCATACACATCCTCCTTGACCTCTTCCCAACTCGTCTTGAAGAAATTCGAAGTATACCCATCCGGCCCCGGTGACTTATTCTCCCCTATACTCCACATAGCCTCCTTGATCTCTTCCCGTGTGACCTCCCGAACCCACCAATCTGCCGTATCCGCACCAATATTCCGCCCATTCCAGCACACCTCCTCGTCTACAGCCTCAACATTGATGTCAGTCCCTAAGAGGCCCTCATAATACGCCACAAGCCTCAAAGCCACCTCATCAAGCGATTTCGTTTGCCCATCCTCCGTTTTCAAGTGAGTTATATAGTTTCTTTTGCTCACTTTGTTCACCATGGCATAGAAGTATTGTGTGTTCCTGTCTTGGTTAATGAGGTACTTAGTTTTTGCAAGTTGCCCCAAATATTTTCGCTCAAACTCCTTTAGGGCAGCCACCACCTTCGTCTTCTCTTTAATTCTAACGGCCATGCTTGGATCCACCATTTGTCTATTTTCAAGAACGGTTGCTTGCATTTCAATGAGCTCCCCTTCCTCTCTCTTTACCCGAGCGGATATATGCTGAAATTGCTCCTTATGAAGCATTTTCAACGGTTTCTTAAGACGCCGTAATTTCGAAACAAGCTGAAATTGCATCGACCCCTCCACATTTTCACACCAACTCTCGGCCACCGTTCTAGCATAATCTGCATGCTTGCTCCACATGTTGAAAAAACGAAAAGGTTTATTCACCCTTCGTCTATTCCCGAACACCTCCGAAACACAAAGTGTATGGTCCGATTCAATACCAACGGCCCTAAAATCCGAACATATATTCCAGCCCCGTTCCACCCACACATTATTGATCATTACCCTATCAAGTTTGCAGCTCACCGAATGGTTTGTCCATGTGAAAAAACAGCCTTTCGACGGCTCATCAATTAACCCCGTACGGACTACACAATTTTGGATGTCCTCAAAATTATTCGAGGTCATCAAGGCACCCCCACATTTCTCCTCCCTCTTCAATATGTTGTTAAAATCCCCCAACACCACCCACAGAAGCTCATAAATCTCATCAAAATTCATCAAGTTCTCCCACAACGGTCTTCTCGCCGGAATCGAGTTCCTTCCATAGATCGTTGATAATAGAAAAGAATTAAGGGTAATTACACACTGAATTTTAAAGTGTATTACCTGGTCAGTTCTTTCAAGGGTCTCCACGCGCACCCTTTGCCTCCTCCAAGCAACTAAGATTCGCCCCATGCGACATAGATCGAAGTTGTGTGCTATGCTCCATTCATCACCAAAATTCTTTCTTACCCAATCCTCCACCTCATCTTCTTTAAGCTTGGTTTCCACAAAACAAAATATATCCACATTGTCTTTTGCCATGACGCTCTTCGCTTTCTTGAGAGTCGCGTCAACTCTCAAGCCTCTCGCGTTCCATGATGCAACTATCATTGACGCGTAGAAGGGTTACCCCCACTGCCCTTTCCTTTGACTTGCTTCCCCTTGTCAAACACCTTCGAAGTCGACCCTTTTGCCTTCTCCACTGTAGCTGTTTTCAGCGAGTCCGCTATCTCCGCCATGCTTCGTATATGCAGCTTACCATTCCCTTCAAAATTGTCTTCTTTAGCAGCCCTTTCAATCACCATCTCGTCAACCTTAGGATCATCCTTGTCGTCCTCCAATCTGCCCCTGTTTTCAAACGCATCACATACCTTTTCTTTCCCAGCTTTGTTTCGATCATAATCAGGCCTCCTTCCCAACTCAGTTTGCGTTGGTGTGTCCCCCTCTAAATCAATCTCCATTATGTTGCTATCCTCTGTCCTCTCCCTCCCTTGGTGTACCCCATTACCTGTACACGAATCATCTTCACCCATTTCTCTAAGTGCATCAAACCGTCCACTGTTTATAGCTTTCCCTCCGTTGGACGAATTCTGCCCTTTTTCTGTTAGTTTCCCCTGTGCCAACTTCACACCATCTTCTTTATTTGGTCCTCCAGATTTTCCCCTAATTTTAATAAATCCAAGGTCGTCCACCTCCCTTTTCCGTAATGGGTTCTTCCCCCTATTTTCAGCCCCCTTCTGTGGTATGTCATCCTTCATAGTCCTCTCCATTGGCCTGCACAATTCAGTACTATGCCCTACCTTTCGGCATTTAGAGCAATACCTCGGTTCCACCTCAAACTCGACTCTTTGTATCCATTCCTTGCTGTCCCCCATTTTCACGTTCACCTCCTTCACCAAAGGTTTAGCCGCATCAACTTCCACCAAGACCCTCGCATACGAAACTTTATCCATAGTGTTAGACATTCGATCCGTATATAAAGGCCGACCCACAAACGAAGCAATTATTTCAATAACTCGATTCGACCAACAACACATAGGCAAATTACGTAGTTTCACCCATGTTGGTACCACACTTATCTCGGCGTCACTAAAATCAAATCCCTGCGGCATCCTCTTCATCATTAAGTTCCTACCCCAAATAGAGTATGGCCCACCCTTCAAAACAGCATCCATGTCTTCCTCATTCTCAAATTTAAACATGAGCCATCCCGATTCATGACTTTTAATCTCATGCCTAACCTTCCACCCATTACATATCTCCTTAAGAGCTTTAAATCCAGGAAATCTCCCCATAAAATAAGCAATAAGGGTGTTATCCCAATCATTACTTATCAAATCCATAGGAATATAGGCACAATTAGCTGTTGGTTGAACAAAATTAAGCCTATATTCTTGTTTCAAAACTCTGTTACCTCTCACATTCTCATTTACTGTTCCTTTTGACCATGCTTTGCCTTTTTTCGCTTGAGCTCTGTTTTCGTGCTTCACACTGCCATTTCCAGCTTCGACTTCATTTGCTTCCTTCAGTTGTTCATCGCCCCCTGTTTTTCCTTTGCCCTCTTTGTCACTTAGCTCTTCATCCTTTTCTTCGTCCATATAGCTTGTACTTGCTTCACCATCATGCTGCCTAAGCAGCCAAGCGGGCACCTCATTGAATTTGTCGACCACAGCATTGATTTCACGCTGTTTTGTGCTGAATTTTTCTCCAGGTTGGTTCACACCTTTCATCGAACACGTGGTGGGCGTTGCCAAAATGCTCTCATTTCTGGTTTCATTAATGGATTCCATGTCGCTGACCTCCATTGATGGATCCTCCACACCTAAATCACTTGCCAACAGGTCCAATTTAATTTCAGAACGCGAACTGACCTCCAATTTTTGTGCTCTGTTTTCGGTGATTTGGTCCCTGTTTTCAAATTCTTCTGCAATTCCAGCTTCAGCCGTGTCCTGCACCTCCATGGCGCTTCGATTCTGACCTCTTTCTCCATCTAGAAATGCCACTTCCCTCATCCCTCTCGTCTGTAGTCTATCCAAGGAAGTTCCTCGAGATCTTTTCCTCAAATTTCTGGGCGATTCCAAACGGGCTGTCCTCCTCAAGTTCTTCGGCGAATCTGGTCGCGAAGCTTTTCTCTCCATCTTTTGCGAATCAGGATGGTGGATTTTCATTTTAAGGGGTGATGAACTAACCTCAATTGATGGAAGAACAATTGCAATAGCTTCGATCTCTTTTTCCTCATTCCTGCTTGCGATTTTCTCCTCGGCCGCTTCTGGAATGTCACTCATAGTGTGAAAACTACCTTTGTAACCGCCCAAAATGGCCCAAAACTGCCCGCGATCTGCTTTTCAGTAGCTCAAAGAGATCGCGAATCGTATCTGTAAGGGAGCTCCTCCACAACAGCGCCTAACCTCCCTGTAACCAACTGAAACCACTTTCTGGCAAAGTAACCGCCTCCCTCTTCACAATATTTCAAGCTGAAATGAATTAATATGGAAGAATGCCCAGTAATTCGCTGTAGATTTCTTGCTCAAACACGGAATCTATGGTGTAGATACCATAATCCGTCAAGAATCGGGGTAATTGGAATTTTTCAAGTCAAGAAACCGATTTGGAATCTTGGAGGAAAATAACCGCCCCTCATCTTCTTCGGCAATATTCTCTTTTTATTTTAGAAGAAGGATATCCATGTTCCTTATTTTTAATGTACGGCATCCATCATTAATGACGATTTGAAATGTAATTTATTACTTTCTCCTTTACCTAAAAGTTATTGTGAGAAAAGAAAGCAGCGATAAAATCTAGTAAAATAGAATGTTTTCTCCTACAGAATTTTTTGTAACTTTGGAATTCATATTTGATCCTTTTTCTTTTCAATTATTTCGGTTGTAGTCCTTTTGTTATTAGAACAGGCTGGGAAAATTATTTTTTAAAAACCGCAATTTAGGGGGTTTGCAAAAAGAGGATCGCAACTTTACGGGCTGGTAAAATTAGGCTCGTGACTTCCTTTTTTTCACAATTTCAAGCCAAATTAGTCTGATCGACCCAATTTCTGGCTGAACTTTGGGAGGTAGCAAAAAGGGGACCGTAACTTTATGGACTAACAAAAAAAGAATCTTAACTTTTTTTCTACAATTTCAGGCTCAATATAAATATAAGGAATTAAATTTTTTGTAGTCTTTTAAGTTGAACTAATTTTAAATTTGGTTCTAATATAATACATATTTTGATTTTGGTTCAATAAGTTGACCCAAATTTTAAATTCAGTCCAATTACCGATCATTACACAATTACCTGTCATTACAGGTAAATGAACCGGTAACATATAAATAAATCAGCAGCTTAATTCATGTAAATTAGTCATCCAAAATTCCTGGTTGGAGGCCATGGTGTGGGACAGATTCTTTCACAAGCAAGGATACATCCTGGGTTGACGTTTTTATAATAAGCACAAGCTTTATAACATTTATTGAAACATTCTAAAAATGTTTCTGCATTTGCAACATATATCATCATAACGCACATAATTATCACTAGCTAGCTACACTCATCAATCCTCTTTCCATTATATTTTTATTTCTTTTTTTAATGTATTTTTGTTGTTAAATCTCTCCCTATTTATAGCATTTTTTACAATCTCGGGGAGATATTTTATTTAATTTTTTTAAATATTATGTATTTAAGAGTCACGAGTGTTTCCTAGATTAAATTCTGGCGATTTGTCTAAGATCTCAAAACTCGTAAAACGAAAATTTATATGATTTTATTTTATTTTTTCTAAGTATTTGATTATGCGCCAAATTTATTAAAATTATTTGTTGTTTTATTCAAATGCATGTATTAGTTTAATGATATTTTTTTAAGTGTCGATAATCGGTCCAAGGACAAACTCTAAACCCCTTGATATATGGGACATTTTTGCATTTTTTTTTTCATTCATTCCTTAGTTTAATTAATAGTATACGAGTTGTATCCCTACTTTTCTAGCTTGTTTAGCATTTCTGATGCTTGTGGACTTCTATCGGTCCTTAATAAATTTGCCTTTTTCTAAAAAAAAAAATGCAAAATATAAGTTTATTGGACTACAACTTTTCAACAATGCTCATTCTTTGGACGTACACATACCAAATCATACTGATATCATATCGAAATTTTTAATATTGATACTGTACTAAAAATTTTGGTATGAAAAATTACATGTCATATACAATACCAATTTTTTAGTACATACGTATTTATACCTGAAATATTGAACCATTATTTAATACTGAAATACCGTATACCGATATACTTTAAATATTGAATCATCGTTTTATATTGAAATACCGGTATATTGATTCATACAAATCAATACTGAAAATATTGAACCACTATTTCATACCGAAATAATGACATGTCAATTAATACCAAAAATATTAAAGCATTGTTTCATAAATATCAAAATTAATTATTTAAGTTTTGAAGTTTTAAATTATTTTAATTTAAGAAATAATATAAAAATATAAATCGTATTATAACATTTATTAAGATTTCAGTATATATATATATATCGGATACCGAACTAACACGCTATGATCGTTTTACATACCTTTATCATATCGATATTTTTAATAATTATAATATTATTTTTTCAGTACGAAAAGTTCAGTAAACCAAAAATTTATGTGTTTTTTCAAATTTTTCCCACACCTATACATAATCAATAAATGACTTTCTACTATTGTGAAGATATTCTTTGTGTGTGTGTGTGTTTTTTTTTTTTTGGTTTGTTTGCTTTAAATCTTCCTTTATTTAGTGGTTAATTTTTTTAGACTTTAAAAAAATTATTTTAAGAAAATCATTGATGTTGCAGCTGACCGGCGTTGGATTAAAAATGACACCAATTAATTTGAACACGTGACATGGAGCGCATGTGCCAAGTTTCAACTTTCGATCAAATTAAAATTGTCGATTAAAAAGACTTAAATTAGATAAAATTGGAATAAGTACGTGAAGGACAAAAATTGAATTCGCCATTAGTTACACAACGCAAATTGATATGAAAATATTTTATTTATAAAGATTTTAGGTTACTCAATTATTGAGTATATAAATACAGTACATGCATTCTTTAGCATAATCTTCGATCTCTTGACCATGAACTTCATACTTTGCAGTACGTATTTGAACAAATATTTCTGCAGCTCGACATTTGATCTGCATCACGAAGAAAGAAAAAAAAAAAACATTTTCATAACTTTCCTTCTCAAAATATACACATATTTAAGAAGGATATAATAAAAGCAAAAATAATATTATGATTTAAAAGAAATAAAAGAATTACCCGGTGAAGCTTTGGAGCATTTGTCAAGAGTGCAACCAAGATTGCAGTAAAATGAGAGAGGTGTAGTGAAGTCATGTTGTCCACAATAATTTTCAAGACAATTCTTAAAACAGTTTGAATAGTCTGGTTTATTCCTGCAGATAACTTCACATGATTGAATACAACCCAATTTTTCATTCCCAGTTTCTTGTGTTGCAGAAATTGTCATGATCATGCCCATAATGAAAATAACTTGGAGTACATATTTTGTATCCATTTTTTTCTAGGTATTTTAATTTTTTTGGTACGTTTATGAGTTTTCTTATATTAGTTTTTATCTCAATTTTATGTTAATCTTATCTCCTTATCTCAAGTTGTATTAGTCTTATCTCCTTATCTCTTATGTAAATTGAATGTCAGTCTTTTTATCTCAACTTTACATCAATCTGACCTTTTTATCTCAATTTAATGTCAACCTTTTATTCAGTTGGAAATTTTATGATTTCTAATGAGCCTTTTAGTGTTAATTTAGTGTGAAATTTCATGCTAGTTTAACTATTTTTTTTAGCTAATTTGCACTTAATAAGGAGAAAGATAGTGTTTTGCTATTTTTTTAGGAGAAATGTGGATTTTGAAACACTATCCAAAAATGCAAAAATTTGTCGCTGTGGATTTGCAATGGAATTGGCGAATCTGACGAAGTTTACAAAATTTGCAACAAAAATAAAGGTCATTGCAATTTGCGACCGTTTCTTTAATTTATTTTTTTGCGAAGGATTTAGCAACGTTCTTTTTTTTTTAAAAAAATTGGAACGCTGTATTATTTTATTTTTTTGCGACGGACTTTGCAACAATTTTTTTTTTTTATTTTGTATAATTTAAACCAACAATTAGTCAAAAGCTCTTCTAGCCAAGATTGAAAATATTGGTATGGATTTGAAGATTTCATGATGGTTGTGCTTCTCTGGGCCTCGTAGCATCATCAGAAATATGTTGAAGGTAGTTTTACACGAGAATCGCACGCATAAGACAACATAAATTAATAAGATATAATTTGAAGCATTCCAGAGTTTTAAATGCACAAGGAAAAAGTAGAAATAATTAAGTACACAATACAAAATTAAGAAGGTAATAATAATAATTCTCAAAATAAGACTAAGAGGAAACTACAATTATTTCAAAATTTGAACAAACCCACACTGGTCAAATGATTATTGAAAACGTAAGCTCCCAAAACAATCAACGAAATCAAACTTTAAGATCCTTCGTTGAGAAGGTCATATGGAGTAGCATTGGGAGATGACGTTGGGGTTCTCACACCTTGATTAATCCCCTTTAGAACATGGTACTGGTCATTGTTGGCGTGATTAGGGGTGGTTCGGTACGGTATACCGAATCATGCCGTGTCATACCAATACCATACAAAAAATTTCAATATTGAAAATTTGATACCGTTTTCATACCGAAATTTTCGATATATCGAAAATTCATAATGAAAAATCTCGTACCGAAAATTTGGTATGTCGTACTATACCGAATTTTCGATACATGCCAAATATACTGAAATATTAATATATTGATTCATACCGAAATATCAATATACTGTTTCATACCGAAATTAATTAGTAAAAAAATTCTAAATAAAATATGTCAAACACATGCAAAGTACACAATAAACCTATTGAAAAGTAAATACAAAATGAGAATTCAATCCTTGTTCAAATTCAACAATACAAAATATAATTTCTGTTCAAATTCAATAATCTCAAAAGACATAAACTAACAAGAAAAATACAATTCCAGTTCAATAAAATCTCCATACCAATTATTGTAAGTCTACATATCAATTATTATTAAACCTATCAATAAATTCATCACAAACACATAAACTAACCAGAAAAATATTCAATAGTTTCGATTATACTCTGCCCCAGCTTCGAATATTCAACAATAAAATCATCACAAACACATAAGATTACACAATGTGTTTCCTATATTCAACAGTTTTCACACTCAAATTCTATACAGTAATGTTGATACTTACAATTATACTCTGCTCCAATTTATATAATCATAACTGGCCGGGAAGAACTTGAAACAATTACACTTTTTACCTTATTTTTTCTATCAGATTTCTGGAATTGTTGCTGAACTTTCCACTCCAATATTGGTGTGAAATTTCATAACAAGAAAAAATTGGATAGAGTGCATATTGAGAGAATTTAGAAATATAGAAGAATTAGAATTGGAATTACATGATCAAAATGATTATCATCCCTCCTCTTATATAGAGGGGGTTTACAAGAGAGGTTATAACTACTAAACTAGAAATTACACCTAGAATAACTACTCTAACTAATACTCTTTCATTTGTTGACTTGATTTGTTGTTATTCTTCACAATTGGAATGATAATTTTCACACAATTAGTTAAATCTACTACAAATCTACAATATGGGAATAACATTAATCTAATCTACTGCAAACAACATTAATCCTAGGTTTCTTTCTTTTGGAAGGGGAGAAAGTAAATCGCAATTCACGACTTGTGCGTTTCTCAATATTATTTGTTTTTATTAACTGCTTTTGTAAATGTTGTGGTTTTGGCATGGGGGATACTATGCATTGTATATTTTCTTGCCCCTTTGCAAAACAAACTTGGAAATCTGTAGGATTGTGGAGTAAGATTTGCCATGCTGTGGGAGGAAATGAATTGGATTTTATATGCTAGACTATACAAAATTTGGATTCAGATGAGATGGCATTGGTGGTTATGGTAGCATGGGCAATTTGGAAGGAAAGATGCAAGTATGTTCACAATGAAGTGAAGCATGATAACTGTGAAAAGATATGCTACAATGTGGACTGGGCAGTGTCGTATTGGTATGATTTTAAACGATCAAGCACCATTGAGAATACAAGCCTAGATTTTGTAGCCAAAGAAAAGGAATTGAGATCTACAAGTGACGAAGGTAACTTTCTTTTTACTGATGCTGCGTTTAATTTGGAGAATAGCTATTTCGCTGTTGGTTTTGTGGTGATTAGTAGTAGTTATGCAATTCTGCTAGCTGGGACAATGAGAATCAGAAATCCAATTTCCGTATGTAATGCAGAATTGATAGCAATAGAGCAGGGGCTAATAAGGTGCTACGATAAACATATCAGCATTAAGGGTGTTCGTTCTGATTCTACTGATGCGATTAAGCTGATTATGCAAGGAACGAGCATCAATAATGGCGAAAACCTTGTGGTGAATAAGATTATTTGCTTGATGCAAAAACTTTTGGTTTGGAATTGTCAGTTTATTCCGAGACATAAGAATAAGGTGGCACATGAACTGGCTCAACTTAGTAAGCACACTTCAATTCCTCATGATTGGAATGAAGATGGTTGTCCTCAATATCTCAAGGATCTTGCTGTTGCTTCCTCTTTCTAGGGAGGATGTGTTTTTATTTGTATTCCTTGATGTATTTGTCAAAAAAAAAATATTATTTGTTTTATTTTTAATTAATAACGCAATATTATAAAATTATTATTTTATTAATATTTCGGTATTCGGTATGCTGCCAAAATTATTGATAAAATACCACTATATGGTCATTTTTCATACCGTTATCATATTGTTAGCATACCGAAAATTGCAGCACGGTATCATATCGTACTGAAAATTTTGATAATTTCTGTATTTTTTTCTATATGATAAGTTCGGTATACCGAAATTTCGGTTTTTTCCCACCCCTAGGCGTGATCATTAGTTCAACCATATAAATGGGGTGCAATAAGAGACCACTAGCTTGTTTCCATATTCTATGTGAAGATCGATGAGCATTCAATTCTCTTTTTCATTATATATATATGGTGCCTTATTGAGTCTCAAGTCCAATTGGTTGAGCCATCTTATCCTACAACTCTTCACTGTCCTCCCATGAATATAAGATGCAATTGGTCATAAGTATGTAGCTCTTATGGTGGTTGCACTTCTCTCGCGTCTTAGCCCCATCATAAATATATTGGAGGTAGTTCTACACGAGAAACGCACGCTAGCTTTTAAGTTAAATAATTAATAAGATAAAATGAAGCATTTCATAGGCTTAAATGCACAAAAATGAAGTTATTTCTTAATCATAACTTTACATCAATCTGGCCTTTTTATCTCAATTTTATGTCAGCCTTTTATTCAGGTGGAAATTGTATGATTTCATGAGCGTCTTAGTCTTATAATTTGGTATATATGATTTCATGCTAGTTTAACTAATTTTTTGTTAATTTGTACTTAATAGATAGAGAGAAAGGTAGTGTTTTGTTATTTTTGCAGGAGAAATGAGGATTTTAAAACACTACAAAAAATGCAGAAATTTGCAACGGAATTTGCAAATCTGACTAAGTTTACAAAATTTGCAACAAAAATAAAGGTCATCGCAATTTGTGATGATTTTTTTAATTTATTTTTTGCGACGGATTTAGCGACATTTTTTACAACAATTTTTTTTTTATTATGTACATTTATATAATTTATACCAGCAATTAATCAAAAACACTTCCCGCCAAGGTTGAGAATATCGGTATGAATTTATAGATTTCATTTCATGATGGTCGCACTTCTATGGGCCTTGTAGCGCCATCATAAATATGTTGGAGGACAGCCAAGTAATTAGATAATTTGAAGCATTAATTCTGCAGTCTTAAATGCACAAGGAAGAAGTAGAACACAATACAAAACTAAAAATGTAATAATAATAATCCTCAAAACAAGACTGAGAGGAAACTCCAATTATTTCAAATTTTAAACAAATCCACACATGTCAAATTGTTATTGAAAACGTAAACTCCAAAAACAATTTTCGGCCACCTAGGCTGATTTTTTAACGAAATATTGATATGTAAATTCATACCAAAAATATTCAAACATTGTTTTATAAATATCAAAATTAATTATTTAAATTTTGAAGTTTTAAATTATTTTAATTTAAAAGTAATATAAAAATATAAATTATATTAAAACATTATTATTCTATTAATATTTCAATATATATATATATTTTTTGGTATACATGTATATTGTTTCATACCGAAATACTAACACACTAGGACCGTTCTTCACACCTCTATCCTACTGAAATTTTCAACAATTTGAATACTTTTTTAAAACGAAAAATTCGGTATATCAAAATTTCTATAATTTTTCCCACACCTCTACGTGCCCAATAAATGACTTTCTACTATTGTGAAGATATTTTTTTTTAGTTTAGATTTTCCTTTATTTAGTGGTTAATTTTTTTAGACTTAAAAAAAATTATTTTAAGAAAATAGTTGATGTTGCAACCTGGCGTGAATTAAAACGTGTTGATATGGAGCAACTTATTTTTTTTTAACAGTAAATTGGAATTCTCATTTCACCCGAGTAACCCATATTTTTACAAGTAAAGCCTAATTTATGCACATGAATACTATTTCCGCCTAGACCTCCATTGATATAATTATTCCATGATACACGGAAACGGGTCGCTACACCAAGCCGAAATTGAGGAGTTCGGTGCCACCAAATTTTTTCCTCCCATCCACGACCAAAGATTGATCTTAATATTATCTAGTGCCTTCTTTGCATCCCGACTTTCATCGTTAAATCTTCTAGCATTTCGACATCTCCATATTTCCCATATAACGCAAAACCATAGGCTCGCCATAAATTTTGTTCTTACTTTGCCGGGTCCAATAGCTTCGGTATGCTGCAGCATATGCCCCTTAATGTTATTTAGTGGAGCCATACTCACTCTTAGCCATTTGTAACAGTTATGCCAGATCGAGGTGGCAAACTTACAGTCCAACAGCAGGTGCTCGTTCGACTCTGCTTTTTCGGTACATAGTTTGCAACTCAATTCCTCCTCCACAATTGCAACGCCTCTTCTGCTCAGCTTATCGGTGGTGGCAAGTCTGCCTTTTAGGGCCTTCCAACCGATTAATTTTACTTTCTTTGGTGCATAGCAGCCCCACAGCTTGATGTACTCTGTTTTAGGCGCATTTGTCTCTGCCTCCTCCCCAGTTTCCTCGACCATCTTTGTGTAAGCATGGCTGGTGGAATACGCTCCGTGTGGTGCAAATTCCCAGCTCCAGCTATCGTCGATGACCTGCGATAATTTGTTTCTGTCTAAAATGTCACATAAATGTGTTAGTTCCCCTCCCTCACTATCACTCAAATCTCTATCCCAGATCCACGTCCATTTCCATTCATTATTCTCCCATCTGCCCATGTTTCTGATATTGTTCTCCTTTTGTAATTATAAGCAATTTAGCAGCAATATAAAAAAACTCCCAATTCATTTGAACACGTGGCATTGAGGTGCATGTGCAAAGTTCCAACTTCCGATCAAATTAAAACTATCGGATTTAGTAAAATGGAAAGAAATTGAATTCGCCATTAGTTGCATAACGTAAATTGATATGAACTGTACACAAATATATTTTATTGTTGTCACGATTTAAATTTTATTTATATAAATATTTAAGGTTTACTCAATAATATTTTATTGTTGTCACGATTTAAATTTTATTTATATAAATATTTAAGGTTAACTCAATTATTGAGTAAATACAGTACATGCATTCTTTAGCACAATCTTCTCTTGACGTCAATTAACTTCATACTTTGGCATTTCTGCAGCTCGACATTTGATCTGCATCACGACAAACATAAAAACATCTTCTCAGTTACATATACTAGTGTGACATGTGTTTTATATTTTTTAATAATATTGTATTAATTGCACTTTTCATTTACACTAACTTACAGTTTTAGTAATATTGTATTGTATTTTTCAGTTATAATGACTTACACTTTTTAATCATATTATGTTGCATTTTTCAGTTATAGTGACTTACACATTTTAGTAATATTATGTTGCACTTTTCAGTTATAGTGACTTACATTTTTTAGTAATATTATGTTGCATTTTTTTCGATTACAGTGACTTACACTTTTTAGTAATATTATGTTGCACTTGTCAGTTATAGCGACTTACACTTTTTAGTAATATTATATTGCACTTTTTGTTACAGTGATTTACATTTTTTTAGTAATATTATGTTGCACTTTTCAGTTATAGTGACTTACACTTTTTAGCAATATTATGTTACACTTTTCAGTTATAGTTACTTACACTTTTTAGTAATATTTTGTTGCACATTTCAGTAATATTGTGTTGCACTTTTCAATTTTAGGCACTTACACTTTTCAGTAATATTGTGTTGCACTTTTCAGTTATAGACACTTACACTTTTCAATTATAGTAACTTACACTTTTTAGTAATATTATGTTGCATTTTTAAGTCACATTGACTTACACTTTTCAGTAATATTATTTTGCACTTTTCAGTTATAGTGACTTACATTTTTTAGTATTATTATGTTGTCATTTTCAGTTATAGTGACTAACACTTTTTAGTAATATTAATCGGAGAAGGAGATATAAAGGGTATGATCCGTGTGTATTTATATTTGTCATTCAAGTGTGTCAAGTATACTATTGCACCTAGCCAGTGGGTACTGTGTACTCAAGTACACGATGTACTTGAGTCCAGCTATATATATGATAAATCGCGGATAGATAGGATAATTAACGCATAATTTTATAAAAATCGTCAGTCTAGTGGTTGTCCTTGAATTGCCTTACCATAATGTAAAATTTGTAAAATTAATAACAATTTTTTTAAAAAAAAATTAGCATTAGTTTTTTTATACATTATAAAAGTGCAAGTACTAATAATATCATTAGTAGTAATAAAAGTGCAAGTAAAAAAATAATAAAATGTGTAAAATTAATAATAATTTTTTAAAAAAAATTTAGCACACTTTTCATTAAAAATATAACTAAAAGTGCAAGTACAAATAACCAAAAGGTGTATCACGCTTTTTATTAATATAGCATACACTTTTCAATTATAATATATAGCATACATTTTTCAGTTATAATATCATACACTTTTCAGTACACTTTTTAGTTATAATAGCATACATTTTTCATTAATATAACTTACACTTTTCAGTTACAATAACATACACGTTTTAGTTATAATAACATACAATTTTCATTAAAAACAATGTTGCACTTTTCAATATAGTAACATACATTTTTCATTAAAAAATGAACATGCACTTTTCAATATACTAACATACACTTTTTCAAAAAAACTAATCGAAAAAAAAAAATTCAAAATTTGACCGGTCAACGGTCAACAGTTGACCGGTAAAGGTCCACTCAAGTACACGGTGTACTTGAGTGCACATGAGACTTTGGCCTATCCAGGAGGACCACATAACAATGACTTGAGTGCACATGAGACTTTGGCCTGTCCAGGAGGACCACGTAACAATGAAATTGATCGTTGTTTGCAAAGTAAAGGCAAGATTCTCGGTGGAAGGCACTGCAAACAAAAAACATTGACGAAAGTGAAGCTCCGTTTCAAAAAGAAAAAATAGAGACTGAAAGGAAGCTCCGTTTCAAAAAGAAAAAATAGAGACTGAAACTGAGGTGTTTGTGGGACATTTCAATCTCTTTGTAGATTTAACGGCTACAAATCATGATTTGATCGAAATTGAAAACGATGATGATGAGAAGGATAACAAGGATGGAGATGAATATGTTGATGAAGATGAAGATGAATATGAATATGAATATGATGAAGAAGATGAAGATGAATATGATGAAGAAGAAGATGAAGATGATGAAGATGATTATGAAGATGAAGATGAAGGTTAAGATTAAGATTAAATGTACATAATTTAATTAATTTATTTGAATTTATAAAGTAAGATCGACTTTTACAAACATTTTTTTATATATTTTTAAAGTTACAAACTAATCAATTAATTATATATGTTAAACTATTATAATAAAATAAAGTGTCTAAACTATGCATAATTCTTAGTATTTTATCGCTTATTGACGGCGGTGAGTAATTACAATTTTTAGAAATTAATAAAATCCGCCATTAATACCAGCCGCCACACCAACCCTGGGCTTGGGCGATGGAATAGTGGAGACCACAGGAACCCCAGTGGTCCGGACGTCAGGTTCTCAATGTGGGGATACTCCAAATTCGGAACCATTCCTGGTTTCTCCAGACCAGTTGAATGCCCTCATTGATCAGGCTGTGGAAAGAGCTTTTGCTGCTCAGGGAGGTCGAGTCCCAAGAACTGTACCGGTGAACGCGGAGATGCCTGCTTCGAGACTTCAGGAAGAGGCACCAGGGACCTCCCAAGTGTTTTCTAAGGAGGCGGGAGTGCGGGCAGAAGGGGACGAGAAAGCGCCCTCTCGAGCAGAAAGAAGCGCTCCCCCTCGGGGCACGAGAAGGAATGTGGACTTGGCATCCCGAGAGATGGAACCCCCCGAGGTAGAGGAGAGTACAGATGATACGTATCCGGGGCCAGTTAGCGACCAACTGCAAGCCCTACAAAAGGAAATGAAAGATATGAGGAAACAGATGAGTAATCGGGTAAGTAGGTCTGCTTATGTCTCCGGCTGTCAATTTTCTCCTAATATATTACAGGATGAGTTGCCCTTCAACTTCAAGCCCCTTAACTTCAAATACGATGGCACCGCGGACCCATACGAGCATCTAGTAAGATTTGAGAATGCAACGTTACTACATTGGTACGGGGAGGGAGTCAAATGCAGGGTGTTCTTGACTACATTGGCCAAGGCAGCACAACAGTGGTTCACCCAGCTTGAACCCAATACCATTCGATCGTGGGAGGAGTTCAGCGAATTATTCCTCCATCAGTTTGCAAGCGCCCGGAGGCAGCCGCGGGCCACATTAACCCTCTTCAATATGAGGCAAGGGGAGAACGAGAGTTTGAGAGCTTTCCTCCGGAGATTCAATCAAGCGGCTCTGTAAGTCCCTACCGCCTCTCCAGAAGTGAAGATCAATGCCCTTACCAATGGGCTGCGTGATGGAGATTTCTTTTCCTCCCTGGCCAAGAAGCCAGTACAGAACTTTGACGAGCTACTACACAGAGCGGAGAAATACCTCACCTTGGAAGAGGTTCGTAAAGCCAAAAGACTAGAGGCTAGGCCACAGGACCGAGAAAGAAGGAGAGAGGGCCCCTCAAGACGATCCATCCCAGAGGCCCAGAGGGGCTCTGGGCCAACGGGAAATTCCAACCCCTCTAGAGGCTCCCGTTCCGGCCCTCGCGGAAGGTTTGAGAGGTATACACCTCTGAGAATAGAGCCTGTTGAAGTACTGGAAATAGCAGGAGATTATCCCGACTTGAAATTCCCTTATTCCAGAAGTCGGGGCCCTCAGAAGCCCAAATCAGATCGATTTTGCAGATTCCATAATGAGTACGGACATGACACGAACCAATGTTATCACCTGAAAGACGAGATCGAGAGGATGATCCAGGCGGGACATCTGAAAGAGTTTATATTCAGAGACAGGCAGGGCCCTCGAGGGCAGAAGCGGAAGGAACATGAGAGGAAACCAGAAGAAAATGAGTCCAAGGAGGCAGCCGAGGACATGCCCCCTCCGCCGCCAAAAAGAGGAGTAATACACATAATTGTGGGAGGTCCCGCAGGCGGAGATTCCTTCCGAAAGAGAAAGCAGAGCGTCTGAGCTCTGAGAGCTGGACAGGGAAGTCAACCGAAGGAGGTGGGACGCGTAGCAGAGACGCCCAATATTAAATTTGGGCCGGAGGATATAAGGGAAATTAAGGAAGATCACAATGACGCCTTGGTGATCACTACTGATATAGCAGGATTTGATGTCGCTCGAATCTTTGTAGACACGGGGAGCTCAGCTGATATTATGTTTTTCGAGTGCTTTAAAAGAATGGAGCTGAACGTGAAGCTGCGACCTTTAGACACCTCCCTGTACGGTTTCTCCGGAGGGGTCATCCAACCCTTAGGGTCTGTGGTATTACAGGTAGGATTGGGAGATGCTCCGGCCCGGAAGGTCCACTTGGTGGAGTTCCTCATTGTGTATATCCCCTCATCGTATAATGTGGTGATGGGAAGACCCAGCCTGAATCTCTTCCAAACGGTCATTTCCACATTTCATATGAAAATGAAATTCCACACGGCTGGAGGAGTGGGGGAAGTGAGTGGAGATCAATATCAAGCACGGAAATGCTATGCGGAGTCCGTAAAGATGGCAGACAGAGCTTTAACTAAGGGACTAGAGAGAACGAGGGAAGATGACCCCGAGCTAAAGAAAAAGAAAGTGGAGGGGATTATACCTGAACAAGTGAGAGTTAAGACAGATGAGGAGCTGATGAATGTGGAGCTCTTCCTAGGGAAAGTTGGCTTCGCCACTAAGATAGGCACCCAGCTGGGACCCGAAATGACAGAGAAGGTTATCGGCCGAGTAGACATCTCCGGAAGGATGGTGAGATGGGCAATAGAGCTCCAAGAGTATGATGTGGACTTCGAGCCACGGAGGGCCATAAAAGCCCAGGCTTTGTCTGACTTCATCCAAGAATCCACCAAACCAGAAGAGATAGAGGGATGAGAAGTATATGTGGATGGCTAAGTAACCCTGAGCGGATGCGGATCAGGGATAGTGTTAGTGAATCCCCAAGGAGAGGACCTACAATTTGCAGTGCGATTTCAATTTATAACTTCAAACAATGGAGTAGAGTATGAGGCTCTGATCAGATCGAGGAATGGAGATGGCGGCCGAGTTGGGAGCCCTAAAGGTAATTTTATATTCTGATTCCCAGTTGGTTGTTCAACAGGTAAATGGGGAGTACGCAGCCAAATATAACAGAATGGCTGCTTACCTGGAATGGGCTAAAGAGATGATGGGCAAGTTCCAAGATTGCAAGGTGCTCCAAGTACCTCGAGAAGAGAACGTCCAGGCTGATAGTCTCTCCAAACTGGCCAGTTCCACGGAATTTGAGGGACAGGGAACGGTGACCTTGGTGGTGGCAGAAAACGAGGCTCTCGGAAATCTCATCGGTTCCATCGAGGAAGGAGACGATTGGAGGAAAGATATCTGGACAGAGCTCACCAGAGGAGTAGATGCCCCCACCACCCGAGAGGCCCGAGCTCTCAGGATCAAATACTGTATTATTGGAGGACAGTTATACAAGAAGTCGTTTACCCAACCGTACTTGAGGTGCATATCAACCCGGGAAGCGGCTTATACGCTCAAAGAGATTCATGAAGGCCGCGCGGCCAGTCATGAGGTATATAAAACAGTAGTAAAGAAAGTCTTGAGGGCTGGGTTATACTGGCCCTCCATGACGAGAGATGCCAAAGAGTTCGTAAAGAAGTGTACGAAATGCCAAAAAAATGGTCCCCTGATAAGGACCCCTGCGGAGGAGATGGGAGCTATGCACTCTCCGTGTCCTTTCGCTAAATGGGGAATGGACTTTGTTGGGAAATAAAATGATTTTGATTCAGATACCAAAACCCCTGATTGATGATGATCAGATTAGTTGAGATACAATCATAAAAAGCATCAGTCTAGTTGTCTCAGGATAGTTGAGACAGTAAGAATGCTTAAGTCTAAATCTCAGTAGTGTTGTGAGATTTAAAGTTCAGGATAGTTGTCCAAAGCTGGAATGTTAGGCAGCTTGTTGAGTATCAGTACTTTAGGACAAGTCTGCTGAAGGATACTACATTGATAAGTTGGCTGAAGAGGACAACATGGTTGAGTGATCAAAGATATGAAGTCAAGCTGCACTATACTGATAAGAGCTATATCAGATCAGCTTGTAAAAGTTTGAAGATCACAACATTGAATGCTGATTACTCAGAAGACATATTTATTAAAACATTAATTGCCAACAAGCCTGAACAAGCATTAAAGACATAGAAGTATTAAAGACTGAAGGAGTGAATGAATGTTGGAACATTCCAAATTGCAGCAGGAATGTTCAGGGAACTTGTCCCATCTGACCGTTGATAAAGTACAAAGTCTGCCACAATCAACCTTGGAAAATGTGCAAATATGGAAGCTGACAAAAGTTTTTATAGCCGCATTTTTCAGAAGTCAACACAATCATTCAAGTAACCAACAAAGAGCCTTTTACTCACATATAGACTGTATAAATATTATTTTGTAGGTAATGAGCGGAATGAATAAAACTTTTATTGAAACATAATAAAACTTAACTTCATTCATAGTAATATATTATATGTTTCAAAAAAAACTTATAGATATTAAAAGAGAAATTTATTATTCATAATTGGGCCCCCCATCTGTTAGGTTCTGGCTCCGTCACTGCATTGGGGTGCATGTGCCAAGTTCCAACTTCCGATCAAATTAAAATTATCGGATTTAGTAAATTAAAGGACAGAAATTGAATACGCCATTAGTTACATAACGTAAATTGATATGAACTGCATGTACACAAATATATTTTATTGTTGATCACGATTTAAATTTTATTCATATAAAGATTTAAGGTTACTCAATTATTAGTAAATACACATTTTTAGCTTAATCTCTTGACGTCCATGAGCTTCATACTTTGCAGTAGGTATTTGAACAAGCATTTCTGCAGCTCGACATTTGATCTGCATCACGCGAAAGCAAAAAAAAAAAAAAAAAAAACATTTTTATAACTATCCTTCTTAAAATATACATACATATATTTACTCATATATTATTATTTTTCTAACTAGTCTCAATCTATCTTTTTATTTATTTTATTCATAAAAATTTACAAAATTATTCAAATTAAACTCTACCCACTACACCTGGGTGTAAATTCCCTTAGAATGGAGGGAGTGCTTAAAATACTTCAAACACTTTATCTATTTAAGAAAGATATAATAAAAGCCAAAATAATACTATGATTTATGATAAAAAAAAAAATGGTAATTACCTGGTGAAGCTTTGGAGCATTTGTCACGAGTGCAACCAAGATTGCAGTAAGATGAGAGAGATGTAGTGAAGCCATGTTTTTTACAATTATCTCTAATACAACCATTTACACAGTTTAAAAAGTCTGGTTTATTCCCGCACATAAATTCACATGAGTCAATACAACTCAATTTTTCATTCCCAGTTTCTTGTGTTGAAGAAATTGTCATGATCATGCCCATAATGAAGCTAACTAGGAGTACATATTTTGTATCCATTTTTTTCTCTTTTAATGGGTTCTAGGAAATTTAATTTCTTGCTACGTTTATGAGTTTTTTTATAGTACTAGTTTTTATCTCAATTTTATGTCAATCTTATCCCCTTATCTCAATTTATTATATTTAGTGTTATGTAAATTTACTTTTTATCTCAACTTTATGTAAATTATAACAAAATTGTATGTAAATGTGTATCTCTTTATCATAACTTTATGTCAATCTTGTCTTTTTAATTATTTCACTTTATGCCAGCCTTTTGTTCAGGTGGGAATTGATGAAGATAACTAGGAGTACATATTTTGTATCCATTTTTTCCCTCTTTTTCTTATATTAGTTTTTATCTCAACTTTATGTCAATCATATCTCCTTATCCCAATTTGTATTAGTCTTATCTCCTTATCTCTTATGTAAATTTAATTAATGTAGGACTTTTTTTTATCTCAACTTCATTTAAATTATAACAAATTGTGTGTAAATGTGTATTTCTTTATCATAACTTTACATCAATCTCGCATTTTTATCTCAAATTTTATGTCAGCCTTTTTATTCAGGTGGAATATTGTATGATTTCGATCATGAGAGTTTTACTCTTAATTTGGTATGATTTCATGCTAGTTTAACTAATTTGCTCTTAATGGAGAGAAAGGTGGTGTTTTGCTATTTTTTTTAAGAAAAATGTAGATTTTGAAACACTACAAAAAAAATGCGGAAATTTGTGGCGGCGAATTCGGACGTAATTGGCAAATCTGACAAAGTTTGCAAAATTTGCAACATAAATAAAGGTTATCGCAATTTGCGATGATTTTTTTAATTTAGTTTTTGCAACAGATTTAGCGACGCTCTTTTTTAATTTAATAGAAAACTCCAATTATTTCAAATTTTGAACAAACCCACGCATGTCAAATCCTTATTAAAAAAGTAGACTCTCAAAAAACTAACAAAATTAATCAAACGATGAACATAATAAGATACAACGCGCCAACCCCAAAAGATCGATGAACTATTCTTTTTTATACCATTTTCTTTTGTAGTTATGGGGCAGAACATGGTTCCTCAACCATCAATTGAGGTGAAAGTGATCACTAACTTCCTAAAGAAATCAATATATACTACTAAAATTTATTAATACTTAGAATGACTAGTTTTGCATTTTATACTTGACAGGTTTATTTAACTTGATTGATGTAATTCAATTAATGCCATGTTTTAAAAAAAAAAATTATATATGTGCAATTTATTCTATTTTCAAACTTAGTTCTAAATAATAAATCATATATGAGTTTTTAATTGAGTACAATATGTATACTATTCAATTATGAATATTGATTAAGGGGTATATTGGTTGCCGCGTTTATAGGTTTTTTTTTTTTAGATTTTCAAAGTCTGTAGGTATTCAATTCGAATTTTCAAAGGTTTTTAAAAATTTTGAGGTATTTAATACAAATTTTAAAAAGTCTTAAAAAATCTATAGGTATTCAACATTTTATGGATTTTAATACTCCATGAATTTTCTTTGAAAGACGAAAAGTCAGAAGAAAAAAACTTTTGTTGTTCATTTAACAAAGGTACTACACAAATCTTTTGTCAGCCCCTCTCTGTGTAGGTATAATAATAAATGGATTCAGATCAAGGGAAGTTATTTATTGGAGGGATTTCATGGGAGACAAACGAGGACAAGCTCATGGATTATATTTAAGGCTATGGAGAAGTCCTACATGATGTTGTCATGAGTGATAAAATATCTGGAAACTCCAGAGCTTTTGAATTTGTTGTGTTTTCAGATTCGGCCGTTCTTGATAAGGTTCTTCAGGAGAGGCCTGTAATTGATGATCGTACGGTAAGTGTAAACACAAATTTCGTGAATTAAATATTAAAACGCAAAAAAGAGATACAATATATTTCTTTCGGATTAAACCGAGAATTTAATGGGTTACAATCTCTAATTTCATACTCTGATTCTTCTCTCTTTGACTTTGAATTGATTTTCTGGAGTTGGATCCATAGCCGAATCCTATCCGATCTTGAATTTAGAACTTTGTAATGTTAATTCAAAGGCAAGACACCGTATTTTGGATTAAACGTTGATTTAGGGACTTTTGGGACGAACGTCGTTGAAGATCGTTCTTAACTTCAGGACTTTGTAACGTTAATCCAAGGGCTTGACGCCGTATTTTGAATTAAACGTCGATTTTCGGGACTTTTCGGGGACTTTTCCGGGACGAACGCCGTTGAAGAACCACGAAGTACTTCCTCCTTGAATAAACGCCGAATTGAGGGGCTTAGCACCTTGATCTCCACTCGAACACTGCTTCTCGCCGCTTTGCACGAAGAACGCCTTTGAAGCTCGCCTTTGAAGCTCCTCCGACTGCTGAAGAAAACTCTAAAATCTCTGCAGAGAATTTTAGAGCCTTGAATGCTTTTGACTTCTTTTCAGATGAGTGGAATGAGACCTCTATTTATAGGTGTAGTAATTAGGGCTTTTATGGGCCAAATTAGATGGGCTAGAGATATTTGTGCTAAGTAGTTATCACTTAGTCAAATCTTATCTACAACTTGATAGTGAACTTAATTACTTGATGGGCTAAGAATACTAGATTTAGGCCCGATTTGATTTAGTGGAATTTAGATGCCCGTCTTTATTTATTGGACTTTATAGGTCTGTCTCGATTTACTGGACTTTAGAGGCCCATCTTGATTTACTAGACTTTAGAAACCCGTCTTGATTTTCTGGACTTTAGAGGCCCGTCTTGATTTACTGGACTTTAGAGTCCCGTCTTGATTTGTTGGACTTTAGAGTCCCGTCTTGATTTATTGGGCTTTGGAGGCCCATCTTGATTGAATTTTGCATGTCTACAAATTGCCCCCTCGCATTTCGCTCACGTGATCGATTGTCTTTGATGTGGACGAATCACGAATTACTTTCAAGTGCTTTCCTAAATTTTCTATCACCGGGCTTTATGAGTTTTCTATTCTTGAGTATTTTACGAGACTTACTTTTGCATATTTATCAAGTCAACTTGATCGACCAACTCAATCTGAATTATGCATATACTTAGAAATATACTAAGTTGCCAATGTACCTTTTTCAAGAGGATCAAGTTATAACGTAGTTTAAGTAAAATATGATTTGATTTTAGGGGAGGACCGTTCACAGTTTATACTCGTGCGGGCCAGGAGTAACTATTCTTTAACTATTATAGACAAAGTAGAGAGTTACTAATTTAACCACTTAAAATGCCTTTAGTGGAGTAAGTTAACAGTTTAACCACATGTATTTACCTTTGGTGGTTGTCGTACACAGTTTAGACTCGTGTGGACCACGAGTAATAAGAAGTTTAGACTCGTGCATCATGGAGCAATAAGAAGTTTAGGCTCGTGCGTTCTTGGAGCAACAAGCAGTTTAGGCTCGTGCGTTTATGGAGTATACTTGTTTTCTTTATGTGTAGTAACGTTTAAAAACTTCCTGTTCATGGGACTAATGTATACGCTGTCTTCAGAAATCAATTTGTAGGCGTCATTTTCGTAAACTTCCTTCATTTGATTGTCTTCACATATAGTGATGTGGCTCGTTGTTGTTTCATTTTCTTATAGCAAGATCTTACCCTCTTTAGCTAGCTGCATAATTTTCTCTTTAAGTATAAAACAATTTTGGATTGGATGTCCTACCAATCGAGGATACTTGCAATATTTGGGGTCATTCGTTCGCCCAGCCTCCTCAGGTCGTTTCATTTCTGGTATTTCGATGAGATCATTTTTAATCAAGTCATCGAATATTCTTGGGTTATTTGAGTCCAGAAATGGATATTGCTTTCGTTGGAACTCCTTCAAACTTGTTTTTCTTTACCCCCACTCTTGAGATGGCGGCGCTTCAACTCCACTTGTAGACTTGCTCAACTCCATATCATGAGCCTTAGTAGAAAATTCTCGAATGATCTTGGTAGAATTGCTTGAAGGATTTACCGAAGACCTCATTGCATTCCTTGGATGCACATCTCATTTGCTGAAGTTTCAGTTAATCTATCCTTACAATTTAAACTTAAATTCCTCCATCGATTTATGTAATCGATCACCGACTCTTCCTTTGATTGACAGGTGTTCATCAATTCAAGCATGCTAACCGTTCTACGAGTGTTGTAAAATCGATTGAGAAATTCCTGCTCCATTTGCTCCCAACTATCTATCGCACTGGCCTCTAAATTGAAGTACCAATTGAATGCATTCCCTTTTAGAGAACGTACAAATTGCTTCACCGAATGATCTCCGTAAGTACTGGCATTGTTGCAAGTCTCCACGAAGTGAGCAATATGCTGCTTTGGATTACTCTTGCCATCGAACTGCTGCAACTTTGGAGGTTGATAACCAACTGGCATCTTCAAACCGTCAATCCTGTTCGTGTAAGGTTTTTTTGTAGGTGAATGAAGACTTATAGCTTTTCTCGAACTTATCCTTGATCGCCCCAAGTATGATTTCTTTTAGTCGATCAACGGGCACCAAACCATCGGGGGAGAAACTTGTAACTCCTTTAGAGTTGGGTCAATTTCCATCTGCTGTCGTTCACCGGACATCTCAACATCATGCCCTTCAACTTGCTTTTCTTTTGCACGACTTGACTTGTCTGCATTGCTCACCAACTTAGCAATCTGGACATCCTGTTCTTGGACGTGTTTCATGAGTCCTTCTATGGATCTAGTCAAGCTTGCCAATTGCTCCCCAACGACCGTGGTATTTGTTGTCATTACTGAAGTTGTGCTTGAATCTGATGATGAGCTTGCCGTAAAATGAGTGGGAGAACATGTCGTGTTGTTCTCCTTGGTTGCAACGTTGGGTGGTGGACCTTCTGCAGTAGTCTTCTCAAAAGAAGCATATGACTTTGAGCTTTTCGACATGCTTCTCGTGACTACGTTCACGTCTTCAAAGTTGATGCCAGTTGATTCGAATGTAGCACCTCTCTTGATCTTAATCTTGATTGGCGTCATTTTCGTAGCCCTCATTATCTTGACCTTGAGAGGCATCATCGTAGTAGATTTATCGAAGAGTGGGGATGAGAGGTAGAGATAGTCCCACTGGACGTGCTAAATTTGTTAACCAATAAATTTAAACACCTGCAAATATGTATAAAAGAAGGTGATACAAATAAGGTAAACATATTTTTATTAAAAATTTGGGTTACAACTCTCGTTGATCTATTGATTCCTCTCTCTAAACATATGTGATATCGGGGTCTCAGCGACGTGTTTCGGATTTAACCTACAATTTGGTAGTAGGGAGTTGATGGAGTCGTTTTTGACTTATTCCATCAGACTCGATTTGACCTACAATTTAGTAGTAGGGAGTTGATGGAGTCGTGACTGACTTATTCCATCTGACTCCTTAAATTCTATTTTCACATTTTTATTTATAAGAGATGAATGACTTAGAATCCTAAACATAAGGAAATAGATAATCTCAAATCTTGGAGATATTATTTTATATTTTTATCCCGAAAATTAGGATTTACATAATATTAGACACGTTCAAAATTTGATAAAATTTTGGTGTCTATAAATGCCCTCTCGAGAACTGTTGTAGAGATCTAATTTGAATGCAACTTGATCTCGAAATCTTGATGTATAACTCAAAAGGTGATTTAGCATGCCCCATGAAATTCTGCATACATGAATCCTTAGAGAGTGGAGATGAAGAGCGAATATTGTCCCACTGGGCGTGTCAAATTTTTAAACACAAATTTCGTGAATTAAATATTAAAACGCGAAAATTTAGCGGGTTACAATCTCTAATTTCTTCCTCTGATTCTTCTCTCGTTGACTTTGACTTGATTTTTTGGAGTTGGATCCGCAGTCGAATCTTATCCGATCTTGAATTTAGAACTTTGCAACGTTAATCCAAGGGCAAGACGCCGTATTTTGGATTAAAAGTTGATTTAGGGACTTTTGGGACAAACGTCGTCGAAGATCGTTCTTTAACTTCGGGACTTTGTAACGTTAATCCAAGGGTTTGACGTCGTATTTTGGATTAAACGTCGATTTTCGGGGACTTATCGGGACTTTTCCGGGATGAACGCCGTTGAAGATCCACGAAGTACCTCCTCCTTGAAGAAACACCGAATTGAGGGGCTTAACACCTTGATCTCCACTCGAACACTACTTCTCGATGCTTTGCACGAAGAACGCCTTTAAAGCTCCTACGACTGCTGAAGAACACTCTAAAATCTCTGTAGAGATTTTTAGAGCATCTTGAATGCTTCTGACTTCTTTTCAAATGAGTGGAATGA
The DNA here is from genome assembly GCA_963675135.1 of Galeopsis tetrahit. Taxonomy (NCBI): domain Eukaryota; kingdom Viridiplantae; phylum Streptophyta; class Magnoliopsida; order Lamiales; family Lamiaceae; genus Galeopsis; species Galeopsis tetrahit. The sequence continues at coordinate 65,295,185 of OY776127.1, forward strand.
AACCTCTATTTATAGGTGTAGAAACTAGGACTTTTATGGGCTAGAGATATTTGTGCTAAGTAGTTAGGACCTAGTCAAATCTTATCTACCACTTGATGGTGGGCTTAATTACTTGATGGGCTAAGAATACCAGATTTGGGCCCGATTTGATTTAGTGGACTTTAGAGGTCCGTCTTGATTTATTGGACTTTAAAGGCCTGTCTTAATTTAGTGGACTTTAGAGGCCCGTCTTGATTTATTGGACTTTAAAGGCCTGTCTTGATTTACTGAACTTTAGAGGCCCGTCTTAATTTGTTGGACTTTAGTGTCCCGTTTTAATTTATTGGGCTTTGAGGCCTATCTTGATTGAATTTTGCATGGCTAAGATTATTATTTTTATTATAATTAACACTCCATTTTCTTAAAAAAAAAAAAAGTGTATTTCACAATGCTGTCAAGTCTATAAAAATACAAATTCCCAATTCATTTGAACATGTAAAATTATCAGATTAAAAGACTTAAATTAGACAAAATTAGATCAAGTAAAATGAAGGACATAAATTGAATTCGCCATTAATAACGTAAATTGATATGAACTGGACACAAAAATATTTTATTGTTGTCACTATTTAAATTTTATTTATATAAATATTTAAGGTTAACTCAATTATTATTGAGTAATTAAATACACATGCATTCTTTAACATAATCTTCTCTTGACGTCAATTAACTTCATACTTTGCAGTAGGTGTTTGCAGCTCGACATTTGATCTGCGTCACGACAAACATATAAACATTTTTATAACTTTCCTTCTCAAAATATACACAAAAGGATATAATAAAAGCAAAAATAATATTATGATTTTAAAAAATAAAAGAATTAATTATTACCCGGTGAAGCTTTGGAGCATTTGTCATGAGTGCAACCAAGATTGCAGTAAAATGAGAGATGTTTAGTGGAGCGACAATTATTTAGAACACAACCATTTATACAGTTTAGAATGTCTGGTTTATTTTCGCAGATAAATTCACATGATTTAATACAAGCATTCCTAGTTTCTTGTGTTGAAGAAATTGTCATGATCATGCCCATAATGAAGATAGCTTGGAGTACATATTTTGTATCCATTTTTTTCTCTTTTAATGGGTTCTAGCTATAGGTAATTTAATTTTTTGCTATGTTTATGAGTTTTTTTTATAGTACTAGTTTTTATCTCAATTTTATGTTAATCTTATCCCCTTATCTCAATCAATTTATTATATTTAGTGTTATGTAAATTTAATCTCAGACTTTTTATTTCAACTTTATGTAAATTATAACAAATTGTATGTAAATGTGTATCTCTTTATCATAATTTTATATCAATCTCGCTTTTTTATTTCAATTTTATGTCAGCCTTTTATTCTTTATTCAGGTGGAAATTGTCATCATTATGGTCATAATGAAGATAACTAGGAGTACATATTTTGTATCCATTTCCCCCCCTCTTAATGGGTTCTAGTAATTTAATTTCTTGGTACGTTTATGACTTTTCTTATATTAGTTTTTATCTCAACTTTATGTTAATCTTATCTTTCTTATCTCAATTTATATTAGTCTTATCTCCTTAATTATCTCTTGTGTAAATTTAATTAATGTCAGACTTTTTGTCTCAACTTCATTTAAATTATAACAAATTGTGTGTAAATGTGTATTTATTTACCATAACTTTACATCAATCTCGCCTTTTTATCTCAAATTTTATGTCAGCCTTTTATTCATGTGGAATATTTCACTACAACATAAAAGGACCTAATACAACACCTAAATGTAACATTTTTATGTACGTTACCTTGTGTAACACATTTTTGTATCATTTTTTCAATTTTATGGTTTATGTAACATTTGTGTATCACTCTAGTAATATGTAACACTTAAATACAACACTTTTAATTAAGTAACATTTTTTTATGTAACACATTTTTTGTATTAAGTTTTGTAACATAAATTGATAACACTTTATTAAATAAGATTCTTAGGTAACATTTTTTTTAATTAATATGTAACACAAAAATTATATTGCAAATAAAAGAATAACAATCTAGAATACAACAACGTAATATAATACAATAACAATTTTTTTTTTTTATAATTATAATTTTAGTCTTTTTAGCCGTGTATAAACCACAATAAATATATATTTCTTGTTGGGATTATATTGTTTTAAAGAATATTGTTTGTTTATATTTAAAGTAGATAAAGTATGGATAAAGATAAGGTAAATATAGTGGGATATATATATCTACCAAAAAAGGAAACAAAAACACTTTAGATGAACAATCAAAAAAAAAAAAAGAGACACTTTATAATATGGACAATTGAAGTATAATATTTCATGACGAAATTGCTATATGAGTCACAAAATTAACTAATATATTCAATCTATGTAAGAGAAGGTCATGATCTTCGAACTTTAGACATTTAAATTAAGTATATGAGAAAATAGTGTTGTTAAGTAAACCAAGCTACTCGTGAATTCGAATCAACTCGTTAAGGCTCAAACTCAATCTGCTTGAATAGATAAGCGAGTTAAGGTCAAACTCGTTAAATACTTGATTTACTAACGAGTCAGCTCGAACTCGACTCATTAAGCTTGATATCTAAAAAAGTTATTTTAATTTCGATAGACTTGTTAAACTTGATTATGATTCAAGTAAAGCTCATTTTTGTGTTCGTCAATGTAATCAAGCTAAGCTCGTCTCGACAAGAGCCCGAACCAAACCGATTAAAACTTGGTATTTATTTAAATAAAACTTGTTAAAATATACTTAGAGTATATATTATCTCAGATTCATAGATGAAACTTGGTACACCTTGTATCGCTCCTGCTATTATAATTTATGATATATAGTTTCTGCTTTGTTAATGGCAACATTAGTTTGAGTAGTATGCTATGGCATGTTTTTGTTCACTGTATTAGTGTATTACACACTGGTACACCTTTGAACCGCCATTCTTCTAATAAGAAGTTTTTTAATGATAAAAAAAATCTATGAATCTAAGATCATTACATATGACAATAATAATGATGATGAAAACTTGGTAATTGACACGTGCAGTCCATCTATGAATCTGAGATCATTATGCAATAATGATGATGAAAACTTGAAAATTGGGTTGGACTAAAGAAACATGATTATTATTAATTATGGTAGTTTATATTCTTACTCTGTTTACAGGATTTTGATTAGATATACCGTACAAATCGAGACTAATTTTTGGTTAACTAAGTAAATTAAACTGGTGTCCTTAATCTAAGGCATGAAACAGTAAATGAAAAGTAGCTTATCATGGTTTCATTTTATTTGTCATAGATACAAAAGACAAAAACAAAAAAGACCATGTTTAATAAGTTTTAATTAAACACCATTACTTCATTTAATTATATGATACTTGAAGGAGACAATGTGAAGAAACTATAGCAGCAAAATGTTAATCAGTCACCATTACGCTTAGAAATTTATTCTTAATACCTAAATCTTGTATTCAGGATGACAGGATCTAACAAGTAATTCTCTCAATTAAAATAGAGGTGGAGCAATACAACAACATTCACATAAATTACTTGATACATTTGCAAGGCTGTAAAACTGCGACTAGGACTACTACACTACAAAAATCGTAAAAGATATAAGTTTAGCTATCATACCAGAGAGACCCAATCTAAAGATCTCAAAATGTCCAACGAACAACTGGTGCCACAATTAATACTAAGGTTTTTTCACCATGAAGTATTATGAAACAATTCCTAACTACAATTTTTAAGCTCGGTGGGCCATGATACGAAACACGATCAGATCTTTCTTAACCCAATAATTTAAGACAAATAACTCAATTAATTTGAATTGATATGCAATAATTGTTCGAGCCCCAACCCAGAATTTCAATTAAAAGCAACTAGCCATTCTTCACCTACCTACAACAACTCAGCAACCCACGGCAAAAAACAGAAAAGAAAGAAAACTTACCTTTCCTTACCTTTTCATACCAGCGGCTTTCCTTACCTTTTCATACCAGCGGCGGACGGCAGCGAACAGGAACAGACAGCGCGTCTCCAGTGGCGGATCTGCAGCGAAAGGTCAGTGGAGGACTGCGCACGATCGGTAGATCTTCAATACACAGCACAAATAAAATTAACGTGTGCCACCGCCGCTGGAATCGTACCACCTCTTTCCAGATTCGCCTCCGTTCCTTCGTGGAGCGCCGCCGTCTGAGCAAACATGGCAACAGAGAGTAGAGGGTTTGCAGAATAGACAGTGGACAGCAGATAATTATGCGCGCCAAGAAGACGGTTATTTCACAAATTAGCCCAAAAAAAAGCGGGTGATTTTGGTGTTTTGCCGGGTTTTTTTACTTTATACTATGAGCAACCCTGTAAATTAATTTATCTTAAAAATAAAAAACTGTAAATTAATTTCTTCTTGAATTAAAAAAAAAAGGCAAAATACAAAATTACTAAGTAAAATATTGTATTCCTCACGTATTAGATGTCTCCATAAAATTGTTAGTTCCAACATTTAACGTTTTCCTTTTTTGATTTATTGTATTCGTAGTCGCAAAATTTATATTTGTGTTGTGTATTGAAATTATTGTATTACAATTAGACACGATTATTAATGTTTTGAGGAATTTGGAGATTGAGATATCTATAAACTAACATACTTCGTTTTGTTGGTCTCGAATTATTGTACATTAATTTAGATCACTAAAAATTATGTGATAACAAAATTGACCAGTGAATCGACACTCAATGGGTGAACTGACAATAACGTATTTCGATTAGTTGGTCTCGTATCACCGTAAATAAACCTAAACCATTGGAAACCACTTTATAGTGAAATTGATCAGTGAATTAATGCGCAATCGGTGAACTAACACTTACATATTTCATTTCACTGGTCTCGTATCATCGTACAATAACTTAAATCACTGGAAACTATATTATAGAGTGAAATTGACTAGTCAACTGAAACTAATGTACTTCATTTAGTTGGTCTCGTAGAGTTATAACCTAAATTACTGTAAATCATATTATAGTGAATATGAACCAACACTAACATATTTCGCTTTGTTAGTCTTGTATCACCGTAAAGTGATCCTTCATTTAGTAGAAACAGTTAGACCTACAATAGACATGGATTTTGAGAGGACCATTCAACATCTCATGCTTTATCTCAATAGCTCATGTTGATTCTTTCAGGTCATGTTAATCACTTCTAAAATGTCTACAACTCGTACTAGTAACTTCATTGTAAGAGGCTGAACACTTTCATCTCTCAACTTACCCAAGCATTAATGGTAAGTTAGATGGTTCCTTGAAATGACATAATATACTATTCCATACATGTAAAAAAAAGAGGATAAATTCTATCAATTGGGTGTATAGATATACTTGAATTTTAATGTTTAATTTTTTCAATTTATTCTTTGACCAATATTTAATCTAATTTATTAAATTTTAATTTTAATTGTATATGTCCATCAAATTGCAACCAAGTATCACTAAAAACGAAATATATACATATCCAAATTAAAATAAACAATAATTATTTATATATAATTATGCAAAAGTATTATTTATTCTCGAAAGATTGTATTGTACACACACTCCTGCTGGACACAATTTAACCCTCATGTACCAATTACAAATATTTATACATGTGTTAATCCTTTTTTTTTTTAATAAAAACATTATATAATAAAAATATAAATTAACAAAAGAAAATTATAGCCATAAAATTGAGTGCCCTTCATTTTTAGTAAAAAAATTGGCTCTGTTATTTTCCTCCATTATTATCATCATAAATCAAATGTAAAAAAAAAAAAAACTATTTTCTAAGATAATTGGTCGTGTGACTTCATTGCTCCATTCCTCACATTTTCACAAGAAGCCATGTCCCCACCATTCCCCCCATAAATGACACGAAACGAAAATTTGGCTCCAGTTTTTCCCCCCATTATGATGAAAACCCTTTTTTACATATCGCAATTTCCCCTTTTTACGGTACTAAGAGTTGAAACAAAATGAAAAAGAAACCCTCTAAAAAAATCCCAATTTACATTGAAGGAAAACCGTTTCGCGCTTGATCGTGCTTGAGAAGAACAAGACCGATCGCGCCTGATCGTGATTAGAATATATCCTTCTGATTTCTTACTAATTTTCGGTTCGTGCATCGCGCGATTAAGGTTTAATACTCCATCTCCCGTTCTTATTTTTCATGTTGATGGCCTGATATGAAGCAAAAATAGAGAATAAGATTCCAAGTGAACCCGCTGTATACAAGTTTCTCTAGCCTGCTTTTCTGATTTCTAATTTCGACATCGGTGCTTGAATTTTGTGCATATGTTAATTGAATTGTAGTTTTAATGTTCTCTTATTTTTCATTTTGATAGGGGTTTTGTCTTATTTTGTTTATGATTGTGGGTCTTGTCTCTTGTGTTATTTTTCATTTTCATGGTGTTTTTAGTGAATCTTAAGCTGAAATTTAATGGAATCATACTACAAGGGCATGTTGGATTTGTTCTTCTTCCTATCTAAAGCAACATTCTATAGATAAACTCGTAAAAGAAAATCACAGAGAAATAATAAGACATTTAATGAATTATTTGAACGAAACTTATAAGTTTCATTTTCCTTAATTTAATTTAATAAATATAGTTACATTCATGATGTTATGGAAAAATTTCTTATAAATAAAAATTAGATGGAAGAATAACAAGTCCAAGAACATCACACACTTCTTGGTAGGTGCACCAAGAGAGTAAAAGAGCCTGCAAAGTTCAGATGATTGGTTTTGCAGCCATATAAGAAATATATTGTGAAAGAAACAGTCGTGGAGTGATGAAAATTTTACAACAAACTTTTCCTTTGAACATGCTAGCTCGGATTACCCATCAATTACGTGTCCTTCAAGCAATCTTGTCAACAGGCTATCTTCTTGTGGCATCAATAATTTAGATCAGTGTCGACTATTAGTCAACAAATGACACTATTATTACTTTTAGAACGATGGAGATAGAAAACTATTTATCTGTAGAAAGATACTTCCAAGTAATTGAGTGGTTTGTCCTTCATTTTAGCAGTTGATGAGATGTTGACTTTGTTTTCTTTTTCTCATAAATTAATTTGATTTCTGGATTAGCTGAAACTTGAAATATGGATGCTATGTTCTTGGTTGTAATATTTATTTGTTCTGGTTTGTTGCAGCTTTTCTTTGGCAGCTGATGAGGTTTAACATGCTAATTAGTCAATTGCAGAATTTACAAATGGATGGTCAGCCTGAATAGTCTTGTATTTCTGGGAAATGATCTCAACCTGAACTTTTCTAGCGGTATCAGTTGCACAACCAACAAGAATGAGAAATGATGTACCCGCGAATCCCCTGAAAGTCGTAAGGTGTGTGGCTTGTTCGATCACAGCAGGGCCAGCAGCAAGAATTGCCAAAATGCAGAACCCAAAACTGATATTCGGCTCAGAACCGTTTTGATAAAAAGAGTGGTACTTTTTCCAGGTCGGACAGGGGGGATGGAAGTGCCTTGCCTCTTCAACTGCTCGCTGACATCATCATGGTCCAATTGGAGAAAGGTGGAGTAGTAATTGAAGAGTGCTACCATCAAAATGTTTGTTGGCAAGTACAATGGACCCCAGGATTTAAACCTACAGCAGCCTTCTTCAGAAAATTGACACCAGTAAAGCGCGCAAGAGTTCCTGGAAGATGAAGTAGAGAAGATGATTGATTGGCATCACCTCGGAACTATTTACCTTAAAGGGTAAGTAAGCAGATTTTTTAGGGCCCCCCAGCTCCACTGTTATATCTTGATGCATAATTGAGCAGAATTTTTCTCCCTGCTTCCTGAACATATACAATGCTAAGGACAAGCAAGAAGAACGAAACAATGATGCCGATGAGCCCAACATAGTTACCATCTTGAAATGCTTCTGCAATTGTCCTCCCAAAAGATGCTGGCAAGTAGGAGATGATATTGGTAAAGATTAAAAGAGAGGTATCGTTTCCTAGTTTTAAGTCGGTAATTCTTTCTCCAATATAAGTTGTGAAAACTGATCCAAGAGTCAGTAAAATAATAGATAAGACGACCCACTCAGTACTGAAGTCATTGACATAAGGATGAAAATACAACACTTGCCCAATTGCCTGCACTGCTGCAAAGCCAACAGATGCATACCAAGTATACTGCATCAGTACTTTCTTTCTTCTAGCCTCACTTTCTCGTTTTTGGAGTTCTTGCAAGCTGATTTTTTTTTTGTATTGCAGGATAAGAGCCTTTCACGTGGATTGTTCTTTCTTGAGCTTCTCAAAGCTATTTAGCCACGAGTTGTTAACCGGAACCTTGTGACTAAGGTTGAAAGTGGTAATTTGCCCATTTTACTTTCATGGAAACTAATTTGATAATTAGTTTATGTTACTTTCTTCTTCTGATGTACGTAATATCCAAGTGACCAAAGCTCCTATAATTGATTTTTTTTAGATTTTTTGGCAGCAGAAATTTGAAACCACGGATGCGATATATTGAACTTGTAGTTCTGAAATGAAGTTACTCAGGTGTGCTGAACCACTTTGTCCTACAAAACAAAAAAATTGAATGTGTGAAGGCCCGACGTCATATAGTATGGTGAGTCTATTCAACTTTTTATCATTTTTGATAAGTTCTTGTTTATTCCATGTCCTGAATTCCTGATTTCATTGAGTTATCGTTTGTTATGTTTTCCTTTGGCCTTAGAAATCATATAAATATCCAATTCTTCATTTATTATTATTTTGACAGTATTGTTATGCAGCTATATATATCCAAGTGTGCTCCTATATGACAATTACTCAACCATCAACGATGATTGATACACTTACTCTTCTGTTACATTAAGTGGACTGTAAGCTTGAACTCGTAGATATCAAATATTACTGACTTAATTCATTTTATAATAATCTAACACAGTTTCAATGCAGTTGAAGATTACAAGGTAGGAAATCTATCTTCAAGTAGTAACTTACTCAAGTTGATGTATATTATAAAAACTTATTCTAAAGTAATATTGCTTGTTGATTGCTCACATTATTCCATTGCTTTTAAATCTAACTTGTTGAACTAGATCAAATCTTTATGTACTAGAGCTTTCATTTGTATCAAATATTCTGGCATACATAAAAGCCTTAGAGTGTATATATCAAGGGTGCATAATTTCCAACACCTTAGTTCTTTTGAGTTAACCGCCATTATGTTTTAATCACGGAGCTCTGATTGTTTCCGGATACATTTCGGGTTTCGTGTCTTAGTGAGTGTGTTGTACTTCAACTTTCTTGATAAGCTTCAAATAGGCCTGAGAAAGGATCTAAAACAGATCAGTTTCCTGCTGTAAAAAGACAGAATTTCTGCTGTCAAAAACAAGTTTTCTGCTGTTAAACGTCTATTTTGTGCTGTCAATAATCTGCTGTCAAAAACAGTTTTCTGCTATCTTTCAGGCGTTCTATATTAGTTGTGGTTGATGTTAAGTGGGTATATTACTATTTTTCTTGTTTCTTTCACTATATTTGTTATGCTTCTATCAATTTTTGTGGTTCACTTTGTGAATTTTTTTGTTATTCCCACATGTTGGTCCTTTTATTTGAACGGTGATTTAGAGATAACGTGGGTACTTTGTGAATATTTGATCCCAATGATTTGTATTGGTCAAATTTCAATTGTTTTGCTAAAAATCTTGCTCGATATCTTCATATCTGAGGTTAGTTTGAAGGGCATGTGCTTCTTAAAGAATCATTAAATTGTTAACTCGAAAGTATTAGGAAACTAGGCAAGATTTATGTGGATTAATACTTCATGAACTTTGACAAGGTGCATTATAATAGCTACTTTTCTGCTAATGCTACAGATTCTCACTGGCAAGATGACTCTATTATCTCAAGTCTTGCAAAGAAAGGAGAAACACTAGTTTTATATAGTTTAGTGGAGTATAGAGATGAGATAAATGTAATTGTCCCACTAGTAAGTATTCAAAGTCTTTAAATTCCATTCGTACTTCTGTTATATATTGTGTTGTTGATTCAACGCTTACCCCACCAGCTAATATTCAAACTCTTTTTTTTAGCTGAAGTGAACCATGAGATGATCAAGAACAGAGGACGCGGAAATGAAAAAAAAAGTGCAAGATCTTGTAGACTTCAATGAACCATGTGATCATGAAAGAGAGGATGGGAAAATGAAAAACGAAGTACAAGAACTTGTAGAGTAGTTATTAAATTAGTTTGTTTCAACAACCTATGTATTTTATAAATTTCTATATCTTGTGTTCATGTCAATGTATGCAATTTTAACTTTCTATTGATATGATTATTTTAGAGATTTGTTAATATATTTTATTTTTCTATGAATGTGATTATTTAAGTAGAGAATGATTTTATTTTGTTTTATAGTTATTTAAAAAATGTTACATAATTATTTAAAAATGTAGCATTATAAAAATTAAAAGAGTTACATAATTATTAAAAACATGTTACCTTATAAAATTAAAGGTGATAAGAGTGATACATTAGATTATTAAAGTGTTATAACTATTAGAGAAAATGTTGTCGTACATTTGAAAAGTGTTATCAAAATAGTGATACATTCAAATTAAAAAGTGATACAGTTAAAGTCAAATGTAATATTTTTAAAGTGTTAGCAACAAAGTGTAACACTTATTTACAAAATATTAATGATGTTACAATAGACTATTAAAATGTTACATTAGACTTTAGGTTGCATTGGCAAATACGACGCCCTTAAAAGTGTTATCTATTTGCTATGGTAACATTTTATAGCTATTAGATAACATTTTTTTGGTGTTTCCATATACAACTTATGTTGTAGTGATTGTATGATTTCATGAGAGTTTTAGTCTTAATTTGGTATGATTTCATGCTAGTTTAACTAATTTGCTCTTGATAGAGAGAAAGGTAGTGTTTTGCTATTTTTATAAGAAAAATGTAGATTTTAAAACAAGACAAAAAAACATGCAAAATTTGTGGTGGCAAATTTGCGACGTAATTGGCAAATCGGACGAAGTTTGCAAAATTTGCAACCATCGCAATTTGCGATGATTTTTTTAATTTATTTTTTGCAACAGATTTAGCGACGTTCTTTTTAATTTAATAGAAATCTTCAATTATTTCAAATTATGAACTCTTTTTAATTTAATAGAAATCTTCAATTATTTCAAATTATGAACAAACCCACACATGTCAAATCCTTATTGATAAGTAAAGTCCCAAAAACCTAACAAAATTAATCAAACGATGAACATAACAAGATACAACGCGCCAACCCCAAAAGGTCGATGAACTAGTTCTTTTTTATACCATTTTCTTTTGTAGTTATGGAGCATAACATGGTTCCTCAACCACCATTGAGGTGGAAGTGATCACTAACTTCCCAAAGAAATCAATACTACTAAAATTAATTTATTAATACTTAGAATTACTAGTTTTGCACTACATACTTGACATGTTTATTTAACTTGATTGATGTAATTCAATTAATGCCATGTTTTTTTATTTTAAATATTATATATGTGCAATTTATTCTATTTTCAAACTTATTTGTAAATAATAAATCATATATGAGATTTTAATTGAGTATAATATGTATACTATTCAATTATGAATATTGACTAAGGGTATATTGTTTCGGAGTTTATATGATTTTTTTTTTAGATTTTCAAAGTATGTAATTATTCAATTCGAATTTTCAAGTATTCAATATAGATTTTAAAAAATCTTTAGGTATTCAACTTTTTATGAATTTTAATACTCTATGAATTTTCGTTGGAAGACGAAAGGTCAGAAGAAAAAAACTTTTATTGTTCTTCTAACAAAGGTACTACACAAATCTTTTGTCCGCCCCTCTCCCCGTAGGTATAATAATAAATGGATTCAGATCAAGGGACGTTATTTATTGGAGGGATTTCATGGGAGACAAACGGCGACAAGCTGATGGATTATATTTAAGGCTATGGAGAAGTCCTACATGATGTGGTCATGAGAGATAAAATATCTGGAAACCCCAGAGGTTTTGAATTTGTTGTGTTTTCAGATCCCGCCATTCTTGATAGGGTTCTTCAGGAGAGGCATGTAATTGATGACCGTACGATAAGATTATTATTTTTATTATAATTAACACTCAATTTTCTTTAAAAAAAAGTGTATTTCACAATCCTGTCAAGTGTATAAAAATTCATATAAATCAATAAAAAAGTCAGTCAAACTCAATGGTTCAAGTGGGTTTGCTTTATTCTATCCGTTATTTTTACCTAACTATAGCTTTAATGACATGCGATCAATGATTCCCTAACAGACAAACAACGACGTGCAGTCATTGTGCCGCTGAATCTAGACAGTGTGTTCCAATGTACTGTGTACTCTCAACGTAGAACTGGTCAGTACCTTGTCATTACGATTTTTGGGTTTTGTTTTTGAAAGTTTTGTCATACCTATATGAAGTAATATATTCCTTTCTTTTCAAACCCTTTAGATAGCACCACATGGATGTGGACGAGCTACTAGGAATCGTTCTCAGGACCTTTCTGAAGAATCAATAGGACAACAACCCCCTAACATTACCTCCGGAGCCGATATGGCAAGAGAATTTTTCAACTCTCTCCAAACCTTTGTGCTGCAACAACAAACCCCACCACCCATTGTACCCATGCCTCACCCGCCTCCAAGAGCTAACGAATTTATCGAATAGTTTCAACGTATGCAACCACCCAAATTAAACTGGAAAGAGGTCCTATAGGAACTGAAGAGCCGGTCTAGAGCGAATCTATAAACATACGATTTTGACGGACGCACAAAAGGTCTCATGTGCGCAATTTCAACTTGTAGAAGATGCTGCTCAATGGTGGGAATCTTATGAGCGAATTTTGAATGCTGAAGAAAGGCAAGCTCTAACGTGGGAAGAATTCAAGAAGGCAATAATGGATAGGTATTTCCCGCAAGCTCTTTGCGATCAGAAGGAACAATAATTAGTTAACTTGCGACAAGGAACTCTCTTAGTGACAGAATACGAGAGGAGATTTAATCAGTTGTCACGATATGCTCCACATCTTGTGGAGATTGATGTGAAGAAAGCAAGAAGATTTGAACGGGGTTTGAGACCCGAGGTTGGAGGTATTGTAGCTGGGATAAAACTTATGAACTACAATGAGGTCTTCGACCGAGCGCTAATTATTTCCATAGGTATGGGATTAGAATTTAAGCCAATTCCGACGACAATATAAATGAACCGAAATTCGCAGCCCAACTTTAAAAGGAATCAAAACTCGCCTGTGGACGAAAATAAATTTTCCATTGAAGCTCGACCAAAGAACCAACGTCTATGTCCCAAGTGCAACAAGGGACACCGAGGAGAATGCTAGTTGGTCGAACCAACGACTATGTCCCAAGTGCAACAAGGGACACCGAGGAGAATGCTAGTTTGAGAAAGGAGTATGTTAAAACTGTCGTAGGCCGGGACACAAGATTGCGGAATGCCTTGAAAAACTATTTGAACGACCACCGTTGAGGATTGGTCAACTTGGTAACAACCAAATCACACTGCTACCAAGAACAAACGTTTTAGAGGGTTGTAGTGAATGCAATCCTCAAGGAAGATGACAAAATCGGCGCGTAATAAACCATGATAGGCATATTACTAGTACTCATTTTCACCTACATACATATTATCTTGCACTGAGGCTGTCTACTCTTATATTCGATAACATTTGGAAAAGTTTGAGAACTAAAGTATATATATGTAAACATTAAGTATGCATGTTTAATACGAGAATTGAGGATAATTTGAGAGACGAAAGAAAAATGTGTATATATATAAATATATAGGATTACATACATCGAATAAAATTTTATAATTTTACTAGAGAACATATTTATATATAGGGTAAATACAACTCGTATTGTTTATTGGATTTGAGGTATAAAATATTAGAACTAAATGTGGTTACTTTCTTAAACAGACTTTCGTAGTCAACAAATTTTTGTAGTCAAATTCAAACTTTTTATTTTCTAAAAGACTTTTGTAGTCAATAAAAATTTTATTTTAAAAGAGACTTTTGTAGTTAACAGACTTTTGTAGTCAAACAGACATTTGTAGTCAAACAGACTTTTGTAGACAACAAATTTTTGTAGTCAAACAGACTTTTGTAGACAACCAGCGAAATGTTTAGCACCAAAGGAATGTACGATATTCTGGTTGAGCATGCGAACCCAGTTCAAACAGCGCCATTAACTGGTCGAAAATTTGGTGGAAATGTATCCTGGAAAGTACTACACAAAAGAGGCATCAACCCGGGCCTCAATACTATATGTAACCGCTGCAATTTGGCGCCAGAAACAGTGAGACACCTCTTCATTTCATGTCCCCTGACTTTGTTGCTATGGGATGACATATGCAAGTGGGTGAGCAGGCCAGCATTATATTCAAACTCTATAGTGGAGCAGGACATTGCATGAAAGAACCAAAAGCTTCTAGACGGAAGGTACTAAACCTTATATAGCGGTTGATGTGCCAAAATTTGCACGAGAGGATTGAGTGTCCTCTGAATTAGATATCCTGCTCTTCGAACACGTACAATCACTCCAAATAAGCTGCCTTCACTCGAAATCTTCAAGAACCTACAAAGAACACGCCGGAGGGGAGTCCGGCATGGACACTCCGATGCCTAAGTCAGTATAGGGCTTATCAATATCTCACAATGATCTCGAGATCCTTGATTTATCAAACAAGTTCTCAAAGAATATCCGAAAGGCCTTTTGTTTCAGTATATCAAGTTTTGTAAAGTAAGAATGTCTAACCTGGAAATCTCCTTCGGTTTACCTTTTTATAGAGGCTTCCTCATAGGGAGCCGTTAGAGCCTCCCCTTATCTCGGAGCTGCCTCTTGGACCCAGCCTGGGTAGGTTGACAAGGTCTTCCATTCCTCCACTTCCGGAAAGACTGGGGCCACTCTACCTAGTGGACTCTTTCCACTACAATGAAGGAGAGAAGAATCTTTCTTTGGTCAATCTTAGTCCGATTCTTGCGGAGTTCTCCTATATTCTTGGTCTACCAATTCATATCAAGACTAAGTCTTCCTGATGTTTCTCTCCGGGTGGAGCTCCCTCCGGAGGGACTTCCAGGAGAGATTCTTTATCCAGAGAGTATTCCATAATCCAATACTTCCACTTTTATCCTATCCTCCATACACGTGTCGACTTCTTATCGGATGACATTTTTAGGCCGCATCATCTACTCCCCCCTAATCTCGTAAAAGGGGTATATCTTTTGTGAGAGTAGAAAATTCCAGTGAGCCTAGTACAGAGGCGTTTCTGGAGAGACGTGTATTATTCTTGCTTCGGAGAGGAATTTCAAAAGTGCTCCCCTTCGGAGATTTTTCTGCCTTGGCCACCTATAATTTGGCAATGGCCTGACTCTTGGCTTCATAACCTTCAAAGAGTTTTTTCAAGAAATTTAGGGAATCTTTCCCCCTTTCAAGGAATCACTGATTCGGGTGGAATTTACACAATTTTGAGGCACATGTGAAGCATGTTTTGATGTGGATTTCATTGATTTATGCATTGATTATGATTGTTTGAGCCAAAATGAGAGAAAGGTTGTGTTTTGTTGATTTTGTAGGTAAAACGATGGAATTTAGAGCAAACCACAGACCACAAGTGATCGGACTGGAAAGAGGAGTGCACGGTTGGATTCGTCTCGGAAAACGGAGTGGATTAGCCGAAGGAATCAAGTCAATCCGACACCCGAGGCGAAAGTTATGCACGAAACGAGAAGAGGCCGAAATTGAGGAACAAGGCAACTCGGCCGAGTGAGTTTACTCGGCCGAATCTGCGAGTTGCAAGTTTACTGCGCACTCGGCCGAGTGAGCTTACTCGGCCGAGTAAGAGAGAAAGCAGCTGCTACAAATTTCCAGTAATTAAGGTTTGGGCCTTAGGCCCATTGAATTAATTGGAATTGGGCCAGCATTTTTCAGCCCATGATTTATCTATTTTTGGCGTGAGGGATAGCAAGCAAAAAGGATGGGCAACGAAATTAAGTGGATGGGCCAATTTCATTTAATTTTTGGGCCCATTTGTTTTGATTAAAACTTGAAGCCCAGGTTATATATATTTCGGCCAATACACAGCGAAAGAGAGGGAAGTGAATTGGGGGAAGAAAGCAGGAGCTGCGATTCTGCACACACTCACACCTAGTGGAAGGTGTTTCTTCCATTGGAGCTTCAAATGGTGGATTAGCTTGGAAATTTCACACTCCATCACCTACACTATCTAAGCTTTCTCTATCCTTTTATTAATTTTAGTTATTTATCTTTTTATTGTATTTGAGATTGTGTAAAACACTTTGTGGTTCTAAGGCATTGTAAGACTTGGATTGATGTTTATGAGTAATTTCTTGCTTTAATTGGGGTTTATCTCGTATTTGCATATTCAATTATTCATTGTAAAGCATGTTGTTAGTGGCCATAATGATTTGCTTGATTTATTGTTAATTGGGGTAGTATCGGGAGATCTATTCTATTTAATCGTATGCGAATATGCAACCCGGCATTATTATGATCTCGGGAGAGGATTAATTATCGGAGAGGGAATCAAATGATCTTAGGAGCTATTTTAGATGGTGTAATGTTTGTGATGTAGACATACGAGCTTATATTACATTGCGTCTTTGGATTAGTTTGTATCGGGAGATCGATTAATTCTTCTTGTGTGATCACCTTATATGGGATAACCTTAATGGCCATTTAAACTAGATAACTCTTATAAACGGACGTCTAAGAACTACAATTGCCTTGGAACCCACCTTTTCTCTTTGAGTTGCATTCGTTTTACGTTCATTTTACTTGTTTGCTTGGTATTTGATCGATTTCGTCTTTGCTCTTTATTACTTATTTGTGACACTTGTTAGGTAATATTAGAGTAATTCACACCACTCAAATTATCGATCACGTCTATTTAGAATTCGACTAGCAAAATACATTTTTACGCTTAACCTCCCTGTGGGATCGACCTCGTGCTTATCACGCTACGATAGACACCGTATACTTGCGGTTGTTTATTTAGTGTTGCATAACACGTGAATCAAGTTTATGGCGCCGTTGCCGGGGAGGTTTTTATAAGCTCTAGAGTGTAGGCTAAGAGGGTTTTAGTTTAGACATTTACTTGCTTTCTTTATTTGCAAAAATCCAAAAATATTTGTGTGTTTTACTTTGATTCCACTTGCGATTCTTACTTTCTTTTGAACTTTTGTCTAGACATGGCATATGATCACCCGAGCTAGGAGAAGATTTGAAGGTCAATGTTGTGAAAGAGGATCCCCAAGTGGAAGAGCATGAGTTGAAGATGGGAAAGAAGGCCAAGTTTGGGGGAGATTTTTTTTTTTTTTTTAAAAACTCCCCCAAATCAAGAACAAGGATGACAAGGGGGTGACTTGATATTCCCCTCAAGGAAGAACCGTCCGGCATAGGACGTTAAAAATAGCGCTTCTTGGGAGGCAACCCAAGGTTTTATTGCTTTCATGTTTTTATTGCTTTAGTAGTTTTGATAGCTTGGTTTATTTTGTAGGTATGGATGAAGAGTACTATGGATATCACATCTTGAAGAATGGAGAAGAAAGCAAAACCAACTTTGGAGAGAGGAAGCAAGTGTTGCAATGGTGATCTTTGAAGAAGCATTGGATGTGCAAGGAGGGAGGTAACAACTTGTAGCCCCAAACTTAGAATTTATACATAGTAAAATTCTAAGTTTGGGGGAGTTATTTTTCTTTTCTTTATTTTTCTACTAGTTGTTACCCTTGCACCGGTTCATCATTTTACTTGTGTCACATTTTGCACCGGCGCACACTTGGTTTTCACATGTTTATATTGGTTAAGTTGGTTTTGATCATATGTTGGGTAGTAGACATTTGGTGAAATGTGAGCATGAATAGTCATTGGAATCCATTGTTGAGTAGTTGTGGTGATGTCTATTTGCTTTGAATGTATGCATGATTGGTGTTGGAATATGGTATCATGTTGTGTTCATATTTGTGAGCTTTGATAGCATGGATGCATGATGTGTTGTTGTTTGGGAACATTTGATGAATGTGAGAGTCCTATTGAATAAACCGGTGAGAATTGAGCCTTAAATCGAGCATGTAATCCGGTTTAGTTCATTTGAGAGTGGACTATGTTATTGCTAGTAATCCTAGAACTTGCCTAAGTTCTTGTTTGGAAAGCATGATTGTGTGAGATGATGTGATGTGATATAGGCCATCTTGTTCTAAAAGAGTCACTTAGCCAAAATTTCCCAAAACCGAAGTAATTTTCCGTAGTTAGCCCCTTGAGCTTAATTCCTCATTTTCTTGGCAAACTACAATGTTAACCACTTAGCCTTTTTGAGCCTTTGATACCTACATCTAGTGGAGGATAAAAGACAAAGTGGAAAAACATGTGCTTGAATGAATATCTTTGGTGAAAGGAGAAAGTGGAAAAGTTGAAAGAAAAAGAGAAAGATGAAAAGAAAATCAAGGGAAAAGAAAAGAGGGACAAAGAGCCCCAAAAGCTTGAAAAGAAAAAAAGTGTTCAATGGTTTTGTGGTGTAGAATGTGCTTAAAAGAGAACAAATAAATTGTGGAAGTTAGAGTTTTTGAGTTGCAATCCGCGCAATTGTAACTTTATCTTGAGAAGTTTTTGAGATGTGTCTATGCGTCTTTATCTCTCGCTCCCCACTAGTTTATAAGTTACTTCATCCAAATTTACCCTACCTTAACCAAAGAGCCAATGTTACATCCTTGATTAAGTCCTATTGATCACATTGTTGAGCATTTGAGTGTGGTGAAAAGTAGAAGTTGGGCAAGCATATGGTGATTGCATAGCATAACTTGGTTGATGAGTGCATTAATATCCTCAATTTGTTTGTGTGTTTGAGAGAAACACTATATCATGTGAGTAGAGGACTTGAGCATTTGGATTGTGTTTCCCATTCACAATGTGTTGTGTGTTTGTGCATTCTTTGATCCATGAGTGTGAATTGCAATAATGAGCTTATTACCTTCATTGAGAAATGCACTTTGAGAAAGAGATATCATTACATCATACTTTGCATGTGTGAATTGCATTGAATATTCCATTGTGATCATTCCACCCTCATTGCTTTAAGTGCTTAGTTGTTTGAGGACAAACAACATTTTAAGTTTGGGGGAGTTTGATTCGGGTGGAATTTACACGTTTTAGAGGCACATGTGAAGCGTGTTTTGATGTGGATTTCATTGATTTATGCATTGATTATGATTGTTTTAGCCAAAATGAGAGAAAGGTTGTGTTTTGTCGATTTTATAGGAAATACGATGGAATTTAGAGCAAAACAGCAACCATACTTTACTGGATCAAGAAGATGAGTGCACCGTTGGATTCGTCTCGAAAAACGGAGTGGAATAGCCAAAAGAATCGAGTCAATCCGACACCAGAGGCGAAAGATATGCACGAAACGAGGAAGAGGTGGAAATCAAGAGGGAGCACGGCCGAGCTCATGGCTCGGCCGAGCCATTTTCAGGCCACGGACGTGCACCACGCTCGAAGAAACGCAGCTCGATACAGCGATTTTGGCCAACTCAAGGGCACGGCCGAGAACACAGCTCGGCCGAGCACCCCAGCCCAGCTTTGTCCGCACACCACGGCCGAGCTCGATCCTCCCCTGCTCCACACGCCTCGGCCGAGACAAGGCCACGGTCGAGCTCCACCCATGCCCAACTTCAATTTCGGTGCCATCTTCATAATTTGGCCATTTTTTAGGGACCAACTTGCAAATTGTCCATCCAAACCCTACCCCAACACTATATAAACCCTCTTTCTTGAAACCCAAGACATCCTCCCCCAATTTCTCAATTCCCACACATAGTTACACATATTTGGAGGTGTTTTGGCCATATCTTCTTCATCTCTCCACCAATCCATGCAAGAGAGGAGGCATTAGCTTGGGAATTCCATTCCCTACCACATTCTAGACTAAGCTTTCTCTTTTCCTTTCTTTTTATTTAGTTATTTCATTTGGATTTTGTAATTTGAACACTTGTGGTTCTAAGGCATTGTAGAGATTTGGATTGATGTTTATGAGTAATTTCTTGCTTTAATTGGTGTTTATTTCTTATTTGCATATTCAATTATCCATTGCAAAGCATGTTGTTAGTGGCCATAATGATTTGCTTGATTCATTGTTAATTGGGGTAGTATCGAGAGATTTATTCCATTTAATCGTATGCGAATGTGCAACCCGGTATTATTATGATCTCGAGAGAGGATTAATTATCGAAGAGGGAATCGAATGATCTTAGGAGCTATTTTAGATGGTGTAATGTTTGTGATGTAGACATACGAGCTTATATTACATTGCGTCTTTGGATTAATTTGTATCGAGAGATCGATTAGTTCTTCTTGTGTGATCACCCTATTTGAGATAACCTTAATGGCCATTTAAACGAGATAACTCTTATAAACGGACGTCTAAATACTACAATTGCCTTGGAACCCACTTTTCCTTCTTTGCGTTTTTATCCATTTTACCTTCGTTTTCTTGATTTGCATGTTATTTGATCGATTTCGTCATTACTCTTTCGTTGTTTATTTGTGACACATTGTTAGACAATCTTAGGAGTACTTCAACTTTCAAAATTTTGATCACGTCTACTTAGAATTCAACTAGCAAACTACCACTTTTACGCTTAACCTTCTCGTGGGATCGACCTCGTGCTTATCACGCTACAATAGATGCCGTACACTTGCGGTTGTTTATTTAGTGTTGCATAACACGTGTATCAAGTTAGAGTTTTTGAGTTGCAATCCGCGGAGTTGTAACTTTATCTTGAGAAGTTTTTGAGATGTGTCTATGCGTCTTTATCTCTCGCTCTCCACTAGTTTATGAGTCACTTCATCCAAATTTACCCCACCTTAACCAAAGAGCCAATGTTACATCCTTGATTAAATCCTATTGATCACATTGTTGAGCATTTGAGTGTGTGTAGAAAGTAGAAGTTGGGCAAGCATATGGTGATTACATAGCATGGCTTGGTTGATGAGTGCATTAATATCCTTAATTTGTTTGTGTGTTTGAGAGAAACACTCCATCATGTGAGTAGAGGACTTGAGCATTTGGATTATGTTTCCCATTCACAATGTGTTGTGTGTTTATGTATTCTTTGATCCATGAGTGTGATTTGCAATAATGAGCCTATGACCTTCATTGAGAAATGCACTTTGAGAAAGAGATATCATTGCATCTTACTTTGATACACTTTGTGGTTCTAAGGCATTGTAAGACTTGGATTGATGTTTATGAGTAATTTCTTGCTTTAATTGGTGTTTATCTCGTATTTGCATATTCAATTATTCATTGTAAAGCATGTTGTTAGTGGCCATAATGATTTGCTTGATTTATTGTTAATTGGGGTAGTATCGGGAGATCTATTCTATTTAATCGTATGCGAATATGCAACCCGATATTATTATGATCTCGGGAGAGGATTAATTATCGGAGAGGGAATCAAATGATCTTAGGAGCTATTTTAGATGGTGTAATGTTTGTGATGTAGACATACGAGCTTATATTACATTGCGTCTTTGGATTAGTTTGTATCGGGAGATCGATTAATTCTTCTTGTGTGATCACCTTATATGGGATAACCTTAATGGCCATTTAAACTAGATAACTCTTATAAACGGACGTCTAAGAACTACAATTGCCTTGGAACCCACCTTTTCTCTTTGAGTTACATTCGTTTTACGTTCATTTTACTTGTTTGCTTGGTATTTGATCGATTTCGTCTTTGCTCTTTATTACTTATTTGTGACACTTGTTAGGTAATATTAGAGTAATTCACACCACTCAAATTATCGATCACGTCTATTTAGAATTCGACTAGCAAAATACATTTTTACGCTTAACCTCCCTGTGGGATCGACCTCGTGCTTATCACGCTACGATAGACACCGTATACTTGCAGTTGTTTATTTAGTGTTGCATAACACGTGTATCAATCACCTCTGGTTTCAGGTGGCTCGAGGAGGTTTTCCTTGACTTTTAGCGAAATTTTGGTTTTCTAAGTACCCATCTTGGGTCTTAGTTATGGGGAGATGCTCCCCAGTTCTCCTTGGCCTCTGAGCCTCTACTTGTCTCTCACTTTCGTTTAAAAGATTTTGATTCATAAAACCTTTCTTTTCATTGATTAATCCTTTTGGGTTTCCATCAGGGTGAGGACTCTCTGGAGCTCCTCGGCCCCTAGGCCTCTGAGTGTTTCTCACTCTCATTCTTAAAAGATTTTGATTCATAAAATCTTCTCATTTCATTGACTAACCCTTTTGGGTTCCAAGCATGGTGAGGGCTCTCTGGAGCTCCTCGGCCTCTAGGCCTCTGAGTGTTTCTCACTCTCATTCTTAAAAGATTTTGATTCATAAAATCTTCTCATTTCATTGACTAACCCTTTTGGGTTCCAAGTAAGATGAGGGCTATCTGGAGCACCTCGGCCTCTAGGCCTCTGAGTGTTTCTCACTCTTATTCTTAAAAGATTTTGATTCATAAAATCTTCTCATTTCAGTAACCCACTTGGGTCTCAAGTAAGATGAGGGCTCTCTGGAGCACCTCGGCCTCTAGGCCTCTGAGTGTTTCTCACTCTTATTCTTAAAAGATTTTGATTCATAAAATCTTCTCATTTCAGTAACCCACTTGGGTCTCAAGTAAGATGAGGGCTCTCTGGAGCACCTCGGCCTCTAGGCCTCTGAGTGTTTCTCACTCTTATTCTTAAAAGATTTTGATTCATAAAATCTTCTCATTTCATTGATTAACCCTTTTGGGTTTCAAGCATGGTGAGGGCTCTCTGGAGCTCCTCGGCCTCTAGGCCTCTGAGTGTTTCTCACTCTCATTCTTAAAAGATTTTGATTCATAAAATCTTCTCACTTCATTGATTAACCCTTTTGGGTTTCAAGTAAGATGAGGGCTCTCTGGAGCACCTCGGCCTCTAGGCCTCTGAGTGTTTCTCACTCTTATTCTTAAAAGATTTTGATTCATAAAATCTTCTCACTTCATTGATTAACCCTTTTGGGTTTCAAGCATGGTGAGGGCTCTCTGGAGCTCCTCGGCCTCTAGGCCTCTTAGTGTTTCTCACTCTCATTCTTAAAAGATTTTGATTCATAAAATCTTCTCATTTCATTGATTAACCCTTTTGGGTTTCAAGCATGGTGAGGGCTCTCTGGAGCTCCTCGGCCTCTAGGCCTCTGAGTGTCTCTCACTCTCAATTCAAGGTGTTGATCATATCAAGACCCTTCAAGTTCAAGTAATCCGCTTGGATTTAGAGTAGGGTGAGGAACTTTCTAGCTTCCCTCGGCCTCGTGGCCTTTAAATATTTTTCACTTTTGTATTCTCATATCTCATATATGCTCAGTGATCTAAAGATCCTTCATCATTTCATCACTCCTAATTTTCAATCTTAGTCATCCGGCTACTCAGGGTGGTTAGCCGTCACGCGTTTCAGAATGCTCAAAGTATGCTTATGAATCATATCTTAAATTGTTAGGAAATATGTGCTCATACAAATTTCCAAGAATCTCCAAATGTTTTCCTCACATCTTATAAAGTAAAAAGGTAAAATATACACTTTTCACTTACGTGGCTTCATATCAGCATCTCGGAGGTAGTAGGCCTAGACCCTTCATCACCCCCCTTAAGCATCGAAGTGTAAAGCATTTGCAAGGTCCGTCATCATGCTCGTCTCCGAATATCGCATCTCAACACCCTAGATGATCTTACTCACTTAATAGATCGACTCTTGGGTATATCCTTCTTTACAGTAGCCTTGTAGCCCTCATGACTACCTGCTCCTCCTTCATGGGTTTCTTTTATCACGTAATCTCCTTCGGGAGAAATCTTAGATAAGGATGGGTCAACGATCGTTTGTATAATTGGCCACCCAAGATGTAGTATCTTAACCGCAAAGCTCGAGCTTCTCCAGAAGCTGCAGGGGCTGGTCCTTTATTCAGCTCTTCTCAACTTTTGAATATCAAATTTCAGCACCCTGGGGAGAGTTTGGTCAACTTCAGCAGCTGGGCTCGGTGGAGCTTCAACTCCTCAAATGTTTTTTGATATTATTCATCCCACTCGAATCTGGATCATTTGCTTAAGATCCTCTTTGAAGTTCTTCTCGTGTTTGGTTCTCAAGCCCCGAACACTCATGTTTATTCCATAATCATCTAGATCATGCCCCGTTTCGGGACCTGGGAAGGCTGGTTCTCAGTTTCTGCTCGAGGCTCTCTCCTCTTGTCCTCGGGTTTCTCGAATTTTTTAGCATTTAATTCCTTAATAAATATTTGGTGGTCCACTTGGATCTCGAGTAGTGTGAGGTAATTCTATTTTCCCTCAACTCATGATTCTAGTAGGAAACTCAATCCACCACATTTGAGCTTATTCGGGTATTCTCTCCCGGTTTGGATAAACTCACTTTTTGACATTCAATCAGTTTACCCAGAAGCCTTTCAGGACCTGGACAAGCTTAATCTGAAATCTGAAGTCACATCTAGAATATCGAGGCATGTCAATCATACAAAATTCAGAGATAAGTATGGATTCTAGAGCATATAGTAACCACATAAACTCAACATGCTACTCATGCTCTCTAGTATCTCAAGTCAATCTTCAAATTTTAACATCACATCTAGAGCGTCTAGACATAATAATCATGTAAAAGTAGGAGGGTCGTACTTGATTTAGGGAAAACAAAGTATGATACGCATATTAATCTCATAATGACATACTTATAACAATATCGAATCAACGAATATCATAGCTTATTCATGTTACACTCATCATGACATACTCATTATAAAATCGAGTTAGCATAAAATATCTAACCTTTTTTAGCTTTATCAAATTTTGCACTAACCGGTGGTATCGATATACTCGTTATTTGGGGGTCAGCACCATAGCAGACTAAGTATCATAATCCAGCTACTCTTTTGGTTCTCCATAGTTCTCTGCTCTTTCGGGCTCCTCCAGGACCTCTAGGTTCTCCAGGTTTACTTGTATATCAATCCCGAATTGATTCTGTAAAGATACACAAAAAAAGGGGCCTCCAACACAGGCTCTCAAGTGCTCAGATAAGCTTCATAAGCCTCAATTATATAATCTAAATATGAAATAAGGGAATTTCAGATCTGGATGATCTCCAGCAGCCTCCAAGACCTCTGTAGGTTCCAATCTCAGTTGGGTATATTTTTAAAACCTCCCTCGAGGCCCAGATCGGTATCCTCCCGCAGCATTGCGGTTTCCTGTTCCTCCAGAGTTTCGGGGAGCTTCTGGGCTGGACCTCCCTGCTGTAGATTCTCTCTTCCTCTCTCCACTAGCTGGTTTCACCTCCAGCCTCTTGGATTGCCTCACCTCTTCGAAGGTGAGATATTTTTCGGCTCTGAAGATTCTCAAATTCTCTACCCGCTTCAGGTAATCCATCATCCTCTCACCCACTCTAGTTTTCGGACTTATCATTTTGTCTGTTTAGGGCTATTGGCCTTAATCTCAAGGACCTAAATAGGCTCAATCTTCACTTTCCATTTCTGAGTTTATCCCGAAATCCTCTAGGACTTGGATAGACCGAATATATAATCTGAAATCTTCTGAACCTACCCAGAGATCCTCCAGAACCTGGATAGGCTCGGTCTGTAATATGAAATTATATCTAAAATATGGAAACATGTTAATCGTGTGCAATAAAAACAATAATTACGTTAGTCTTTGCTCCCAAAATCATAATCATCATCAACGTCTAATCATTAATTCTACCACATGAAGTAATCACAAGACTCAACATGTGAGTTGCTTACCCATGCTTCTACACTTTCAAGTAATTCTCAATTCTAAGATCGTTTCTAGAGTATCAATCACGTAAGCTTAGGAGAATCATGCTTAATTCAATGGAAAAATTTGTGTCATATATGTCAATATCATTAAAATATGCTCATAGCAATATTAAATTATTATAAAAGATCTAATACTTTAGGCTCTATCAAACACATGTACTAACCTGTAGTACCGATGCATTTATCATATCTCTGCCTTGTACTCTCGCGTTTAGATTTTGGACCTCGAGGCACTAAATACTCTTCCTCATACCTCCAAGTTTTTATTATGGACCTCGGGGTCCTGAATACTCTACTGCTCGTGGAGGGGTACAAATGTTGTCATCCCCTGCAGTGGCTGGAGGTATCTCCTTGCCAGGTCCACTCCCGAGGGCTCGAACACTCTGTTTCCTTTCATGTTCCTTCCGCTTCTGCCCTCGAGGGCCCTCCAGTACTTCGGCAGGTTCGATTCTCAAGGGTGTGTACTTCTCAAACCTCCCACGAGGACCTGACCGGGAACCTCCAGATAGATTGCTGTCTCTTGTTGAGCTGGAAGGCCGAGGGATCTCTGGGCTGGAACGTCTGGAGGGGCCCTCTTTTCTTCTTTCTCGGTCCTGTGGCCTAGTCTCCAATCTCTTGGATTTTCGAACCTCCTCCAGGGTGAGGTACTTCTCTGCTCTATGTAGCAGCTCATCAAAGTTCTTAACTGGCTTCTTAGCTAAGGAGGAGAAGAAGTCTCCATCCCGTAATCTGTTAGTAAGAGCGTTGATCTTCACCTCCGGAGAAGCTGTAGGGACCTCCAGAGCGGCTTGATTGAATCTCCGGAGAAAATCTCTTAAACTCTCGTTCTCCCCTGAATTCCTCCCATGATCGGATTGTATTGGGTTCCAATTGAGTGAACCATTGCTGCGCTGCTTTTGCCAGGGTGGTCAGGAACACCCTGCACTTAATTCCTTCTCCGTAGCGGTGTAATAATACCGCATTCTCAAACCTTACTAGGTGTTCATACGGGTCCGTCGTGCCGTCGTATTCAAAATTGAGGGGCTTGGAATTGAATGGCAGTTCATCCTGTAGTATGCTAGGAGAGAACTGACATCCGGAGACATACGCGGATCTACTTGCTCGATTGTTCATCTGTCTCCTCATATCCTTCATCTCCTTCTGCAGAGCCTGTAGCTGGTCGCTAACTGGCCCTTCGTAGGTATCATCAGTGCTTTCTTCTGCTTCAGGGAGTTCTGTCCCTCGGGGTGCCAAATCTGCATTCCTTCTTGTATTCCGAGGAGGAAAGCTTATTTCCGCTCGGGAGGGCACCTTATCGTCTTCTTCTGCCCACATCCCCATTTCTTTGGACAGCACTTGGGAGGTTCCAGGTGCCTCTTCCTGGGGTCTCGGGGTAGGTATCTCCAGATTCCCTGGTGCAGCTCTGGGAACTCGATCTCTTTGAGCCGCGAAGGCTCTCTCTACAGCTTGCTTGATGAGGATGTTCAATTGATCGGGAGAGATCAGGAGTGGTCCTGATTCTGGAATGTCCTCTCGTTGGGGATCTGTGGTCCGGAACTCTGGGGCCTCAACGTTCCCTGTTGTCCCTTCTTCGATTGGGAGGGGATGATTTTCCTCTCCCAAGCCTGTATTAGGCGTCACTGGCGGATTTACTCCAGAAGGGGTATGAACTGGATCTTTTCCCCGACCTCCCTTTGACGTAGGGTCATTCGGCAAAGGAGGATTTTCCCCTGCGAGGGGTCTCTTTCCCGAAGTGGATGTGTTATTTCTGCCACCCATTTGCTCGAACAGGTAGAAATTCGTGAGAAAATCTTTCAACTCTTTCCCACAGACGGCGCCAGTTGATGTGCCAAAATTTGCACGAGAGGATTGAGTGTCCTCTGATTTAGATATCCTGCTCTTCGAACACGTACAATCACTCCAAATAAGCTGCCTTCACTCGAAATCTTCAAGAACCTGCAAAGAACACGCCGGAGGGGAGTCCGGCGTGGACACTCCGATGCCTAAGTCAGTATAGGGCTTATCAATATCTCACAAGGATCTCGAGATCCTTGATTTATCAAACAAGTTCTCAAAGAATATCCGAAAGGCCTTTTGTTTCAGTATATCAAGTTTTGTAAAGTAAGAATGTCTAACCTGGAAATCTCCTTCGGTTTACCTTTTTATAGAGGCTTCCTCATAGGGAGCCGTTAGAGCCTCTCCTTATCTCGGAGCTGCCTCTTGGACCCAGCCTGGGTAGGTTGACAAGGTCTTCCATTCCTCCACTTCCGGAAAGACCGGGGCCACTCTCCCTAGTGGACTCTTTCCACTACAATGAAGGAGAGAATAATATTTCTTTGGTCAATCTTAGTCCGATTCTTGCGGAGTTCTCCTATATTCTCGG
The DNA here is from genome assembly GCA_963675135.1 of Galeopsis tetrahit. Lineage (NCBI taxonomy): Eukaryota > Viridiplantae > Streptophyta > Magnoliopsida > Lamiales > Lamiaceae > Galeopsis > Galeopsis tetrahit. The sequence goes on from OY776127.1 coordinate 65,323,476, forward strand.
TCTACCAATTCATATCAAGACTAAGTCTTCCTGATGTTTCTCTCCGGGTGGAGCTCCCTCCGGAGGGACTTCCAGGAGAGATTCTTTATCCAGAGAGTATTCCATAATCCAATACTTCCACTTTTATCCTATCCTCCATACACATGTCGACTTCTTATCGGATGACATTTTTAGGCCGCATCAGCGGTGCTTCATCTGGAAGATATGAAACAGCCGCAATGATCGTTGTTTTAATGAGAAGACATACTCAGCGGAGGAAATATCGGATAATATCAATACAGTTCGTGAAAATGTCTCAAAACAAATAAATTAGTTAGCTCTTCACTTCACGACTGGAAACTTGCTCCATGAATGTGTATAATTTATGGATATATTTCAATATGAAATTACACGACTTAGGATTTTTGAACAAAATGTGACGGAATTTGAGTACCCCATGTACTCATTTTAGTTAAATCAAGTATCATCTTTACTTCTTAAAAAAAACACCGTGAGCATCAAATTGTCATTTCTCTTCTCTAATATATGAGCCTCATCCAATTAAGTATTATTATATTATTTACTATTACTAGTATTGTACGTTGTTATAAATATAGTATTGTTAATATTAGTAGTACTATTTTTATCTATATGCAAATTATCATTTAATAAGGTTTTCAAATTGTTCTAAATCTTATAAGTTGAATCTTTCTTTCATTAAAGTCATTTAATTCAAATGTTTATATATATTTAAATATTTTATTTTATATGTTGCTCCTTTTTAAATGGTTAAATGAAGTGCGCGTTTAAATTATTAATGAATCGTTTCATAAATTGTTATTACTTGTTAAAACGCATCAATTGATATATGTTAATGAGTCGTTTCATAAATTGTTATTACTTGTTATTAATGAGTCGTTTCACTAAATTTATTATTGTAATATTACTTGTCACACGTGATTATAAGATTTATATATGAAAGAAAACTATTGAGTAAATTATGAAACAAGAATTCTGATAATAATTAAATATTTAAGAAAACGTGTTAGGCGAAGTGCGGTCTAATCGGAGCTCGGACGGCCTTTCCTATGTTACGTTTGCCAAAAATTTGAATTTGAAGGACATAAATTGAATTCGGCATTAATAACGTAAATTGATATGAAATGGACACAAAAATATTTTATAGTTGTCAGGATTTAAATTTTATTTATATAAATATTTAAGGTTAACTCAATTATTATTGAGTAAAGACACATTCTTTAGCATAATCTTCTCTTCACCTTGAACTTCATACTTTGCAGTAGGTGTTTGAGCAAGCATTTCTGCAGCTCGACATTTGATCTGCATCACGACAAATATAAAATCATCTTCTCAGTCTTCCTCTTCAAAATATACACATATTTTTCATTAATTTTATTCTTTCAGTTGCTTTTTTTTTTTTTTTACTTTATTCATAAAAGTTAACAAAAGTACCTCTCAAAACTCTACTCATTACACATTTTTTTAAAAAGTATGCAATTTCAATGGTGCAAATTCACTTGAGACGGAGGGAGTAAAATACTTCAACACTATCTATGTAAGAAGGATATAATAAAAGTCAAAATAATACTATGATTTATAAAAAAAAAATTTAATTAATTACCTGGTGAAGCTTTGGAGCATTTGTCATGAGTGCAACCAAGATTGCAGTAAAATGAGAGAGGTGTAGTGAAACCATGTTTTGCACAATTTTCTCTAACACAACTATCTACACAGTTTAGAACGTTTGGTTTATTTTGGCAGACAAATTCACATGTGTCAAAACAACTCAATGTTGCATTCCCAGCTTCTTGTGTTGAAGAAATTGTCATGATCATGCCCATAATGAAGATAACTTGGAGTACATATTTTGAGTCCATTTTTTTCTCTTTTAATGGGTTCTAGGTAATTTAATTTCTTGCTACGTTTATGAGTTTTTTTATAGTACTAGTTTTTATCTCAATTTTATGTCAATCTTATCCCCTTATCTCAATTTATTATATTTAGTGTTATGTAAATTTAATCTCAGACTTTTTATCTCAACTTTACGTAAATTATAACAAATTGTATGTAAATGTGTATCGATCTCTTTATCATAACTAGGTTTTGCCCGGTCTATTGTAATTTAATTTTTTTAAATATGTATGAATATTGTCCTTAAAAAAACACATTAATATATTTTAATAATTCTTTAGTTTATTATATAGAGGCTGTGGATGCGTGTGTGGGAGAGAGATTCTATTAAAAAAAAAATCATAATAAGATCAATATTCACTGACTTTGTGAACAAAATGGATAAAGAAGATAATTAAATAGTATCTACTTTGAGCAACATTAAGTGAATATTTACGGGCAATCGTGAAAAGAAAAAAATAGATCTAATAACTTGCAAATTTATCACACAATTATGAACATTTTACAATAAAAGTAGTGTTGCTATTCTTTCCGCCAACGACTCGTGGGTATACCAGGATAAGAAAACAATATAAAAAGACAAGTTCTTCCAATCAATTGAGTGTATAGATACACTTGGATTTTAATATTTAATTTATTCCAATTTTATTTTTGACTCAACATTTATCTCAATTCATTAAAACTCAATTTCAAGTGTATAGATGCAATCAATTGCACCCAAGTATCACTCAAACAAAAATTTTTTTTTACTGTAGAACATAATAAATATGGAGTAACAGGCAAGTGCAGAGGGTGAGTATAACAAATTACATGGATTATGTAATAGTTATGTTGATTAAGATGTTTTTAGAGAGACAATACATTTTCATCGAGTAATAGAAAATCAACACTCATAAGCTCTCTATTTCTCTTAAAGTTGTGTGCCTCCCATTTTTTAAGAAGACGAACCAGAACCATCTTGATCCATTGTTTGCATCAAGATTATCAAGTGATGTGTATAATTGAACATATTTGGGATGAGTGATAATTAGGTGCAATTGGAATTAAACTCTAATGAATTTGATCAAATATTGGGTCAAATATTAAATTGGATAAATTAAATATTGAAATTTCAAGTGTATTTATACACTCAATTTCATTTTCATGGGAGAATTTGCCATTTGGGATCCTTGCGAACTCTGTTTTATATTTTGCAAAACCTGGCTTGATTTACCAAGTATTCTTGATTCAACAAACTTTCAAGTTGGGTCAAAGTTCAGTGTTTTCAACCATGATATGAACAAACAGCATTAGTTTCCAAACATCTAACATTGTACACATCTAAAAGTGTTATAAAGAGAGAACCAAACAACACACCTAAGCAAGAGAGGGATAAGATTCACACAATGATTATCATAACAGCAAACATTAAGGAAATCACAGAATACACATAAATCCTCGAGTATAATCATCCATAATACAAACATATGTAACTATACTTACATAAATGCAACCCTTGACAGCAGCACGACGACCAAAAGCTTGAGGAAGTTCCCTTGACCATATATGGGGTATATTATGGCACCATTTGCATTAGGAAACCTAAAAGGTTGAGCAGAAACTGTCTTATTAGAGTCTTTGATTCCTTCAGCTTATGATCATTTATATCATCTTATTTGCTTTATGAATTAAGACTAATCAGGCAGTTCTTATATGATAATAAAATAGCAATGAACAACCATATGAGAAAAAAAGTTGAATGAGATATACCTTGAACAAAATGTCTGGTGTAGTAGTCCATCAAAACGAAATATACTGATTTATACAAATGTACTAAGTTATGCCCCCACTTAGGAACCCATATGGCAGCTGGCAAAAGCGTTGGGGTATACAACACAAAATTCAAAAGTATCAAGGTAACATAAGAAATTAAATCAACAACCATCAATAAAGATTAATCATATATAAATCTCGAATATTTCTAAGGTTATTGATTGATGGGATTTATTACGATGCACCTGTAAAACTTCAAAACTTTCCGAGGTACAATTTGGGATTTGGTTACCCCGTCCCCAATTATTAATTCTTAGGCCAATATTAGTCAATCACCTTTCTCATCTCTGAAATTATTGCACCAGCTTTTCCTAAAGGCAACCAACCTGGTGTAATGGCACCATAAGTCGAGCAATAGGTAGTCCTTTTGCATAAGAATCGGATCCTCTCACAAGACCATGCTCCATAAATCTATGGAACACAAAACCAGTTGCTTTTCGTGCTGGTGAGTATTCAGATTCTGCGCTCTACAAAACAAGACACACACAAAAATCATAACATGCTTATGACCTAAAAATAATGATACAATACAGATAGAATCACCTCCACTACAGTAATTGTTATCACTCGTTCCTCACAGTCTGTCAAAGTTGGCTCGATTGTTATCAAAGCACCCGTTCATTTTGAATAGTCTTGATAATAGTCGTTGATCACTTTAGCAAATACGTATGGGTGTACCCCCTAAAAAGGAAATCGGATGTACTTTCCACATTTACCACATTCAAAGCCCTTGTTGAAAACAACTTTCAAAACACGATCAAAACCTTTTACTCTGACAATGGGGGAGAGTTCATTGCTCTTCGCCCCTTTCTTCAATCTCATGGCATCGCCCACCTCACCACCCCGCCTCACACCCCCGAACATAATGGCTTATCCGAACGTCGCCATCGCCACGTGGTCGACACAACCCTTGCCCTTCTTCACCATGCTTCCATGCCCCTTATCTATTGGCCCTATGCTGTCTGCTCGGCAGCCTACATCATAAATCGTCTTCCTAAGGTTAACCTCAACATGTTATCCTCTTATGAAAAGCTCACTGCTCGCCCACCCAATCTAGCCAAACTCCGCATATTTGGCTGTCTCTGCTATCCTTTACTTCGCCCTTACACAAATCACAAACTTGATCCTCGCTCCACTCCATGTATCTTTATTGGATACTCGCCCACGCAAAGCGCCTACCTATGCCTTGATCGCTCCTCAAACAGAATCTACACCTCGCAGCATGTTCAATTCGTTGAGCATACGTTCCCCTTTTCCACCCCCCTTCTCATCCATCTCCCTTGGCGACCTCCATCTCCTCGCCACCCACCTCCTCCGATTCCAACTCCTCGCCCATTCTCCTAGCCCCTCCACTACCCAATTCTATCACACCTGTCCTCGCCCCTGACCCAGTGCCGAACACGCCTCAGCCGACCACAACTGCACCTGCTCTCCTCCACAATCCAGTCCCAACCACACCTCAACTCGCCACACCCACACCTGACATCACTGTGCCGACCAATGCTCCCCCACGACCTTCTGTACCTCGCATGGTCACTCGAGCTCAGAATCACGTATTCAAGCCTAATCCGAGGTATGGACTTACTTCCACTGTTGCTTCTGACATTGAACCAAGTTGTGTCTCCCAGGCACTCAAAAACGAAAATTGGCGAGCAGCCATGTCGGCTGAATTTGATGCCCTTCTTCAGAATGGCACTTGGGACTTAGTTCCACCCACTACATCTCAAAATGTGGTCGGCTCCAAATGGCTGTTTCGTATTAAGCGAAAACCAGATGGCACCTTGGACAAATACAAGGCTCGTTTGGTCGCCAAAGGCTTTCATCAGCGACCAGGTGTTGACTTCACTGAAACATTCAGCCCCGTGGTCAAGCCCGCCACTGTGCGAACAGTCCTCAGCATTGCGGTTACCAACAACTAGACTCTTCGCCAATTTGATGTCAACAACGCTTTCCTCCATGGAGAGCTCTCAGACACAGTCTTCATGGCTCAACCTCCGGGCTTCAAAGACAAGACCTTTCCCACTTATGTCTGTCAACTTCGCAAATCCATCTATGGCTTAAAGCAGGCTCCTCGCACATGGTACTATGCTCTTCGCTCTTTTCTCGAAGAAATTGGATTCATCCCCACTCACTCTGATGAATCTCTGTTCGTTTACAACAACAATGGGGTGGTCGCCTACTTCCTTGTTTATGTCGACGACCTCATACTGACGGGCAACTCCTCGCCCATGCTCGCCCGGGTTGCTGACGACCTTAGTGCCAAATTCTCAGTCAAGGACCTTGGTCCTCTATCCTATTTCTTGGGAGTGGAAGTTCTTCGCTCTAAAACTTCATGCCTGCTCTCCCAACGCAAATACGTCACCGATCTGCTCGCCCGATATAACATGATCGACTCCAAACCAGTCCAAACTCCACTATCCACCTCTACTCGCCTTACCCTCTTGGATGGCACCTCTCCTACTGACTCCACCCAGTATCGTCAAGTGCTCGGCAGCCTTCAGTATCTCCAGCTCACCAGACCTGACATCGCCTTTGCTGTCCATAAGCTATCCCAGTTCATGCATGCACCCACCATCACTCACTGGAATGCCGTCCAGCGTCTACTCCGCTACCTCAATGGTACAAGGGATGTTGGAATCAACATTACCCCATCCTCATCCTCCTCGCTCCACTGCTTCACGGATGTTGACTGGGCAGGCAACCATGATGATCGCACTTCCACAAGTGCTTATGTCGTCTTTTTGGGCGCCAATCCTATCTCATGGTCGTCCAAAAAGCAGAAGTCTGTTGCTCGCTCATCAACTGAGGCCGAATACAGAGCCATTGCCACAGCGGCCTCTGAAGTGCAATGGCTAACATCCTTACTCAAAGAACTACACTTTCCCAATTCTCCAGTGCCAGTCATCTACTGTGACAACATTGGGGCCACCTACTTATGTTCAAACCCTGTGTTTCACTCACGAATGAAACACATTGCCATCGACTTCCACTTTGTTCGTGACCTAGTCAAAACTGCTCGGCTCCGCATCTCGCACGTCTCTACTGCCGACCAACTTGCCGATGCCCTCACCAAACCTCTCTCCGGTGCTCGCCTTCAACTCCTCATGACCAAGATTGGACTATCATATGGTACTCCATCTTGAGGGGGCGTATTGGACCTATATTAGTAAATACACCCTTATTCTCATTTATTATATAGGCCCACCTTAGTTCTCTATGGGCTCTCTTATAAAGCCCATTAGGGTTAGGTTAGACCTAACTATCTCATGTATAAATACCCATTGTAAATCACCTTTACAAATTAATCAAGAAATAATATTTTCAATATTCTTTATACAAAATTAACCCCTTAAGTGTTAAAAAGTACTTGTCATATTTATTTCCACTTGTCAATACAAAACACCTCATCAAATGTCTCAATTACCCTTTCATTTCGAAATAGTTGCAACAGTATTTTTTCTTTTTCTCTCTCCTATTATTTGTTTCCTCTCTCTTCTCTCTCTCATTTTCAAAATTTATTTCCTCTCTCTTCTCTCACATTTTGGGAACACACAACCGTCCATCCTCCTCCCAAAAATTGGAGTGGTCGTTTAACACCCCTCTCTATTTCCCGTGGCCTCCAACGACGACGGCGACACGGGTGGTGGGTTCAAGGCCTCCATCTTCCTCGGCCTGCTCCTGGCTTCGTCTTCTAACAGCGGCGACCATAGCGATGTGGCTTCGTCTACTACGATTTGTTCGAAACCCTTCTCCTCGCCGTTGTAGAGCCTGAATGCTCCGTCAAGGGGCTCGTCTTCTCTGATCTGCGCCGCTCGCGTGGTGGCGGCGTAGATCTAGGGTTTTTTGGATGGTGTTGAAACACTGAGTTGACTCAGTGAGTTTCTACTCTTTTTTCCACATTTCCTTCCACAAACCCAAATTTTTCTGGTAATATGATTGATAAAATAAGGGGTTTTGTGTTCGATTGCGTCTCAGAATTGTTTTGAGTGTAGCTTTATATTTACTGTTGTATTTAGGGGTTGGTTTCACTTTTGTCTTTTCTTTCACAATCTGGTTCATATGATCTTGTGGGGACAATTCTTTATGAGATCGACTAGAATCCATATCAGAATACCTTCTACAATGGGACAATTGAAGTTACCGAGCCAGGTGGCATGTTCAGTGTCAAATCAGTGTTCTTGTTTTGCCTTGGCGTTTCTTTATGTTGGATTCATATTAATACAACTGGTTAAGACTAATCAATTATTCTACTATCATATAATAAAATTGTTTTATCCCATGGGATAGATGGCAATCTATTTTCTTCTTCTGCCTTGTTTATTTAATTTAACATTATGTATTTGAATAGATGTGATTCTGGAAGAAACATGACAACTAGAAAGCGGATTATTCTAGAGGCAGGGAGGGAAGCAGGGAGGGGAATTCAAATTCAATAACATTATCACTTTTGAGCAAATTGAAACAAATAAACATGTTGTGACTTTTGATCAACTCCTCAGATTAAAATTTGGACATTCCCTTTGTTGGGTTTATAAAAGTTAATGCTCAAATAACTTTTAATTGTTGAGAATTTTACTTCATCATTTTTACTTGTCCATTATGCTTGTTTCCTTGGTCCTGCATTTCCACTTTCTTGATTAATAGATTTTATCTGGAAAATAATTAGTCTAATGGATCAATGATGTGGTGGAAAATACTTTTGGTGTTGCCCGGATGAATAGGATTTACTTGTGGCACATGAGGAATGCAGCCTTGCATTTTGGTCTAGCTTATTGTTTATTGTCGAATTATCCACACGATTGTTTTCACTATTATTTTTCTTGACATTGCATACTCTTTCTTTCTCTCTATCTCTCTCTCTCTACTGCCTGCTGAGAATATAATTTTGCTGATTTTGCAGCTATTCCCGAATCTTGAAAATGTGGTTTTCGTAGATGATGATATTGTAATTCAACAAGATTTGTCTCTTCTCTGGGAACTTGACCTTAATGGAAAAGTTAATGGAGCTGTTGAAACTTGCAAGGGTGAAGATGAATGGGTTATGTCTAGCGATTTATGAACTATTTCAACTTCTCTCATCCGCTTATTGTGAAGAACTTGAATCCTGATGAATGTCCATGGGCGTATGGGATGAATATTTTTGACCTGCGTGAATGGAGAAGGACAAATATCAGAGATACTTATCACGCCTGGATTAAGGAGGTACATTAAATTTTTTATCCAATATCCATCATTTGTCTTGATATCTATTTCTATGTATTGGAAATGGAAATCGACGATTTCTTATGCAGTCAAAGTTGTACATTTCTATTTTCATCTATGGGAGTTCTGCAAATTTGAAAAATGTATTCTCATTGTCGTGATACAGTGTAAAACTTGAAAATTCACACACAGGTCTCCTTTGGTTCTTTTTAGTATGTTTATCCGTTTTTCTGGCCGGAATATTGTTTTTGAGACGAAGAAGGAGTTCGGGCTCGTTTTGCAATTTTTTCCATAGACAAGTTTTGCATTGGGTCCAAGATGATTGAGAATAACGATTTGGAAGTATAGATCTCTCGAATCTGGGGCATGTACACACTCAGTTCCTTGATCAGTGCATTGTTTCTCCTGAATTAACACCAAAGAAGTTGAAAATGAAACACCCCTGTGTAGTTTTTCCAACATGTGCATAAACAATGGATAGGGTTGAATTTGTTTTCTTGAAGGTGATAATTACCGGTAAAGTTCAGAGTTCTTGTTCATTAAGTGGTGAAATTATATTCAATCTATATATAGACGTTCAATATATAATGAATGGAATTATGTAGATGTTCAATATATATGTTCAATATAATTATATTCAATTTATATATTGACGTTCAATATATAATGAATGGAATTATGTAGATGTTCAATAATTATGTAAACGTTCAATGTGAATGTAATTATGTAGATGTTCAAATTATATGTAAATATTCAATACTATATATTTAAGAAAAATTGAATATAAAATCTTAATAAAGAAATGAATTAATAAAGTTTAATAAAAAAGTTTGAGTTAAATTGATAGAAAAATTTAATATATATAATTACAATTAATGAAAATCTGAATATAAAATTTTAATAAAGAAAATTGAATTAATAATGTTTAATAAAAAAATTTGAGTTAAAGTTGATAGAAAAATATGATTTGACAAGTTAAAGGCTTTTGAATAAAGAGATAAAAAAATATACTATACTAATTAGTTAATATATAATTAAAATTTAAAAATTTTGAATTTAAATCTGAATAAAAAAATTAATTAAAAATATTTGACGTAATTTTTTGAAAAATAAAAATCTAAAAATAAAAAAAAATTCTGAATAAAAAATTAAAAACTATAAAAATTAAGTAAATTTTGATTTAAAATTTTGAATTAAAAATATTGTGTGAATTAAAAAATTTTAAAAATCCAAATAATAATTTTAAAATAAAAAATTGGAGTAAAAATAGAATTAAAAAATTGAATAAATCTAATTTGAACCCAAAATCGGAATGAGTGATACAAAAATTGATTTGACAATCAAAGACTTTTGTCTCAAGGAGAGAAGCTAAATTGAAGGGCATAAGGGTCTTTTTCAATGGAATTTTGTATCTCCTACGAACATATTTGATTGGATGTGCCTTGAGGCACCCATAGTGCTCTAATTGTGCTAGATGGCAATCCTCCCTATTTTGTATCCATTTTTTTCTCTTTTAATGGGTTCTAGGTAATTAAATTTCTTGCTACGTTTATGAGTTATTTTTATAGTACTAGTTTTTATGTCAATCTTATCCCATTATATTTATTATATTTAGTGTTATGTAAAGACTTTTTATCTCAAACTTTATGTAAATTATAACTAATTGTATGTCAATGTGTATCTCTTTATCATAATTTTATATGAATCTCGCCATTTTATTTCAATTTTATGTCATCCTTCTATTCAGGTGAAAATTGTAATGATTATGGTCATAATTGAAGATAACTAGGAGTGCATATTTTGTATCCATTTTTCCCCCTCTTTTAATGGGTTATAGTAATTTAATTTCTTGGTACGTTTATAAGTTTTATTATATTAATTTTTATTTCAACTTTATGTCAATATATCATATCTCCTTGTCTCAATTTGTATTAGTCTTATTTCCTTTTCTCTTATGTAAATTTAATTAATGTAAGACTTTTTATCTCAACTTCATTTAAATTATACTCCCTCCGTCTCGAAATTACTTGCATGGTTTGACCGACACAATTTTTAAGAAAAGTGAATTTAGTGGTTGGTGATGTAAGATAAATGAGGGGTATTTTAGGTAATTTGGTGATGTGTAAAGTAGATATGAGGAGGTGTAACGTAAAATATTATGTAAAAAGAGGGTGGCAATTTTGAAAATAAAATGATGTTGGAATGGTATTAATTTTGTGAGGTATTTCCATATTAAGAGTGTGCAAGTAATTTTGGAACGTCCAAATAAAGAAAGTGTGCAAGTAATCACGGGGACGGAGGGAGTAGGACTTATCTCCTTATCCCAATTTGTATTAGTCTTATCTCCTTATCTCTTATGTAAATTTAATTAATGTAGGACTTTTTATATCTCAACTTCATTTAAATTATAACAAATTGTGTGTAAATGTGTATTTCTTTATCATAACTTTACATCAATCTCGCATTTTTATCTCAAATTTTATGTCAGCCTTTTATTCAGGTGGAATATTGTATGATTTCATGAGAGTTTTAGTAGTCTTAATTTGGTATGATTTCATGCTAGTTTAACTAATTTGAATTGATAGAGATAAAGGTAGTGTTTTGCTATTTTTATAAGAAAAATGTAGATTTTGAAACACTATAAAAAATTGCGAAAATTTGTGGTGTCGAATTTGTGAAAATTTGTGGTGTCGAATTTGTGACGTAATTGGCAAATCTGACGAAGTTTGCAAAATTTGCAACATAAATAAAGGTCATCGCAATTTGCAATGATTTTTTTAATATATTTTTTGCAATAGATTTAGCAACGTTCTTTTTTAATTTAACAGAAAACTCCAATTATTTCAAATTTTGAACAAACCCACACATGTTAAATTCTTAGGGCATGTTTGATATGAAAGAATGATTATCTAAGATTAGAATAATATTTAAACTTTATAAATTTTAAAGCATAATTTACGGGTTAAATGCAAGTTTGGTTCCAAGATAATTTTTCGAAAACAATTTTGGTTCCACGTTCTTTTTCGGTCCCATTTTTTGCAAAAATGGTCACAAACGTTAAATACTTAACGATTTCCGTTAAGTGATATTGCAAAAATGGTCTTGATGCGGATAAAATATGTCGCTCTTGGAGGTGTCGACACGTGGAAACGAGATAAAATTATAATAATATTATTTAGGTCAACGGGCTTGTAAAGATGGATTAATACACTCCTAGGCCCAAAGAGGGGAATAGGAGTAATTGGGCTTTTAGCCCATATCCGAGAGTTAATAGCTTTTGGGTCGAGTGATCCGGCCCAAAGGAAGTGGGTCTTATGGACCATTTTCTCCTAACTAAGTCAAGAGAAGAAGTCAACCCGTGAAGATAGGGCCAGTATATTGAGAGGTCAAGTCTTTAGGAATATGGACCAGGTCTTCAGGGATTTGGGCCGAATTTACAGTGAAGTGCAAGCGATTATAGGGAGAAAAGGTCTTCCTCTCTCCGAAAAGAGAGGACCAGGTATATAAACAGATTATTTTTACATTATCATACACGTTTTTTACAGAATATACAAACTCTTACGAAATATACATTGATTCTAGAAAAGATATCACACTATTCGCCAGAATTCACTACAAGAAAACTGCAATTTAGCCGCGAAAAAATTTGTCGCTAATTCTAATATTTTTGTCGCTAACGTGAGTTAGTGATGAGATAATTTTGTCGCAGGATTTGTTGCTATACGCCCATCGCTAACGTGTTTGCGATAAAAAAAATTAATTTTGTCGCAAATGTTTGCGATGAAAATTTGAGTTTCATCGCAAAATATTAGCAACGAAAATTTGAGGTTCATCGCAAAATATTAGCGACGAAAATATAAGTTTCATCGCAAAATGTTAGCGACGAAAATATGAGTTTCATCACAAAATGTTTGCGAGGAAAATCAAACATTTGTCGCAAACACGTTAGCGATAGGTGTATAGCAACAAATCCCGCGATAAAATTATTTCATCGCTAACTCACATTAGCGACAAAAATATTAGAATTTTTGTTGCTAATATTTGGCTATGATATCCGATTTACGAATCATTCTCTAAACCCACTTCCGTACTCGACCAACCCAACCCCCACCCACACCCGACCCGCCCCAACCCACACCCGACCCACCCCAACCGAACCAATTCAATAGTTCTCTAAACCCACTTCTGCACTCGACCCTCCCCAACCCGCACCAACACTCGACACGACCCTCCCCAACCCGCACCAACACTCGACACGCCCCGCCCCAACCCGTACCCAACCCACACCCGCCCCGCCCCAACCCACACCCAACCCGCGACCCGACCCACACCCACATACCCCCTCTCCCATTTTATTTAAATAAATATTTTATTTGGTCTTAGTGGGAATTGATCCCGGGTGGATGGGCGTCCATAGCTGGGCGCCTACCATTCGGGCAGATAGCTCTTTGGTTCATTTTTTTAATATTAATTATATATGTATTCAATTGTTACTAAATTAGTTATTTTTACTCATTTAATAATTTATTTCACATTTATTAATTGATTAATTTTTAACTTGTAACAACTATATATGTATATATACATGTCTATATATATTGTAATTTTTAAAACAATTCCAATTGTAAAAAATCAATGTTACTTTAACAATTTAAAATATATATATATATATATATATATATATATATATATATATATATATTACAGTCAATCTTCATTCTCCCATCTTTAATTATGTCCATCTTCATTTGCATCATCATATTTATAAATATTTTTATAAACATTCATACTGATTTATAAGACATAAAATTTGGAGAATTATTAAACATTTAATTATATAAATCGATTTTCTTGATTTAATAAGCATAGTTGATTTAATATTAGCCACGAAATATAATTATCATTGTTGTTCTTATTATTAACAACAAAATAAAATAATTTTATAAAAGTGTTGCGATAAAATATTTTAATTTTGTTGCAAATATTAATTCCAAGAAATTAGCCACAAAAAATATATTTCATTGCAAAATAATAGCGACTAAATATAATTTTCATTGTTGTCCTGATTATTAACAACAAAACAAAAGAATTTGTTGCTAGTTTAGCGATGAAATATTTTTATTTCATCGCAAAAAGTAATTTCAATAAATTAGCCACAAAAAAATATATTTCATCGCAAAATATTAGCGACAAAATATAATTTTCATGGTTGTTCTGATTATTAACAACAAAATGCAGCAATACATTGCTAGTATAGCGATGAAATATTTTAATTTCATCGCAAAAATTAATTTCAATAAATTAGCCACAAAAATTTCTATTTCATCGTAAAATATTAGTGACGAAATATAATTTTCATTGTTGTTCTGATTATTAACAACAAAATGAAGCAATTTGTTGCTAATATAGCAATGAAATATATAAATTTTGTTGCAAAATTTAATTTCAAGAAATTAGCCACAAAATTTTCAATTTCATCGCAAAATATTAGCAAGAAAATATAATTGTCATTGTTGCTCTGATTATTAAAAACAAAATGATGCAGTTTGTTACTAATAAAATGATCGATGAAATATATAAATTTTGTTGCAAAAATTAATTTCAAGAAATTAGCCACAAAAATTTCTATTTCATCGCAAAATATTAGCAACGAAATATAATTTTCATTTTTGTTATGATTATTAACAACAAAATGAAGTAATTTTCTGCTAATATAGCGATGAAATATATAAATTTTGTTGCAAAAATTAATTTCAAAAAATTAGCCACGAAAATTTCTATTTCATCGCAAAATATTAGCAACGAAATATAATTTTCATAGTTTTTCTGATTATTAACAACAAAATGAAGCAAATTGTTGCTAATATAGCGATGAAATATATAAATTTTGTTGTAAAAAATAATTTCAAGAAATTAGCCACGAAAATATTTATTTCATCGCAAAATATTAGCGACGAAATATAATTTTCATTGTTGTTTTGATTATTAACAACAAAATGAAACAATTTGTTGCTAATATAGCGATGAAATATATATATTTTGTTGCAAATATCAAATCTAACAATTTAGCAGCGAAAATTTATATTTCGTTGCTAAAAATTGATTTTAGCGATGAAATTTAGATTTGTCGTAAAATTTTCGTCGCTATTCCCCCCATTTCTTGTAGTGATTTCCCTAGAATTACAGGGAAATTCCTCTTTTACTCTCCTAGAAAGATTCTGACTTGAGCGTCGGAGACTCCGCGCCGGACTCCCCTCCAGCGTGCTTTTTTGCAGATCATTTCGGGATCTTTGAGGAGATTGTACGTGAAGATTGCCAAGAATAAAGAGCGATTCAAAACCCGTGATTCGCAGCGCTCGCAAAGGAACGATTGATATCTATAGGCGTTCTTTTTCGACGCAACAACTAGCGCCGTCTGTGGGAACATTTCGAGCTAAGAAGTGAGAAAAAGTTCCATATTAAATGGGTGGAGAGCAAGATCCGACGAAACAGACTAAGGTGAAGGGAGATTTCACTCCTCTTCCCTTTCCTCCGCCCCCACCAGGGTTTCCTGTGAACAGAAATCTAGGGAAACAACCTGCAAATCCTACATTGGAAGATATCCCTCTCGTCCAGGAGGGGAATGCGATGGGTACTTCGGAAGTTTCGGGAAGTGGGACGAATAAAGATACTCCTCAACCCAATGCCCAACCGGAACTCTTTTCTATCTCTCAAGACCAATCGGATGGGATGATCGCGCAAGCAGTTGAAAGAATAATTGCGTCTCGTGGACTTCGCCCTCCTGGACCTATTCCACCAATCAACGAGGGAACGAAGCAGAATCCCCTGGAACATGTCATTGATTCTTTTCCGGTCCCCTCTAGGAATGAGGGTCTCCCTCAGAATCAGGAAGAAAAGGTGCCTTCTCAAGCCGAGAGAAGCGTCCTTGATAGCCCCCCCCCTCCGGAGGAATATGGAGAGGATCCCTAGTGATACCACTCTGGATACAGGGATGGGAGAAAGTACGGATGACACTTACCAGGGAGTGGTTAGTGATCAAATACAGGCTTTACGAAGAGAAATGAAAGACATGCAGAAACATATGACTGACAACGTAAGTAAACCTTCTTACGTTACTGGTTATCAATTCTCATCCAATATTTTACAAGATGAACTGCCTTCTAATTTTAAATCTTTAAATTTTGAATATGATGGCACCACGGACCCGTACGAACATTTGATGAGGTTCGAGAATGCCGCCCTATTGCACCGATACGGAGAGGGCGTCAAGTGCAGGGTATTTCTAACTACCTTATCTAAAACGGCACAACAATGGTTCACCCAGCTAGGGCCGGACACTATCCATTCATGGTCGGAGTTTAGTGAACTATTCTTGCACCAATTTGCCAGCGCTAGGAGGCAACCTAGGGCCACCCTTACCTTGTTTAACATGCGACAAGGGGAGAATGAGAGTCTTCAGGCTTTCTTGAAAAGATTCAACCAAGCAGCCTTAGAGGTACCAACAGCTTATTCAGAGGTCAAAATCAATGCTCTCACCAATGGGCTAAGAGATGGAGACCTGTTTACGTCTCTAGCCAAGAAGCCAGTACGGACCTTTGATGAATTACTAAGGAGAGCGGAAAAATACCTCACCCTAGAAGAGGTAAGGAAAGCTAAGCGTTCGGAAACCAGGACAATAGTGGGGAATGGAGAACGAAGAAGGGAAATAGTGCCGAGGAGGCCCAGTCCAGAGAAACACAGGAATGCGAGGAGGCTGGGAAATTTAAAAGGAGAAGAAGCTGCGCCCTGGAGCTTTAAGGGAAGGATGAGGAGATATACCCCTCTGAGGATAGAGCCGGCAGAAGTTTTAGAAGTGGCAGGGGACCATCCCGATATGAAGTTCCCCTATTCAAGAAACAGGGGCCCTCAGAATCCCAAGTCGGACAGATTTTGCAGATTCCATAATGATTACGGCCACGATACAAACCAATGTTGGCACCTGAAAGACGAAATAGAAAGAATGATTCAAGCAGGCCATCTAAAAGAATTCATCTTCAGGGATCGACAAGGTCCCAGAGAGCAAAAGAGAAAGGACCCCGAGGGGAAGTCAGAGGATAATAGAAGAGAACAGAGGAAGAGCACAGAGGATCAGCCACCCCCTCCCCAAAAGAGGGGAACTATTCACATGATCATGGGTGGCCCTGCTGATGGGGATTCCTTTAGACAGAGGAAGCAGAGCGTCAGATCGTTGAAAAATGAAAGGAATACGGAACGTCGTGAGGTAGGAAAGACGACAGTAGCTCCTGATATCCATTTTGGGCCAGAAGACGTTGGGGAACCCAGAGAAATCCATAACGATGCCTTAGTCATTACCACGGATATAGCAGGGAATGATGTGGCCAGGATCTTTGTAGACACGCGGAGCTCTGCTGATATCATGTTCCTGGAGTGTTTTAAGAAGATGGAATTAAACATAAAACTCAGGCCAGTGGAGACAGCCCTCTATGGATTTTCAGGGGGTGCCATTCAACCCCTGGGCTCAGCGTTATTACAGGTAGGGTTAGGAACCGCTCCTAACCGACGCGTGCAAGTGATAGAGTTTCTGATAGTAGACGTCCCATCTTCATATAATGTGGTGATGGGAAGACCAAGCTTGAATATCTTTCAGGCCGTGATTTCCACCTTCCACATGAAGATGAAATTCCCTGCCTCAGGGGGTGTGGGAGAGATATGTGGGGACCAGTACCAAGCAAGGAAGTGTTACGTAGAATCGGTTAAGATAGCGGACAGGGCCATGCTCCGAGGGATGGAGAGATTCAAGGGTGAAGACCCTGAATGGAAAAAACAGAAAGTGGGTGAGCTGGTACAGGAGCAACCCAAAGTTAAAGTAGATGAGGAATTAATGAACATTGAGCTTTACCCGGGAAATGAGGGATTCACAACCAGGATAGGTACCCACATGAGTCCCGAACTTCAAGAAAAGATGGTACTCACCCTTCAGGAGAATGCGGATATCTTCGCCTTCACCTCGACAGATATGACTGGTATCCCTCCAGAAATAGCGATGCATTACCTTAATGTAGATCCCAAAGCTAGGCCAGTAAAGCAAAAATTAAGGAACTTTGGTAAGGAGAAAAACCTCATTGTGAAAGAGGAAATTGATAAGCTGTTGAGTGCAGGGCATGTGAAGAGGGTGCAGTTCCCTGAGTGGTTGTCAAACGCAGTGCTAGTATCTAAAGGAGCTGGCAAATGGAGAATGTGTATGACTTTAGAGATCTGAATAAAGCATGCCACAAGGATCATTATCCCCTGCCCAGAATCGACCAATTGGTAGATGCCACATCTGGATTTGAATTGCTTAGCATGATGGACGCATATCAAGGGTACCACCAAATCCAGTTGAACCCCCTTGATATACCAAAGGTATGTTTTATTGCGACATGTGGTACTTTCGGTTATGTATGTATGCCTTTTGGACTAATAAATGCAGGAGCCACCTATCAAAGAATGGTAGACTCGGTGTTCCGAGGACAAATTGGTAGGAACATGGAGGTTTACGTGGATGATATGCTGGCTAAGAGTGTCAAGGCAGAGGAACATATTGACGACCTGAAGGAGATATTCCAGGTAATCCGAGAAAATGGTATTAAATTAAATCCAGCTAAATGTTATTTTGGAGTAGGGTCAGGAAAATTCCTGGGATATATGGTGACTCAAAGAGGGATAGAAGTTAACCCTACTAAGGTGAAGGCGGTTCTCGACATGTAACCCCCTAGAAATCTGAAGGAATTGCAGACCCTGAACGGCAGAATTGCAGCTCTTAGTAGATTCATAGCAAGGTCAGTAGAAAAGAGCCACCACTTCTTCAGAACATTAAGGAAGGGGTCGAGGTTCGAATGGAACGAGCAGTGTCAAAAAGCTTTCGAAGAACTTAAGCTCCATCTTGAACAACTTCCGAAGCTAACAAAGCCCTCTCAAGGAGATGTATTACTCTTATACCTCTCAGTAGGGGAACATTCTTGAGCACAGCCCTGATGAAAGAGGAAGGCTCCACACAGCAACCTATATACTACGTGAGCAAGGTCATCCAAGGGGCAGAGATCAGATACTCAGAGGTGGAGAAAGCAGCCTGGCGGTGGTAGTGACGGCCAGGCGGTTACGCCCCTATTTCTTGTCTTATAAAGTTATGGTGCGGACTAATTTCCCTTTAAAGCAGACACTAGGGAGAGCAGACTTGTCGGGAAGAATGGTTAGATGGGCAGTGGAATTACAGGAATACGATATTGATTACGAACCCAGGAGGGCCATCAAGGCCCAAGCTTTAGCAGACTTTATTCAAGAGTCTACCAGAATGGAGGAAGAACAAGGTTGGAAAGTGTACGTTGATGGTTCAGCATCTGCATTAGGGTGCGGAGCCGGGATAGTGTTAGTTGATCCAGAAGGCCAAGAAGTACAAGTGGCCGTCAAATTCCGGTTCTCAACCTCAAATAATGGGGCAGAATATGAGGCCCTGATTAGAGGGGCCAATATGGCAGCAGAGTTAGGGGCATAGAAAGTCACCCTATATTCCGACTCACAGTTGGTAGTACAACAAGTCATGGGGGAGTACCTCGCCAAAGATGAAAGGATGATCGCCTATCTAGAACAGGTAAAGAAGTTGAAAAACAAATTTCACACCTTTGAAGTAATACAGGTACCAAGAGAAGAGAATATGTAAAAGCAGATGGGCTATCTAAGCTAGCTAGTTCCACTAAATTCGAGGGACACAGAAAGGTAACCCTGTTAGTGGCGGACCGATTAGCCACCGAAGCCCTGGTTGGAGAGATAACAACAGGGTATGACTGGAGGAGAGAGATATGGGAAGAACTGAACAGAGGACAGGTAACCCCAATGTCCAGGGAAGCCAAAGCTTGGAGAAGAAAATATTGTATCCTAGGGGACCAATTATACAGGAGATCCTTCACTCAACCCTACCTGAAATGTCTTTCAAAAAGGGAGGCAGATTTAGTAATCAAAGATATCCATGAAGGTTGTGCGTCCAGCCACGAGGGTTATAAGACTATGGTGAAGAAGGTATTTAGAGCAGGTTTTTATTGGCCTAGTATAATCAGAGATGCTGGGGAATTTGTGAAGAAATGTGAGATGTGTCAAAAGAATGGACCTCTAATACGGGTACCTGCAGAGGAGATGGGGGCCATGTACTCACCCTACCCCTTCGCCAAGTGGGGGATAGATCTAGTCGGACCCTTCCCCTTAGCATCTGGGGGAAGGAATTTTTTTATCGTGGCCGTGGATTACTTTAGTAAGTGGGTAGAGGCCGTGCCCTTGGACAAGAAAGAGGAAGATAATGTAATTCTTTTTCTGGCTAGACATATTTGTTGCAGGTTTGGAGTGCCGAGAATCTTGGTTTCTGACAATGGAACACAATTCAATGGAGAGAAGGTGAGGAAATGGTGCGAGAGATGGAATATTATACAGAGGTTCACTTCGGTGGCCCACCCACAAGCCAATGGACAAGTGGAAGTTACAAATAGAATCCTAGTGGTTGGTATTTGAACACGACTGCAAAAGGTAGGAGGAGGATGGGTGAAGGAGCTAGACAACGTTCTCTGGTCCTACAGGACTAGTCCTAAGACAGCTACATGTGAATCTCCATTTTATTTGGTGTATAGAGCAGCTGCAGTGATACCTCCCGAAGCCAGGCTAGGATCACACAGAATCACGTACTTTGAGGAGAAGAGGAACGAAGAGCTGATGAGGGAGGCCCTAGACCTGGTAGAGGAAGAGAGAGAGATGGCAAGACTGAAAGCAGAAAGATACAAAAGCAGGATCAAGGCAGCATATGACCGCAGGGTGATTCCTCGTTCCTTTAAAGCTGGAGATTTAGTACTCCGAAGAGCAGATGCCTTGAAAAATACAGGAAAAATGGAAGTTAATTGGGAAGGTCCGTACAAAGTGGTACAAGTACTAAAAGGCGGAGCATACAAACTCCAGGACATGACGGGGAAAGAAATATTGCGACCATGGAACGTGTGTCACTTGAAGAGATTTTATGTTTGAGGAAGGTGTTATTCCCTTACTACCTTTCCCTTTATGAACAATTTTAAAATGTTTGTTTTTCATCCGAATAATTGTACACATTGCTTCACCGGCACTCTTTTTCCCTCTACGTAGCTTTCCCTTTAGAGTTTTACCACAGAGAGGTTTTTAATGAGGCCGGCATAGGCTTCCCTTATTTGCCTATGTTGATGAACACTTTTGATCAATAGAGCACCGTTTTTGGAAAAATTTCAGTGATTACCTTAATATCTGTTAATGTGATGACGAGATGATGCTTATATTCCGATTTTGTGATGAGATGTTTATCATACGTTAAATACTGTGCTGAGATGATTGCCATGTGTTCATATAATGTTGAGATAATGAATGTGTTTTGAAGGCTGAAACAATAAGATAATAGAGATATTGTGAGATCCGTCTCATCTCCTGCAAGGTTTGCCACACCCTGAAAAAATTAGGAGGATTAAATAAACCTCATTGGATGAAACAGGAAAATTTACACCAACACACAAAGATTCGAGAGGGAAATGCCTAAGGATAATTCCTAGGGTTTTCATCCACGACAGCCTCTAAAGCTAGGGGGAGTAGGAGATATGGAGCGGAAGATATGACTAGCCTGTCGATTATCAAAATGGCCTCGAACTTCAGGGAGAGTATAATCCTTAAGAACTCTTACGAGTATAAACAACTTCAGGGAGAGTATAATCCCTAAGAACTCTTACGAGTATAAGCAACTTCAGGGAGAGTATAATCCCTAAGAACTCTTACGAGTATAAACAACTTCAGGGAGAGTATAATCCCTAAGAACTCTTACGAGTATAAACAACTTCAGGGAGAGTATAATCCCTAAAAACTCTTACGAGTATAAACAACTTCAGGGAGAGTATAATCCCTAAGAACTCTTACGAGTATAAACAACTTTTGGGAGAGTATAATCCCTACAAACTCTAACTTATGGGAGAGTATAATCCCTACAAACTCTAACTTTTGGGAGAGTATAATCCCTACAAACTCTAACTTTTGGGAGAGTATAATCCCTACAAACTCTAACTTTTGGGAGAGTATAATCCCTACAAACTCTAACTTTTAGGAGAGTATAATCCCTACAAACGCTAACTTTTGGGAGAGTATAATCCCTACAAATTCAAACTCTTGGGAGAAACTGGAAGCATTATCAAGTCATCAAGTAAGTACAAACTCCATATTTTCAACTAGAATTTCTCCATAAGCTTTAGAGCCTTTACGTGTCAAGAAGATGCTAGAAACATGCTAAATTTACAAACTGAACAGGCAGTACATCATATGTCTAATAGCTAAGACAGAGATATATATATGCGCATACGATGAGATAATGTGCAGGTACGATAAGCAAAAGTAAAACAGAGATATCCAAGACCGAGGGCCCCGTGCCCTGGCCCTCCACAAAAAAACACAGGAGTGTGGAGTCTCCTGAAAATATCAAAAGAGACCTTGAAGGCCCCAATAAAAGGAAAAGTGTTTTAAGTAGCAGAACGTTATGAAAGAAAGTAAATGGAGTTACGAAGAGAGGGGAATGTCACTCTTCCCCTCAAAGCCTTCCCCTGCCTCATCAACCTGACCACTAGAGTCGCCCCCCTCTGCCTTCTCCTCCAGAGCATCAGCCGTCACGGTCGCCACAGGATCAGGGTTAGCCACATGGATTAGGAATGTTAAATCCTTTGCTGGTACCAGATCATCCAACTTTAGAGCAGTCTCCTTTAGCTCTGAGATAACCTTCCTCATCACAGGCAACCACCAGGGAGTGTTGATATCCTCTTTAGGGTCTCCAGGGAACTTAGGGGGAGTGGCCAACTCATCCAAGCGAAGGGCACGAGTGTAATGGCCATCGAATCCTGGATTAGAGTGCTCAGCCACGGCGTTGGAAAACCCATGATCAATAAAATGGGGAATATATGCACCCATTGCCCCCAAGAAGCTGGTACTCTTAAGAAAGGCTTCTAACCATTCTCGATGCAAGGTACCCAGAAATTTCTGCCCCGCCGCTGAAATAAAAAGAGAATCAATACACAACTTTACCCCGGCCAAAGGAAGATCAACCTCTAAGCGCTGAATTCCCCTATCTCTTTCTGCAAGCTGAGTCTTAAGTGAAGAGACCTCCTCCAAAAGCTTTGCCTTTTCAGCCTGAACCGCCTTCCGCTCCTGGTTGGCTTCTCGTAACTCCGCCTCAAGAATTTCTTTCTTTACCTTCTCCAGTTCCACTTGGCTTTAGAGATCATCCTGAAGCTGGAGGGATTGGAGGGCCCGTTCGGATACGTCAGAGTACAAGAGGCCAAACTACACAAGGAATAATGTAAAGAAGTAAGATATCTATACTCCCTTTCTCATTAGCCATAAAGAATAACATCTGTGTCAGGAGTTTACCTGAGAAAAGCTGTGGGCTGTGTGCACAATCCGTTCCTCTACGGATAAAGCATTGAGGACCTTCGTGGAAGGGGTAGGAGTGTGACGCTCTATGAAGGCTGTAAATTGATCAACCCCGATGTCGCCAGGGTTATCTGGAGTAACATTAGCTGAAGAGGGTAGGGAAGATTTAGTCTTAGATTTCTTCTTGTTGGAAGCATCAGAGGCAGGAGGCAGGGAGGAAATTATGGCCTTCTCAGTGGAGGATCTCGTACGTTTGGCAACTGACCCGGTGGAAGGTTTCACTGGGGAGGGAGGAACAGGAGCTTTCGTGGAACTTTCAGGAGCTGGAGATTTGGCTACCATGGAAAGAGGGGCGGCATCGCGAGAAATTTGGGTTAACCAACTCATAGCTGCAAAGAAAAACATAAAAGATGTTAACAAATGATAGCAGTTTCAATCTGGAAGACGATGACAAGGGAAAAGAAATGATATTACCATCATCTGGACCTAGAGGGTAATCAGTGCGGCTGAAACCAAAATGGGATAAGGCCCTAGGGTTCTTACATATGCCCATCACGTCAAAATACCCATGGGCAAGCACGTTATCATTCAAGTGGTCCATTATATCCAAATTTAAAGAGGAGCAAACAGAGAGAGGAGGACGAGGCACCCCAGGGTTCTCGTAAATCCATTTTTCATGAGGAAACTCCCAAGGAGAAGGACTGGTAACGAAGAAATAGTAATCCTTCCAGTCTTGGACCCCTTCATGGAGCTTTTCCATGAATTTCCCAGTCCTGGAAGGACGGCCGCAAGCATAGAAAAACCCGTCCGCAAATTTGCACATGTACTGGGTTAGAAAAAGTTGGGCTGAGGGCTCGCCACCATTCCCCTTCATCAAGATATAGAAACCCAACATCGCACGGATGGCGTTGGGGGTGAATTGATTCAGGGGTATGCGGAGGTAAGTGGAAATTTCAGAGAAATATGGGTGGATTGGAAAGCGGAGGCCTGCCTTCAGTTGGGCCTCCCAGAAAGCTAGGGTATTAGGACCTGGAAAATTTGGGCGTTCTTTCCTATGGGCTGCCCTAACTGTATAATCGGGGGGAAAGATCCCCGAGCGGAGAAAAGCGGCGACACGTTCGGAAGGAAGGATCGAAGAACTAGAGATCCTATTCTTCAAGGTGGGGTTGGTTATAGGGAACAAAGAAAGTGAGCTGGAGGCTGAACTTTCTGTGGAAATGGAGTCCGACGAAGTAGGAATAGAAGATGACATGAGGATACAACAAAAGAAAAATGAGGAAGAAGAGGAAGTACCTGAGACAAGGACGGTTTTCGAAGGCGATGATATGGCCGGTGAACGTGCGCGAGAAGTTAATTGCAGTAGTGAAGAAGTGGAAGCACAAGTTAAAGGAATAGATAAGTTTGAAGAAAGAAGAGGGTTTTTTCGGGATGAAGAGGATTTTGAATTAATTATGGCGAAGAGAGAGTAAAGGGAAAAATCGAGGAGAAGTAAATGCCTCCCAATGGAAAGGCGCGTGATTGAGGAAGGACGGCTGGATGTTGGTCCTCGGGCAGGCACCTGAATGCGGACTTCGAAATCGAGTTAGCGTGTGGAAGTGGAAAAGTTGGGAAGATTCTGGGATAATTATTGAAAACCGCATATGTCATATTTTGAGGGAAATGTGAAGAAGGATTAATTAGAGGAAAAGATTAGTTCTCTTATGATTTATCTCATCTCTCCTTTTTCTACTCTCTTAAAATTATCCTTTTTACGAGAGTAGGGGGAGTAGTTGATGCGGATAAAATATGTCGCTCTTGGGGGTGTCGACACGTGGAAACGAGATAAATTTAACTTTAGTATAAGTGGGAGATTGCAGATTTTTTCAAATCAAATAATAATTTGTGTAAATTTGAAAAAACATATAGATAATAATTTATATCAAATTTAAAAATTAAGAAAAATTAAAAATTTCAAAGCAATTAATATATTATGTAAAATCTATCCAATTAAATAATTAAAATTTGAAAATATTATTTTTTTTATTTATAAAATCATAAAAAATGAATATAGTTTTTTTTAAAATATCCAATAGTTTTTATAACATAAATTTTGAAGAATTCAAATTAATTCCATCAAAATTTTAAACTAAAGATACTAAAAAAATGTATACGTATATCTATCATTAACCTTGCTCTTGTCCTCTTCATTGAAAGAAAATCGGAACTCAATCTTCCAAAAATTTATTTTACATATTAATCACTCTCAAACAAAATAATATATTATCCTTTAAAAATCAAATCGCTAGATTTGGTTTTAAAAAAAATTGAGAATATATCTCAAAATTGAAAAATTCAATTGAAGCAATAACACACCCCGAATCCATTATTATCACCGGCACACACCACCAGCCCCAACCAAGGAAAAAATAATTGATGTGCAATTTCAGTGAATGCGATTTGTGTGCTTTGATTTGAGGAATGTAAGTGAAGGTTTGCAATTTGGGAATGCTTAAGGTGTGTTTCAGCTTTAATATTTTCTGAATTTTCAAGTTGGATTCGTGTGGTTTTATTTGGGGGAATTTTTTTTAGGAGGATTATAGGTGATTTTGGAGCATTTGATTGAAACAAAGCATTTGAAGATTTTGTTTTGAAAGGTAAAATCTCGTGGGACCTTTTTTTGTACAAAATTGGACTATTTTCGTGAGCACGAATCTCTTGGGACCAAATCTGCATTTTCCAGATCTCTTGGGACCAAATCTGCATTTTTCCGTTTTTTATCTTAATGGCGTGTGTGCCTCACGCTCACAATTTCGTTAGGTTTTGACGGAAAAATCTCGCGGGGCCTTTTTTGCTCAAAATGTGACCATTTTCGTGAACAGAAATTCTCCTGGGCCATAATTGCATTTTACCCCATAATCTATCCTTAATCTAAGTTATCAAACCACCAATAAAAATGATATATAGTTAATCTAAGTTTAATCTAAACTATCAACAGGGGTGGCCCTGAGGCAGGGCGAGAAGGGCGACCGCCCCGGGCCCCGAATTTTTAGGGGCCTACTTTTTTTTATATATAATTGTTGGTCCCAAGTTGAGTTAATAACGAGTAAGCTAGTGAAAATGTCTAGAGGGAGGTGAATAGACTTTTCAAAAATCTTTCGAAATATCAAAGTACAATATGCGGAATACGAAATTATTAATGAGCCCAATTCAAGATTATACTCAACTTATTTTCGAGAACTCTGTTCTATATTCAACTTGTCAAGTTCAGTTAAGTAGTTAAGACAATTAAGCAATTTAAACAATCAAAACTGTAAAGTAAATCACACAAGATTTATAGTGGTTCGACAACTTGTCTACATCCACTCTCACAAACCCAGTTGTGATGTTTCCATTAAACTCTTCCAATCGAGTACAAGTGTATGATCCTGTCTTTAAAGTCCCAAGAAGAAGACTTAGATCTTCAACAGACTATACCTCCAGATATGTCTACGATCTTACTAGAAATTTTACAAGTATCTAGCACCTTGAAAATAACAAACAAAAACTAAAAACTTCTCTGATTTTCAGTAGTAGCCTTCTTGATTCTTCACTTGTCTTCTGGCTTTACTTTCTGAACTTCAATCAACTCTGAGAGTAAACTTCAATAAACTTTCGTAAGTAGTAATCCTCAATCTTTTAGTAGTTTTTAACCAATGAATACCTTGGGGTATTTATAGACTTCAAATCCAAGAACTTTCAGTTGTGTAACAACCTTTTTTGAAAACTAACTTGTAACTAATTCTTTATATCTTTCATGCGTTCCTTCAGTTAATTAGTTATTCCATAACTAATTCTTCAATTTCTTCTTCAATACGCGTTTCTGTAACTAACTTCAAATTTGTCCTGTCTTTGTGTAGTAGCGCACCTGTCTTGTCCAGTAGTAGTAGACTGCGTCTTCTACTTGACTTGTAGTAGGCTTCTTCAGATTACAACATAGAACCAATCTAGTCCTATCATCTAACCTAACAAGACTATTACATTACATTAAGCTTTTATAACACAAGCTTAGTCAACTTATAACTATACAATGATTCTATACATTACATATATAAAAACATGAGCTCTATACAACACTCAAATAGCTCAGTAACAACCTAATCAACGTAAACAAAGTACTTATACACTGTACTTGTCTTTTTATTTCATACTTATCTTTTGAAACTATTACTTGTCTTGTGAATTCTACTGATCTGTACAAGACGACTTCAACTTAACTAGACTAGATCAATCAACACTTAGAAAATATTCAAGTCTTCTTTTGGCTTATCAAAACTTTATTTTTTATCTTTTATTCATCATTTAGGACTTGTTTTAGGATTCATATCCCAACAATAATATTATAATTAATATTTTTTAAAAAAATTAAAAGATAAATATAATAATTAATGTGAGTGCATAAAAGGTAAAAAAAAAAAATATTAATAAACTAGTATTAATTGTATTCTTGAAAATGATCATGACTTTAATACTAAACACAATTATTTATTTTTAATTAGTAATTAATTATTAATATCTAATTAATAAGCTAGCATAGTACCTATTTAATACTAAACACAATTATTTATTCCTAATTAATAATTAATTATTAATATCTAATTAATAAATACCGATTCCTATAAATTAGGATATGCATTTCTCTTCTATATTCCATTTCATTCAATTTCAATCTATTTTTTATTTATTTATTTTATATAATATATTATTGCATTCAAAATGGTTTATCTCATTTGGAGATTCAACATTCGACTTTCTCTTTCAGTGTTTCAAAGTCCACAATCACGGTTATATTATTCACTTGTTTATTATTTTTATTTTACTTATTGAATATTGATTATTTGACTTGTTGTTGTTTTTTTCATTTACTTTTAGTTGAATTACTATTTATTGTCATTTAGTTATCAATTTTTACTTTTTAATATAAATATATTTTCTAAAAAACATGAATTTTGTAGTGAGAAAAGGCAAAAAAGAAAGAGATTTGAACAACTAATTTTATCACAAAAATGAGCATTGGATAAACTCTTTTCAAAAAAATTAGGACAATCGAGTCATTTAAAAGACTTGAATGATAATGTTAATAGTGGATCAGAGCTAAACAACATAAATGTAAATAATTTGAATGGACAAACTTAGTCATATAGTGGATGTAGATATAAATAATTCAAATGAGGATATAAATGAAAATGAATCTAATATTGTTAATGAAGAAGTTTCTCTAAATTAAAATTGCTAAAACGTACCGATCCACTATGTCACAAGAAAGATTAAATGAACTAACAACTTTATGTATTGAAAAAGATATGCTAGAACAAATTAATTATGAAGATATTATTGAAGAATTTGCTTCTCAAAATGCTGGAAGAAGTCATTTTAAATGATTTATTTTTATAACATTCATTCATTTTTAATATGTGCATACGTATTTCACTTATTTTATTTGATGTTTTTTTTAAAAAGTTTTTATAACATTCATTCATTTTTAATATGTGCATACGTATTTCACTTATTTTATTTGATGTTTTTTTTAAAAAGTTTTTATAAAATTCATTCATTTTTAATATGTGCATACGGTGTTTCACTTATTTTAGTTGATGTTTTTTTAAAAAAGGGGCCCTACAAAATCTCAGGACCGGCACTGCTATCAAGCATGGCCTTATTGAAAAAGTAAACTTCCAAAACACTAGCAAAATTAATCAAACAATGAACATAACAAGATATAGCGCGCCAACTCCAAAAGGTCGATGAACTAGTTCTTTTTTTATACCATTTTCTTTTGTAGTTATGGAGCAGAACATGGTTCCTCAACCATCATTGAGGTGGAAGTGATCACTAACTTCCCAAAGAAGTCAATACTACTAAAATTTATTAATACTTAGAATTACTAGTTTTGCATTACATACTAATTGACATGTTTATTTAACTTGATTGATGTAATTCAATTAATGCCATTTTTTTATTTTAAATATTATATGTGCAATTTATAAATCATATATGAGTTTTTAATTGAGTATAATATGTATACTATTCAATTATGAATATTGACTAAGGGGTATATTGGTTGGGGAGTTTATAGGATTTTTTTAGATTTTCAAAGTATGTAGGTATTCAATCCGAATTTTTAAAAGTTTTTAAAAATTTTGAGGTATTCAATACATGCATATTTAAAAAGTCTTAAAAAATCTTTAGGTATTCAACATTTTATGAATTTTAATACTCTATGGATTTTGATCAGAAGAAAAAAAAATTTGTTGTTCTTCTAACAAAGGTACTACACAAATTTTTTGTCGTATACCCGTACGTATAATAATAAATGGATTCAGATCAAGGGAAGTTTTGTTGTTCTCCTAACAAAGGTACGTACTACACAAATTTTTGGTCTGCCCGTACGTATAATAATAAATGGACTCAGATCAAGGGAAGTTATTTCATGGGAGACAAACGAGGACAAGCTCATGGATTATATTTAAGGCTATGGAGAAGTCCTGCATGCTGTGGTCATGAGAGATAAAATATCTGGAAACCCCAGAGGTTTTGAATATGTTGTGTTTTCAGATCTCGCCGTTCTTATAGGGTTTTTTCAGAGAGGCATGTAATTGATGACCGTACGATAAGATTATTATTTTTATTATAATTAACACTCAATTTTCTTTAAAAAAAATATGTATTTTACAATCCTGTCAAGTATACGAAAATTCATATAAATCAATAAAAAAGTCAGTGAAACTCAGCATGAAATTTATAAATTTCACATTTCTGTCAAATTTATGAAAATTCATATAAATCTCAAATTCATCTGAACATGTGGCATTGAGACCCATGTGCCAAGTTCCAACTTCCGATCAAATTAAAATTATCGGATTAAAAAGACTTAAATTAGACAAAATTAAATTAAGTAAAATGAAAGACATAAATTGAATTCGCCATTTATAACGTAAATTGATATGAACTGGACAAAAAAATATTTTATTGTTGTCATAATTT
The DNA here is from genome assembly GCA_963675135.1 of Galeopsis tetrahit. Lineage (NCBI taxonomy): Eukaryota > Viridiplantae > Streptophyta > Magnoliopsida > Lamiales > Lamiaceae > Galeopsis > Galeopsis tetrahit. The sequence continues at coordinate 65,353,842 of OY776127.1, forward strand.
AAATTGTATTTATATAAATATTTAAGGTTAACTCAATTATTATTGAGTAAATACACATTCTTTAGCATAATCTTCTCTTGATGTCCATGAACTTCATACTTTGCAATAGGTGTTTGAGCAAGCATTTCTGCAGCTCGACATTTGATCTGCATCACGATAAACATAAAATCATCTTCTCAACCTTCCTCCACAAAATATATACATGTCATTAATTTTATACCTTCAAGTCTACTTTTTTTTTTTTACTTTATTCATAAAAGTTTACAAAACTATCCCTCAAAACTCTACTCATTTTTAAAAGTGCAATTCACTTGGAACGTAAGGAGTAAAATACTTCCACTCTATCTATTTAAGAAGGATATAATAAAAACCAAAATAATACTATGATTTATAAAAAAATATATATATATATACCTGGTGAAGCTTTGGAGCATTTGTCATGAGTGCAACCAAGATTGCAGTAAAATGAGAGATGTTTAGTGGAGCGACAATTATTTAGAACACAACCATTTATACAGTTTAGAATGTCTGGCTTATTTTCGCAGATAAATTCACATGATTTAATACAAGCATTCCTAGTTTCTTGTGTTGAAGAAATTGTCATGATCATGCATTCATGCCCATAATGAAGATAACTTGGAGTACATATTTTGTATCCATTTTTTTCTCTTTTAATGGGTTCTAGGTAATTTAATTTCTTGCTACGTTTATGAGTTTTTTTATAGTACTAGTTTTTATCTCAATTTTATGTCAATCTTATCCCCTTATCTCAATTTATTATATTTAGTGTTATATAAATTTAATTTCAGACTTTTTATCTCAACTTTATGTAAATTATTATAAATTGTACTCCCTTCATCCCATAATACCTTTTACACCTACTTTTTCGGTTCTTTAGAAATTTTATTCGTACAATATATATAATATTACATTTAATTAATTTCATTATTTTTAGGGTTCATACATACACATAAGTCAACTCACTTATTTATATTTTTATAAAATTATATCTCAAAATTCTATTTATTATAATATTTTTAAAAAAGTGGGTGATTAGTAAGAATAAAATGTTTTATGGAACAGAGGGAGTATGTAATTGTGTATCCCTTTATCAATCTCACCTTTTTATTTCAATTTTTTGCCAGTCTTTTATTTAGGTGAAAATTATCATGATTATGATCATAATGAAGATAACTAGGAGTACACATTTTGTATCCATTTTTCCCTCTTTTAATGGGTTCTAGGTAATATAATTTCTTGGTACGTTTATGAGTTTTCTTATATTAGTTTTTAATTATCTCTACTTTATGTCAATCTTATTTCCTTATCTCAATTTGTATTAATCTTATGACTCTTATCTCCTTATCTCTTACATAAATTTAATTAATTGCATACTTTTTATCTCAACTTCATTTAAATTATAACAAATGGAATGTAAATGTGTATTTCTTTATTATAACTTTACATCAATCTCGCCTTTTTATCTCAAATTTTATGTCAGCCTTTTATTGGAGATGTTAAAAGAAAGTTATAAGTATAAGATATATATACACCAAATACCAATTAATTGGAGATGGATTTGTAGATTTCATGATGGTCGCGCTTAGCCTTGTAGCACCTTCATATATATGTTGGAGGTAGTTTTGCGTGAGAGTCGCACGCTAAATGAAGTCCACTAATTAATAAGATAACTACTCTATACCCGCGTGCGTTTTACGCGGGATTGGTGGATTTATTAAAATAATAATTTTAAATATCATATTAATTTTTATATTTTTTCATTATTAAAATACGTGAGAGTTTTTTTTTCGAACCAAGGAAGGCTTAACTTCCATTATTGCATTGACAAGGAGTGCTAGGGATCCCTACCACAAACGACGGTGGGTATTCCCATCGATAGAAATTATTGTAAGAGCGAGCCTCTAGCTAATAGATGTTCCATCACATTGGCACTTCTCCTAACAAAAGAAATGGAAACATTTGAAAAGTGAGACAACAAATTGCGACAAGCCGCTATATAGTCTCCAAAAGTAGAATCGTATGTAGTTGAGGCATTAATTGCGTCGACCACCACTTTCGCGTCCCCTTCTAGCACCACATCATCCATATTATTTTATTTTAACCAAGATACACTACTACATATTTGGCTTTGGAGAGCTTTTAGAAGAGCTCTCCAAGTGGGAGCTGTCCAAGCTAAATTGCACTTGGAGAGCCCTTAAAGGGCTCTCCAAGTGCAAAAATGGCTCTCCAAGTGCAATTTAGTTTGGATAACTCCCACTTGGAGAGCTCTTCTAAAAGCTCTCCAAGGCGAAATATGTAGTAGTGATAGGGCCTCAAAAAAACCCATAGCTTCCCCCGTGTCTACACTCATACATCTCATTATGATGCTCGTTCTACCCACCATGAACGTGCCTTGATCGTCATGCATAACCATTCCCAAACCAGTCTGATTGGAATCCGAAAAGAAAGCCGCATCGACATTGATCTTTCGGAATCCCGTCGGCGGCCTGTGCCATGCATCGCAACCATTTTCCCTGCTATTTGTGGCGTAACCTCGTCTCCCCGCCTTGGTCGCCGACTTCCACTCCAACCAAGAACAGGTGGACAAGTGGATAGCCGTAACCGCAGTGTTACACCTCCCGTCCCATAACTTTGAGTTTCGTTCTCGCCACACTTGCCATAGTATCATGCCAAAGCTGGAAGCAGTCAATCAACTTGGATTATTTATCATTTTGAAGATCACTTCCGTCACTGAACTTGCGCCCTGGATGCAGGCGTCCATCTTCGAGCTCAGCCTTGCTGTTGACCAAGAATTCCTAGCATACTCGCATGAGGTGAATAAGTGCCACACATCTTCTGTCCCAGTGTCGCAGAGTAAGCAAGTTGTGTCATGTACCACTCTTCGCGTAAATAAGTTATTTTTCGTTGGTAAGCAGTCTCGAGCAACTCTCCAAATGAAGTTTTTCACCTTGGTGGCAGTTGCAGCCTCCACAGATTGATCCAGTCCCCTTCCACCCGTAGGTTAGGGTCTCCGTTTCTGCTCATAAGGAGATTGTATGCAGACTTGACTGAATATTTCCCGTCTCTAACCGGCCCCCATATGATCTTATCCACCGCTCCTACAGGGGGTAGAGGCAGGTTCACAATATGCTCATCATCGTGTGGAAGTAGCTCACGAATAAGGGGAATGTCCCATTCCCGTGAATCTGGATCAAATAGCGCCGACACACGCATTCCTTCAAGCCCTTCAATTTCATGAGACGTGACGCTTCGGCTTTCTGTCCCTACCACCCACGGTTCTCTCCAATTTGGATCGAATCCCCCGTCCCAATTTTCCATTGGATACCCGCCTGTAGGAGGGCCTGGCTAGCATGGATGCTGGTCCAGGTGTAGCTGGGATTCCAACCTGGATTGGCTGACAGGAAATTGCCCCTTGGGTAGTATCTGGCCTTAAGAATCTTGCTCAACAGCGATTCAGAGTCTGTTACGAGGCGCCACCCCGTTTTCCCAAGCAATGTGAGGTTGAATCTATATTATTGTATTTATATTTTTGTATTTTTATATATTATAATATTTTTTTAATATATTAATAATATATGCATTAATAAAATTATAATTTTAATTCTTAAAATTAAGAAAATATTTTTAATAAGTAAGGTCATTATAAAATAATTTTATTAATAAAAAAATATATAAAATTATAAATTTTTAAAAACTTCACAACCTCTGTAATATGTGTAATACCCAAGATTTTTATTACTATAATAATAAAAATTTTAAAATATTATTTAAACTTTTCATTTATTCCTAAGTGTTGGCCCTCAATTATTTTTAGAATTAAAGGAGAAGACTGTAACGGTTTGTAACCAACCATTATGCATTAACCCATATTTACACCTCTTAAGTGTGGGAGAGTGAATGGTTTTCAATACTCAAATAAAAGACCATTTTTTTTGGGGTTTTCTTAGGATAGTCCAGGTGTCGCCTGAACTATTAATAGTTCGAATGTCAAATTGCATCGTTATGTGTCGCCCTAACTTGATACCTGTCGCCTTTTTTTAATATTTTAAAATAATTTTTTAAATTTTATTTTATTATTTACTATTTTATCCTTTATTAAAATTAATAATAATATTATTTAAATTAAACAATACGAACGTAAAATTAGATTTTTTTAACAGAATTAAATTATTATTATTATTTATATTTTATCTACACCTGCTCATTTAATTAGTTCACCCTAAAATTATTTTTTTACTACGGTTATCTACACCCGTTCATTTTATGAGTTCACCCAAATCATTTTTTAACCATGGTAATTATCTGTAATCGCACATTTTATAAGTTAACCCCAAAATTATTTTTTACCACGGTTATATGTACCTGCTCATTTTATAAGTTCACCACAGAAGATTTTTTTTTAAAAATAAGGACTATATTATCCTTTTATTAATTTACACAAAACATAATAAAATCTACCCTAATTTGTAGGGTGATACTCGGGTACATGCAAGATGCCGGTACACACCAATTTTAATTTTTGATTTATATTTTATCTACACTCATTCATTTAATGAGTTCACCCAAAAATCATTTTTTTACTACGGTTATCTGCACCCGTTCATTTTATGAGTTCACCCCCAAATCATTTTTTTATCACGGTTATGTGCGCCCGCTCATTTTATGAGTTCACCCCTAAATTTTTTTACCACATTTATCTACACCCTCATTTTATGAGTTCACCCCAAAATATTTTTAAAAAAGTAATTATATTTAAAAGACTATATTATCCTTTTATTAATTTACACAAAATATAATAAAATCAACCTTAATTTGTATATTTATAATTTGTAGTCGAGTCATTACCGAGTTACCGTCGATTCACCATCAAGTCACCCATATTTTTAGAAAAAAATCGTAAAATATAATTTTAAAAAAAAAAACTATCGAAATTAGGTACAAATCTTGATTTTTTTTCTTTCTAAGTTTCCTTCCCTTCATCTTTTTCTCCCATTTTCAGTTTTTATTCCAAACTTTTAATTTCTTCGTTTTTTTTCTTTTACTTTTTTTTTATTTTCCATTTTGTCATGTGTATTTTTTTTTTTAATTTTAATACAAAATAATATTATATGTATGATTTTATTATAGTCGGTAATACAATAATTAATAACGAGTAATATCATAAATAATAATCAGTAATACTATTAACAGTAATTAGTACGAATAAACACTTATCTTATTCAAAGTGAGATGGTCTCATGGCGACACTATTCATAAATTAGTAGAAATAAACACTTATTTTTTCCAAAGTGTTAAAACGTCATTCTCAAATTATGTTTTGGAAAGTAGAATTTTGGTGAAATCAGAATAAAAAAAACTTTAGGAAATGTGAATGGAACTATAGGAAAACGTCATGCTCAGACCATCAATTAGTTCAAAAAAAATATGTGTCCATATAATGTTGCTTACGAACATTGACCTAAAGTCCGATTTGTATAATGTAACTAGATTGATTGTTATCAGACTTGAAAATTACATTATTGAGGACACTTTTTTTTTTTTTGGAAGGAATGTTGGTAGTAGTAAAGTTTTTATTCTGAGAATAATATTGAGTGTTTCGATGACACGGCTTCCATAAAATTTCGAATAAGATAATTTCTTATTCTATTGTCTTTTGCAATGACGATAAATAAAAGTTAAAGGCCAGTCTCTTTTCATAGTAGGTGTGTAGTGTGTACCTTCTCGAAACATGTTCATGCATAGACATATGTTGCAGCCTCTAGAGTTAAGGGTGGATTGAAAAATATTTATCTAGATTCAAATGAATAACAAATTTACAAATTTATACTATGGAGTACATATTTCAAATATTTTTTTAATTTACAAATTAAACTTAAAATATATTATAAATTTATTTGAATTTCTTACGGGCACTAACGGTCCTACGTTGCCCATTGTGACATTGTCCCTCCTTTACGTCAAAGAAAGAAGAAATTGTGATCGAGAGCAAATCGAGCAAGTGGAGACTTTTTGGGCCAACAATGTTAGCCCATTTAATTAAAAGTAGAGAATATTTTGGGTTAGCGTTTAATTAAAAGTGGGCAGCCCAATTATTTTATCAAAGAAAAGAACCAAATTGACCAGCCAATTTTCTTGAATTGTGCGTGAGAAATAACAAATGTTCAAAAAAAAAAAAATAACAGAATGTTCTTTCAACAATTACAACTAAAAAATTATATCAATTTTTCAAAATAATCTCATCTTCATGTTGAGCCCCCTAAAATATTATAAAACATGCTGAAATTTTATAATGAATGAACAAAAAATTCCTCAAAATTATTCCACGCAATTGATGTCTTTTGTCTTTTCTTTTTAATTAATGACAAAATTATTGTCATTTTTATTGAAGTTGTATCATCATTCTCATGTTGAGAAGACATATCTACAAAATATACATTAAAAATAAAATTAATAAATGTCAGAATCTTACTAAATTCATTCATAAGTAAAATCCATAAATTTCAAATAAATCTCATAAATCAATAACCATATAGAAATCATAACAATTTTATATGAATGACAATTGAGATTTGAGAATACTGCGTTTATCCAGAGTATTAAATAAACACAGAAAAAAATCAAAAGTACAATTAGAGGAATGTTCAATATCATATAAAAAAAACTAGTAATAGATTACAGATTATCAACAATTTGAGAATACTTCTTTTAGAGGTACTAATAATACTCCTGATTGGACTAAGAATGAATAAAAAAATAAATCATATAATGTTTTTTTTATGAACGTGTGTTTGGGATCATAATGGAATTTTGTAGGTTTTCTCCTGATTTTAAAAGCGCGCACAAACACAAACAAATTTGTTTATGTTAGATTATATAAATTATCTTAGCTAATTTTCTGATCATAAAATGTAACAATGAGTTTTCTAAATTTTGAATAGACGGTCCCCAGTTTTTTGATCTCAGATAATTTCTGATGTGCAAGTCAATTAGACAATGAGAAACTGTTGAACAAAATCAACACAATATAAATGAAAAGATAAAATTAAACAGCTGAGCATGGACTCCGCCGGTTTCCGCCGGTTTTAAACGTTTGTACACCTCCAAAGACTATGATTGATCAGTAAAAAATAAATGTAAACTCCAAAGACTATGATTGATCAGTAAAAAAATAAATGTAAAAGCTAGTAGAAAATTTTAATGTCAAATTAATATCTTGGATATTGAATTCGAAACAAAAATTTGTATAAAAAATTCAACTAAATTAATAATTTAACCTAAAATTCAATTCATTCAAATATCTATCTTAAACCCTAGATTTAGATTTACCAAAACTAATTTGAGTAGAAAATATAGAATTGTTCATACCTGAAACTCTTCTTCAATGGAATTTTCGAATAAAAGAAGAAAACAAGAGAACCGGTGCCGCCTAAGTACTGAATTCGAAACAGAAATTTGTATAAAAAATTCAACTAAATTAATAATTTAACCTATTCAATTCATTCAAATAAAAAAAGATAATTTATTGTTTATTATGATTATTAATGATATGAGAAATAAAATAAAGATAGTATATTATCAATTAATGTTTTTATTAATCATGTGAGGATAAATTTGTAATTTTATAATTATATATTTAAAATTATTAAATTTAATTTAAAAGTGTGATAGGGCGACAAAAAATGATAACAAGTGCAATGCAAGGCGATGGATTCTGCGACGCCAAATGCAACAAGTAGCAGGTCATCAAATATAAGCCATTAGATTTCAGATATGATGGCTCATATTACTGGACTGTTGATAGTTCAGGCGACACCTGGACTGTCCTTAGAAGGCCCCTTCTTTTTTTCATTTCTTTTTTTTTTTTTTTTGAATTACATTAAATACCCATCCCGTTTTTCCCCTCCCCATGACTCGAATCCAGGATCTAAAGCCTAGGTAGTGGTGCTCTGACCACTCACAAAAATCTGATTCTTTTAAATTGCACTCTCTCAAACAACTTCATCTACCGATCATCTTCGAATTGCCTCTAATTCATCTTCATTGTGTTTTTACCATTGTTACTACCGAGGTAATTCTCCATACTTCTCTAGATTTAAACTTTCATCAATTATTTGATTATGCAAATTTGTCCACACTTGTTTTGATGAAGATGATGAATTCGAGTTTATTCTTCTCTCCTAATTATCATTTAAAATTGACAGAATATTTCTCATGTCTTTCCCACACCTTATCGCTATGTATATATACGCTATGCAGTAGACCTTTGCTATTAGAATGTTAGTTTCTTTTACTACTTAAACTAGAAAGCGATTTATTTAAGAGTAACAGTGGAATATCATGGCATGCTTTAATTTGTTCTATAAGTTTTACCTTTTGGTTTGTGTACTGTAGCAGAGTAGCCAAATGTTATTTATTTTTAAAGTTGATTTATGAAATTGGACTACTCTATTTTAAAAATTAGGGTTTTTGATTCATGAATATTAATTATCTAAATTCGACTACCACTATTTTCTTGTTAGTAATTAATTATTTCAACCCTTGCCACTTCGTCCCTAAATTTATAGTTCATCGCCATGCAAATATTTAAATTAGTTATTTCTCGAATATTATACTAATTAGCCATACGCGATAATTAATGCAAGGCGATGGCAATTACGAGGACTAGTTCGTGCAAGGCTTTCACGTATCATTAGTAGCTATTATCGTCTATCGAGGTGGGTTTTAATTGCTTTAATCTCTACGGTGGTTTGTAGAGCTTTATTGCAATGTTATTCTCTATTTAATATTTTAGATAAATGATTTGAGTTAATTGTTTACTATGTGAATCCATTTCTATTGTTATTCGATTGACAAGGTATATTATATATTGGCAAAGTTTGTGGCAAAGTATATATTGGCAAAGTTTTTATATTGGCAAAGTTTGTGGCAAAGTATATATTGACAAAGTTTGTGACAAAATATATATTGGCAAAGTTTGTGCAAAGTATATATTGGCAAAGTTTGTATATTGACAAAGTTTGGAGAAAATTTCATTTTACGTCCTGTAACTTAGGCCTAATCCAGAATATATCCTTTAAGTTTTCACATTTTCAATTTACATCCTAGGGTGTCCAATTTACATCCTTTCCACAGGAAAATTGGAAATCCTGTCAAATAGTCCAATTTACATCCTTTATGTTTGAAAATTATAAATTAATAATTAAAAAATTATGTAAATATCATTAAAAATTTAAAAATCTTATTAAAAACTTATAAATGGTGTAAAATAAATATAAAAAATTTAAAAAAATTATAAATTCTACAATTCAAATAATCTGAAAAAGTGTAAATTTAATTTTTTTTTTCTTCTAAAAACTCATAAAAATAAAAAAATCTATACTTTCTACCATTCAAAAAATCTGAAAATGTGTAAATTTAATTTTTTTTTTCTAAAAGCTCATAAAAATAAAAATAAATCTATAAATTAAAATTTTAAAAATGTTTAAAATAAAAATTCCATAATTTTAAAAATATCGTGAAAATGAATTTGGGACGGTTCCAAAATCGATCAAGGTGTGGAACTTCGACTCAACCTCGACGGTGAGTTGGAAAATCTCGTGGGACCCAAAATTATTAGGAGTTCGAGCAAAACTTTATTTAATGAAATGTTAATAATTTTTATTATTCTTATTAGATTTTTAGAATTAGTAATTTTTTTCATCTACACATTTTTAATAAATTAATGAGATTTTTTTAGTTTTTAGAAATTTTAAAGAGATTTTGAATTTCTTAATTTTTAAATTACACATTTTTCATTCTTTAAATTGTAGAATTTTTTATTTTTTGTATTTTAAAAATTTTAGAATTTTTTATTTTTGTTTTACACATTTTATAATTTGTAATGTTATTTTTCGAAATTTTATTAGTATATTTTGAATTTTATTTACACATTTATATTTATTAATTTTAAGGAGATTTTGGGATTTTTAATGATATTTTAGAATTTTTAAATCTTTAATGTGATTTTTAGAAAATTTTAATTATTAAATTTTAATTTTCAAACTTAAAGGACGTAAATTGGACTATTTGGCCGGAATCCCAATTTATTCCTCACATTCCGGTGAGTTTTAAAATTTTCCGGCGGAAAGGACGTAAATTGGACCAAAAAGGACGGAAATCGAAAAAGTGAAAACATAAAGGATATATTCTGGATTAGGCCTAAGTTACAGGACGTAAAATGAAATTTTCTCCAAAGTTTGTATATATTGGCAAAGTTTGTGGCAAAGTTTATTATCTATTTGCAGGGTTACAATGGCAAAGTTGGAAAGGTATCAATGGCAAAATATATGTGGCAATATGAATGCTATTTACTAAGTTGCAATTTCTTGATTATTTATTTTTAGCATTAACTATTGAATGACTTAATTCCACTGAGTGTGCTTGCATGCTCACCCCCAACAATTTACAATTTCAGGTTGAAGAGTTGGATGGCGAGGAGTGGTGATGGGAGACGACGATTTATTTAAAAGACTATTTTCAAGCATGTTTATTTAATTTAATTATGATTATTCTTATGGATAATTGCTTGATGAGTTATTTATGAATTTCTTAATTTTATTTAACAGTTTCCGCTGCAATGCTTAACATGATTTAAATGTAATAATCGTTGCATCCCTTACTTTATCGTTGTAAGTTTAAAATTCAATTTTTGACGCGTTTAAAATTAATTGTTTTAACTTCTTTTTGAAATGTCATTATTTTTAAATTTAGGACGTGACAGTATGCTGGTATGGTTTTCAGCAATGACAAAATACAATAAAATAGAAAAATGTCTTCTACAAAATTTAGGGAACGTTTGTTTAGGGATTTTGAAATAGAGTTTGTATAAATTTATATGATTAATTTTTGTAGGGTTTATAGGTATTTGTAGGACAAGATTTTAAAATTCTAAATTAGAATATTAGTGGATTTAATTTTCACGTAAATTTTTTTCATCTTTAAATATATAATAAATTAATATTATATAGACAATAATAAAATATAAACAAATTTATAAAAATAAAAAAATTATTAAAAACTATTATATTATAACAAATAATTGCATGAATACAACTAATAATTGCATCTCAACTAAATCAAATCAACGTTGTACATCTATAATCCCAAATGTAATGATATCTTTAAATATAATAAATTAATATTATATAAACAATAATAAAATATAAATAAATGTATAAAAAATAAATAAATTATTAAAAACAATTATATTATAACAATCAACTGAGTCAATGTATATCTCTAATCCCTTTCCCTTATTAAGGTGATCACTAAAGTGATCACTCTTAATATTTATTTGACACTTCTAATCAAACTTAGTTGGCAGATTTTAAATTTTTTTATTAACAATTACTAAAACTTTTCTAAATAAAGTTTCTTAAATTATCCCTTTTTTTTTTTATTGACAATTACTTAAAATTCTCTAAAATCCTCCACAATACTCTATATATCTTACAAAGTTTTTAAAATTATTTCATAATACATTCACACTCTATATAAGAGAAAATTTCATTTTACGTCATGTAACTTAGGCTTAATCCAGTATATATCCTTTAAATTTTCACTTTTCAATTTACGTCATAGTGTATCCAATTAACATCCTTTTTAGTCCAATTTACGTCCTTTCCACCGGAAAATTAGAATTTCGGTCAAATAGTCCAATTTACATCCTTTATGTTTGAAAATTATAAATTAATAATTAAAAAATTCTGAAAATATCATTAAAAATTAAAAAATCTCATTAAAAACTTATAAATTGTGTAAAATAAATATAAAAAATCTAAAATTTAAAAAAATTGTAAATTCTACAATTCTAAAATTATGAAAATGTGTAAATTAATTTTTTTTCTTTATAAAAACTCATAAAAATAAAAAAAATCCACAATTTTAAAAATATTGTGAAAATGAATTTGGGACGGTTCCAAAATCGATCAAGGGGTGGAACTTCCACTCAACCTCGACGATGAGTTGGAAAATCTCGTAGGACCCAAAATTTTTAGGAGTTCGAGCAAAATTTTAATGGCAGACGAGTCTAAATCAAGTTTGATTTTTAATGAAATATTAATAATTTTTATTATTCTTATTAGATTTTTAGAATTAGTAATTTTTAATCTATAAATTTTTTAAAAATTAATGAGATTTTTAGAGTTTTTAGAAATTTTAATGAGATTTTGAATTTCTTGATTTTTAAATTACATATTTTTCATTCATTGAATTGTAGAATTTTTTATTTTTGTATTTTCAAAATTTTAGAATTTTTTATTTTTATTTTACACATTTTATAATTTGTAATGATATTTCTAGAAATTTTAGTGAGATATTTTGAATTTTATTTTAAGGAGAAATTTTATTTTATTTTGTGTAATAAAAAAAATCCACAATTTTAGAAATTTATAGTTTTTAATTTTAAGGAGATTTTTGGATTTTTAATGATACTTTTAAATTTTTTAAATCTTTAATTGAATTTTTAGAAAATTGTAATTATGAAATTTTGTTTTTTTAATTTAAAGGACGTAAATTGGAATATTTGGCCGGAATCCCAATTTATTCCTCACATTCCGGTGAATTTTAAAATTTTTCGGCGGAAAGGACGTAAATTGGACTAAAAAGGACATAAATTGAAAAAGTAAAAATTTAAAGAATATAAATTGGATTAGGCCTAAGTTAACGAACGTAAAAGAAAATTTTCTCTTAAAATAATTATAGTTTTTAACTTATGCTCGAAAATCACATATAAAAATGGCTCGAAAAATCACATATAAAAGATGGAAAATTATCACCTAATTCATCATATATTATCCCGCCACAATATGTAACACAATTAAATAAAAACACGCCTGACTGAAACCCGTTATCTTTGATAGAATCAAACCTGAATTGATGAAAATTTATAATTAAATTTATTATGCAATAATATAAAATAAAATAATTTATAATTCAAATCATATATATATATACCTCTTTTTTAAATCATTCACTTCTATAGCCAACTTATATTGAAAATCATACACTCCTATTGCCAACCTATATTGAGTGAATGTTCTATTTCCATGAGATAAAATTGAAAAAAAAAATGAAAGCAAAAAATTATTAAATAGAAAAAGAATAAGGAGAATTAATTACAAGAAAAAAATAAAAGTAAAACAAAAAAATAATAATAACAAAATTGAAAGAAAAAATGCAGAAAAAAAAAATGAAAGCTTTTGATGATTGCAGAAATCGCAACAGAAACTAAAATTGAGGGGAAATAGAAAAATGTACGTATATTAAAAAAATAAACCAAACAACATAACTCAAATGAAAACGTGAGAGAAGGCAGAGAAGAAGAAGAGGCAAAAAAAAAAAGTGAGAGTAAAAATAGATAAATGAAAAAAAGAATAAAAAGTAGGATAGAAGTTGAGAAAAACGTGAGAGAAGGTAGAGAAGAAGAAGAGGCAAAAAAAAAAAAAAATGAGAGTAAAAATAGATAAATGAAAAAAAAATAAAAAGAAGTAGGATAGAAGTTGAGAAAATATGAGCTTTAATATTTCAACATACGCTTATTAAGATTAAGATTAAGAATTTAAAATAACTTTTAATGGGGTAGAGAATTTTGAAATAGCAGAGAGAAATAGACGAATTAGATATTTAAAATTTAAAAGATATAAATTATAAAATTAAAATTAGATAATATTTAAAATAACCTGAAAATTTAATAAAAGAGAAATAGTAAGAAAAAATACAAAAAAAATAATATAAAATAAAATAATTCAAATTAAACAAAACTCATTTTAAAATTATTCATCCTGAAAATTCACCTGAAAATTTAATAAAAAAGGAAAATAAGAGAAGATAAAAATCATTCACCACCTAAAAATTGAATAAAAGAGAAAAAGTAAAAACCATTAACCTCAAAAAAAAAACCACCTGAAAATTTAAATTTAATGAAAGATGAAAAATAAAAGAAGAAAAGTTTTTTTTTCTATACCAAGAGAAGAGAGTGATCGAAACGTTGTTTTGAGGTGACCGAGATAAGACAATGAGTCAAGTATAAAAAAATAGAGATTTAGGGGGTTGTATTCAATTGAGATTCTGTTGGATGTTTTTGAACTTTAAAAAGTCAGTGAATTTAGAAAATTCATAGAATCTGCAGAGTTTGACTAACTTTTTTATTGATTTATATGGATTTTTATAGATTTGACAGGATTCTGAAATACACATTTTTTTATTGATTTACATGATTTCCATAAACTACGCCCCTAAAACCTAATTCAAAAAAAAATTATTATTTATCATTATTATTCTCATCTTCATTTTCATCACAGTTATACCTCGGCACAATTCCAATTTTTTTCTGTCGAGATGTGGTGTATTTTGATCTTCTTTATATTCGACTGAAAATTCATCAGAGCGACCTTTTTTCTTAAGAAAGTTATGTAATCCAGCGAACGTGTGAATTGCAATTTGAAAAAACCAAAAATTCAATTGAATAATTGCATTTTTGGGGTGACGACCTTGACCACTAAAATCTTTTAGATGATATGAAAGAACATAATTTTAAATAAAGAGATGTAATTTTTTTTCACGATAATAATAATGGTGGTGAAAAATCTATGATGCTTATCAAAGAACATAGTTAACACAGTTTTTTTTTTTTTCTCTTTCAGAGTCTTCTAAGAGAATCGTTGAAATCTCTATTTTTTAGAAGAGATTTTGATTAGTGAAATTTATTTATATTTTTGAAAGAGAATCTAACGAAATCATAGAGTATTAAAATCCATAGACCTAAAGATTTCTAAAGACTTTTTAAAATCCGTATTGAATATCTCAAAATTTTGAAAGACTTTTAAAAATCTGGATTGAATACCCAGATTTTAAAATTCCAAAAAAATTCAACAGAATCTCAATTAAATACATCCCTTTAGTTGAGAAAATTATATGATTATTTAAATTTAAAATTTAAAATAATTAAAAGAGATAAAATTGTCATGTCCGTGACATTTTAATTTTATTAATATTATTGATAAATTTACCAATGTTATAAATTATAAAAATTAATATTTTGAATAAATATTTAAAATTAGTCAAGATTTTTTTTATGGACTATTTCAAAACTAAAATTTCTTAATAATCTAATTAAAAAATCTCTTCAATTTGTATATCAATAATCTATTACAAAAACCTTCAAGATTATAAAATTATTCGTACGAAAACTGATCAAAGATTTTGAGGAGAGAGATTTGAATAGAGTGGTATTAAAAATATAATACGTGATTAAATTTTAAAAATAAAGTGGGTTGTGATTAAAGTTTAAAAAATAAATTAAAAATAATAATAATAATTTAAAATTTAAAAATAATAATTATGAGTAGATAATATTTAAATTATTATTTTTAGATTAAAATAGGAAAAATAGATTTTTTTTTTAATTAGAATGTATGTAGGGATTTTGAAATAGACGATTTTAGTGAAGAGAGAGATTGTGATAGAGTGATAAAATTGTGACACGTGTCCATTCTCACAAATATAGAGTATTAAAATAAGATTGAAAGCATTTCACAGTCTTAAATGCACAAGAAAGAAAGAAATTAAAATAAGTACATGATACAAAACTAAAAGGGTAATAATAATAATCATCAAAAATAAACTAATAGAAAACTCCAATTATTTCAAATTTTGAAATAACCCACATGTCAAATCCTTATTGAAAAAGACTTTCCAAAAAATCTTCAAACGATCGATCGATGAACATAACAAGATACAGGCAACCCCTAAGGGTGTCTCCAATGCCAATGGCAAATTTGCACTAAAACTCTAAATTTGCCATCAAATTTGAGTCAAACAGTAAAATTATCTTCAATCATTCAACTCAAATTTTAACTCAATAGAAATACTCTTAGAATATTCTTAATTTTATCTTTTTTACATTCCATTTTATCAAATATTTATTTAATTATAATCAAATATTGAATTTTATTACGGTTAAATTTAACGCTTGTTGTGTTTTCATTAAATTTCTATTGCATTTTGTAATTTAAATTCGTAGTATGTATGTTTTATTTTGTATTGTAATTATTTATAGTATGTTCGTTTTATTTTTTATTGTAATTTAAATTTGTAGTATTTATGTTTTATTTTGTATTGAGTTTTTGTAATTTAAATTATTAATGTTGTCTTAAAATTAAATTGTATATTTTTAATTTTATAATCTTAATAATTATTAATTAAAATCAAAAACTAAATAAAAATAAATAAAAGTTGCCACTGTGAATAGTGTGTTGCAAATTTCATTTGTGACAATTTGCCACCATTTTAAGTATGCGTTGGGGACGATTTGCCTCAAAAAATTGTCATGTGAATAGTGTGTTGCAAATTTCATTTGTGACAATTTGCCACCATTTTAAGTATGCTTTGGGGACGATTTGCCTCAAAAAATTGTCATTAGGCCTAGCCTTGGAGATGCTCTTAAGTATCAATGAACTAGTTTTTTTTAATACCATTTTTCTTTGAGTTTATTTACAATGGGGTATTGATTTTTCACATATATAGCAACAAGGTCAGACACCCATTTTGACTCATAAAGTCATTGAGTAATGGACCACAATGCCCTTCACCTAATCTATTACTTTTTTGCACACATATTTTGTACTCACTCTCTCCTCTCTCCATACATCTCTTCTTTCACAATCTCTCACCACAAAGCTACCTCACACCCACATAGCCTTCTTCCTCCACAACTTTCACAACTCCATGGTTTTCACTCCATTGCTCAATGTAATTTTTAGGTGGATTTCGATGCCGCGAAATTTGCGGAGCTTGTACCTTCGCGAAGGAGGCGTCCTCTCACCTTCTTTTTTAGGGTTCCGTCTAGCTCTGCCGCATCTCCGTCACTTCCGTCATTAAAAATGCTCGTCTCTCCTTTGGAGGGTTGTAAGATTTTAATATAAACATATAAAACATGTAGGGCTTCTAGTTTCTACAAAGAGAAATTTAGGGCCCTGATAGAAGAAATCTTCAACTTCAGTTCAGGTCCAACTAGATGAAAAGCCATTCATTTTATTAAAGTGTAGTTATGTATAAACTTATATTTCTTGAGAATATTTTTTTTGTGTGCTTTCCTATAAACTTATATTTCTTGAGAATGTGATTTTTGAATTTGTGTGCTTTTCTTTTATTTATCGAAGCGAAGTTATATTTTTTGCAATTGATGTTACTACCCCATCTTCAACATTTTTAATGATTCAATGCACTGTCATCCTCGAATGATGTTACTACCCCATCTTAGAGAAGGATGTAGTCGGGTTGTCTTCGAGACTGACTCCATTATTTGTTTCAATTCACTGTCATCCTCGAAAGAAGACTTAATCGCGTTTTGGAGATTTAATTAGCGATATCTAATGGACTGTGTCAAACTTGGTGGAGGTGAATTCATTTGGAAGAAGAGAGAGGATAATGGTGTGGCCCACGTCCTAGCACAATTAGCCTTAAGATATGATGAATCCTTTCACTCTACAGATTTACCTGTAGAATGTTTAAACAATTACAGTGCCGATTTTATGGCTTAATATATTTGATTTTCATGTCTAAAAAAATCATTTTTAATGATTCAACTCTGCGTTCTGGTCAACGTTAATTTAGAGAGATTCAACTCTTAGGTATGTTTGATAGAGATGTAAAATTTGGATTTAAGATTTTAAAATCTAACTTATGTTTTACTTTGAAATTTAGAATTAAGATTTTAAAATACCACTTTATAAAATACTTATAAATTCTAAAAAAAAAAAACTCTAGAAATACCTAGAAATCATATATAAATATTTATAAATCTTATATAAATTCTAGTATAATATAAAGGTAAATTATACCCTACTTAAATGTTAAATCAAACACAAAACATAACCATAGTGGATGGATTCACTCTCGGGTAGCGGCAGTTGGCAATATCAAACAATTAATGACGGAGTATCGAGAGTGGAATGAAACTAACCTAAGATTGGCCCTCTGGCCAAACGAAGTGGAGAGTATACTGCTTACCCCAACTGGAACGGAGGAGGAGTAAGACACAAGGCACTACAGGAAATTACACTTTACATGACGAATTTTTTTGTGACGACACAAAATTCGTCACAATTTGTTAGGCAAACGTGACGAATTTAATTTTCGTCACATAATAATTAGAATTCGTGACAAAATTTTATTTCGTCACAAATAATAATGTTATTTGTAACAAAATTTTATTTTGTCACCAATAATAACTTTTTTCGTCACTAATTTGAAAAATACATGACAACAATAAGGAATTTGTCACTAAAATTATTTGTGACTAAATTTATATTAATTGGTGACGATGTTATATGTCATGAAAAATAATATTGTTATGACAATGCTATATTTTGTCATTAATTATTCGAAATAACTAGTGACACAATTATTTCGTCATAATATTATTTGACAACGATCATATTCGTCATATAATATAATATATTCATGACGATATTATATTTTCGTCATTAATTGTTTAGAATATTTAGTGACATATTTTTTCGTCACCAATATTTATATATAGCGACGATTAATAATAATTTGTCACTTTTTCCAAAAGATTATAAATTTCACAACAAATAACAATTTTTTTTGTGACACATGAATTTTTTCATTATTTATTACACAAACATGATAAAATTAAATTTAGCCATTAAAAAAATGTGTGACAAATTTTGTTGTTGTCGTTATTAATAATTTCATTTACAACTAATTAATAGTAGTATATTTTCAAAATTTATATTTGTGAAAATTTTTATTGTCATTAATAATTTTATTTTTTACTAATTAGTACTTTAGTTACGAATTTAATAGTCATAAAATTAAATAATTTATTCAATCAATACAAAGGTCATGTGTTCTAACTTTTTAACATCTAAAAGAGAGACTCATACCAACTAACCCAAATAACATTTACAATAAATATTTGATAAGAGATTACATTAATTGAAAAATAGATATATTAATTTATCTAAAGTTTATAATCATGTCAGACAGACTCAGTAATTAAACTCATTAAATTATCATATATTAACATAAACACAAAACTAAGAGATCTAAAAATTATGTATTTTATTGAAAAGTAAAATTTCTATATAACAAAATTATGCTCCATTATGGGCAAATCACCAAAAAATCAGAAAAAAATAAAATTGAACATGTACTATAAACAGAACATAAAAAATTACCTAGTCATTATGAAAATTCAAAACTGCCCAATTTGTAAAATTACCAAAAATGATAATTCAAAATCCTACCATCAAACTAAGACAAAAGTGTACTTTAAGATCATGTTTATTAACTTAAATTAAACTTAAATTAATTTCATCTCAACTCTTGTAGGCTATTTGATAGCTTGGATTAAGGGTCAATTATGCTTTAAAATCTATAAAATTTATATATCATTATAATCTCAACATCCTAATCAATCCTTACTACCAAAATGACCTAAGAGTAATAAAGTTTTTTCAATCTTAAGAGCACAAGCAACTTTGAAATCTACAACATGACATTGTTGCACTTAGTGTTGAAACATTGGTGGCTTACATGAAATTTACCAAAGTAACAGGACAGACCTTGTTAGTGTTTTCTTCTTTTTTCTTTCTTTTCAAGATTAGTTGGGAATGCAAGAGGAATTTATTAGTGTTTTGCTAGCTATTATATATATATTTACTACTAATAAAGAATTTAAAAGCATCTAATTGTTGAGTAACATCTTTCACGTGAGATTCCTCCAAGTATGCAGTGTGCATCATTTTCCTGCAATCCTACAAAAGTATCTGCATCACAGTGAACAAGAAGGATAATCAATGTGAGATAAAGGGAAAATATTTTGAGATAAATATCAAACCGGGTTAAAAATACATATTAAAACAATGATAAGATCTATACATTTGACAGAAAAAATCCATTAAAAGCTTATACTTGATGAAAGATAGTTCACAAAGAAACAATTCAAACCGTGAAAGGAAATTTCATTTGTATCAGCAGTTCATAGCCCAATTCAACATGGCATCAAGAATTTGTCCATGTAACAGTGTCAAATTCACTAGCAGGGAAAACCAAGACCTAGAATTGTGGAAAAACTAACTTTTATGCTTGATGGATGCGCTATAAAGTTGGATCCTGATTGTTTTTGTCTTTCACGTTGATGCACAACTACTCATGGACCTGAAATCCAAGAACACTGGATACTTGATCAACAATTAGTGATATATAAACAAATGAAAAATGCATATAATATGCATGAAAATGTCATGACAACTCTGCTATGTGATCTGAGTTGTGATCTCAGATCTGCTTCTTTTGGAATAGTAACCTAGCTTTTAAAAATGCAATAAGTAATTCAAGATCATAACCAAACTTAGTTATGTCGCCTCCATTTTCAATATCCAATATAGTTAACGGTGGGCTCACATTACCTTCTTTGTTGATTTATGTGGTAAGGAGAACTGATGCTTTAAACAAGAACCCTGCGTGCACTACACAAGATTGACAAGTTAAGGATTAGGACTTTACAACAAATCTTATTTCTAGAATAATTATTTTTTTATTGATACAATCTTGATGTTTCCACAATCTGTTCTTACATGGAGATTAGACAGAAAAACATTATACCAAAATAGTTTAGTGGAGAAATATAGGTATTATTTACTAGCTATCAGTTTACATTAGATAAATGTGACGTATTATTTGCATCAATTCGGCTCCAATTTCTTTTCATCATACCACCTCTCCGGTCTCATTTATTTCACAAGAGACAATAAAACATGGAAATTAACTAGAACTTAGAAACAAAATTCAGCTGATAATTCATGTATATAACCTGAAAGTCCTGCATATGATTCAGCATTTTATGCGTATATTTCGACCCAATTTTTACCAAGAACACCATCTAATTTATGCATATAACCCAAAAAAAAAGAAAGAAAAAAAGACAACAAGAGCACATTACAATTACATATGTTTTCTCATGTATTACATTTAGAAATCCTTATGAAACCTTTCTTCACCACTAGCCTACAATACTCTTTTTATGAAATCTTTCTTATGCAACAATATTGTTGACAATTCATTAAAAAAATAAATTAAAGGCATGTTCTCTACAAGAAAATAGACAAAAAGTTTAACAGGATTCAAGATTATACTTCCTACACATTTTTCTTTTCTTTGTTGCTATAAACTAGCAGTAGATGGTAAAAAAGTATCCCACTATTCCAAAATAATCCTTACAAATTTTGTTAGAATTAGTTCTTTTGAGACAAGTTCTGCTTATAATGTAATTTATCAATATTTTTATGGTGGTGAAAATAAGCTCATTTTTTCATGTATTACTGGTCAATACTAGTAGCATGAAGATTACAAGAAAATTCTTATAGCAAAAATAGAAAAGCACTAGTTGAAAAACACCTTTCAGATATTTATGATAAGTATAATCCCACTTTCAGATAGATGAAAACATTCAGCAATAATCCCAAGATAGCAGAAAATAAAGAAAAACTGGGATATGTGAAGACTTAGGACCACAAACACACTAAGTATTGCACACACATGCTCTAGAAAAGGAGAGACACATGCCTGAGAATCTGAATTCCTCCTTAATCACAGTTTGCTCCTAATTAGTCGAAGAATTATAAACAGACGACTCCCTGTTAAATCTATTTTCCGATTCTGTATACTATAGTTTAATAACTTCTCCTTAAAAGATAGAAAATAACATATTAAACGGTAGAAATAGGGAAGAGCAAGAGTATCAATCAAGATGAACTCCATTTATTTTAATTTTATAAATATAGTTTATTTTACAATTCTAAGCATTGTTATCATGACGAGATTTTAGCTATTTCTATAAAAATGAAGTTGGTATAAATAGAAAACATAACAAAAATGAGCAAAATGAAGTTGGTATCAATCAATATTCAGATGTTTGTTGGCTTATATATACCCCACCAGCTTTCTTCGGTATCAGTCCTATATTAAATCACACCACGTATCTAGCATGAAAGGATCCTGAAATAGACTTCTATAAGTTCTTACTCGTTTGTGATACTAAGTTATTTACTTCAACATTTTGTACTCAACGGGCTTAAATGGTTCATCTTCAATCAAGACTATGTCAATGTAAGCTAAAACAAGAGCTAAGTCAACATCACTTTTTAATTGCTTAAGAAAGTCTCTGACAAACCTGATTGTTCACATGAATATAGCAAACTAAAATACTATAATTTACCAAGAACATAATAGACAATATCAATAATCAATGACAATTTATATGCGAATTAAGATGTATTGTTGAATGATGGGTAATCACCCAGGGCAATACCAGATACGTATAAACTCCCACACATGTATATAGTGAGGAGGAAATCCTATAAGAATCCACCCCCTTCAGATAATAAAACCCTTATACTAAAGTTATTCAATTAGTACTCACCCAATCTACACAATTACCATGAATATTTTCATTCTATTATGAAATATACATTCCTTTCTAGTTATCCTTTTTTATAAATAAACAAGTCATTTAAAATTCTAATCCATCACTTCTCTCTTCAGATGCAAATCCTTCAATCCAAATATATACATTGGATTTAGATTAAAGGATTTGAAATTCACAATAACAGACTTCGCTTGGATTTGATTGATTTTCTCCTTGAATGGTAACAAACTCTCATCATGTTTTGATAATTTGAGTGAAAGTTCTTTTTGGAGGAATCCATTCATTGAAATACTTTCTGAAGACTCTGAATCCACTCTCAATTCTCAAATCAATGAACTGAGATATTCAAATCCATCTCTATATCCTTCTCTTAAATTAAAATAGTACAAATGCAGTTATAAGGAATTTAAAAATTATACGACTAAACCAGGGAACAAATAGCAGTCTCCATAATATATTAAAACTAAAATTAAATGGATCACTAAAGGCAAGCTTGCCCAACAATCTATTGAAAAAGGCTCAGCAAATGCAAACTCTACAAGGCCAGTCCGTAATAGTTTCCACAACTTTGACAACAAATCCCCAACCTAGACTAAATTCACAATGTCAACTTTTCTTTTTCAGTCTAGTTTAAACTGCCAAAAACTCAAAATCAAATAGATTCAGAAAATCAACAAGCGTTCAGGAAAGAAAATTCATACATATTCACACAAAATAAGAACAGAAAGTAATTCTTCTGTAGAAACGACCATAAGGGTCACGATCAGACACGAATGTTCGGCGTATAATTATTCACGATCAGAAACGAAGAACGCTGTCGCAACGCCCATACCGAACCACCTTGCAAAGCCGTCTATTTTTTAGTAACACAACGACGTTTCAGTGGTATCCTCCATCGTTTTAGCGTTGCTTTTCTTGGCGAACGATTTTGAACGAATGTTTTTATGGTGAATGAAACAATTATGTATCTAAATGACTAAATTAGCATTCTCAAAACGAACATACCATCAAGAGTTGATCAAAGATTCAGAATGGCACAAATACAAGTAATTGAACAAGAAAACCCTTACATAGATCTGTGGAACCCTCAGGAGCGATTTTTCAAGAACACGGGTTCAACAGCGCAGGTCACATTGGCAGATTTGGATTTTAGGATTAGGGATTTAAGGATTTTCATAAAATTTGGGATTTAGTTTTTCCTCCTGGCCCTCTCAAATCAATTTTTCTAGAGCCCGTTTTTCTCTAGGAGCGCCAATATTTCCCGGCCAATTTTTGCCGCCAATGTTTTCTTTTATGTGATAATAGAAAACTATTTATATATCTATTTAAAAACCTTCTTTAGTAATAAAAAAATAATGTTATTATACTTTTAACAAATTAGTTTCGTGTAATAATTTTAGTAAAATTAAAGTACATTTTCTCGTAAAATACAATATTTTAATTCGAATATTAATTTACAAAATTGAACATTGGAGAAATGATTATTTAGTGCATTAATTAGGGATAAACATTTGAATAAAAGTTTGATATATAAATTAAGAATAATAAAACATTTAATTTTATCTATTTGCTTGATTTCAAATTTAATTGTTACAAATAAAATAGAATTTCAATGTGACTATTCTCTTAACGAGATTTTACTATGTTATTATTAGTTTTCCATATCCAATGTTCTTAGATTAAATAATCTCCACCAATAGATATGACTGATTGTATCCAATGAAAGCTATTTGAAAGTTTTGGACACATAAATTAATAAATATGATAGAATAATTAGATGCATTAGAGGTGATGTGATTGAGAGAGATGGAGAAAAAAAATATTACGAAATGCGAGGAGGGATAAATTTCCAAAAAGGGGATGAATAGCTTTCATTGGGACGGACGAAAAAAAAAAAGTTGGGTAGCGTTCACCGGGACGGATGGAGTATATAATTATGGTGATCGTACCCTTTATTTTCAATTACTTGATGAATCTTCTCCTCTGCCTATCATATTTTATAAGGTATACACGATTCAACTGAGTTCACATGTTCTGAAAGTTCAATTAACATTGCAGAGTGTTTTGTAGATTCAACTGAGATCCTATACAAGACTCGAACTGTTGTACATATCTAACCGTTTGGGAATCTAAACACTCTTAAGAGGTTCCTACTAGAGAATTGTGATTTGGTCCAATGAAAACTCGAAATATATAATTTCGCCATCATTTGTTACACTAATGAGGACGTTTGTGGACAAGAAGGACAAACGTCTGTGTGGGACCCCCAAGTGGCGATCCTTCAAGAATTGAGATATGAACTCAAATCACATAAAGAGATAGTGGTGAGCGAAATCGATTAGAGCAAAACACAGCTGCATAAAAAGATTCTAGATTTAGGCATTGAGATAATTTAGGCTGCCTCCTTATTTACCATCCTTCTTCTAGTGCGTATTTTTTTTTACTTCGAAAAATGTGCAATAGGTGAAGTGTTGAGTGATAATTTAATTAATTTTTATGAATAAAGTAAATAAATTTATTTAATTACTTCAAAAAACATGTAATAGGTGAAAGTGTTGAGTGATAATTTAATTAATTTTTATGAATAAAATAAATAAATTTATTTAATTAAGTGTACATATATAGGTCAGCATTTTGAGTGTGAGGTTTTTGTAAGTGTTTTATTTAATTT
The DNA here is from genome assembly GCA_963675135.1 of Galeopsis tetrahit. Classification (NCBI taxonomy): domain Eukaryota; kingdom Viridiplantae; phylum Streptophyta; class Magnoliopsida; order Lamiales; family Lamiaceae; genus Galeopsis; species Galeopsis tetrahit. The sequence goes on from OY776127.1 coordinate 65,379,029, forward strand.
GTTTTTTTTAAATGTGCAGATAATTGTGAAATTTATAAATAAAATAAATGTGAAAGCAATTGTATAACTGTGTGTTAGTTATTTTATCATTAAAATTATTTTAAACGAGAACAACTCAAATATTTATGTTAATAAGAAGTCTGGGAGCCAAACAAAATTAAGTAGCGCGGTCTTTCAAATTTTCAATTTGGCGGAGGGAAACTTTGAATTTTTGATTGGGGAAATTCCAAAATTAAAGATACAGAACTAAATTACGGGGAAAAAATTGGAAATATAAAAGTACTCTACAGTACTTAATTTGAATGATTCCTTCAAAAAAAATTCAAGAAGGATAGAACCCTAGCACTTTAATTTCTTGTATGTCCACTTCAATCCTGCCTCTTTCTTAGCGGTCGTATGATTCACTATTATTTCCGATTCTCGTCTATGTATTAACCTCGATTTCGGTGCCATTCAAACGTATTTAATCTTCCCGGATTCTGAATGAGATTACTTTTGCGCCGACACTGGTGTCCGTCTAAGTCTATTTCGTCTCCATTTCGAAGTTCATATAACAAACCCTTATCTGTTCGCATATTCACGTTTTTTACTCAAGTGTTCCTTTGATTAATTTTGATTTCCTTGTATATATGCAATTTTTTAATTAATCGTTGAATGAATTAGGTCTCCTGTGGAGATGAGCATCCTCAACGTAGTGTAGATGTCCGACGTCGCTCTGGAAAACCCTTGCGCTGCTCACATCCGTGCTCTGCTAGTGTTGAAGGTAGTCTAATTTAATATTTCAATTCAAGGGCCTTTCATGACGCTAGATGCTTGGAATTCTGACAAATGGTTGTGGAATTAGAAATAGAAATACTGGTATTAATTGCTTTCCTATTTGGTTGAGTAGAAGAATATCAGGTTGTGTTTGGATGAGGGGATTTGATTTGAGGAGGTATTTTAAATGAAATGATTTAAAAATAGATGAATTTTAAATGACATGGTTTTAGTGAGGATTTAAAATCCTCTCCATTTTAACTAAAAAGTGTGTGAAAAAATCTAAGTATTTGAAATCCACTCATAATCCAAACAAGTGGAGTGGATTTGGATGATGGATTTAAAATCCATAGATCAAATCCCTTCATCAAATGGAGCCTTAGTATATGTAGGAATTTAAGTAGATTATTGTGCTTTGATTTCTCTTCCTCTTATTTTAGATTTACAAAGCAACTTAATTTTGCAATATGTTAGAGAATAGAGAGTCGTATGCAGCATGGAGTAAATATGTGTCCTTTTGCAAAAGGGAACAAGTAATATAAGCTCTTGATTTCACTTAGCTTAATTTTAATGAACAAATTAATTTTACATAGAGTAAATAGGTCTCAATATTGAATTAGCACACATCACAAACCTTTACTTGTGAATGTTAAGTTTATATGCGTCTGTTTACATTCTAAATCTAATGGATGCATAACACTCTCTATGTCGTACTGAGAAATGAGTATTTGTTGCATTTAAAATATCCTACTATTTCTGTGGTAATTAATAATTTACTTTTATTATAGAGTCGTTCTCTTTGACCTCATCATTGATCTCCTTAACCATCTGGGTTTGCTATGAACTTTGTGTAGTGTGTGTCCTTATTTATTTATAAGCATCAACTGATAAATATGCTTTTGTTACTTTTTTTTATATAGATGACATTGACTTGGGTATACGTTGAGTTGAATAAGATCATAAAACACAGTGATTTCACTTTACCATGTGGTAAAAAAGAAATAAGACTGTAATTGCTAAACAATAGTAGTATTCTCATTCTTAGTAGTTTCATGTGTTGATCTATTGAAGATGTTTGAAAGTACTAGTGTGTTATGTCCATTAAACATTTAATTTAGTGTATTATGTTCTGGAATCTAATTTGTTATGCTTACTTTTGCAGTCAACTTTATTTGTGTTAGTGGACTTTTGGATTGAGTTGGCAGTTTACATAGACTATGTTCAGGTTCAAGTTTGCTCCACATATTATTCAATTTGATTCTCATGTTATTTGTAACCATGTGGCCCTTAATTAATTAAAACCTCGGTAGTTTTGTTATATGGTGAGAAAGTGGGAGATTTGTGTGGAGATATTTTGTTGTGATGTTGTGTGAGTTTGTTTAGTGGCATGTCATGCATAGTTGTGTTTTCCTTTTGGTGATGATTGTCTTGATTGGGTGGGCATGGGGGATTGGTTATTTGAACTTGAGTTAGCTGGAGAACCATGTGGTTGAATTGACCTGTGAGGGGACACACAGTTAACAAAAAGATGGTTGAAAATCCAGTGTGGCAAAAGAAAAATGAATAGTCATGTAGACACATTTATGAGAATTCGTTTTATTATTAAAATTGATGCTAATTTACTTCTTTTTTATGTTTAATTTTCAAAGGATGGTGAAAAAAAATAAGAAGAATATATTGAGCTCTAAATTGAGATGAGTGTAGATGTAATAGTGTTTGAGGTGCTTGGGCCGTAGAACAAGATATGTGATGAATCTTCTAATCAATTACAAGAGAAAGTAGAATGCACTAAAAAAAAGTTGCAAGAGTTTGAAGTTAGGCGCAAGAACTCAAAACAAAAGTGGTTTTTTTAAAAGATGAATTGATTGTGCATGGTGCAAATACTTATGTTTTGAAACAGGTTGTGTACACAAGGGGAAAGCCATTTTGTCAAGAGAAGGATAGAATGATAGGTGATATCTACTGAGGATATAAAAGAATATCATTGTCATTTGAAGTTTTAGAATTGTAAACTTTATATTTTTAGTTTCTCATTTCATGTAATGATAAGAAATATTATTAGTTCCTTTCTAATTCTTTGTTAGTTTTTGGTGGATGCAAATTAATTTATTATCTTCAATTTAGTTTTTATTGTAATTTTTTCTTACATTTAGTACGACAATTTGTCCTATAAATATATCTAATGATAAATTATGAGTCGCAATTTGTCCTATTGTAATTTGGTGGATGAATTATGAGTCGCAATACATATTATTTTTATGATGAATTATTTTAATGATAAAATAATATTATCATTAGATGTTAATTAATAGTTACCATGGATGTGTTTCATATTCGTCACTAGAAAACAAATGACAAAAATATTTCATCATCATTTTACTTCTTTTAATGACACTGAATATTTTGTCACTAAAGTTTTATTATTGACGACGAAATGTGTTGTCGTTATACCTATATATATAATGACAACAAAATTTTGGTCACTTTAGTGTAATTATTCTGTTACGAATTATTTAAAATATGACAAAAATATGTCGTCACTGTACCAAAACTTTTAGCAACGGATATCATCTTCGTCAATAAATAGTATATTATAGTGACAAAAATAATTTGTCACAATTTTCACATCATTTAGTGACAATAAAAAAATTGTCACTAAATCATACTCTTTAGTGACTAATATTGTCGTCATAGTAGATATACATGTATAACAACGAACAAGATTTCGTCACGAACGAATAACTCTATCATGACGAATTATACAAAATATGACGAAATAGTTTAACTAATTGTGACAAAAATGATGTCACTAAATTTTGGCAATGTTAGAAATACATGGACAATCGTCACAAAAAAGTAACTTTTTTGTGACGATAAATCAAATCGTCACGTAAAATGGAACATTTAATGACGAAATACCATATTCAGAGACGAAATTTTAAGGCCAATTGTGACGATTTGTATGTCACCATAGATGAAATGATATAGTGACGATGACCTTTATTGTCGTCAAATGATGACTTTTGGTGACAAATACAAAATATCGTCGCATTGATCTATTGTGACGCACATACAGTGACGTTCTTTGTGACAATTTTTTTTGTCACCAAACACCTTTCGTGACGAAAAATGAGGTTTTTGTGACAATTTTTTTCGTCACGATTTCTCGAATTTCCTGTAGTGAGGTACTGGACTTGAAATCCCCACTAATGGAAAATATTCACTTAAATCCGGATACTGGATGGCCAGGACAATGGAAAAAAAGATTAAGGAGGAAGCGTCAATATAAAGGTAAATTATACCCTATTACAATGTGCTCTTCAACACAATATTGAAAGGATATGTGTTAAAACAGATGCAAATAATGCAATGCACTTTATTGAAGACAACGTTATGATGTACGGTGTCACATCACGACTTTAGGGCATAGATGAAAACACAATACTTCTACTTTGAATGTTAATGTAACTCGAGTTTACGAATTTGTAAAAAGATTTGCAGCGGAAGATTAAATAAAACTCAAATTTCTTTAAAGAAAATCATTACCAAATTTAATTCAAAAGACAAGACTCTACCATTTGTTTCAAAAGAAAATAAAGCATGGCATCAATTAAGAATGTGTTTAACTCAAAATGCGACTAATTAATTAAAAGGAAAACTAATAAAGAGAAAAGCATTTGCATGGCAAGACATCCACATCCACCGACCCTCCACCGCAACTCCGTCAATCTGTAAAATGTTAAATAGTTTAGGGTGAGTAAAACAACTAGCTCAGTGGGGTCCCCTTTGTCACAGTTAAATATAAATGCAAATAAAATCATAAACTCACAAAAATCCATAAATAAGTCTTCCATATATTGACCAATTAAATTGGCAAATCTGTATACGGTGGAGTTGCCCCCAAGGATCTTTCCATCCCGGACCGTAGTCCCCGCTAGTTACAACGACCTTTCCGTCGAAATAACCCATAATAAGCATAAGCATAAACATATGATCATGTAGTTAAGCAACAATTAAATTAACATAATATTTAAAAGTGACAAAGCGAATACATAGTAAGAAAACCCCACCTTAAATCTTTGGTAGTCTCGTAAATACGTGGATTGATTTAATGTAAGAGAGTCTCGTCACCTAAAAATAAAAGATTAATATAAATTAGAATTATTACCATTAATAAATTAATACCGTAAATAACTAATATTTTAGTATCAAACTAATATTTATGAGTATATGCTCTACTGGACTTGAACAAAACAATTATACTGTCACCTTATGATAATAATCCTACGGCAACTACTAAATAAATAGACTCTATAAAAGTAGGAAAAATATAACATTAAATAATAATAATTATAAGAAAGAAGAGTAAATATGTCATACTTCTATCTTATCCGTACCAACTTATTGTCCAATGTGTATAAAAATAACTAGAGCAGATTATCCGTACCAACTTATTGTCCAATGTGTATAAAAATAACTAGAGCAGATTACGTTTATAACATCTCCATTATATATATAAATAAAAGTACAAAATTATTTAATATAAAATAATAGGTTTGACCGGTCCTAGAGAATTAAGGGTATGAACACCATCTCCTAAAATAAAGGCAGGAATGAAGGAAGGAACAATATGCATAAAATTACTCATTTTCTTAAATCTGAAAATTAATTATTTGTAGCTTCTCATATAGAAACCAACACCCATTGCGAGAGATTCTATCTTAAATCAAATAATAAGGTTTTATCCCTGAAGGTCATTATCATGATAGAAGAATCTCTCACAAACATAAATATAATTTGCTTTGAAAATATACGAAAGGTTATATTTCTTTGAAAATATACGAAGGAAGGATGATCGCATCGGATCACATCGCTAATATGGGAATTTGTAGTGTGCAAATTTTTACATATTCCGAGGAAGGATGATCAAGACATGCATAGACTGGTGCAATTGGCAGTCAACTCTACCACATCTCTTGACTGATATGGAGCAGTGTTTTTACATCAGATTTGATCTATTAGGGAGGTCTTATTTTTCCATTTTAATCCTTAGTCTCGATCAGACTAGTCTGGAATCCCTAAAATAAAAAAACACAAAACATACAAATTATTAGGATTTCAAAATCCTAATTTCCTAATTAGTATTTCAAAATCTTATGTAAATTCTATAATATAAACATAAATTTAGCTTTAGTATAAGTGGGAGATTGTTGGTGTACACTATAAAATAAACTTTTAGTGGGCTTTTGTGGATATATATTCGATTTCCTTATTATTTGAAATAAATGGTTTTTTCACATTATTGCATTCTTTGTGATTACTTATATGTCTGCTTATCTTACAACTGAGATAGTTTTGGACACAACTATTGGTTTAAGTTGTAGTATAAATTTGTTAGTGGCTTGTCTTGGTCATTAGTTCATACTTGTGCGTTGTGGCGTACTGAATGGATCACAGATAAGACATGTTCTTCTATTCTGACTGTTATGAAGAACTAGAGGTCATTCGATCTTCAAGGGTAACGATTTTGAACTCCTCTTTATATGCATGTTTAGGTCTAATATATATATATATATATATATATATATATATATATATATATTGTACGTTTAGTATCCAACAACGATCCTAGTGATGGACCATCTTCATCGGCGCGTTCTAACAACATCAACTACTTTGAATGATTATATTACATCTTCAATTAGTAAAACGATTATAGTACGTCTTCAATTAGTTTCGCGTTTTATCAACAATGAGGAATGATTTAATATTGTTTGCAATAATCAATTTATGATTTAATATTGTTTTTTAAGAAATTTATACTATTAGAGATATTGTATTAATAATATCAACGGACATGGCCATAAAAGTTAAGCATTATCAAGTTGAATCAACAACTTCAAAAGATGATAATACTTCTTCAATTAGTTGAAATGACTATATTAAATATTCAATTAATTAAAATAACTATATTTAGATCTAACTATGCAAATTATCAGCAAAGTTAAATTCTCAGGGTACTGTTGGAAATATTGTATTATTAGTATCAATCGCTATGGATATAAAAAATGATAAACCAGCAATAAATAAACAATAGTAAACATCAGTGTATATAATAAAGTGTATATAATAATGATGAACGGTTCAACTTTCATCTTTGCGTTATTGGGCAAACAATGACAAATTATAAGTGTTCTTGTTACAAATAAAATTGTCATAATAGGGTCTCAAAATGTGGTGATTTAGATGACAATAAACAAATTTCCCATCTCCAACATGTTAAAGTACACGACCAGATCAATATATACGAGGAGAATGACATAATAATAATGATACAAGCAAAATACACAGAAATTAATGTCCTACATACTCTTTAGCAAGCAAAACACAACTCATGGAGACCATATTAACAGCATGGAGACTATACAGTTACTTAAAGAAGAAGGTTCAAAACCAAATAGATACAATACCAGATCGAATTACACCAAAATACAATCATTATGAACTTGTCATATCCCAAAAGACAATCACTTATCAACTTGCCTCACTTGAATGCGGTGTAGTAGTCCCTGCAGAAACGGGGTCATGTTCTTTCGGTTTTGAAGCACTGACAAGATAGTTAGTGAATACATTTTTCACTCCTGAATCCCGACTTTGAGGCTTGTTTCCATTCACAATGTTGGAGGGTGTCCTATCCCCTGTCGATGGGCTTACTAGAGAAGCAGGAAGTTGAATAATTTTCAGAAATCCATATATTAACTATATCAAACATTTTTAAATCTGTACAAGTGACCATTTTGGTGAACAATAACATCTGTTGAGAATCAATTGAACTGGTGATAAATTAATAAGCAGATACACAAGTAAATGACCACTGAACTGTGCGGAAATAACCAGGTACGTGTGATCAATTAATCGAGTCATTTATTCTAGGGTTGGCAATGGGACGGGTAAAAATCCGAACCCGCATAAAACCGGCCCGCATGGGGCGGGTAAATACCCGGTCAAACGGGTCCCGGGTCGGGTAAATACCCGGTCAAACAATACCCGCCGGGTATGGGACGGGTAATGATTTTGTATATACCCGACCCGAACCCGACCCGTATAGATATATATATTTAAAGTATGTATGTATATATATATGTATATCATGATTAGTAATTCAATATATACTTCTTCAATACCTGGAGGAATAGAGGTCAGCTTGGGATGGGTTTACTGTTACTTCTAGTCATTATGGTCAGGGGCGGACTCACGTTGGTAGTGAGGAGGGCCATGGCCCCTCCCTGAATATTAGGCAACAAGTATATATATGTATTGCAGTTTTAAAAAAAAAATTATTTATTTTTTAGTTGGCCCCCCTCAAATGAAATATGGCATGTTTTGTGCTCAAATTTATTTAGTATCTTAATTAATTACTCTTATTTTCTTTTCAATTCCACGAAAATAACTAGCTTACAGACGTGGTATTATTTATTTTATTTTATTATTTTAATTATTTCTTAAATATTTAATCTAATGTTAAAAATTAATGATTCAATTATTAATATTTTCAAATTTTGTTTTGTTGATCAAAGATGAATAAGAATCATATAACTAATTGTTAGCTAAGAATTAAAATTTAACATTTAGGCCATAATATCTTAGATTAAACCTATAGATTAATTATATATCATTTTTATTGGTTTAAATAATCCATTTTTGCTATCAAACATGCCCTTAATGTAGTCTTTTCATTAATTAATTTATATTTGATTCTTTTATAAATGAAAAAGTTACCGACAATAGATTTTTTTCATTACTCTTTTTCATTAAAACAAGAATGAAATACCCGAGCATCCCAATTAAATCAATCTAAAAATAATAGTGAAAGTCATCTTGTAAAAAAAATTAGGGTTGAAATCAATGATATATATATATATATATATATATATATATATATATATATATATAAACAATATATGATGTACACAAATTGAATTACTTGTTAGTGCATAATTTAAATTTGATTACTTTAAAATTTTACAGTTGGCCCCCCCCCTAACATTTCATCCTGGGTCCGCCCCTGATTATGGTACCTCTAGTTGTCTGGTACCGAAATATATTTCTGTTTGAAATTTTATTATGAATAAAACATATTTTTTGTCTAATAAAAAAAGTATATACTTCTTCAATTTTAATTCTTTCTAATTGTAGGTTTAAGAAATACACAGCGGCTTCCGGTTTCTTATTTCTCGCCCAACAACCGGTCCCCTCTCCATTCTATTTAAATAGCATATTTAAAAAAAAAAAAAGTGAGTGATGATGGGGCGGGGCGGGTATACCCGCCGGGTTCGTGGGACGGGACGGGGCGGGTTTAGCCGGGTATTGAGACGGGGTGGGGCAGGTAACGGGTCTAAAATTATTTGGCGGGGCGGGTCTTGGGACAGCCATACCCGTCCCATACCCGCCCCGTTGCTAACCCTAATTTATTCCATCTGTATTGAACGCATAAATCAGTAGCCATAAACTTTAAAAAAAAACATCATGAACAATCAGTCTAGATCTACACAAATACAGACATTTCCAACATAAAAGGTGTAGAAAGATAAATATTATAGGTTGAATCGGTACCATCCCCACCAAATCTATCTCTACCTCTTTCGGCTTCTTGATTTACGGCGAAAATTTCAATTGAGAATCCTGTTATCAATTTTCGTCTGCCACCGCCGGAAGAGTTTGACTGAGATGAAGGTGTGGATTCGAAACTCCAAACAACACACAAACATATTAGTGTGCTTCCATTAAGAGAGAAAGAGGAGGTAGATTATTGAAATGGCCGGGGCAAGAGACAACATATAAAATGAGGGTTACGCCCCAGAGGTGCCGACACCCGGTGGTACTCGAGGCGGCGTATTGACTAGTGTTTCGCCCCAGAGGCGGCGATGCAGTGGCTTTGTGCGGCGTCGTTGGTTTTTTGAAAGAGAGAGAGAGAGGGGGTTGGGGATTTTTCGAGGCGGCGATGCTGTGGTTTGTGCGGCATCGTTGGTTTTTTGAAAGAGAGAGAGAGAGGGATTTGGGGATTTTACAGCCTGTGATTCACTTTGAAGGCAAAATGAAGAAAAAGCTTTTAAGCAACTCAAACAATCTGGAAAGTATTAGGAGCCCACAACCATAGGAAAGTAAAAAAGTATGGAAGCAGAAATGTCAGTTCAACTTAAAGTTTTTGATTTTCGAGACAAAAAAGAGAACCTACACGCACAGGGCTATTTGTTGCTTGATTGCATTAACAAGGGGTAAAATGGTCAACACACTTATTAATTTATACTCCCTCCGTTCCACAGGAATTTGCACACTTTCCATATATGGATGTCCCATACCAATTTACACACTCCATAAAAGGAAATATTTTCACAAATCTCACCCTTGAAATATACTCATACTTTACTTTATTCATAAAAGTTTACAAAACTACCCCTCAAAACATCAATCATTACACTTTTTCTTACACATTTCTTAAAATGTGTGCCGGTCAAAAGGTGCAAGTTTCTCCGGGACGGAGGGAGTAATTGATTGCTATTACATTTTTTGTCATGACCTTGTTGCTATAGAATGGTCAAACTGGTACCTATTAGTGGGGTGCCCTTTTTCTTTTGCAGAAGATGGTTCCAAAGAAGTCAATGTTGAGAATATTTTTATTCTTCTTTCTTACCTTTTACTCCCTCCGTCCGCCTATAAGTTTCCCGTTACTTTTTGGCACAGAGATTAAGAAAAGTGATTAAATAATATACATAGTACAAGTGATGTGATTGAAAGAAGGAGGGAGATAGAGAGAAAAAGTAAGATATAAAGTGATGTGTAAGAAAAAATACTTACCAAAAAGGGTATGAGAAGCTTATAGGCGGACGGACAAAAATGGTAAAATGGGAAGCTTATAAGCGGACGGAGGGAGTATTTCTTTGTTGGGCTTATTGTTTCGGTCCATTGCACTTCATTTAACTTAGGTTCATATCACTGTTATGAGGCCTCCTTGACTATTCGTATATATATATATATATATATATATATATATATATATATATATATATATATATATATATATGCATGTACCATTCTAAATCTAATAATGCAGTTACAATTCTTTGCAATTTCACACAACCGTTTTCAATGTCTTTCTTATGCACACTAGATTTATCAGTCAATACTACTAAAATTTGTTGATACTTAGAATTACTAGTTTTGCATTACATACCTGACATGTTTATTTAACTTGATTGATGTAATTCAATTAATGCCATGTTTTTATTTTAAATATTATATATGTGCAACATATTTTATTTTCAAACTTATTTCTAAATAATAAATCATATATGAGTTTTTAATTGAGTATAATATGTATACGAATTGTGAAGAATAACAACAAGTCAAGCCAACAAATGAAAAATTATTAGTTAGAGGAGTAGTTCATTTTGTTAGTTATAACTCATTTGTTAGTTGTAACTCCTCTTTTGTAAATCTTCCTCTATATAAGAGGAGAGATTAAATCATTTTGATAAGGTAATTCAAATGTAATTCTTTCTATATTTCTAAATTCTCTCAATATGTACTCTATTCAATTTCTTCTTGTTATGAAATTTCACACGAATATTGACTAAATTTAATTATGAAATTGTGACAAAATTCCAATATTTCGAGATATTATTTACCTTTTTAGTTTTCAGGGATAAAAGTTCATCCAGCCCATAATCTGATTGCAATTTATAAGTTTAGTTTTGATGGTCAAAACCAAATTGGTAGAGTACATGTTAGATCGATAATTTGTAATCTAGTACTAAGTTACCTAAATTGTTTTATAAAGTTTAGAAGTATTTAAATATGTCTAAGTCTAGTCTGAGGAATCAGATGTATGTATATCAGCGGATTAATCATCTGTTTTAACGTGCACTCTACTCAAGACTTAAAGAGAAGAGGACTGAAGACTAGAAGACACCTAGAGCTCATTAGTGAAATTAGATCTAAAGGTTGTTGTATACCTTATAGTCTGAAAGTAACTATATGATAATCTGCATTCAAGCTACAAAAGATTATTCAACAGATATGAGCTCACCTGATCTTATCAAAGAAAGCTTTAAAGTTCATTCAAAGTCAAGTTCATCTAAAGATTCAGATGATAGTTAACATTTATGAATGCAACACCTTGAGGAAGTGTTAGTTCATTTAAAAATGCATTGAAGGCTACAATAACAGAAGACAAAGAGAATGTGATAGACTCGACTATCAAGAAGAGAAAGATATGCTCAAGAACGTAACGAAATCCCAATTAAGGGCCCAAGAGATAACCTCTTGTCACAAGCGTAAAGCTGCAATCAATTAATTTCTGAATGAATCCCCTAAACATAACTCCCAGGTATATATATACCGCAACTCGTCTACTGGGCCTATACTAATCATACTTCACTTAAGGGCCAAGCCCAAGCCCAATGACTTATTACAAATAGAGAATTAATATGCCTTATCCTTCTGTCAACTAAACTATGAATTACTTCCTTTTCTTCGCATGCGTTCATAAACCACTAATTGTTGCGGTCTATCAACTCCCCCCTTATCCGAAGCAGCCTTGACCTCAAGGCTAAAGTCAGGAAACTGTTCGCGCAAAACGTCCACATCAACCCAAGAGTATGTTTCTTCAGCACCTCCCATCCAGCGGATTAGTACTTGATGCACCGCGCCACTGCTCGTCGACATCCAACGCTGACCCCGAACTTCTAGGGGTACAAACGTGTTTCGAACATCCTCAAAATCATCTGGTAACTCCGCCACTGTTATGTTGTCGCCGATCTGTTTCTTCAAAAGAGATACATGGAAGACATCGTGCAGTCTGGAGCCGTCCGGTAACCGGAGTCGGTAGGCCACTCTGCCGATGCACTCAATAACCTCGAAAGGCCCAAAAAATCGGGGGGCCAGCTTCGCACTAGTCGTCGGAAACAAGGAACGCTGCCTGTATGGCCTGAATTTGAGGAAGACCATATCTCCGACCTCGTACTCCACCATTCGCCTGTGCTTGTTTGCTTCACGAACCATCAGCTGCCCTACTCTCTCCAAATGGGTCTTCAAGTCACGTAGGATAGAGTTACGCTCCCGCAGTACCTCTGCCACCAGTTGCGTCCGGATTTCGCCTGGAAGAAAAGAGCTCAGAGAAGGAGCCGAACGCCCGTACACGGCCTCGAACGGCGTCATACCTGCAGCAGAATGGAAACCCGTATTATAACAGAATTCAGACCAAGATAACCATTTTGCCCACCCTTTTGGTTTTTTTGACGTGAAACACCGAAGGTATGTCTCCACACATCTATTCAAGACCTCCGTTTGGCCGTCGGTCTCCGAGTGGTAGGCGGAACTCATTCATAACTTGGTCCCCATTGTTCGGAAAAGTTCTTTCCAAAATGTGCTGAGGAAAATGGGATCACGGTCACTGACTATCGAAGCCGGAACACCGTGTAAACGCACAATTTCCTTGCAAAAAAGGTCGGCCACTGTTTTGGCTGAAAATGGATGGGACAGTCCCAGAAAATGGCCGTATTTTGAGAATCTGTCAATAACCACCAAAATGTAGTTTGTTCCCTGCGATTTAGGTAAACCCGTAATGAAGTCTAGGCTGATATCCTCCCAAACGCGAGTCGGAATTGGTAAGGGCGAGAGCAACCCGGCTGGGGCCTTTGTTTCATACTTATGACGCTGACAAATGTAACATCGTGCCACAAATTCCATCACGTCCTTCATCATGCCTGGCCAATATATGTTGGCTGCCAGCCGTTTGTATGTACGCAAGGCACCGGTGTGTCCCCCAGCTGGGGAAGAGTGGAATTCCTGTAATAGTTTCCTCGTCCATTGAGAGTGTTTTGGCACGACAAGTCTACCTTTGTAGAGTAAAGTGTCATCGACCAAGGTGTAGTGTTTAGGGGCTGGGCGGCCTTCCAGTAGGCACTGTCGAATATCTGAAAGATCCGGATCTGTCCTAACTGCTGTCTTGAAAGTTTCCCAATCTGTCCAGACTGGGCAGGATATCGTCGTGAGCTCCGGCTCATCGAATTGGCGAGATAGGGCATCTGCGGCCTTGTTCTTGGCCCCTTCTTTGTACACAATATCGAAGTCGAATCCTAACAGCTTGGCTGCCCAGTTCTGCTGGGCTGGGGTAGTCAAGGGCTGGGATAGTAAATGTCGGAGGCTTCTCTGATCTGTACGGACACTACAAGAAAACTGCAATTTAGCGAAAAAAATTGTCGCTAATTCTAATATTTTCGTCGCTAACGTGAATTAGCGATGAAATAAATTTGTCGCAGGATTTGTTGCTATACACCCGTCGCTAACGTGTTTGTGACAAAAAAAATTAATTTTGTCGCTAATATTAGCGATGAAAATTTGAGTTTCATCGCAAAATATTAGCGACGAAAATATGAATTTCATCGCAAAATGTTTGCGAGGAAAAACAAACATTTGTCGTAAACACGTTAGCGACGGGTGTATAGCAACAAATCTTGCGACAAAATTATTTCATGTCTAAAATAATAATTTCTTACTTCGTTAATAATTTTTTGCGATAAATATTTTAATTTCGTTGCAAATGTTAGCGATGAAACCCATATTTTTTGTCGCTAATATTTGGCTATGGATATCCGATTTTCGAATTGTTCTCTAAACCCACTTCCGCACTCGACCAACCCGACCCGCACCCAACCGACACACACCCAACCCAACCCAACCGACCCGCACCCAATCCGCATACCCCTGGCCTCCCCATTTTATTTAAATGAGTATTTATTTGGTGTTTGTGGGAATCGATCCCGGGTGGATGGGCACCCAGCTATGGGTGTCCACCACTCGGGCAGACAACTCTTTAGTTCAGTTTTTAATATTAATTATATATGTATTTAATTGTTACTAATTTAGTTAATTTTACTCATTTAATTAATTTATTTCACATATATTAATTGATTAATTTTTAACTTGTAACAATTATTTATATATATATATATATATTGTAATTTTTAAAACAATTTCAATTATAAAAAATCAATGTTACTTTAACAATTCCAAAAAATAATAAATATTACATCCATTCATCATCATCTCATCTTTATGTCCATTTTCATTTGCATCTTCATATTTATAAATATTTTTATAAACATTCAAACTGATTTATATAAGACACAAAATTTTGGAGAATTATTAAACATTTAAACCGATTTTCTTGATTTAATATGTATAGTTGAAGTAGTATTATTCCCTCATCCTCAGTAGAAACAACAACAAATAATTAATGAAATCAAGAAAATAGAAAAATATAAAACAAAATATATATAATGAAATCAAGAAATTATACCCCAAAATAAATCAAACAAAAAACTTAATATGTGAAATTAATGAGTGTAAATGAAATTATATTGATCCTATTATATTTCAAACATGATAGTGATAGAATCGTCTCTATTGTTTCACACTATGCATGCACTCAAACTTTTTTCATTTATTATGTTTAAACGACATCCATTTTTAATTCATTAGAATTAAACATGAAAATTTATATTTCATCACTAAAATATTAGAGACGAAATAGAATTTTTATTATTGTTCTGATTATTAACAATAAAATATTATTTTCCTAATAAGGTGATGAAATATTTTAATTTTCTCGCAAATATTAAATCCACAAAATTAGTCATACAAATTTCAACTTTGTCGCTAAAATATTAGCGATGAAATATAATTTTCATTGTTGTTCTGATTATTACCAACAAAATGAAGCAATTTGTTTCTAGTATAGCGATGAAATATTGTAATTTCATCGCAAAAATTAATTTCAATAAATTAGCCACGAAAATTTCTATTTCATCGCAAAATATTAGTGACGAAATATAATTTTCATTGTTGTTCTGATTATTAACAACAAAATGAAGCAATTTGTTGCTAATATAGCGATGAAATATATAAATTTTGTTGCAAAAATTTATTTCAAGAAATTAGCCACGAAATTTTTTATTTCATCGCAAAATATTAGCGACAAAATATAATTTTCATTGATGTTTTGATTATTAACAACAAAATGAAGCAATTTGTTGCTAATATAGCGATGAAATATATAAATTTTGTTGCAAAAATTAATTTCAAGTAATTAGCCACGAAAATTTCTATTTCATCGCAAAATATTAGCGACGAAATATAATTTGCATTGCTGTTTTGATTATTAACAACAAAATGAAGCAAATTGTTGCTAATGTAGCGATGAAATATATAAATTTTGTTGCAAAAATTAATTTCAAGAAATTAGCCACGAAAATTTCTATTTCATTGCAAAATATTAGCGACGAAATATAATTTTCATTGCTGTTTTGATTATTAACAACAAAATGAAGCAAATTGTTGCTAATGTAGCGATGAAATATATAAATTTTGTTGCAAAAATTAATTTCAAGAAATTAGCCACGAAAATTTCTATTTCATTGCAAAATATTAGCGACGAAATATAATTTTCATTGCTGTTTTGATTATTAACAACAAAATGAAGAAATTTGTTGCTAATAAAACGATGAAATATATAAATTTTGTTGCAAATATTAAATCTAAAAATTTAGCGACGTAAATTTCTATTTCGTTTCAAAATATTAGCGACGAAATATAATTTTCATTGCTATTTTGATTATTAACAACGAAATGAAGCAATTTGTTGCTAATATAGCAATGAAATATATAAATTTTGTTGTAAATATTAAATCTAAGAATTTAGCGACAAAATTTTTTATTTCGTTGCTAAAAATTGTTTTTAGCGATGAAATTTAGATTTGTCGCAAAATTTTCATCGCTATTCCCCCTGTTTCTTGTAGTGGGACTGTAAACCGACGATCGAGAAGGTAGGCGCACCAATGTTGGACTACTAACACTAACGCCATCAGTTCCCGTTCATAGGCCGATTTTGCAAGAGAACGACCCTTCAAACCTTTGCTAAAATAGGCAATAGGCTGGCGGTTCTGCATCAATACTGCACCTAATCCCGTGCCCGAGGCATCACACTCGATGACGAAAGGTTGTGAGAAATCGGGCATTCGCAAGACTGGTGCGGAGGTTAGGGCTTTCTTCAATTTCTGGAATGCATCATCCGCGTCCTCAGGCCAATGCCATCTCTTTTGTTCCTCTTTCCGTAAAAGGGCTGTAAGGGGTCCGGCAATTTTTCCATAGTTGGCCACGAAACGGCGATAGTACCCCGTTAGGCCTAAGAATCCGCGTAGGCCCTTAAGGCTAGAAGGGGTCGGCCAACGCAGAACTGAATCAATTTTAGAAGGGTCCATGCTTACGCCGCCAGTTGATACAATATGACCTAGATATTCCACGTGTGTAGCCCCAAATGTGCACTTCTTTGAATTAATAACCAGGGAATGCTGCTGTAATAATGTCAAGGTTTGGCGTAGATGAAATACATGGGACTCCCATGACGGGCTGTATACCAAAATGTCATCGAAGAAGACTAATACAAAGCGACGGAGGTGGGGACGGAAAATGTCATTCATGAGGCTTTGGAACGTGGCGGGGGCGTTTGTAAGTCCAAATGGCATAACCAGGAACTCGTAATGACCGTCGTGAGTACGGAAAGCTGTTTTTGGGATATCTTGTGCTGCGATCCTAATCTGATGATATCCTGATTTTAAATCCAACTTGCTAAACCATTTCGCGCCATACAATTCGTCAAGCAATTCTTGAATTACTGGGATAGGATACTTATCGGGAACCGTGACCTTATTGAGTGCCCGGTAGTCCACACAAAACCGCCACGAGCCATCTTTCTTCCGGACTAATAATACTGGACTTGAATACGGGCTGGAGCTCGGTCGGATGATACCTGCGGCGAGCATTTCAGAAACTAGGGCCTCCATCGTGTCTTTCTGTGTATGATTATATCTATAGGGGCGCACGGAGACGGGGGCTGTTCCAGGCTGTAGCGTGATTCGGTGATCATGTGGGCGTTGTGGGGGCAGCCCGGTGGGGGGCCCTGTAACGGAGGGAAATTCTGATATTAAACAATTTATGGCCTCGGACTGCTGGGAAGGGTGTGTAGCGTTGGGGGCACTACCCGTGGCCCATAATAACCAGCATTTGTCGCCTGCTCCCAAGGATCTCAGTTCGGTTAGAGAGCACTCTTTCCGGGTTAAAGAAGGGTCTCCGCATAATTTCAATGTTTTGTCCCCGATTGCAAACTCCATTGTTAGTGCTTTCCAATTTGCTTTGACATCACCTAGGGAGGCCAACCAAGAAATGCCAAGAATTAGATCAACCCCACTTAAGGGAAATACATAACAATCAATCACGAAAGTACAAGAGTGAAAAGATATGGGTACGTCCCTGCAGATGCCTTTCATAGAGGTCTGCGACCCATCTCCTAAGACCACTGAGTAACCGGTTGTCGCGTCAATTGGTATGTTGAGTTCTCTAGCGACAGCGTCCGCAATGAAGCAATGGCTAGCGCCACTGTCCACCATCGTGAGTAGTCGGTGGTTACCGGTCTTGGCGAATAGTTTCATGGTTTTTGCACCGTCCAATCCCCCTGCAGAGAGTTCAGGAAGGTGGATGGTGGCCACCTCTGGGGCATGGTCGTCCTCTGAAAATGTCGCTTCCTGCGCCAGATCGTACTCAAGTGCAAGGGGCTCGTCCTGGAGCGATGGGGCAATTAGGACAACGAGGTGTTTCTGGGGGCATTTGTGGAGAGGGCCAAACGGCTGAGCACAACGGTAGCATTTCCCTTTCGCGCGATATTCACGTGCCTCCTCGGTTGTGAGGTGTCGCATGTTTCTTGGAAATCTTGGAACGGTGGGTGATGGAGGTGGGTTAGATTTGGGTGCGGGGATCGTGACAGGGGGAGTCGGTGGGTTATTCTGGAACCAGGGGTTTGAGAAGCGAGGGTAGGGTCGTCCCGTAAGGGGACGAGAGGTATATGGCCCTTGCTTGGAAACGCGACCAATTCAGCGGACTGCACTGATTACTGCGAAAACGTCCGTCATTTCCAAATCGGACAGGCGCTCTCGCATATTTTCTTGAAGGCCTCCTAAAAACATTCCAAGATATTGTTTCGAGGGTAAGGCCGGAAGTTGGGCCACACGCTCCTCAAACAAGGCGACGTAATCGTCCATCGAGCCCGTTTGTCGGGTTGCCTGCATAGCCTCGAAGGCGTTAAGGGTAGAGCTGTCCCCAAAATGTCGCAGAAGATCATGGGAGAATTGTGTCCAATTTATGGCCGGGTCTCGACGTAAGGTCCACTGTGCCCAAAACATCGCACGGCCGCTCATAGCGATTAGTGCCAGTTTCACTCTGTTGGAGATCGGTGTGTCATGTACCAAGAAAAACTGTTCTGTCTGGGCGAGCCACGCCACAGGATCGGATCCGTCAAAAGGGGGTAACTCGATCTTGGGCCAAGAGGGATAGGGAGGGTAACGATGTGGGGAGTCGGTAGGTGATGGTGGATTTTGTGGTAACGGCTTCGCCGGCGGGGCAGGGGTACTAAGGGTCACGTCTGATGTCGCAGCCTGCGGTTGCGACGGAGAAATTGATGACGCAAACGAGTCGAATTTCTTTAACATCAAGTCCAGCCGTTGGTCGAAACTCCAGACGGAAGAGCCCAGTTCGCCGACGCGCGAGTCGAGAGAAGTAACGGTCGATACGAGGCCGCTGACTGTAGAGCCTTGTTCCGTGAGTTCTTGCTGAAACTCCCCAATAGCCTTTTCGACAACATCTAGGCGTTCCTTCTGTGTCATGATGACTGAAGGCGGCAGGTAACGGACCAATTGATAGACTCGACTATCAAGAAGAGAAAGATATGCTCAAGAACGTAACGAAATCCCAATTAAGGGCCCAAGAGATAACCTCTTGTCACAAGCGTAAAGCTGCAATCAATTAATTTCTGAATGAATCCCCTAAACATAACTCCCAGGTATATATATACCGCAACTCGTCTACTGGGCCTATACTAATCATACTTCACTTAAGGGCCAAGCCCAAGCCCAATGACTTATTACAAATAGAGAATTAATATGCCTTATCCTTCTGTCAACTAAACTATGAATTACTTCCTTTTCTTCGCCTGCGTTCATAAACCACTAATTGTTGCGGTCTATCAGAATGTCGGACTAGTTTTTAATTGTGACACGTATTTTTCAATACTCGTCTCTCAAATGTGAGAGGATCCTCGTAGTAATAAAAGTAAGTGTCCGGTTAAATTATCGAACCACGGGACTAGTTAGCTAGTGTAGCTTTAGTGTTGTGTGCGTCACGTAATTATAGTGAAAGAGCATGGGGTGAGCGACTAAAACTAAATGCAAAAATCAACATAATAATTACTGACTAAGAAAAGCAAGTAAAATGATGATCAAATATCAAATGTGAGAAGTAGTGTTCAGGTGTTCTTCATTATGTGGAAATCGATTAAAGTTTAACTTGGACGTTTAATTCATTGGTTGGTATATGATAAGAGCAATCACTAAAAATGTATCTAATAAAGCACCTAAGATCGGGAGGAAGGATAGAGTCGTTCTTACCTGGGTAATCACACAATTAGAGGATTCTACCTAAGCTATACTAATTTAATCCCTAATTATGTTTTTCCACTTGAATATTAGAAACCAAACTCCTATAGTCTCTTCACTAATCACTCAAACTCTCATTCAAAAAATTAGTGTAAATTAATGGGGTTCTAATGAAAATTGCACAACTCTCGTTGCAGTAACCCAATATATACTCAATCCACTCGATTTCCAACCCTCGATTATACTATCATCAAGACTAACCAACTCTCGTTGCACTATAATCATGCGTCAAAATATAATCTAATAATTGAATTCAAGCAAATGATCTATTAAAACTCATTAATCTAATCAATACACCACCAATATAATTAAACAATCCAAATCAAACTAAAAATCGAATTCCATCATAAATCCAAACACCTAAACAACAACAAACCTAGCTAATAACTAAATTAATAAAATAAAACAAACACATAAAATATAAACAATCAAACATTAATATCACCTTAATAGTCTTCAAATTCTCCAACACTTACACTAAAATAAAATGCTAAGTGAATGAAATGAAACTAAACTAAACCATTTAGTGGGTGAAGTGTGGGAGGTTAATGGAAGTTGTGCCCTGTTTCGTGCCCCCCTGCTGCGTATCCCCTTTTCCTGAATTGGCTGCTGCCTATTAGTCCCAGCTGTGAATGGCCCAAACCAAAAATTAAACAAATGGGCCCCTGTATTCGCCTGCCCCCGTCCTCATGAAAAATGGTTGATGGATTTTATTAAGGGTCTGACTATATGCACCTCCATTTCAATTTGATGCACTCTCCCTTTCAGTTTTATTAATAAAATAATAGGTAAAAAACCTAAAATACCCTTCATTAAATATACACCATACTAGATGCACCCCACCTCATTTCTTTCACCTTCCGGTCGCCGGCGACACCATTTCCGGCGACCATCAACTAAAAAAAAAAAAAAAAAAAAACAGAAATGGTCGACCGTATACTCCAAAAAATCACAATTTTTTTCAACTTTCGACCAACCAGTGTCGACCATATACACTCTCGTCGACAAATCGTTGTCGACAGGAATGTATATGGTCGACACTGGTTGGTCGAAAATTAAAAAAAAAACAATTCTTTTTAAATTCGATTATGTAAAGTCGATCAAATACAATGTAATCGACCTTATATGGTCGAAAATTGAAAAAAAAAAAGAAAGAAAAAAACTAGGGTTTTCTGCATTTTTGCAGAAAACCCTAACATTGGGAAAGGGGGAAAACCTGGTGGGGGTGGGGTGTGGCGGCGTCGGAGGGAGGAGGGGGCAGCCGCGATCTGCTCATTTTTTATTTTTTTTACAGTTGGGGGTACGGGGCGACGGGCTCGACGAGGGAGAGAGGAGGAGGGGACGAGGGGGGAGGGAGGGGACGGCCGCGGCGGCCGCGCGCGGCCAAGATCTGTTCTTTTTTTTTTTTTTTTTTTGCGGTGGGGGTTGGGGGGGGGGGCGACGGGCTTGGCGAGCGAGGGAGGGGGGGGCGACGGGCTCGGCGAGGGAGGGAGGGGACGGCCGCGCGCGGCCAAGATCTCTTCTTTTTTTTTTTTTTTTCAGGCGGTGGGGGTTGGGGGGGCGACGGGCTTGGCGAGGGAGGGAGGGGGGGCGACGGGCTCGGCGAGGGAGGGAGGGGCTGGCGTCGCCGGCGACGGGTGGTGGAGGGGCAGGTCGCCGGCAGTGGTGGTGAGGGGTGGGGGAGAAGATGAAAGAAGAAATTGAGGAGGAAGAAAGATGGAGGATTTGGGGGGTGTGGGTAGTAAAAGGATTTTAATGAATGAGGGGTATTTATGACATTTGAGGGGAGGTGTGACCTAAAATTCGGGGAGTGTATAAATCGGGGGAGTGATGGGGGAGTGCATCAAACTGAAATGGAGGTGCATATAGTCAGACCCTTTTATTAATTGGAGAAGGAGAAATGAGCCTAGGCCCATCAGCTGCTTTTTACCGACTCCCTTGACTTGAGTAAGGGATGGGGTATATACCCCCTTCAGCTTTGTTTAATACACTCCCCCTAATTTTTATTAATTTAAAATATATATATGAAATACCAATTTTACCCCTTTTACTAAATATTGTTAGATACATACACTCCCCTCTAAAACCCTAACCCTAATTTTGCAACCCAGCCGCCGCTGCTGCTCCTCCGGCAACCACCATCACCTCCGGTCAACCACCTTCTCTTACATCCACAAAAAAATTTTAAAAAAATAAAAATTCAACAACAAAACTTAGAAATAAACTTCCACTAGTCCACAAAACTTAACAAAACTCAACAACAAGCTCTAAACCAAAAACTTAAAAATTCAAACAAAAAAAAAACTTATTTTCGACAAACTAGAGTCGACCGAAAATTCTCCCGTCGACAATGGATCGTCGACCAAAAACAATTCGGTCGACTTTGGTTTATCGACCAATTTTGTTTTAAAAAAAAATTAAATTTTCGTTAATATTGAGTCGACCAAAAATAATCTCGTCGACAACCATTTGTCGATGATAGTGTTTTTGGTCGATTCAATATTATCGAAAAAAAGAACAAAAAACCTAGAGAAACGCATGGGCGGCGCGGCCAACGAGAGGGTGGGGAGGGGGCACGGCGGGTGGGCGGCGCAGGCTCAACGGCGGCGGCGGATTTGGGGGGGTTAGTTGCATAAAACGGAAAAAAAAAAGATGCGGGGGCATCTTGTTGCGCGCGGCGTCTTGCTGCGTACAGCGGCGGGGCGGATCTGTTGCGGGGGCTTGTCGGTGGCGGTGCGGTGAGGGGCTGGGCGGTTGATTCGGGTGGAATTTACACGTTTTAGGGGCACATGTGAAGCGTGTTTTGATGTGTATTTCATTGAATTATGCATTGAATATGATTGTTTAAGCCGAAATGAGAGAAAGGTTGTGTTTTGTCGATTTTGTAGGAAATACGAGGGAATTTGGAGCAAAACACCATCCATACTTTACTGGATCAGGAAGAGTAGTGCACCGTTGGATTCGTCTCGAAAAATGGAGTGGAATGAAAAAAGAATCGAGTCAATCGGAGGTCGGAAGCTCAAGATATGAAGAGACGAAAAAGCATGCCCGGGTAGAATCGACCCGGGCGGGTCAAAACCACCCGGGCAAGGGCAGATTTGAGAGATGTTCGTATTTGGCCCGGGTGAAACCCACCCGGCCGGGTGGATTCAACCCGGGCAAGGCCAAAGAAGAGGGACCTTCGTGTTTTGGCCGGGTGGGACGCCCGGGTGGAACCCACCCGGCCGGGTGACATCATTTTCGGGGGTTTTTGGCCATTTTCTCCATTTTTGAGGGACCAACTTGCAATTTTGGCATCCAAACCCTATCCCAACACTATATAAACCCTCTTTCTTGAAATCCAAGACATTCTCTCCTAATTCTTCAATTCCCACACATAGTAACACACAATTCAAGGTGTTTTGGCCATATCTCTCTCAATTCTCCATCAATTCAAGCAAGAGAGGATGCAATAGCTTGCAAATTCCATTATCTACCACATTTTAGACTAAGCTTTCTCCTTCTCTCTCTTTTTAGTTAGCTATTTCATTTGGATTTTGTAATTTGATTATGTTAGCTCTTGGCTAAACAATTTGTGGTTCTTAGGCATTGTAAATACTTGGATTGAAGTTTATGATTAATTTCTTGGTTTAATTGGTGTTTGTCTCTTATTTGTATGCTTACTTATCCATTGTAAAGCATGTTGTTATTGGCCATGATGATTTGCTTAATTCATTGTTAATTTGGGGTAATATCGAGAGATTTATTCCATTAATCGTATGCAAGCATGCAACCCGGTATTATTATGATCACGAGAGAGGATTAATTATCGGAGAGGGAATTGAATGATCTTAGGAGCTATTTTAGGCGGTGTAACATTTGTGATGTAGAGATACGAGCCTTTGTTGCATGCGCTTTTGGATTAGTTGTATCGAGAGATTGATTAATTCTTCTTGTGTGATCACCCTATATGAGATAACCTTAATGGCCATTTAAACGAGTTAACATTCATAAACGGACATTTAGGTATTACAATTGCCTTGGAACCCACCTTCTCCCTTTGAGTCTTCATTCGTTTTACTTTCGTTTTATTGATTCGCATGCTAGTAGATCGATTTCCATTACTCTTTATTACTTTTTGTGACACTTTGGTAGGTAATCTTAGAGTAATTCATCACTTTCACTTTATCGATCGCGTCTAAATAGAACTACGTTAACAAACTACACTTTTACGCTAAACCTCCTTGTGGGATCGACCTCGTGCTTATCACGCTACGATAGACGCCGTACACTTGCGGTTGTTTATTTTAGTGTTGCATAACACGTGAATCAGCGGCGCAGGCACTGGGGAAGAAGATGAGGGCGGCGACGAGAAGAAGATGAGGCGATGAGGGGCTGCGCTAGACGAGAAACGAGGGAGGAGGGCGGCGGCGGTGAATGGGAAGAAAGAAAGAGAAGTATGGGAGAGAAAGAGAAGAATGGGAAGAAGATAAGAAAAATTAGGGTTAGGATTATAAGGGGGTGTGTATGTATCTATAATATTTTATTAAGGGGTAAAATTGGTATTTCATACTCCCTCCGTCTCGCAATAACTTTCACACTTTCCTTTTCGGGACGTCCCACAATAACTTTCACACCCTTAAAATGGAAATCCCTTTATAAACTCCACCCTCAAAATATTCTCAATTTTACACAAATGTCATTACTTTTTTCTCCACACATACACAAAAGTCAACTCATTTCTTTACTTTATACATAAAGTTTTACAAAATTACCCCTCAAAACTCCACTCATTATTACACTTTCTTAATTTACGTGCCAACCTACATATGAAAGTTATTCCGGGACGGAGGGAGTATATATTTTGAATTAATAAAAAGGAAGGGGGAGTGTATTAAACAAAGCTGGAGGGGTATTTACCCCATCCCCTTAGTAATTGGGCGTGGACATCTAATTGGATGGTTAACAAATGGGCTTTAACTAATTGTAGCACAATTAATTATAGGACGCGGTTAAAGACACCCACCGACCTATTGAGGACACCCACGCGATGAGGACACCCACACTTCCGATGAGGACACCCATGTGGAAAATCCGAGAGTGTCTTTCAAATTTCTTTTCCTCCTTCCCCTCCCTTGTTTTCGGTACACCCACCCCTTCCATCTTCCCCACTCCATCTCTCACCCGCACTCCATTTCAACCTCCATTTCCACTCTTGAAACAGCGACGTCAAACAAGACAGAGAGAGAACATGGGCGCGTTGTTTTTTTGAGAAGAAGAGGAGGACACGTTTTTTTTTTCTTTTTTGCAAAAATGGTTAAAAGTTAGTTTTTCTTACTTATATTTGAGAAGAAGAGGAGGATGCGTGTTTAATTTAGATTTTTGTTGATTGAAACATTGATTTTATTGTTGTAGGGTTTCATGATTTATGTTTTGTTTTTTGAATTTTGTGTTTTCATGAATGTGTTGATTAATGTTGATTTTTTGTGTTATAATCATGTTTATGTGACAATTTATCAATATTTGATGTGTTAGGATGGAAATAAATCAATGGGCATCTAATTGGCATGGTTTAGGAAGAAATTAAACGTATTTTTACTGGTTTTTCGAACATGGAGGAGATGTCCGGAACTAATTTTCGAACATGGCTTGTTTATAAATTTCGGATGAGAACACCCACAATTTTTTATGTTGGGATGAGTACACCCACAATGTACGAGATAAATTTTCGAACATTGAGCATATGTTCGAAAATTTGTTCCCAACAGAGGGTTTTTGGTTGGAAATTCGACCAAGTAAAACACGCGGAGCAAATTTTCGAACATTGCTATCATGTTGGGAACAAATTTTCGAACATTGTTATCATGTTGGGAACAAATTTTCGAACATTGCTATCAGGTTGGGAACAAATTTTCGAACATTGAGCATATGTTCGAAAATTTGTTCCCAAAAGAGAGTTATGGGTTGGAAATTCGACCAAGTAAAACACGCGGAACTAATTTTCGAACAATGCTATCATGTTGGGAACAAATTTTCGAACATTGAGCATATGTTCATGTTTTTTTTTCGGACAAAGAATCGTTGTCCGAAAAAAAAACACGAAAATGATCATCTTCTTCGCGAAACCAGACGCGAATAAGAGTTTTTTTCGATTCAAGCAAATGTCATTCATATTGTCAAAATGTATGTCCTAAATGCATACTATTTAAACTAGATACCATTATAAACTCATATTATGCCAAAAAAAAAACAAGATTAAACTAACAAAACACAACAAAACCCTACACATAAAAAAACTTCCATTTTCAAAACTAAAAAACCTTCAAAACATGTTAAGAAACTTAAAAATGAATATTTGGCACCCACACAAGTCACTTTTGCATCACTATCAGCCATTTTCGAGTTTTTCCACACTGAAAATCATTTTTACAATTTTTGGAAAGTTTTGAAATGAGAATTTTGATCGACCATTCTTCTTCTCGCGATAGATACAGTGGTGGGTGTACTCATCCGCACTTTTTTTTAAATTTTCAAGGAGGGGTAAAATTGACAATTTACATACCCTTTTTTTTAAAAAAAAACTTTTGGTGGGTGTCCTCAATAGGTCGGTGGGTGTCTTTAACCGCGCCCTTAATTATATGAGCTGCTGGAACTGGGCTTCACGTTATTTTCTTGCCCAATGTCAATTTCTTTCGAATTATTTTTTGGGCGCGGCTAAAGGCACCCGAATATACTATGACTACACCCACGCGATGAGAACACACACAAAATGGATGAGGACACCCATCTAAAAAACTCAAAAATACCCTTCTTCCATTAAAATCATTAAAACCCTAAAATTGAGGCCATTCGTCACTGGCCGGCCCCTACATCTATTACGGCGGTCAGGAGCTTTCATGGGCTAGCCTCTTTCTATCTACGGTTCATTCCATATTTTAGTAGTATTATGGCACCAATAACAGATTGCATGAAGGGGACCAAGTTTGTGTGGACAGAGGATGCGTCAACTGCCTTTGATGAGATCAAGCATAGACTGACGACAACACCTATCCTTGTTCTTCCTGATTTCTCCTAGCCTTTTGCGTTACATTGTGATGCTTCGAAATCAGGAATTGGGGCGGTTTTGAGCCAAGCAGGCCGTCCGGTCGCCTTTTTCAGTGAGAAGTTGGCGGGTTCCAAACTCCGTCTCAGCACATATGATGTGGAGATTTATGCCATAGTCCAGGTTGTTCGGCATTGGAGGCATTATCTCTTACAACGGGAGTTTGTTCTCTTTACTGATTACGATGCCTTGAAACATTTGGGGAGCCAAGATAAGATATCTCATCGCCATGCATCCTGGATTTCTTTCCTCCAGCAGTTCACATTCGTTATTAAACACAAAGCAGGGGTCTATAACAGGGTGGCAGATGCTCTGAGTCGTCGCCATAACCTGATGTCGGCTTTTCGGATACATGTTCCGGGGTTTGAGTCTCTTATTGATTTGTATGTGCAGGATCCTTTCTTCTCCAAGGTTCTTCTTCAGATCCAGCAAGGTGGTGGTTCTCCTTTCATTTTGGAGGATGGGTTTCTATTTCGGGGCCTCCAGTTGTGTATTCCTGATTGCAGCCTTCGTCCCAAAATCATCCAGGAATTGCACAACGAGGGTCATGTGGGTCGTGACCGGACTTTTCAGCTTGCAGCAGCTTCTTATTTTTGGCCTTCGATGCGCAAAGAGGTGGTCAGGTTCGTGACTCGTTGTCGAATCTGCCAGGTGTCGAAAGGGGCTGCATCTAATGCGGGTTTGTATATGCCCTTTCCCATTCCGACGCAGCTGTGGGTTGATGTGAGTATGGATTTTGTTCTTGGCCTGCCACGGACACAACGGGGAAATGATTCAATCTTTGTGGTGGTTGATCGATTCTCCAAGATGGCTCATTTCATTCCTTGCAAGAAAACAATTGATGCTGTTAATGTGGCACAGTTATACTTTCGTGAGGTGTACCGCCTCCATGGACTCCCTTCTTCCATTGTCTCTGATCGGGACACTCGTTTTGTTAGTCATTTCTGGCGTAGTTTGTGGCGTTCAGTGAACACGTCCCTTAATTTCAGTAGCGCTTACCATCCCCAAACTGATGGCCAAACGGAGGTGGTTAATCGTTCTTTGGGTAATTTGCTTCGCAGCTTGGTTGGTGATAACCCCAGATCTTGGGATTCGAAGGTTAGTCAGGCTGAATTTGCTCACAATCATGCAGTCAATCGTACTACCGATTTTAGACCTTTTCAAATTATTTATGGTACGGTGTTGTGCCTCGTGGTCCGCTTGACTTGCTGCCTTTGCCTAGTAAGGTCCCTTCCCATGCTAGCGCAACGGATTTGGTGACACAGATTTAGCAGGTTCATCGTGACACTCATGCTCGGATTGTTGAGGCTACTTCTAAGTATAAGGCACATGCAGATCTGCGTCGTCGTCGGGTTGATTTTGAAGTGGGTGATTTTGTGTGGGCTATTTTAACAAAGGACCGTTTTCCTGCTCGTGAGTATTCTAAATTGCCTACTAAGAAGATTGGACCGGTTGAGATCGTGGAGAAAATCAACTCGAATGCATATAGGCTGCAATTACCAAGTCATGTTCGTACGTCGGATGTCTTTAATGTGAAGCACTTGATTCCCTTTGTTGAGGATTCGTCGTCCAGTGATGAGGCCGATTCAGATTCGAGGGCGAATCTCTTCTACCCGGGAGGGAATGATGTAGCACGAGTGGCGTTGCAATTTTTGAAGAAACGAGAACATCCGAAGAATTTTTTAAGTTTTGGGAGCTGGAACCCGATTTGGGCGTGTGAGCACACTTTTTCGGGTGGAATCGATGCTACGAGTCAAACTCACAGATTTGCTATGACCTGTGATGCTTTTTAGCCAAATTCCATCGTTTGAGTAGTGAAAAACGCGTTTTATTACTTTTTGGGTGTTATTTTTGCAATTTTTAATTGTTTTGGGGTTTTTTTTGTAATTTCCTAATTCCGTACACTAGGGTTTGGTTTTATTCTCCTTTTCCAAACATTGTTGGACAGTTTTTTGAAGGTTGAAATTATTATTGAAAAATTATTCTTCGGTTTATCAAGATTCGGGTATTCTGTGAATCAACGATCCTTATTGTTCTTTCTTTTGATCACGCACGCTGCATCATCAACTTCATTTAAATTATAACAAATTGTGTGTAAATGTGTATTTCTTTATCATAACTTTACATCAATCTCGCATTTTTATCTCAAATTTTATGTCAGCCTTTTATTCAGGTGGAATATTGTATGATTTCGATCATGAGAGTTTTAGTCTTAATTTGGTATGATTTCATGCTAGTTTAACTAATTTGCTCTTAAGGGAGAGAAAGGTGGTGTTTTGCTATTTTTTTAAGAAAAATGTAGATTTTGAAACACTACAAAAAAAATGCGGAAATTTGTGGCGGCGAATTCGCGACGTAATTGGCAAATCTGACAAAGTTTGCAAAATTTGCAACATAAATGAAGGTTATCGCAAATTCGCAATTTGCGATGATTTTTTTAATTTAGTTTTTGCAACAGATTTAGCGACGCTCTTTTTTAATTTAATAGAAAACTCCAATTATTTCAAATTTTGAACAAACCCACGCATGTCAAATCCTTATTGAAAAAGTAGACTCTCAAAAAACTAACAAAATTAATCAAACGATGAACATAATGGAGTAAGATACAACGCGCCAACCCCAAAAGATCGATGAACTATTCTTTTTTATACCATTTTCTTTTGCATGGTTCCTCAACCATCAATTGAGGTGAAAGTGATCACTAACTTCCCAAAGAAATCGATATATACTACTAAAATTTATTAATACTTAGAATTACTAGTTTTGTATTTTATACTTGACAGGTTTATTTAACTTGATTGATGTAATTCAATTAATGCCATGTTTTTTAAAAAAAATATTATATATGTGCAATTTATTCTATTTTCAAACTTATTTCTAAATAATAAATCATATGTGAGTTTTTAATTGAGTACAATATGTATACTATTCAATTATGAATATTGACTAAGGGGTATATTGGTTGCGGCGTTTATAAATTTTCAAAAGTCTTTAAAAAATTTGGGGTATTTAATACAGATTTTAAAAAGTCTTAAAAAATTTGTAGGTATTCAACATTTTATGGATTTTAATACTCCATGAATTTTCTTTGAAAGACGAAAGTTCAGAAGAAAAAAACTTTTGTTGTTCTTTTAACAAAGGTACTACACAAATCTTTTGTCTGCCCCTCTCTGTGTAGGTATAATAATAAATGGATTCAGATCAAGGGAAGTTATTTATTGGAGGGATTTCATGGGAGACAAACGAGGACAAGCTCATGGATTATATTTAAGGCTATGGAGAAGTCCTACATGATGTTGTCATGAGTGATAAAATATCTGGAAACTCCAGAGGTTTTGAATTTGTTGTGTTTTCAGATTCGGCCGTTCTTGATTGGGTTCTTTAGGAGAAGCCTGTAATTGATGATCGTACGGTAAGTGTAAACACAAATTTCGTGAATTAAATATTAAAACGCAAAAAAGAGAAACAATATTAATATATTTCTTTCGGATTAAACCGAGAATTTAACGGGTTACAATCTCTAATTTCATACTCTGATTCTTCTCTCTTTGACTTTGACTTGATTTTCTGGTGTTGGATCCATAGCCGAATCCTATCCGATCTTGAATTTAGAACTTTGTAACGTTAATTCAAGGGCAAGACACCGTATTTTGGATTAAACGTTAATTTAGGGACTTTTGGGACGAACGTCGTTGAAGATCGTTCTTAACTTCAGGACTTTGTAACGTTAATCCAAGGGCTTGACGTCGTATTTTGGATTAAACGTCGATTTTCGGGACTTTTCGGGGACTTATAGGGACTTTTCCGGGACGAACGCCGTTGAAGAACCACGAAGTACTTCCTCCTTGAAGAAACGCCGAATTGAGGGGCTTAGCACCTTGATCTCCACTCGAACACTACTTCTCGCCGCTTTGCACGAAGAACGCCTTTGAAGCTCCTCCAACTGCTGAAGAACACTCTAAAATCTCTGCAGAGAATTTTATAGCCTTGAATGCTATTTATAGGTGTAGTAATTAGGGCTTTTATGGGCCAAATTAGATGGGCTAGAGATATTTGTGCTAAGTAGTTATCACTTAGTCAAATCTTATCTACAACTTGATAGTGAGCTTAATTACTTGATGGGCTAAGAATACTAGATTTGGGCCTGATTTGATTTAGTGGACTTTAGAGGCCCGTCTTGATTTATTGGACTTTATAGGTCTGTCTTGATTTACTGGACTTTAGAGGCCCATCTTGATTTACTAGACTTTTGAAACCCGTCTTGATTTTCTGGACTTTAGAGGCCTGTCTTGATTTACTGGACTTTAGAGGCCCGTCTTGATTTGTTGGACTTTAGAGTCCCGTCTTGATTTATTGGGCTTTGGAGGCCCATCTTGATTGAATTTTGCATGTCTACAAATTGCCCCCTCGCATTTCGCTCACGTGATCGATTGTCTTTGATGTGGACGAATCACAAATTACTTTCAAGTGCTTTCCCACATCTAAATTTTCTATCATCGGGCTTTATGAGTTTTCTATTCTTGAGTATTTTACGAGACTTACTTTTGCATATTTATCAAGTCAACTTATTTGATCGACCAACTCAATCTGAATTATGCATATACTTAGAAATATACTAAGTAGCCAATGTACCTTTTCAAGAGGATCAAGTCATAACGTAGTTTAAGTAAAATATGATTTGATTTTAGGGGAGGACCGTTCACAGTTTATACTCGTGCGGGCCAGGAGAAACTATTCTTTAACTGTAGGTCCCTAAGTTGAGTTAATATCGAGGGAAGCTAAAGAAAATGTCTAGAGGGGGGTGAATAGACTTTTCTAAAATCTTTCGATATATCAGAATTACAATATGCGGAATACGAAATTAACAATGAGCCCAATCAAAGTTTATACTCAACTTAATTCGAGAACTCTGTTTTATGTATACTCAGCTTGTCTAGTTCAGTTATGTAGTTCAATTAACTAAACAATTAATCAATTAAACAACAAACAAACAGTAAAGTAAATCAAACACGAGATTTATAGTGGTTCGACAACTTGTCTACATCCACTCTCACAACTCCAGTTGTGAAATTCTTATTAACTCGTCCAATGGAGTAATATGTTCTTGTAGCTTTAAGTCCCAAGAAATAAGACTTAGATCTTCTCGATTATATCTCCAGATATATCTTCGATCTTACTAGCTATTTTACAAGTAACTAGCAACTTGAAACAGTAAACGAAAATAAAACTTCTCTTCGTTCAGTAGTAGCCTTCTGATCTTCACTTTTCTTGAGTAGCTTCACTTTCTGAACTTCAATCTCTGAGAGTAATTTCTTCACTTGAATCTTCAATAATGATCGCAGTATCAATATTTCAGTAGTCGTATCAGTATCTCAGTAATCAGTAGTCTTCAAATGATAAACTTCTTCAAGTATTTATAGACTTCGAACTTCAAGAACTCAGGTAGTAGTAACCAACCTTTCTTGATAACTACCTTCAACTGAATCTTCTTATCCATACACGCGTTTCTTGTTACGAATTAGTTATTCCATAACTAATTCTTCAATCCTTATCTTTTACACGTATTTGTAACTAACTTCATGTTTACTTGTCTTGTTTAAGTCGCACCTGTCTTGTCCAGTAGTAGTAGACTGCGTCTTCTACTTACCTTGTGCAGTAGACTTCTCCAAATTACAACATAGAACTAATCTAGTCCTATCCTAATCCTAACAAGACTATTACATTACATTAAGCTTTTATAACACAAGCTTAGTCAACTTATAAACTATACAATAAAACTAATCTATTACATAAAAATATCATGAGCTCTATACAACAATTAAATAGCTCAGTAACAAACTTAAACAAATACTGTAAACACATATGAAGTACTTATAAATTGTACTTATCTTTTGTCTTTTGAATTCTACTGATCTGCTCAAGATGACTTCAACTTAACTAGACAAGATCAGTCAACACTTAGAAAATATTCAAGTCTTCTTTTGGCTTATCAAAACTTTATCTTTTATCTTTTATTCATCATTTAGGACTTGTTCTAGGATTCATATCCCAACAATTTCCCCCTTTTTGATGAAGCCAAAACTACTTGAATCTATTCATAATAGTAGACTAGTTAAGTAGTTATCTTGTCTTAAACATCAAATAATACTTTATCTTTTCATTCATTTAGAAATAAGATCAGTAGATATTACAAATACTTACTCAAAATAAAACTAAGTAATCAGAGCAAAAAAAATTAATCTGAAAGAGTACCTTCTTCTGAATTTGGAACACAGAATGCTTCTAGGAGTCTCCTGTGAATAACACTTATATGATCTTCATCTTCAATCTTCTCTTTATCAAGTAGCTCTTCTTCATATTTCTTGATTTGATTAACATCAACTCTTCTTCCTGAACTGGTCATAGGTGACTTCCATTTTGGAAAGATCGGTACTAAGATGTTGAAGTTTGCAGCACCAGATATTCTCATAATCAAATTCCAGAGTAATTTGTTTTGACCTTCCATGAATTTGTCAAACATGGCATACAACTCGTCTGGACTTTCAGTCTCACCGTACTTTCGAATAATCCAGTGATCCAGTTCCCATTGCCTTTTTACTTTGAGCCATTCTTGATGATGCTCTTTGTCAATAAAGTAATCAATGAACTGGTCTTCCACTTGTTCTTCTTCTGCCTTCAGCTTCTGCAATCTTTCAATATGTTTTTCTATCTTCTTCTTGCTTGCATAATGAGTTTCATCACTCTGATCAATAACCTTCTGCTTTTTCTCAACAATCTCAGTTGGTTCTTCAGTATCAATAGCTAATTTTCTCTTGACTCGTCTGGTCTGAACCTCAGCTTCTGGAGATGCAACACCTTTGCCCTTCTGGCTCAGCACTGGATTTAGATTTTTCAATTTCAGCACTAATCTCAGCACTAGTATCCATTGGTTTTGTCTTCTTTGTCTCTTCCCCCTTTTTGGCTTCATCAGTAGCCTGGAGAGAGAAAATAGAAGTGAAACGAGTCATCTCTTCATACATAGCCTGTTTCATTAGACTCGTAGCCCTTTCAATCTGCTTTTCATGCGAACTGTTTTGACTCAACTTGTCCAGCTTGGTTGCCACCAACTCCAGCTTTTGAGTAGACAAGTTCAACTCATTCTTAAAATGTGTCGCGGTCAAACGTAACTTCTTATTCTCATCAGTCATAGCAGAGATAAGTTGTTGAGCTTGAGCTAACTGATCATAAGCTTCCTTCCTCTGAACATCAGCAACCTCGATTCTTGCTCTATAGACTCTTTCCAACTTCCTGGATTCAGTAGCTAGAACACGAGCAAAATCGACTGAACTCTTCTCTGAGTATTCAACCTGATCTTGAAGAAATCCTTCAAGTTGTTCAAACATATGTTGTCTGTATTCATCATCTATCTGATTGACTGCATTCACATCATATCTTTTGAACTTGTCACAAGAACATTGTTTTGTTCAATAAGAGTCTTCTTCACATCAGATTTGAGAAAATCATTAATGGACGATTTTATAACACCTTTCAAATCAGCTTTCAACTTATCTATGGAAGCAGTGGAAAATCCTTGAGATGACTGACCAACTTCAGCATGAATGGCTTCTTCCATGATCACATCATCAGCAATATCTATTACTTCAATCAATTGACCTTTTGTTGCAGTAGTTAAGACCTCGTCTTCTACTACCTCTGAATCTAGAAACACACTTCCAGCTATGGCTTTCAAACTCGGAAACGGACAATAAGGCACTATAGCTAACTTAGCTTCCTTAGCCTTCCTTATAGCTTCAGCCAAGTCCTTTCTCAACAAAGCGTGCAACTTCGCCATATAACCACAGAGTTCAATGGGAAGTAAATCATCAGAATATCGATTAATGAATGCAAAATCTGACCTTGGACTATTAGCATGATCTACTTGAAATCTGAACACAATGCCTCTCAACTGATTTGAGACATTGTCTAAGTCCAATATAGGATCAGTAGACTGGAGTTCTTCAGCTTGTGTGACTTCAGACATAATCACATTGTTGTCAAAATCTGAATCTGAAACTTGAATGCCTACATCAAATTTCGATTCTGAGCACATCAACTCATCAGGAATGCTTAGCAATCTCTTAGCAAGAGCAGTGATGGCATGAGCTGGGAATAACTCGGAGTGATCTTGAACACCACTGGTCTCCTTCTGTTCCATTTCCCAGTCCATAAAGTTTGAGATGCCTCCCTTTCCTAAGATGACTTCGAAAAGATCATCCGTGCCAGACTTCTTCAATGCCACCCAAGTGCATACTCTTAGAAGTTTTTCAAACTGTTCTGATTCATAGTCGACTTCGATAGCCGAGAGCTTCTTCTTCAAGTTTCTGCTCATCTTCGAACGGATTCTCTTCTCTCGTAGACTCATGGGATAATATACCAAGGATTCGAATCTAACTTCAGATGGGGTCTGAGTAGGTGGGGTCCCTATCTCAGTCGTTGCAGTGGCAACTGGCGTCTTATCTGAAGTAGATGGGTGAGGAGGTTCAACATATTCTGTTGAGGATAAAGAGAGATTTTGGACTGTGGTTTCTGGGGGCTCTAAAGTAGCTTGGTTTGGTGTGACAACTGTCGGAGTATCAGTTGTATCACGTATGGTAGTGTATAGGGGATGACTGGCTCTCAGCGGTCGTGCTGCCAGTGCTTGTGAGGTTGGGGGTACAGGTCGAGGCCTAGATCGATGTGACCTAGCCTTGGTTCGAATAGAAGTAGACGGGAGAGAGAGAGAGGAATTGAAACAGATTGAGTAGAAGTACCAACCTGTATACTCGACTCGACTGGACGAGTAGGCGATTCAACTCTCACTAGAGTGTACATCTCCGGAATTTGTTCACTCGACTCCTTCGCTTGATTCGACTCTTCATCTGACTGAGTCTTCTCTGAGTCGTCTGCACTGGACTCTGCCTCTTCAGACTCGGCTTGTGAAGAACTGGATGAATTGGCATATGGCAACACTTCTGAATCATCAATTTGAACTTGCCTTGGGGCAGCTGGCCTTGCAGCAGCCTGCTTCCTCATCGCTTCAATTTTTAAGTAAAACTTAAGAGGATGAAATGGCTTTCATTTGCTCCAATCACTCTTGTTGGGCAGCAAAAATGGAAGTAAAATACTCAGCTTGTTTCCATATCCAACAGCCTGTGATACTACCCAATTTCGAGTATCAACATCCACTCTAACACTTCTTTCGAAGTACATCATCCTGTCAGCTATCAGCTTAAACCAATTACCCTCAGTGATTCCATCATAGATAGCTGCCATTATCCTTGTTTTGGCTTGGGTAACTGAGTCATGAGACCCAGTGGCACATAGAAGCATCTTGCTTGCTATGTCCAACAGAGTGCGATATTTCTCCAAGAGTTCACCCTTCTTGGCTGTAGGAGCTTTACCATCTGGCTTGAGCTTCATTTTCTTCCCACAGAAGATACTCAAATACTTCATCTCCTGTCCTTCAGCATACTTCTCCACATCAATCGTTCCGATGGGTAGCCTTAATCTTTCGAACATAACATCCCGAGTGATTTCCACTCGATTTCCATCAATAAAGGATTCTATCACATCTCCCTGTCTATTGACGTTGGCA
The DNA here is from genome assembly GCA_963675135.1 of Galeopsis tetrahit. Taxonomy (NCBI): domain Eukaryota; kingdom Viridiplantae; phylum Streptophyta; class Magnoliopsida; order Lamiales; family Lamiaceae; genus Galeopsis; species Galeopsis tetrahit. The sequence goes on from OY776127.1 coordinate 65,416,080, forward strand.
TAAAATTCCAGAACCTCTTCCTCCAAAACAACTTGAGGAAACGCCTCTAGGTAGGGCTTTAGACCGCATCTGATGCATTTGGTCAAGATTTCCATATTTCCTTCCTTGTGATTGCCTTTGAAAAACAGGGATGGTTCAACATGCACCTTGTTGTCATTTATGTATCTCCCGAGATCAAATGGTGCCTGCATGTTGGAACTTACATCGAAAATCGATCGAATAGACATGGTGAATGATTTGTTATGAATAAGGGAATAGATTGTGCAAGAAATCAACTGTCAGCAATTAGTAGAGTTATGAAAACGTGGGTTAAGATGTGTGCAAGTGTTTGGTTTTGTTTAAAACTGTATTTTTGATCCAACGGTCAAGATCGAAGGATTAGATCCAACGGTCGGGACCCTTGGCATTCGGTTACGGAACCGAGACGAAAATGTGATTTGATTTTGTAAAAATTGAAATCCGCCTTTCTTATTGGTAGAATTGAGGAGTGTACTCATCCGACCTAACATATTCGTATTTTGGCGCGAATTGAATGTGTACACCTCATTAACTGGGGGTGTATAAATCCAATTCTAGGATATTCAAATTTTAACACTATCAAATTACTTTAATACCCTTAATTTGTTTTGAATAAACACATAACCCATTAAATCAAAGAAAACTTAGCTTGTCTGTTCGAGTCTATCCAGAACAGATGAGTAGGCCTAATCTTCATAAGGCGAGTAGACTTAATTTCACAAGACGAGTAGTCTTATGAGTACTAGTCGAGTTCCCCCTTCGACTGTGCGTGTCTATTCTGAACGTCGAACAACTTTATGTACCTGTCTTATTTTGTACGACAGATATTCGAGTAGTATAATTCGAATGAGTATAAATCTAAGTCAATGATCAAGGTGCAAGCAAGATGACTGTTACAGAACTAAAGAGTCAACATAAGGATCTTTAAGGAATCAAGGATTCCCCCTTAAATGTTTATTCCCTTAGTGTTACCCTCAGCTTTACCAGCTTCCTCATCGGGTTGTTTGGTCAACTTGTCTGACCTTGTATACCTGTCTGTTGAGTGAGTAGATGAGTGCGCCGTGCTTTTGTGGTAACTTGTCTATTTCTCCTTTCCTCTTAGGACTGTACCTGTCTGGTTATTACATTGCTATATACTAGTAGGATCAAGATCAATCAGTCCTAGACTAATGCATAATTCACGAAATCGGGCCTCAGCTAATGATTTTGTGAAAATATCAGCTCTTTGAAAATCAGTATGAATCTTTTCCATGCGAATATCCTTCTTTTCTACATGATCACGTATGAAATGGTGTTTCACATCAACATGCTTACAACGTGTGTGCAGAACAGGATTTTGTGTAATGGCAATAGCACTATTACTATCACAGAATATAGGAACATTTGATTCACAAATATTATAATCTCTAAGCTGTTGAATAAGCCATAATAATTGACTACAACAACTACCAGCAGCCATGTACTCGGCTTCAGTAGTAGAGGTAGCAACACTTGTCTGCTTTTTCGAAAACCATGAAATGAGTTTTGTGCCTAAGAATTGACAAGAACCAGATGTAGATTTCCTATCTATTCTACAACCACCAAAATCAGAATCAGAGTAGCCACTTAGAGATAAATCATCATTTGAAGGATACCATATACCACGATTGATAGTTCCTTTCAAATATTTCAATATCCTTTTAGTGGTTTCCATATGACTCTCTTTTGGATTAGCTTGAAAACGAGCACATACACCAACAGAAAATGCAATATCAGGTCTACTAGCAGTTAAGTACAGTAATGAACCAATAAGTCCACGGTAACGAGTTTGATCAGTACATTTACCATTCTCGTCTGGATCCATCCTGTAAGTAGGTTGCATAGGTACTCCAGAAGATTTACATGTCTTAATACCATACTTGTCTAGTAGATTACGAGTATATTTTGCTTGATTTATGAAAATCCCTTCTGGGGTCTGTTTTACTTGAAGTCCAAGAAAGTAATTCATTTCACCCATCATAGACATCTCAAATTTACTTTGCATGAGTGTTGAAAAACTTTCACTCAGCTTTTTGTTAGGTGATCCAAAAATGATGTCATCTACGTAAATTTGGACGAGTAAAATGTCTTTCCCTTCTTGTCTTCTGAACAAGGTTCTATCTACCTTGCCCTTAGTAAAACCATTTTCTAATAGAAATTGAGAAAGAGTATCGTACCAGGCTCTTGGAGCTTGCTTTAGTCCATATAAGGCCTTCTTTAATTTTTATACCTGATTACCTTTGACTTCGAAACCTGGAGGTTGTTCAACATACACTTCTTCCGCAAGAATACCGTTAAGAAATGCACTTTTAACATCCATTTGATATACGGTAAATTTCATGTAAGCAGCATATGCAAGGAACAATCGAATGGCTTCTAGTCTAGCAACAGGTGCATATGTTTCATCATAATCTATGCCTTCAGCTTGTGAATAGCCTTGGGCGACTAGTCTAGCCTTATTACGAACAACTACATCATTCTCATCTTTCTTATTCTTGAAAATCCATCGAGTGCCAACTACATTTTGATGTTTAGGTCTATCAACAAGTTCCCAGACGTCGTTTCGAACAAACTGGTTCAACTCGTCTTGCATAGCGATGATCCAATTACTATCAGCCAATGCCTCATTAATGGTTTTAGGCTCGATAGATGAGAGGAAACAACACCAGCAAAACAGAGATGGACTAGATTGTTCTTGCGACTCAAAGAGTTGTCGTCTAGTCTTCACACCAACAGTAGAGTCACCAATAATGTTTTCAGTATTATGCGCTGATTTCCATGTATTTCTATTCTTAACAATAGTACTATCATCTATATCATGTACAGCATCATGCATGTCAACATCATTATCATCAGAAGATTTAATAGGAGTAGACGAGTCGACTAGTTTGGGCATGTCAACTGGTCTAGTAGAGTTACCTTGAGCACTTACCTTCTTCTGGTCATCTGACTCGAGAGCTTTCATGAATGGATTGTATGCTTGAACGGATTCATATACCTCTGAGTCTTTGTCAGATTCGATAGTTAGCTCAGTAACTTTCTCACTGATCTTGTTGGCAGACGTGTCCTGTTGAGATTCTTCGAAAACCACATGTGGTGTTTCTTCCACACATAAGGTAGAGTAGTTGAATACTCTGAATGCTTTGCTAGTTGAGGAGTATCCTAAGAATATCCCCTCGTCTGCTTTAGCATCAAATGCATTCAACTTGCTTTTCCATTATTATGGATGAAACACTTACATCCAAATATATGAAAATATGAAACTCTGGGTTTTCTACCTTTCCATACCTCATAGGGTGTCTTACCTAGTGCTTTATTGATAGCACTTCTGTTTTGTGAGTGGCATGCAGTATTGATGGCTTCTGCCCAAAACTTCTGAGGCGTATTATACTCTGTCAGCATGGTCCTGCAGGCCTCCTTAAGAGTTCTGTTCCTTCGCTCTGCTACTCCATTTTGCTGTGGTGTCCTAGCTGCACTAGTAAGGTGCTGGATGCCACGCTTAGAACAAAATTCTTTAATATAGCAGTTAATGAATTCAGTACCCTTGTCACTACGGATCTTGACAATTGACTGATTCTTCTCAACCTGTAACTTCTTCAATAGATCAGGCAAGAGTGTTTGTGTATCACTCTTCTTGTGTAAGAAGACTACCCAAGTGAACTTAGAATAGTCGTCTACCACAACAAGTGTGTACCTTCTACCGTTCAAAGTTGGAGGAGTTATTGGGCCATGTAAGTCCATATGTAGAAGTTCAAGAACTCTACTTGTTGAGAGAGTTGGAATAGATTTGAAAGAACCCTTTACCTGTTCACCTTTTTGACAGGACGTGCATACATGTGACTTGTAGTAGACTTCATTGGGAATGCCTTCCACAAGGTAGTCTCTGGCTATCTTATTAAGAACCTTAAAGTTTAGATGACAGAGGCGTCTATGCCATAGCCAGCCAAGTTCTTTAGGATTCTTAGTAAGTAGACAGGTGTCCCTCGGACAACTGTTCCAGTTCACTATGTACACACTTCCTTGTCTAATGCCGACCAGTAGGACTGTGTGTGTCCTTTTGTCAATGATTTCACATTTGCGACTCTTGAACTGCACCTTGTATCCACGATCACAAAATTGTGAAACAGAGAGTAAATTGTATTTCAAGCCTTCAACATAAGAAACATCTTGAATCTCTATGTCTCCATTCCGAATGTAACCAAATCCTTTAGTAACAGCAATGGAGCTATCACCAAATATCACTTTTGGTCCTTCTTGCTCATGGTAGCTTGATAAGAGAGTCTTGGTACTAGTCATGTGGTGCGAACAACCACTGTCTATGTACCAAGTTTCTCCTGTTGAGCCACCCTTCTTGTATAGATCGAGTCGACCCTGCATCAGATGATATTTCATAATTTAGGTACCCTCCTTGTTTATTGGGGTCCTGGGGGGTTAGTCGAGTTCAATGGAATCCAAATGTACATTGGAGTCCTGAACAAGTTTGATCTTCTGAGCTTACGACCATATTTGTTGCAAAATAAGACCTTGTTGTCCTTATCTGGCCTATCAGTCGAGTTCGGGTATACTCTTTGGAGATAGCCTTTCGACTTGATCTCTACTTAAGCAGGCACTTGTCTATGATAGTCAGAGTAGGGTTTGTATGCATTAGGTCCATACGGTTTATAGACATGTTTAGGTCTTTCTTCTCCTTCGATATCATATGACAAAGGTGGAGGATATAGAACAGCTTGTGTACGATATTTTGGACCTTCCTGTCTAGGTCTAGACGAGTAGAGTTGAGACTGCCTTATAAAAGGAGGTCTAGACTCTTGTCGTCTAGTCTGTACTTGTCTATTACTAGTCTCCTCAGGATACCAATCCTCGTATCTGACCTGATTTGGTCGTCCACGTTTCCTAGTCCTTTGTTGACTTGTCTTAAACGGAACAGGCTTGTTGTTAACTTTCTTTTTACCTCCTTTGGTAATTGGAATGTTAACTCGAGCTTGTTTTGGTACAGTACCTTTAGTTGGAGTGTCAATATCGTATATCATTGGTTCTTTTCCTTTATCATTAGTCAAAGAACTTGAGATGAAAATAGTAGGGTTCTTGGGAACTTGAGTAGACGAGTTGGGTGTCTCAGCACCTATGCCTGTCTTGTCAGCAGGAGCCCTATACCTATCTGACAGTTCAAGGTTAACCTTAGATGAGTTAACCAGGTCAGTAAGTTTAAGGTCTAAAGTGACAACCTCGATTTCTAAGAACTTATTAAGTTCTTCAAGCTTTTTGAACTTGCTTTGTAAAACATTGAATTCATGTTTCTCAGTAGCATGTGTCTTAAGTAGGTCTTGATACAACTTGTCTGTCAATGCACACTTGTCTTTGAGTTGACTCAACTCTTCTTGCAAGCGTTCATTTAGGACTGTTATATTAGGATCTACTTTAGACTGGGCTTCCTTAAGATCAATGATTTCTTGTCTTAAAATGATGTTTTCGTCACTGACTTCAATGAATGCCTTGTTGGCAAGTAGGAGGTCGTCTTCAACTGCACTAGTAGAGTGCTGAAGACTACTCCCTACTTTGCTACTGGAAGTATCACTTTCATCAGTTTCTGATTCATCACAAGATTGAAAGGATGTAGCAGATGATACCTCTTGGTCGATTTTAGCCATGAAGCATAGACCATCATCTACTATGAAAGCTTCATCGTGATCTGGTTCAGACGGGTAGCTAGATGAGGATGATGGCAACTCGTCTGAGTCAGAATCAGAGTCATCATTGGCCATCATTGCCTTCTTACCACGGTTGTATCTTCTTTCCCTTCGTGCTTTGCGTTCTTCTCGATCATCGGTACTCAGGTCTGGACATTCATATATGTAGTGACCTGGCTTCTCACAGTTATAGCACAAGATATCATTAGTAGCCTTTTTAATAGGAGAGTTGTTCCTTCGTTTATCAAGTCTATTAAAACGAGTAATCTTCCTACCATCAGACTCTCTATCTTGTCTGTTACCTTTCGAGACTTCGTCTCTCCTTTCGGACGAGTTTCGGTCTCGTCTGGTCTCAAACGAGTTCTTAGAAGCAGACCCTCTATGCTCTCTATAGAACTTCTTATATCTTCCGAAACGTTTATTCAGCCTATCAAACTTTCTAACCATGAGGCTTACCTGATCCTTCAGACTGAGATCAGTATCTAACTCGTCTTTCACAGAAGCAGACCTAGTCTTAGTCTTAGACCTGTCTACCTTAGACGAACTAGCCTTAAAAGCAACGTTCTTAGATACAGCATGTTCTCTGTCACTACTTACTATGGGTTCATCTTCGTCTAGATCAAACTCATGGGCCTTTAGAGTTTGAAACATAGTTTCTGCTGTCCATACGTCTATATCTTTGGTATTCTTAACAAGCATTTTTACCATTTTCCATCGACTATCAAGGCTTTTGAGAATCCTAAGATTGATTTCACGTGGAGTATAAGATTTACCAAGGACTTCCAAGTCATTCATGATTTTAGTAAAACGAGTATCCAACTGGTCTATTGTTTCACCAGCTTTCATATGAAATGATTCGAATCTTTGGACTGCAGTGGAAAGCTTGCTTTCTTTGATTAGGGATGTCCCTTCACAAATGATGGCTAAGCGATCCCACATTTCTTTGGCAGTTTTACATTTTAACACTTTTCCCAGATACTCATTAGGAAGAGTGTGTAAGATGTAATTCTTGGCCAAGCTATCCAAATTATTCTGTCTCATTTCTTCTGAGGTTAGTTCTGACCTTGGTTTCTTGACGAGTGTACCCACGGGTTGATTTGTGTCAAGGGCAGCAGTATTGGGGATCATGGTCACAATTGGACCTTCAGTGATGACGGAGATCATTAAGTCGTGAGTGGAACTGAAGATGGCTTCCATCCTTAGCTTCCAATAGTCATAATCTTGAACCTGGAACTTAGGTAACTTGTTAGCGCTGATCTCAAGAGACATGATTTCAAGAAATAAGTGCTAAGTAAAGTTATGATCAAGAATAATAGGTAAGTCAAGAACAGGGAGCACGAAACAGATATAACAAGAATATTTGATCAAGAACACGTATACAAGAACAATCAAGGACCAAGACTTCACCCTAAGTCTTAAGTCGGTTATCAAGAAACAGCAGTTCGAAAACTACTGCTCTGATACCACTTGTAGGTCCCTAAGTTGAGTTAATATCGAGGGAAGCTAAAGAAAATGTCTAGAGGGGGGTGAATAGACTTTTCTAAAATCTTTCGATATATCAGAATTACAATATGCGGAATACGAAATTAACAATGAGCCCAATCAAAGTTTATACTCAACTTAATTCGAGAACTCTGTTTTATGTATACTCAGCTTGTCTAGTTCAGTTATGTAGTTCAATTAACTAAACAATTAATCAATTAAACAACAAACAAACAGTAAAGTAAATCAAACACGAGATTTATAGTGGTTCGACAACTTGTCTACATCCACTCTCACAACTCCAGTTGTGAAATTCTTATTAACTCGTCCAATGGAGTAATATGTTCTTGTAGCTTTAAGTCCCAAGAAATAAGACTTAGATCTTCTCGATTATATCTCCAGATATATCTTCGATCTTACTAGCTATTTTACAAGTAACTAGCAACTTGAAACAGTAAACGAAAATAAAACTTCTCTTCGTTCAGTAGTAGCCTTCTGATCTTCACTTTTCTTGAGTAGCTTCACTTTCTGAACTTCAATCTCTGAGAGTAATTTCTTCATTTGAATCTTCAATAATGATCGCAGTATCAATATTCCAGTAGTCGTATCAGTATCTCAGTAATCAGTAGTCTTCAAATGATAAACTTCTTCAAGTATTTATAGACTTCGAACTTCAAGAACTCAGGTAGTAGTAACCAACCTTTCTTGATAACTACCTTCAACTGAATCTTCTTATCCATACACGCGTTTCTTGTTACGAATTAGTTATTCCATAACTAATTCTTCAATCCTTATCTTTTACGCGTATTTGTAACTAACTTCATGTTTACTTGTCTTGTTTAAGTCGCACCTGTCTTGTCCAGTAGTAGTAGACTGCGTCTTCTACTTACCTTGTGCAGTAGACTTCTCCAAATTACAACATAGAACTAATCTAGTCCTATCCTAATCCTAACAAGACTATTACATTACATTAAGCTTTTATAACACAAGCTTAGTCAACTTATAAACTATACAATAAAACTAATCTATTACATAAAAATATCATGAGCTCTATACAACAATTAAATAGCTCAGTAACAAACTTAAACAAATACTGTAAACACATATGAAATACTTATAAATTGTACTTATCTTTTGTCTTTTGAATTCTACTGATCTGCTCAAGATGACTTCAACTTAACTAGACTAGATCAGTCAACACTTAGAAAATATTCAAGTCTTCTTTTGGCTTATCAAAACTTTATCTTTTATCTTTTATTCATCATTTAGGACTTGTTCTAGGATTCATATCCCAACACTTGTAGGTCCCTAAGTTGAGTTAATATCGAGGGAAGCTAAAGAAAATGTCTAGAGGGGGGTGAATAGACTTTTCTAAAATCTTTCGATATATCAGAATTACAATATGCGGAATACGAAATTAACAATGGGCCCAATCAAAGTTTATACTCAACTTAATTCGAGAACTCTGTTTTATGTATACTCAGCTTGTCTAGTTCAGTTATGTAGTTCAATTAACTAAACAATTAATCAATTAAACAACAAACAAACAGTAAAGTAAATCAAACACGAGATTTATAGTGGTTCGACAACTTGTCTACATCCACTCTCACAACTCCAGTTGTGAAATTCTTATTAACTCGTCCAATGGAGTAATATGTTCTTGTAGCTTTAAGTCCCAAGAAATAAGACTTAGATCTTCTCGATTATATCTCCAGATATATCTTCGATCTTACTAGCTATTTTACAAGTAACTAGCAACTTGAAACAGTAAACGAAAATAAAACTTCTCTTCGTTCAGTAGTAGCCTTCTGATCTTCACTTTTCTTGAGTAGCTTCACTTTCTGAACTTCAATCTCTGAGAGTAATTTCTTCACTTGAATCTTCAATAATGATCGCAGTATCAATATTTCAGTAGTCGTATCAGTATCTCAGTAATCAGTAGTCTTCAAATGATAAACTTCTTCAAGTATTTATAGACTTCGAACTTCAAGAACTCAGGTAGTAGTAAACAACCTTTCTTGATAACTACCTTCAACTGAATCTTCTTATCCATACACGCGTTTCTTGTTACGAATTAGTTATTCCATAACTAATTCTTCAATCCTTATCTTTTACGCGTATTTGTAACTAACTTCATGTTTACTTGTCTTGTTTAAGTCGCACCTGTCTTGTCCAGTAGTAGTAGACTGCGTCTTCTACTTGTCTTGTGCAGTAGACTTCTCCAAATTACAACATAGAACTAATCTAGTCCTATCCTCTAATCCTAACAAGACTATTACATTACATTAAGCTTCTGTTATAAAGCTTAGTCAACTTATAAACTATACAATAAAACTAATCTATTACATATAAAAACATCATGAGCTCTATACAACAATTAAATAGCTCAGTAACAAACTTAAACAAATACTGTAAACACATATGAAGTACTTATAAATTGTACTTATCTTTTGTCTTTTGAATTCTACTGATCTGCTCAAGATGACTTCAACTTAACTAGACTAGATCAGTCAACACTTGGAAAATATTCAAGTCTTCTTTTGGCTTATCAAAACTTTATCTTTTATCTTTTATTCATCATTTAGGACTTGTTCTAGGATTCATATCCCAACAATTTCCCCCTTTTTGATGAAGCCAAAACTACTTGAATCTATTCATAATAGTAGACTAGTTAAGTAGTTATCTTGTCTTAAACATCAAATAGTACTTTATCTTTTCATTCATTTAGAAATAAGATCAGTAGATATTACAAATACTTACTCAAAATAAAACTAAGTAATCAGAGCAAAAAAAATTAATCTGAAAGAGTACCTTCTTCTGAATTTGGAACACATAATGCTTCTAGGAGTCTCTTGTGAATAACACTTATATGATCTTCATCTTCAATCTTCTCTTTATCAAGTAGCTCTTCTTCATATTTCTTGATTTGATTAACATCAACTCTTCTTCCTGAACTGGTCATAGGTGACTTCCATTTTGGAAAGATCGGTACTAAGATGTTGAAGTTTGCAGCAGCAGATATTCTCATAATCAAATTCCAGAGTAATTTGTTTTGACCTTCCATGAATTTGTCAAACATGGCATACAACTCGTCTGGACTTTCAGTCTCACCGTACTTTCGAATAATCCAGTGATCCAGTTCCCATTGCCTTTTTACTTTGAGCCATTCTTGACGATGCTCTTTGTCAATAAAGTAATCAATGAACTGGTCTTCCACTTGTTCTTCATCTGCCTTCAGCTTCTGCAATCTTTCAATATGTTTTTCTATCTTCTTCTTGCTTGCATAATGAGTTTCATCACTCTTATCAATAACCTTCTGCTTTTTCTCAACAATCTCAGTTGGTTCTTCAGTATCAATAGCTAATTTTCTCTTGACTCGTCTGGTCTGAACCTCAGCTTCTGGAGATGCAACACCTTTGCCCTTCTCCAATCTTTTCTGTTCATCAGACTTAGCTTGCTCCAACTCTGCAGTTTTAACTAACTTGCCTCTGCCTCTCTTAGGCCTTCTGAGATCTTGCATAGCTTCAGCAGCTTCCTTTGCTTCTGGCTCAGCACTGGATTTAGATTTTTCAATTTCAGCACTAATCTCAGCACTAGTATCCATTGGTTTTGTCTTCTTTGTCTCTTCCCCCTTTTTGGCTTCATCAGTAGCCTGGAGAGAGAAAATAGAAGTGAAACGAGTCATCTCTTCATACATAGCCTGTTTCATTAGACTCGTAGCCCTTTCAATCTGCTTTTCATGCGAACCGTTTTGACTCAACTTGTCCAGCTTGGTTGCCACCAACTCCAGCTTTTGAGTAGACAAGTTCAACTCATTCTTAAAATGTGTCGCGGTCAAACGTAACTTCTTATTCTCATCAGTCATAGCAGAGATAAGTTGTTGAGCTTAAGCTAACTGATCATAAGCTTCCTTCCTCTGAACATCAGCAACCTCGATTCTTGCTCTATAGACTCTTTCTAACTTCCTGGATTCAGTAGCTAGAACACGAGCAAAATCGACTGAACTCTTCTCTGAGTATTCAACCTGATCTTGAAGAAATCCTTCAAGCTGTTCAAACATATGTTGTCTGTATTCATCATCTATCTGATTGACTGCATTCACGATCATATCTTTTGAACTTGTCACAAGGACATTGTTTTGTTCAATAAGAGTCTTCTTCACATCAGATTTGAGAAAATCATTAATGGACGATTTTATAACACCTTTCAAATCAGCTTTCAACTCATCTATGGAAGCAGTGGAAAATCCTTGAGATGACTGACCAACTTCAGCATGAATGGCTTCTTCCATGATCACATCATCAACAATATCTATTACTTCAATCAATTGACCTTTTGTTGCAGTAGTTAAGACCTCGTCTTCTACTACCTCTGAATCTAGAAACACACTTCCAGTTATGGCTTTCAGACTCGGAAACGGACAATAAGGCACTATAGCTAACTTAGCTTCCTTAGCCTTCCTTATAGCTTCAGCCAAGTCCTTTCTCAACAAAGCGTGCAACTTCGCCATATAACCACATAGTTCAATGGGAAGTAAATCATCAGAATATCGATTAATGAATGCAAAATCTGACCTTGGACTATTAGCATGATCTACTTGAAATCTGAACACAATGCCTCTCAACTGATTTGAGACATTGTCTAAGTCCAATATAGGATCAGTAGACTGGAGTTCTTCAGCTTGTGTGACTTCAGACATAATCACATTGTTGTCAAAATCTGAATCTGAAACTTGAATGCCTACATCAAATTTCGATTCTGAGCACATCAACTCATCAGGAATGCTTAGCAATCTCTTAGCAAGAGCAGTGATGGCATGAGCTGGGAATAACTCGGAGTGATCTTGAACACCACTGGTCTCCTTCTGTTCCATTTCCCAGTCCATAAAGTTTGAGATGCCTCCCTTTCCTAAGATGACTTCGAAAAGATCATCCGTGCCAGACTTCTTCAATGCCACCCAAGTGCATACTCTTAGAAGTTTTTCAAACTGTTCTGATTCATAGTCGACTTCGATAGCCGAGAGCTTCTTCTTCAAGTTTCTGCTCATCTTCGAACGGATTCTCTTCTCTCGTAGACTCATGGGATAATATACCAAGGATTCGAATCTAACTTCAGATGGGGTCTGAGTAGGTGGGGTCCCTATCTCAGTCGTTGCAGTGGCAACTGGCGTCTTATCTGAAGTAGATGGGTGAGGAGGTTCAACATATTCTGTTGAGGATAAAGAGAGATTTTGGACTGTGGTTTCTGGGGGCTCTAAAGTAGCTTGGTTTGGTGTGACAACTGTCGGAGTATCAGTTGTATCACGTATGGGAGTGTATAGGGGATGACTGGCTCTCAGCGGTCGTGCTGCCAGTGCTTGTGAGGTTGGGGGTACAGGTCGAGGCCTAGATCGATGTGACCTAGCCTTGGTTCGAATAGAAGTAGACGGGAGAGAGAGAGGAATTGAAACAGATTGAGTAGAAGTACCAACCTGTATACTCGACTCGACTGGACGAGTAGGCGATTCAACTCTCACTAGAGTGTACATCTCCGGAATTTGTTCACTCGACTCCTTCGCTTGATTCGACTCTTCATCTGACTGAGTCTTCTCTGAGTCGTCTGCACTGGACTCTGCCTCTTCAGACTCGGCTTGTGAAGAACTGGATGAATTGGCATATGGCAACACTTCTGAATCATCAATTTGAACTTGCCTTGGGGCAGCTGGCCTTGCAGCAGTCTGCTTCCTCATCGCTTCAATTTTTAAGTAAAACTTAAGAGGATGAAATGGCTTTCCTTTGCTCCAATCACTCTTGTTGGGCAGCAAAAATGGAAGTAAAATACTCAGCTTGTTTCCATATCCAACAGCCTGTGATACTACCCAATTTCGAGTATCAACATCCACTCTAACACTTCTTTCGAAGTACATCATCCTGTCAGCTATCAACTTAAACCAATTACCCTCAGTAATTCCATCATAGATAACTGCCATTATCCTTGTTTTGGCTTGGGTAACTGAGTCATGAGACCCAGTGGCACATAGAAGCATCTTGCTTGCTATGTCCAGCAGAGTGCGATATTTCTCCAAGAGTTCACCCTTCTTAGCTGTAGGAGCTTTACCATCCGATATTATAGACAAAGTAGAGATTTACTAATTTAACCACTTAAATGCCTTTAGTGGGGTAAGTTTAACAGTTTAACCACATGTATTTACCTTTGGTGGTTGCCGTACACAGTTTAAACTCGTGTGGACCACGAGTAATAAGAAGTTTAGACTCGTGCATCATGGAGAAATAAGCAGTTTAGGCTCGTGCATTCTTGGAGAAACAGGCAGTTTAGGCTCGTGCGTTTATGGAGCATACTTGTTTTCTTTATGTGTAGTAACGTTTAAAAACTTCCTGTTCATGTGACTAATGTATACGCTGTCTTTAGAAATAAATTTGTAGGCGTTATTTTCGTAAACTTCCTTCATTTGATTGTCTTCACATATAGTGATGTGGTTCGTTGTTGTTTCATTTTCTTATAGCAAGATCTTACCCTCTTTAGCTAGCTACATAATTTGCTCTTTAAGTATAAAACAATTTTGGATTGGATGTCCTACCAATTGAGGATACTTGCAATATTTGGGGTCATCCGTTCGCCCAGCCTCCTCAGGTCGTTTCATTTCTGGTATTTCGATGAGATCATTTTTAATCAAGTCATCGAATATTCTTGGGTTATGGATATTGCTTTCGTTGGAACTCCTTCAAACTTGTTTTTCTCTATCCCCACTCTTGAGATGGCGGCGCTTCAACTCCACTTGTAGACATGCTTAACTCCATATCATGAGCCTTAGTAGAAAATCCTCGAATGATCTTGGTAGAATTGTTTGAAGGATGTACCGAAGACCTCATTGCATTCCTTGGATGCACATCTCGATTGCTGAAGTTTCAGTTAATCTATCCTTACAATTTAAACTTAAATTCCTCCATCGATTTATGTAATCGATCACCGACTCTTCCTTTGATTGACAAGTGTTCATCAATTCAAGCATGCTAACCATTCTACGAGTGTTGTAAAATCGATTGAGAAATTCCTGCTCCATTTGCTCCCAACTATCTATCGCACTGGCCTCTAAATTGAAGTACCAATTGAATGCATTCCCCTTTAGAGAACGTACAAATTGCTTCACCGAATGATCTCCGTAAGTACTGGCATTGTTGCAAGTCTCCACGAAGTGAGCAATATGCTGCTTTGGATTACCCTTGCCATCGAACTGCTGCAACTTTGGAGGTTGATAACCAACTGGCATCTTCAAACCGCCCACGCCGCTTCGCTCCATGCGACCCTCAGCCCAGCCGTCGCTGCCAGTGCGAATCCAGCCTTGGCCGCCGCTCCAGGTAAAAACCCTACATTGAAATTCCTCACCTTTTACTTGTAAAAAAAATCCGTCTCAAGCCCGACCTAGGTGATTAATGAATTTTTTTGGAATTTTAGGAAATTTAGGGTTTTTAGAAGTTTGTGATTTATTTTCGAACATATTGAGTTTGTTTTGGAAAAAATTTCGAACAATCTGTGTTTGTTTTGGAAAAAAATTCGAACATTTTGTTCGATCTTTCTTTTCGAACAAATTTAAGTTGTTTTGGAATTTTTTTCGAACAATCTGTGTTTGTTTTGGAAAAAATTTCGAACAATCTGTGTTTGTCTTGGAAAAAATTTCGAACATTTTGTTCGATTTTTTTTTCGGACAAATTTAGGTTGTTTTGGAATTTTTTTTCGAACATATTGAGTTTGTTCATTAAAAAAATTCAGACATCTCAACTTTGTTTGGGTAAAATTTTCGAACATACTAAGATTTTATTTTTGTTGTTGAAATTTTGAGTTTTTAGGATTTTTTTTGTTGTTAAAATTTTCGAACATACCTCTGTATTGGAATGGAATCGGGGGTGAAATGGAATGGATGGGTGTACTCATCTGTCCTTTTTTTTAAAAAAGTTCAGGAGGGGTATAAACGTCATTTTGCATACCCCTTGTGATAAAAAAAAGTTCTGGTGGGTGTCCTCATAGGATCCTTGGGTGCCTTTAGCAGCGCCCTTATTTTTTCGATTGACTTCACAATAAAATCGAGGTGTGTTTTGCTCCAAAAGTGCTCATATTTCTAAAAAAAAATAGCAAACAACATACCTCGTCAAATCAAGTGCAATGAGTCAATTTAGTGTAAATAATGCACGAAATCCTATAAAATTAAACGAATCAAACACATGAATTTTGAGAAATTTTCACACTAATCAATATATTGGAGAATTCACGCATAATTATATAGGTGATCCCTTATTTTACTAAAAGGTCTTGTGTATATTGAGAATTCACGCATAATTATAGGTGGTCCCTTATTTTACTAAAAGGTCTTGTGTTCAAATCTCAACAAAGGTGCAACACTAATAATAATAAAAGTGCAAGTATTAAGTAATAAAAATGAGTTTCATTAACAATTTTTTTTTAAATTAACAAAGATGTAAGATTAATAATAATAAAAGTGCACACTATGCCAAATAAGCTGATAGACAGCGGTTAAAAACCGCTGTAAATTGGAATCAGTAACCGCTGTGGTAATAAGGGCTGTAAAAAGGGGGTGCTGATAGACAGCGGTTATTAACCGCTGTCGTATCTATATACAACAGCGTTTATTAACCGCTGTTATTCCATCAAAACCGATGTGGTATGTGCTCAGTTTGAACCCCTTACAATATTTACGATAGCGGTTTTACTAGTTATGACAGCGGTTATAAACCACTGTTGTTTGAATTTACTACAGCGGTTAAAAACCGCTGTTGTTTGGAATTACTACAGCGGTATTTAAACGCTGTTGTTTTGAATTTCTACAGCAGTTTTTAACCGCTGTTATTTATTAACAACCGTTGTTGTACTTTCTCTATAACAGCAGTTATATTAGCTATAACAACGGTTATTAGCCGCTGTTGTATATATCCGATATTTTTAAAAAAATAATGAAATTTTAATTTGCTAAATTAATAAAAATAAAATACAAAAGCTAAAAACATTTATGTATATATATAAATTCAACTACACTATTACAATAAATTCTTAGCAATCCTCCCAACGCACATATGATTTTTCTTATGTACTTCAAGCCAATTTCAAGTCAAATAGTAGCTCTATCAATGTCATTATCTCCGGTAATGAAGAAATCATCAATCATACCGCTTTGCTACTCAGCTCCTAAAGTCAAAAAAAAAATGAAAGTAGATACATGATCAGTGATGTTAATTATAAATATTATTCTTATGTACAATACAAGAATCTTACCTTTGAATTTAGTGGACAGTCAAATTATGACAAAGTCTCTCCAATCAAGATCATTTGTATGCCAACTTGATTGTTTATGAGGTGTCGACTCTTTTGTAGACAAACTCGTGAGATAATTTTTGAAGTTCCTCCACTTGGATCCGCTGACATCAAACACCCTTTCTTCTTTTTATGATCAACATTAAATGTCAACTAAAAGTATATATATACAATAAGCATATAAGATACTAACAAAAAAAAGTTCTAAAAGTATATATATACAATAAGCATATAAAATACTAACAAAAAAAAAAGTTCATAAGAGAATGGTAATGTACATTCAAGCAGAGCGTTCCATACATGAATCTAGTGTTCCTTTGGAAGAATTGGAAGAAGGTGCCAAGTCGCTAGCTTAGCTTGGAATGAAGAATATATGGAATGTGCAGCGAGTGAGGCAAGGATTATGTGCACAAGGCATTCTTCTTCCATGGGTCAATGTACGACGCAGATTTTAAATGTACGGTGCTGAAATTTAAATTTAAATTTTAATTAACCGCACACTCTCACTTAACATATACATATAGAGGGGTAGTGATTTAGATTTTAATTAACCGCACACCCTCACTTAACATATACAGGAGTAGTGATTTAGATTTTAATTAACCGCACACCCTCACTTAACATATACAGGGGTGGTGGGACAGTTATATATAATATAATAACTACATGATAATATTGATTAAATAACTAATTAAATTTATGATATATATAATATATAAAACTCTGTATTGTATTGTATATTAGATACAAATCTTAAAAGACCAATAAAATTTATATTTAATAATAAAACCTAGAAATTATTTTAAATAAATATCAAATTTATTTTATAACCATATAATAATTAAAATATCAAATTTATTTTATAAGAATATATATATAATAATTAAATATGAATTATTTTAAAACTTATCCTGATTAAATAAATTTTAGAATTTAATTTTCTTTTTTTAATTCAACTCGGATTCTACTTCCATGTCTTTTTAAAGAAAAATTCATACTATATATGATTGGGTCATAATAATAGGCCTAAGAGAAAGAGAATGATTAGGGGAGTTTTCATACATCTTCTTTTTTATTTGTTTATGAATGGCCGTGATTTTCTTTCTAGATTTTTCCTAATTCTTTAATTTGTTTCTTATGTTTTTCTCTAACATTTTAGAACTATTCATTATTGATGTCATGAAATCTAACAATCAATTTCCACACCAACAAAAAAAAAGAAGCAATGAATGATCAATTTATTTCTTCTTATGCCGACGGACAACGGTGCCTGCAATGCAGGCGAAAAATGTGTCTCCAAGTCTTTGACGGCGACCCCTCTCACAGAAAGAGGAGCATTTTATTTAATCAAAATCGTATATTGTATTAATCATCATATATTTCTTAATTGATAAAACTTAAAAAATAATAGAATTAAAAATAAAATTCTTTATTAATCAATAAAATCTTAAAAATATGAAATAACCAAATACAATTTTGAAGATTAATTACAAGATTTTTTTTTAATTGATTTTTTTAATATATTTATTTTTGAGAATTTAATCGTATTTCATAAAAAAATTCAGTAATTTAAAAAAAAATTATAATATTTTTTTATTTAATTATTTTTAAAGATTAATTTGATTATATTCCATAAGAGAAGCTATTACAGCGCATAACTAAAACATATCACAGTGGTTACGAAAAACCGCTGTCTATCAGCGCACAAGTGGAACCTATGACAGCGGTTCTAAAAAAAGATGCATATGACAGCGGTTTTTGAAGTTTTAACAGCGGTTTTAAAAATAACCGATGTTATTCAACTGCTGTAAAAAGCATAATTTGGCATAGTGGCAAGTAGTAAGTAATAAAAACGAGTAACATTAATAATTTTTACTGACTTACACTTTTTAGTAAATGGTGTTACACTTTTCAATTGTAGTGTCTTACATATTGGTCCCTTTTTATGGGGTATGCATCAGAAGAGTTCTTGAAAGATCAGATGACTTGATGTCAGCTGATAGAGTTTAAGTGTAGAAAACAAAATAACTCTTCTATACAGATGACTTGGTCAGCTGATCCGTTAGGAGTCTAGAACTAACTAGTCTGCTGATTACATCAACTGGTAGAGAGTCGTGTGCGAAATTTTTGGTGTGCCCATTTAAGAAAGGTTTATACTTGTCTATACCGCTCATGAAAATTTAAAAACTTTTATTTCATGCATAAACACATTTTATGATATCAGAATACTTGATGTCTTCTGATTATGAACTTTCGAATAGCAAAACAAATGAATATATCAGCTGATTTGGTGTCAGCTGATATAAGACATTTTCCTTTAAACATATGTTATGTAAATATGCATGTTAAAACAGTAAATAACACGTAGATTTATAGTGGTTCGGATCTCAATATCCTATATCCACTCTCATGATCGCAATCATGATATAAGTCTCCTTGAACACTTTAACGTTCCAAGAGGAGGACGGTTGATCAAGATCCTCAACTACTTTCTGAGGATATGGATCTACTTGTTGGTTAAGTAACAAGTAACCTAGCTTTACAGTGGTCTTCTTCTTAATTGTACCTAGTGTGTATATCTCGGCATATCCTCTAAATAGGTTTATAGAAGGGAGGACTCGAGAATGACTAAGTATGAGAAATTCTCTTACAATCTGAGTTAGCCTAAAGCTAGGATTGGGAATTTTTCGTCTAAGCTTGAGATGTGTATAAGACTATGCAGGCTTAGATATCATGAGTTCACTCACTGGAGGTGTGGGTATGGATGCTTGTTTGATGTCTTCTATTATGATGTTCTTGAGCTCTTCTGATTTTCTCGCCCTAGAACATCTTGCTCAGCCTTTAAGCATCACCCTCACTCATTATGAGATATGATATTGAACTCAATATTTATAGATGAGATTCTGAAATGTTACCTTTGGAGGATAACTTCAAATCCCTCTATTTCAGGAAAGCAATCTTTAGGTTGGAGTCTATTAATTGTTACAGTTGTCTAGTAAAAATTAATGCTTCCATTGACTTTTCAGTCCTTGAGTACTGTGTCTTCTCAAGATCTAGGTGTCTGATGTCATCTTCCAATAGGTCCACGTCAGCTCTGATTTGTCTTCTCTATTCGTAGAACAAAAGACTTCTTCTCAGTTGATTTACTCATCTGATCTTGTATCTTCTCTTCTGATCTTGATAATTAACAGCTTTGATTGTTTCCCCAGCTGTGTAGACTGGTCTGGTTAGTCAAGCAGACTTTGTCTCAACTGTGTTTGGCTTTACTCAGCTGATCTTGCCTCAGCTGAACATCAGATTAGTTCCACTCATCTGATCTACTATTCTTATCTTCTCTTCTCATCTTGAGCTTGTGCGCGTTTCTCTACTGTATCAGCTGGCTTCCAACTCTGCTGATATGATCAAATCTTAATCTATGAATGATGAAGATACAATACAACTTATCCTATTACAAGTATATTTGGTTTATCAATACAAAACATAAGGATATCGAGTATCCCAACATTACACTTTACAAATAATATTTTTATTTATAGTAATTTACACTTTTTAGTAATATTGTGTTGCACTTTTCAATTATAATAACTTACAATTTTCATGAAAAATTGTGACACTGACTTGCACTTTTTAATAATTTGTGTTGCATTTTTCAGTAAAAAATTGTGTTGTACTTTTTAGTTATAATAATATACACTTTACATTAATATAACTTACACTTTTCATTAGTATTGTATTGCACTTTTCAGTTATACTCACTTACACTTTTTATAAATATCGTGTTGCACTTTTCAGTTATAGGAACTTACATTTTTCAGTTAGAGTGACTTACATTTTTTAGTAATATTGTGTTGCACTTTTCAGTTATAATGACTTACACTAATCATTAATATTGTGTTGTATTTTTCAGTTATAGTTACTTACACTTTTTAATAATATTGTGTTGCACTTTTCAGTTATAATGACTTACACTTTTCATTAATATTGTGTGTATTTTTCAGTTATATTCACTTAAACTTTTTAATAATAGTGTTTCACTTTTCATTTATACGTTTAGTAAATATTGTGATGCACTAATCTATTATATCGACTTACATTTTTTAGTAATATTGTGTTGCACTTTTTACTGAATAAATTTTTTTTCTTAAAAGTTGGATGCATTTTACTTAAAAAAGTTTTGAACACTATAACAGAAAATTGTAAAACATTTTTATTTAAAAAATTGAATAGTGGAATTTATTATGTTTTTGTGAATTATTTATTATTTTATTATATATAATTAATAATATTATTTATTAGTCGAGTATAACAGCTATCTAAATGGATAATGCGTATATTTTAAATTAAAGAAAGAGTTATTTTAATATATTATACTCCTCTGTTCAATTTTATTATACCCACTTCTCTAAGTACGGGTTTTAATGAATATTGATTAATTTATTCATAAAGTAGATAAATTGAGGGTATGATAGGGTATTGTGGGGTCCATTTGTAAATAAATGATTATTTATGAATAAAGTGAATGGCAAAGTGGGTAAATAAGTGATGGTAGGAGGGTGGAGATAAAATAGTATGAATAGTATTATTTCCAAAAAGGATATGGACATAATAAAATTGGACAACCAAAAAAGGAAAGTGGGAATAATGAAATTAGAGAGTAATATTTAAATTAAAAATTAGAAAAAAACTAGAAAAGATTAATTTGATATATTATGATATTTAAATAAAATAATAAAAAAAAGAATAGAAAGCATCATGCGAAAAGAAAAAAGAAAGAGCGAGCACTCAAGTGTACGGCAGTCGGCATATAAGTCCTTACCTATTTATTTTTGTATATTTTCATAAAAATAGAAATAAAAAACTTTCCATATCCTTTATCATTATTATATTATATTTTCATATATATAGAAATAAAAAATTTACATTCAACAAAACATAAAAAACATACATATGCATTATACATTATTTATAATATATTATATTTCCATATAAATAGGAATAAAATCTTTTAATTCAACAAAACACATAAAACATAAAATGCACAATAAAATCCGCCATTAATCCTTATCAATATTTGTAACCTTCACTACAAAAAAGAGGTGTTTTACCGACGGTTATACCGACGGATATTCAGTCGGTATTGGCTCTTACCGACGGATATACCGACGGATTTTATCCGTCGTCGATGAATTGGTCGGTAGTGGTTACCGACGGAAAATATGCGTCCGTCGGTATATACCGACGGATTCCCGACGGATTCAAACCAACCCGTTTTCAAACCGGGTCGCCTGTACCGACGGAATCAATTCCGTCGGCATTCAAGCCAACCCGTTTTCAAACCAAGTTTTCAAACCGGGTCGCCTTTACCGACGGATCCCAAATCAATATTCCGTCGGTAGATCCGTCGGTATATGTTGGACTTAAATTTTATTATTTTAATTTACCGACGGAATTTTCCGTCGGTACGTATTAAATGTTTTTAAAAAAAACGGAATTCCGTCGGCTCGCCCGTCGGTATTACCGACGCTACACCGACGGAATAGTCCGTCGGTAAGTACCAACAATTTAAAAAAAAAATTATTTGCGATCGGGATCCGACCCGATCCCGATTGCTTACATAATTGATTAAAATTCAATACATGATCAAAATTCAATACACGATCAAAATTGCTTAAATAGTTCAATACACAAATCTACATTACATCTACATTACATTCAATAGAATAAACAAAATCGTGCTAAGGCATCGAATGGTGTTCCGGAATTGGCAGCGGATCGATCAAGTAAGAAGCAAATAGAATTTTGCTACTTATTATGACAACTATACCCCTCACTAGAATGCTTGAAAAAGCTCTGTGAAATATTAAAACAATATATTAAAAATTAACAAAAACTTATATGAGAAATAATTTAACAAGAATGTGAGTATATTAATACGTACCGTGGAGTATATTAAATTGTCCTTCGCTGACTCGACTCCATCCCTACCATTTCAAAATCAATTCCAAAGAATCAAGATTCAATTGTCATTTTATAGATTTAAACATAAATTAAATTATCATAAAAATTGAACATACCTCAACAGAAATCAAGTAACTTCATTAGGCTCGCATAGTTTCGGTCATGCTGGTAGTTCAAAGATAAGAGATTTAGAGTACAATAAATAAATCAATAATTCAAGGAATAATTATTAATAAAATCTGATAAACTGATTTTTTTATCAAGTGATTAGGCCTTCAACAATGCATCATCGATCCAAATCGAAAGGAAAACATAATCATAAGAAAATCAAATTCGGTGAAATGATTTTTAAGATACAAAGCACAAAGCATATATAGATACAAAGCACAAAGCACATGTCATAATCAAACAAAAAATAACAAGTACCGTTCGTCCAGTAGAAGACGTTGACGTCGGTGGGCAAAAAAAACGTACCTTTTATATGAAGACGGCGACGGCAGAGGAGGCGGTGGGCGACGACAGAGGAGGCGGTGGGCGACGGCATTCTTGGAGACGACTGCAGGTAGGGAGGATGGGCGGCGGCCGCGACCACGGCAAGGAGGCTTTACATTCGGAAATGAGGTGGAGGTGGAGTGGGGGAGGGGAAGAGGGAGAGGGAGAGGGAGAGACATAGAGAGTTTGAGGGAAAATACGCGTGAAATGAGAGAAAGTTGCATTTATATTCGGAAATGCCGACGGAAATGGCGACGGATATTTCGGTCGGCTTTGGCTCGTTGCCGTTAGCGACGGAAATGGCGACGGAATTGTCGGTCGGTTTTGACTCGTTGCCGTTAGCGACGGAAATGGCGACGGATATTTCGGTCGGCTTTGGCTCGTTGCCATTAGCGACGGAAATGGCGACGGATATTTCGGTCGGCTTTGGCTCGTTGTCGTTAGCGACGGAAATGGCGACGGATATTTCGGTCGGCTTTGGCTCGTTGTCGTTAGCGACGGAAATGGCGACGGATATTTCTGTCGGCTTTGGCTCGTTGCCGTTAGCGACGGAAATGGCGACGGATATTTCGGTCGGCTTTGGCTCGTTGCCGTTAGCGACGGAAATGGCGACGGATATGTTCCGTCGCCATTGGATTTTTATAACCAAATGATAAATAATTAAATTAAATTATAAGTTAATTAATAAAATAACCAAATGATAAATAATTAAATTATAAGTTATAACCAAATGATAAATAATGAAATCTTATAAATTGTACAAAATAAAATAGCTAGGTTACATTAATTTAATATTCATCTTCGTCTTCATTTTCATTATTTGACACATCTTCCTCTTCCTCCTCATCTTCTTCATCCTCATCTTCTTCATCCTCCCCCTCGTCATGTTCATCCTCCTCCTCATGTCCACTATCGTTTTCAATAACAATCAATTGTGGATTTGCAGCCGTCAAGTCTACCGAAAGATTAAAATCTCCCGCAAACACTTCAGTTTGATTCTCTATTTGTTCCATTTGAAACGGAGGTTCATCTTCATCGTTGTTTTCCTTTTGGGGGACCTCCACCATTGACCTTGCCTTCACTTTGCAAACAGCGTGCCATTCTGATCTATTACGTTTTCCAGCTCCTGGATACGTGCAGTAGTAGACTTGAGATACCTGAGAGGCAAATACAAACGGATCATCCCCGCTATACTTCCTTTTCGAATTAACATCCACAAGCTTGTACTCCGGATGAATTTTGGTTCCTAAAGGGGATGTGTCAAACCAATGGCATTTGAACAACATTACGGTTTTCACTGGATATCCCGGATATTCAATTTCAACGACTTCGTGCAACACCCCAAAGTAATCACTTGCATCTGCATTGTAATTCGCACCCCTAAGATAAACACCACTGTTGTTAGTCGTTCTTGTTGATGCATACTCTGATGTATGAAACCTGTAGCCTTTCACAATATAGCCGTTGTAAGTCCTCACACGACGTAGTGGTCCTTTGCTGAGATCCTGTAAGAACCGGCTCTGAAAATCGTGCGATTGTCCCTATACGTACAGTTAAAATTAACATTAATCAAAACAATTATTTGTTCACGTAAAATTCAATTAATGATACTCACATAACGTTGGAACCATCGGGCAAATTGACGTTGAAGACTAGTATCTATGTCTCTATCTGAGATGTTTTGATCTGCATGTCGTAGTTCTTGTGTATACATCCTAATAATTCACAACACAATTAGATGATAAATGACGCACGTTTAGTGCTATTTAATTAGATGATAAATATATGAAATACTTACTCAATGTAAGGCTGAACTTCATCACAATTCAATAACACGTACGTTTGTGCTATTTCAGCCTCTGTGTGTGTTGACCAATATCGTTCAGTGGCTTTTCCTATAGGTCGCCCCTTAGACTTGAATACAGAGAGCATGCCATCGACTTCTTGTTGCGTACCTCTACCATCGAAGTTACGTGGTTCATTCCTGATCCTCGTGTTGACATGGTCTTCAAAATAATATGAACAAAACATGCCAACCTCTTCATTCAAATATGCATTAACAATCGATGCTTCGACGTTTGCCTTCTGTTTAGCATTGCGCTTCAAGTTGTGGAGATACCTAAAATTATAATAGTTAACAAATTAAAATAAGGCTCCATATACTAAAAACTAATTAAATGAGAGAAATAGAATTGTTCACCTCTCAAATGGGTACATCCACCTGTACTGCACTGGACCACAAATCCTAACTTCATACGCTAAGTGAACAGGTAAGTGTTCCATCGAGTCAAAGAAGCTAGGTGGGAAAAAACGTTCCAACTTACACAAAATAACTGGAATGTCTCGTTCCAAACGATTCATATCATCAACCTTGATTGTTGTAGACGTTAAATCTCTAAAAAAGAGACTTAATTCAGTGACAGTCCTCCACACATTCAGAGGAAGAAATTCTCGAAACGCAATAGGTATCAAGCGCTGCATAAAAACATGACAATCATGACTCTTCATCCCTGCAACTTTACCTTTTGTTGTGTCTACGCATCGACTCATGTTTGACACGTAGCCGTCTGGAAATCTTAACTCTTTAATCCACCTACACAATTCCTGTTTTTGTGCCTTATCTAGTGTGTAGCAAGCCTTTGGATATTTACCTGTACGGGTATCCTGTTCTAACTCATCACGGCGACAGATAGTGTTCAACTCTTCCCTGGACTTTGGAGTATCTTTCGTCTTGCCTTCTGTGTTCATGATTGTGTGAAACACGTTGTCAAACACATTCTTCTCAATGTGCATGACATCCAAATTGTGTCGGAGCAATAGTGAACTCCAATATGGCAAGTCCCAAAAAATACTCTTTTTCTTCCAGTTACCTGGGATTCCTTTGTTGTGTTCTTCTGCATTTTCCTCCGTAGTTTTTTTCAAACCCGTCCACTCAATCTCATGTAACAGACTTTGTCCTGTACGATTAATAAATGTTAGAATAAATGTAACCCAAAAAAAACATGTTAAAATAAATGTATAAAATACCATTTCGAAGGGGCGGTCGATTGTTTGTGACTGTTCTATTCTTCGTGAAGTCCACCTTATTCCTTCGAAATGGATGATCTCGAGGTAAAAACCTTCGGTGATTATCGAACCATGAAACTTTTCTACTCTTCAGGAGACTGAAAGCTTCAGAATATTCCATACAATACGGACAAGCTTGCTTTCCGGCTGTACTCCACCCGGACAACATAGCATATGCAGGAAAGTCGCTAATGGTCCACAATAAAGCAGCACGCATCGTGAAGTTCTGTTTCCTAGAAACATCATACGTTTGGACTCCGTTATCCCATAGGAAGATCAAGTCTTTAATAAGAGGCTGGAGATAAACATCAAGTTTATGCTTTGGATTCGACGGACCAGGCACCAATACAGTCAGAAACATTGTTTGAGGTTTCATGCACATCCATGGAGGTAGATTATACGGAGTCAGTATCACCGGCCACAAAGAATACTTCTTTCCATAACTCCCAAACGGTGCAAAACCATCAGTACTCAAGCCTAATCTCACATTCCTCGGTTCACAAGCAAATCCTGGAAACACATTATCAAGGTGTTTCCAGGCTTCAGAGTCGGACGGATGTCTCATATCCCCAGCCTCAGTATCTTCAGAATTTCTTGCATGCCACGTCATGTGTTGAGCTGTAGCACTAGATTGAAACAATCTCATTAAACGAGGAATGATAGGAAGATAATACATCCTCTTGTGTGGCACTTTCTTTTTTGTCTTGCTCGATTGACCACCTGGTCCCTTCCGTCGTGGCTCTTTGTACCGGGGATGGCCACACATTCTACACATAAGAAGATCGCTATCGTCATCACCCCAGTATAACATGCAACCATTCACACAACAATCAATTTTCTCAACCGGCAAACCCATATTCTTCATCAGTTGTTTGCTCTGATGAAACGTCGTAGGTACTTTATTATCGACAGGACAAATCTCACTGCATAATTGTGTCATTTGCTCATATGCTCTGTTAGATAGCTTGTTCTCCGTCTTGATAGCCATAAGTCGAGCATTAAATGACAACTGAGAATGAGAATCACACCCTGGGTACAAATCTTGATCGACTAATTTGAGCATCTCATAAAACTGAAATGCTTCATTCGTTGGTTCCTCCTCTATATTTGACATACCGGCTTCCATCACCATTGTTTGATACATATCGGGTTCTTCCACCCCAAACTCTTGATCGTTACTGGTGTCGACATGCTCAACGTGTACGGGTTGTTCATAAATTGCAGTAGTGTAATAGTACAAGACTTGATCAAAATTATAAGGCCACCGTTGTTCGCCATGACTTGTCCAATTATAGTAATTATCAACGAACCCATTCATAACAACGTGGCATAAGACTTCATCAATGCTTTTAAATGATCTATTCTTACATTTCTTAGCATTACACGGACACCTAATACAATCCTCAGACATGTAATGTGGGTGTAGCTTTGCAAATTCAACAAATGACACGAGTTTATCATAAAATTCAACATTCACATTTCCTAAAACGAGCCTAGGAGTACAATACATCCACCGACGATCCGGCAATTCCATCTGTTAAACAATTTGACCAAAATAAAATTACACACTAAAAATTAAACACTAAAAGTAAAAATTATGTAGTAAAATTACACACTAAAAAACTAAACACCAAATTAAAATTACACACTAAAAAACATACCTTAAATTTTCGCTCCAATCCAAATTTTTTGCTCCACACTAAAAATTTTCGCGTGTTTTGAGGTTCTGGAATGTTTTTCAATACTACATGCCGACGGAAATGTCAGTCCGTCGGTATATCACGCGCCGAAATTCCGTCGGTATTGCCAATACCGACGGATAATTTCAGTCGGTAACACATATTTCAAATGTATGTCAAATCAGTCAGATTCCGTTGACCAATTTTCAGTCGGTATTTAAATTACCGACGGAAATGCCGTCGGTATTGACACATGTTCAATACCGACGGAATCACTTTCTGTCGGTAAAGACGCGTATAAAAAAAATTTAACTACGTATTCTTAACACTCCAACCACACTCAAAACAACCTACTTCTTCACAAACATCAAAATTTAAAAAAATACAGAAACTCATGTCTTCATCTTCGACATCCATGAAAATTGTGGTATGCCATTGTGGAAAAGAAGCTCGTGTGTGCATGTCGAAGCAAGAAAGAAGCAGAGGTAGACTATTTTATACTTGCCCAGATTCACTAAATGGTAATGGATGCTCCTTTTTTGTTTGGGCCGATGAACACGAAATTCACGGACAAGGAACGAGTTCACACGGAATGTTTCCGGGCATGGTGAGGAGAATTGACTCACTTTTGCTTGAAAATCAAGAGCTCAACAACAAGTTGAATCATGCACAACTAGTTGGGGATATGTATAAGGATACATCTGACCAACTAACCTCAGAATTAGGATTTGAAGCTGGAAAAGTTGAAGAGCTAAAGAAGCAGAGGAACTTTCTTGTTGTGGCCATAGTATTCTGTGTTCTACCCTATGTGTTCAAGTTTATAGGTTGGATGTAATCCTAAGTTTATGTCTCTAATATGTATTGCTAAGTTTATGTAATGTTAAGTGTATGCATGTAATGTAACCACAACAACAGCCTTTCTTCAAGGCAATTTTCAATGAAAATGTTGTTTATCTATCACATAAAACATCCAAATTTAAATATACACATTCTTAACACATAAAACACACATCACTAAAATTAAACAACTGATACTTAAACATAAAAGTAAATAGTTCAACAAAAATGCAGATAAAAAATAAATAGTTCTACGAGACATAAAAGTAAATAGTTCTACGAGACATAAAAATAAAATTGTTAAACACATAAAAAAAAAAAATTATTCAAAGTCACTCATGGACCAAAGTCCCACAAATCAACATCAACGTCGGCGCCAACACCGAACTGTTGACCCATGATCTCATCATCCTGCTGCATGGTCGGGACATAGGCTGATTGGGCTGGGGGGGCTGAGGGGGCTGGGGGAACAGGCACGTTCACGTTGGCCGTCGGTGGAGGAGCTTGCATGGTTCTCCGATAAACCTCCTCGATCCTCTCGTCCGACCACCCCATCTCTCGACCCATATTCACATGCATCACATGCATGTAATGGTTGAATTGTGCCATCGTCACATCAGGAGTTGGGGTGGAAGATACGGAACCCTGCGATGCCGTCTGGGACGGACCAGCGCCGGAAATGACATCAGCGCTCATACGACCAAGGCCCAGAACTCGTCCGCGGGTGGTGGGGGCAACTTCCAAATAAGCCCGGTCCACCTCCTCGACTGTAGGGGCACTGCTGGTTCCGGGTTGAGTAGGGTCGACTTGAGTTCCGATCTCGGCAATCCTCCGGTTCATCTCCAACTACATAATTAATAATTTTAAATTAATAGAATAAATTATAAAAAATGTATTTAATTAAACAATTTTATTACTTACGTGGAGGTTAGTTGTGCGCCCGTATGTGGATTGCTGTGTTTCAGCATTAAACGGATGAGCAATGCTCATCCGGTCCAAGTGAGTGGGTGCACGCCCCGTATCCCGTTCCTAATAATTTAATTTATGTATTATATATATTAAATATATAATTAAATTTATTGAAATTAATTAAAAAATTAATAAACACTTACAATGACCATCGACTGCTCAAGGATGGACCGGGCTCCAGTCCGATGCCTGGACATCCCACCCCCATCGTCGGATCTCCGGTTGGCCTTAGCAATCTCACACTTCCTGATGTACTCCGGATGCAGCCACTCCCTCGTCAATGAATCCCACAACACAACATCATTATCATCCTT
This sequence comes from Galeopsis tetrahit, assembly GCA_963675135.1. Lineage (NCBI taxonomy): Eukaryota > Viridiplantae > Streptophyta > Magnoliopsida > Lamiales > Lamiaceae > Galeopsis > Galeopsis tetrahit. The sequence continues at coordinate 65,445,921 of OY776127.1, forward strand.
ACCCAAGCTCTGCGTCGTCCCATCGCGCCGCCATGCCATTCTCCATTCGTACATTAAATCCTTATACCGCTGTTGCGCCGATTTACAAAAATACCTGAACATAGCCTGGTCTGAGTACATATTCCGATCCCAAGTGGTTTGTTTCTGCACATATAATAAATTGTTTATTATTGAACAAATTAACAAACATTAATTAAATAATTAAGTAATTAATTACTACCTGAAATTCCTCGAAGTACGCCAACTTTTTTGGTTTTGGGACCTTCGACCAGGTATATGCACCCGCAGAGATCGGTAAAGAGCCAAAAGCAATCGTGCATGCCCTGGAGACCTCGTTACCAGGTAACAATCTGTGACATTAATTAACAAACAAAACACATTATAAATTAAAACGAATGTGAAATTAATTAATTATTAATTATTAAACAATAAAAGTATTTAATTACTTACACTCCTCCACTTGTAGCCCAAACGCGCTCCCGACCATCCTGAGCAGGAACAGCAGGATGGTCCCGGACAGACGAATGAGACGACGACTGATCAGGCGACGGGTGTGGAATGGGTGGCGGAGGCGACGATAATGGTGTTCGTGACAGTGTAGGCGCCGGCGCCTCGGGTCTAAGTTTGGATCGACTCTTCCTCGATCGGCTACGTGACCCGGAGGCCCCGTGAGATCCCGAGCCACCAGAGGCACCAGCACCATTTCTAGTCATCTATTTAATTTAAACATTTAAATTAATAAATTATATATATAATACTAATTAATTAATAATAAATTTCTTAATTTAATAAAAAACAATAATCTAATAAATTAAAATTTAATAAAAACCTAATTTAATCAATAATAACCTATTTTAATAAATAATTTCCTATTTTATTCAACAATAACTAATTTCCTATTTTATTCAACAATAACTAATTTATTCAATAATTTTCAACTTTAATTAACAATTTTCTATTTTAATTAACAATCTATAACCTAATAAATTTAGTAACAATTTTTTCTAACTTTAAAATAACAATTTCCTAATATAATTAACAAAGCCCCTAATTTAATCAATAATTTCATAATTAGTAAATCAACAATATTAATCTAGCTAATTATAACGTACAATATCATAATTTAATTATGTAATTAACTCCACTCCAACGTATATACAAATTCAACAATAATATCAATTATATATATAACATCAATTATGCAAAACATGCAATATCGATCTTAACAAATCACATCAATTTATTATAAATAACTATATACATCAACTAGCTAGCTATACATATAGGCAATTATCCACTTACAATATCAACTAATTAATTAGATATATCAACTACATACATTCAAAATAATTAACTATATACATCAACTACAAACAATTAATTTCATATTAATCTATATAACAATTTAAATTAACACATGCAATTTAATTCATAATTATAGGCAATACATATATAACTTAAAAATTAATTACTAACAAATTAAGAAAGCGTACCGTATAGATTTTCTAATCGAGTCGAGAGATCACCTCGGCCGAGCCTCTTCTTCGCGCGATGAAGATGAAGAAGGAAAGAGTGGGGAGGGAGGAGGGAGGAGGGAGGGTTTCTGTAATCTGTTCTTCAGTTTATATACAAAAAAAAAATTGCCTTTACCGACGGATATTTCCGTCGGTAATGACCAGATTAATTATGGTAGTTATTGCGGGTCGGTTACCGACGGAAATATCCGTCGGTAATGACCACATTTAATTTTGGGAGTCGATCAAGAAGGCGGTTAGTTAATGCGGGTCGGGTACCGACGGAATATTTACAATACCGACGGAACGATCCGTCGGCCGGTGACCCAAAAACGACACCGTGTAGAGAGTTCTGAGTGTCCGTCGGCATATCCGTCGGTATCCCGTCGGGAAAGCCGACGGAAATTGAATTCCGTCGACAGAGTCTTCTGACTTTGAATTCCGTCGGTAATCCGTCGGTACAGCCGTCGGAAAGGAAATCCGTCGGTATACATCCGTCGGCAAAAACATGCGTTTTTGTAGTGCTTGAAATTTTGTTTAGGCATGTATTGCGTTTCCTTAACAAAGGTTCATCACTACGGCTATACATATGTTCTTGGTTATCAATTATGAAAGATTCATGTCTATGATACTAATAAAGATTTTGACATTTTTTTAAATCTTTTTTACAGGACTAAAGAATTCACCTAGATAATTTAGTGTTTAATAATATTGAGGATATATATAGATAGATTTTTATTCCTGTTTTCATGAAAAATATAAAAAATAAATAATTTGAAATTATCCATAATTATTGGTGTGGCATGTCACGGTAGACACTAAAAATAGTGTCTACTGTGGACACTATATCATTCCCGTTTTAAGAAAATAGTTGATGTTGCAGCCTGAAGTGCATTAAAATGGGTTGATATAAGCAATTTGGCAATAATATAAAAAATCCCCAATTCTATTTGAACAAGTGACATTTAGGCACATGTAGCAACTTTCAACTTTCGATCAAATTAAAATTATCCAATTAAAAAGACTTAAATTAGACAAATTTGGATTAAGTAAAATGAAGGAAATGAGAAATTGAATTCGCCATTAGTTACATAACGTAAATTGATAAACACATTTTATTATTGAGTAAATACAGCACATGCATTCTTTAGCATAATCTTCTCTTGACGTCAATTAACTTCATACTTTGCAGTAGGTGTTTGAACAAGCATCTCTGCAGCTCGACATTTGATCTGCATCACGATAAACATAAAAACATCTTCTCAATATTTCTTCTCAAAATATATATACGCATATTTATTCATATGTCATTACTTTTATATCTACTTTTTTTTTTAATTTATTCATAAAAGTATACAAAACTATCCCTCAAAACTCTACTTATTATATATTTTTCTTACATTTTCTTAAAAAGTGTGTCATCTCAATGGTGCAAATTCACTTGGGACTAAGGGATTAAAATACTTCAACACTATCTATTTAAGAAGGATATAATAAAAACCAAAATAATACTATGATTTAAAATTAAAATAAAAGAATATAATTAGTTACCTGGTGAAGCTTTGGAGCATTTGTGAATAGTGCAACCAAGATTGCAGTAAAATGAGATATGTTTAGTGGAGAAACAATTTTCTCTAACACAACCGTTATAGCAACCAAGATAGTCTGGTTTATTCTGGCAGAGAAATTTACATGATCCAAAACAATCCAATTTTTCATTCCCACTTTCTTGTGTTGAAGAAATTGTCATGATCATGCCCATAATGAAGATAACTTGGAGTACATATTTTGAATCCATTTTTCTCTCTTTTTAATGGGTTCTAGGTTATTTAATTTCTTGGTACGTTGTTCAGCAGTAAGCTATATGTCAAAAAACTCTCTCTCTCTCTCTAAATTTCCTCTCGCTTCTCTCTAACCTTTCTTCCCCAACCTTTCTCCCCCAACCTTTCTTCCCCAATTAAAATCACCGCGGGCGTCGCTTGAAATCACACAAAATCACACAAAATTGCCTATTTTCTGTACAGAAAGTAAGTTGCGCCGCTGTGCCGCTTGAAATTCCGGCGCCTGCCGCCGCGCCGCTTGCAACACCGCCGTGAGCGGCCGCGTCGCTTGTCAAACCACCGCTCAACGCTCCATTTGCAGAGTCGCCGCCTGTAGCGCCGCTGCACCGATTTTCTATTGGGCGAAGGGTTTCTTTTTAGGGATTTAGTTGGGATCAATGGGTGAATCTCCCCGTCGGAGCCACGGTGACCGATCGGGTGAGTCATCCGTCTGATCCCATTTTATTTCGTTTTTTTCGTTTCTGCATGTTTATTTAGTCTGTTTTTTAGTTTAGATCTGGTCTTTTTAGGTTCGTTTTTTCTTCCGATGCCGTTATTTTCTGCTTTCGGTATTTTCCTTGTAGCTGTCGCTATTTTCCCCGCTGGTTTGTCTTCTTTCCTGTTATGATGGGTTTTCTTCCCGTTTTCGGGTTTTCCCATGGTGGCACTTTGGTGTGTCTGTTGGAGGTGGTAGGCCTTGGGTCCGTTTCTTATGTGGTTTGGGAGGTTTGTAGCACGGCTGTTGCCATCTTCTTAGATCGCGGAGTTTCGAGGTTTGCTGGTTGTTCGTTGATCCTTCCACCCTCTCACGATTGAGTCTGGAAATTGTGATCTTTTGGTAGAATTTGCTGTTTGGATAGGTAAGGGCAGATGATATGTAATTTAACCCCTATCTGTAATTCTACTATCTTCAAAAAAAAAAAAATGTTTTGGTACGTTTATGAGTTTTTTTTATAGTATTAGTTTTTATCTCAAATTTATGTCAATCTTATCCCCTTATCTCAATTTATTATATTTAGGGGGTGTATTCTATTGAGACTCTGTTGGATTTTTTTGGACTTTTAAAATCTGGGGGTATTCAATCCGGATTTTTAAAAGTCTTTCAAAATTTTGAGGTATTCAATACGGATTTTAAAAAGTCTTTAGAAATTTTTAGGTATTCAACAATCTATGGATTTTAATACTCTATGGATTTCGTTGGATTCTCCTTCAAAAATATAAATAAATTTCACTATTCAAAATCTCTTCTAAAAAGTAGAGATTTCAATTGATTCTCTCAGAAACTCTGAAAGAGAAGAAAGTAGTGTATTTTGAACCACAAAATTCTACACAGCCTCATAGTTTACAAAATCGAAAAGCTGTCCATCTTGCTGCTCTTCTTCAAACGAATCTTCCTACTCTTTCTTCAAACAAAATAAAATCTAAACATGTTCTTCGATAAGCATCACATATTCTTTACCACCATTATTATTATCGTGAAAACTGTATTTTAAAATTATATTTTTTCTTTAAAATTTATAGTATATCGTTACCTTAGCAATATCAAGGTGGTCACTCCAGTAATCGACGTCAACTCCCCATCACGTGGTTTTCGATATCATCTAAAAGATTTTGGTGGTCAAGGTTTTGGTGGTCAAGGTCGTCACTCAAGAAATGCAACATTTCAAACGAGTTAGTACTAGCTTGGACTGGATTACACACCGCATCTGTGGAAGAGGAAAATTTGAAATTGCATTCTCAAAGCCAACCACAACAACCTAATGCATTGAGAACTAGTATTGCTAATAATAATGAAGATATATTTTTGATATTTTTTCTAAATAATTTAGATAATTTTTTTTATATACAAGTGTGTTCGATATACGTTTGCATCAATAGTTTTAGGGGCGTAGTTTATGGAAATCCATTTAAATAAATAAAAAAATGTGTATTTCAGAATCCTGTCAAATCTATGAAAATTCATATAAATCAATAAAAAAGTCAGTCAAACTCTGTATAGAGTCTATGGATTTTCTAAATCCACTGACTTTTTAAAGTCCAAAAAAATCAAACAGAATCTCAATTGAATACACCCTTCTTAGTGTTAAAAAGTCAGTCAAACTCTGCATAGAGTCTATAAATTTTCTAAATCCACTGACTTTTTAAAGTCCAAAAAAATTAAACAGAATCTCAATTGAATACACCCTCCTTAGTGTATGTACGTAGATTTAATATCAGATTTTTTATCTCAACTTTATGTAAATTATAGCAAATTGTATGTAAATGCAGGTGTATCTCTTTATCATAACTTTATATCAATCTCGCCTTTTTATTTCAATTTTATGTCAGCCTTTTATTCAGGTGGAAATTGTCATGATGAAGATAACTAGGAGTACATATTTGAGGAAATTTTATTTTTAGTCCTATAAGTTTGAGAGATTCCAAAATAAATCCTTTAAGTTTCAACTTTACAAAATACATCATTTATCTTTTAATCTTTTAATTTTAATCCTTTTTTACATCAATATTAATCCTTTATGTTTTGAAGGAATTAAAGTTGGCAGACTTGGTGCATATATATTAAAAAAATGTCACATCAGCATGCCACTCTATATATATTTAAAAAAAATAGAGCTAATAATCTAAAATACTCTATACACACCCCATAATTTTAAATACAAAAATAATTTTATATAAAATGACTAAGTAGCTTTTATATAAAAAAAGAGAAAATATTTTAAAAAACACAAAAACTTATATGCAATATTGCATACGTACAATATTGACTAATTAAGGTAAATTAGGTCAAAATTCGTGGGTCAACATGGGTCAACGCGGGTCAAAGTGGGGTCAACCTTAATTATAATTTTTTTTCCCTCTAAAATATTATTTTACTACATGACTAAAATTATGTTACTACATGACCAAAATTATGTTACTTCAAGGTTAAAAGTGTATTACTACAAGTTCAAAAAATATTTTGGACACTTATATTTTTTGGGTAAAATTACTAAAATAATTTTGACTTACTCGGCTACTACATGACTAAAACAACGTTACTACTATACCAAAATTTTATCACTACAAGGTCAAAAGTGTAATACTACATGTTTAAAAATATTCTGGAGACTTAATTTTTTGGTGAATTTATCAGAATGTTTTGACATATAGTATTAAATTTTTGGCCTTGTAGTGGTAATATTTTGGCCTTGTAGTAACAATATTTTGGTCATGTAGTAAATCACTTGTTTGCAACCTGCGAATTTTCTGGATAACCCGGATCCAGGCTTATGACCCGCAAATTTTTTTTAAATTAACTTAATTTTACTTTTGAGCTTAGGGTTTTGAGTTGCCTAATTTAGATGAAATGCATGTATGCAATATTTCACATAAGACTAGCCCTTAAAAAAATAACTTGAAAAAATCTGGGAAAAAAAAATGTAATTAAAATTTAAAAGTATTTTAAAATCTAACTAAATCTTTTAAAAAATGTAATTAATTTTTTTGAAGAAATTCTTAAAAAATTAAATAGATTTTGAAAAGAAATAAATCAAGGTTCTATTTAGTAGGGTAGATTAGCTTAATATATATATGTGGTTAATTAGACTCATGATAGATGTCTTATTGGTTTAAAATACGGAGTATTTTTTTTTATCCAATACGTCAAAAGATATTCAATTGACGGTATACTAAATGATAAAAAAAATATGTTATTTACCATTCAGTATGAATCAATTGAGATATTCAAACTTACCGTAAATAACTCAACATATCTATTAAATAAGGCCTAAAAAGATAAAATTGATCAAGGGTAAAATGGTCTAAAATAGTCTAAAATGAGAGTTCTTTAATTTTTATACACACTGAAATCAAAACATATCGTCTTTCGTTTTCTAAGAGATACTATTAAATAATTTTGTTCAATAAAAATAAAAAGGACAATTAAAGTGAAAAAATGAACGTACAAAATATCATCCATTTTAATTTACATTTAAGGATGTTTAAACTATTAAATAACAATAAATACACGTATAATTTTTTTAAAAAAAAATTAATTACATTTTTTTAAATACTTTTAAATTTTAATTACATTTTTCTTAAAAATTTAGTTAGTTTTTTAAAATACTTTTAAATTTTAATTACATCTTTTTTTAGATTTTTTAAGTTATTTTTTAAAATTATTTTACTCTTTATTTATGTAAGGCCGGGTTACTTAGTTATTATTATCTCTATTTTTTTTAATATATATAGGAGAGACAGTGATGTGGCATGATGATGTGACATTTTTTAATATATGTGACATTAAATTTGTCAATTATAATTCCTTTAAAATGTAAAGGATTAAAATTTATATAAAAAAGAACTAAAATTAAAAAGTGAAGGACGTATTTTGTAAAGTTGAAACTTAAAGGATTTATTTTGAAATCTCTCAAACTTATAGGGCTAAAAATAAAATTTCCTCAACATATTTTGTATCCATTTTTTCTCCCTTTTAATGGGTTCTAGCCTTCACTTCTAGGTAATTTAATTTCATGGTACGTTTATGAGTTTTCTTATATTAGTTTTTATCTCAACTTTATCTCTCCTTATCTCAATTTGTATTAGTCTTATCTCTTTTCTCTTATGTAAAATTAATTAATGTCGGACTTTTTATCTCAACTTTATGTAAATTATAATAAATTGTATATAGGGTTTTTCTATGATCAGGAAGGATGTTCACACTTTCAAGAAACAAATGACATTTCATTTTTCTTCGTCAGTGCGCAATGAGCTGAAATAATTAATTATCTAAACAATATATATGAAATTCTCAAAATATTTTTTTAAAAGTGAAATTTCACATATTTATAAATTTAATGTTTTATCCCAATTTTATTATTTAATAAAATAAAAACTCAAAATTAATTAAACATTAAAAAATACAGTTTCATTAATTCTTAATCAAAATCAATATTAAGTGGTTCTTTCACCGTTGAATCTCTTTTAACCCTAAATCTCAATTTTCAACCTAAGCCTCCATCGTGTAGGAACATATTGTGGGGTTATGTCTGGTATGTTTGTAGAAGTCATGAACGGAAAACCCAGTTCTCGGATCATTTGACCCATAAATTGAAGCATCGCCCGGGTCAAATTGAAGTTACTGCGATAATAATGGAACACATGTGATGTCTCTTGCCATTAACTTCAATTTGACTAAAATAGGCACTCTTAACTTTCCTTTCTCTCATCTTTCTTAACTATGAAAACTTATCCCCATGCATATATTTTTCAGATGCAATTGATTTAATATGATTGCATAGTACATTTGCTCTATGTAATGTGCAGTCGTGATTATGGTCATAATGAAGATGTGTGGAAATGTAAAGATTCATTATCATATTAATGCTATATAATGAATTTACTCTATATAATGTGCAATCATATTAATGTTATATAATGAATTTTCCATATGATAAAGCTATGACATTATGTATTTCTATACATATATGGATCATTGACGAAATGGAATGACTGATTTAATATGATTGCATTTCGCAATAGTGCATTTACATATATGTGTATTTCTTTATCATAACTTTATATCAATCTCGCCATTTTATATCAATTTTATGTCAGCCTGCCTTTTATTCAGATGGAAATTATCATGATTATGGTCATAATGAAGATAACTAGGAGTACATATTTTGTATCCATTTTTTCTCTTTTAATGGGTTCTAGGTAATTTCTTGGTACGTTTATGAGTTTTCTTATACTCCCTCCGTCGAATTCTATAATTTTTATTTGGGTTAGATACAGATTTTAAGAAAAAATGATTTTTTATATAAAGAGTGAAAATTTGAGTGGGGAGATGGGTAAAATAAAGTAGTGAGTGAGAGTAATATTTTCTTTTTAGGGAAGGGGAATTATAAAATTGAACAGATAAAAAAGAAAAGTGAGAATTATAAAATTTGCCAGAGAAAGTATTAGTTTTTATCTCAATTTTATGTCAATCTTTATCTCCTTATCACAATTTATATTTTGTCTTATCTTCTTATCTCTTGTGTAAATTTAATCTCAACTTTTTATCACAACTTGTATGTAAATGTGTATTTTTTTATCATAACTTTACTCAGAATTCTTATCGCATTTTTATCTCAATTTTATGCTAGTCTTTTATTTAGGTGAAAATTGTATGATTTCATGAGGCTTTTAGTTAATTTGGTATGATTTCATGCTAGTTTAACTAATTTAATTTGCACTTGATAGAAAGAAAAATAGTATTTGCTATTTTTGTAAGAAAAGTGTGGATATTAAAAATAGTACAAAAAACGCGGAAATTTACAGCGGCAAATTGCGACGAAATTGGTAAATCTGACAAAGTTTACAAAATTTGCAACATAAATAAAGGTATATCTCAATTTGCAACGACGGTTTTTTTAATTTATTTTTTGCGACAGATTTAGCGACGTTCTTTTTTAATTTAATTTTTTAAAACACTAGAGATATTTTGTAGGCAATAATTTCAATTTTGAAGGCATTTATATTTGCCTACGGAATACCAACGAAAATCTTTCGTATAAAATTTGCTCGTAGGTAATTTGATTGTCCACGAAAATTTAATTTGTAGACAATTATCTACCACATTTTCATAGCAGATCCATACCCTTTCGGTAGGTGATATGATTACCATAATAAATGAAATAGGTAAAATATAAACTACGAAATATTTTGTTGGTAATTCCATAGACAAATTTGATAACAAACATTTTGGTGGGAAAAATTTTAGAATCGGCCGGTTCCACCGGTCCAATCGTGAATCGGTCACGGAACTGATCTAGAAAGTGCCAAAAAAATTGTTTTAGTGGTTCAACCGGATCAAACCGGTCAAAAAATGGAAAACCAGTTACACTTTTTTTTTAAAAAATATTTAACATTTTTAAAATACAAAATTGGTGCACATCCGGTCCCTTTTATAATATTTTTCTCTCATATTTCTTCTACTCCTTATTCAATGTGGTACATAAATATTTGTTTGTTACTAACTTACAAATACTACTACTTTTATATTATTTTTCTCTTATATTTCTTCTACTCTATCGATGTGGGACATAATAAATTTCATATGCTTGTTTATTAGTAACACTATTACTTTTATAATGTTTTCCTCTCATATTTATTCTACTCATTATTCGATGTGGAGTGAAAATTTTCATATGTATGTTTGTTTCCTCTCATATTTCTTCTACTCCTTATTTGATGCATGTGGGACATAAAAATCTCATATATTTGTTTTTTAATTCCTAGGTAATTGTGTATGTAATACTGATGGTCCCGATTTTGACTATTAATATCAGACGAGTCTACTGAAAGATCAGATGATTTGATGTCAACTGATAGAGTTTAAGTGTAGAAAATAAAATAGCTCTTCTATATAGATGACTTGGTCAGTTGATTCGTTAGGAGTCTAGAACTAACTAGTCTGCTAATTAGATTAGTTGATAGAGAAGCGTGTGCGGAATTGTAGTGTGGCCCATTTGTAAAGATTATACTCGTCTATATACTCGTCTATATACTCGTGGAAATTTAAAAAATTATTTCATGCATAAACACATTTTATGATATCAGGTGACTTGGTGTCTACTGAATATGAACTTTCGAATATAGCAAAACAAATGTTCAGTGTATTAGCTGATACAAAACCCTTTTCTTTGTTAAACATATGTTATGTAAATATGCATGTTAAAGAAGTAAATAACATGTAGATTTATAGTGATTCGGACCTCAATGTCCTACATCCACTCTCACGATCTCAATCATGATATTATACTCCTTGCTCACTTTAACGTCCCAAGAGGAGGACGTTTTGCTAACTTTATAGTCCCAAGAGAAGACTTTTGATTAAGATACATTCGCCTTGGTGTATATGGATCTACTTGTTGGGGAGGGAACAAGTACCCTTTACAGTGGTGACTTTGATGTTCTTAGTGTGAGAAAATCGCCCTGACTTCTAAGGGTTTAGGATAGAAGGAGGATTCTAGTAGGATGAAAAATTCTCTTACAATCTGTTTTAGGCTCATGCTAGGATTGAGAATTTCTCTCTAAGCTTTGGATATATATATGACAATGGTGACTTAGTTGATCTCACTCACTAGGAAGATGATACGTGTTGATTCTTCTTTGAAGTTCTCTGATTCACGTATTATGCAACACTAAAATACACGACCGCAAGTATACGGCGTCTATCGTAGCGTGATAAGTACGAGGTCGATCCCACGAGGAGGTGTAGTGTAAAAGTGGAGTTTGTCGATGTAAGTTCTAAATAGACGTGATCGATAAGTTGTAAAGTGTGGCAATTACCCCTAATTATCTACCTAAATGTCACGAGTAAACAATTAAAAGAGTAATGTAGATATCGATCAACAAATGCTCATGCAAATCACAAAGAAACGAGAGAAATACGGTTAAAACTCAAAGAAAGGAAATAGGTTACAAGGCATATGTCACACTAAGGAGTTAATTTATGAGCCAAAACCTATTTAAATGGTGTTGTGTTTATTACTATAGGGTTGATCACGAAATAGTGAATTAAAAGTTCTTTCGATCCAATTAATCCAAGAGAAATATAACACAAACTAGTATCTCTACCTAGCATGCATAATAATTCTCCAAAAGGCTCCTAGGATCATCTAATACCCTCTCGATAATATTGATCCTCTCTCGAGCTCACAATAATATTGGGTCGAATGCTCAAATACGATTAATGAAAAAGATCTTTCAATCCAATTTCAATTAACAATAAATAAAATATATTATCATGGTCATTGACAACATGTCTTGCAATGAAAGTTAATCATTCAAATAGAAATAGCAACACAACCACCAAATAAACAAGAAATTAATTCATAAACATCATCCAAAGTGTAAACATAGCCCTAGAACCAAAAGTGTTCTAGCCAAAAACTAACATAATCAAATTAACAAAATCCAAAGAAATAACTAAATGAAAAGAGATAGAAATAGAAAGATTAGTCTAAAATATGATGGGGAATGAAAATTTCAAGCTATTGGTGTCTCCCTTGCATGAATTGATGGAGAAATGAAGAATTTGTGGCCAAATCACCTCCAAGTATGTGTTTGTGTGTGTGGAATTTGAGGAATTGGGGGAAGGTACAATTGAATTTAAGAATGGGGGCTTATATGGTGTTGGAGTAGGTTTCGGGTGGAAGAATTGCAAGTTAGTCCCTAAAAAATGGCCAAAATAATCAAAAAACACCGAAAATTGGGTAGCACAGCCGTGCACGGAGCACGGCCGTGCAAAATCAAGATTTAGCCTGACTGGAGCTCGGCCAAGCAGGTGGCACGGCCGTGGCGTGTCATGGCCTCAAGTTTCTGGATCGAGGAGCTCAATTCCGAGCATGTTGCACGGCCGTGGCCTTGATTTTGGCCTGAAAAGTGGCTCGGCCGAGCCATGAGCTCGGCCGTGCTCGTGCTCGACTTCGTCCCTTCTCGTTTCGTGCATATCTTTCACCTCGGGTGTCCGATTGACTCGATTCTTTTGGCTATTCCACTCTGTTTTTCGAGACAAACCCAACGGTCCACTCCCCTTCCTGATCCAGTGAAGTATGGTTGGTGTTTTGCTCCAATTTCCATCGTATTTCCTACAAAATCGACAAAACACAACCTTTCTCTCATTTTGGCTCAAATCATCATAATCAATCCATAATTCAATGAAATACGTACGCATCAAAATACGCTTCACATGTGCCTCTAAAGTGTGTAAATTTCACCCGAATCAAACTCCCCCAAACTTAAAATGTTGTTTGTCCTCAAACAACTAAGCACTTAAAACAATGAGGGTGGAATGATCACAATGGAATATTCAATGTAAATCACACATGCAAAGTAGAGTGTAGTGATATCTCTTTCTCAAAGTGCTTTTTCTATATTGATTATAGGCTCATTATTGTAATTCACACTTATGAATCAAAGAATGCACAAACACACAACACATTGTGAATGGGAGACATAGTCCAAATGCTCAAGTCCTCTACTCACATGATAAAGTGTTTATCTCAAACACACAAACAAATTGAGGATATTAATGCACTCATCAATCAAGTTATGCTATGCAATCACTATATGTTTTCCCACATTCTACTTTCTACAAACATTCAAGTGTTCAACAATGTGATCAATAGGGCTTAATCAAGGATGTAACATTGGCTCTTTGGACAAGGTAGGATGAATTTGGGAATTGTGACTCTTCTAGTGGAGGACAGAGCTTGTTGTTTTACAATTTGTGCTTTCACTTTCAAAGCTTACAAACTCCATCCACACTTTTCATTTTCCTTTTTTTTTTCAAGCATTCATCACTTCATCTTTTTGAACCATTTTTCTTTTCAAGCTTTTGGGGCTCTTTGTCCCTCTTTTCTTTTCCATTGATTTTCTTTTCATTTCTCTTCATCTTTTTTTTTCAACTTTCTCAACTTTTCCAACTTCTCCTTTCACCAAAGATAATTAAGCACATGTTTATCCACTTTGTCTTTTATCCCCCACTAGATGTAGGTATCAAAGGCTCAAAAAGGCTAAGTGGTTAACATTGTAGTTTTCCAAGAAAATGAGGAATTAACCTCAAAGGGGCTAACTACGGAAGATTACTTCGGTTTTAGAAAATTTTGGCTAAGTGACTCTTTAGAATGAGATGGCCTATATCATATCACAAAGTTTCACACAATCATGCTTTCAAACAAGAACTTGGGCAAGTTCTAAGATCACTAGCAATAACCTAATCCACTCTCAAATGAATCAAAACGGATTACATGCTCGATTTATGGCTCAATTCTCACCGGTTTATTCAATAGGACCCTCACATTCATCAAATGTCCTCAAACAACAACACATCATGCATCCATGTTATCAAAGATCACAAGTATGAACCCAACATGATACTACTATCCATCATCGATCATGCATACATTCAAAGCAAATAGACATCACTTCACTACTCAACCATGGATTCCAATGATTATTCATGCTCACATTTCACCATAACTACACTACCCAACAACTAAACAAAACCAACTCAAATGATCTAAGCATATGAAAGCTAAGTGTGCGCCGGTGCAAAATGTAACACAAGTAGAATGATGAAACAGTGCAAGGGTAACAACTTAATAAAAAGATAAAAGAAAAATAACTCCCCCAAACTTAGAATTTTACTATGTAAAAATTCTAAGTTTGAGGCTACAAATTGTTACCTCCCTCCTTGCACATCCAATGCTCTTCCAAGATCACCATTGCTACACTTGCTTCCCCTCTCTAAAGTTAGTTTGCCTCCTTTTTCATTCTCCAAGATATGATATCCACAATGCTCTTCATCCATACCTACAAAAGAAACTAAGTTGCCAAAACTATCAAAGCAATAAAAACATGAAAGCAATAAAACCTTGGGTTGCCTCCCAAGAAGCGCTATTTTTAACGTCCTATGCCGGACGATTCTCCTTGAGATAATTATCAAGTCACCCCCTTATCATCCTTGTGCTTGACCTTCTTTGCCCAACCAACTTTCTTAAGTCCATCAAAACATCTACTAGCTAGCCCATCCGGCTCTTCAATCATGTCATAGGAGGTTGACGCCCCATTCACCCCCAAGCTTGCACAAGTAGCTTTTCTTGATTTGGGGGAGTTTTTTTCAAAAACTCCCCCAAACTTGGCCTTCTTGTCTATATTCAAATCTTTGTCTTCCACCTTGGGGTTCTCTTTCACAACCTTGATCTTGGGCTCTTCTTCCATCTTCTCTTTCATGAGTGTTGGATATTGGTCTCCTTTGGGTTCCCATTTTCCCTATCTTCATCCGCCCGAAATTTGGTATTTCTACAATAGTTGAACACAACTATCTCTTTGTTCACTTGAAGCTCCAATTCTCCATTCTTCACATCAATTACGGCCCCTCCGGTTGCCAAAAATGGCCTTCCCAAAATCAATGGAGTATACTTGTCCTCCTCCATATCCAAAACCACAAAGTCTACCGGAAAGATGAACTTGTTGATTTTGACCAATACATCCTCCACTATACCCAAAGGGTATGTCATAGACCTATCCGCCAATTGGAGATTCATTGTAGTTGGTGTAAGCTCTCCCAAACCTAGGGTCATAAAGATGGATAGAGACATAAGGTTTATACTAGCTCCCGAATCACATAAAGCTCTAAACGTACCTCCATCTCCAATGACACATGGTAAAGTGAAGGATCCGGGGTCCCTAAGCTTTGGAGGTATCTTAGCTTGGATTATGGAGCTACATTGTTCGGTTAAGTTCACCGTCTCATACTCCTCCATTTTCCTCTTGCTTGACAATATTTCTTTCAAGAACTTGAAGTAATGCGGTATTTGTTCAAGAGCTTCGGTGAAAGGGATATTGATGTGAAGTTTCTTCAACATCTCCGCAAACTTAGCACATTTGTTGTCCAAGCCCTTCTTCTTCAACCTTTGAGGGTATGGGAGAGGCACTACATTCTTGCCTTTGTCTTGTGGAGGGATTGCCTCCTCACTCTTCTTCTCCCCTTCTTTCTCTTCAACTTTCCTTCCTTGTTGCTCCTCTTCACCATCTTCCTTTGGCATCAAGAGGCCTTCATATCTTGTGCCACTTCTCAACTTAATTGACTTGCATTGCTCTTTGGGGTTCAATTCCGTGGTTGAGGGGAATTGACCCGGCTTGTGTTGATTTCCAACCATAGTAGCAATTTGGCCCACTTGAATCTCAATGGCTTTCACATCATTCTTGATTCCCATCACCTCATTTGCCAAATGACCAATTTTCTCATCTTGGCTTTCAATCTTTTGCCAAGTCCTTGTCATGAAGTTCTTCGTCTCTCCCATGAACTTCTTGGTCTCTCCCATGAATGTTATGAACATTTCTTCCATGGTGAGCTTTGACGAAAACTCTTCTATCACACCATCTCGGGCATTGAAGTTCGATGGCGGTTGAATGGCATTGTGTGGGTTAGCATATGAGAAATTTTCATGGTTTCTCAAGCCGGGATGGTATTGGTTCGGATTAGGAGGGTGATAGTTCCCATGAGTTTGTCTTTCTCCCCAACCTCTTTCTCTAAAATTTCGATCTCTTTGGTTGTTCATATAGTGGGCCTCCTCGTATTGTGCATCACTTGCCTCCACTAGTGCTTTGGCCGTCATTAGGGAGATCAACTTATCCACTTTGTTGGATAGAATGTCATTCTCCTCCAAATTTTGAGTCGAAGCTATCCTTCGATTTTGCCTTCTCTCGGATGGCCATTGATTGCCATTTTTAGCCATTTCTTCCAAAAGAACATACCCTTCCTCCGTCGTCTTTCCCAATAAAGATCCTCCACCCGCCGAAGCATCCACCATTCCTCTCGTTCGGTGGTCCATTCCATTGTAGAAGTAGCAAATGAGTTGGTCTCGTGAGAAACCATATTGAGGGCAACTTCTAATCAAATCTTTGAAGCGCTCCCATGCTTCGGCTAGGGACTCATCATCATCTTGCATAAATGAAGATATTTCCCCTTGGATTTTGATAGTCTTGCTTGGAGGGAACTACTTCATCAAGAATGCATCAACAAGATCATTCCAATCTTCAATGGTCTTCAAATCAAGGGAGAGGTACCATTGCTTTGCTCGATCTCGGAGGGAGAAGGGAAATAGTTGCAACCGAATGTAGTCTTGTGGAACTCGATTGATCTTAACTGTTCCACTTATCTCGAGGAATTGAGACAAGTGGAGGTTAGGATCCTCCTTGGAAAGTCCTCCAATTTGATTGTTTTGCACCATAACAATCAAGGCCGGCTTGAGCTCGAAATTGTGAACATCCATGGGTTCTCGACCCGCTCCTCCATATGGTCTCGGAATTGGGCGGAAATTATCTCTAAGTACCCTTTGTGGTCGATTTCCACCATCTCCATTCAGCCCCTCAACTCCGTCTACCCCTTGGTTTTCTACTTCCTCTTCGACCTCCTCCACAATCGGGTTCTCTCTTCTATTCATCTCTTCCAACTCCACTCTTCTTCTTTCGGAATTCCTTCTTCGACAACTAGCTTCAATCTCTGGGTCTAGAAGCAACAATTCTTGATGGTTCCTCCTAGATCGCGTGATCATAAGCCATATCTATCAAATGTTCAAAAGAGAGTTAGAATTGCAAGTAAGATGAGAAATAACTAATACAAATATTTTTGGGATTTTTGAAAATAAGGAAAGCAAGTAAAGTGTCTAGACTAAAACTCTATCGACCTACACTCTAGAACTACAAAACCTCCCCGGCAACGGCGCCATAAACTTGATTCACGTATTATGTAACACTAAAATACACGACCGCAAGTATACGGCGTCTATCGTAGCGTGATAAGTACGAGGTCGATCCCACGAGAAGGTGTAGTGTAAAAGTGGAGTTTGTCGATGTAAGTTCTAAATAGACGTGATCGATAAGTTGTAAAGTGTGGTAATTACCCTTAATTATCTACCTAAATGTCACGAGTAAACAATTAAAAGAGTAATGTAGATATCGATCAACAAATGCTCATGCAAATCACAAAGAAACGAGAGAAATACGGTTAAAACTCAAAGAAAGGAAATAGGTTACAAGGCATATGTCACACTAAGGAGTTAATTTATGAGCCAAAACCTATTTAAATGGTGTTGTGTTTATTACTATAGGGTTGATCACGAAATAGTGAATTAAAAGTTCTTTCGATCCAATTAATCCAAGAGAAATATAACACAAACTAGTATCTCTACCTAGCATGCATAATAATTCCCCAAAAGGCTCCTAGGATCATCTAATACCCTCCCGATAATATTGATCCTCTCTCGAGCTCACAATAATATTGGGTTGAATGCTCAAATACGATTAATGAAAAAGATCTCTCAATCCAATTTCAATTAACAATAAATAAAACATATTATCATGGTCATTGACAACATGTCTTGCAATGAAAGTTAAGAATTTAAATAGAAATAGCAACACAACCACCAAATAAACAAGAAATTAATTCATAAACATCATCCAAAGTGTAAACATAGCCCTAGAACCAAAAGTGTTCTAGCCAAAAACTAACATAATCAAATTAACAAAATCCAAAGAAATAACTAAATGAAAAGAGAGAGAAATAGAAAGCTTAGTCTAAAATATGATGGGGAATGAAAATTCCAAGCTATTGGTGCATCCCTTGCATGAATTGATGGAGAAATGAAGAATTTGTGGCCAAATCACCTCCAAGTATGTGTTTGTGTGTGTGGAATTTGAGGAATTGGGGGAAGGTACAATTGAATTTAAGAATGGGGGCTTATATAGTGTTGGAGTATGTTTTGGGTGGAAGAATTGCAAGTTAGTCCCTAAAAAATGGCCAAAATACTCAAAAAGCAACGAAAATTGGGTAGCACGGCCATGCAAAATCAAGATTTAGCCTGACTGGAGCTCGGCCGAGCAGGTGGCACGGCCGTGGCGTGTCATGGCCTCAAGTTTCTGGATCGAGGAGCTCAATTCCGAGCATGTTGCACGGTCATGGCCTTGATTTTGGCCTGAAAAGTGGCTCGGCCGAGCCATGAGCTCGGCCGTGCTCGTGCTCGACTTCGTCCCTTCTCGTTTCGTGCATATCTTTCACCTCGGGTGTCCGATTGACTCGATTCTTTTGGCTATTCCACTCCATTTTTCGAGACGAACCCAACGGTGCACTCCTATTCCTGATACAGTGAAGTATGGTTGGTGTTTTGCTCCAATTTCCATCGTATTTCCTACAAAATCGACAAAACACAACCTTTCTCTCATTTTGGCTCAAATCATCATAATCAATTCATAATTCACTGAAATCCACATCAAAATACGCTTCACATGTGCCTCTAAAGTGTGTAAATTTGTTGGGATATGAATCCTTGAAACAATGTTCTAGTTGATGAAAGTATGTTTTGATGGCCAAAAGCAACTTAAAGTTAGTGATATATGTGGTTCTAAGTCATCTTAACTAAGTCATCTGAATATAAGCTTACTAATCTGATGAGAAACTTAAATTGAGATTACTGATCTTAATGTTAACTTAAGTAAGTTTACTGATCTTATGAAGCAATATTGAGAATAAAATTACTGATCTTAACTGAGTTATATGGAATAAGATTACTTATCTGAGTATGGAAACTGAGAACAATTTTAGTGATCTTATATGAGATATTTAAATCTGAGTTACTGATCTTATATACTTACTGATATTATATGCTTACTGATCTTATATGTAAGTTATTGATCTTAGTATTTACTGATCTTATATGAAAGTTATTGATCTTACATGAGTTACTGATCTTATTGGTTACTGATCTGATATATGAACTGTTAGGAACTAAGCTGATGTTTTGTATTGTATAGACAGCTTATAGTATAGGACTTAGAAATACTCATCTGTATATAGTTCAGTTGATGTATAGATAGATTTTATAATTGTCAAGTTGTATTCTATTGTATTCAGCAATGTAAAAGTTCAGAACAGTAGATTAGAACTAGACTATAAGAAGATCAGAAGACTAAAGAAGACTCAGAGGACTACTTCAGAGTAAGAAGACTTCAAAGAAGAGTTGAAGATAAGCTCAGAAGAAATCTGGAGAAGTTTTGAACAGTTTTAAGTTACTGTGCTGATTGAATCAGAAGAGTAAAAATCAGCAGAGTAAAAATCCGAAGAGTAAAAATCAGAACAGTAAGTTACTGTGCTGATTTGGTGAAATTGAAGAATAAGTTTGGAAAGCTTATTTAAAGAGTAACTGAAGATATATTTGAAGATATGCTGACTTGGAAGTTGAAGGAAGTTACAAAGTCGGTTACAAGAAGAAGTTACAAAAACAGTTTTAGAGTTAGTTGAGAGTTAGTTCACAAACTGCTAACTGTCATACTAAATTCTATAAATACTGTGTGATCTCCTATTGCTAAGACTACTGAACATTTTACTGATCTTAAAGCATTTACAAGCAATCTAAGTCTACAGAGCACAAGGAAAAACTCACAGAGTTGAAGGAGATTGAAGAAGAAGAAGCCACTGAATTGAAGAGAAGAAATCAAAGGCTATTCAAAGAGAAGTTTTACTTTTCAAGTTTAAGTTTGTATTTTGTAAAACAAGTGTGCTAGTTACTTGTAGAATTACTAGTAGATCGAAGATATACCTGGTGGTATAATCGAAAAGATCAAAGTCTTAATCTTGGGACTTTAAGCCACAAGAAGCTCAAGAAGGAAGAGTAATAAAACTTCACAACTGGAGTTGTGAGAGTGGATGTAGACATTTGTCGAACCACTATAAAATTCTATGTTCTTTACTTTGCTGTTTGATATTTGTTTGAATTGTTTAATCAAGAACATTAAGAATTAACAAAGATAAAGATCTATAGAAAAGTTGAGTATAAACTAGTAAGGCCCATATTATTCTGAAAGTACTGATCTGAGCTGAGTAAGCACAGTACAGTACATAAGAAGACTAAATTCCGCACTGCATATTCTGATATTTTGAAAGATTTTTGAAAGTCTATTCACCCCTCCCCTCTAGACTTTCTTAGCTTACTCAATCTTAACTCAACTTTGGGACCAACAAGTGGTATCAGAGCAGTAGTTCTTTGGACTGCTGTTTCTTGATAACCTTACAGATCTTGAAGGATATCTTACTGATCTTGCTGTTATTTCTTGATATTTGTCACTATCTGAATACTTGAAATCTATCTGCTATACTACTGATCCTATTTGTCTAATCAAACATGGATGACACTAATGTGAACAAGCTGCCTAAGTTCAAGATTGCAGATTATGACTACTGGAAGCTTAGGATGGAGGCCATCTTTAGCTCGACCCATGATCTAATGGTGTCTGTGGTGACTGAAGGACCAATTGTCATCATGGTGGAAAATACTGCAGTTCTGGATCCATCCAAACCAGTTGGAGCACTGGTCCCTAAACCAAGGTCAGAACTGACTTCGGAAGAAATGAAACAAAACAATTTGGACAGTCTTGCCAAGAACTACATTTTACATACCTTACCAAATGAGTATCTTGGTAAAGTACTAAAATGTAAGACTGCAAAACAGATGTGGGACAAACTGGCTATTCTTTGTGAAGGTACTACACTGATCAAAGAAAGCAAGTTATCCACTGCTGTCCAAAGGTTTGAATCATTTAAGATGAAGCCAGGAGAATCAATTGATGAGTTGGATACTCGATTTACCAAAATTATGAATGATCTTGATGTATTGGGAAAGAATTATACTGACAGAGAAGTTAACCTGAGAATCTTGAAAGCCTTGGATGAAAGGTGGAAAATGGTCAAGATGATCATTAAAACCACACAAGACATTGATTCTTGGCCAGCAGAAACTATGTTCCAAACACTTAAGGCACATGAGTTTGAGTTAGATGAAGAAGATCCTATTACTGTGATTCATAAGGATAAGGATGCCTCTAAGGACATAGCTTTTAAAGCCTCTACCTCAAAGGGGTCTAGATCATCTAAGACTAAAGCATCAAGCATAAAGGATGAACTAGATAGTTCTGATCTTAGTCTGAAAGATCAGATGAGCCTTATGATCAAAAGATTTGATAAACTGAATAAGAGGTATGGTAGGTACAAGAGATTCTATAAGGAAACTAAGGGTTCTAATAACAGGGACTCTTCTGTGAACAGAAGGGATCAAAACTCTTCTGAAAGAAGGGATGAGATCTCTAATGAGAACAGGAGAGATAGGAACTCATCTGAAAAGAGAGATAGAAAGTATTCTGATAAGAAAGACAGGAACTCAATTGACAAGCATGACAGGAACAGAAAGCATTCTCCTCCTAAAAGAACTTCTAATAATCCTGTTTGCTATAATTGTGATAAGCCAGGTCATTATGCTTATGAATGTCCTGATTTGAGTTCTGAAGATCGAGAAGAAAGGAAAGCCAGAAGAGATCGAAAATATGCCAAGGGTAAGAAGGCAATGATGGCCTATGTTGGTCCTGAAAGGAGTATATGACAAGTGTATGGGGGGGAATACACTTGTATGCAATTCTTTTGCTAATTTGATCAAACCAGAGTTTCAGCAAGGTTGTCTTGGACAACTCTGCTGAAGAAGATTAACTCTTCTAAGATAATCAAACTACTAAGTACTATTGAGTACTTAGTTGAATAACTATCTAGGGGAGTTATATGTGCGGAATAGTGGTTGGCCCTTTAAGTTTAGACTCCTTTAATTTCTGAAATCACTTAGTTAATGTAACACAGTCCAGTTTTCAGGGAACTTGTCCAAATAGGTTTTTGCACAGTCTTTGAATGTTTATCCTTGAAAGATCAGTTTTGTGTGCAGTATTGAGTGTATGAAAGTATTTGAAATGTAAATCAACACAAGAAGTTATAGTGGTTCAGAGACTCAAGCTCCTACATCCACTTTCCCTGATTTAACAGGATAATTCCTTCACTCTTGGAATTAACTTGTTTTATAGTGCCAAGGTGCACTTGATCAAGAACACCACTCCTTGGTGAATTGATCCCTAGGATGTCTAGAGTCCTAGTACCCTCTTCTCAACTCAGAACTGAACTGTTCTTCTCTCAACAGTCAGCTCCTACCACTTCTACTACTACAACCTTCTCACTTTCACTCTTGAAAGATGTAAGGGTTGAAGTAAGGTTCCAACTAATGAGATATCCTTTACAATGAAGATCAGTGTATAAGGATAGGATATCTCTCTAAGCTTGTGTATGGATATACAATGAAGTTCAGCTTAGATGAAGTGTTTGAAGACTAAGATAGTCTTTGAAAGCTTTAGAGCACTTGTCAACTTGTAGGATAGTTGGATATTCTTGTCAAGGTTGAGGTGCTTTCAAATGGTCTTCACACTTCTGTATTTATAGACAAAATGGAGGATTTGCCCGTTGGAGAGGCAGCCCCAAATTGCTATAAATGTCTTCTTTGAGTTCTTCAAACTGGAAGACAGATTCTTGATAGTGACATGTCCTCATTTGGGTAATAAACGGCTTGTAAGACTTTGTCTTCATTCTGCAGCACTTTTCCCAATGTTTGACTTCTTGTTAGGACTTGGACATGGCTTCTAAAGGTTGATCCAATGATAGGACAACATTCCTTATCATTTGGACAACTCTCCTTATCACTATCAGCAGTTTTGCCTTTCAGCAAGGTTGGCTTGCTCTTCTTCAGATGACTTGGCTCTTTCCCTTTATTTCACTTCAAAGTGATCTTAGCTTGTTTCTTTGGTGATCTTTAGGGTGTAGTTGTCTCTTTCTCTTCAGCATAGTTGACCTTCAACCTTTAGAACATCTGTTCTGATTCAATCATGCTGAGACAACTCTTCTGGACAACTTTTCTGATCAGCATATTTGGTCTTTTAGCATCAGAGCACTTTACACATAGAGTTGGCTTCTTTGGACAACTCTCCTGATCAAAAGCCTTTGAGTAGCCTTGTCCTTTTGAGCTAGGTAAGTTTGTTCTTGCATATGGCTAGCTTCTTTGGACAACTCTGCTGATCAGAGTTATTCAACTTGTCTTTTGGTTTTACCAATTTTGCATATGGACACTTGGACAACTCTCCTGATCAGATCATCTTATTGGACTTGTCCTTTTGAGCTTTACAATCTTGTTCTTGCATAAGAACATCTTCTCTGGACAACTCTCCTGATCAGTGCATTTGGTTTTTCATAGAGTGTCCTTGCTCTTAAGTGGTTGTTCCAGAATTTGAGCCTTGAGGGGACTTGATCTTGATCATCTTCAAAGCATAGGTTCCCCCTCAAATTGTGCATCTAATTGTCTAAGAGCTGCCTAACATTTCAGCTTCTCATCTAGCCTTATGCTATGTGTTCTAACATTTTTAGAACACTATCAATTTGACTTAGGCATGTCTCAGGGGGTTTTGGTATTAGATCAAAACATATCTCATTTTATTCCCAACAATTTCCCCCTTTTTGATGATGCCAAAACCTACATTATTTAAGCAAAAGTGACTTGTCTACACCTATTACATGTATCTTCAGAAGACATGACTAAGGTCAATATTCCTGAAAAAGCAATGTGTTAGTGTATTCACTGTTTCTGTTGCAAGTAGGTTCAAGATAGGCATAGAGAGATTAGTGTTTCTTGATTCAAAATAAGTTCAACTATCATTCATTCAAAAATCATTACAGGCATGTTGATAGTTGAAATTAACATATCAGAGCATGAATCAATAACACTTAAATACATCAGAGCATTTCATTCTAACAATTCAAGACATAAGATATTCAGCATCAGATCACAGAGTTTGTATCAGAGCAACCAGATTAGCACACCATATCAGCAATCTTGACCATATTTTAGCATAGTTGATCAATCAAGAAAGGTCAGAAGACTTAGCCATTTCAAAGATCATCCTCAGGGGGTAGCAGCATTCCATACTGTGCCCACACTCTTCTTTTCAATGCCATGGCTTCTTGGTTGGTTCCCTTAGGTCCAAGAACCATCTTGTTTAGCTTAAGGATCTCAGTGAATTCTCTCAGAATTCTTGCTTGATCAATCCATCCTTCAAGCTTTGGAGGCATGTATATGATTGGCTTGGGAGCTGTGAGTTCAAATCTTGCAATGTCAGCAGCTGCAAGAAGTTGTTGATACAACTCTCTGTAGTATTCTAGCATGAACTCAGTGAAGGCAGAGTCTGCATGTCCTCCATTCCATCTGTCAATGACATAATAGTCATAGACAAACTCCCTTTTGGCTTCTTCCCATGTGTCATTCAGTTGAATTGGCACCCATTTATCCAAGTGTGGATATTTGGTGTCCATTGGGATTAGAAGCTGAGGCTTCATCTTGCTGTAAGCTGCTCTTCTCCTTCTTGGTTTCTGAAAGTTTGCTCTCCTTTCATCTCTTGCTCTGTTGGCTTCTTCCATCAGATCCATTTTCTCATGGGCCCTCATCATGGCCAGTTTATGTTGTGTTTCAGGGTCTTTGCCATACCCTTCATGAAACAGCTTTGATGGATCATGGGCTAGAACAGTTGTCTTCTTCTTAGGTTCAGGTCCAAATCCTTCAGCATATATTTCTTCAATGTCTTCAGTGGACTTGGTACTTTCAGCAGTTTTGCCAGATTCAGAAGATTTGTCCTTTTCAGCAGCTTTGAGCTCTTCAGCAGTTTTGGCTTTCTTTGATGTAGGCTCATCTTCATCAATTCTGAATTCAGGTGGAAGATCAAGGCTGCTAGGAAAGTCAGTGAATTTCTCAATTTGTCTCTTCTTTCCTTGGGCCTTCTTGATCTTTCCTCTGGTTTGGACACCTTCAGCATCTTTGTCCAAACCTGACACTTCACCACCTGGTCTTTGTTGTAGCCTTACTCTTTCCTCTTGAGCTGAGGCCATTGAGTTTTTCAATGCCAATGCTAACTGCTCCTCTTCATCCAAATCTTCCAAGTTCAGCATTTCTGGCTCTTTTCCCTTTCCTTCAGGGACTTTGTCCTTCCCTTTCTCTGGACTCCCAATTACTAAGGCACCTTTTGCCCTTGCTCTTTCCCTTTCCCCCTTTTTGGCAGCATCAAAACACTGGGGCTTGAGGTCACTCATTGTTGAGGCCATCAGGGATTGGGCCTGGTTTAGGGACTTCATCTCTTCCAACAAATACACATTTTCATCATGTATATCTTGCATTTTATCATTGCTCAAACTAAGAAAAGCTAGAACAGGCTTCATTTTTTGTTGGACAACCTCCTCCAAGGTTGCTTTGAGAGATGCATCTAATTTAGCTTTCAGAAGCTCAGTGAGGTTGGCCACTGCACCTTCAGCAATGTTGGCCAGCACATCTTGGGAAAATTTTTCTGAGGCAGCTTTGACCATAGCTAGCCTTTGCTCTTCAGCTCTTCTCTTTTGCAGTGCAGTCTTCTTTCCAATAGCTTGTTTGACAGTTAGCCTGAGAGCTTCGACATTAGCATTGTGATTGTCTCTCAGCAGCTTTTGTTCTTTCTTGACCTCCTCTGAGATGGCTTCCATGGTTGATTTGGCATTTTGAACTTCAGTGGAGATGGTTTGGAGACCAGATTCCACACCACTGATTCTTGCCTCAAGGGTTGGCAGCACAACATCTTCAGAGCCAGTGAGCCTCATTTCTACAGATGCTAGAGTCCTTCCTTGCTCATTCAATGCTCCTGAAGTTTCAGCATGAGCAGATTGGACTTGATGAGCCAAGGAGTCCAACTTCTCTGATTGCATTCCAAGTAAGGCCTGAGCTGAGCCTGTGTCTACTTGGATAGGTGCATCTGTTAAGAACTCATCTGCAAAAATTTGATCAAGAGAGATACCTGCAACATCAGACAAGTCAAACAAGTTAGGAAATAAGCACTCATCACCCTCAATTTCTTTTGTATAAGACTCTGATACATCAGCAGTCTTCTTCTCATTTTCAACTTGTTCTTTTCTCCCTTCTTTGATAATGTTCTCACTCAAGGAATCAGGCCTCCTCTCATCAAGGGATTCTTGAAGTTCAGATTTGACTTCAAGAATAACCTGTCCTTCCTCACTTATTCCACCCTCATATGGTGGTACACTCACTATCTTAGTGATGACTACCTCCCTTTCATCCTCAACTCCCTCTGATTTTTCAAAACTACTTTCCTTTTCAACTCCTTCTCTTAAACCTGCAGCATCTCCACCTTCAACAAGGTTCAAAGATGGCAGTTGTGGGGAGATCACAGTGCTTATATCAGCAGCCACTGAGTCATCCTGAATGATTAAGGGCTGATCAGTGTCCAACTCTTCTGACACTGAATAGGCCTTAATCAAACTAGCCTCTAGTACAGGAACCTCAACATCTTTAGGTTGTGCCTTGGGTTCAGAAGAACCGTCATTGGCAGATGTGTCCTTGGTTGTGTTACCACCCTTGGTTAACACCTCTGATAATACAGAGCCTTTCCTATGATAGGTTTTAGGAGGGTTAGAAAGTCTATCTGCTATAGAAGACTTGGGTTGAAAGGATTCAGGGAGATTGGCTTGAGGGGTTTCAGGAGGGTTGGGATTTGAAGGGTTTGAGGGATCATCAGGGGAATCATCATCATTTGAGCTACTGTCAGGGTGTTTGATTCCCTTGGCTTTTCTTTCTTTCTCCTCCTCAATTTTATCAGCTACTAACTTTGCAAAAATGTTCTCATCAATGAGAAATCTTGTCTTTGTAACTCCAGCAAAGTGTAGCAATCTGTTTTCCTCTATTTGCCACCAGTTTGCACCCTTATCTTGGATGACTTGTGATATCTCCATCATAGATTTGTCTTTCACATCAACAAGCATCCTCAAATCATGAAAGGCCTTCTGAATTCTTGGAAATTCAGCAAGTTGTGGATACAAACTGTCCACAGTAGCCTTGGCTCCTCCTCTGAGCATACTTTCAAAAGTATACTCCTCCTCATCTCCACTTGAATGGGGACTTTGGGTTATAGGGGAGTTGGCTCTGGGTTCTCCTAATGTGGCTTCAGGCAGATTAAGTTCAGGGATATTGGCTTCAGAAGGGTTGGGCTCTGTTCGCGTATTTTACAACACTAAAATAAACGACCGCAAGTATACGGTGTAAATCGTAGTGAGGTAAGTACGAGTCGATCCCACAGGGAAGGGGAGTGTAAAAGTGGTGTTTGTCAATCGAGTTCTAAATAAACAATGATCGAAATTTTGAATGTTGAATTACCCTAAATTGCCTACCAAATTTGTCACAAGTAAATAATTAAAAAGCAATAATAAAATTCGATCAGAAGCAAATTCATGCAAAATCACAAAAATACGAGAAAATATAAATGAAACTCAATTAAGAGAAAGTAGGTTCCAAGGCATTTGCAATATTAAGATATTCATCTATGGTTAATGACTCATTCAAATGGCAATTAAGTTTGTCCTCTTATAAGGTTGATCACTAAAGAAGAATTAGTTAATCTCTCGATCTAACTAATTCAAAGGAAAAACACAATATAAGTTTGTATCTCTACCTCACAAATATTGTATAACCTAAATTAGCTCAAAGGATCATTCAATTCCCTCCCAATAATTAATCCTCTTTCGAGCTCATAATAAATTGGGTTGTATGCTTATGTTCAATTAATAGGATAAATCTTTCAATCTTACCCAAATTAACAATATATAAAACACATTATCATGGCCAATAATAACATGCCTCCATGTAAGAATTAAGCACACAAATGAGAGACAAACACCATTTAAAATAAAACATTAATCCATAAACTTCAATCTAAATATTTACAAGCCTTAGAACCTAAAGTGTTTAGCCAAATACCAACATTGTTTGAACTATTACAAAATAAATATCAAAAGCTAAATAAAAGAAAGGGAAAGAAAAGCTTAGTCTAAATGGATGGTGGATAATGAAACTCCAAAGCTAATGCTCCAATTCTTGCTCCAAAATGTGAAGGAATGAAGAAAATGGAGGAAGAACACCTTCAAGTGTGTGTTTGTGTGTGAGGGTTTTTGGTGGCTTGGGGTGGAATTCTCCAAAATCTGATAAGAGTCCTACTTAAAGTGTGTAAAGAAAGCTTGGTTCGAATTTGCATTTTAGCCCCTCGAAAATATGAAATTTCTGAATTTTTCCACGCAAAGGGTGGTTTGACTCGGTCAACCGAGTGGTTTGACTCGGTCAACCGAGTGAGAGGGACTTACAGAAGGTTTACTGGAATTGGTGGTGACTCGGTCGCCAGTTTAAAATCAATCGGACGTCCGAGTGAGACAAAAAATCAAATTACTCACTGGAAAATGAGTGCACTCGGCTGCCAGTGTTAATTCACTTGGATGACCGAGGGAGTTTGTTTTGAAACCCAACTTAAAAGTCAACATTAAACCTGCTCCTCTGATGCGCGCGCGGCTCGAGACTGTACCTTACAGATACAGCTGATTGGACCTGCAAGCCAAGATTTTCTCCTTGTAAATATGCATACATCCTTCTCTCTCATTTAATTTGTGGGACCCAGCTTTTTCTTTTTCTTCCTAAAGAAGCATGCAAAGTGCTAAACTTTTCTCTTCAATTAATTTGTACTACATGGAGTACTCCACATAATAAAGAAATGGGGCCCACGCTTAATTTGTTATCTCCCTCCCTCTTCAACACTTTGGCCAACTTCTCTCTCCGATCCTCTCTCTCTCTCCTCTTTGCCCCCAATTTAATAAATGGGTTTCTTTGTTAAACACGCAGCCCACTTTTAATTAAATGGGCCAACAGATTTAATTGTTGGCCCAAATAATTTACTCCATACTCGTTTTACTCTCGATCTAAATTTCTTTCTTCGTTGCTCCACAAAAAATTAGGTAGGTGCTTTTGCCTTCAAAATATTCATTTTTCCTGCAAAATGCATGAAACACCACCTTTCTCCAAATCAAGTGAATTTATCCAAAATTGGGCAATAAAATCATAGAATTGTGAGAAAATTGAGCTCAAAGTGTGCACTAAAATTATGCAAATTCCACCCGAATCAAACCCCCCCAAACTTAAAATGTTGTTTGTCCCCAAACAATGAAACAATTAGAACATGAGGGTGGAATGATGGTAAGAAAATGCCCAATGAAAAATCACACAAGTAAAGTGAAGTGTGGCAAATTCCATTCCTCAAAATGCATGCTAAAAATTGACCACAAGCTTATTATTGAATCTCAAATTCATTGGCCAAAACAGTAAGGTACATAACAAATTGTGATGGAGCAAACAATATTCAAATGTTCAAGTTACCTACTCACAAGGTGAAGTGTTTCTCTCAAACACTCAAACAAAATTGAGGATGTGTATGCACTCATCAATTGAATCATGTTTTGCAATCACCATAGGCTTGCCCAAACTCTACTCTCTCCACCACTAAAAATGTTCAACAATGAGATCAATAGGACTTTATCATGGACGTAACGTTAGCTCTTTGGACAAGGTAGGATGAATTTGGATGAAGTGACTCGTGTTAGTGGAGGACAAAAATTATTATTTCACATTACATGCTTTCTTCTCAAGGTTAACAACATTCATCCTCACTTTTCAAATTCATTTTCTCAAATGTATTCACCACCTCATCTTTTTGAGACAACTTTTTCTTTTATGCTCTTGGGGATTATTGTCCCTCTTTTCTTTCTCATCATTTTCTTTTTCACAATTTTCTCTTTTCCATCTTTTTTTTTTTTTCTCAACTCATGCCAATTTTTTTTTTTTTTTCAAACCAAAGACATTCAAGCGCATGCTTTACCACTTCATCTTTTATCCTCCACTAGATATGGACATCAAAGGCTCAAAAAGGCTAAGTGGTTAAACATTGTAGGTTGCCAAGAAAAGTGGGAAATCAAGCTCAAATTGGCTAACTACGAAAAATTACTTTGGTTTTCGGAAAAATTTGGCTAAGTGACTTTTTAGTACGAAAGATGGCCCAAATCATATCACAAAGTTTCACAAAATTATGGTCTCAAGCAAGAACTTGGGCAAGTTCTAGAATTACTAGCAATGACTCAATCCACTCTCAAATGAAATAAACCGGTTTAATGTTCGATTTAAAGCTCAATTCTCACCGGCTCATTCAATGTAACTCAAACATCCATCAATTATCTCTCCAACAACAAGTTATGCACTCATAGAGTCAAAAGCCAACAAATATGAAAGACAACATAAGCATCATAATCTATCACAAATCATGCACACATTCAAGGAATAAAAATCACCACAAATCCTCAACCATTAATTCCAAGGATCATCGATGTTCAAATTTCACCACACACATATACACCACAAGCCAATTATATGATCAAAAGTCAACTAAACCAAATTAAACACATGATATGCAAATTGTGCGCCGGTGCAAAATGTGACTCAAGTAGAATGACGAACCGGTGCAAGGGTTAACAAACTAGTGAAGTGATCATGAAAAAAATAACTCCCCCAAACTTAGAATTTTACTATGTAAGAATTCTAAGTTTGGGGCTACAATTTGTTACCTCCCTCCTTGCACATCCAAAGCTTCTCTAGATGACCACCATTGCGACAATTGCTCTCCATCTCCATGGTTGACTTTTAATTATTTTCTCCATCTTCCTAGAAATTGGGTCCAAATTTTCATCCTCCACACCTACAAAATCAACTAAGCTATCAAACCGCAACTAACAACAAAGCAAAAATAAAAGAAAGCAATAAAATCTTGGGTTGCCTCCCAAGTAGCGCTATTTTTAACGTCCTTTGCCGGACGGATTCTCTTGAGATTGATTTTTCATGTCACCCCACCATCATCCTTTTCCTTATACTTCTTCACTCCTCCATTGTACCTAGATCCTTTGAAACAACTCCAAGGTACCCCACCCGGCTTTTCAATCTTCTCGTAACACCGTGACTTCTCTTTCACTCCATCACTTGCATAAGTGACTTTTCTTGAGTTGGGGGAGTTTTTTTTAAAAACTCCCCCAAACTTAGCTCTCTTGCCCATCTCTAAATCTTTGGTTTCCACCATGGAGTTTTCTTCTATAAGATTGATCTTAAACTCTTCTTCAATCTTCTCTTTCACGGGTGTTTGATTGTAATCTCTCTTGGGACACTCAAACTCTTCATCTTCATCATCATGAAATTTTACGGCTCTATAAATGTTGAAAGATATCTTCTCATCACCAACATTTAATTCAAGCTCTCCATTTCGCACATTGATGATAGCTCCCCCGGTTGCTAAGAACGGTCTTCCCAAGATCAAGGGGATTGCCCTATCTTCTTCCATGTCAAGCACCACAAAATCAACCGGAAAGATGAATTTTCCCACTTTTACGAGTACATCCTCGACTATGCCTAAGGGATATGCCATGGAGCGATCCGCCAATTGAAGATTCATGGTAGTAGGCTTCAATTCTCCCAAGCCAAGTGATTTGAAGAGTGATAACGGCATGAGGTTTATGCTTGCTCCAAGATCACACAAAGCACGATAAGTTCCCTCCTTGCCAATTACACATGGTAGTGTGAATGAACCGGGATCCCTTAACTTTTGAGGTAACTTGGCTTGAATGATTGCACTACACTCTTCGGTGAGGTTCACGGTTTCAAATTCTACCATCTTTCTCTTGTTGGACATAATCTCCTTCAAAAACTTGGCATAGTGAGGCATTTGCTCAAGAGCCTCCGCAAATGGAATGTTGATATGAATCTTTTTGAACACCTCCAAAAATTTGACAAATTTTGCATCCAAACCCGTCTTCTTAAATCGTTGAGGATATGGAAGTGGGGGTTTGTATGGAGGTGGAGGTATATAGACATCATTCTCTTTCTCATTTATTTTCTCATTTTCTTCTTCAACCTTTCTTCCTTGTTTATCCTCTTCTTCATCTTCCTTTGGCATTATGGGCCCTTTATAGGTTGTGCCACTTCTCAACTTAATTGCATTGCATTGCTCTTTGGGGTTCAACTCCGTGTTTGATGGAAATTGACCCGACTTGTGTTGATTTCCAACCATGTTAGCAATTTGACCCACTTGAATCTCAATGGCTTTCACATCATTCTTGATTCCCATCACCTCATTTGCCAAATGATCAATTTTCTCATCTTGACTTGCAATCTTTTGCCAAGTCTTTGTCATAAAATTCTTCGTCTCTCCCATAAAATTTTTGGTTTCTCCCATGAATGTTGTAAACATTTCTTCCATGGTAAGCTTTGTGGAAGACTCTTCGATCATACCATCTCGTACATTGAAGTTCGATGGTGGTTGAATGGCATTTCGTGGGTTAGCATATGAGAAATTTTCATGATGTCTCAAGCCGGGATGGTAATGATTTAGATCGGAAGGGGGATGGTTCCCACGATTTTGTCTTTCGCCCCAACCTCTTTCTCTAAGATTCCGGTCTCTTTGGTTGTTCATGTAATGGGCCTCTTCGTATTGTGCATCGTTAGGCTCCACTAGTGCTTTGGCCGACATCAAAGAGGTCAACTTATCCATTTTGTTGGATAAATTGGCAAGTGTTTCTGAATCTTGAGTTGAAGCTACTCGTCTATGTTGCCTTCGTTCGGATGGCCATTGATTTCCATTTTTAGCCATCTCCTCCAAGAGAACATATCCTTCCTCCGTGGTCTTTCCCAACAAAGACCCACCTCCGGCCGATGCATCCACCATACTTCTAGTACGGTGGTCCATCCCATTGTAAAAGTAGCAAATAAGTTGGTCTCGGGAGAAACCGTGTTGTGGGCAACTTCTAATCAAATCCTTGAATCGTTCCCATGCTTCGGCTAGAGACTCATCCTCTTCTTGTCTAAACGAAGATATTTCCCCTCGAATTTGGATAGTTTTACTTGGAGGGAAATACTTCATCAAGAACGCATCAACCAAGTCGTTCCAATTCTCGATGGTCCTCAAGTCAAGGGAGAGGTACCATTGCTTTGCCCGATCTCGAAGAGAGAATGGAAATAATTGGAGACGAATGTAGTCTTGGGGGACTCGGTTGATCTTCACCGTTCCACTTATCTCGAGGAATTGAGATAAATGGAGGTTAGGATCCTCTTTTGACAACCCTCCGAATTGGTTGTTTTGGACCATCACGATCAATGCCGGCTTGAGTTCAAAATTATGGGCATCTACGGGCTCTCTACCCGCTCCTCCATATGGTCTTGGTATTGGGCGGAAGTGGTCCCTCAGTACTCTTTGTGGTCTATTTGCTTCATTCCAAACTGGCACCTCGTTACCCCCAACATTTTCATGGTCTCCGACTTCTTCTTCTACTTCATTCACTACCGGATTGTCTCCTTGGTTCATGTCTTCTAACTCTTTTCTTCTCCTCTCGGCGTTTTGCCTTCGACAACAAGCTTCGATTTTCGGGTCTAGGGGTAGCAACGCTTGTCGATCTCTCCTAGCTCGGGTGATCATAGGCCATGTCTAAGCAAGATTTCAAAGAAGAATAAGTATCAACAAACAAGATATGAAAAACTAAAACAAATATTTATTTTTTTTTTTGGATTTTTGCAATAAAGGAAAGCAAGTAAAGTGTCTAAACTAAAACTCTATCAACCACCACTCTAGAACTACCATGCCCTCCCCGGCAACGGCGCCATAAACTTGTTCGCGTATTTTACAACACTAAAATAAACGACCGCAAGTATACGGTGTAAATCGTAGTGAGGTAAGTACGAGTCGATCCCACAGGGAAGGGGAGTGTAAAAGTGGCGTTTGTCAATCGAGTTCTAAATAAACAATGATCGAAATTTTGAATGTTGAATTACCCTAAATTGCCTACCAAATTTGTCACAAGTAAACAATTAAAAAGCAATAATAAAATTCGATCAGAAGCAAATTCATGCAAAATCACAAAAATACGAGAAAATATAAATGAAACTCAATTAAGAGAAAGTAGGTTCCAAGGCATTTGCAATATTAAGATATTCATCTATGGTTAATGACTCATTCAAATGGCAATTAAGTTTGTCCTCTTATAAGGTTGATCACTAAAGAAGAATTAGTTAATCTCTCGATCTAACTAATTCAAAGGAAAAACACAATATAAGTTTGTATCTCTACCTCACAAATATTGTATAACCTAAATTAGCTCAAAGGATCATTCAATTCTCTCCCAATAATTAATCCTCTTTCGAGCTCATAATAAATTGGGTTGTATGCTTATGTTCAATTAATAGGATAAATCTTTCAATCTTACCCAAATTAACAATATATAAAACACATTATCATGGCCAATAATAACATGCCTCCATGTAAGAATTAAGCACACAAATGAGAGACAAACACCATTTAAAATAAAACATTAATCCATAAACTTCAATCTAAATATTTACAAGCCTTAGAACCTAAAGTGTTTAGCCAAATACCAACATTG